>JANCRC010000017.1:13306500-14725000 GCA_024362995.1 Heteromeles arbutifolia | reverse complement strand
ACAGGTGACCTTTCATCTTGTATTGATGTACTTCATACCCGTTTTGAACTCAAAGGTCTTGAGTCATCATCAAGGCAACGAGATGCAAGCAGTTGTACTTCCACTTAGTGAAACTATTTGGACGATTACTGAACACTAAATTGAAAGAGCTTGTTTCTTAAAACAAATCTATAATTGATGTATTGCACCCCTTATCGAGGTTATTTACTCTCACTCTTAACAAGGAATTGCATTTGATCTCACAAATTGATGAAACTCTTAAGACAATTACTGCACCCATCCTTATTTACTCTCACTCCTAACAAGGCATTGCTTTTGATCTCAAATTGCGTGCAAATCATCATCATCATCTTCTGTCTTCCCTATTGCCAACTCTTTGATAAGAAGTTTTCGACTCTACTTTTGTTTTTAAATTTTTGTTCAAGGTTGAGTTTTTGACATATTTAGTAGTTTTTCTTCAAGTGAAACATCTAAAGCAAAAACACCTAGCTTCCCTATAATGGCTTAGCAGCACGAAGGTATGTTTTCCCTCTCTTGAGCTTATGGTTGATCATAGGCTCAGTGGGCCACAATGGCAATCGACATAAATGAAGCTTTACATTACGCTAAACTTCATATAGAAGAGATTATAAACCTCATTTTGCCTGATGTGTTTGATAGAGTCATCTACTAAGTCGTGTATTTTGTTTTTCATATCCTTAATTAATTTACCAACCCATTTTGAGCTATCTCCATGACTGATCATAGCTTCAAAATCCTGGATAGGAGTAGGATCCCCAAATTTCTCAACCTTATTAGGTCCATCGGTAATGCTAAGATGTCCCCATCGTTATTTACTCTCACTTCTAACAAGCCATTGTTTTTCATATCCTTAATTGCTTTACCAACCCATTTTGAGCCATCTTTACGACTGATCATAGCTTCAAAATCCTAGACAGAAGTAGCATCCTAAATTTTCCTCACCCTTGAGTTCCTTGGATGCAATCAATCCACAAAAACCAAAAGCGCTTCTTCCTCACAAAATTTACATAGATTGTGCAGGAAATAGTTCAGGACAAACCTTTGTGGAAGTTAAATATGCATTGCAGTAAAAAATAATTTAACATGTCTCCCTTTACGTTTCTTTATAATTTACCATTATACTCAGAAGTAGACATGCATCAATCACAACCAACATCATCTTGAGTTGAGGTCAAGCCAACCAGATGCAAGCTAAACGCGACGGGTTCAAGCATTCCATGATGGGTTAAAGCATTCGACAACGGGTTCAAGCATTCCACGTGGGGTTCAAGCATTTTGGGATGGGTTAAAGCTAAACGCGACGTGTTCAAGCTTTCGACAACGGGTTCAAGCTTTCTGCGACGGGTTTAAGCCAAACGCAGCGAGTTCAAGCCAAATGCGACAGGTTCAAGCTAAACCCTAACGACACGAACCTGAACCCAGACTAACGACTTAGAAAGCGAGGCAAGTCTAGGACACGTAAATGGAGGTAATCGAACGACACGTAAATCGAGGTAAACGAACGATACTATAAACGATACAAACCAGCAACATTCGAATCAAGGCGATCCTAAACCTTAAACCCTAAACCTGAAACCCGAAACCCTAAACCCTGAACCCTAAACTCAGTTGTCCCGTAGAGAAATTAGAAATGAGTAGCTGAAGTTATATAATCCTTGAAATATATAAAGAACGAAAATTAACTTTTAAAAAAAGATTAATATATAGGCCTATTCTTCGAAAATCCAAAGGTACATCTCATAGGCCATCCCTTAAAGATCATCTCTACCAAAAATAAAAAGAATACGAAACTATATGACCATTGAATTGAAAGAGAATTGCCCGAAATACAGATTTTCGAATTAATACGGGTGATGAGAACATCTTCCCACTTTATGAGTCTACGAGTTATATTTCGGAAATCCAACTATACACCTCATAGGTCATCCCTTAAAGATCATATCTCCGAAAAATAAAAAGATTACGAGACTATATGCCCCTCGAATTGAAAGAAAAGTTCCCAAAATATAGATTTTCAAATTAATAAGGGTAATGAAAACATCATCCCACTTTATTGGTCTACGAGTCATCTCAAAAATCCAACTGCACATCTCATAGGTCATCCCTTACAGATCATCTCTACCAAAAATAAAAAGAATATGCAACAATATGACTGTTGAATTGAAAGAAAAGTGCCTAAAATAAAGATTTTCGAATTAATACGGGTAATGAGAACATCATCCCACTTTATGGATCTACGAGTAATATTTCAAAAATCCAAAGGCACATCTCATAGACCATCCCTTAAAGATCATCTCTACCAAAAATAAAAAGAATACAAAAATATATGTTTGTTGAATTGAAAAAAAAAAAAAAAGTGCCCATATTACAGATTTCTGAATTAATACGGGTAATGAGAATATCATCCCACATTATAGGTGTACAAGTGATATTTCGAAAATCCAAATGTACATCTCATAGGTCATCCCTTAAAGATCACCTCTGCTAAAAATAAAAAGAATACGAAACTATATGACCTTGGAATCGAAAGAAGTGTGCCCGAAATACAAATGTCTGAATCAATACAGGTATTGAGAACATCATCCCACTTTATGGGTCTACGAGTTATATTTCGAAAATCCAACAATACAACTTATAGGTCATCCCTTAAAAACCATCTTTCTAGAAAATAAAAAGAATACGAAACTATATGCCCGTTGAATTGAAAGAAAAGTGTCTGAAACACAGATTTTCGAATTAATACAGGTAATGAAAACATTGTCCCACTTTATTGGTCTACGATACATATTTCAAAAATCCAACTGCATATCTCATTGGTCTACCAAAACTAAAAAGAATTTGAAACTATATGACTGTTGAATTGAAAGAAAAGTACCCGAACTACCAATTTTCGAATTAATAAGGGTAATGAGAATATCATCCCACTTTATGGGTCTACGAGTTATATTTTGAAAATCCAACTGTACATCTCACAGTTCATCCCTTAAAGATCATCTTTGGCAAAAATAAAAAGAATACGAAACTATATGACCCTCAAATATAACGAAAAGTGCCCGAAGTACAGATTTTTGAATTAATAAGGATAATAAAAACATCATCCCACTTTATTGGTCATGTTTTGAAAATCCAACTACACATCTCATAGGTCATCCCTTACAGATCATCTCTACCAAAAATAAAAAGGATTTTTGAATTAATACGGGTAATGAGAACATCATCCCACTTTATGGGTCTACGAGTTATATTTTGAAAATCCAACACTACATCTCGTAGGTCATCCCTTAAAGATTATCTTTGCCAAAAATAAAGAGAATACGAAACTAAATGACTGTTGCATTGAAAGAAAAGTACCTGAAATATGGATTTTTGAATTAATACGGTTGATGAGAACATCATCCCACTTTATCGGTCTACAAGTTATATTTCAAAAATCCAATTGTACATCTCATAAATCATCCCTTAAGATCATCTTTGTCAAAAATAAAAAGAATAATAAACTATATGTCCCTTGAATTTAAAGAAAAGTGCCCGAAATACATATTTTTGAATTAATACGGGTAATGAGAACATCACCCCACTCTATGGCTCTATGAGTTATATTTCAAAAATCCAACACTACATCTCATAGGTCATCCTTTAAAGATCATCTTTGCCAAAAATAAAGAGAAACGAAACTATCTGACCCTTGAATTGAAAGAAAAGTTCCTAAAATACAGATTTTCGAATTAATACTAGTAATGAGAACATCATCCCACTTTATGGGTCTACGAGGTATATTTCGAAAATCCAACTGTACAATTCATAGTTCATCCCTTAAAGATCACCTTTGCCAAAAATAAAAAGAATACGAAACTATATGACCATTGAATTGAAAGAAAAGTGCCCGAAATATAGATTTTCGAATTAATATGGGTGATGAGAATATCATCGCACTTTATGAGTCTACAAGTTATATTTCAGAAATCCAACTGCACATCTCATAAGTCATCCCTTAAAGATCATCTCTTCCAAAAATAAAAAGAATACAAAACTATGTGGCCCTCGAATTGAAAGAAAAGATTCTGAAATGCAAATTATCGAATTAATACAGGTAATGAGAACATTATCCCACTTTACGGGTCAACGAGTTATATTTCTGAAATCCAATTGTAAATCTCATAGATCATCCCTTAAAGATCATCTCTGCCAAAAATAAAAGAATACAAAACTATATGACCGTTGAATTGAAAGAAAAGTGTCCGAAATAGAGATTATCGAATTAATACGCAGGATGAGAAATTATCCCACTTTATGGGTCTACGAGTTATATTTCGAAAATCCAACTGTACATCTCATAGGTCATCCCTTAAAGATCAGCTCTACCAAAAAGAATAAGAATACGAAACTATATGATTGTTGAATTGAAAGAAGAGTGCCTGAAATATAGATTTTCAAATTAATACAGGTATTGAGAATATTATCCCACTTTATAGGTTTACGATTTTATGTAGAAAATCAAACTTTACATCTCATAGTTCATCCCTTAAAGATTATCTCTACCAAAAATAAAAAGAATACGAAACCGTATGACCCTTGAATTGAAATAAAAGTGCTCGAAACACAGATTATCGAATTAATATAGGTAATGAGAACATCATCCCACTTTATGGGTCAACGAGTTATATTTCGGAAATCCAATTGCAAATCTCATAGATCATCCATTAAAGATCATCTCTGCCAAAATTAATAGAACACGAAACTATATGACCGTTGAATTGAAAGAAAAGTGTCGAAAATAGAGATTATCGAATTAATACGTGTAATCAGAACATCATCCCACTTTATGGGCCTACGAGTTATATTTCAAAAATACAACCATACATCTCATAAATCATCCCTTAAAGAACATCTCTACCAAAAATAAAAAGAATATGAAATTATATGATTGTTGAATTGAAAGAAAAGTGCCCAAAATACAGATTTTCGAATTAATACTGGTAATGAGAATGTCATCCCACTTTATAGGTCTACGAGTTATATTTCAAAAATCGAACTATACATCTCATAGGTCATCCCTTAAGGATCATCTCAGCATAAAATAAAAAGAATACAAAATTATATGACTGTTGAATTGAAAGAAAAGTACCCTAGCTACAGATTTTCGAATTAATACGGGTAATGAGAACATCATCCAACTTTATGGTCTACGTGTTATATTTCAAAAATCCAACTATACATCTCATAAGTGATCCTTGAAGATCATCTCTGGCAAAAATAAAAACAATACGAAACTATATGACTGTTGAATTGAAAGAAAAGTGCCCGAAATACTGATTTTCGATTTAATACGGGTAAAGAGAACATCATCGCACTTTATGGGTCCACGAGTTATATTTTGATAATCAAACTTTACATCTCATAGGTCATCCCTTAAAGATCATCTCTTCCAAAAACAAAAAAGAACATGAAACTATATGACTGTTGAATTCAAAGAAAAGTGCCAGAAATACAGATTTTTTAAGTAATATGGGTAATAAGAAAATTGTCCTACTTTATGGGTCTAACAGATATATTTCGAAAATCCAATTGTACATCTCATAGGTCATCTCTTAAAGATCATCTCTGCCAAAAATAAAAAGAATACGAAACTATATGACTATTGAATTGAAAGAAAAGTGTCTGAAATAAAGATTTTCAAATTAATATTGGTAATGAGCACATCGTCCCACTTTATGGGTCTACGAGTTATATTTTGAAAATCCAACCGTACATCTCATAGTGTCATCTTTAAAGATCATCTCTGCCAAAAATAAAAATAATACAATACTATATAACTGTTGAATTAAAAGAAGAACATCATTCCACTTTATGTGTCTACAGGTTATATTTCAAAAATGCGACTGTACATCTCATAGGTCATCCTTTAAAGATCATCCCTGCTAAAAATGAAAACGATACGAAACTATATGATTGTTGAATTGAAAGAAAAGTGCCCGAAATATAGATTTTCGAATTAATACGGGTAATAAGAGCATCATCCCACTTTATGAGTCTACGAGTTATATTTCGAAAATCTAACGGTACATCTCATAAGTCATCCTTTCAATGTCATCTCTTCCAAAAATGAAAAGAATACGAAGCTATATGGCTATTGAATTGAAAGAAAGGTGCCCGAAATACATATTTCGAATTAATACGGGTAATGAGAACATCATCCCACTTTATGAGTCTACTAGTTATATTTTGAAAATCCAACAGTACATCTCGTAAGTCATCCTTTAAGGATCATCTCTTCCAAAAATAAAAAAGAATATGAAACTATATGACTGTTGAATTGAAAGAAAAATGCCAGAAATACAAATTTTTGAAGTAATACGAGTAATGCGAACATCCTCCCAATTTATGGGTATACGAGTTATATTTTAAAAATCAAACTGTACATCTCATATGGTCATCCCCTAAAGATCAACTCTGCCAAAAATTAAAAGAATACGAAACTATATGACTGTTGAATTGAAAGAAAAGTGCTCAAAATACATATTTCGAATTAATACGGGAAATGAGAACATCATCCCACTTTACGGGTCTACGAGTTATATTTCGAAAATCTAAATGTACATCTCATAGGGTCATCTTTAAAGATCATCTATGCCAAAAATAAAGAGAATACGAAAATATATGACCCTTGAATTGAAATAAAAGTGCTAGAAGTACAGATTTTCGAATTAATACGGGTAATGAGAACATCATCCTGCTTTATGAATCCACGAGTAATATTTTGAAAATCCAATTGTACCTCGTATAGGTCATCCCTTAAAGATCATCTCTGCCAAAAACAAAGAGAATACGTAATTATATGACTATTGAATTGAAAGAGAAGTGCCCGAAATACCGATTTTCGAATTAATACGGGTAATGAGAACATCATCCCACTTTACGGGTCTATGAGTTATATTTGAGAAATCCAAATGGACATCTCGTATGTTATCCCTTGAAGATCATCTTTGCCAAAAATAATGGGAATACGAAACTATATGACCCTCGAATTAAAAAAAAAAAAATTATTCCTGAAATACAAATTTTTGAGTTAATACGGGTAATTAGAATATCATCCCACTTTACGGGTCTAGAAGTTATATTTTGGAAATCCAAATGCACCTCTAATAGGTCATCCCTTGAAAATCATCTATGCCAAAAATAAAGAGGATACGAAACTATATGACCCTTGAATTAAAAGAAAAGTTCACGAAATACAGATTTTCGAATTAACACGGATAATGAGAATATCATCCAACTTTATAGGTCTACGAGTTATATTTCGGAAATCCAACCGTACATCTCATAGGTCATCCCTTAAAGATCATCTCTGCCAAAAATAAGAAGAATATGAAACAATATAACCCTTGAATTGAATAAAAGTTCCCGAAATACAGATTTTTGAATTAATACGGGTAATGAGAACATCATCTCACTTTTCAGGTCTACGAGTTATATTTCAGAAATCTAAAAGCACATCTAATAGGTCATCCCTTGAAGATCATCTACGCTAAAAATAACGAGAATACGAACTATATGACCCTTGAATTAAAAGAAAAGTGCACGAAATACAGATTTTCGAATTAATATGGGTAATGAAAACATCATCCCACTTTATGGGTCTACGAGTCATATTTCGGAAATCCAACCGTACATCTCATAGGTCATCCCTTAAAGATCATCTTTGCCAAAAATTAAAATAATACGAAACTATATCACCCTTGAATTGAAAGAAAAGTGCCCAAGATATAGATTTTCAAATTAATACGGGTAATGGGAACATTATCCCACTTTATGGTCTACGATTTATATTTCGAAAATCCAACTCCACATCATATAGATCATTCTTAAAGATCATCTGTGCGAAAAATAAAAAAGAATACGAAACTATATGACCCTTGAATTGAAAAAAAAGTGCCTGAAATACAAATTTTCGAATTAATACGGGTAATGAGAACATCATCCCACTTTATGGGTCCAAGAGTTATATTTTCAAAATCCAACTATACATCTCATTGGTCATCCCTCAAAGGTTATCTTTACCAAAAATAAAATGAATACAAAACTATATGACTGTTGAATTGAAAGAAAACTGCCCGAAATATAAATTTTCGAATTAATATGGGTAATGAGAACATCATCCCACTTTATGGGTCTACAAGTTATATTTTGAAAATCCAACTATACATCTTATAGGTCATCCCTTAAAGATCATCTCTGCCAAAAATAAAAAGAATACGAAGCTATATGATGATTGAATTGAAAGAAAATTGCCTGAAATGCAAATTTTCGAATTAATAGGGTATTGAGAACATCATCTCACTTTATTTGTCTACGAGTTCTGTTTCGAAAATCCAACTATACATCTCATAGTTCATCCTTTAAATATCATTTATGCCAAAAATGAAAAGAATAAGAAAATATATGATGGTTGAATGGAAAAAAAAAGTGTTCGAAATAGATATTTTAGAATTAATATCGGTAATGAGAACATCATCCCACTTTATGGGTCCATGAATCATATTTTGAAAATCCAACTGTACATCTCATAAGTCATCCCTTAAAGATTATATCTGCGCAAAAAAAAAAAGAAAAAAAAATATGAAGTCATATGATTATTGAATTCAAAGAAAAATGCCAGAAATACAGATTTTTGAAGTAATACGGGTAATGCGAACATCCTCCCACTTTATGGGTCTATGAGTTATATTTCGACAATCCAACTGTGTATCTCATAGGCCATCCATTGAGGATCATATCTACAAAAAAATAAAAAGAATATAAAACTATATGACCTTTGAATTGAAATAAAAGTGCCCGAAATACAGATTTTCTAAGTAATACAAGTAATGAGAACATCCTCCATCTTTATGGGTCTACAAGACATATTTTGAAAATCCAGCCCTACATCTCATAGGACATCCCTTGAAGATCATCTCTACAAAAAAAAAAAAAAAAGAATACGAAACTATATGGCCTTTGAATTGAAATAAAACTGCCTGAAATACAGATTTTTGAATTAATACAGGAAATGAGAACATCATCCCGCTTTATGGGTCTACGAGTTATATTTTAGAAATCCAAATGTACATCTCATAGGGCATCCCTTGAGGATCATCTATGCCAAAAATAAAGAGAATATGAAAATATATGACCCTTGAATTAAAAGAAAAGTGCCCGAAATACAGATCTTCGAATTTATACGGGTAATGAAAACATCATCCCACTTTATGGGTCTACGAGTTATATTTCAGAAATCTAACGTACATCTCATTAGTCATCCCTTAAAAATCATCTCTGCCAAAAATAAAAAGAATACGAAACTATATGACACTTGAATTGAAAGAATAGTGTCCAAAATACTGATTTTCGAATTAATACAAGTAATGAAAACATCATCCCACGTTTTGGGTCCACTAGTTATATTTTGAAAATCTAACTGTACATCTCATAGGTCATCCCTTAAAGATCATATCTGCCAAAAACAAAAAAGAATATGAAGCTATAGGACTGTTGAATTCAAAGAAAAGTGTCAAAAATACAGATTTTCGAAGTAATACGTGTAATGAGAACATCCTCCCACTTTATGGGTCTACGAGTCATATTTCGAAAATCTTACTGTATATCACATAGGTCATCCTTTGAAGATCATATGCACTTAAAATAAAGAGAATATGAAACTATATGTTCCCTGAATTCAAAGAAAAGTGCCCAAAATACCGATTTTCGAATTAATACGGGTAATGAGAACATCATCCCACTTTATGGTCTACGAGTTATATTTCGAAAATCCAAATGTACATCTCATAAGTCATCCTTGAAAATCATCTCTGCCAAAAATAAAAAGAATACAAAACTATATGACTGTTGAATTGAAAGAAAAGTGCCCGAAATACCGATTTTCGAATTAATACGAGTAAAGAGAACATCATCCCACTTTATGGGTCCACGAGTTATATTTTGAAAATCAAACTTTACATCTCATAAGTCATCCCTTAAAGATCATCTCTACCAAAGACAAAAAAAAAATGAAACTATATGACTATTGAATTGAAAGAAAAGTGCCAGAAATACAGATTTTCAAAGTAATACGGGTAATGAGAACATCATCCCACTTTATGGGCCTAAGAGTTGTATTTCAAAAATCTCATTGTATATCTCATAGGTCATCCCTTAAAGATCATCTCTGCCAAAAATAAAAAGAATACGAAACTATATGATTGTTGAATTGAAAGAAAAGTGCCCTAAATACAGATTTTCAAATTAATATAGGTAATGAGAACATCATCCCACTTTATGTGTTTACGAGTTATATTTTGAAAATCCAACCATATATCTCATAGGGTCATCTTTAAAGATTATCTCTGCCAAAAATAAAAATAATACGATACTATATGGCTGTTGAATTGAAAGAAAAGTGTCAGAAATACAAATTTTCGAATTAATATTGGTAATGAGAACATCATCTTGCTTAATGAATCCAGGAGTTATATTTTGGAAATCCAACTGTACATCTAATAGGTCATCCCTTAAAGATCGTCTATGCCAAAAACAAAAAGAATACGAAATTATATGACTGTTGAATTGAAAAAAAGTGCTCGAAATACTGATTTCGAATTAATACGGGCAATGAGAACATCATCCCACTTTACGGGTCTACGAGTTATATATCGGAAATCCAAATGCACATCTCATAGGTCATCCCTTGAAGATCATCTCTGCCAAAAATAAAGGGAATACGAAACTATATAACCCTTGAATTAAAAGAAAAGTGCTTGAAATACAGATTTTCGAATTAATACAGGTAATGAGAACATCATCCCACTTTACGGGTCTACGAGTTATATTTTGGAAATCCAAATTTACATCTCATAGGTCATTCCTTGACAATCGTTTCTACCAAAATTAAAAATAATACGAAACTATAGGATCCTTGAATTTAAATAAAAGCATCCAAAATACAAATTTTCGAATTAATACGGGTAATGAGAACATCATCTCACTTTACGGGTGTACGAGTTATAATTCGGAAATCCAAATGTACATCTCATATGTCATCCGTTGAAGATCATCTACACCAAAAATAAAGAAAATACGAAACTATATGACCTTTGAATTAAAAGAAAAGTGCACGAAATATAGATTTTCAAATTAATGCGGGTAATGAGAACATCATTCCACTTTATGGGTCTATGAGTTATATTTCGGTAATCCAACCGTCCATCTTATAGGTCATTCCTTAAAGATCATATCTGCCAAAAAATAAAAAGAATACAAAACTATATGACTGTTGAATTGAAAGAAAAGTACCCAAAATACAAATTTTTGAATTAATACGAGTAATGAGTACATCATCTCACTTTATGGGTCTATGAGTTATATTTCGAAAACCCAACTGTACATCTCATAGGTCATCCCCCTTAAAAATCATCTCTGCCAAAAATGAAAAGAATACGAAACTATATGACTGTTGAATTGAAAGAAATGTTCCCGAAATACAGATTTTTGAATTAATACTAGTAATAAGAATATCATCTCACTTTATGAGTCTACGAGTTATATTTCGAAAATCTAACTGCACATCTCAAAAGTTATCTCTTAAAAATCTTCTCTGTCAAAAATGAAAAGAATACGAAACTATATGACTATTGAATTGAAAGAAAAGTGCCCAAAATATAGATTTTCGAATTAATACGGGTAATGAGAACATCTTCCCACTTTATAAGTCTATGAGTTATTTTTCGAAAATCCAATTGTACATCTCGTATGTCATTCCTTAAACATCATCTGTGCCAAAAATAAAAAGAATACGAAACCATATGACTATCGAATTGAAAGTAAAGTGCTCGAAATACAGATTTTCGAATTAATACGGGTAATGAGAATATCATTCCACTTTATGGGTCTACTTGTTATATTTCGGAAATCCAACTGTATATCTCATAGGTCATCCCTTAAAGATAATCTTTTCCAAAAAATAAAAAAAATACGAAACTATATGACTGTTGAATTGAAAGAAAAGTGCCCGAAATACAGATTTTTCGAATTAGGGTTAATCTCAGTTTACTACCCTTAAGTTTCTTGGTTTTTAACATTTGGTATGTGAAGTTTTTTTCATTCCAGAGTGGTACATAAAGTTATAATTTTGGGACACTTTCATACATCCGTTAAGGTTATTGTTAAATTTATTGTTAACTGATGACATGTCACAGCCCGTCCCGGAATTTTTATTTCCGAGGATGTGAATTGACGGAATTGTCCCTAAGAGGATTGCTAAGGTATGTGACATATTCATTTGATTAATACTATTCTTCCTAAGTTTGTGGAAAAATATTATTTGGAATTTAGGTGGTGTTTTATTTGTGTGGTTAGGGTTTAATGTGGACCACACATAAACTTCATTTTCTCTCTCTCTCTCTCTCTCCCGCATGCTCTCGGTCATTCTCTCTTCCTTCTTCTTCGAAACTGTACGGACAACCCCAAAGGCCATCAAACCTTCACGGATCGACGTGGTTGAGACCACCATCGTACTCCTAGAGACCATACGAAGCCATTGGTACCCATTTCAAGTAAGGGTTCATTTGTTTTCACGCTGAAATCACGAGCACCGTGATTGTCACTATTCACCAACTTTTAAATGGTTGCATTTTAGGACAATCCAAGCTTACCACGAGCTTAAGGAGGTCCCCACGAAGCTCGGAATGCTTCGTTTGAAGGTTTGGGACGTCGGGATCGCAAGGTTCGAAGGTGGCCGGTTTTGGTGAAATTTTCCCAACGTGATTTGGAAGGTTTTGAGGCTCCAAAAAGGTATAGCCTTCTTCCTCTCATGATTTGTGACATTTTGGTGAAAATTTCATGAAAAATGGTGCAAAAACGAGCGAGAAAAGGGCAGTTGCAGGGTTGCCCAGAATCCGGCGCCGGTGGCACTGTTTCGACGTCGGGAGGTTGAAGATGATGCACGTGGGGGGCGCGTGAGGTCGTGGCCTCCCCGGCGCGTGAAGGCGCGTGGACCCTAAGAAAATTAATTTAAAAATATCACGATGTTCGTGAGGTTGTGTAGATCACGTTGGTATATTCATATGCCAAAATTGAGCATTTTATGAGAAGTTATTTCGAATTGTTGGTTATGTGCTTAAAATAACGTTTTTATAGTTGTTTCGCATATAGGTGAGACCTATCCCGAGGACGAGCGCAGTCAGAGGCGTCACGGGGGTTACGACCCTTCGACATACCAGTGAGTGGGCAGTTTATTTCAGTATATATATATATATATACACACACACACTTAACGTTTTCCCATAAATCGATTTTTGAATGAAAGTATATTTTGAAATGCCATGCATAGATTTATATGAGATATGTGAATTGATATATGATGCATATAAGTGAATTGGTGCTGCAGACGCACATGTGAGTATCAGGTGAGTTATATTTGGTGCATTGAATTGTTTGATGAGATTTATGTTGATAGCTCATAACCTGCACCCCTGGTGTTAGTGCTATTGTTATTCACCCGCATCACACGCTCACCTTGGATCCAAGTAGATGCTAGTCGTACAGACCACTAGAGGTGGTTCCGACATGCTAGTCGTACAAACCATTAGAGGTGGTTCCGACTAGTAGGTGACCCTAGATTATGTGCACAGATGATTGATGAGAGAAGCACTAGAGCGTATTATTACACCATCCGAGTCGTACAGACTACTACAGGTAGTTCCGACTCATGTCCAGCGTAGTGCCGTACAGGTCGCAGTTGGCGACTCCGGCAGTGCTGTACAGGTCGCAGTTGGTGACTCCGGCTGGATTGGATATTGAGCTTTAGAATCAGCCGTACAGGACCACTGCAGGGTCTCCGGTTGATTTATTATTTCACCTGATTTATGTTGATGCATCCATATTATGTTTTTGGCACATGACATGGCATATTTCTCTGAAAAATGATGAAGAATGATGTTTTGAGATTTCTGAAGCTATATATATTTATATATACTATTTTCTGGGAAAGTATACAGGTTTTACAGTGAGGGGATATATATGTTGATAAAGGAAAGATTTTGAAAGCTTTGTTTTACTGACCCACTCACCTTGTTTTGCGCCCCTCCAGGTTGTAGTTAGGAGTGTTTGGTGGCTCTCGAGGATTCCCACGGCTGTTCTGACGGACTTCACTCATGTAGGATTCACCTTCGGGTGTTGTAACTTAGTAATTGTCCTACTTGACTGCATTAGAACCTTATGCTCTGATTATGTGTATTTCATACTTTTAACTCTCTCTAGCATGTCATTAGGAGTGTACTGCTAGTATTCGGCTTTTAATTATTCATAACTCTTTATCCTATTGCTTCCGCATTGCGTAATGGTTACGTCACGTTAGTGACGGCCAGCACGCCCTGATTCTCGGGTCGGGGTGTGTCAGTTTGGTATCAGAGCTTAGGTTTGCAGTCCTGTATAAATTGTGAGCTTTCTAATTATCTTTGGTGTCTTCTGTCAGAACTATGCCGCCTCGTAGGGATCCACGTTCTTCTTATGAGCCCAGTTTCCCTAATGTAGCCCAGTTAGGGGAAGCTATAGCCCAGGCCTTTCAGACTTCATTCCGTCCTCCTCAGAGAACACCCTTGGAGACTGTTTATAATCTGAAGTTGGAGCATTTCGTTGGTAATGAAGGTCATGAGGGGGCAGAAAAGTGGTTAGATCGTATTGAGAAGACTTATCAGGTGATGCAAAGTCAGGGGAACCTTCCTGCTAGTAGATGGGTCGAGACTATTACATGGTTTTTAGGAAGAGAACCTGCAAGTTGGTGGGAAAATGAGACTAAGTTTATGTCACATGAGGCAGCAGCTGATTGGGAAACATTTAAGGAAACATTTAGGAGAAGATTCATTCCTCCAGAGTATATTGATCGCAAGAAGCAGGAGTTCACTCAGCTGAAGCAAAAGAAGATGTCGGCAAATGAGTACTATAGGAAGTTTACTGACTTATCTCGCTATGATCCAGAAGTGGCTGCTAATCCAGTGGAGATGCTTCCTCGCTTTAAGTTGGGAACGAAGAAGAGATGGATGACATTTGCTAGTGCTGTTCCTTGCACCACTTATCATGAGTTTTCTGAGATTTTGGTTCGGATTGAGGATTCAGAAAACTTGCCTAGTGAAAGTGAAGAAGAAGAAGATAAGAATGTTGATAATCAGAGGAAAGATGATAAGGGTAAAGGCGTTTTGACTTCGGGACCCCGTAAGACCCAGAATTTCAAGAAAAGTGGAGTGAGCTCGAGTTCTTCTAGCGGGGGATTTAGTGCCACAGGTCCGAGGAGAGGTGGAAGATTTACTAGTGGACCCAGGTTTCAGAGACAGAGAGATTTTGGTGGTGCTGGTGGTTCAGGCCCTCCATTCTGCCGTCGTTGTAATTCCAGACATTTTGGGGAGTGCATAAGAGTTAGCGGTGCTTGCTACACATGTGGACAGACTGGACATAGAGCTGCACAGTGTCCCCAGAGTCAGCAGAGGCCTCAGCAGTCTGTTATGCCTCCTCTAGCGTCGATTCAGCAGAACCCTAGGGCAGGCAGTTTTGGTCAGATGAGTCAGGGTGGTGCTGCTTACCACTATCAGGGTGATGCCGCTCCCTATGCTTCAGGGCAGTATCAGTATTCCTAGGATCCTTATTTTCAGAGTGGGTATTCCCAGAATCTTGGAGGTTATACTCCTTATCCTTCTATGCCGGCTAGTGGATCGCAGTGGTATCAGGGAGGTCAGTTCCAGCAGGGAGAGGTTGCTGCTAGCAGTGCAGGACTATCTAGGCAGTCTAGCCAGACAGGTCAGGGATGTTCTCAGGGGCGTGGTAATCAGAGTAGCAGAGGTCGTGGAGGACGACAGCAAAACCAGTGACGTGATAACAACATCTCACTGCAGGATGCTTAGAACCATCCGGACTTGATTATGGGTACGTTAAACATCCTTGGTCACTTTGCTAGAGTTTTGATTGATTGTGGTGCTACGCACTCTGTGATTTCTCATACTTTTGCTCAAATGACACAACCTCATTCTACACCTCTAGGATTTGATTTAGAGTTTGCTATGCCTAGAGGGGACAAATGTTATGTTGATAGTGTTTATCCAGGATGTCCAGTGATGATAGAGGATGTAGCTATGCCAGCTAATCTTATCCCGTTAGATATTGTGGATTTTGATGTGATTTTAGGGGCAGATTGGTTGCATTATAATCGTGCCCATATAGATTGTTACGGGAAATCCGTCACTTTTCATCGTCCTGGACTACCTGAGGTTACTTTTGTGGGCGAGAGAAGTGGGGTGAGGCATGGTGTTATTTCTGCCATGAGAGCAAAGAAGTTGTTATCGAAAGATTGTTAGGGATATTTAGCACATGTGGTGTTAAATGATGTGACTCCTAGTAGCGTGGAGGAAGTTGGAGTGGTCAGACATTATCCTGATGTATTTCCCGATGATTTGCCTGGATTGCCACCAGACAGAGATGTGGAGTTTTCTATTGATTTGTTTCCAGGTACGAATCCTATATCTTTAACTCCATATAGGATGGCTCCAGCTGAATTGAGAGAGTTGAAAGCTCAGTTGCAGGAATTAATTGATAAAGGTTTTATTCAACCTAGTAGTTCGCCTTGGGGAGCCCCAGTATTGTTTGTGAGAAAGAAAGATGGAACGCTGAGGTTATGCATTGATTATAGGCAATTGAATCGGGTAACGATTAAAAACCGTTATCCATTGCCTCGTATTAATGATTTGTTTGATCAGCTTAAAGGTGCACGTGTATTCTCTAAGATTGATTTGAGATCTAGCTATTATCAGTTGAAGATTAAAGAGGAGGATGTCCCTAAAACGGCTTTTAGGACCTGTTATGGACATTATGAGTTTCTGGTGATGCCTTTTGGATTGACTAATGCACCAGCAGCTTTTATGAGGTTGATGAATGAAGTATTCCAGCAATATCTTGATAGGTTTGTCATTGTCTTCATCGATGATATTCTGGTATACTCTAAGTCGAAATCAGAGCATATTCGACATCTTCATTTGGTTTTGGAGAAATTGAGGGAGCATCGATTGTATGCCAAGTTTAGTAAATGTTAGTTTTGGTTGAATCGAGTGGCATTTTTGGGGCATGTGGTATCGGCACAAGGAATTCAAGTAGATCCTCAAAAGATTGTAGCAGTGGAGAATTGGGAGCAACCACGAACCGTCACTGAGGTACGGAGTTTCCTTGGTCTAGCAGGGTACTATCGACGATTCGTGCAAGATTTCTCTATGATTGCTTTGCCACTAATGAGGTTAACCAGGAAGGATGTTAAGTTTGAGTGGGATGATAATTGTGAGCAAAGTTTCCAACGGTTGAAGTATTGTCTCACTCATGCGCCGGTTTTGGTACTTCTTGATGATAGTGGTAATTTTGAGATTTACAGTGATGCTTCATTGAACGGTTTGGGATGTGTTTTGATGCAGCATAATAGAGTGATTGCCTATGCTTCTCGGTAATTGAAAGTTCATGAAAGGAATTATCCTACTCACGACCTTGAGTTGGCAGCTATTGTCTTTGCTTTGAAGATTTGGAGGCATTATCTCTATGGTGAGAAATGTAAGATCTTTATAGATCATAAGAGTCTTTAGTATCTTTTTACTCAACATGATCTTAATCTTCGTCAGCGAAGATGGCTGGAATTGCTAAGCGATTATGACTGCACGATTGAGTATCATCCAGGTCGTGCAAATGTAGTAGCTGATGCACTGAGTAGGAAACCTCAAGGACGACTTAATGCCTTGTATGCTTGTCGTGTTCCTCTTCTTGCAGATTTGAGGTCTACTGGAGTGAAACTGGAAATGGAAGATCGAATGGAAGCATTTCTTGCTAGTTTCCAAGTCAGGCCGATGTTGGTTGATCGGGTACGTGAAGCTTAGATGAATGATGAGGAATCTCAGGAGATAATCGAGGCGATTGAGAAAGGTAAGAAAAAGGATTTCAGAATCAGGGAATCAGACGGTATGCTTATGCAAGAGAACCGGATGTATGTGCCTAATAATGAGGAATTAAAGAAAGGAATTTTGGATGAAGCACATTGTTCGGCTTATGCTATGCACCCAGGAGGAACTAAGATGTATCATACCATTCGACCATTTTATTATTGGCCGGGTATGAAAAGGGAAATTGCAGAATATGTAAGTAGATGCATAGTCTGTCAGCAGGTTAAAACAGAAAGGAAGAAGCCATTTGGGTTGATGCAACTGCTTCCCGTTCCTCTGTGGAAGTGGGAAAACATTACTATGGATTTTGTATATAAGCTTCCTCGTACGCAGAATGGTTTTGATGGTGTTTGGGTGGTCGTAGATCGGCTTACCAAGTCAGCGCATTTCATTCCAGTGAGGGAGAAGTATCATTTGAACAAGTTGGCTAAATTGTTCATTAGGATGATTGTGAAGTATCATGGGGTACCGGTGAGTATTATTTCTGATCGAGACCCAAGATTCACTTCTAAGTTTTGGGTGGCTTTTCAAGAAGCTCTTGGTACGAGATTGCTTTACAGCATTGCTTATCATCCTCAGACAGATGGTCAATTTGAGAGGACTATTCAGACGTTGGAAGATATGTTAAGGTCTTCAATGTTGCAGTTTGGTGATTCTTGGCATGACCGCTTGGATTTGATGGAATTTGCCTACAATAATAGTTTTCATTCGAGTATTGGTATGTCACCTTTTGAGGCACTTTATGGTAGAGCTTGTCGTACGCCTTTATGTTGGTCAGAGGTAGGTGAGCGAGCTTTGGTGGGCCCTGAGATAGTGGAGGAGACTACTCAGAATGTTCAACTGATTAAGTCTAACTTGAAAGCGGCCCAAGATCGGCAAAAGAGTTTGGCGGATAGGCATGTCACTGATCGAGTATATAATGTGGGTGATTTGGTATTTTTGAAATTATCACCTTGGAGAGATGTGGTTCGATTTGGGAAAAGAGGCAAGTTAAGTCCTAGGTACATAGGACCTTATGTGATTGTCGAAAAGGTTGGTGAAGTTGCCTACAGGTTGGAGTTGCCTCCGGAGTTATCCAAGGTGCATAATGTGTTTCATGTCTCGATGCTTCGACATTATGTTTCGGATCCTTCACATGTGATTCCTCCTCAACCTTTGGAGATTAATCCGGATTTGACGTATGATGAAGAACCAGTGACTATCTTGGATTGGAAGGACAAGGTTCTAAGGAATAAGACAGTGAGCATGGGGAAAGTATTGTGGAGGAACCACTCGGTAGAAGAAGCTACTTGGGAGACTGAAGATCGAATGAGAGAGATGTATCCGAGGTTGTTTTATGGCTACTAGTATTGGTTTGGTTATGTGAATTTCGAGGACGAAATTCTATAAGGAGGGTAGATTGTCACAGCCCGTTCCGGAATTTTTATTTCCGAGGATGTGAATTGACGGAATTGTCCCTAAGAGGATTGCTAAGGTATGTGACATATTCATTTGATTAATACTATTATTCCTAAGTGTGTGCAAAAATATTATTTGGAATTTAGGTGGTGTTTTATTTGTGTGGTTAGGGTTTAATGTGGACCACACACAAACTTCATTTTCTCTCTCTCTCTCTTCCTTCTCATTCGAAACTGTACGGACAACCCCAAAGGCCATCAAACCTTCACGGATCGACGTGGTTGAGACCACCATCGTACTCCTAGAGACCATACGAACCCATTGGTACCCATTTCAAGTAAGGGTTCATTCATTTTCACGCTGAAATCACGAGCACCGTGATTGTCACTATTCGCCAACTTTTAAATGGTTGCATTTTAGGACACTCCAAGCTTACCACGAGCTTAAGGAGGTCCCCACGAAGCTCGAAGTGCTTCGTTTGAAGGTTTGGGACGTCGGGATCGCAAGGTTCGAAGGTGGCCGGTTTTGGTGAAATTTTCCCAACGTGATTTGGAAGGTTTTGAGGCTCCAAAAAGGTATAGCCTTCTTCCTCTCATGATTTGTGACATTTTGGTGAAAATTTCATGAAAAATAGTGCAAAAACGAGCGAGAAAATGGCAGTTGCAGGGTTGCCCAGAATCCGGTGCCGGTGGCACTGTTCCGGCGTCGGGAGGTTGAAGATGATGCACGTGGGGGGCGCGTGAGGCCGTGGCCTCCCCGGCGCGTGAGGGTGCATGGGCCCTAAGAAAATTAATTTTAAAATATCACGATGTTCGTGAGGTTGTGTAGATCGCGTTGGTATATTCATATGCCAAAATTGAGCATTTTATGAGAAGTTATTTAGAATTGTTGGTTATGTGCTTAAAATAACGTTTTTATAGTTGTTTCGCATATAGGTGAGACCTATCCCGAGGACGAGCGCAGTCAGAGGCGTCACGGGGGTTATAACCCTTCGACATACCAGTGAGTGGGCAGTTTATTTCAGTATATATATATATATAGACACACACACACTTAACGTTTTCCCAGAAATCGATTTTTGAATGAAAGTATATTTTGAAATGCCATGCATAGATTTATATGAGATATGTGAATTGATATATGATGCATATAAGTGAATTGGTGCTGCGGACGCACATGTGAGTATCATGTGAGTTATATTTGGTGCATTGAATTGTTTGATGAGATTTATGTTGATAGCTCATAACCTGCACCCCTGGTGTTAGTGCTATTGTTATTCACCCGCATCACACGCTCACCTTGGATCCAAGTAGATGCTAGTCGTACAGACCACTAGAGATGGTTCCGACATGCTAGTCGTACAGACCATTAGAGGTGGTTCCGACTAGTAGGTGACCCTAGATTATGTGCACAGATGATTGATGAGAGAAGCACTAGAGCGTATTATTACACCATCCGAGTCGTACAGACTACTACAGGTAGTTCCGACTCATGTGCAGCGTAGTGCCGTACAGGTCGCAGTTGGCGACTCCGGCAGTGCCGTACAGGTCGCAGTTGGTGACTCCGGCTGGATTGGATATTGAGCTTTAGAATCAGCCGTACAGGACCACTGCAGGGTCTCCGGTTGATTTATTATTTCACCTGATTTATGTTGATGCGTCCATATTATGTTTTTGGCACATGGCATGGCATATTTCTCTGAAAAATGATGAAGAATGGTGTTTTGAGATTTCTGAAGCTATATATATTTATATATGCTATTTTCTGGGAAAGTATACAGGTTTTACAGTGAGGGGATATATATGTTGATAAAGGAAAGATTTTGAAAGCTTTGTTTTACTGACCCACTCACCTTGTTTTGCGCCCCTCCAGGTTGTAGTTAGGAGTGTTTGGTGGCTCTCGAGGATTCCCACGGCTGTTCTGACGGACTTCACTCATGTAGGATTCACCTTCGGGTGTTGTAACTTAATAATTGTCCTACTTGACTGCATTAGAACCTTATGCTCTGATTATGTGTATTTCATACTTTTAACTCTCTCTAGCATGTCATTAGGAATGTACTGCTAGTATTCGGCTTTTAATTATTCATAACTCTTTATCCTATTGCTTCCGCATTGCGTAATGGTTACGTCACGTTAGTAACGGCCAGCACGCCCTGATTCTCGGGTCGGGGTGTGTCATGACATGACATCCACGTGAACAATGACTAGACGCCACGTGAATATTAAAAAATAAAAAAACTAAATTAAAAAAATAATAAAAATTAAAAAAATTAAAAAAAAACTTTTGGGCTTTTCTCCTTCACCTATTCCAAACCTCTTCATTCTCTCCCCTGCACCCACCCCCTTCCCCCCTCCCTGTTTGACTCCACCCTCTCCATTTCTCTCTCTCTCTCTCTCTCTCTCTCTCTCTCTCTCTCTCTCTCAGAGGCAAGTCCCTTTCCTCTGTCTTACCTTTCATTGTCAATGTCGTTTTAGGCATATGAAGGTGCATTTGGTTGTAGAGAAATAGCCAGGGAAAATCTTAATCCGGTAACTGGGATCTAATACGTCACTGGACGTGTTTGATTCTTCAGCTATTATGTTCCTTCCGTTGCTTTCTCGGCAACCAAACAGGTCTTTAGGCTTTGAGTTCTTATCAAATTTGTCAGCTCAGTTTACCCTTTTCGTTTACTGTTTTGCCCGCTGAAAAAAAGAAGCTTAATTTGGTTTTCTAATTAATTTTTTGAAGAAAAGCTCAATAATTTTTTGTATTTTGAAGGGAATTATTGTTGTTTGAAGCCATTTTTGTAACACCCCAACCCCCCCTAATTATATGTAATGCCATAATTCCCTAAAACTTACTTAAAATTTTCATTTTTGGTCCCTAATTCTGATTAAATCTAGACCCTTCATCCAGATTCCCAAACTCCCTCCTGCTGCCACGTGTCAGCACCCTCGCGATTCACTCTCTCTCTTCATTCCGTCCCCTACCCCGAGTCAATCTCTCTCTCTCATTCTCTGCAATCTCTCTTTCTTTCCCTCATTTACCCGAAACCCTCTTCTCTCTCTCTTTTCTCTCTGCGCCGTGAGCACCACCTTCACTGCCTCATCGCCATCGTTCCTTTCTCTCTCCCTACGCGTGTAAGGCTCGGCGGAGCCCAGGAGTAACCCAGGCGAACCGACACCCAAGCCCAGTCCCTCCGACGGGTTTTTCTAATTTCCTCCGGCTAGGTGAGTTTTTTTCCCTCCTTTAACAGTGTAGGGTTGTTTGGGAGTGTCTAACGATAAGGATTTCTGTGTTTTTCTAAGGTTTTAGGACGGGATCGAATCGGGTTTTGGACACACCCACCTCCGGCGAGGCCGTGGGTGTTGGGAGGTTTTCCGGCCACCACAAGCCGTTCCACGGTGAACCAAAAGTACCATTTCACTCCTCTCGTTCCACTCTTCATTTTGGTACCTAGATCGAAGTCTAGGGTGTGTGTTTGTAGCTGGCCGGAGCTGTAGAAGCTCCGGCGTTCTCTTCCGTCAACTAAGGCCATTCGGGCCATCTGCCTTAACCTGCGGGCTTTAAGCCCGTTATGCTTCAACCCAGGAAACCCTATGGCCTTTGGGCCTTTCTGCCGAGCCCAACCCAAACCCAATTTCCTTTTTTATTTTGTTTTAATTTTAATTGTTTAATTATAAAGGCCCTTGGGCCGTTTTAGTTAAGGGCCTGAGGCCCGTGACCCAAAACCCTTAGCTGGGCTAGGCATTAGGCCTCGGCCCGTGTATCCAAGAACCCAAGCCCAACCCGGATCCAAGCCCAGACCTGTTGAGCCGTTGACCCGTTGACTGGATCCGACCCGTTGACCCGTTGACCCGTTGACCGACCCGGTTGACCGTTGACCCGGTCAACTTTGACTTTGACCGGTCAACGGTCAACGTTGACTTTGACCGTTGACTTTTCATGTTTTCGTCCGAGACCTCTCCTAGGCTAATTTCGACGTTCTGGACCCGTTTCTGAAGTCCGTTTTCCCAAATTAAGTCGTTTGAGTAGAGTTTGACTGAATTACCCCTTTATGTGCTTAGGGGGCAATTCTTGTGGCGTGTTTACCTTCGCTAGTCTGCGCAGCTTTCGACGGCGAAGTACTATGAGTGGATCCCTTTAAAAATGCATGTTTTATAGTAGAAATGCATACATGAAAAGCATGATTTGATGAGTATGTTTTATGAAATGCTTTACGAGATATCGTGCCTATTAAGGCTATTTTGAATTATTACTATTTTTCCTATAACCCGTATTCTTATAGAATATCTGATGGATGATGATATGATATTTAGAATACGTTTCGAACACTTCTTTATAGTATAGATGATGGATGACTTTATACTATGAAGATGCTTTTCAAATGTACGTGTGTTTAATGGTTTTGTACTTACCTAGTGGTCCTTACCGTTACGGGACGTAGGGATAGTTTTCCGGTCCGTCCCGGGCGAAGAATTTGGTGTTGGCATAGGGCCTGTAGGGTGTTTCCTCTGGCATTTAAGACCAGGGATGGGGAGCCGGCATGGGGCCTGGGGGTTATTTCCTCTGACTGTCTGCTCAGAGATGGGGAGCCGGCACGGGGCCTGGAGAGTTATATTGGACATTCACTAGCGGCTAGTATATATAAAAGTTATGATTTGAGACAGTGCACGGCATGCTAGGTTTCGGAAAACCTATGTTTATCACGATATATATGTGTTTTCATAAAACCTGGGGGTTAGTACGTTGATAACTGTTTTACTATATATATATATATATATATATATATATATATATATATATATCAAATTGGTCCACTCATGTTTGTTTTGCGCCCCCTTCAGGACCACAGAACGACGACTACGATCTGAGCTACGAGGCTTTCCCCTACCAGTGACTTCGTGCTATATCTTCTCTGCTTGGTACTTATTTGTAATAGCACCTTCCTAAATAAACTTCTGTTCATTCTCTGGAATAGACGTATGCTCTGAATGTATTGTGTAATATCCTTATGATTAATGATTAGCTTTTGAACTTAGTTGGTGTTTTCTTACCTTTATACTAGTTTAGTACATTCCTCCGCTTTCGCTTAAATTAAATGGCTTTCGTCACCCTCTGGGTGTCGGCCAGCACGTGACCATCCCTATGCCCCGAGGGCATCGGGGTCGGGGCGTGTCAGATTGGTATCAGAGCCTATGTAGTTTAGAGCATACTTAGGATTCTATCCTACCAGTTGGTAATTTTCATTCTTGTTGTACCCTTAATCTTTATTTATTCTGAATTTTGCTTGTCTCTTCTCAGAATTATGGATCCTGCTGGTGGGGATGTACCTCGTCGAGCTCGTTCTGGTCTAGGGGGAGGAGTTAGTCAGCTAACTAACCTTTTACGGAATGCTCTTACTGGTGGTAATAGATCGAATCGCACCTATATTGAAATTGCTCGTAGTCACGGTATTCCGGAGCTTCGAGTGGTTGGAGCTTGTCCGGAGGCCGAGGATTGGTTAGAGCAGGTGGAGGACACTTTGGAGAGTATGAGATGTCCACCAGGTGAATGGGCAGAGACTGCAGCTTATTTTCTGCACGGAAATGCCAAAGTTTGGTGGAAGTCAGTAAAGAGATCTCGTCCACCGGGTACTACGATGACTTGGGTTACATTCCGGAGACTTTTCAGCGCACATTTTCTGAGCCCCAGTTATCAGTTAAGGATGAGACAGGAATTTCTGAATTTTCGCCAGGGCGATCTAAGTATCACTGAAGTGGATAGTACTTTTCGGCGCCTGTCGAGACATCATGCTGGGACTTATGATAATCCGAATGAAATGATGGTTCAGCTACTGATTTGTTTGAATCCAGACTATCGTGAGCCAGTGTCGGCCATAAGGCACAAAAGTTACGAGGAGATGATTGAGACTTGCTTGAGGATTGAGCAGTCTAGGTGGGAGACTCGTAACCAGGAGCAATCACAGTTTCAGGAACCACCCCGTAATCAGGGCAGACCTCGATACCAGAATCTGAGGGGTCGTGACTTTCGATCTCGGAGCGTGAGGGAATCCGGTAGTTCCTCTAACTTTGTTGGCCCTAGACACTCTCATTCCTTTAAACGTCAGGGCCAGGGTTCGGGATCTTCTAGTGAGGGTTCAGGTAATGAATCGGGGAGACGATCTTTCAGTCATTTCAGATCAACGGTCAGGTGTCACAATTGTGGAGGCACGGGACACATCGCTAGATTTTGCTCTTCAGCCCCCCCCGCTGGAAGTTATGCACCTGTTCCGAGCTATGGTGGAGGAGGCAACCCGAGTTCTAGTTACGGCGGCGATTATACTTATAACTATGGCGGGAGTGGGAGCCAGAATACTCAGTTTTCCACACCGAGACAGCCGCAACAGTCTAGTGCAGCTTCGAGCAGCCGCACTCAGGGAAATCGAGCAGGCCGTAATAGCCAGGGTTTTAGAGCTCGAGGTGGCCGTAATGGCGGTGCAGGACGTCAGTTTCACGGACGTATTAACGCCATGACTCAGCAGGAGGCAGATCAGGATCCCCAAGTTATTACTGGTACGTTACTTATATGTGGTAATTAGGCGAGAGTCCTAATTGATCCGGGTGCTACTTTTTCATTTGTGTCTTCATCATTTGCACCGAACTTAAATTCCCAACCTACACTGCTTGGCTATGATATGATTATACAAATGGCGCACGGAGATCTATTTTGTGCTCAGTGGGAATATAAGAATTGCCCGGTGATAGTGGAAGGAGAGGTGATGGAGTCTAATCTAATTCCCTTCAATTTGGCGGAGTTCGATGTTATTTTGGGGATGGATTGGCTATCTAGACATCGTGCTCATGTTGCATGTTGGGAGAAATCGGTGACGTTCAAGCGGCCTGGACAACCGTCGATCACATTTCAGGGTGAGCGACGAATTCTTCCTAATAGTATTATTTCTGCTATCCAGGCAACTAAACTGTTGAATAGAGGATGTGTAGGATTCCTAGCCTACGTGGTGACGAGGGATAAACCTTCGTTGAGTCCTAAGGAGGTGCCCGTGGTGAAGAGATTCACTGATGTCTTTCCGGAGGATTTACCAGGGTTACCGCTTGCGAGGGAAATCGAATTTACCATTGATTTACTTCCAGGTACCAACCCTATCTCTTTACCACCTTATCGAATGGCACCAGCTGAATTGAGAGAATTGAAGATTCAGCTTCAGGAGCTAGTGGATAAAGGTTACATCCAACCCAGTATGTCTCCCTGGGGTGCTCCTGTTCTGTTTGTTAAAAAGAAGGATGGATCGATGAGACTCTGCATCGACTACCGACAGCTGAATCGGGTGACGGTGAAGAATCGTTATCCTTTACCTCGGATCGACGACCTGTTTGACCAGCTAAAGGGTGCTCAGATATTTTCTAAGATCGATCTTCGCTCAGGTTATCACCAGTTGCTCATTCGGGAGGAAGATGTACCGAAGACTGCTTTCCGCACTAGGTATGGACATTTTGAATTTCGTGTCATGCCTTTCGAATTAACAAATGCACCTGCAGCATTCATGGATTTGATGAATAGAGTCTTCAGACCGTATTTAGACCGGTTTGTGATTGTGTTCATTGATGATATCCTGATTTATTCTAAGAGCGTTGCTGAGCACAGGAAACATTTAAGGTTAGTGTTGGAAAGGTTGAGAAATCAACAGTTGTATGCTAAGTTCAGCAAGTGTCAGTTTTGGCTAAGCCAGATCAGTTTCCTCGGACATGTAGTATCTGCTGAGGGAATCAGTGTGGACCCTCAGAAAGTGTCGGCGATAGTTACATGGGAACAACCGAGGAATGTTACAGAAGTGAGGAGTTTCCTAGGTCTGGCTGGCTATTACCGACGATTTATTCAAGGTTTCTCAGCGATTGCCTTGCCTTTGAATAAGTTGACTCGGAAAGGGGTTGAGTTTAAGTGGGACGAAGACTGTGAACGGAGTTTCCAAGAGCTGAAACAACGTCTTACTCAGGCTCCCGTTCTTACTCTTCCGGATAAGAGTGGTGAGTTTGAGATTTTCACGGATGCATCTCTGTCAGGTTTGGGTTGTGTACTAATGCAGCATGAGAAAGTTATTGCTTATGCTTCCAGGCAACTCAAAACTCACGAGAGAAACTATCATACCCATGATCTGGAGCTTGGTGCAGTGGTGTTCGCTCTAAAGATATGGAGGCATTACTTGTACGGTGAGAAATGTCGCATTTTCACTGATCATAAAATCCTTAAATATATCTTTACTCAGAGCGATTTGAATTTAAGGCAAAGGAGATGGATGGAACTCATCAGTGATTATAACTGCACGATCGAATATCATCCTGGACATGCCAACGTAGTGGCGGATGCACTCAGTCGGAAATATCACGGACAACTCGCATCCCTTAAAGATATCCATGTTCCACTACTATTTTCTCTTCGAAAAACGGGGGTTATGGTGGAACCGGGTGAGCAGGGAGCTTGGTTAGCACATTTCCAGGTTAGACCTGTTCTGGTGGATATGGTCTTAGAAGCTCAGGAACTTGATCCAGAGTGTGTTACAATAAAGAGGTTGGTCTCGAAAGGAGAAATGGAGGAATTTGGGATCCGAAAGGATGGAGCCCTGATGTTTGGAAACAGGTTGTACGTGCCTCAGGATAATGAAGCCGTGAAAAAGGAAATTTTGGATGAAGCACACCTTTCAGCATATGCCATGCATCCAGGAAGCACTAAATTGTATCGCACTATCCGTCCTTTCTATTACTGGCTTGGAATGAAGCGGGATGTGGCGGACTATGTGAGTAGATGCATCATTTGCCAACAGGTGAAGGCCGAGAGGCAAAAACCTGGGGGATTAATGCAAAATCTTCCGATACCAGCGTGGAAATGGGAAGACATCACCATGGATTTTGTGTACGGGTTGCCGAGGACACAGTCGAGATTGGATGGTATTTGGGTGATTGTAGATCGACTCACTAAGACCGCTCATTTCTTACCTGTACGTCAGACCTATTCTTTGGAAAAGTTGTCGAAGTTGTTCATCGATAATATTGTCAGGCTTCATGGTGTACCTGTCTCCATTGTTTCTGACAGGGATCCCAGATTTACTTCCAGGTTTTGGAAAGCCTTTAATACTGCTATGGGTACTCAGTTGTTGTTCAGCACTGCCTATCATCCACAGACCGATGGTCAGTCTGAGTGGACGATTCAGACGTTGGAGGACATGTTGAGAGTGTCTGTTCTCCAGTGGAAGGGTAGTTGGGACAGCTATCTGCCGTTGGTTGAATTTGCTTATAATAATAGCTATCATTCGAGCATCGGCATGGCACCTTATGAGGCTTTGTATGGAAAAGTGTGTCGGACGCCTTTGTGTTGGACAGAAGTCGGCGAACGGGCGTTAGTGGGACCAGAAATTGTGGACACCACTAATGCTAACATTCAACTAATCAAGAGGAACTTAAAGGCGGCACAAGACCGACAGAAAAGCATAGCGGACAAACATTCTAAGAATCGAGAGTATGAGGTTGGCGACTTAGTATTCTTGAAGTTGTCTTCTTGGAAAGGTGTGGTTCGTGTTGGTAAGCGAGGAAAGCTGAGTCCTCGATACGTTGGTCCATATCAGATTTCTGAGAGAATTGGTGCAGTTGCCTACAGGTTGGAGCTACCACCGGAGTTGTCGATGATTCACAACGTTTTCCATGTCTCCATGCTTCGAAAATATGTACCAGATCCTTCTCATATCATCCAGTTGGAGTTGTTGGAGGTGAATCAGGATGCTAGTTACGTAGAAGAACCAGTGGCTATCCTTGATCAATAGGATAAAGTATTGAGGAACAAAGCTATTTCGTTGGTGAAGGTACTTTGGAGGAATCACGCTGTTGAGGAAGCAACGTGGGAAACAGAGGATTTGATGAGGAGTTAATATCCGTTTTTATTTAGTTAAAGTTGTAATTTCGGGGACGAAATTTCTATAAAGGGGGTAGATTGTAACACCCCAACCCCCCCTAATTATATGTAATGCCATAATTCCCTAAAACTTACTTAAAATTTTCATTTTTGGTCCCTAATTCTGATTAAATATGGACCCTTAATCCAGATTCCCAAACTCCTTCCTGCTGCCATGTGTCAGCACCCTCGCGATTCACTCTCTCTCTTCCTTCCGTCCCCTACCCCGAGTCAATCTCTCTCTCATTCTCTGCAATCTCTCTCCCTTTCCCTCATTTACCCGAAACCCTCTTCTCTCTCTCTTCTCTCTGCGCCGTGAGCACCACCTTCACTGCCTCATCGCCATCGTTCATTTCTCTCTCCCTACGCGTGTAAGGCTCGGCGGAGCCCAGGAGTAACCCAGGCGAACCGACACCCAAGCCCAGTCCCTCCGACGGGTTTTTCTAATTTCCTCCGGCTAGGTGAGTTCTTTCCCCTCCTTTAACAGTGTAGGGTTGTTTGGGAGTGTCTAACGATAAGGATTTCTGTGTTTTTCTAAGGTTTTGGGACGGGATCGAATCGGGTTTTGGACACACCCACCTCCGGCGAGGCCGTGGGTGTTGGGAGGTTTTCCGGCCACCACAAGCCGTTCCACGGCGAACCAAAGGTACCATTTCACTCCTCTCGTTCCACTCTTCATTTTGGTACCTAGATCGAAGTCTAGGGTGTGTGTTTGTAGCCGGCCGAAGCTGTAGAAGCTCCGGCGTTCTCTTCCGTCAGCTAAGGCCTTTCGGGCCATCTGCCTTAACCCACAGGCTTTAAGCCCGTTATGCTTCAACCCAGGAAACCCTATGGCCTTTGGGCATTTCTGCCGAGCCCAACCCAAACCCAATTTCCTTTTTTATTTTGTTTTAATTTTAATTGTTTAATTATAAAGGCCCTTGGGCCGTTTTAGTTAAGGGCCTGAGGCCCGTGACCCAAAACCCTTAGTTGGGCCAGGCATTAGGCCTGGGCCCGTGTATCCAAGAACCCAAGCCCAACCCGGATCCAAGCCCAGACCCGTTGACCTGTTGACTGGATCCGACCCGTTGACCCGTTGACCCGTTGACTGGATCTGACCCGTTGACCGTTGACCCGGTCAACGTTGACTTTGACTTTGACCGGTCAACGGTCAACGTTGACTTTGACCGTTGACTTTTCGTGTTTTCGTCCGAGACCTCTCCTAGGCTAATTTCGACGTTCTGGACCCGTTTCTGAAGTCCGTTTTCCCAAATTAAGTCGTTTGAGTAGAGTTTGACTGAATTACCCCTTTATGTGCTTAGGGGGTAATTCTTGTGACGTGTTTACCTTCGCTAGTCTGCGCAGCTTTCGACGGCGAAGTATTGTGAGTGGATCCCTTTAAAAATGCATGTTTTATAGTAGAAATGCATACATGAAAAGCATGATTTGATGAGTATGTTTTATGAAATGCTTTACGAGATATCGTGCCTATTAAAGCTATTTTGAATTATTACTATTTTTCCTATAACCCGTATTTTTATAGAATATCTGATGGATGACGATATGATATTTAGAATACGTTTCGAACACTTCTTTATAGTATAGATGATAGATGACTTTATACTATGAAGATGCTTTTCAAATGTACGTATGTTTAATGGTTTTGTACTTACCTAGTGGTCCTTACCGTTACGGGACGTGGGGATAGTTTTCCGGTCCGTCCTGGGCGAAGAATTTGGTGTTGGCATAGGGCCTGTAGGGTGTTTCCTCTGGCATTTAAGACCAGGGATGGGGAGCCAGCATGGGGCCTGGGGGTTATTTCCTCTGACTGTCTGCTCAGAGATGGGGAGCCGGCACGGGGCCTGGAGAGTTATATTGGACATTTACTAGCGGCTAGTATATATAAAAGTTATGATTTGAGACAGTGCACGGCATGCTAGGTTTCGGAAAACCTATGTTTATCACGATATATATGTGTTTTCATAAAACCTGGGGGTTAGTACGTTGATAACTGTTTTACTATATATATATATATATCAAATTGGTCCACTCATGTTTGTTTTGCGCCCCCTTCAGGACCACAGAACGACGACTACGATCTGAGCTACGAGGCTTTCCCCTACCAGTGACTTCGTGCTATATCTTCTCTGCTTGGCACTTATTTGTAATAGCACCTTCCTAAATAAACTTCTGTTCATTCTCTGGAATAGACGTATGCTCTGAATGTATTGTGTAATATCCTTATGATTAATGATTAGCTTTTGAACTTAGTTGGTGTTTTCTTACCTTTATACTAGTTTAGTACATTCCTCCGCTTTCGCTTAAATTAAATGGCTTTCGTCACCCTCTGGGTGTCGGCCAACACGTGACCATCCCTATGCCCCGAGGGCATCGGGGTCGGGGCGTGTCAATTTTTATCTGGTTAATTTGGGGTTGTCACTGAACTTAAGAATTTGCATTGCTATTACACAGCAATGGTGTATTTGGTGTTGTTTGAAATTGGGTTGTGCCTGAAAATGCTAATGTGTTGTTGGCTATGGTTGGTTGGGTTGTTGCAGGGTTTTCCATGATGACAGAACCTTCTAAAGTCATTCATGTTCGAAACGGAGGGGGGTTGTCACTGGACTTGTTTGATTCTGCCGATTTACGACGCTTTGGCTCCCGGCCCGTCTCTAGCTCCAGCTCCCGCACCCAGACCCGGCGGGCCCAAACACCACTTCGACGGCGAGAGCCAGGTGAAGGACTTCATCCACTCTCCTCCACTACGACGGATACAATGAGATGGCGGACATTCTGGTAAATCTGACGTCTTTGGCGACGGAGAGAGAGAGAGAAATGGAGTGGGTGGAGTCGAAGAGGGTGGGGGAATGGTGGGTGCAGAGGTGAGAAGGGAGGTGGTGAGGGAGAAACGCCCAGAAGTTTTTTTTTTTTAATTTTTTAATTTTTTTAATTTTTAATTTTTTAATATCTACGTGGTGCCCAGTTATTGTTTACGTGTATGCTACGTCATCAGTTAACGGTAAATTTAAAAGCAACCTTTCAAAATTATAATTTTATGTACCATTCTGGGATCAAGGCCGGCCCTGAGAAATTGGGGGTCCTAGGCGACCCTTCAAAGGGGGCCCTAACGTTCTCGAACCTCCGACTCTTTGTATATTGGTATGTAGCTAAAAGAATTCGCTAATTACATAAAAAGTCCATTTCTTCATCGAATATCATTAAAAATTAATATCAAAAGAAAAAAGATATACTAACATCACTTAAATATTACATGTCACATGTCTTTAGACGCAAATGCACTAAGTGTTTGCAGTCAAGAGTCTAAGATTGAGAGTGAAGAGCAATAAAACTTGATGATCAAGAGAGTTAAAAATAATAAAACTTGATTGACGAATATAATAATTCAACAACGCCAAGTGGTTTTCTTGTGTTCTTTCTAAAATCAACATCACACTAGCGAATCAAATTTTAGAATAACATAGTTTAACAATAAATTATTGAAAAAGAAAATTTAAATTCAAAGTTTTGGTTACCTCAAATTACAATCTTTAGGACTAAGTGATAGTTGCTTAAACATTCAATAAAAATGGAAAGACTGGGAAATTGAAATAAAAAGGATTACAAAGTTATAATTATTCTGGATTTAGTTATTTTTTCAGGTTATTTTCAAAAGCAAAAGAAAAAAAATGCATTTGGACATATTGGGACCATTAATTTCACTAGCCTCTTGTCACAAGCGTAGGCGTGTGACAATTGGCCTTTGTATGTTCTTTATTTAAGAAACTCAAGTTTTTTTTTCTATTTATACAATTTTTATTTAAAATATTTTTGAAAATAAATAAGAAGTTAAACATAAACCACCCACTAATGTGAGGTTTTGTTATTTTTTTTCTTCTAAAGTTGAAAATTTTAAATTCATTCAAAATTAATATTTGTTGAATTATTTTAACTCTTTTTAATTCTTGTAATTTTTAAGGGGCAATATATGGTATTTGTTTCACTATTTTGGAGTGCTCCCTATATACATATATATGGAGTAAATCTCACCCTTTCTATGATTTCTTTTTTTGGGTTTTTTTGGAGGTTACTCAAAAGCAAAAGGAAAAAAAAAAAAGGTTTTGGTTACAAAAATAAATGCCTACAAGGTGTTTTGAAATCCCCACCCCAAAGGAAACGAAATGGAAATGTTTCCACTGCACCAACAAAGTAATTATAATATTTCTTACGTTTTATATATTTATATGTTATCTACAGGATGTATAAAAAATTTTGGGGTCCCAGGCGACCGTCTACCCCGGCTATCCTCAGGGCCGACCTTATCTGGGATGATAAAACTTCATGTACCAAATGTTGAAAACCAAGAAACTTTAAGGTAGAAAACTGAGATTAACCTTTCGAATTAATACGGCCAATGAGAACTTTATCCCAATTCATGGGTCTACAAGTTATATTTCAAAAATCTAACTGTACATCTCATAGGACATCCATTAAAGATCATTTCTACCAAAAATGAAAAGAATACGAAACCAGCAATGTTTAAAATATGAGGTACATTCTGATTCGATCCATAATTAAAGTAATTTTTTGTAATTTACCAAAAAAAAAGAAAAGTTATAACTCATATTTAAGACAGTAAAATCATTTCCAAGAAAAGAGATGGTGAGTTGAAATATTGTTCCACGTTACTTTCGTTTTGGTTATAGCTCCACGCCGTTTGATTCCTAGTCCCAAAATCTAATTTATCCCCAAAGGTGCACCAAACCACACCATAACATAACCAAGTTCGAAAATCCGAGGGCGCTGCCTCTCTCTTCTGTTTCACCGACTCTCTCTCTCTGTTCAAAAACGCTTCGACTCGGTCCGATCTCTGACTCAGTGGGTCAAACTCAGTCCTTGGCACCTTGCAAATCCAACTCCAAGCTGTATAATTTTCTCTCAATCTACCCAGCCCTGTTCTACGACGCCTGGGTTTCAAAGGTCCAAGTCTTATTTTGCTTCGCTTCGTCAATTCCAACCACTTAAAAGTTGCTGAATCTCCTTCTCTCCAAAGCTCCAAATTCTTGACCAAATAGTGAGGTGATTTATAAGGGGTGGAATAGCAGCTATGGTTTGTTAGGGTTTTCTGGTTTGTTAATTTGGGATTCTCCTAAATCCAGGTTGAGGAGAAGACTGCAAGTTTTTAGGTTTTGGAGGATAAGTCTTGTCATGTAAATTTGGTGTTTTTCCTTTTGATGTTTTGGTAGCGAAGGGGATGGTGGAAGCTTCTTAAGTCTGGGTTGGCGTGAAAATTTGGGGTTTGGCTTCGCCTTTACCTGTATAGAAAGATTGTTGTATGTAATCTGGTGAGATTTAAGGTGGGAAAAAAATCAGGGAGAAATGTTTTATTCTCAGTTTATATTGGCCAAGAAAGGTCCTCTTGGGACGATATGGATAGCGGCACATTTGGAGCGCAAGCTTCGCAAGAATCAGGTCGCTGACACCGATATTGGCGTCTCCGTAGGTCAGTTCTCATATTTTTTTTTACCTTATGGTCCATATTTATTATTCCTTCTCTTTAGAAAATATAGAAAAATAAAAGTAGCAATTTTTCAGATTTAATTGTGGATTGTGTTGAATTTTGTAAACGCTGGAACAATTACCTCTATAAGAAGCAGAAACAATAAAACTACAGGAGTGGAAACCAAATGTATAGATAGCAACACAGTGATTACAGAACAGCTAACCCGGAGAAAATATACCATCATAATTGTAACAGCTTGCCAATCTGCACGAATAAAGAAAATTTGGTTTGTCTGACTCTAAACATACGTTTTTATTTATTTATTTATTTGTAAATCCTTGTGTTCTTTCAAACAAATTATTTTTGGAGAAAGAAACAAAGTTTTATTGCTTCTGAGCACAAAGAAAAACAGAAGGAAAAATCGAGAAAACAAATAGAGTCCCCCTGAAATTGAAACAGTTACAAAAACTCTTTATGCTAACTGTTGCAGCTTTCCAGTCAAGCCAAATAACTTAGAAGGATTATTCTTCAAATTTTGTAGAAACCAAAGCCCATATTGAAAACCTTAAGCGAACTTTTTCCCATAACTTCTCTCCTCTGCTGCCAGAAAATCCTCATAGACTATCCTATTTCTTTCCATCCACATTACCTAGAACATAACCAAAACCATGCAGCCCCATAAAGTCTTAGTTTTCTTCCCCAGGTAAGAACAACCTATGGATACAACCCAACTAATCTCAAATTCCCTAAACAAATGCGGCCATATAATCAAAGACACCGGACAACGTAAAAATATGCCATCAACAGAGTATAGACAATTCTTGCAAGGGAGACACCATTGAGGGCATAGGTTAGAATTGGGTCTCCTTTTATAAGCATGTCGAGTGTTAACCTTCCCATGAGCCACTAACCAAGTAAAGACTTTGACTTCGAGGGGCGCTTTAAATTCCCAAATCAAACCATAACGCTGAAACCCATAGATTCATTCCTTTTTTGAAATATGCAGCAATAAATTTCATGGACAAGCTGCCTGATGAATCAAAATGCCATCCGCGCCCCCCCTCCCCCCCCCCCGACACACACACACACACCACACAAAAAAATGCTTCTCACGCACCATTGAAATTGCATGAATCTGGAATTACCCATAACAGCTTTACTTCCATAAACTGCTTACCCCAGGGCATTAAAGCAATGGAGAAATGAAGAATAATGTTATCAATAGTCTTGACCTCTTTTCTGCATATGGTACACAGGTGGTATATTTGCAAAATTAAGCATTCTTTTTGCATGGTATCACAAGTTTTTAGGTACTTTAACCATTGGAAGATGGCTCATCACTTAACTTGCTGAAATATGCTTTACACAAGGCCCAATGACTCACCTCTAAGTTTCCAAGACCTTCTCTTTGATCTAGCAGATTGTAAGGATACATTTTTCTATCAAAGGGACCCTACAAAACTTATGATATCAACCCATGGAAAAGAAAACCAACCTGTTTACCAAAAAAAAAAAAAAAAAACAACCTACATTGCCGTGGATACATTACGAGAACACTATCTTTTAATCTATAAAGACAATGAAATGATTTGCACAACACAATATTAGTAAATATGACCTCATGCCCTCCAAAATGGCGTTCCAAGGACAATGATTGGAGCCTCTAACCACAATATTATAATCCCTCAGTTTTGACATTAATCCATATTTGTGTGTAAGCACAACAAACCAAAAAGAGTTATATTTAAGGAAATCTCCACAAACATTTCCAAGAAGAGCTGCATTTTCTCCTTCTTTTCTAAATTTCCTTCCCGAGTTATTTTTATTATTATTTTGATAGAAAACAAACCTTATTTAAAGAAAAGAAGGTGGATAGGATTTCCACTGGGCTAAGAAAACTAAGACTGAATACACTTATACCAAATATGTAAAAAATATGGCAAAGCTACTTATCCATAAGTTCTAAAGAGACTGAGGCCCAAAATGATGCCCAGAAGTGTACCTGATGCAGAATACACTTATACCGAATATGTGAAAAGATATGACAAGGCTACTTATCCTTGAGTTCTAAAGAGACTGAGGCCAAAATGATGCCCAGAAGTCCACCTGATGCAGAATGGACCAGGATTATTGTAATATAGGGTTTTCTGGTTCTCAAGTATTTTTACTCATGCGTTAACTTTGCTTATGCTCGGGTATTATAAACTCAGGGTTTTCAAAGCTAGGATTGTTTTAGTAATTTAGTTACACAGGGCTTGCTTGTTATTCAGTTTTTGTTTTATAAATCAAGGCTTTGTATTCATCAGACAGACTTTGGTGCATGTCATAATCTATAGTTATGGTGCAATTGTATCAGTAGTTATTGCTTTCTTTTACTGTTGCTTCTCCGCCAAAAAAAAAAAAAGAAAAAAAAAATTTCTTGAAGTGCAGAGCACACTTAGTTATACCATGCATTTAAATTCTTTTAAATCTTATTCTTGCATTAAATTTATAAGGGCATGTAGTAGCAGTTGCACGCCGTTACAAGACCTAAGAAAGATAAAAAAACTGATGCAGTTAAGAAATAAGGGAGATCTTTTATCACCTTCGTCTGAGGTCTGAGCACCATGCTTCGGCTTTTGTTGTCTACATCCATTCATAGAAAACTCTCTAGTTTTTAAGGTAGTTCCAGTCAGGGTCATATGCTTTCTCAATATGAAATATTGTTCTTAGATTTCTGAATACTTTCTTGACTCAAATTTTGTTTTTGGGTTATAATTTGGGGATTTATGTAGTATTATTTTCTTTTCCGATCTCAGTTATTTTTCTATTTTTAGTATTGCTTTTTTTATTTATTTATTTATTTTTAATAATGTCAAATTCATCTATCCACTCGTCTAACTTTCATGGTCTATCTTTGTGTACAGATTCTATTCTTTTTCCTGAAGTTCCAATTGCTCTCAGGTTGTCCAGCCATCTTCTGCTTGGTGTTGTGAGGATATATTCTAGAAAGGTGAATTACCTGTTTGATGATTGCAGTGAGGCTTTGCTTAAGATAAAGCAAGCTTTTCGCTCCACTGCAGTTGATTTACCTCCAGAAGAATCTACTGCTCCATATCATTCCATCACCTTGCCTGAGACTTTTGATCTTGATGATTTTGAGCTACCAGAGACTGAAATTTTTCAGGGGTTAGTATGTTCCATTATGTTTAGGGCTAAAGCTTTAGCTGTTGAGATGCTGGATATGAAAATTTGTATTTGTGTGAATTTTAACATTCAGTTGTTTTGCAGTAACTATGTTGATCATCATGTCAGTACACGGGAGCAAATAACTCTCCAAGATACAATGGAGGGTGTGGTTTACTCGACATCTCAATTTGGATTTGATGGTTAGCACTCATAAGTTCACTGTCATGACTCATGATTGATATCATTGTACATTGAGTTAAATTTGATGGATAAATCTTAATGATGTTTATGTATGAGTTAACTTAAATGTCCAATATTTCGTGGTTTATTTTCAGAGCGGTTTGGTGATGGCGATACTTCTCAAATTGGTCTGGAATTTGATGAGGTAATTTTTTGTACCTGCTTTGTAGTATTAACTTTTAAATGGAATAATTTGGTAATGGACTGGGTAATAGAATATTGCATGTGGTCCAGTATCCTAGTGGATAGGGTGTTGGGTTTCTACCATGCGTCTCGGGTTTGAAACTCCTCCCTCCCTTGAATTAATGTTATAGTTTCAAACCCTCCCCCCTCCCCTTAGTAATAGTAAATTTCTTTAAAAAAAAAAAGAAAGACTGGGTAATTGAATACTATGGAATTACAAGTTACTTCCTTCCGTATGTACACATGGAAATTTAATCTTTTTTCATCTGTGTGCATGGTTTCCTTGAATTTGTGTTGGTGCAGTGAAATTATGGCTCGCCGCTGCTTTTACTAATTTGTTACTGGGGTTTGGCTAATTGGTTGTTATAGGGTTTGGCATTACAGAATTAAGGATTCAGGGCTTGCAGATATATTCAGCTCCCAAACGATCCTATGAGAAATGTAGTTGATGAAGATTAAAGAATAACTATATGTTTCTACCTGTGTCACTCACCTACTAAAAGTAATGTGTCACTCACCTACTAAAAGTAAAGCCTTCTCAGAATGCTTAAAGTTGGTTGGAGTCGCTAAAGTTCACACATGTGCAAGCTCTCATATTCTCATATGGGCTCTTTGGGACTAAGTAAAAAGTGGGCTAGTGGGTTTTTACTGACTGGTGTATATTATTTATAACCAGTTCAAGAAACCATATGTGCCCGTATTGTTAGTGTCTTTGTTTAAATCTCTTATATACCCTCTTTTCAGCAACCAAGCACAAAGCCAGAGTGGGATGATTTTCAATTGTAGGGTTTCATCTATTTTCAATGTTTAAAATCTTTTGGGCTGTGCGTGGCTTTCATTGGTTTTTTGTGTGCTCGTGTTATGCATTGCTTATGCAAGAATCTAGTGGCCTAACTGTTGTCTTATTTGTCATTTATCTTGTTTATGGTGGTTTGTTTTCCGTAGGCTGTGGGTTGTTTGTAAACTTTTACAAATAGCTGGTCCACGTTGATTTTACTTCCTTCATAGACCTCATTAATATAATCTTTATGTTTTCTACCATACAAAACTATTATCTCACATATGTATGTATGTCACTTATAGATGCTATTGTTTTTTGAATGATGGAAAACAGGACCTGTTCTTTGGCAAGGTTGCAGCTCAAGTGAATGATGGAATTTCAGAGTAAACTCTATATCTCTTTAGTGTCAAGTGCAGATTACTATTAATTCTCACACATTGTTTGATTGCACAAAGAGGATCCTTTAAGTTAGGATTAGAGCATCTCAACTTCTTTGTTGGATTGTTTGGCCCTATGCTTCTACCTCTTTTCAAGTAAACAAAGCCTGTGCTTAACCCATGTTTTCTTTGACCACCATATCCTTACGATTGATTATTTATGGAAAAAAATCATAAGCTTGGGTTTGGATAAGGTAATTCAAACTTGAAGTACCAATAAATTTTAAAATCACGGGATTTGAGACTACAAATTTGAAGTGATAGGATTTATAAATTCTCATGTTTTATCTCAAGTTATCATGGTAAAATTGAACTCTGAAATTTGTAATTGATCTGTCTGGAATCCAATAATCTGTAAATATGATTACTGGTGGTGATTTCTTATTTTAACTTTTAAGCAAAATTTATTTTTTCCCGATGTCATTAAGCTGCAGAAGAAAGCTATGAGTGGTATGCCTGTTATCATATTAAAGTTGGGTGTTTCTGTCCTCAATGATTTGATTTGTTTATTTGGAATTTTTTTCTTCATGTTGAAGAGGTTGGTCCCTGTTGTGCAGTTATGTGGATGGTTGTGTGGTTTCTTTATTTTTTATGATCCATGGAATGACGTAGGACACTACGAATTTTCTGATGTACCGTATTCATTTTCAACTATTTCAGTGGTGATCCTCAAACATTGGGCCAATCAGTAACACCTCTGGAAAAGCATGATATGTATGATGGGATACCTGGAACTTCAGAAACCATACAAATGAATGGGATTGCAAACCAGGTCTAGTATCTATTAGTACTACCCAAAAACTCCTCGTCTTTCTTTTTAAAGTCTTGTCCTAATTATTCTTCATTTACCATGTATAAGCAAGGAGGTTCTATTCTCTTTTTTTTTTCATTGTTGTTGAGGGGTGGAGGGAGTGCGATTCATGTACTATTCTGTATAATACAATTCTTGCCTCCATGATGAATATTTTTTTTGTATCCCTTTTGAACAGAATGATGTCCTAGCTGCAAATACTGATTTTGTTACGTATGCTCAAGCTCCATCAACTCCTGGACTATTTGAAGAGCCAAACCTGTTTGCGGTTCAGGAGCCTATGGCCTGCAGTGATCACTTGGATTTTGAAGACCATAATTTATCAAATTTAGCATCCATGGGCAGCTCAGAAAATGCTGGTCGTATATCAGGTCCGTGTTGTGGGGATGATAGTACAATGGTTTCTCCCAAAGAGAATGGCTACCATTTGAGCGATATGGAGATCAAACAAACAAAGCCACAGGAGCATGAGCTGATTGAATCCATTTCTCCCGTATTAGAATGTTTAAATGGGACAGTTGGTGCATTGGATGGCCGAAACAGGGTTGAAGATATACACAATGGTATTGTTATAAACAATGAACCACTTATGCCTTTCCTAGATCAAAAGGATGCACAACATGCAGAACCTGCTGGAGTTAGGTTTGATGAAACTGTTGCATCTCCTAGCTGCTCCCAGGTCACATCTGAGTTGGACGACCCTGCTCGTAAGATTAGTTCAAGTAATTCCTGTCCGAGAGCGTCAGAAGATTATTTGGAAGATCAGCAGACATGTTTAAAGCCTGAAATACAGAATGATGTTGAAACTGCTAATAATATGGAACAATCATGCATACCTAACATTACAGATCCTTTCAAGCCTGTTACTCATGAAGATACGGCATCTGCTGAAGTGCCTTTGCTCCGGGCGTGTGGCTCCCTCCCGAGTCATCGTGATATGCTATCTCCTGCCGATAAAATTTCGGAAATCCCCTTCAACTTACCATCTGAGGTTGTAGGGCCAAGTTCATTGGACAATGCAACATCTTTGGACAATCAATTGGAGAACTTGGATAGGTTTGCCACTTCTAACTTGCCTGCACCTGAAAAGTTGCTCTTTGTACCAGAGGGGTTCACTTCTAAACCAAGTGATTTTCTAGTGGAACCTACGCCTGAAAAAGAAGTCATAGGTGGGGATGCTGGTGATGGTGATGGGATTAAACTCATCTCAGGGAAAAAACGTAGTTCCACAGAAAGTACACTGACAGTGCATAGTTTGAATTCAGTTGAATCATTTGGGGAGGCCCGAGGAGAGAGAACTGCAGAATCTATCCCTGATGATGATGATTTATTGTCTTCTATTTTAGGTATCAAAAGGATTCTTTCTTCACGCCTTCAGAAATTTGTACATGTCATTTTGTGTTATGACCAAGAGTTGATAGATCAGTCTGGCATTTATCCTTTTCTTTTTCCTGAATCTTTGTTTGAAAGAATTTTCGAAGGCTTATATGATTGACTAAACTGAAAACTATTGTTGATTCAGTTGGAAGAAGGTCTTCAGTTCTAAAAATGAAACCCACTCCGCCTGCACCTGAAATGATATGCTCTAAACGCTCAAGAACTGCTGCCCGCGGTACTGTCTCAAAGAGGAAAGTGCTAATGGATGATACAATGGTCTTGCATGGCGAGTATGTGATAATTTCCATATATCTACATTGTTTGAATTACAGCTACCAACTAATTTTTACTGAGCATAAGAAAAGTGTTTCCTTTTGAATATTTGCTGCTTGTTTTAAGACCTCCACAATATGAAAAGCCTATACTACCTTGTATAATTGAGATTTGTAGTCACATCCACCTCAATATATTTTGACATAGAAGTTAATGGTGGGTCTCTTTGGGCAATTAGCATGTTCCGATGGGAAATTTCACATTTTGTTCTTTTGAAGTATATTATCGGTAGTTGTAATATTATGTTAGTAGAGTGGGACCTGACTAACTGGTAGTTACTTTAGTTACTTAGTAAGTTTTGAGATGAAAATAATCGTGCTGAGCATGCTTGACCTATCTTGTTGTATAAGTTGTTGTGTGCTACATTACTAAGCGCTAACTACTTGCCTGCTGGTTTTCCGAAGTCAAATACGCCAGCAGCTGACAAATACTGAAGACATACGTCGTGTGCGAAAAAAGGCTCCTTGTACTCGCCCCGAAATTTCAATGATTCAGCGTCAATTTTTGGAAGATGCAATTTTTACTGAACCCATATTTACTGGTACGATAATTATACTTAGACGTATGTATATCCAATTACTGCATGTCATTTATTGGTTTATTTTGGAAGACCAGTAGAAATGTGAACGATTGATATACTTCACAAAATCTGTACAAGCCACCTGAATTGGTTTTGATGTTTATCAGGCATGTCGGCGGAACTGATTTATCTGCACACTGGAACATTTGATACAAGTACAACCAGGGTTTCCGAAAATGAGCAAAACAATGTTTCTGCAGAGCCATTGAACGATGTAGAATCATTTCTGGAGCCAAATGTTACTAAAGAAATTGAACCCCTTCAAAGCACTGAACCTGTAATAATGAGAGATGACTCAGCAGCACAGCCTGCTGGCGTTCCTATTGAGAACGAAAACCAGAAGGAAGAAGATCATAACCTAAGATGTCACCATACTGATGCTCAAGAACAGGGGATCACTGACCTGGAAGAATTTAATACTTCCAAACATGAACCCTTGGGGGAGATAGCTGAAATGGAAATTGACAAAGAAAATTTTGAAGTTGCTGATCCTATTGTAGAAGATATTTACAAGGTGTCAGCTGATGTTAATGTCCAGTCAAGGCTTATGGATAAAACTGATGATGAAGATGTGTTGCTACAGATGGATGCATTATGCAGGTCACCAAATAATAAGTTGGACGCCCAACCCATGGAGGTGGATGCATTGATAGTGGAGGCAAGTATCCAGAAAGAAGTTGATGCCATTGAAGTTGTTGACCGTAATGTCGAAATCAGAGCAGATGTTCGGATAGGTGCGTCTGAACTCACCGACAATGTAAATGTTACGCTCTCAACTGGAGAATCCAAAAACCTTAGTTTTTCAGATTATCAACCTGTGGAAGGAATTGGAAATAGTGAGCAACATATTGTGAATGAAACTGAGGTCCTGGAGGCAAACTTGCATTGTGATGACAATGCTTCCTTGAATGGTAAGGAAAGTCTTGGTTTCCGGGAGGTTGATCCACAGAGTGGCATTGATGCTGAAGTCGCTGCAGTTGCAGAAGATCGTGGTGTAAGTTGTTAACATTCATTATTTTTAGTTCTGAAAGTTATTTGGAATGTCTCTTCTTACATATGAAAAGAAAGTTTTTTTATTTTTTATTTTTTTAAATGTCACTTAAAAGCGAAAAAAGAAACTCAGTGCATGTATTCTTATTTTTCTTGGGGACAGAAACATGTACACACGTACACTATATTTGGCTTCGTTTAATTGTTATAATTTTACACCCACACACTGGCGATCCCCTATATCTATTAGAACCAAATAAAAATTTATTCCTTGAACAAGTATTTGATCCATTCCTTGCCTGGCAAAACTACCTTCTGAGCCATATTTTTCATTTTATGATTACCATATTTACTCCTGATTCTTTTGAGAATTGTCTGACTGAAGTTCCATAATAATGATATTGAAGATGACGTGACTTTGTAATGCTGTTCCTTAACTATATATGTTTTTGCCTGGAAGATAGGCATTGTCTTCTGGAAACAGGGTCATTTTGTGCATTAGTCATTTTGTTCTCTTGTCCCAAATTCCATTTCAAGATATTTCCCTTTCTAAAGTACAATTCGTGCTTTTAACTTCACATTGTGGCTATATTGTGCAGGATTGTGAAGATGTAGGTTTTGGAAATGATACAGGTTGACTTTGTCTTCTTCCTGCCTTCTTGACTCTTTCCATTTATCTATTGGACTGTCTTTTTTATTATGTACCTGCTTAGGACCTATTGGTATGAACGTTTTGTCTACATGGATTATCCACATAACACAGAACTATTTATGCATTTTATGAGTGTACTCTTTGTACTTTTTTGGCACTTCCAAAGTTCATATTAACTCTGTGGACTTGGCGCAAATCACCTGGAGCATAAATGAAGATTTGTCTGTGCTTGCATATTTGATGACTATGTGCTTCCTTGTATTAGTATTTTTGCATTTTAAAGTAAAATTCCCTTTTTCCCTCGCACTTATGTGCTGGAGTTCCTTTGAATAACATATGTTATTGTTCTTCTCAGAGTTTTTGAATGTAGATGATGATGAAATGACTGAAGATGTCGATGACATGCCGTGCGCTGAAGATACTCGTCTTCTTGAGAACAGTGGATGGTCTTCCCGTACCAGGTATGCATGCTTCATATGGTCGGTTCTATGTTTAATGCATGCTGCTATTTTCATTTTATTGCAAGACAGTGGAATTGCTTTTTCTGGTTTGCATGACCTCATTGAAGGTGATACTGACAAGTTTGTGTGTTTGAAGCATTGTTACAATATGAAATTTTGTCCATATTTCGATATAAGAATTTTGAATAATAAAACCCTAAACCCTCTCTCTATCCACTTGGAGAAAATGGTTGTGTACTGGTTAACAGGTTTTTCATAATTCTCATGCTATACAATTCCCAAGTTAAAATTGCTGATTGTTTTTCTGTGATATTGATTATCTATTATTTGTCATCAGACATTCTGATATCAGTTTTCTGTTATTATTAAAAACCAACTCTTGAGTTTCGTATAGGGCTGTTGCCAAGTATCTCCAGACTTTACTTGATAAGGAACCTGCGCATGGGAAAAAAGTTCTTAGCATGGACAGTCTGTTAAATGGTAAAACTCGAAAGGAAGCATCAAGGATGTTTTTTGAGACATTGGTAAGTGTTATGATCAATGTTATGCTAAGGTTTTCTTTTATCTGGGTGATCTGCTAAATTAGTCACGAAGGACTTCATTAATAAGGATGATAGCGTATTCTTATATATATTATATGTAGTACAATGTTGGGAACCCCAAAAGCATGTAATGAAATTAACTGAGCTAAAGCAAAATCTTTGAAGATAGGTTAGAGCATGTGACATCATTAATTTTACAGGAAGATATTGAACTATCAATGGAAGGTTTAAGTTTATGTATTTTTAATATATATATATATATATATATATATATATATGTATATATAAATGTGAGACGGTTCAGATCGTTGAAGTTCGATGGGAGGTGAGTCCCTATTTTTACCCAAAAATGGGGATCCCTTTGGATAAAAGGCCTGTATATATGTTGTTGAAAAATATTTGGTAAATAATTTACAGTCTAACTAGTTTAAGCCTATTTGATAACAATTTTGTTTTAGTTTTATTTTAGCTTTCGTTTTGTGTACCATTCCCTATGCATTTCTTCCACAACCCTCGCACACTTCTTCCTCCATGCTTCATTTCTCATTTCTCCCATGTAAACGGCCCCTTATATGTTTCAAATTGAAAAAGAAAAAGAAAATAGTAATAAAATAAGGCTTAGTAGGCATTAAGTTTAATACTGTGTTTTCGTATATTTAAATGTTATTGCCCAAATTGTGGGTGTGTAGTTTGAAATGCTTAATAATCTGGTTCGATCGTGGTTGTACTCACTGTTTTGCAGGTTCTTAAGACAAGGGATTACATCCATGTGGAACAGGCAAAGCCCTTTGACAACGTCAGCATAAGATCTCGAGTAAAACTCATGAAGTCAGAGTTTTAATATCTTACATAGGAAAGGCAGATATTGTTGAAAAGCCTCTAAAGTTTAGGTTGTGTGATGCTCGATTAAGAATTGGGAACATTCTTTTCCTTCATTAGGTATTTTCTCAAAAGAATCTTCCTTTTTGTTCGTAAAAAAATGGTTCCTTTTCTCCTAGTCTAGGAATTAAGTTCGCGTTAGGTTGTGTAATTTATGAGGGATACATCTTGTTGATTGTAGCGGTGGATCATGTCAGTATGATGTATATATTATCTGTAAATTAGTATCATTTGTATCGGTGCTAGTATTTCATTTTCCAATAAAGCCTTGACCCTCTGACCGTCACTACGTCTAGACTTGACAAACGAGTCATTTCATTCCTGTTTGGGTCATGTTGGACACAATCTGCTTTCTTAACGGGTTGATAAGAATTAAGGACGGAATCATTTAGCCACACTGATTACTTTGATTCGGTTACCACATCGATTTGTAAACTGATTTAGTTTAGAGGTGCACAGATTGTCCACAGCTGGATGAATCAATGTGGTAGGTGAGACGGGTATTTGGTTACCACATCGATTTGTAAAATGATTTAGTTTAGAGGTACACAGATCCTCCACAGCTGGATGAATCAATGTGGTAGGTGAGACGGGTGTAGTAAATTTATTGTGTAAGGCAGGATGGTAATGCCACACGAGGGGTATTCTAGGAGAGAGAGTTTTCTGCACCAAAAAACCCATGTGGTCTTTCTGTGCCTTTGATTTTATTGAGCATGTCTTGGGACTCGGGACTTGAAGCTTGATTTGATTGGGTGTGACTGTTGACATGCTTAATAAAATCAAAGGCACATAGAGGTCACAAGAGTTTTTGGGTGCAGAAGATTTGGACTCGTATTCTAGTATCCTTTGCATGTAGATAATCAATTTCATCTCACACATTCCGCAGCTACATGCCATAGGGTTCCGAAAAACAATTGGGGGTGAAGTTGTGAATTTTTTTAATGTTTAATTTATTTATTTTTAATATTTTCTTTTTCTAATATATTTCTTTATTATTCAATTAATTTTTTTTTGGTAAACTTTATTAATTAGGTATAAGGGTAAAGTTGTCAATTTATTAGGTTCAGTTCAGATTGACAGTGAGAACCGAACTGACCCAATCAGTTTTAGTTCGGTTTGATTTCAAATGGTTTGATTTAGATTCAAGCCTAACTTATAAGCCTGTTAAAAATTGGGTTTACCTTAAAAGGTCTGTCTCAATTTGGGGTTCCCAACTTTTTTTTTTTTTAATTTTAATTTATAGTTTTTTCAGCCCCAAATGGGAGAGAAGCAACTTACAATAAGTAAATCCAAAATTGATAACCACCATACTAAAACTCAAGGAACTCCCGTTTGGTTTTGTTTCAAAATCAAAAGTAAATCCAATAACCACTATACTGATATTCAAGCATCCAAATCCAAATCCATGTATGAACTCCACTAAATAACCAATTACACCCAAACACCTAATTTGTTAATTAAATTAAATATATATTTTTTATATTATGCGGTTGGGTTCGCTTTCAAATATTAGGAATTGAAACCAAATCATTATTTTAACTTTCGGTTCAGTTTTCAAACCAAAACTATTTAAACTTCAAAAATTGAACCGTTTGGTGCGATCCGACTTAATTCGTGTATCGGTTTCAATTTTCTGTACCACGTGCCCAATCCTATCAGCCCCTCTCCTCTTTCATTTTTTCACTTTTTATTTATTTCTTCTTCTGTCTAATTTTTTTTTTCCATTGTCTACATTTCTCTCTTCGATATTTTCTTCTTTCTTCCTCTCTTCTCTTCGCTCGCACCGTGGGTCATTGATCTTTTTTTCATCTTGTTTCCTCTTCTTCTCTTCACCCGCACATGTTTTTTTATTATATAAATTTGGGTGAAAAATACATGGGTCTAGTGTGTTGAAATAGCAGGTTTTGAAATAAAATAAAATATTCGATTAAAACTGAAAACCGGTCGAACTGAAATGGAAATCGAATAAACCAAAGCGTGCCAGTTTTACTTATTTTTTAGTAGAACCAAACCGAATAGCTTAGGTCATCTCCAATGGAAATAGCTAAATATCCAAAAGTCAAAAAATGGCCTGATTTATCTAAAAATTGATCTCCAAGCGATGGCAAGGCTGTAACTCTATGGAGCCCACATGCCATTATTTGGCCAAAAACGTAATCGAATGAATCGATGCCGCCCATTCCAATGAAGGGGCATCAAGCTAGCCAAATGTAACCCCTCCCTCTTAGCCTTTTGTTTGGGGTCCAGCTCCTCAATTGTAATAATTTATTTAAATTCAACGACTAGATTTGAAAACATGTCATGATAGTTTAATTAAGGGTAAATTACACAAAACTACCATAACTATTGGGCTAGGCATGGTTTTTGTTTGGGTTAATATTTGAATATTGGGCTAGATTGAAGGAAGACCCAAAGATGTTAAAACAAGATAAATCTACCCAAAGTCCAGCCACGAAATCTGAAGCAAATTGAAGCCTTCTCAGCCAAGACACAAGCCACATGTCTGTAACAGAAGTAACAAGTGATGGAGACTAACCTACTATCAGCCAAAAACTACTTTCCAGTGGCACTACAAGTAAAAAGTTGATGACTCACTACCCTTTAAGAGCTTTTGGGCAAGAGCAAAGCCCTGACCCTCGGGCCAAATCGTCTATAAAAGGAAACATACAAACTCTGCTCTCAAGCCTGATTTGCATCCAAAAAGCTGAAATCAACCTTGATTCAGTCCTTTTAGCAATAGTTTCGTTAGAAAAGCTATCATTTGTCTATTATAAAAGCTCTGCTACTTCCCCAGTGTTGTAGTATCGATTTCCTCGTGTAAACCTGTTTACCATCCATCCATTTTTGGCATACAACCCTTGTAAACTCAAAGATAAGTGGCTGCAAAAGGTTTAACCTTGCCAAATAAGGTGAAATCTTGCCCAAGTATCTTTGTTTGTCCTCTAAATTAGTATATCTGTTGATTAATGCATTCTTTAGCATGTATTCAAGTCATTTACATATGTTTTTCTATTTTAAGAGTCTCATTTACATCTAGATCTGGTTAACTTAATAGATTAGTTTTCATTAAGAGTAACTTGGAATCAAACAAATGACTTAAAGGGCTATGGACTCCCTCCATTTGAATATACAAGATCATGAACTAAAAGTTCTTGTTTACAAGGCAAGAAAAAGAACTTAATGCAGACTTAACCTATTTGCAACAATCCTTTGATAATGACACGCCCCAATCCTTATGGTCACGTGCTGGCCGACACCTGAGGGTGACGAAAGCTATTTATTGAAAACATGAAAACTAAAATATGAATAAAATAAGAGAAATTTAAATATAATTAATATGCAAAGAGGAACGTGTTCAGAGCATACAACTAACTAGAACACTAAAAGGAAGAATATAAAATTGAATGAACAAAAGGATGGGTCCTACACTGAGAGGACTCGAAGATGCCGATGCGAAAGTGCCTTGAAGCCATGATTGTATGCCTCGATTCTAAGTTCTGAAGGGGGCGCAAAACAAACATGAGTGGACCAAGTTGATATATATATATATATATATATATATATATAATAAAAGAATTATCAACATACTATACCTCAAAGTTTTATGAAAACTCAATAGTAAGATATGTAATAGTGTGCTAACCAGTGGTATCAGTATCTATTCAATCAGAACCCTTCATTTTCCAAACAGGCCATTTAGAACATTTCCTTCATTTCCCAAACAGGCCCAACCTATGCCCGGCACGAAGCCAATATAATATCATTGCCAAACAGGTAGAACAGTGACCACTAGATACGCACAAAAACATTGAATATAGTCTTTCCAAACATAGGTACATATATCTCAAAAACATCTTCGTAGCATAAAGTCATCCATCATCTATACTATAAAGAAGTGTGTAAAAACATGTTCTAAATAGTATATCGTCATCCATCAGATATCCTACAAAGAATATGGATTCGATAGAAAATATGATACTCCAAAATATTCTAAGTAAGCATAATAGCTCATAAAACGTTTTGTAAAATGTAATCATTAAATTATGCTTTTCATGTATGCAATTCTACTATTAAAACATGAATTTTACAAGGGGTTCACTCACAGATACTCCGCCGCCGAAGAGCCACGCAAACTAGTGAAGACGGAAACGCCACAAATAATTGCCCCTAAGCACATAAAGGGTCCAATTAATGAAACTATAATATAACAATTGAATTTGGGAAAACAGACGTCAAAAACGGATTCAAGACTTTGAATTACCCTTAGAAGTGTCACATCCCGGCCAGGGCTCGACCACTTCCCGGGTTTGACTTCGCCATAGCACGATATTGTCCACTTTAGGCCCCTACCACACCCTCACAGTTTTGTTTTTGGGAACTCATAAGAGAACTTCCCAGTGGGTCACCCATCCTGGGATTGCTCTTGCCCGAACTCGCTTAACTTCGGAGTTTCGACGAACTCCGAAGCCATAAAAGCTCCCAAAAAACCTCGTGCTATATGGAGGTATGAATGTACATATAAAGCACATCACCTCATCTCCGTTGGTCGATGTGGGATGTCACTGTAAACACGAAAAGTCCTGCAATGAATGAAACAAGAACACGTGTACAAAATAATATTTTTGTATTAATTTTGGGGTTACAATCTCTTTTACAATTTGTTCCTCTGATTCTATCTCCAAAACGTGTAGATGTGTAGTGTTGTTGATCCAAGGGCCGTCGAGGCTTTATCTTGGATGAACGGTTGGAAATTTCTTCAAGGGGCCTTAAGGATTTGGCGAAGAACAAAGAGAGCTTTCTTGATCCTTCGGAATTCTTGGGAATTTGTGAGGTTGGATGGTTGAAAGCTTTAGAGTTTCAAAGCTTCAAAGACTTTGGTGAATTCTCTTCCAATTTGGGAGTAGAGAAAATGCATGTCTTCTGTTTCCTTGACGGAGAAGCCTATTTATAGGCTTTGAGAATGAATCACCACCATCCTTTTTTTTGGTGAAGTGAGTGTATGATGTTGGTGAAATGAGTGGAGGTTGTAAGTGAAGTGAGTGTATGATGTTGGTGAAATGAATGGAGGTTGTAATTTTAATGCATTGGTCAACATTTATTTCACAGAAATTTCAATGTCTACAAATGCCCACACTTCAAGGCGCATCGTGTACATGTGCTTGTCACGTGTAGAAAATACGTTTTGAAGTTCCTTAATGTAGATGTCAATCCAAGGGCCATCGAGGCTTGATCTTGAATTCGGTTGGAAATTTCTTCAAGGGCCTTCGGGGCTTGATCTTGAATTCGACTGGAAAATTTTCTGGTTTCCACCAATTGTTGATTTTCCACAGGCTTAATCTTGAACTGGGCTAGAGGGTTTTCTGGTTTCCTCCAAAGGTCTGAACTTACTCATTTTATCTGGAGCTAAATTTGATTAAAGGGTTGTGGACACTTGATTTTGAATCGGACTTGTGATTTCTTCAAGGGCCGTTGGGGCTTGATCTTGAATTTAAATAGGACCACGTTTCAGGATTCAGACATATGGCAGGCAAGCACGAGGTAGAGGTGGTGGTTTGTTTCTTTGTTCAATCTTTCCAATTCATACCCGAGCAGTTTGGTTAAGGTATGATCTTCAAGGGTGGTGGACACTTGATCTTGAATTGGACTTGTGTTTTTTTCAAGGGCCATCGAGGCTTAATCTTGTATTTAGATAGGACCACGAGCGATTTCAGGATTTGAACACCTAGCAGGCAGGCACGAGGTGGAGGTGATGGCCTGTTTCTTTGTTCAATCTTTCCAATTCATATTGAAGAGGGTTAAGGGATGAATCGGCAGGTGTAGTTGTTGCGTTTGCTGATGATCCACAAGATTGCTGTTTCATTGTCACTCATCTTATCTGTTCTCCAGGTAGATGTGGTATCTTCTCTGGAAGTACATCAACAGTTGAAGATGAGTACTCGAGAATGATGCTAGGTAAGCAATCAGGGAAGAGATTCCAGGCAGTCGATTCCTGACTGGAAGCTTGATTCCAAATGCCGACTGATTGCTCTCATTCTTATTGTCCTGCGAGTAAGAACAAGGACAAAGAAAAGGACAGGGAGAAAGCATGATATGAGATACTTTTTCTTTAGACCCTGATGATATGAGATACTTTTGCTTTTGAAGAAGCAGTGGTGATTTGACGGCGTTGCACGATGAGGCTTTGCTCTTTGGCGACGGTGCCGGCGAAAAGTTGTTGAAGCTTCTCGAGCTCTTCGATTAGAGCAACAACATCGGGCTTGGATTTGACTTAGACTCCTTTGTCTCGATTATGCAGTTCTGTATGGAAGAGCGTCATGCTATAGTGATTTGTTACAGCTCATCACGCTACATTATTCTCTGCTTGTTTCTTTGGCATAGCAGAAGTGGTGCGCAACATTTTGCCTTTGAATGGTCATTCAGAGCATCACTTCTCAACGACTCATCCATGCTTGGCAGCTTCAATGCAAAGAGCCAACGACATACCAATGATTCTGCAATGTTCGTGACTTAAGACCCAGCTGCAATAACAGTTGAAGTTGACCACTCGAGAGCAATGCAAGGAAAGCAATCAGGCAAAGGTTTTGAGCAATCAGTTTTAGATCGGATGTTTGATTTCAGGTTCTGACTGATTGCTTTCTTTCTCCTTGTCTTGCAGGTAAGAGCAATGGCAAAGGAAAAGACAGGGAAACAACATGATATCAGATACCTTTGCTTTCGACCCTGATGATATGAGATACGTTTGCTTTTGAAGAAGCAGCGGATGAATCAACATATGTATTGGTTGCGCTTGTCTCCACATGCTTCGATGTATCAATTTCACCTGCCTTATCTGTTCTTCAGGCATCTGGTATCTTCTTTGGAAGTACATCAACAGTTGAAGATGAGTACTTAAGAGCGGTGCTAGGTAAGCAATCAAGGAAAAGGTTTTAGGCAGTCAGTTCCAAATCGGAAGGTTGATTCCAAGTGCCGGCTGATTGCTCTCTTTCTCATTGTCTTGCAGGGAAAAACAAGAACAAAGAAAATGACAGGGAGAAAGCATGCTATGAGATACTCTTGCTTTCAACCCTGACGATATGAGATACGTTTTCTCTGGTGTGACTTGGTTGAAGAGGTGTTTTTAGGGAGGAAGAAACTGAGTATGTTGAGAGGTTTGGTTACAGATGCATTCTTGGCAAGGAAGAACAGTCAGGCATTTTGGATGTGTGCCTTGCTATGGAGGATGAATGTCGACATATATAGGGACTTCCCAATAGCAAGTAGTGGTGCAGACATGACCTTGTTACCCACGCTTGTCGGCGACAACGTTGTAGTTGTCAGAGATCTTTAACAAAGTTGCACGTGCTATCCGAAAAGCTGAGATTGCGTCTTAAAAGTGTTGACGGACTTTATGCAGGAAATCCGGCTTTTGAAATTCGAAGAGTGGTGTTTCTTCGATTTTTGAACGGGTGGTTGTGTTGCCTCTCTTTTTATAGAGGTATTGATTGTATTCAAAATGCACACTTTGAAGATTGCCCGCCTGTGAAAATTGTCCCTGTTGTATTTCAGAGATTTACTCTATCCAACCTTTTTCTTTTATCATTTCTGAAAATGGCTTACCCATATAACATTTGCTTAAATTTGAGTCTCAGGAGTGATACAGGCGCGCCGCGTTAGGGTAATATATGGCGCCCATCATTCTTATCTTCTAATGACCCTCTTACAGTTGAAGACTCTGTGATGGAGGATGCAACAACGGCTACGGTAGTAGCTAGGAACCTCCTTACTCCTAGAGATAATAGGTTGCTTTCAAGACGGTCCGATGAGTTGGTTGTCCAAGACTCCTTGGTTTTCAGTGTTCTGTGCGGGCTCTGTGTCCAATATGGGCCAACGCCTACTCGCTCAAACTTGCCAAGTTGAATCATTGACGGCCGAGGTGGCAAACCTTGGATAAGAGATCAGACGGCTCAAGCGCGAGAATAGAGAGTTGCATGTGCTCGTAAATAATTATTCAACGAGCATGAAGAGGAAGCTTGATCAGCTGTAGAACTCCGAAGGTCGGATTCAAAGTGACCATCAGAGGTTTGTGGCTGTATTCCAGAGGCATTTTTTGCCTTCGTCATCTGGAGTTCGACCAAGTATTGAGGCTCCAAATAACCTATCTTCAGTGCCTCCCTCTTCTAGGGTTCCGCCGAGTATTGAGGCTTCACATAAGTGACACTTGTGAAGGCTCCCACCTTTTTTTTTTTTTTTTTTTTTTTTGTACATATTTGTAATTCCTCAGAGATATTAACAGGCAGGCTTTATGTCATTTAGTGTATTGTGCTAAATATAAATAAAACATATGTCTCACTAAGATGTGTTACTTCTTTCTTTTTTTATTTTTTATTTTTTTATTTTTTTAAAATTTTTATTTTTTTTAATCACATTTTCCAGGATAGTGCTGTGTCTAATCATATTTTCTAAGATGGTGACGTGCACCATCCCATCACCTCTCATTTTTTCTTTTCTTTTTTTTTAATCATATTTTGCAAGTGCACCATCCCATCACCTCTCATTGTGCCGTGCATAATCATATTTTCCAAGTGCACCATCCCATCACCTTTCATTTTGGTTTTCTTTTCCCAGCACGGGTCATTGTTTGCACAGTCATCGCGCTTCACTCTTCTCTGCATTCTTTTCTGCGTGCGGGCCATTGTTTGCACAGTCGCTGCACTGCATTCTTCTTTGCATGCGGCACAGTCACCGCACCATTATTTGCACAGTTGCAGCACTCCATCTGCTTCTCTGGGTTCTTCTACACACACACAGAGATATATATATATATATATATATATATATATATATATATATATATATATATGGGATCGCACCATCACTGTGCAACCATTGCACAGCCACTGCTATACTTGCTGCCTTGCACCGTCACTGCACAGTCGTCCGTGTGCTGCTTTGCTGAAAATTCCCCGACGGTCATTTCATGTTGCGCTGTCGACCCTGCCTTCTGCTGCACTTTGAGCCCTCCAGCATCTTTTTATCCAACTCGCATTGTTTGTCATGGATTTTCCTCGCCAGAAGCAAGGCCTCCTTCGCATCCCTTGCTTCCTGCAACCTCCGTATCTCTAACGGTATTGAAGACGGCGGGTGTGTCGCAACAGATTCCTAGGAGGTGCTGGAGTTTGCAGTCTTTGTGAGCCTATCTGTTTCAAGCTTGAGGACGCCATGCATACCATTTCCACCTTTTGAGCCATGCATTATATGGAAGGTGACTGTCCCGTCTGTTTCAAGCTTGAGGACGCCATGCATACATATATAGAAGGTGATTGTCCTGTCACTGCATATATATATATATATATATATATATGTATGTATATATATATGTATATATATGCGGAGAATGATTGTCCCGATTGTCCCGTCACTGTCTATATATATATATATATATATATATATATATATATATTGTCCCGCTGCTGTGTGTGTATATATATATATATGTGTGTGTGGATATATAGGAGTTGATTGTCCCATCATCGTGTACATATATACATATATAAAATATAATATAATGTGTGCACCCCCATTGATGGATTTCTTTGTTGTAATGCTAGGAATCTTTAATTTTAGAGAAGGCAAAGTATGATGTTGGGACCCTCATGAAGCTTCTAGCGGTGTGGTAGTTGGTGGCGGAGTGAGCAAAGCGTGGGTGTACCTATGCCTTTTGCTGCCTAGTGCTTGTGTAAGAGACTGCAACGGGGTTTCGCTGTGTAGTGCCTTTTGATCATAGCTTTCCCTCGGTGGTGCGCTGCAGTGTGGGGTTGTGCAAACGACTGCAGCGGGGCTTCGTTGTGCAATGCCTTTTGGTCACAGTTTTCCCTTGGTGGTGGCGTCGCCGTGCGATGCAAGAAACTGCTTGCGTAATCGCTGTAGGGTTGCGTAGTGCGAATGCGTGGCATTTTGGTTACTTTACTACTGTAGCGTCCTTTGAAGGACCGTCTTGTAGCTGCCCTTTTTGCCGTGCCTGCTGCACCGTCGTCGCTGCACTATCTGCTGTCCTTGTTACATTATCCGTTGTCTTGCTGCTTGGAGCTTGTTGCAATGCGTCATTTTTTGCCGTGTGGTGCTGTGCAAAAGACTGCAGCGGGGTTTCGCTGTGTAATGCCTTTTGGTCATGACTTTCCTCGGTGGTGACGTTGCCGTGCACATTGACCTTGCTGCTTGCCTTGGGCACTTTGCTGTTGCTGTTTGGAGCTTGTTCCAGCATGTCACTTTTACCGTGTGGGGTTGTGCAAAAGACTGCAGCAAGTTTATGCTGTGTAGTGCCTTTTGGTCGCAACTTTCCTCGATTGTGACGTTGCTGTGATGCTCACCTTTGTAATACGGCTTTGTAACCAAATCATTCCTTTAAAGAAATAAAGTATTCATATTTTGAATTTGCTTTTTATTCTTCAAAGTGTTTGTGTTTTTGTTGGTGATGTGACTGTACTCGAAGTTTTGAAGTTTCAAGTTGCCTACGTACCCTCGGTTGAGGAGGGATCAAGTCATAACGTCGTTCAAAAGAGTGATGGATTGCTTTTGGCGGTTTTAATGGTGATTTTGATGATGATTTTTCCATACACAGTTTATGCTCTTGCGGGCCAGGAGCGTGGTGCGTTTGTTTTAGGGGTAGTAGCGCTTCAAGAATCTACCATTGACAAGGCCGATCTTCAAGCCGTCTTCTGCCATGATCAAGTAGGCGCCGTTGGTGTAGACCTCTTGTATTACGTATGGTCCATCCTACTTTGATGTGAACTTGCGTTTTGTCTTATGAGTTGTGATGATAGGCCTACGCAATGCGAGGACGAGATCTCCAGTTTGGAAAGACCTTGGGATAACCTTCTTGTTGAATGCCTTGGATAACCGTGCTTGGTAGCATTCCAAGTGTTGTTGAGCTTTGAGCCTTCTCTCATCCAGTACTTCCAGCTCTTGAAAGCGCAACTTTGCATTCTCTTCATTAGTCAAGCCTTCTTGTATAGCCATCCTTAGTGAGGGGATTTGACTTTCGAGCGGTAGGACAACTTCCACGCCATATACAAGAGAATAAGGCGTAGTTTGGGTAGGAGTCCTATGTGTCGTCCTATATGCCCAAAGTGCTTCAATTATTCTTTCGTGTCAGTCTCTCTTTGTTCGCCCGATCACCTTCTTCAGGAGGTTGCACAATGTTTTGTTAAATGCTTCTGCAAGACCGTTGGCCGGAGCATGATACAGTGATGATGTAGCAAGGCACACCATATCGGTGGATGATATGTTCCTTGATGAAACAGAGGACAATTTCCTTCTTGACTTCCCTTAGGGGTATGGCTTCAGCCCACTTGGAGAAGTAATTTATTGCAGCTAGGATGTAAGCTTCTCCTGCAGATGACTTTGGTGCAATCGACCATACGATGTCCAATCACCATGCATTGAACGGCCATAAAGCAACTGTAGGGTGTAATGGTTCAAGTGGTTGATGTATGAAGTTGGCATGGAATTGGCAGGCTTGGCACCTTTTGGCGTGTTCCAGACAATCCTTCACCATGCTTGGCCAGTAGTAACCCATTCTTTTGAGCTGGAAATGTAGCTTTGGTCCAGACTGATGCGCCTCGCATATGCCTGAGTGTGCTTTTTCCATGGCTTGATTGGCTTCTTCCTCACCTAGGCATCTTAGAAGTATTCCTTCAAAAAAACGTCAGTAGAACGTTCATTTGTAGTATAGAAAGCGAGGTGCTCGTCGACGTGTTTCAGAGCGGTGTCTAGGATCATTTGGAAGTTTTCCATGCTCTAAGTAATCGATTAGCGGCTATCTCCACTCTTTAGCGTCAACTGGAAGTACTGAGATGACATTTGTAGTCCAATAGCATTTCAGTGATGAGCGGGATCACCCATCTTTGGAAAACTGGCACGTCTGTAGCTTCGTCTCCTCCTAGTGTCATGCTCGAGGCTAGGTTGGCGAGAGTGTCTGCCATTTGATTTTATTTTCTTGGCACATGTTCTAGTGTCACAGCCTCGATCTTTTGTAGCAGTTGAGTTGCCAGCTGGAAGTATGGGACGAGATCATCTTTCCTCACCTCATATTCAGTTAAGAGTTGATTGATTATGAGCTTGGAGTCGCCATATACATCAAGCGTTATGATTTCTATGTTGATCGTCATTTGGAGCCCAATGATCAGTGCTTGGTACTCAGCAACGTTATTAGAGCATAATTCGCTTAGTTGGAAAGAATAGGGTAGTATTTGCCTTTATGGCGACATGAATACTACTCATGCCCCCGTTCCGTCTGCTCGTGCGGATTCGTCGAAGAACATCGTCCATGTCGGGAAGATGTCGATGTAGAACACCTCCTCGTCAGGCAAGTCGTCTAAGATTTTCCAATCAGCTGGGATTGGGTGATCGGCAAGGAAGTCTGCTAGAGCTTGTCCCTTAACGACTTTAGCTGGGACGTAGATGATCTCATACTGATTAAGAAGCAACGCCCATTTAGCGAGTCACCCTGTCAAGATTGGTTTGGACATGACATATTTAACTAGGTCAGCTTTAGCAACCAGGTGGATGATGTAAGCATGCATGTAATGCTTGAGCTTCCGGATGGCGAACACCAAGTCGAGGCACATCTTTTCTATTGGGGAGTAGTTCAACTTAGTGCCGGTGAGAGTTTGACTGAGGTAGTAGAGCACTCCTTTATGGGATTCATTTTCCTATGCCAAGAGTGCTCCAACTAAACTTTCCTAAGCGGCGATGTACAATATAAGCGGCTTCCCGGGCACAGGTACCCTCAGGACATGTGAACTTAATAAATACCTTTTTATGCTTTTCAGCTCGTGCAGGTTTCTTGCACGATATTCCATGTGACAGGCAACGGTAGTGCACTTTTGGAAGAAGTCATTCTGGGAAATACTCATGCAAGGAGACATGAATGCATGGCTCTTGCTCCATAGGTTCCCCACTGTATGTTGGCTTAGCAGCTTTTAGGCTTCCTTTGGGCTTCCTATTATTGCGGCGGCGGTGCTTTCTCCCTTACTCCCTATTTGGCCTTGTGGCTTGCAGTATTGGCTTCCTCGTCTTTTTGTAGGTCACCAATGTCCACCATTCTTCATCGTCGATAGGTGGATCTCAAACGCTTGCCCCCAGCGATGGTTGTGCAGAAGGTGCCGTGTGACTTGAGCATTGGCGGGAATAGTCATGAATCCTTTGGAGGGGAACGAGGTTGAATGATCTAAACATGATCGTAGTAGTATGTGTTGCAGCCGTGTCTTCAAGGTCGAGCTCGATTTTCCCTTGTTGTGCTAGCTTCATTATAAGCTATTTGAGGATGAAGCATTTGCCAACAAGATGGCTCACGATACAATGGTACTTGCAGTACCTAGGATCGTTTACGCGATTCATCTATTCGGGACGCTTGCATTCAGGTAGCTCGATCACCTTCTTTTCTAGCAAGTTGTCTAACATTGCAGCCATATCTAAGTCAGGAAAAGGGTACATCTTTTGCTCCAACTCTCTCAAGGTGTTTTTGTACTTGCCTTGGGTGCGAGGAGGCTCACCTCTCTTTATTTCCTTTGTTTTGGTCTTGGAGGAGATTTTGATAGGCGTGGATGAGGTCTTGACGGGTGCGGTATTGACGGTAAAAGTTTCCTTAGGGGGTTTCTTCCTAGTCTTGTCTACATTTGGGGAGAACACCTTATCCTTCTTGAAGTCGGTGATCGGCTCCTTCTTCCCGTGATTGGCGATACTCAGCTCCATGTCGTGGGAACGAGTTGCCAGCTCCTCAAATGTTCTCAGTTTTATACCTTGGACGATGTAATGTAACCCCCAGTGCATGCCTTGAAAGCACATTTCAATGGTGGAGGTTTTAGAAAACCGATATTTGCAATCCAGACTTAATGAACGTTATATATTGATGTAGTCGACGATAGGTTCATCCTTCCACTGTTTCGTACTGGTCAGCTTGAGCATGCTTATGGTACGACGAGTGTTGTAGAAGCGGTTGAGGAATTCCTTTTCTAGCTGATCCCAACTGTTGATAAACTAGGGCTCGAGGTCAGTGTACCAGTAAAAGGCGTTGCCTTTCAGCAAGCGCACGAACTACTTGACGAGGTAGTCTCCCTCTGTTCCAGTATTGTTGCAGGTTTCAATGAAATGGGCGACATGTTGTTTTGGGTTTCCCTTTCCATCGAACTGCATGAACTTTGGCAGCTGATAACCCATCGACATCTTCAAAGCGTCAATCTTCTTGGAGTAGGGCTTTGAGTATAGTACAGAGTCATGTGAGATTCCTTCGTACTATGCCTTGATGGTGCTGGCGATCATCTCCTGCAGCTGCTAGATAAATAGAGATCCTATGAGCGCTGCTGCTTGGTCTGGCTTCCGCTTCTGTTCGACTTTTTCCACCAGGGGCTTTTCTTCTTCGTCAGCCTATTTCTTTAGTGGATCAACTTTAGGTCGACTTTTACGTCGTGCTGCGCCTCCAGTTGGTTGGCGAGTGCAGTGATTTGCAATTCTTTCTGCTCCACGGTCCGTATGATTTTTGCGATCGCTTCATTCATTTGAGCCAGCTGCTCATCGATTGAAGTCGGTCATGTGGTCATAACTTGCACGACTGAGCTGCTGCTTGAGTCAGCATTGGAAAGTAAGGACTCTAAGTACTTCTTTGGGCTTTCCTCTCTTGGTGCCCTTAGCGAGGCCAGGGTGATCACGGGCTCGTGCCTTGGGTGCTTTTGTTCCTCCGAAAGAGTTAATGTAGGGATGGAAGATACGGTAGAAAGAGCTCTTGCTTTGCTTTGAGTTGTGGCGCCTGAAGTGTCACCACTTGTAGCGAGGACCTTCATGTTCTTCGCATTAGTTGCGGGAGCAGCTTGAACCTTCCTTGACGCGATTTATGCTTTTTACGGATTTGAAGATAGAGATGAGAGGTAAAGATAGTCCCACTGGGCGTGCCAAATTTGTAAACACGGAAATTCCTATGATGAATGAAACAAGAACACATGTACAAAATAATATTTTTGTATTAATTTTGGGGTTACAATCTCTTTTACAATTTGTTCCTCTGATTCTATTTCCGAAACGTGTAGATGTGTAGTGTTGTTGATCCAAGGGCTGTCAAGGCTTTATCTTGGATGAACGGTTGGAAATTTCTTCAAGGGGCCTTAAGGATTTGGCGAAGAACGAAGAGAGCTTTCTTGATCCTTCGGAATTCTTGGGAATTTGTGAGGTTGGATGGTTGAAAGCTTTCGAGTTTCAAAGCTTCAAGGACTTTGGTGAATTCTCTTCCAATTTGGGAGTAGAGAAAATGCATGTCCTCTGTTTCCTTGACGGAGAAGCCTATTTATAGGCTTTGAGAATGAATCACCACCATCCTTTTTTTTGGTGAAGTGAGTGTATGATGTTGGTGAAATGAGTGGAGGTTGTAGGTGAAGTGAGTGTATGATGTTGGTGAAATGAATGGAGGGGTAATTTTAATGCATTGGTCAACATTTATTTTACAGAAATTTTGATGTCTACAGTATCCACCCCCCTTAGGGACCCGACGTTAGACCCGGCAGTTTCTTACACGACACGAAAATAACGGGTTTCGGGTCAACACGATAACCAATCGGGTCATCATCGGGTGACCCGTTAATAACGGGTATACACACGAGTAACACATGGGTAACCTGTTTCGACCCGTTAAGAAAAATAAATTATAATTTTAAAGTTTAATTACTAAAAAAATTATTATAAAATACAATAGCCATATTGTATATATTGGTATATTCTATATTAAATATATATTTTTGTATTATTATTCTATATAAGTTAAAAAATTAAGTTTTATTCATTTATTTATTTTTATTATGAGAGTTTCTTATTATCATTAATAGGATAAATTTTACTTAACATGTTGTCCAAGATTAAAATCAACTAGTATAGTATTAGTATAGGCAATAAGACATCCCTACAAGTATGAAAAATGTGAAATAATATATAAACACTCGTAATTCATCATTCCTCCATGAGTGGACAATGGTTACACTTACATTATCGTCTAGATTTTTAAAACCCTCCAAACTGTCATGAATAGTGTTTTTTATTTGAGTGTAAAAGTAATAAAATTAATAATAATTATTGTTGAAGTGTAAGAAATGTAAAAAAAAAAAAATATATATATACAATCACTCGTAGTGACAAGCTTTACAACTTTCGTGAAGGGGTCAACTTCGAAATCCGACACTATATATAATCCATAAACCTTAAATTTGTATTTAACCATCGATTGTCGTTTAAGCTTTATTCTTTATATTGAATTTCATTTTTAAAATTTTCTTTTTTGAAAACATGATCTTCTAGGGGATGTAGGAAGATGAACGGTTCGGATCTTTGATATCACGTCCCGATATTTACGGTTAATTGAAATATGAGTCGATGTTATATAGTTTGTAGAAACTTTATAAACACCAAGCAATACTTTTACTAACGGTAAAACTCTGAACATAATATCAACGATCCGTACCGTTCATCTTCCTCTATCCTCTAATGATCATGTTTTTAAAAAAGAAACTCTGAAAAAACAAAATTTGGTGAGAAAAATGAAGCATAAATGTAAACAACAATCGACGGTTAAATTTTGATCTATGATTTATATGATTATAGTGGCACATTTCAAAGTTAAGCCCTTCACGAAAGTTGTAAAGCCTGTCATTACGAGCGTTTATATATTTTTTCTATATTTTTCACACTTCTACATTAATTAAAAAACTATTAAAGACTTTACTTAAACAATAGTCATAGGATAAATGAGAAAAGAGTGCTAATGTAGAAAGCCTCATTGAAAATATCATCAATATAACTCTTGAAGACAATATATCAAGCCAAAGTTCCAATACCGTTTCCCACGGTGATTGATGAAAATTGAAGAGTTTGATTGTAAGAAAATGTGCAACGTTCCAAACCTTTGATTGTAAGAAAATGTGCAACGTTCCAAACCTTGAAACATAACTCCCTTAATTTTGCAAATCTTTTGAACATTTGATATTTTGTAATGTTCTAATGTTTTTTTTTATTTTTTATTATGCTCTTATTTTGGGTATGTAAATATGTAATACCTGAAAGACAAATGCGTTTTTATGTTTTGAATGTGATAATATGGTATGTATATACTTATTTAGTATTATGTTTTTCATTTGATTATTTATTGGTTTAAAATATATTTTCCTTAAAGGGTAACGGGTCGGGTCATATTACCTGTTAATATTATAAGGTCGATTTCGGGGTCGAGTCATTTTACCCGTTTATTTTAACAAGTGTTACATGACACGACCCGTTAAGATATCGAGTATGACACGAAAATGATATGAACATGAGAAACACGACACGAATGCCAGGTCTACCCGACGTCCTCGTCAACACACTCGCACCACACAGCATAGTGGCTTTGATACCAAATTGTGATCTCCAAGCGATGGCAAGGCTGTAACTCTATGGAGCCTACATGCAATTATTTGGCCAAAAACGTAATCGAATGAATCGATCCTGCCCATGCCAATGAATGGGAATCAAGCTAGCCAAATGTAACCCCTCCCTCTTAGCCTTTTGTTTGGGGTCCAGCTTTTTAATTGCAATAATCTATTTAAATTCAATGACTAGAGTTGAAAACATCTCATGATAGTTTAATTAAGGGTAAATTACACAAAACTACCTCAACTATTTGGCCAGCCACAGTTTCTGTTTGGGTTAATATTTGAATATTGAGCTAGATTGAAGGAAGGCCCAAACATGTTAAAACAAGATAAATCTACCCAAAGTCCAGCCACGAAATCTGAAGCAAATTGAAGCCTTCTCAGCCAAGACACAAGCCACATGTCTATAACAGAAGTGACAAGTGATGGAGACTAACCTACTATCAGCCAAAAACCACTTTCCAGTGGCACTACAAGTAAAAAGTTGATGACTCACTACTCTTTAAGAGCTTTCGGGCAAGAGCAAAGCCCTGACCCTTGGGCCAAATCGTCTATAAAAGGAAGAAGAGATAACAGAGACAAGGACACTCAACCAATCAAACAAACAAACATACAAACTCTGCTTTCAAGCTAGATTTGCATCCAAAAAGCTGAAATCAACCTTGATTCAGTCCTTTTAGCAATAACTTCCTTAGAAAAGCTATCTTTTGTTTAGTATAAAAGCTCTGCTACTTCCTAGTGTTGTAGTATCAATTTCCTCGTGTAAACCTGTTTACAATCCATCCATTTTTAGCATACAACCCCTATAAACTCAAAGAGAAGTGGCTACAAGAGGTTCAACCTTACCAAATAAGGTGAAATCTTGCCCGAGTATCTTTGTTTGTCCTCTAAATTAGTATATCTATTGATTAATGCATTCTTCAACATGTATTCAAGTCATTTCCATCTGTTTTTATATTTTAAGAGTCTCATTTGCATCTGGATCTGGTTAACTTAATAGATCAGTTTTCATTAAGAGTAAACTGGAATCAAACAAATGAATTAAAGGGCTATGGACTCCCTCCATTTGAATATACAAGATCATGAACTAAAAGTTTTTGTTTACAAGGCAAGAAAAATAACTTAATGCAGACTTAACCTATCTGCAACAATCATTTGATAATGACACGCCCCTATCCTTATGTCCTCGGAACATCGAGATGGTCACGTGCTGGCCGACACCCGAGGGTGACGAAGGTCATTTATTGAAAACATGAGAACTAAAATATGAATAAGTTAAGAGAAATTTAAATATAATTAATATGCAAAGAGGAACATGTTCAGAGCATTCAACTAACTAGAACACTAAAAGGAAGAATATAAAATTGAATGAACAAAAGGATGGGTCCTACACCGAGACGACTCGAAGATCCCGATGCGGAAGTGCCGTGAAGCCAGGAATGTGTGGCTTGATTCTAAGTCTTGAAGGGGGCACAAAACAAACATGAGTGGACCAAGTTGATATATATATATATATATATATATATATATATATATATATAATAAAACAGTTATCAACATACTAACCCCCAAAGTTTTATGAAAACTCAATAGCATAATATGTAATAGGTTTTCCGAAAACCCTAGCATGCCATAAAACCTTCATAAATCATATCTCGTATATAGTGTGCTAACTAGTGGTATCAGTATCAGTATCTATTCAATCAGAACCTTTCATTTTCCAAACAAGCCATTTAAAACACTTCCTTCATTTGCCAAACAGGCCCAACCTACGCCCGGCACTAAGCCAATATAAATATCATTGCCAAAACAGGCCCAACCTACGCTGGCATGAAGCCAATATAGTATCATTGCCAAACAGGCAGAACTATGACCACTAGATACGCACAAAAACATTGAATATAGTTTTTCCAAACATAGGTACATATATCTCAAAAACATCTTCATAGCATAAAGTCATCCATCATCTATACTATAAAGAAGTGTGTAAAAACATGCTCTAAATAGTATATCATCATCCATTAGATATCCTACAAAGAACATGGGTTCGATTGAAAATATGATATTCCAAAATATTCTAAGTAAGCATAATATCTCATAAAACGTTTTATAAAATGTGATCATTAAATCATGCTTTTCATGTATGCAATTCTACTATTAAAACATGCATTTTAGAAGGGGTCCACTCACAGATACTTTGTTGCCGAAGAGCCACGCAAACTAGCGAAGACGGAAACGCCACAAATAATTGCCCCTAAGCACATAGAGGGTCCAATTAATGAAAATATAATATAACAACTGAATTTGGGAAAACAGACGTCAAAAATCGATTCAAGATGTCGAATTACCCTTAGAAGTGTCACATCCCGACCTGGGCTCGACTCTGCCATGGCACGATATTGTCCGCTTTAGGCCCCTACCATACGCTCACGGTTTTGTTTCTGGGAACTCACAGGAGAGCTTCCCAGTGGGTCACCCATCCTGGGATTGCTCTCTCCCGAACTCGCTTAACTTCAGAGTTCCGACGAACTCCGAAGCCAGTGATCTCCCAAAAGGCCTCGTGCTATATGAAGATGCGAATGTACATATAAGGCACATCACCTCCTCTCTGTTGGTCGATGTGGGATGTCACAATCCACCCCCCCTTTAAGGGCCCGACATCCTCATCGGCACACTCGCACCACACGGCAGAGTGGCTCTGATACCAAATTGTCATATCCCAGTCCGGGCTCGACTCCGTCATAGTACGATATTGTCCGCTTTGGGCCCCTACCACACCTTCATGGTTTTATTTATGGGAACTCACACGAGAACTTCACATGCCTATTGAAACCACTGTAAAGCATCTTCAACGTTGAAGAACTCGAAATAGTGTTCCGCTCTGTAAATCCATCCCAATGGGTCATCACCCTCCATGAATCTCGGAAAATCCATCTTTAAGAATGGTTGTCTTGGTTGCTGATTGCAATTTTGCCCAAAATCAAAACGACGACCATTTGTATTCACCCGATCATGAAATTGATTGTCGCCAAGAGTAGCTTCTGAAGATTCACCAATCGACCCACCATTGCAGCGCACCATAAAGGATTGCAATTCATGGAGGATCGAACCTTGTTCTTGAAGCTAATGAAGAATCAAATTCTATGTCGACTTGAGTTCTTCCTATGCAGCACTGAATTTTTCCTGGGTAGCCTGAACGTCACCGAGCTTGGATTCGAGGTCTAAAACCCTTGACTCCATAGGTTTGTCGCGTCATACAAAAGGAAGGATTGAGGGGAAGAAACAACTGGCTCGATACCAATTGTTAAGCCATTTCTCCACTTCTTCCTAATTGCACAGAGAGTAACAAACAGAAATACAACTTCTTTTCATTCACCGTTCCTTCTTTGTCACAACCAGCTATTTATCCTCCCATTTCCAACTAACTACACGTGTAGTCATTTTATTAAGCCACTTGGCAGCTACTAGGCAGTACCCTGTCAAACTCTCGTTCTCGAATTCGATTGGGAGATTTGCCCTTACATCTTGAGGCATTTGGGACATGCAGTTGTTGCGAATCCATGTCTGGTTATGGACTTGATTTTTTATGGGCAAAAGCAACCAAAATATTTCTGCAGTGGTTGGACGAAATTCTGAATCAGCAGAGGGACATGCCTCCAGCTGACATGGTTAAGATATATTTTCCATTCGACGTTCAGTTCTCTGCATCCATTGATTGGTGGATGCATTTTTTTCTTGAGGGAGAAGGTGCGCACCTCAGTCTTGGAGCTTGTAAATCTGTTATATTTTTTGGATACGGAGACATTGACAAACAATTGGAAATTTTGGAAAAATAACCAAAATTTGAACCCCATATAGAATTATAGCCACCCTTTTAATTTTATGATAATTATAACTAAAATTTAATATGAGAGTACTAATATACCCATAAAATTCTCCAATGAACTCCATTTCTTTCTCCTCCATAGTCCGCCATAGATCTCTTCGACTCTTCCTTCTTTAATTTGGTACTTCTGTTCTGCTTATACAATCATACCCAAAAAAATTGACATTTTTGTTATTTGCTTTTGGAGTCACAAGCCTGGAGCATACACATGGAAGGAAATGCAGCAACATAAATTGATTTGGAAATGGGTTTTCTTTTGAGTCTGGTTCCGTTTTCTTTCTGACTTTTCTCTACACTGCCGTAAATATCCAAACTTCTTCTGCCTTCAAATAATCCCTTACCAAGTAAATATGCCCTGGGCAAAGCTACATTTGGGACAGAATTGTAGACTTGACTTTTGGGTTTCATTTGAATTCCTAGAGATTGCCAGCAAATTTATGCCAATGGGGCAATTTGCCCCCAGTGAACAAGATATGAAGAAACAGGGTTTTACTTTTCAGCAGAAATGAAGCTTTCTAGGGTGCCACTCTCTGAAAAAAGCTAGGCTTAAGGGTGTATGAGTAATTTTCTATTAAGTTTTGATTATAATTATCATAAATTTAAAAAAGGTGGTCATAATTTTATATGAGGTCCAAATTTTGGTTATTTTTTTTAAATTTCCCCAGACAACTCCCACACATTTCTTCTAGTTCAAGGATGCACCGGGAGGTATCGTTGAGAACCCTGAATTCTCGTGGCCTACGGTTGGGCAGAGAGGCTACCTCATTGATCCATAGACACAGTGGCGTCACTTCCCTCCTGGTGAAATGAGACATATTATAGTGTAAGACCAAGATGTCGAATAATGCCACGCTCGAGGGTCTCTGTTGAGCCTATCCGTCCATTGCCATTATGCATCGCACAACATCCGCTTACAAACCTCGAGTAATTACTAATTAGTTATAACACCAGTGTGCAGCTACACTGCATGCTATAGGTTCCAATGCCCAATTGGGGTGATTTAAATAATTAGAACAAATAGTTTGTGGCATTAAAAAAAAACCAGAATAAAGATAAAGTGTTCGTAACACTCCATCATCGGATGGTTCCAGTCATTGACGTAAAAAAAAAACAAACTACATTTCAGGTGGCATAATTAGGGATAAGAGTGAGTTGGTACATACATAAAACTTCCGGGTAACTTTCAAAAGCCAGAGAGAGTTTCCTGGGGAGTCCCTATCCGTCTTCAAAACAACGGAAGCATCAAGCAGTTAAAGTTGGTACAATGCATGGGTGAAGTCCATAAGGCTGGCTTTAAGGACCTAATTGTCCATTACTCTTCCTTTCCCTCTTTGCCTTCAACACCTTTGAAGAACCTCAAGAACCAGTAAGCAGAAGATTTTGGGTGTCTCAAGAGCCCATTCTTATAGTCAACGTAAACCAAACCAAAACGCTTGGTATATCCTTGAGCCCACTCAAAGTTATCCACTAATGACCACGCAAAGTATCCCCTTACATCTGCCCCATCCCTGTCCAGGAAAAATGTAACAGTATTGGTTTTCCTTTATACCTACCTTTTCAGATCATTGTTCACACACTAATATGCGTTAATTACTTTTTAACAAGGTGAAAATATGTACTAGACGTGAAAATGCTCAAGATGGAGGAACAAAATGACCAACTAAAGCTTTTCTTTGGTTAATACCAATTGTAGATATTGTGTGAAATGTGACTGAACACGGAAATTCCTAACATTTATTTCACCGAAATTTCAATGTCTACAGTGACATCCATGTCTTTCCCCGTTTGCAGCAGTTTCCCACTACAAATAAATAGATGAGTAGCACAAGCCACCAGTTATAAACCCACCTCCCATTTATGCAAGATTTTGAATTTGACAGGATACTAGGGTTTAGAAACCTAACAGCCATGGATGGAACCCTGGGGACACCTGTGGACTGGGTTGGGTTTGGGGCGGGGGGGGGGGGGGGGGGGGGGGGGGTGTGGGGGCGCGCTTTGTATCAGTCACCCACATGTCTCCTAATAACCCATCTATGCGACCTTAATATCACAAGCCATGTACACATGCATAAATAGATGAGCAGCACAAGCCTCAGCCTTATACATCAAGACAATGGATGCTGCAACTAAGTACTCATCCATCTTGTAATGGTAGCACAACTCCATGCAGGGGCTGAATGACATGATAACCTATATGGAATTTGTAAAGTCTTTCATGCAGGACTTACTAAAGAATGACTTCAAAGCTTGTTCATATGATGAAATGGATGAAATGAAGTCGACCTACCTTATCGCTTTGGCAACTGCTGAAAGGTATCTCTTAAAGTAACTAACTCTCAGTTTGTCATCCAGCATTTCATGAAGTGGGGAGGTGTCATTATCTTCGTCATCCATACCTGTAATTTAATTTAAAAAAGAAATTAAAAGAATCATAATGTTGAATAAGTACAAACTCCTACAGTTTTCCAGACCAATAATCAAAAGAACTTTAATTCAATATATTCATCTATATATATTTCACCTCAGTACATATTTCATTTATAAATGGGCAAATGCATTAAACCACAAATGAAATTCTAGATTCAATTTTGTTTTCCAAGGAAAGTCTCTCCAAGCATACCATTCTCAGTAACATATATTGGGGGATTATTGTATCTCTGCGCTATGTAATTCAGAACCTTATGCATGCCCCAAGGAACAACATACAGCCATTCTGATGCTGCCTGCCAAGCAAAATATTTTAGTAGACTGGACAGTTAGTGGAATATGTCTGCAGGAAAGAGTTCATACCTTCTCACCAATAGCCTCACCCCCTTCCCATTCATCTGATGGTAAAGAGATAATATTATATAAAGATCAAGAGAAAATTTGTTGTGAAAACCAATGACATAGTAGTTACAGTATTTTACCAATTCTCTCTATCCCTTGTGCTTTATAAAAATCACCCTCATCATGGTTATCTCTTCCATGAGCAATAAATCTTGATGTATAGTGATTCAGACCAATAAAGTCTACTGAGTTCTTAAGCAACTCCTTATCTTTCTCTGAAAATATGGGAAGCCGATCTCCAAGTCTTTCATGCATAACTTTGGGGTATTCCCCATGATATATTGGATCTAAGTACCTGTTTTTGGAATCAGTTGAGACAGATTCTAAACAATACTAAGAGGAGAAAACCATTTTAACTCATCTAATGAACTGCCTGGGTTGGCAGCAAGCAGAGCTGGAGAAATTGCTAAAATCATCTGCACCCATTCAATGATGCGGCCCATATGCTGTTTATATGTCTTAGAGTAGGTTTTATATCTTATACGGATTCAAAAAGAATCCATCTTTCAATTAATATGGTTTCACCAAAAGGCAACAAGACAATTTGGTTGCATTTCAAGTAGAGGGGAATACTCAATATAAACAGCACAATACATGAAAACTTGTGGATCTGCTCAGAACTGAGATACAAACATTGTATTTCTATGTTGTTTTGTCATTATTTACAGCCCTACTCTCACCAATTAAATAATTACACTGAGATCAGTTACTCCTGCTAATTTTCCATGAGGTTTTCCAATGTACTTTGACCGTCTGGATGCTTTAATCGTGCACATTTAGTGTACTTGTATGAATATTGAATGCACATTGAAATTGTTTGAGAATGAGCGTCTGTATGAGGGCTCATGTGTGTGTGAGAGAGAGAGAGAGAGAGAGAGAGAGAGAGAGAATTAAATAACTACACTGAGATCAGTTACTCCTGCTAATTTACCATGAGGTTTGACTGTATGGATGCTTTAATCGTGCACATTTAGTGTACTTGTGTGAATATTGTATGCACATTAAAATTGTTTGAGAATGAGTGTCTGTATGAGGGCTCATGTATGTGTGTGCAAGAGAGAGAGAGAGAGAGAGTAGAGAGAGAGAATTAAATAACTACACTGAGATCAGTTACTCTGCTAGTTTACCATGAGGTTTTACAATGTACTTTGACAGTATGGATGCTTTAATCGTGCACATTTAGTGCACTTGTATGAATATTGAATGCACATTAAAATTGTTTGAGGAGTGTCTGTATGAGGGCTCATGTATGTGTGTGTGTGTGTGTGTGTGTGTGTGTGTGAGAGAGAGAGAGAGAAAGAGAGAGAGATCCAAGGAGTCTCTATGAGGCCTCATGTGCGTGCGTGTGTGTGTTTGAGAGAGAGAGAGAGAGAGAGAGAGAGATCCATACATATTATCTGAACTTACATAGTTAACAGTATTTTTGTGACTAACTAGTTACATAATTTAGGGAACAAGTAATTACCATCCAAGCTGAAAATCTAGGCGCCTTGCTGCAGCAACTTTATCTTCAATTGTGTCTGAATTAGCCTCTGCCCATTCACAGTCTACAACCAAGCCAACTTGTCCCCCTTGCTTGTCCTGAAAAACAATAGTAGCAGCAAGAGTAAGAACAATATATAATATTTGGGTAGTGGAGTGGAGAAAGAAGATACCGCTTCTAAACTATGTCCATATTCAGAAATCTATATTATGTAAGTATCTTAAACCTTGACTGTCTTCCAATCAATTTCACATTCATTGCACTTTACGTGAAATCATATTTCGAACCCAAATATTTGAGCACGGTTTATTATGTTTACATTTTCCCATATGATGTCAGTTCTACTTAAAAACATATCCTAAACTTATAAACGAATTATGCGATAAATTTCTGGATTCAGCTAAATGGGTTCTTTAGCTGACTACATGCACTTTTCCATATATGAAAGGAAAAACAAATAAAGGGAACAAAAAAATAGAGAGAACACTAGTGTTAAGATTTGCTTGTTCAAAGAATCACAATCTAATCTTACACAAGAAGGAAGCTATAAATTGCTAAAATGCTGACTAATATATTACTTCCTTTGTTGAGTGAAACATCTTGCCTTTAATAAATAAAGCGATGAAATCAATGGCAAATACCAGGAGCTTGGTCAGTGATAAAAAGAGTAACAAGGAGACAAGCAGACAAAGAAACAAACAGTAAACCTTGTACTTGCTTCGGTATATGGAAACAGCAGCAGCATGTGCCAATAGTTGGTGGTGTGCAACCAAATATGGTTCTGTTAACGAGTGCCTTCCAGGAGCAAATATCCCAACACCATAACCATTAATAGCAGTCTGAAGAGGCTCATTAAAAGTGATCCAGTCCTTTACTCTATCGCCAAAGCTTGCAAAGCAGGTGTCTGCATAGACTGAGAAGTATTCTCTGCATTCACAAAATCCAACTGACTACTTGTATGATAGAATCTCACAGCACTAGATAACATATAGGCTATGAGGAAATTGTCTAACAATGACATAAACACATACAAAAAATTATTATATTTGTTTCCTGAAAGTAACAGAAGTTTGTGCTGCACCTGCATATCATTTTTTTTTATTCCCCCTGCCAATACTGATGCATGCAGACAAACTGCTGTATTGTAGATGATTTTCAGATTGCTAATAACCTGTATCCCCTAATAGAACCTTTAATATTAACCAGAAGACCTTTAATGCTCTTGCTACCCAGAGTTTCTGTTCCTCTTCTATAGAACTACCTACTCTATTGAATTAGTCATTCTTTCTAATGGGTACTCTATTAATCTTCATTGGGTCTAGTAACCACCATAGTCCATGTCTCCTTTTTTATCTTCTACAGGTGCCACTTAACCTTCTCATATATGAGTTAGTTACTCTAAGCCACATTATCTCAATCTCTCTATCAATGATGGAGCGCAGATGGCACAAATTCTTCTCTTTTGGAGTTCTTTTGACTCACAATTGTCGCCACCTCCGCACCTGTATTTCTTCTTTTGTTATAATTGTATTCTACGTATTCAGTTTTATATCTACTTAAGTCTATTGCTTCTGAAGTTTCTCTCCGTAACTCTTTTTTAGCATTCTTGCATGCTTAGTCTATTAAATCAAAACAATATGCCAATAGTCTGACCATACATAAAGCTCATCCTGAATATGTTTAGTCAGTTTGTCCATAAAGAAAGGGCCTCTGTGTTGATCACTGATATAAGTCTACACTAATCAAAAACTTGCTTTTCTCTCATGAAGTTTTTCACAGAATAGTTGTACAAAAAGCAATTCGGGGTTGTCCAAGAGAATGAACAATGTACGGTTGGTCAAATAAAAGCAACACATATATTAGGTACCAATGGGTCGAGCTATAAAAGCAGGACTATATTTTAGCTCACGTGCCTTGAGTTAAATACATCCAAAAGGAAGAAAAGGGATGAACTTGCAACTTGGGTTCTTGTGGATCGATTCACAAAATTTTAAGCAGTTCTAAAAGCATTTGAAGTGCTTCTTGCAGGAAGCACTTTTAAGTGTTTTTCCAAGATTTACTTGCATTTTTACTAAGGATGAGCTTCAAGAACATTTTCACCAAAAGCACTTTCAGCCATTTTAAAAACACTTCCAAATGAGCCCATAATTGTTGGAGCTTCTAGAAGAATTCAGAGTTTGTCTGATTTTATTTGAAAATGCTGGAGCTTCTAGATGTTTTAACACTGTTTTACTAGGCTTTCTTTAGTTTTCCTAGGGCATATGGTCTTGTTTTTATCAGTCAATATAATTAGACTTTTAGAATTCCTCTAAGTCTTTAATGTGAGTCATTAATTACTAGAGCCCTTGCTTGAGTGATTCTTGAGAACTCTTGGTGTGATTCCAAGAGCCCTTGCTGGAGTGATTCCAGTTTTCCATTTCCTAACTTTCCTGTTACCCAAATTACCATACCTGCAACATAAGTTATGCCCACATTCCCACAATGCAACCTCACTAAACACTAACTTTAGCCTGTTGTTGTGGACCTAAACAACCACATAACACCCAATCCGAAAGGAATCAAGCATCTTCCAGTGGTTGTTACCTTGCCGGTAAATCTTTTTTGTATTTCTAGAATTGCGTGTTAACATTTGTGAGTTATTTAATTTTCTTCCTAATTGTTATTTTAATTCCTACCTCAGCTTCATCATTTGCATCCTATATGAGCATTTAATTTATTTTCACAAGTCTATTAATTTGTTTTATCTAGTGCCTTGTAAATATGAATTAAGTGTTAGGTAGTCCTATATCATAATTTAAAGGGTTTTTATCACAAATAGTCCCTGAAATTGACCCACCCCATCAAGATGGTCCCTGAAATTGAAAATCAATCAATGTAGTCCCTGAAATTGAGTGTCGCAAATCAATGTAGTCCTTCCCAAGGTTCTAAAAGTCGCTAGGCGCTAGTCGGACGGTGGGCTGGGGCCTAGGGCCTAGGCGGACTAGGCAGATTTAAGTAAATCTATCATATTTCGTGTAAATAAGTGTCTGCTTATACTTGAAATATATATAATTTCATTATAAACTACAAAATAGAATGCATATATATTATGAAGTATTGGAACATAATGAAAACATGTGAAATAAGGATATACTATGTATTCATTTAAGTATGCAACAAGTTTTTTATAATTTATTGGAAGAAAAAAATGCACAATGAAAGTTATCTATTTTCTGTCTAAGTGAGTTGCGACCTAGGCGGGCTAGGCGGGTGCCTAAGCAGTCTAGGCAGTGCCTCGGCAGTCTAGGCGATGCCTCAACAGGCCTAGGCATTAATCGGGACGGTGGCCAGCAGCCTAGGGCCTAGGCGGGGATTTTTAGAACAGTGGTCCTTCCATCATTACTCCGTTAAAAATTATGTTATGTGCTGATGTGGCAAGTGACGTGGCACACTTTTTATTAAAAAACTAATAAAATATTATTAAAAACTTAAAAAAATCATTTAATACTTTTAAATGTTAAAATAATAATTAATTATTAAAAATAAAAAAAATAAAAAAACCCACGTTTGTCAAACCCCCCCCCCCCCCGTCCCCTTCTCCCCCACCCCCTGCAACCCACAAAGAAAGAAAGAAGAAGAAAAAGAAGGAAAAAAAACCAAGTTCGCTACAACCCAGAAAGAAGAAGAGAAGAAGAAGAAAAAAATATATATTAAATGATTTTTTTTTTAGTTTTTAATAATATTTTTTTAGTTTTTTAATATAAAGTGTGCCACGTCACTTGCCACATCAGCACATAACAGAATTTTTAACGGAGTTATGACGGAAGCACTACATTGATTTGCAACACCCAATTTTAGGGACTACATTGATTGATTTTCAATTTCAGGGACCATCTTGATGGAGTGGGTCAATTTCAGGGACCATTTGTGATAAAAACCCTAATTTAAATGTTAGAATAATTCCTAACTCTTGCTATAGAGTCTAGTGTTTGTCTAACAGAAATGATTGCAGTTGTTCATGGAAAGGCGTCATGCGAAATTAACATATCTATCTAAAATTTACAATGGAAGGATCTTACAGCACTCTGCAATTTCAATTTCAAGAAAAGAGTTGGAATGAATTGAGTAGATATCTTCACTTGTGCAATTATAAAACAAAATTGATATTTAAAAATGATGATATAGTACTTACACAATTTGCTTATTCAGCCACCCTCCCATATTCTCATGAAGGTACAAGGGTAGATCCCAATGGTACAGTGTTACATAAGGTTGGATGCCTGCAAGAACAAATTGTTGAATAGACATGCAAATACACTTCAAGAAAAGTTTTGCCAATTAGAAAAGTTTTTCCTCAACTATCCTTAAGTTTTCCTAAGGAGCCAATCAACCAGAAGAAAATGAAAATAAACAAATTCATACCCTTTTCAAGGAGAGCATTGATGAAATTGTTATAGTAAGTAATCCCTTCTTCATTGATTTTGGTTCCCAAACCATCTGCACAAACAGAACCAGAAGAAATATTCAATCGTCATCACAATTAAGCTTCATCAAGAGAATGAAACATGGAGGTACGCTTCAAGAACTTTTTCAAGTCCTTGTCTGAATTCTGCTTGGGGATATACACTTAAAAACATCTCATATTGAAATCTCCACATGTTTTCAAAACTTTAGACAGCTTAGGAGACTTCTGCCACAACTATCTTAAGTTTTCCCAAGGGGCCAATCATAAATATTTTCGTCTAAACATCACCACAACATTGTCCATTCATATTTGCCGAACTTGTGAAAGATCCATTCAATCTTGAAGTTATTATTGAGCATTAATCTTGAAGATTTGATCAATAACATTTCAACTTAGCTCAAGCATCTATGCCATTCAAATCACCTTCACTACCATATTTAAATGCAGAGATCACTTCCCAGAGGTAGGATGTCAAGAAGAGTCAAATGAGAAGATAAATGCTAAAAAGGAAATGAAGGTGAGAAAGTAATTTTTAAACATAAAACCAGATGACAGTGAATTGATAATATCCTGTGTTTTAGCACTAGAAAGAACTCTATAGATGGCAAAAGGTAGCATACCAGGGAATATTCGAGACCATGATATGGAAAAACGATGAGCTTCAAATCCCAACTTGGCAATGAGTTCAACATCTTCCTGTTAGCATTAAATAGACTGTGAGTTGTGTTAAATGACTAAGATAAATTGAAATTTCAGACTTGCATAACTATCTGAACAGAATGAAGAATGGCAAGAGTAAGAATTTTATCATGTTCTTTTAAACCATTATAAAAAGAAAACACTACTAACAGATGAGGCCAGAACTGACCACATTCTTCCCCTTCCTAAACCATCAACATAAATTGGGGGAAATGACATTGAAAACTAGTAGAGACATCGCAAATACTAACAGTTTTGGGAAGATAGCATTGACATAATGCCAAAGACCAAAAGGATTGATTCGGTTATGACCAACTTTCTACTAACCTTATACCGATGATATTGATCCACTGCAACGTCCCCATTGCTTCCATCAATGATATTCCCTAATGAACCAAGACACACATAATAAGTTCCGTAAGTTGCTAACTAAAAATAGTATCAGATTGGACAAAATCAAGAAAAAATCAGGTCCTAAAAGATATTATCACAAGCTCAATGAAGAAAAGGTACCTTTTGAGTGTGAAAAAGCATCCCAAATGCTGGGACCCCTACCACCGTCCTTGCAGGCTCCCTCTACCTACAAATAAACAAGAAGCCCCTAAACGAAAATTCATAGACTCTGAGTTTTGGAATTCAAGAGAGTGCATTAGACAACTCAAAAGTAGAAAATGGGATTTGTTATTTTGCAAAAATATGATTGAAGACAGGATACTCACAATTACAAACACTACATTATCTAGTGTACACTTGTTTTTTAACCATGAAACAATCATGTACATATTTTGAAACAAACATGTACAGATACTTACACAAACAAACAAACAAACAAACAAACAATAAATAAAATTGCTGAGTAACATGCAATGCAACAAAAACTGAGATTGTGATGGCTAAAATTTCAATTTCAAAGTAGAAACGTAAATTAAAACTATTCACTGAAAGATTGCTGGAAACCACACCCAATCAAATGCATCAGAAGCAAAATAACTCCACTGTATAACAAACTGATCAAAATAATAAAATAAAGAAAAACGGAATTCATAATCAAATTAAATTAATTCCAGCAACTAGATTTTGGTCTGGTGTTTCTGCTGCATTATTGGAAGAGGTCCCCAATTTGAATCCCTTCCCCAGTTGATGAAATAAATAAATGAAAATAAATCAATTTAAAAAGAAAAAAGAAAAAGAGCCGCTAACTTGATATGCGGAAGTGGCAACGCCAAAAACGAAGTTGGGAGGAAAGTCACTGCGACAGACTTCATGAGTTTCTTCATCATATTCCTTCAACATGCCCTTCTTTGCCATTCCTACTCCTACTTAGAGCAGCCAAGAAAGTAAGGAAAATACTTGATTTATGGTTAATACATATCGGAACCAAAGGACTGCGTTGGATCTGGACTCTGGTTACAGCAAAAATTTATTTTAAACAAAGATGTACAGATCCAGAAACCAAATAGTAATTGAGTCACCAGAAAGAGAAAATAAAATGGGGAAAACGTCACCACCAGTCATTGTCGCCCTCCTAAAAAGGCGACACCTCACCGGTCAATTTAACACCGACACTTTTTTTTTTTTTGGGTAAACTTTAACACCGACACTTTGTTATCGCATTTGCAGTGAGAGTCGCCATATGGGGCCGATGTTAAATTGACTGGTGGTAAGTGGATGGACAGGTGTCATCTTTTTAGATGTAATTCATTTTAGAACTTTGATGAATCTTTAAGCCTATATAAAAGAATTGTAATACCCTGTATTTAAAAAAAAAATGAAAATATAAAAATAAAATAAAAAATCCTTTGTTACTGCATTTCCAATGAAAGGCTCTATATAAGGCCGGTGTTAAATTGACTGGTGGTGAGTGGATGGACAGGTGTTGCCTTTTTAGATATAATCAATTTTAGAGCTTTATAAAAGAACTGTAATACCCTGTATTTTTTTTAAAAAATGAAAATATATATGTATGTATAGGTAATTATTTTTACTTCAAATGTAAGGATTTTATTGAGTTTTCTTGTATACGTTATGTGTACACAAACTTAGACTTTTGACATGTAAAATAGTCTCAACGTAAGTTCATTTTAATACAAAATTATTTCAGAAACTAGCTAGTATTATTTCATATTCATATGTAATTAGAGATGTTTTTTTTGCCACTTAATACTGCAGTCTAGTGGTATTTCCTCTTCACTTGTAAATGAGAGATCTTAGGTTTGATTCTCATCAATGACGAATTTGAACTACATTATTGCTAGCCTATTATGAGGCTAAGCCTACCCCTCCCTCCTAGTGTAGATAATACCGTTTCCCTCTTAGTGTATATAATATCGTTTGTTCAAAAAAAAAATTATATTTCTCAACAAGTTTTTTTCGTCCTAGAGTCATACCTAAAATGTTAATTTTGGGACTGTCTCGTACATCCGTTAGTCAAACTGTTAAGTCTACCGTTAACTGATGACGTGGCACCCATGTGGGCAATGACTGGGCGCCACGTGTCATTAAAAAAATAAAAAATTAAATAAATAAAAGTACTTAAAATTAAATAAAATTAAAGTAAAATAAAATAAAATAAAAAAACAGAACCCCTTTTTTCCTTCCCTCTTCGTCTTCCCCACTGGAAAAAGGGCAGGATTCCTTCCCCCTTCGTCTTCCCCCTTCATCTTCCCCATTGGTGCGACGGTAAGCCCCTTGCCTCCCTTGCCCGCACCAGCTTTCATCTCCACTGCTCACTCCCATCTCTCCCATCTCCTCTCCTCTTTCTTATTTCCTCTCTCTATCTCATATGTTTCTCTCTCTCTCTCTCTCCTCTCTATCTCTCGCCAGAAGGGCAAAACCCTAAAGAGCCGTTTACACCCACCTGAGTAAGTTCTCTCTCATTTCTCCTCTCTTCTTTCTCCTCTTTCACAGTCTCTCTTTCTCTATCTAAAATTTGAATATATGAGTCCTTGTACTATTAACCTGCCATTTACGTTCTTGTGCATATTTGTATATTTAAAAGCTTCAAACTTTATTATGAATTTGTTATTTTTCTCCTTGTTATACCCAAATCTCAAATCCCAATTTCTTAGATTACGAAACCCTAATTTGTTGTATTTGATTTTGGATGGAAATTCAGATCTGGGTGTTGTCTGTTTACTTGGTTGGGAGATATTGACCGGGAAACTTGTAGAGCTTGACAGAGTGGTCGACGGAGCCGGAGGCGAGGTAGGTGGAGTTGGGGCTGAGATTGAGAGTCGTGACGCCGTCGCGGTGGTGGCGGAGGAGCTTGGGAGGGCTGGATAGGATAAGAGAGTCATGGATGGCGATTGTGGGGTCGGAAGAGGAGGTCGTCACGACGTGGTAGGCCTGCTGGTCCCACAGCATCGAGCAGTACGATGGTCATCCGCCGCTGCTCATGGGCTTGTGGGCCTCTCGAAGCTTCAAATTTCGGATCTTCATGGCTCTACGTGCGGATCGATGGAAACTTGGATATGGGTTTTTGTTGGACTTTCCAGATTTCTTTGTTGGTTGATTTTTTTTTTCATGGTTTATGGGGTATTTGGGGCTGAGATTTGATATGGGTTTTGAAAGTTTTAGCTCAATTTTTGTAGGGTTGTTGATTTTTCTGGATTTTGGAGATGAAGATTGAAATGGGTTTAGGATGAGGGGTTTAGGATGATGAAGATAAAGCCATGATTGCTGCAGTTTTAGGAACCACTATTTTTTTTCTTTTTTTATTGAATTTTTTCTTGAACCCCTTCTCAACAAAAAAAAATCCATGTGGACCCCTTAATGACATATGGCACCCAGTCATTGTCCATATGGGCGCCACGTCATCAGTTAACGGCATATTTAACAGTTTAACTAACGGATGTATGAGACTGTCCCAAAATTAACACTTTAGGTATGACTCTGGGACGAAAAAAACTTGATGTACTAAATGTTGAAAACCACAAAACTTGAGGGTAGTAAATAGAGATTTACCCTTATTTTTTTATTATTTTTTTAATTTGTTTAATATTGAAGTTGGTCCATATTGACACGTGGCATCCAGTAATTGTCCACATAAGCTCCACATCATCAGTTAACAGAAGTTCTAATAGAAAACTTAACAAATGTATGAAACTGTCCCAAAAGTAACACTTTAGGTATGACTCTAGGATGAAAAAAACTTCATGTACTAAATGTTGAAAACCACGAAACTTGAGGGTAGTAAACTGATATTTACCCTAATATAAATTATGGTTCACTTACATTTTCAGTTTTGGCTCCCTCAGGACATAGCGATGAGGAGTACGAACCGAGCTTCGAGGCATTTCCCTACTAGTGACCTTGCATCTCTCCATTTGTGTATGGATTCCTTTTATGGTCATTGTTACTTGTTGTTCTACTTTTCTTCCACACTTTCATTTAGTAGTATTATTATTATTGCCTCTTAATATTGCGTATTCGTTGTGAATGTTGTTTCTTGCATAATTTTTGAAATGCATGTTCCTTTACATCCTCACTTATTCACACTCATGACTTTCATCACCCTTGGATGTCGGCCAGCACGTGCCATGCAGGTGTCATTTGGATATCTGGGTTGGGGCGTGTCAATTTGGTATCAGAGTTTTGTTGGTCCGAATTTTATTGATTCCATCCTAATGCTTCGTCTTCATGAGCCCATTTCGTTGGTTCCTTCCTATTGGTTTACTGTTGTTGGTCCATAGCATATTTTGGATTTCACTCTACTTCCTTGATTGTTATTTCCTTCCTATGATTATTATTTCCCCCATTGATTATTAATTCATTCAGTTAATTGTTGTCTTCTTCCATTAATTATTATTTCATTCCGTTGACTATTAATTCCTCTCGTCTTGATTGTGAAATTTTTTTTTTATGCTAAACTCCATTTTTGTTGTTTCTCATAATCATGAACACTCAGGACGGAAATGTATCTCGTGGCGATAATATTCCTCGGCGTCCACGTTCTGATATGTTAGGTGGATTTCAATGACTGGCTACTGCTCTGCGACATATGTTCCCGATGAACAGCTGGCAAAGCCGCACTTATGTAGAGATTGCCCGTAGTCAGGGGGTGAATGATTTGAATATTGTGGGCGCCTATGAGGAGGTAGAAGAGTGGCTTGAAAAAGTTGAGGATGTGTTTGAGGTTATGCATTGTCCTAAAAATGAGCGAGCGAAGACAGCTGGTCATTTTCTTAAAGGTGGTGCTAAGACCTGTGGACTTTGTTAAGCGATCTTGGCCTTCTAACTCACCGATGACATGGAGGACTTTCCGGGAACTCTTTTCAGATTATTTTCTCAATCCCCATTACATAGCCAAAAAAAGACAAGAATTTTATGCTCTTCGCCAGGGTAACATGTCTGTGACTGAGCTCAATTGCAACTTCAAACATCTGGTAAAACATGTTCCTTCAGTTTATGAGAACTAGCTGGAGATGATGTATCATCTTGACATAGCTTTAAGGGATGAGATTCGCTCTTTTATATCGATGATGCAGTTTAACTCTTATGATAGTATAATCCTGACAACATTAAGAGTGAAGCGATGTCTCGAGGTCAGTCTTCTCGGGGTAAAGGCATTCGATCACGGAGCATTATTGAGCATTCATAATTATCTAATATCGGCCCAAGACACTTCTACTCGTTCAAGAGTTGTGGACAGAGATCAGGATCTTCTAGTGAGGGATCAGGTATCGAGGCAACAAAACAGTCTTTCAGCCATTTCACACCCACATTTCTGATGTGTATGCGTTGTGGTAAACGTCACTAGGAAGATTGTGTTGTTGGGAATTTTTCATGCTTCAAATATTAAGGTATAGGACACTACGCTCGTGACTACCCTACTGGTCGACCCTTTGAGAACATTGCATCGAGTTCAGACTATGCTGGAGAGAGCAGCTCAGGTGCTCAGGAGCAGAGTCAGGCACAGCAGCAGAGTTCGGGGATGGCTTCTGGTATCCGCACACAGAGTAATCGCCCAGGTCGAGGTAATCGAGGTGTTCGCACTCGTGGAGGTAGGGCCGCAGTTCAGGTCAGCAGGTTATCGGGCGCATTAATGCTATGACACAGTAGGAGGCAAAGCAGGATCCTCGAGTCATCACGGGTATGTCATTCCCTTTCGATCGCTGGGTGCATGTTTTGAATGATCTAGGTGCTACATTTTCATTTATATCATCACAATTGGCACGGGCTGTAAACTAGCAACTAACTGAGATTTATTTTGATAAACTTATACAGCTACCTCATGGTGAAATATATTGTGCTTAGTGGGAGTTTAGGCATTGTCCAATTTATGTATACGAGTACTGTTGGAGGTGACTTTGATTCCTTTTAAATTGCTAGTGTTTAATCTCATACTAGGGATGGACTGGTTATCTTTACATGATGCACATGTGAGTTGTCGAAGAAAAATGGTGACCTTTCCCCGACCTAGACACCCGGATATCGTACTTCAGGGAGAGCAAAGAATTCTTTATAGCAGTAATATTTCTGCCAACAAGGCAATGAAGTCCATACAGAAAGTTGTGAATGGTCATTGGCTTATGTAAACGAGTGAACCTTCTCTTAGTGTCGATGATGTGCTTATTGTAAACGAGTTTGCATTTGTGTTCCTTGACGATCTACCGGGAATGCCACATGCATGGGAAATTGAATTCACTATTGATGTGCTTCCAGGTACTAATCCTCTCTCCTTGGCACCTTACTGTATGGCACCAGCCGAGTTACGAGAGTTAAAGGTTCAATTACAGGAACTCCTCCATAAAGGCTTCATTCAACCCAGTATGTCTCCCTAAGGTGCCCTTGTATTATTTGTGAAAAGAAAATATGGTTCGATGCGGCTTTGTGTTGATTGCCAACAGCTTAATCAGGTGACTATAAAGAATCGTTATCCATTACCTCGCATTGACGACTATTTGATCAATTAAAAGGCGCTCAGGTATTCTTCAAGATTGATCTTCATTCAGGATATCATCAGTTATTAATCCATAAAGAAGATGTCCCGAAGACTGTTTTTCGCACTCGTTATGGGCATTATGAGTTTCATGTAATGTCATTCGGATTAACGAATGCACATGCAGCTTTTATGGATTTGATGAATAGGGTGTTCAGATCGTACCTTGACTAGTTCGTAATTCTGTTCATCGATGACATCTTGATCTACTCTAAGGGCGAGGTGGAACACGCTAGACATTTGAGGATGGTGTTGGAGAAGCTGAGAAAAAAAGTAGTTATACGTGAAGTTCAGCAAATGTCAGTTTTGGCTTGATCGAATTAGTTTTCTCGAACATGTCATCTCTGCTGAAGGCAGTTGTGTGAACCCTCAGAAGGTGTTGGCAGTTGCAGTGTGGGAGCAACCCAAGAATGTCACAGAAATCAAAAGCTTTATGGGCTTAACGGGTTATTATCAATGCTTCCTTCAAGACTTCTCGACCATCACCTTGTCGCTTACAAAGTTAACTCGGAAAGGCATGAAATTCGAGTGGGGTGAAGACTGCGAGCGGAGCTTCCAGGAGTTAAATATCGCTTTACTTGTCAGGTTTGGGCTGTGTACTGATGCAAATGGGAAGGTTATTGCTTATGCTTCGAGACAACTTAAACTGCATGAGAAGAAATATCCTACCCACAATCTTGAACTGGCAACTGTTGTGTTTGCATTGAAAATATGGCAACACTATCTTTATCGCAAAAAATGCCATATCTTCACGGATCACAAGAGTTTGAAATATGTGTTCACACAAAATGTACTGAATATGAGACGGAGGAGATGGATGGAGCTTAGCAACGACTATGAATGTACGATTGAATATCATCCTGGCATGTTAATGTTGTAGCTGGTACGTTTAGCCGGAAATCTCATGGACAGCTTGCCTCTCTTCGTGCCATGCATGTTCCTATATTATTTTCTCTTCGAGGGATTGGTACTTCCCTGATACATGATCCATATGGGGCAATATGGGCTCATCTACAGGTTTGATTTATGTTTGGAGATTTAATTCGAGAAGCTCAAGAACACGATTAGCAGTGCACAAAGTTAAAAGAACAAATGCAGAATAGGCTGAGAAAAGATTTAAGAATCCATAAAGATGGGATCTTAATGCAGGGGAACATAATATTTGTGCCTAGAAATAATGAGGCAGTGAAGACAGTGATCCTCGATGAAGCACATAAGTCAGCATATCATATGCATCCGGGTAGCACGAAAATGTACCACACTGTTCGTCTCTATTATTATTGGTATGGTATGAAACGAGATATCGCCAACTATGTGAAGAAGTGTATAGTTTGCCAACAGGTTTAGGTGGAGACGAAGAAACCCGGTGGATTACTGCAGAACCTTCCTACTCCAACCTAGATTTGGGAAGACAACATGATGGATTTTATGTACGGGTTGCCAAAGACTTGGTCTAATTATGATGGCATCTGGTGATCATGGACAGACTAACTAAATCTGCCCATTTTATACTCGTCCGGCATAACTATAAATTGGAGAAATTAGCAAAACTATTTATCAAGAACATTGTCAAGTATCACGGCGTACCAATCATTATCGGATCGGATCGGGATCCAAGATTTACTTCCAGATTTTGGAAAGCATACCATGACACCCTGGATACTAAGTTATTGTACAGCACTACCTATCACTCGCAGACAGATGGTTAATCTGAAATGACAATACAGACTTTTGAAAATATGTTGAGAACCTGTATTCTTCAGTGGAAGGGTAGCTGGGATGAGTATTTGTCTTTGGTGGAATTTGCCTATAATAACAATTACCACTCTAACATCGGTATGGCACCATTCGAGGCTCTCTATGGCAAAGCATGTAGGACACCATTACGCTGGACCGTGGTTGGTAAACACGTGTTGGTGGGACCAGAGAATGTGGATACTACAAATGCCAACATCATGCTAATTAAAAGAAATTTGAAGTCTGCACAGAACCGACAAAAGAATATCATCAATAAGCATTCTACGGATCGAGAATATGTTGTTGGTGACTTCGTATTCCTGAAGTTATCGCCTTGGAAATGTGTAGTCCGTTTCGGCAAGCGAGGAAAGTTAAGTCCTCAATATATCGGCCCATACAGAATTACGGAGAGAATCGGTGTCGTTGCTTATAGACTGGGGTTGTCGCAAGAGTTATCCCAGATACATGATGTATTTCACATCTTCATGCTTTGAAAGTATATATCGGATCCATCGCACATTTTGTAGCGACAACCACTGGAGGTGAAACCAGACATAAGCTATGTAGAGGAACCCGTGGAAATTATTGACCGACAGGATAAGGTATTGAGAAATAAGGACATTCCGCTAGTAAAAATGTTATGGAGGAATCATGCGGTCGATTAGGCTACATGGGAGATGGAAGAACTGATGTGAGCTCAGTATCCATTCCTATTTACATGAGGTAATGAAATTTCGGGGATGAAATTTTCTTAAGAGGGGTAGATTGTAACGACCCGTTTCAAAAATTTCATTTTAATTAGTTAAAATTATGAAAATACCCCTAATGACGGAAAGGTTAACTTTCATTCATTAATGTATTAGAATTTTTTGTTTATCTTTTTTCGTAGCTCTCGTCGATACAAACGCATAAGCGCAATCGGAATCGAATTCGGAGCTAAAACGAAACTTCTACGATTTTTGAACGATAATGACATTTGGGTAATTTCATAAGTGGAGATATTTATCCACTTTGGACCTTTACATGGCTAACATGTGGCGTCCCTTCTCCCTATTTCTAATACCATTTTTCCTCCTCACTTTCGTGACATCTCTCTTTCTCTTTAGAACCTTCTCATCACTCTCGTCTTACTCTCTTATCTCCTCTTCGGTGAGAACACACACACACCCACCTATATACTCACAACAAAGATCACTGTAGTAGTCACCGTGCAAACACTTTTCCAACGAGTTATCGTCGTCTTAAACAAAGGTAAGTCAAACCACCATTCGATCTTATTCTTTCGTAGTCTAAGGTTCTTAGTTGATGAATAGAAAATGGTTTTGATGAAGGTTAAAACGCGAAAACAACTCGGAGAAACTTTTTCAGTTTTTCGACGAATGACCATGGGGTGCAGGCCATTTTGCAGCCGATCTTGACTTCGATTCAACCCCATATTGGTATGACTAGAATCCTTATTCTCTTATCATCATTTTGGTTTTTGAATGGTGAGTTTTAGTTAGGTTTTGACCCCAAAAAGGAGTCGGGGAAGTTTCTCGACCAAAACTCCAGTTTTCAGCATTCCGTTTCACCCGCCAGCCAACTGGGTCAACCCGACCCGTGACCATGGTTTTTTCACTGGAGTAACCCAATGTCATATAGCTTTACCTTCGAGTGATGGATATGTACTGCCTTTGGGCCACAATAATACCCCTAGAGAGTACAACATTGATAGGATTTACGAAGGTTTTACGAATTTGCTTCGGGCAATTGTATTCATTTTTTAGCACGGTTTTATACGTACTGATTTTATGAACGTTTTCATGGCATGTAGACTTTTCAGAAAAACTACTATGTAGTATTATACATAACGACGAGGAGTACAACCTGAGCTTCAAGGCATTTCCCTACCAATGACCTTCCATCTCTCCATTTGTGTATGGATTCCGTTTATTATCATTGTTACTTGTTGTTCTACTTTTCTCTGGCACTTTCGTTTAGTAGTATGCTCTGGACATGTTCATGATCGTTGAATACCTTGTTTCGTTCATGCTTAAATTGAATGTATTGTTATTATTGCTTCTTAATATTGCGTATTCATTGTGAATGTTGTTTCTTGCATAATTTTTGAAATGCTTGTTCCTTTACATCCTCACTTATTCACACTCATGACTTTCATCACCCTTGGGTGTCAGCCAGCACATGCCATCCAGATGTCATTTGGATAACTGGGTTGGGGCGTGTCAGGTTCATGCAACAGACAATAACGACTCAATCGAGGTCAAAGGTGATAAAAATAGTATTCTTTTAGAACCCTATCATCACTCCTTATCAAATCTTCACCCACAATCCAATTATTCTATTCAAATTAGGATTAATTACCTAATTGATTGCAAGATATTATTTGGCATAATATCTTGCAATTAGAGCCAATTTCCACCATAAATGGTTGGTCCCTATTTCTCCAAACAGGGTCACACCCCTATATGTAATCGCTCATTTCTCCAAAAAGCTAAGTCCAATTTCTCTCTAAAAATTCCCTAAATACTTTCTCTCAAATTCTAACTTTGGCATCAGAGATTCTTTGACCAAACCACCCCCCCCCCCAAAATTCATCGTGGGTGTGTGAAGCTCTTGGCCTTGATCTTAGGTGTTGATTGTTTTGCAAGTGCATTTTCATCCAAGAAGAAAAAGACGAAAATTTGCATCCACACGTAGTATATTTGTTTTGGAAACTATACTTGTTTTATGACGAGGGGTTATCATATTTTCAAAAAGGTTTTTACAAAGCTTTATTTTTTAGGCCCACTCACCTTTATTTTTCACCCCTCCAAGTATTAGTGGCAGAGCTTTCATGTCGACAAAGATTTCTGGCAAAAAGTTGTTGTGGGAATACTATCGACAGTATAATTCCTCTTTTATATTTACTGTACTTCACTTATGCTCTAACAACTTATGCTCTCACATCACGTTTGAAATGGGTTCATTCCCACTCACATGCGCACTCTTACATTTAGGCATATTAGGTTTAAATTTACTCACCTTTTCCACATCACTACACTTTGTGGCTTCGTCACCTTCCTAATGTCGGCCAACACAACTCGATTCAAAGTCCAGGTGGACATTCTGGATCGGGGTGTATCACAATTAGTGATCATATCCTTATTTCTTTGCATATTCATAAGCATGCAAAGCAAGAAAAAAAGTTGTGGCGTGTCAAGTACTCACTTGTGTAAAGTGTTTGAGTGGTGAAGATATTCAAAGGCTGGCCTTAAATATAAAATAATGAGATCTTGTATATATCAGGCGTCGGAGGAAGGCTTGAATATACAATTAGGCGTTAGAGGAAGTGCATATTTAATGAAGTGAAAAACTGAGAATTTAATTATGAAAGTTGAGCTTAAGGGATGAACAGAAGTTAACTCATATTCTAAGGTATTTAGAGCCAAGTGGCATAAGCATGGTATGGGACATGTATGCTTGGGTGCCTTATGTGACGAACCATCCCGAATTAAAATATATTTTATACTTGAAAGCGTGGAAATGACGATTATGCCCTCGTGACGGTGTAACGTGGATGAATGTATATAGTTTTAAATTATATTTCTTGCAAATGTAATTAAATCATATTCGATGTCACGAGAGCGTTAACGTGAGTTAGGGTCGAGTTGGATTCGTAACAAGAGTGTTACGAATAAACAATTGTGTAGGCGAGCTAAGAAAATGGACCAATTACTTCACCTCCTATTTTCTTGGGTTCAATTAAATGGTAGGGTTGTTTTTGGACTTAAGGGTTAACCCTAGACTTGCAGCCCAATAGGATTTGAGGCAATTTAAAATTGCCCAATCTCGTGAAACTTACACACATACACCACACGTGCACACCCTCATTCTCCCTTTCTTGAACTCTCTTCACGTCCGTACAACCAAACCCCCCTTCAAACATTATTACTCACTCACAGATCGAGTGTAAGGATAACACTATCGTGCTTCCCTCGACCTCACGAGTCGAGCAGTACCCTTTGTTTGAGGAGAGGACTTGTAGACATCGAGATACTCGAGCACCAACGAGGAGTGTGAATTTCTCCGACGTGATCGCAAAGGTTTTAGCTAGTTTTGAGACCTAAGAAGGTATTTTTCTAACTTCTCTAATACGTTGGAACAATTTTGGAGTGGTTTTGACGTCGAGACACTCAGGTTTATCGAGTTGTAGGTTTAGACAGACGGTTGAAGAATTTTCCGACCATATTCTGTTAATTTTAGAACCTTTGAAAGGTAAGATCATGTTCTATTTGTTCAGAGCTTCAATTTGGTATAAATTTCATAAAGTTTGGCTGAGAAACAAGGAAGATATTAAGGTTTAAAAATTCTCCAGTTTCCGGCAACACAGACGATGATCGGTGATGGAATCCGGCAAACCACCAGAGAAGAAGGAGAATATTTCGTCAATCCTGAGGGAATATACCTAACGGCGTCAGGTATCTTTAACAGAATATTTTATTATTTAACATAATATTCTCTAAGAGTGTTAACTATTCCGTCCACCGTGCCAGACACGTGGCCGGCGCATGTGGCCATGCCTTAGCCAGCACGTGGGACATCAGAATTTTTTTTTTAAATATAGGGATGTTCGTGGTGATAAGTAGGCCACGATGGTATATTCACATGCCCAATTTGAACAAAATGTGCTTATAATTTAACGTTAATATAGTTGTTTCGCACATGGGCGAGACGTATCTGGAAGACGAGCGTAGCCAGGCGAGACATGGAAGCTACGACCCAGTTACTTACCAGTGAGTGGGCTTTTGGTTTTCTATATATACGTATATATGCTTTACGTTTCCCAGAAACTGTTTAAAAAGGGAATTTCGTTAAAAGGCCATGTCATATTACTTTGCATATTAACATATGCTTTAGTATAGTGTTACATAATGTTGCATGATATTGCGGAAGCCAGGTAAGTTTAGGTGAGTACCTATTAATGGTATAGTTGCATAGTGATTGTTTATGAGTTGATGCATATAAAGAGATTTATGTCCTGCACCCCAGTGTTAGTGCTTCGCTCGAGGATAGGGCCTAGCCTTCATGTGATCGTTCACCTCCCGCACCACACGCTCACCTTGGATCCAAGGCAGGTGCCAATCTGTCGTACAAACCACATTAAGTGGTTCCGACTCGTAGGTGACTTGCGATACTTCGCACAGCCTTCACGTGATCGTAGCACTTGAGCGTACTTATTTACACCTAGCTTGTTGTACAAACCACTTTAGGTGGTTCCAACTCGTGTGCAAGATTTGATTAATGAGCTATAAACTCAGTTGTACTGGTCACATTAGGTAACTCCGGCTAATACATCATTTTATATTGATTCATTTCACCTGGCTTACTTATTCTGAGTTGAGATGATTGACATGGCATATACCTGGTTTATGTTATTCTTGAGCATGATTCTTATATGCGTACGTAAAGCTATTTTCTGGGAAATTATATGGGTTTTACAATGAGGGATTATATTATATATTTTGAAAGTGAAATGATTTTGAGAAGCTTTGTTTTTGCCCACTCGTATTTTTTGTTTTGTGCCCCTCCAAGTTCTAGGTAGACTTCAAGGTTAGCGGCTCATGGGGACTCTACGGCGGTTCTGACAGACATCTATTAGTGTAGGATTTCTTTTATGCTCCGTATATTTAGTATTTAGACTCTGGACTGCATTCTGATACCTATGCTTTGGTTATATGTGTATCTGCACCCTAAACACTTTCACTCATACTTATATGCTAGTCTAGCGTAAATTAGTTAATCGGTTTTTTTTATTATTCACCCATAGTTTTATATCATGTTCACTTGGACAGGGCCTAACCTTCACGTGATCATTCACCTCCCGCACCACATGCTCACCTTGGATCCAAGGCAGGTGCCAGCCTGTTATACATACCACATTAGGTGGTTCCGACTCGTAGGTGACTTGCGATACTTTGGACAGCCTTCACATGATCGTAGCATTTGAGCGTACTTATTTACACCTAGCCTGTCATACAAACCACTTTAGGTGGTTCTAACTCGTGTGCAGGATTTGATTAATGAACTATAGACTTAGCCATACATGTCACATTAGGTGACTTCGGCTGAAATGTCATTTTATATTGATTCATTTCACCTAGCTTACTTATTCTGAGTTGAGATGATTGACATGGCATATACCTGGCTTATGTTATTCTCGAGAATGATTCTTATATACGTACGTAAAGCTATTTTCTGGGAAATTATATAGATTTTACGGTAAGGGGTTATATTATATATTTTGAAAGTGAAATGATTTTGAGAAGCTTTGTTTTTGCCCAATCACATTTTCTGTTTTGCGCCCCTCCAGGTTCTAGTAGACTTCAAGGTTGGCGGCTCACGGGGACTCTACAGCGGTTCTGACAAACATCTATCAGTGTAGGATTTCTTTTATGCTCCGTATATTTAGTATTTAGACTCTGGACTGCATTCTGATACCTATGCTTTGGTTATATGTGTATCTGCATCCTAAACACTTTCATTCATACTTATGTGCTAGTCTAGTGTAAATTAGTTAATATGTTTTTTTTTATTCACCCATATTTTTATATCATGTTCACTTTCGCACGGCGCACTTGGCTACGTCACCCTCACATGACGGCCAGCATGCCTCGATTTAGGTCGGGGTGTGTCACCTTAGGTATATGTTAGTGGGATTAGAAGAGAGTGATTACATTCATCCATCTCATTTGCATTATTTCATGCATTTGAAAGAATTGTTACAATTTAATTATTATTTTGTTGGTAGTTTTGGTTGTAAAGTAACATGTGCACTAATTTTATTCCGCTGCATATTCAATAAATTTTATGTAGTAAATTCAATATGTTTATCTTCTAAATATTATTACTCAGTATTATGGGTAAATTACACAGAACTACCTCAACTATTGGGTCATCCACAGTTTCATATCTCATCTTTAAAAAAATTCAATGTCATACCTTATCTTATGAATTTTTTGTAATGTTCTACCTCCAAAACGTTGTCTGACAATTCATCTGTTATATGCTGACGTGGCTTATGCTAGGTCCCACCATCTCCACATATGGACTTCCACGTTGGTCAGCCATGTAGATTTCCCGCCAAAAAATTTCCACATCATTTTTTAAAATCATTTTTTTGAAATAAAAAAATTTATTTTTAACACAATTTTTTTTCCAGCCAAAAGTAGTCCACATCAGTTAAAAAAATCATTTTTTAAAGGGTCCAATTTTAGAAGATAATATAACCTAAAAAAACCAAATCCCACATCAACACATGATGTAAGCTAGAGATGAACACAAATCCTAAATAAACACATGATATAACCAAAAGATGAACACAAAGTCCACTTCAAACAAAACATTTACAAAGACGAAAAGATGAACTGTAATTCATATAACATCCTTAATCCATCTAACATTTACAAAGATATGCATTAGACATCCTTAAATATCCCAAAATGCACAATGCACTGATTCAAAAAACCTACTAAAATCCATCTAGCAAAACAATGCAAAAGAATGCATTTCAAGGGTTACAAATCAGTTCAAAAAACCAAAAGAAATTCAATGTTTGTGATGTCAAATTCCAGAACTCATGTACCATAATTTCAGTTCCTATTGCACATAAAACATGATGCCAAAAACAGTAATTTGTTACAATTTCTGGCATCTTTAGGTCATGGTTTGCCTTGTCTTTCTCTGCTTGGTGCATCTCGATAAATAAGCTTCAGGATTTGCAGATGAACCATCATCTGTTTGCGATGCCTAATTTCAATGTTCATTACAAAAGATCAGATTCAAAGTAAGGTTCTAAACTAAATTTGATGTTGTAAACTATAAATGAGAGGATTAGGTTATTACCTTAGATTTCCTTGTCCTTTTTCTAGGTACAACTTTGGCTGATGACGATGCTCTCCCTTGTGCTGATGTGAATGCCTAGAACAAAGTATAAAATCATTAAAGGATTAAAGGATTAAGGATTAAGGATTAAAGGATTAAATGATTAAATGATTAAAGAAAGTACAAAATGTTACATGTTTGTCCCTTGGAGAAAGATGTCGATAATGAGTCCTTGAATTATGTCCTTCTTGCTGGAAGATGTCGATGATGGGTCCTTGAATTATGTCCTTCTTGCTTACATATAGTACACTTCAAAGCACCTTGCCCTTTCCTTCCTAGCTTAAGTGGCTTAGAAGGACCTTCAAGATTATTTGGTGGGTTGGTGGGAGTTTGTTCACCTTCACCATCTTTCTCCAATTCACCAGCTTCTTTGTTTCTCTTCTTCCTTGGTCTTCCAAGTAGCCTTGTAAATAATGGAGGCAAGATTAGTGGGTTTTCAGTATCCTTCCACAATGACAAACCATTCATTGGCATTATTAAGTGAGAATAAACTTCCAAGTACCGTGCCTTTGAATAGTAAACATCCACATAATCCTTAGGTTTTTCTCTTTTCAAATGGATGGCAGCAATTGCATGGTTGCAAGGTATTCCTGTCAAGTCATACTTCCTACAATAGCATGTCTTCTCAACCAAATCCACCATATATTGTTCCCCACCTCCAGCATCCACTTGAAATTTGGTCCCTCCTGACCATTGTGCAATGCACCTACCACTTAAGAGTTTGGTTTCCTCCAACTTTTTCTTAATCTTATAATAGAGATCTTCTACTTGCTTCATCATTATAGCTCGCCTCATTTGAATTCTCTTCATCAACATAGTGTGAATCATTTACAGCATAAGTATAATAGGATTTTGCCTTGGCACTAATATGACTGCACTGAATGATTCACACAAATTATTCAACAATATGTCACACTTTGGATAGGTTTCAAAGTGAGACTTGCTCCATTATGTTGCAAGCTTCTTCACTAGCCATTTGTAGGCCTTCTCATCTAGCTTCTTAACCCCTACATTGCATTTTTAAAGTGTGAAACCGTTGTTGTTTTGGCAACTGCCCATAGAGCATCCTTCAAAGTTTTCCCCTTGAACAAATTCCTATAGTTTGTGTACAAATGCCTCACATAGAATCTATGGTGGCAGTTGGGGAGAATCTATGGTGGAAGTTGGGGATAACCTTTTGAAATGCTGGAATTAGCCCATTATGCTTGTCACTGATAAATGTCCACCCATTTTGGTTTTCAATACCCACATCATCAGCTAACAGTTGTAAGAACCAAATCTAAGCTGCCTTATTTTCCATTTCCACCACTGCACAAGTAATAAGTTATGTCTCATCATTTGGATTAATGCCAACAACACATAGCAACTACCCTCCATGTAAAACCTTTAAATGGCACCCATCTAAACCTATCAAAGGTTTACATCCTACCTTAAAGCCTTCTTTGCATGCCCCCACGCAAACATATATCCTTTGAAACCTTTCCCCATCCAACTTCAACCTCACAGTGCTTCCAGGGTTAGTCATCCTTACTTCCTTAGCAAAATCCCACAATTTTGTATATGGCTCTGCATGTTTCCCTTCAATAATCTTGAAAGCTTTATTCAATGCCCTATAAGCCTTCATCTTTGTACACCCATGATTCCACTCAAATTCCACAATGGCTAAAAAAGAATCAACATACCATATGGGATTAAGCTTTATCTGATCCATGTATAAATCTATGGGTAAAGAAGCAATCATGTTCTTCTTTGCCCAAGTCCTCCCGCAGGTGTGGTGATCAAGAACTGTCTTGATTTGGATGCTGTTTGATCCATGCATCTTGCCAGCAACACACATCCAAGGGCAATCCTTTTCACACTTTGCAGTAATCTTCAACTTCTCATTCCTATGAAAATGAATTTCCTCATATCCATTCACTAAGGAATACATCATGACTGCTCTCTTGAACTGCACATTGTCTCTGAAAATAAGCCCTAGAGTAAGCTGTGGATTATTCATGTCCATTCTCTCATTAAACTCTGGATAATGCTCTCCTTTTTTGCCTCTTTCCACATCTTCATATTGTACACTTTCCAGATCATCAAAATTATAATTTGGTTCAAGAACCAGATTCACCTCCCCATCTTCAGCTTGTTCAACCAATTCTTATCCTTCCTCTTCTTCTCTCTCCCTTTTAGATTGCCTTCTTGTTCTTTGCTCATATTGCACCTCATGTGTTTGCAGAATCCCATCATACTTAGCAAATTTTGGGTTATCTTCATCACTCCCATAATCACTCTCTACAAAGTCATTGTCTTCTTCATCACTTTCTTCATGGTCTCCTTCAAAATCGACAGGTACATCAAAGAAGGTATCATTATCTTCCCCATCACCTTTTTCACCAACTTTGTACACATTCTTAAGGAATTTGTACATTTTCTAAACCTCTCTCTCGAGCAACTGTACATCTTCAACCTCATTCACATATGTAGCACCTACCTCAGCCACACTTGTACCAGGCACCTCTTCTTGGTGAAAACCATCATCCGAGCACATAACAGTCACTTCTTCTTCAACAGACACCTCATTATTATCTGAGGGTCCTTCAATAGCTAGCAACCCATTTCTTTTTCTTAGTTTACAAGTTATTGCCATAACATCTATTTCCTCATCACTTAATTCCTCAATAACCACTGTGCTTGGACATGTGCACTTCATAGACTCCATAAAATGTTGTTCCATGGTAAGGGCTTCTTCTGCAGACAATTCTTCAATGTATATGTCTAACAGTTGAGCCTTTAGAACAAAGTTGCACATCTTCTGTACATCGACATCACTCTGAATGGGCTTCAAACCATTACTAATGTCCATGTTGGGAATCTTGTAGTAGTAGTTCATGAACATCTCACTATATCCTAGAGCTTCCACCATATCATCTATCGCAGGGAGTGACATTAAGTCCTTATCACAATAATCTATATATGCAACTTTCCCCGCATAGTAGAATTCATGACCGAGCTCCCCACCATGATGCAAACGAATGGAAAATAGTTCTAGATAACCTGAAATTCACAATTAAAAAAAAAAAGAGTTAAAACCCTAGTTAGTGCAGCCAACAAACCCTGGGACCACAGCCCGCCCCAAATGTAAACAAAGCAAAGGAAAAAGCACATCACAGAAAAAAAAAACACAAAAGGACCCCATTACCCAACAAATCAGTAAGCATTTTGAATAAACAACGAAAACACTACATCTTCTTCACCAACAAAAAAAAGCACCAAAATGACCCTAGTTAGTACAGCCAACAAACCTTAGGACCATACCCACCCCAAATGTAAACAATTGCAATTCAACATATTCAATAGCCAACAACAAAGCAAAGCACATCACAGAAAAAAGCACAAGATGACCCAAAAGGACCCCATTATCCAACAAATCAGTAAGCATTTTGAATAAATTTGAAAATAACCCACCCATCTCCAACAAACAAAACACCAAAATGACCCTCAATTATCCAACATTAGAATAAACAAAACAAAAGCACCCAAATTTGCACTTTTGTTAAACAATTATCCAAATGGCCCTCAAGACCACCAGCACCCAAACTACCTTTTCCCCAACAACAATACACAAAGCACCCACCGGATCCCCTAGACCACCAGTACCCAAACAACCTTTTTCTCGACAACAATAAACAAAGCACCCACATGATACCCATTCTACAACATATCAGTAAGCATTTCTAATAAACAATCAACAAAATCCACAAATCGCCAACAAAGATTTTGGAATCAACAAACCCAAAATAACGGGAACTAAAAAAGGGAAGTAACAAAGCACAAAACGAACTAAAATTTGTACTTATAGTAGGTATGTGTCATTTGTTCAGAATCACCGCGCACATTCCACCCATTTCGAATCCTTCGAAAACCAGAAGAACTTAGGGTTTTAAAAAAAATAACAAACAAAATGAAGGTAGGTGACTACAATACGAACTTAGGGTTTTCGCTGAATGAACTATACATCGCGATTTGGGCAGCGATTTGGGACGAGTGATATGAAATTAGGGTCAGGGTTTGATAAGAGCATATTTATGCGACTTAGTTAGCTTGTTTCCTTGCATTTACTTAGTTAGTTTATGTTTATTATAGTGTTTTAAGCTATTTTCGTGTGTTTGTAGGTCCAATTGGCAAAGTTGGCAAGAAAGTGCATTTTAGAGCATTTTGGAGCAATTCTGGGCTGAAATGGATTGCATGCATATGGAGCACAAGGAATGGACGAATTTGAAGTTCAAATAAGGCTAGGAATGTGTTTAAAAGTTGGAGAAACAAATTCAAGTCAAAGAAGATAAGGAATCAGCTACAAACATGGAACATTATCCAAACCAACCTTATCTTATCTTAACCTTATCTTATCTTATCCTTATCTAATCTTATCCTATCTTAATTCCAGCTGCAAGGGGGACTCCTTTTCATAATAGGATGCCTAAAACCTATTTTTAGGAGGCATTTTCCTTCTAGAAACATGCCACACCACTTCTTTCTAGAAGTCCTAAAAATCTGGCGCCCCAAACCTTTTTAGAAGGCCTTTGCCTTGCACTCCAGCCTCTTCCCTCCAATTGCTGCCGCACCTTCCCTACCCTTATTCCTCTTGGATTCTGATTTAATTAGCCTATTCCCTTGTGGATTTGGATTATGCAAAGCCTTTTCAGAAATTAATTAGGCTAAACCCCTTTCCTGATGGATTTAAGCCTTGTGCCGCACCCTAGGGCCCTAATCCTTTATTTCTGCTAAGTCCAAGTTGTACCCTGATTTCCCTAGGGTTTGCCATGCTTATATATACATATTTTGACGCTTTGCTACAGGTGATCACCCCCTATACCACACCATAATTCGTAGCCATCACCATCCATACACAGAAACACCATTTGCCGCAAGAAGGAGAGGATGAGAGCTTTGCCGTGGCTTCCATTGGAGGAGGACTATGCCGCAACAACCTGCAACCATTTGAGACTTCCTGAGTTCTTTCTTCCCTTGTTTTAGTTTCAATGTTTATTTCAGATTGCTTTTCAATTGTTATGAACATGTGTAACTAAGTTTTTCTTAGTTAGAGGTGAATTCGAAGCCATGGACATATGTTTAATATGAATTGATTACCTCCAGTTATTGTTTCGTAAAACATGAATGCGATTCACTTATCTATTTGATTAAAACTTATTCTTGTATGTGGGTTAAGGGTGCACACTTAGTTTGCATGCATGAATCTGATGCTAAAATATAAGGGAATTTCACCTAATTGTTATGAACTTATATTTATGAGTAGTAAAGGTTGCTAGTCACAATCGTGTTAAGTGAATCAATGGCAGGAGTATCATCATGCTTTTCATAGTTACGAATGCCTTGTCAATGCTTATGATTTTCATAGAACTTAATGATCTTTGAATGTATCTCTATTATGCGTATTCCATGTAGGGAACTTGATAAGAATAATTTGATTGTCAATGCGTTATCCATCCAATTCAACGAATTAAGGAAAATCTGAAAGTTAATTTGTGCATTCACGATTAATTTGAGGCATTGTCATTCATGGTTTAAAGAAACAATACTGGAAATCAATTTGTATGCATATGTTTCATGTGTGGAGAAGGATCCTCTAACTAGCTTTTCACCCTTGAAATCACCTTAATTTCGTTTTAACTTACTTTGTTTGCTGCAATTTACTTAGTTTTGTCAAATTCGTCCAAAAACCCCCTCAGTTCTTATTTGTGTCTTAGTTTTGTCAAATTCGTCCAAATCTGTCCCCTTTCTGTGTTTTGAGTCTTACTAGCCTAGAATTTGTCCAATTCACTCTCTAGTATATGTTTTGAGTCTATTTAGCTTAGTTTGTGTGTTTTGAGTCAATTTGATCAGTTTTGACTCATAAGAGTCTAGTTTAGTGTTTTAGAGTTTAAATTGTGTAGATTAGCATCCCTTCTAATCCCCGGCCTAAAACGATCCCTACTTTCATATACTACGTCGATAGGGTTCTAATTTGAGTGTAAAGTAATTTTCACATCAAATTTTGGCGCCGTTGCCGGGGATTAGCAAACTTGCTAATCTCCCTAGTTTCTGCCGTGTGTTTTTGTTTGCTTTTGTTTTTGTTTTGCTTTGTTTTCTGAGTTTGTTTTGTTTTCTTTGTTTTAGGTACTAGTGTATGACTCAAAGTTCTCAACCCGTTCACGCACATATCTTGGATTTTAACGACGATTTTGAACGAGATTTGAGAAGGAAGAGGAAGCACCCATAACCCAATCCACCTAGTGCTAGCTCTAGTTCCAAATCTGAGTTTGAAGAAGAGGAAGAGGAAGAACAAGCCATGGTTGTGGATGATCGTACAATCAAAGAACTTTCGGCCTCGGGATTGGACAATGTCGTGCCATGATGCATTCAATATCCTAGAGCGGCTCAAGGCAAGACTGATGAGTTTGAATTGAAGTCAAGCTTGTTGCATCACATTCTTAAGTACCATGGGCTATCCATGGAAGATCCAAACAAGCATTTGAAGGAATTTGAGGTGGTGTGCTCAAGCATGACACCAATCAACGTAGATGGGAATATTCTGAAGATGAAAGCCTTTTCATTCTCTCTATTTGAAAAGGCTAAGGATTGGTTATTCGAATTGGCACCTGGAATGGTCACTTCTTGGGAAAGAATGAAAAGAGCGTTTTTAGAGAAATTCTTCCCAACTTCGAGAGTTATTCTTTTGAGGAAGAGAATTAGTGGCATTAAACAAAGCCAAGGAGAATCTTTTCCAGCATATTATGAGTGTTTTAAGGCCCTAGTTGCATCCTGCCCACAACACCAAATGAAGGAAGAGTTTTTAATTCAATATTTCTATGAAGGACTTCTTCCAATTGAGAGACAAATGCTTGATGCTTCGGCGGGAAGTGCCTTGGTTGACAAAACCTCGGTGGCTGCCAAGATCTTAATTGTAAACCGAGCCTTAAATGCACAACAATACGAAGGTGTTCGACAAAGGGACCCCACACGGCAACAACATGTGAATGAGGTAAGTGCAATTTCAGAATTGCAATCTCAAATGGCTAATCTCACTCTTCTTTTGTCACGGGTTGTTGATGAAACCAAAGTGCATGGTCCAGCCATATGTGGAGTGTGCTCTATGCAGGGGCATCTTAATGATCAATGCCCTCAATTGATAGAGAATGGAGGATGGGAAATTGCCAATATCGTGGGCTATCAAGGCCAAAATCAGCCACGGAATGATCCATACTCCAATACTTACAATCCGGGCTGGAGAGATCACTCAAACTTCAAGTGGAGGGAGCCTCAACAACCTCAACAACAACGTGGATTTGGACAGCAAACTCCCGGGTTTTATCAAAGGCCATTCGAACCAATGCAACTTCAACCACAATATGCTCAACCAAACTCAGGTTCGCTATTTGATAATGATCAAGCTATTCAACTACTAACTTCTGTAGCGCAGGGATTACAAAATCAAAATAATCGAATAGCGAATCAAGACAAGGAGATGAGCGACATGAAGAAGCAAATAGGGCAGATTTCAGAGTTCCTTAGGCAGTTTCGAGAAGAAGGTAAACTTCCTAGTTCAACCATTGTGAATCCAAATGGATGATTTGAAACCGCTAAAGCCATCATGTTGAGAAGTGGAAAAGAAGTTGGAACTGACCCACAACTATCCAAATCAAGCCAAAAAGAAGATGAAAAGTTGCTGATTGAAGAAGAGAAGCAAGACAAGCCCACGGCAAGGAAGGAACCATCATTACCGCAGCCCCCTAAGCATTCCACATTGTCCAATTCAGGTAAGGGTGGTTCAAATTTGACTCATTCTAACCTAATTCCACCAAATTTGCCTTTCCCTAGCAGGTTTATGCAAGCTAGGAACGAAGAGAATGAACAAGACATTCTAGAGACCTTTAGGAATGTGCATGTCAATATCCCGCTCCTTGATGCTATAAAGCAAATCCCGAAGTACGCTAAGTTTTTAAAGAAGCTATGTACAACAAGGAAACGGATTCAGGAGAAAGATGTGGTACATGTAAGTGAGAATGTCTCTGCAATGTTGCAAAGAAAGCTGCCATCTAAATGCAAAGATCCAGGTAGTTTCACAATCCCTTGTGTAATTGGTAATACAAGGTTTGACCACGCTATGCTAGATTTAGGTGCATCAATAAATGTCATGCCATATTCCGTTTATGCATCCATGAATCTAGGGGAGCTTAAAAATGATGGTGTTATTATTCAATTAGCCGATTGATCTAATGCATATCCGAAAGGAGTTTTGGAAGATGTTTTGGTGCAGGTAGACCACTTGATTTTTCCTGGACTCAGCCCACTCTCCACCATCGCCACTCTTACTTGGACGACCTTTCATGAAAACTGCTCAAACCAAGATTGACGTGGCCAAGGGAGCAGTAACTATTGCGTTTGGTGGTGATATGATTAATTTTAACATTTCTGAATCTGTTGAGATTACTAATGACGTTCGTTCTTGTTTTGTCATTGATGTAATAAAAAATAAAGGGCAGGAACATTTAGCACCAATAAAAAATGATGCATTTCGAACCACCAACGAAGAGGGAATTGGAGTGAAGCACAAGGATTGCGGGGCCACAATCCTTAAACCCCCAAATCTGGCCGAGAGCACCCCACATGCATTTGTTAATAGTGCTGCCACTTCATTGCAGTACATTGGTAAGCCACCTATTCCAATTTCGATTCCAATTTCAACTAATAGGTTGTTACCTTGTATGGTGCAGGTCCCCAATCGAATACAAGCTGGTGGGAATGACTACATTGACATTAGAATGCTCAACACCCCAATCAGGAAGGATTACTATCCCCTTCCATTCATAGAGCCCATGTATGAGTATTTTGAGGAGCATGTCGTGGAGAATGTACCCCTCCATGCCGTTGGCCCTATTCAAGCTTATAAAAGGAGGTATCGTCCAACTGGAAGACGTTAAAGCAAGCACTTCTTGGGAGGCAACCCATGTGTTCAAACGAGGACAAGATGGAAATCTAGCTCCAAACACCAGATTTGGGTTCTTTAACCCTTCTCTTTACTGCTTTTACTTTGCCACATTTGTCATGCTTGTAGTTGTGTTGTTTGCTTGCTTATGTGTGAGTCTATGTCCAAAACATTGAAGACAATGTTTGGTTTAAGTGTGGGGGGGTAAACAAAGTGTTTTTCATGAAAATTCGTAGGATTTTGTCACCCATCACTTCTAAAGTTGTTTCTCACTGTTTTTAAGAGTTTTTAGTGTGTTTTGAAGTGTTTTTATGTGTCTTGAGCAGAAAGTCCGAAAAAGAAGAAAGAAAAAATTGAAAAAAGTTTGAAAAATACAAAAAGAGTCGTTTTTGTGTGTTTGTTTGTGTCTTAGGGTACCTTCCAACACAATGATGAGGATTTGGTTTTTAATTGCATTACTGTTAAAGAAAGTTACAAGCATGGATAGAAGTTTGATATGCTCTTTGGTTTATGCTTAATTGTAGTTGTTGTTTACGAATTCACATGTAATCATAAAGAAAAAAAATCAGTTTTTGTAACATGCTTGAAAGAAGTAACTCAAAATAACGCTACAACCCTAAGAGACTTGAGCCTAAACATTTATTTGGAGAGTTATTAATCTTGACATTCTTGTTTTCTAAAGTCGTTGCATGATCTCATAATTCTTTACTTGGTTGCTACTTAGAATGCGTTTCATCATTTAGTTCCAAATACTAGAACTCATGTTCGTTTCATTCAAAGCATGAAATTGATTAGCATAACAAATAACAAGATGAAGTTGTTTAGTTTAAACCAAAGCCAAAATGCCTTCACCCTTTGCATATGTATTGTAGGTTTAACCCCGTTGAGCCTTGTTTAGCCTAATTTTCTTTGTTAGCCACATTATCCTTACCTAGTCTAGAATAGGACTATCCATACCCTTGTTCTTAAAGGATAGTCAAGCATGACTTAGAGGGAATTCCTTTTGATCGATATTATGCTGAAAAACAAGTGTGGGGGAAGGTTTTGTGTGCCAAAGAGAAAGGGCACGAAAAAAAGAAAAAAAAACGAAAAAAAGAAAAAAAAACGTGAAAAGAAAAGAAAAGAAAGAAAAAGAAGCTTCAAAACAAGTGAGAATGAGCTCACAAGTGTTGGTTGTTGAAGAAAGGGTCCAAAAGATTGAATCTGGCCCTAAAAGTTGTATGAATCTTCCCTTTGTGTTCAAAGTTGGTTGCTGCATTCAAAAGTGAATTCTAAGTGTTGACTTCATTGCTTTGCTTGCTATTGCTTTAAGAACGTTTGTTTTCCTTACCTTTCTTTGTTAGCCAATACCCCTAGCCCCGTTACAACCCTATACTTCTATCTATGCATGCTTAATAATTCCAGAAAGTACCTTCTTTGTTATGACATATGTGAGTACTAGTTTTCTTGTTTACATCAATCTTCTCACATATACCAGTGTAGGGTGTGTAGTCAGAAATTCTGTGTGAAAATAGAGTGTATATTTTGTGAGGAATTGAGGGATTCTCTAAGGCATGTTACTAGATTCAAAACATTGTTTTAATTGATTAAATGCGAGCTAGTAAGTGATGACTATGATTATGTATGTGCTTGAGAGTAGGGATGGCTAAAATCTATGTAGGTAGTGATTTTTAGCATGTTATGTTGCATTGGAAATCCCTGAGGTGAATGTTGGAAGGTTTAGGATGTTTTGTTTGTTTTGTTTTGCTCGAGTACTAGCAAAAGCTAAGTATGGGGGAATTTGATAGGAGCATATTTATGCGACTTAGTTAGCTTGTTTCCTTGCATTTACTTAGTTAGTTTATGTTTATTATAGTGTTTTAAGCTATTTTCGTATGTTTGTAGGTCCAATTAGCAAAGTTGGCAAGAAAGTGCATTTTAGAGCATTTTGGAGCAATTCTGGGCTGAAATGGATTGCATGCATATAGAGCACAAGGAATGGACGAATTTGAAGTTCAAATGAGGCTAGGAATGTTTTTAAAAGTTGGAGAAACAAATTCAAGTCAAAGAAGATAAGGAATCAGCTACAAACATGGAACATTATCCAAACCAACCTTATCTTATCTTAACCTTATCTTATCTTATCCTTATCTAATCTTTTCCTATCTTAATTCCAGTTGCAAGGGGGACTCCTTTTCATAATAGGATGCCTAAAACTTGTTTTTATGAGGCATTTACCTTCTAAAAACATGCCACAACACTATTTTCTAGAAGTCCTAAAAATCTGGCGCCCCAAACCTTTCTAGAAGGCCTTTGCCTTGCACTCCAGCCTCTTCCCTCTAATTGCTGCCGCACCTTCCCTACCCTTATTCCTCTTGGATTCTGATTTAATTAGCCTATTCCCTTGTGGATTTGGATTGTGCAAAGCCTTTTCAGAAATTAATTGGGCTAAACCCCTTTCCTGATGGATTTAAGCCTTGTGCCGCACCCTAGGGCCCTAATCCTTTATTTCTGCTAAGTCCAAGTCGTACCCTGATTTCCCTAGGGTTTTCCATGCTTATATATACATATTTTGAGGCTTTGCTGCAGATGACCACCCCTATACCATACCATAATTCATAGCCATCACCATCTATACACAAAAACACCATTTGCCGCAAGAAGGAGAGAATGAGAGCTTTGCCGTGGCTTCCATTGGAGGAGGACCTTGTGCCGCAACAACCTGCAACCATTGGAGACTTCCTGAGTTCTTTCTTCCCTTGTTTTAGTTTCAATGTTTATTTCAGATTGCTTTTCAATTGTTATGAACATGTGTAACTAAGTTTTTCTTAGTTAGAGGTGAATTCGAAGCCATGGACATATGTTTAATATGAATTGATTACCTCCGGTTATTGTTTCGTAAAACATGAATGCGATTCACTTATCTGATTGATTAAAACTTATTCTTGTATGTGGGTTAAGGGTGCACACCTAGTTTGCATGCATGAATCTGATGCTAAAATATAAGGGAATTTCACCTAATTGTTATGAACTTATATTTATGAGTAGTAAAGGTTGCTAGTCACAATCGTGTTAAGTGAATCCATGGCAGAAGTATCATCATGCTTTTCATAGTTACGAATGCCTTGTCAATGCTTATGATTTTCATAGAACTTAATGATCTTTGAATGTATCTCTATTATGCGTATTTCATGTAGGGAACTTAATAAGAATAATTTGATTGTCGATGCGTTATCCATCCAATTCAACGAATTAAGGAAAATCTGAGCGTTAATTTGTGCATTCACGATTAATTTGGGGCATTGTCATTCATGGTTTAAAGAAACAATACTGGAAATCAATTTGTATGCATATGTTTCATGTGTGGAGAAGGATCCTCTAACTAGCTTTTCACCCTTGAATTCACCTTAATTTCGTTTTAACTTACTTTGTTTGCTGCAATTTACTTAGTTTTGTCAAATTCGTCCAAAAACCCCCTCAGTTCTTATTTGTGTCTTAGTTTTGTCAAATTCGTCCAAATCTGTCCTCTTTCTGTGTTTTGAGTCTTACTAGTCTAGAATTTGTCCAATTCACTCTCTAATATCTGTTTTGAGTCTATTTAGCTTAGTTTGTGTGTTTTGAGTCAATTTGGTCAGTTTTGACTCATAAGAGTCTAGTTTAGTGTTTTAGAGTTTAAATTGTGTAGATTAGCATCCCTTCTAATCTCCGGCCTAAAACGATCCCTACTTTCATATACTACGTCGATAGGGTTTTAATTTGAGTGTCAAGTAATTTTCACATCAGGGTTCTTCGATTTGGAAACTAGAACGAAAATGAAATGGAATTGCACGGTTGAGGCTTTAGGATTCAATTCGAATTGCACGATTTACGAGGCAAATTTTTTTATTGTAATATACACGTGTCATCATTTTAGATGATCCACGTGTTTTAGAAACCAACGTGGAAGTTCATATGTGGAGAGGGTGGGACCCAGCTTAAGCCACGTCAGCATATAACGGAGGAATTGACAGACAACGTAGCAAAGGTAGAACATTGCAACAAAATCATAAGATAAGGTATGACATTGAAACTTTTTAAAGATGAGGTATGAAACTGTGGATGACCCAATAGTTGAGGTAATTATTTGTAATTTACCCTATATTTATTTATGTAGTAATTTGATTATGCAATACATTTTTTTTCCTTAACTTTTCTTAGGTTGATTTTTGGACTTGTTATCTTAATTTTTTTTTTTTTTTTTTTATGAACTTTTCAACCAAAAAAAAAAGTTCAAATTTTGAAAAAGTTAGATTTCATCACTTATGAACCGCTCGTTGGATTAGATTCTCTTATCTCAACCTCATACGTTGAATGATACAAACTCCTACTTCGCCCTCTGAAATAATTTGATTTTCACATACAACACAACAATTTACCTAGCACCAATTGATAAATTAGTATCATACAATTTTAAAAAAAAAAAATTATTTGAAAATTTCACTCACCAATGCCCATGAACATTAAATCAATTATTTTAATTCATATGAAATTTAAAACGATCATTAATTAGGCAAATTGCAATAAATTACAAACAAACACGACCAAATGTTTCATCACATATAAGGGCCATTTAGGACAATAAAATTTTATAATCCGAGCCATAAAGCAAATTTAATGAATTTTTTTTTTGTTGAAACCCAATAAACGGGTTTAAGTCAAGTGAAAATATATATGATGTGTTAAAGTTTTAAGGGGAAAATCTAAATTTTTAGATTAATAAAAGTGAGCATTTTTAGTAGAATAGCTTATATCATTTTTTTTAGCAAACGATATTATCTATACTAAAGGGGAGAGGGTAGGCTAAGCCTTACAATGGGCTAGCAATAAAGTGGTTCAAATTCATCTTCGGCAAGAGTCGAACCTAAGACCTCTCACTTACAAGTGAAGAGGAATACTACTAAACCATTGTACTAAGTGGCCATATATCATTTTTTGAGTACAATGATATATTTTACACTAAAGGGAGGGAAGTTCGGCTAAATCACATAATGGGCCACCTAATTTGGTTTCGAATTCGCCATCCACGAAATTCGAACCTAAGACCTCTCACTTACAAGTGAAGAGGAATACCACCAGACCATAGTAATAAGTGGCTAAGCGGCCTTTATATCATTTTATGTCTTAAGCTTTAAACATACAAACAAAATGTAGGAGGATCTTTGGAACAAAAATATGTAAGAGAAACGAATTAAAAAAAATAAACAGAGAGTATAAGTGTATTCGCAACTGGAGAGAGCATGATAGAATTTGGCTCATATGGAGTACTACTTTTCTTGTGGAACCCACTGGTTTTTGGAGCTAGATGTAGCCCAATTTTATACTACCCAAGAAAGGAAGTTGTTAGCCCAAATGGTGGATCTAATCCCATTTTCCGACACATTGGGGATGAAATTTCTCATTAAGGCTTAAAATGTAGTAGCCTCATGAACGATAAAACCTCATTGGGGATGCTCTAAGTATAGAAAAAAGGAAAACAAGAACAAAACCCTCCATCGCTCAAATAGGTGAATGCTATGAAATTGAGCTACTCAAATTGAATAGAATTCTCTCTCAGCAATGAATTTCTCAAAAACCCAAAAGATCTATAAACCCATTTTATCTCTCACCTTCAAATTAGAGAAATCGCACATCAACCCAAAGCTCCGAGTTGCATAAATCGACTCACTGAGTTACAACTGACCTATTTGGACGGTGGCGATGAATGACCACAATATTGCATTGTTTCTGGCAATCGAAGATATAAGTTCTTGTTTCTGACAATTGGAGAATTATGTTCTTGTTTTTTTCCCCTAAGTTTAGGAGAGAACAGAACATTTAACTCTGTAAGTGTATGAGTGGTGGACAGGTGTCACTTTCTTAGAAAGGCCACAGAGCGGCCCTAGCCCTTTTTGGATGCAGAAAATTTTGTACTCCCAAAAAGGCTTCTTAAAGTGGGCCATTGCACACACTGAGGTCATCTGTTATTTTTTAATCATATATTATTAGAAATAAATTTATATTTTATCTACATTTTCATTTTTGTCTTATTTCGTTATGTTTTCCCCAAATATAAAGATCGAGCTTCTTAGGGTTATGCTGTGTCGTTAGTGGTCATTTGTTATTTTGCATTTTCACTTTTGTTGGCCCTCTTCTATAAGATCTTCCTTCATATATATTAGCAAATTTGCAAGTTCATTTGAATAAAAGTAAGGTTAATCTCATATTACTACCCTTATATTTCTTGATTTTCAACATTTGGTACATTAAATTTTTTTCATCCCAGAATGATACCTGAAGTCATAATCTGAGACATTTTCGTACAACATAGACGATTAGAAGAACAAAGATGATCAATCTCACAGAGAGAGAGAGACTAAGGTTTTAGGTTTTAGGTTTTAGGTTTTAGGGTTTAGGGTTTTGTGTTTAGGGTTTAGGGTTTAGGGTTGAAGGTTGAGGGGTAAGGGTTAAGGGTTAAGGATTGAGGGTTTTAGGGTTTAGAGGTTTAGGATTCTACGGGTATAGTGTTTAGGGTTCAGGGCTTTAGGGTTTTAGGGTTTTAAGGTTTAGGGGTTTGGGGTCTAGGTAGGTTAATTTTAAGGTTCAGGGTTTAGGGGTTTAGGTTTTAAGGTTTATGGTTTGGGGGTTAAGGTTTAGGGTTTAGGGAGTTAGGATTTAGGGTTTAGGTTTTAGAGGATTAAGGTTTTAGGGTTTAGGGTTTAAGATTTAGGGTTTATCGTTTGACTGATTCTTCTTTACTTATTCCCTATCTCTGAATCTAAACAAAACTTAAAAAATCTCCATAATTCCCGTTTTTACTCAAATACCAACATATCTCTTTGCTCAAGCGATGGAAACTTTCATCTCTTCATCATCTAAAATTCAGAACTTAAGAAATTACTCCTAAATTTTGGCTTGAACGTATCCTATGTTGTAGGTTTGTTCGCAAGCATAATCGTCTTTTCCGCTTTCCACCAATTCTTAGTACTCTCGACCACGAAGAATGTCGTAGTACACACCTTCCAATCTTCCTAACATTTTATCACTTCTATGACATCATTTCTTTATTTTGTCACTTAGTACTACGGTCTAGTGGTAGTCTTTTTTACATGTAAATGAAAGGTCTTAAGTTCGATTCTCGTCAAATGCGAATTTGAATCACATTATTACAAGCTCATTGTGAGGCTTAGCTCAACCTCTTAGTATAGATAATATTGTTTATTAAAAAAAGACATCAATTTTTTTTTCTAGCCAAAACTCGACCTCATCATTCGACTTTCGGTCACCAATTCAACGGGCTTCGAGACTCATCACAATTCTTGTCTGAATACGGCCTTAATTCATAATGGTGGTTAATTGACCTAATGCCTCATTTAACTGTTGTAAGCCGGGTACAGCAGTTCATTCCTACCTAATACAACAAGAAATGGAAGATTATTTAAATTGAAGACATGAGTGAAGGCTTGGAAAGTGCTCCATCTGCTTTTGTTGGCTTATTTGCCGGAAAAAAAATGTTGGCAAGCAAGTTATTCGTGTGGCCCACGAATGAATAATTCGCTTCCCTCTCCTTCTCTTTTTCTCTCGAACGAATGGATAATTAGATTTAGTTATGGGTGGTTTGGTATGGGATCCCATATCGAAATCCTTGTCCCGATTTTCAAACCGAAATTTTTGAGAATCCCAATTTCAATACCGATCCCAAACCAAATTTTGGGAATCCCGATTTTTGAGAATCCCGAAACACTTGTCCCGATTCCCAAACCGAAATTTTTCGAGAATCCCAATTTCAATACCGATCCCAAACCAAATTTTCGGGAATCCCGAAATAGTTTCGGGATTTCGGGACAAATCGAAAATCCCGAAATGGTTTTGGGCTTTTGGACTAAAATTTGACATATTATGCTTTTGGGCTAAAATTCAACATTTTATATTGAAAAATTGACATATAGTCATGCCCAATCTGCCAATTTGTTTCTTAATCTGTGCACACAAATCTGCCAATCAAATGGTAAGGCCCAGTTAGTATCTGCCTATTCAAAAGCAATCTGCCAATATGAAACGTTAATATATGCTTGAGTAAACTAGTAAATCTATCTATAATCATGTTAGTCCCCAAAATTACGTCTAAAACGTTAATATATGCTTGAGTAAACTTCTGTACATATATAATATAAATATTATAGATAGATGTAAAGTTTTCTCAAGCAAATTGTAACTTATAATCTATCCATGTATCCATCTATTAATCTCCTATGTTTATTCTGCATCTATGTATCCATCTATCAATCTTCTGTGATTTAAAAATTCTGCATATGTTCCACTATCTATCTTAGGGCTCATTCCTGCATATGTTCCATCATCGATTTCCAGTGCTCCTTCAGTATTTCAATTTTCACTATTATAGGTAGATGATGTTCCCCTTAAAGATGTGATCTTATATATTTAAAAATTATATATATATATATATATATATTTTTCGGTTTGGTTTGGGAATACCGAAATCCCAAAAACTTGAGACCGATTTCCGTACCAAAATTTCGGGATCGGTTCGGTATTAGGTACCAAAATTTTCGGGAATTTCGGTTTGGGATTTTTTCGGTTTGGTTTCGAGAATTTTTCGGTTCGGTTTGGAATTTTTGGGATTTTTTTCCAGCCCGAGATTTAGTTATAAATAATTAGAAATTCTGAATGTGATTTCTAAATTTTGTCAAGTCACCTATACTCATGCTGTGTCCTATAAATGGAATTTACCCACCCTTAAACCCAAAAACTTCCTAAGGCCCAGTGCAGCCCAATTCACAGCCATAGCGATCTCGACCAGGTGCTCCTTCACATTCTTCACCCTCTCAGTCCCTCAGTCTCTCTCACTCTCTCTGATCACAATAAAACAACGGTTGTTTTTGTCTCGTTCTACCCTTTGGCTATTTATATTTGCTTTGCGCCACTCCTCTCTCACCACCTTCGCCTTCTGCACTCGCCCTTTTATGATTGCTCTGTTGTCCCCTCCTTTCATCTCGTCAGAGCCTCCATTGTCAGCCATGTGAATTTAGTGCAATTATCATGATTCCTTTGGGATTTTGTGCAATTATGTTGGATTTTTTGTGATTATCCTCTGAATATAGTGCCAAAAGTATCTCACAAGTCGGATACTTGTATCCCAATAGTCGGATACGAGGATCTCAATAGTCGGATACGAGTATCCCAACAGTCAAATTCATCTCGTCAGAGCCTCCATTGTCAGCCATGTGAATTTAATGCAATTATCACAATTCCTTTAGGATTTTGTGCAATTATGTTGGATTTTTTGTGATTATCCTATGAATATAGTGCCAAAAGTATACCACAAGTCGGATACTTGTATCCCAATAGTCGGATACGAGTATCCCAACAGTCAAACGTATATGTTGGCTCTGATACTTATCCATCGTGTATCCATGCATATCTGTTGCATATTTATAGCGTGTCAGATAAGCAATACGGGTGTAAACCACCATGTTCATGCATTGTAGGTTCAAAGTAGTTGCAAAGGTTATTTAAGATTGGGTTTTGACGTGCATGCCTTTTATTTTTGCTCATATGAGATATTGGAGTATTTTGATATGAATGCTTAACTGTGAAAGTAGATGGAAAGTAGTATATACCTGTGCAATTGAGAATAATGGAAATGTATGAATGGGCACCATAATGATCCATGAAATTGTTCGATTATGGGCACAATGACCCAATATTCCCCAGGAAAGCTCCATGTGTGGGGTGCAAGAAAGAATTAACAATTATGTAAACATATGTTTGATGTGGATATTGGCCAGGTGCGCTACAATTCTATTACATATTGGCCAAAGAAGGGTGTTCTTATGGTAGAGCTTTGAACTCTTCTCTTTTTGTGCAAAAAGGTTTGAGTCAAACACAATTTAGTTGGATTGTTGTATCCTGCAGAGGACAAGTCAACAGATATACTGCTGCACTAGTTCATAACTTTTGTCAAACCGCAGGGGGCTTAAATCTTCTTAAAGAGAGTGAAATACCCGCGCCTCAGCATAATTGTCTACGTTCTTCTTAGAAAATTATTACAATTTTCTTGTAATTTTTCCAACAAAAAGAAAGTGTATGTGAATGGTCGCACCATTTTTCTTTCTATGATGCCAGTTTCGGTGTTCTTAGAACAAAAGAAAATGCTTTCGAACATGTTGATTTGTGAAAAAAATAAAAAAACAACTGTCGAACTATTGTGTTAGTACTGTGTTGTTTAACAAAGCTACACTATAATGCTCTGAAACTTTGGTATTCTCGCGGTATAGCTATTCAGAACATCTTTAAAGCTTATTTTCGATGTTGGGTCCAATAGTCGTGGATTTGAATGTTTCTGAAATACTTTTATTGTTTTTTTCTCATGCACTAAGAATTTAAATGACTACGGACGCCCCTGCTATTCATTTTATGCTCACCTTTTTTTTTTCTTTCTAAAAATGTATTTTAGGTGGTGTAGGAAAACCAGCTGAGTTTTGAGTTGCAGCTCTAAATGTGACTTTTAGAAAAGAGTTCAAATGTACGTATCTTTTGGGTGAGTTGTCGAAGTATTTTGTATAGTTGATCTCAGTCTGTAGATAATCTTTTTGTTGTGTTCTAAATTAAGAAGATCTTTGACGTAGGGTGGCCTAACGTGTCTCAACCTACATGGGCAATGAGAACCATGTAACATCTAATCATGAATCTTTTGGCATTTGTAAATTTCGTTCATGTGTATTATTCATCGAATGATCTAAACATGTTTGTGTAAGAAGCTCGAAGTTTCTTCTGCGAACTCGTTATATTTTAGGCCTGGATGAGTTATCTTTTGAGAACAATTATGAAACTTGGTTATATTCACATTTGTGGCTGGTTACTACTACTTAGTTTGCATTTTGCATTTCAGATTTTGACCCTTTAGAACGGAATCAATTTTATTTCCAGGGCTATTGAAAGTGACTTGGTGCTGTTGTTAAAAAAAACAGCAGCATGCTTGTTTTAGACTTCAATTTTCCTACTTACCGAACTTGTAAATCCACGAAATTTTGATGCAAGTTAGTTCTATATGTCTACTTTGAATATGAAAATTTTCACTCTTTGGTTAAACGACCTATTTTTTGGAAGCGCTTTTGTTTTGTTTGTTAAAGTTCCGCTGATAGTTTTGGTTACTATATTTGTTGAAGGAGTTTTTGAACTTTAATCCTTGAAGAAGATTAAAATTCAATAAAAACCTAGTGTGTTAGATTGGATATTGATTTTAGTCCTCTAACGTGTACTTAATTCAAATTTATATTATATTTTTGTTTTAATATTTAATAGATATTTTATTTAATGTCATTACATTAAAATTAAAATTATTTATTATTATACACATTTTAATTCATTATATTTATTTTACTTCCTCTAATTAGTGGGAAAGGGATCCTCTCCGGATCCCTTCCACCAAGTCCACTCATCCGGACTATTGAAATTTGATCAAACGGTTACAAACATGGGGTCCTTTTAAAAGTTATAATAATTTTAGCCGTTGGATCAAATTTCAATGGTCCGGATGGGTGAACTTGGTGGACTTGGTGGAAGGGATCCAAAGAGGATCCATTTCCTAATTAGTGTACCTAAACGTTCATATCATAATATATTTTACTAAATTAGTGTACCGAAATGTCCGTACCTAAATATATTGTAGTGAATTAGTAGCACACATAAGAAAATACATAAAAACATAAGTGTACTGAAAAATTCCGTACCTAAATATATGATACTAAATTAGTGTACCGAAATGTCGGTACCAAAATATATTATAATAAATTAGTGTACCAAAATGTTCATACCTAAACATATTATAGTAACCTAGTGTATCGACATGTTTGTACCTAAATATATAGCAATGAAGTAGTGGCACATACGAAAATATGTAAAAACATGTGTACAAAATCTTTACGAAAATATTTTCTTATATAAGATACTTACCATAATGAGAATTAAAATTTAGGGTTAATCTCTGTTTACTACCCTAAAGTTTCGTGATTTTCAACATTTGGTACATGAAGTTTTTTTCATCTCAGAGTCGTACCTCAAGTCTTAATTTTGGAACAGTTTCATACATCCGTTAAGTTTTCCGTTAGAACTTTTGTTAAGTGATGACGTGGCACCCACGTGGACAATAACTGAGTGCCACTTGTCCACATGGAAATTTAAAAAAAAATTAAATTTAAAATACATGAAAATTTAAAAAAAAAAAAAAAAAATTTTTACCAACCCGTCGCTTACCCCACCCCCCACCCACCCCTCCCTCCCCTCTCTCTCTGCAACCCGCAAGACCCTCCATTTTCACCTCTGCAAACCGCACCAGCCTCCCTTCTCTCCGATGTGGGACCAAATTTCTTGTCCTCATTGAATAAAGCGAAGAGGTAGACGGTCAGATCTGCTTTGGGCCTCAAGGAGGTCCCCCCGCCGGTCAATACCCGACAGATGAGGAACTTGGTGGTGTTGTGGGTGTCAACGAAGACCTCATTGCAGAACCTCGAAGGAGAGACAACCATGTTTTGAAGTCATGGCTTCAACATTCTAGGTTCTTTGATTTATTGCTACCACCGTTGGGTTGCTGCTGAGACGCCGGCGTTGCAAGCTCGCCGGAGGGATCCCCTCTGAAACTGTCGGCCACCCCCAACCCAGATCCACCCAACCCAAATCCCACCCTCCCTCTCTCTCATCCCCATCTACACTACGCGGCGCAGATCTGCCGAAACCCTAAGACTTCCAGCCCAATTCCTTCCCCTAGCCCGCATCTTCCTTTATTTCTCCCTCTTCTTTCTTCCTTATCTCCCCAGCCGCATTTACAAGCTCTCCTAGACTCCATCACCAACCTCTCCCTCCGCGGCTCCATCTCCCCATTCCTCGCCGTCAATTTCACCGCCCAAGAGGAACGTCACCCGAAATCGTCCTTTCAACTCTCTCATTGTCTCTCACCTTCCCCTTCTCGACTCTCTCGACATTCGAATTCCCAACTAACAACCACCCAATCAACCATGGCCACATACGACTACGACGATGCAAGCACCTACGACGAGACATCGGCGTCTCAGCGCCAACCGTCTTCCGGAGCCCCACTGTCTTCAGACCTCGGGTAGGACCCCAATTTTAAGATTTTTTTAAAAAAAAAAAAAAAAAGACGTGTAGGCAAAAAAATTGTTTTTTTTTTTTTTTTGTATTTTTAATTTTTTTTTTTCATGTATTTTAAATTTAAATTTTAAATTTTAAATATTTTTTAATTTCCACGTGGACCCATATTGACACGTGGCACTCAGTTATTGTCCATGTGGGTGTCACGTTATCACTTAACAGAAGTTCTAACGAAAAACTTAACTGATGTATGAAACTATCCTAAAATTAAGACTTGAAGTATGACTCTAGGATGAAAAAAACTTCATGCACCAAATGTTGAAAACCAAAAAACTTCAGGGTAGTAAACAGAGATTAACTCTAAAATTTATAATATTTTCATAAAATTTAATTTATGAACATCATAAAATTATAAATAAAAAAGAGAGACATTTAATATGTTGGCATCAATAGAGTCTAGGACTAAAATCAATTTTTATTCTTGTATAAGATATTTTTTTCAACTTCATCTTATTTAAGGATTAAAATATAGTTTTTTATTTGTTGAATTAAAAAAAAAATTGTCAGACTCTTTAGCTAATAACTTATGAGTAAATTGTAGCTATGATCCCTTAACTTTAACTCAATTGGAGCAATGGTCCCTCAACTAAAAATCCATTACCATGGGTCCCTCAACTTATCAAAACGTGCAGCTATGGTCCCTCAACTAAAAATCCATTACCATTGGTCCCTCAACTTTAATTCAACTGGAGAAATGGTCCCTTAACTTTAACCCAATTGTAGCAATGGTCCTTCCAACATAACTCGTTTTGACAAAATTTTTGACATAGTTGACTAAAAGAACCATAATTATACACTTTGATGAGTTGAGGGATCCTAATTGTATAAATGGTCATTCCAACATAACTTATTTTGACAAAATTATGACAAAATTGATGAGAATGACTATAGATACACATTTTGATAAGTTGAGGGACCAATGGTAATGAATTTTTAGATGAGGAACCATTGCTCCAATTTAATTAAAATTGAGGGACCATTCATACAATTTACTCATAACTTATTGAGACTCTGAAATTATCATCTTGATCTTTTTATTCCTTTTAATCCCACTCCTCGAGTTTTGTCCTAATAACTTATTGACACTCTTAAACTATCCTCTTGAGAGAAACTTGCGGCTTCTGAGTAGTGAAGCTGCTGCAAGGTTGTTGCAGCGTTGGTTGCCCAGTTAGTGTGGCGAGAGAAAGAACTTTTGAATTTGGTTTATCACCCCCTACATTTGATATGATTAAGCAAATTTCGTCGCTTTGTGTTTGTGTAGCAGACTGTAGACATTGAAATTGCCGGCTAAGTTTCCACGTGGCAACCTCTCTTTAAGCCCATGCAATTTGGTTTACCGTGTAGCGTATAACTTGATCCATCCATGTGTTGACCGATAAGTTAAACCTCCTCCTCTATCGGATCGACCGGTGTCCTATATACATATATGTTGTAGCTAATTGCAAGAAGCATTTTGCAGCTGCAGTTAACCAAGCCCAAAAGAGCTCGAGCGACCTAAACCCTCAAAACCCTAAACGCGGGCCGTAGATATATAGAAACAGTACCATGACTTCGAATTCTAAACCGAATGGCGCAAGCTTAAGGGGTGGTAGCAGGAGGAGAGTTCCCGGGATGCCTTTGATCAACGGAGGGCGGAAGGATGACAGAGATCACGATCAAGATCTTATTCTGTTCCAGGAGTTGCAAAAGCGCGAAAAAGAACGCAATATCGTCAGCCTCCTCCAACCTGTTTCTGACGAGTTTGAGCCAAATGGTACGTACGGTACTTTTGCATATTATTAGCATATATATATATATATATAAACTCATAATAATTATCATAATACATATTGAGTTTTAGGAGTTTAAAGTTATACTTTCAGAATTATATATGAATATTTCATATATCCTTCATTCGTTTCTTAATTTGATTCATGTACTATAGCTAGCCCTTTGATTCATTTGCTATAGCTAGTCCTAGCTCTGGTACATTTGTTTTGTAGGTGATAAAATTTACTTTGAGAAAAAAAAAAAAAAAAAAAAAAAATTGCACGCAGGAAACTATCAGCTTTACAGAATTGCGTCTGCCAAAAAGGGATATGAAATTTTTGCCCAAAATGACAAGAACGACTATGATTGGTAGGCCTTCATTATTGATCCCCTTTTTACTGATCCATTAATTTGATGTCAAACTAAATTTAATTTTAATTACTAGTTTTCTTTTTGTTTCTAGCTTTTTATAGAGAGAGAGATGCGACATAAAATAAATAAATCAAAGCTAGAAAATGAGTGATCAATCCTAAGTTTTTAAGTTTTCATTACTAAACAAATTATGTGTTTTTAATTATAAAATTGTCCAGTTGTTGACTAATAGTAGCTAATATATAATTTGCTCTTGTCTTATGTACATCAATCAAGGTTGAAAACACCACCTGCAACTCCTCTTTTTCCATCTCTGGAAATGGATACAAATGGCCCTGAATTAGTTGTTCAAAGGGAAATACCAATCCTTCAACCTTTTTCGCGGGTATGTAAATGTTAGTCACTAGCTACTAATATTTACAAGAGATCATTTTTTTTTCTTTCTTAAAATTCATACAATCTGTTTTTTTATCAATGTTCATAAAGTTCATATATCGAAATGATTAATTGTGTTTTATAACCGAAAAAAAAATTAATACTTTTTAGTAAGCTATTAAGATTATAATTTTTTGTAATTTCTTAGGGCAAGTTTAGATGTACTTTTAAAATAACTGAAAGCACTATAAGAAGAAGAAAATTTTGGGTTCCAAAAGCACTTTCAGTGCTTTGTGCAAGAAACATCAGTTATGTGCTTCTTCTAAAAAGCACTTTAAGTGTTTTTCTAGGATTTACTTGCATATTTACTAAAGATTGGTTTTAAAATATTTTCACCAAAATTGCTTTCAATCATTTTAAAAATATATCTAAACGAGCTCTTAGCCAGACAAAAGTGAGACCTAATTTCGTTAAGAGACAATTGAAACAATAAATTTTAAATTATGGCCATTGAAGTTCAGGTCTTCGAATTAAAAATCGTATCATTTCATATCATAATTTGATTTAATGGGGAGCATGGTTCTTTTTAACTGACTCTGTTAGTTTAAGAGATTAAAAAAACAAGACCACATGCTTTTATGTTCGTAATTTTTTATAATTAAATGATTTATCTTACATTAAGAAAAGAGGGTGAGCTTAGCCTCAAATTGAGCTAGCAATAATGTGGTTCATTTTCCTTTGGCGAGAATCAAATATAAGATTTCTCACTTACAAGCGAAAAAGAATATTACTATACCATAGTACTAAGTGACATAAGTAATTGGCTAAAAGAACTAATGCTCCACATTAAGGCAAATCCAAATATCACGTATTTATAATTATAGAGAAAAAGCTCCGACTTGATCATAATTTAGAGGTCATTCGAATGCGGCGTGCCATAGTAAATGGAAGGAATTACTACTAAACAAACATGGATGAAACCAGTTTGCAGGTGGCAGTTGCAACATAGAGGCAGTTGAACCAAGAAATGGGAGGCCAAAATCTCCAAAACCGAAACCGAAAATCCCGGTGAGAACAAGTGTCACCCCGAGTCAAAGACGAAGCAGCACAGGCACAAGTGTATTATCCAAGGTCCAAACAAAAAACAGAACGACACCAGTCGCGGTTGATCCTCGCCTGAACCAGAAGCCAGCAACGAATATTAATATTATTAGGTCATCAGCATCCGTTGACACAAGAGCAAAAAGATCAGCAAATTATAACGTGGTCGGTGAAACATCAGCTCCAGTAGATTTCTTATCCTGCTCGGACATGGCAATGGGATTGGGAGGAGTGTTGAAGATGGAATATTCGAAAACAAAGCCAACGGGGTCAGCAACAACAACAACTACTACAACCACTACTACTAGTAGAGGTGTCTTTGCTGCCTCCCCTGATCATCTAATTGTAGATGGATTTTCTAACGAGAAACCGGCTAATGTGAGGACAGAACAACGCTCGACTTCTGCAACACGAGGAGGACGAGGTAGAACTAGTACGACCCCGACTCACCTGATCCAGTCCAAAGCAGCTGCACCAGCAACTGCTTCAAAACCAATAAGGAGGCAGTCATGCTCACCAAGCGTCTATAGGGGTCGGAAAGTACTGGAAGGTACGATCCAGGTTCAGGACATTACTACTATGAAAATTCACAGCAGCTTGAATAATACTCCAAGTTTAAAAGGAAGACTTCAAACAGGAAACAATGGAACCCAAGTTCTGGGAAGCAGAATGGTGCAGAGAGTGATGAATGCTAGAAAAGAAGTTACTCATCATGAAGAAATAAAAGATCATAAAAAAACCAAATCCGCGGTTTCTGATTAATGAAAACTCTGGTTTTGGAAGAACGCACGGTACTCATGCCTAGCTAAGACTACGTACAATGGGCAATGGACATACCTCCAAGATCTTCTCAAACGAGCATGCATATGGAACGTACTTATATATGCTGCTTAACTTTTTCATGCTTTCGATTTCATATCTTAGTAATTTGTATCCTAAAAATCAGAATGGTTTATATATCTCCCGTTCAACCATTAAATAGTTTTACCGCTAATTAAATGATGATGATGTAGTTTTCGAGCCTCCCGTTCAACCAGTAAATAATTTTAGGGGTTTTTTAACTTTAATCCTTCAAGAAGACTGAAATTTAAAATAAACTTAGGGTTAGATTACGTATTGATTATAATCCCTTGATGCCTCCTTAATTCAAATAATTAATGTGCATTTTATTTAATGTCTACCATTAAATATTTAAGTTTATTAATATACAGATTTTAATTTATTTTTTGACCAAAAAAAGAGTTTTTTAATTTATTAATTTATTATTTTATTTAACATTCTTCAAACTTGAAAGACTCAATTAATGTGACACACCCCAACCTAAATCGAGGCATGTTGGCCGTCACGTGAGAGTGACATAGCCATGTGCGCAGTGCGGAAGTGATGGTGATCTAAAAATGTGGATAAATAAAAACCAATCGAGCTAATTTACACTAGATAAGTATGGAAGTGCAAGTGGAGGTGTTTAAAGCATAGATACACATAGTCAGAGCATAGGTAACCTAGGTGTAGTCCAGCAAGCTAATTATGGGTTACAAGAGACATGAAAGAAATTCCTACATTATTTGAAGTAATTCAGAACCACCGTAGAGTTCTCGTAAACCAAGGAACAAAATGCCGATAATATCGGCGAAATATCGCCGATATTATCGGTTTTTCACAGTACCGATATTTTAATTACTATCCAACTGGTTTTCGTCAAAATATCGCGATATTATCGATAATATCGATAATATCGCGATATTTTCGAAATTATCGCGATATTCTGAATGAGAAGGGCCGTGGGGAATACGAAAAACAGAAATGGGGGAAAGAACAGGGGCTTCGAGAACGTAATCTGCAGAGGAGGATGTTTTGGGAGGGGGGAGGGGATGGGGATTCTTTGGGGGGGGGGATTCGGTGTTTTGGGTGGGGACGTGAACGCCGGGGGGGAGGAACACGGGGACGTGATGTGGGGGGGGGATTTGGTGTGGGAGGGAGATCGCGGGAAGAAGAAGAATCTGGAGGGATCTGGAGCGACGGGAACCTGAGGGTGTACCTGAGGGCGTGCGGAACGAAGAATCGGGGGGGGGGGAAATCTGGGGGGGAATCTGGAGGGACTCTAGAGAGGAATCTGCGGGCGCGGGTAAGGAACGATCTTTGGGGCGGGGGGAAAGAGAGACGGGGCCGTACGAAGTGTTCTGGGGGGGGGGGAGAAGAGATGGGATTTGGTTTCGTATGGGGGACAGAGGGGATAGAACCAGAGAAGAAGAAAGAATGAGAGGGAGGGTGCGTGGGTGTTTACGTGCGTGCGGGGTAGACTGCCTACGTGCGTGCGTGCGTGCGTGTGTCTGTGGTTTTGGCACATGGTTTTGTATGAAACCACGGTTTTGGCACACGGTTTTGTGCACGGTTTTGTGTGTGTGTGTGTGTGTACGGTTTTTTCTGTGTGTGTGTGTGTTTGTGTGTGTACGATTTTTTGTATGTCTGTCAGAGAAGAACAAAAAAATATTTTGTAAGAGAAGACCAAATATTCTCCGCGTGAAGACCAAATATTCTATAAGAGAAGAACCAAAACACGTGAAGACCAAAAATTTTGTAAGAAAAGAACCAAAAAATATGCTTACTTTTACAGCCTTTACATTACAGCTTGTACAATTTTTGACAAGACAAAAATAATAGTCTGTATCTGGCAAGTTTTATAACTTGTACAGTTTTTGACAAGACAAAAATAATAGAGTGCTTTCATAATGAAACCGTATGCCACTGTGAGTCTGTGATATTCTTTCACATTCAAAACAGTGTGCCACTGTTTGTTATATTCTTTCACATTTGTATCAAAGCCATTCAGAGCATTTTCGTTTCTTCTTCTTCCCTTACCCCTTTCAAAGCCATTCCAAATCCATTCCAGAGCTTGAACACAAAAGGTTCCATATTTAAGGTAAGTTTAAAAACTTATATTTATATTATTGTAATTTATACAACAAAAAAAAAAAATTTGTATGTTAATTTTTGTTAATACTTGCATGTTAATTTTTGTAATTAATTAAGTAATGTTAATTTTTGTATGTTAATTTTTGTTAATACTTGCATGTTAATTTTTGTAACTAATTAAGTAATGTTAATTTTTGTATGTTAATTTATACAACAACAAAAATATTATTGCAAGTATTAAGTAATTAATACTTGCATGTCAATTTTTGTAACTAATTAAGTAATGTTAATTTTTGTATGTTAATTTATACAACAACAAAAATATTATTGCAAGTATTAAGTAATTAATACTTGCATGTTAATTTTTGTAACTAATTAAGTAATGTTAATTTTTGTATGTTAATTTATACAACAACAAAAATATTATTGCAAGTATTAAGTAATTAATACTTGCATGTCAATTTTTGTAACTAATTAAGTAATGTTAATTTTTGTATGTTAATTTATACAACAACATAGGATGATGACCATGGCAGTAGGCGGGCAGGACCAGGAATTGGTGCCATAGGGAAAGACTATACTCGTAGAGAAAGAGGCAAAGGGATTTTGTCAAGTCAAGAAGATGACTCGTTATCTAGAACTTCGGACTCTGTTGGAGTGGGAAGTAGTAACTATGGTTATACTCATAACCAACCATTTCCCTACCCTTCATATCCCATTCCTGTTGGGATGGAATCGAGCGACTCATGGAAAGAATCCGAGACTCAATCTTCAAATGATTTTGCTTATGGACAACGTCAACCAATCTCGGATCCATATGGGTGGCATGTTATCAATTACATGCAAAACTATTTTGGGGATTTATCATTTGATAACTACTCTTCACAATACACTCACTCTACACATAGAGATGATGAAGATAGTGAAAAATTTGAACCTCATAGGAACTCTATGTGGTACTAAGTCACTCATGTATCTTACCATGCAATGTATAAAGTGTAAAATATTGTACTAATTCATTATATATAAATGATTATGGTGTGTTTAAACTTCTTTCATTAATTACTACATATTTTCTACACTCACAATGTTTGTCAGCTCGCTATATAATCAACTTGATAATGTTAAATCCATCATGCAATGCATTTCCTTCCAATTTTTTGTGATAAACTAATAGATAATTGACTAAATAAACATTCTGCAAAGTTTCAATAAAAATTTCCAAGTTTTTCTTACAATTTCCGTGGTTTCCATATAATTTTTATCGATATCGATATTATCCCGATATTTCCATCGATATTTCCGTGTTTTCGGACTACCGATATTTCCGATATTACCGATATTTAATACCTTGCTCGTAACCACCACACGAACGTCTAACTAGAACTTGGAGGGGCGCAAAACAGAAAATGTGAGTGGGCAAAAACAAAGCTTTTTGAAACCATTTCTCTTTTCAAAAATAATAACCCCTCACCGTAAAACCTGTATAATTTTTCCCAGAAAATAGTAATACATACGTATATAGAAATCATACTCTAGAGTAAGGAAAACCAAGTATATGCCATGTCAAGTATCTCAACAATGAAATAAGTAAGCCAAGTGAAATAAATCAATGTAAAATGATATGTCAGCCGAAGTCACCTAACGTGACCCGTACGGCTAAGCCTATAGCTTATCTACCAATTCCTGCATACGAGTCGGAACCACCTAATGTGGTCTGTACGACAGGTTGGGTCTAAATAGATACGCTCAAGTGCTACAATCATGTGAAGGCTATACAAAGTATCGCAAATCACCTACGACTCGGAACCACCTAATGTGGTCTATACGACAGGTTGGCACCTGCCTTGGATCCAAGGTGAGCATGTGGTGCGGGAGGTGAACGATCACGTAAAGGCTGGCCTTGGCCTCGAGCGGAGCACTAACACCGGGGTGTGGGATAATGAGCTGTAAATACATCTAAACATAACCATACACACTGCAATCATTATCATCAATATGTACTCACCTGATGCTTACTTGGGCGTCCGCAGCATCATACACTAATATGCATATCTATATTAATGCATATACTAAAATGTAATGCAATTGACATGGCATTTAAAAACATAAATCCATTTAAAACAATTTCTGGGAAAATGCAAAACATATATACGTATATATAGAAAACCAAAAGCCTACTCACTGATATGTAGCAAGGTCGTAACCCCCAAGTCTTGCCTGGCTACGCTCGTCTTCCGAGAACGTCTCACCTGATGCCCGTCAGTATATTCCGTCAAAGTTGACAGAATATTCCCTGTCTTCTCCGGTGGCTTCGTCGGAATCCGGCGCTGATCGCTGTTATGTCGGTGGTTTCTCTTAGAGGTCATAAAACCGACAGAACAAGGTCAGAAAATGACTTGGAGTAACCGGCTAAACCTTTTTTAGTCTCAAAACCACGTAAATCTTCCTTGATCACTTCAAAGGAAATTGGACTCCTTGCCGGAGTTCTAGGCTCCGAAGTTCCCGTTGTCTATTCCCTCAACTATGGGTATGGATAAACTCGTGAAGTCGCGAGGAAGATGATGATGACCAATTTAGGAATGATCTGTGTCGATTTGGTGGTGGTTGGAACGATGATCCCTCGGTTGTACGGACAGGGAAGTCTCGAGAACAAGGTGGAGGAGAAAGGATGGCACGTGTATGTGTGTGAAATTGGTCACGGGTTGACCCAATTAAAAGGATCACAAGCCCTAATTGGGCTATGGGATTTAGGGCCTAACTAAATGGTCCAAATAAAAATACTTATTCATCCGTAACGTTTTCGTTACGAGCCCAATTCGACCCTAACTCGCCTCAACGCTCTCGTGACGTCGAGTACAATTTGATCACATTAACGGGAAAAATAATTTAAAACTATATACGTACATCCACGTCACTAAGCCAATGAGGGCAATATCGTCATTTTACATACTCAGGAATAAATATATACAATAATTTGGGACGGGTCGTCACATAATATACCTAAATGTTAGTACCGAAATGTGTGTACCAAAATGTATTATATTGAACAAAGTATTTAAATGTTAGTACCGAAATGTATGTACCGAAATATATGCACCGAAATGTATTATATTAAAGGGATCTTTTGATATAAGCGGCTCAGTTTTGAATTTTTTAGATTAAACATCCATGCCTTTTAGTGATTTGATTAAACTTTTTTTTTTGTCATAATTTTGGTGCTATATGCACAATATATTGTAACAAATTTTCTATAATCTAGCCTTTTAATTACACTTTCCTCCATTAGAGATAATTGTAAAAAAAAAATTTTTAAAAAAAATTGGTTAGATTCAATTTATTTTCACAATAATGCTACAATTTAGTAATAATTATCTACGATTTAAGATATTTTCTTTCCAAAATAGTTTAAAATATTTTTAAATCCCACAAAATCAAACGTACCGAAATAAGTTTTTTTTTTTAGTACACTAAGAGAAAATAGGATTGAGAATAATATAAACGTACCAATACACAATGTGTACAAAATAAAAATAATGTACCAATATTAACAATATATATCAAATCAAACGTACCAAAATTGCAAATAAACGTACCAATTAATGATTTTTGTAAATTCAGACGTACCCATAGATAATATATAAATAATGTATTGTACCTAATAATAATTCATCAACAACTATACTTAAAAAAACAGCAAAAAAATATAATTTCACAAAAAAATTGAAAAAATTACATGGAGCTTTTATGTTGATCACCAACTATTTGAAAAAAAAATATCCATTTGGAAAAAGAAATAATATTAAATGTTTGCAAAACAAAACAAACAAAAAAATGTGATCGAAAAAACATATCTGGAATAAGAGAAAATATAGTTTAATTACTAATATCTCCACTAAATAAGGAAAAGTGCATCATGCAGATAAAATGATAAATTCAAAAATTATTTTAATTTTAAAAATATAATAATGACATGTAATTTAGCTTGAGGTGGTTATTTGGTCAAAGCACTTTAATCAAATTTTAAAAAGGCATAGATGTTTAATCTAAATAATATATAAAAACTGTAGGGGATTCTAATTTTCCCTATATTAAATTAATGTACCTAAATGTGTATACTGAAATGTTAGTACGAAAATGTATTATATTGAATTAATGTATGTAAATGTTTATATCAAAATGTATGTACCGAAATGTAAACACCGAAATCTATTATAATGAATTTAATGTACCTAAATGAAGAAGACAAAGTACATCAAAATATATTGTATAACAAAAATTAGTTTATCTAAATGTTTACAATAAAATATATTAGGATAAATGAAATGAAAATTATAATTATAATGAAATAAAATTAATACATTAAAAATTAGGAAGAAAGAGAGAAGCAATTAAAAAATCAAAATATAATTCATAAATGAGGTTATTAATGTATCAAGGGACTAAAATTAGATTTTGATCTTACTCATGGTTTTAATCTAAAAGTCATCTTTGTCAAGGATTAAAATGAAGTTTTCTAATAATTTTACTGTCAATATCACTCAGATTAATCTTATCGTAGATTAAGCTATCAACTTAAATTGACACATCCCGACCCGGAATGTCCACTAGGATTCCGAATCGAGCTGTGCTGGCCGACACCTGGAATGTGACGAAGCCATAAAGTGATGATATGGAAGAATGTGAATAGATTTAAACCTAAAGGTACCTAACTATCAGAGTGCGTTGTCAGTGAGTATGAACTCATTTCACACGCGTTGTCAGAGCATAAGTAAAGTACAATAGTGTGGGTAAAGATCATACCCTCAAAAGTAGCCACCTGAACTGAGATATGCCATGAATCCTTGTCGATAAAGAAACTATGCTACTAGAACCTGGAGGGGCGCAAAACAAAAAGCGTGAGTGGGCAAAAATAAAGTTTTACAAAATCACTTCGATATAAAAATTGTAACCCCTCTCTGTAAAACATGTATACTTCCCAGAAAATATATATATATATATATATATATATATATATACGTAATAGTACTGAAAAACCATCAATCAACCAATGCCATGATTGAATGAACCATAATCAGTAATAAACATGTATCAAATATCATCAAGCAATCAGGTGATATCCTAACTCAAATCATGTCGGCAATATATATATCAATCAGCCGGAGTCACTTCTAGTGACCTGGACAGCTGAATCTATGGCTCCTCAATCACATCATCAACCCATCTCTTAATCAATAACCTACACCCATGACGGAACTACCTAATGTGGTCTGTACGTCAAGCTGGGTATAACGCTCTGTGCTACGATCACGTGAAGGCTGGCGACGTCTCGCAAGTCACTTACGAGTCGGAACCACCTAGTGTGGTCTATACGACAGGCTGACACCTGCCTTAGATCCAAGGTGAGCGTACGGTGCGGGAGGTGAACGATCACGTGAAAGCTAAGCCCTACTCTGGCGGCACAAACCCCGATGTGCAGGTAAATGAGCCATATTCTAATCTCATTGATATCACCACAATCATCATATCACAAGCACATACTTACCTGACTTACCTGGCGCCCGCGGTGCATCAATATATAATCACATAAACATAAAAATATACATGGCATTCGACATGGCATTCAATTTCATAGAAGCATTTTAAAACACATTTCTGGGAAATCAATCAATTATATATATATATATATATATATATATATATATACCGAAAACAAAGCCCACTCACCTGGAGTCCACGCTATAACTCCCTAAAACGAGAATCAAAGCGTCTCGAACGATCGGCGCCTAGAACAATTATTAAATCACATCTCAGAATACTTGTCGATAGAACACATAACTCACATAAAACACATCCTCAAGGGCATTCAAGAGTGATTCAAGACTCATTGACCATAAATCAACCGTCGATCAAAGATCGACGGTAAGGTCCACAACCCTACATAACTCAATCCGGAAGATCCTCATATCAGATTTCTCATCCGTAACTTCTCATGATTCACATTATGCTTCTAGAACAACATACTAAAGTTTCGTTATGATCCAACGGTTGGATCTCTGCCAATTTCCAAAACCGAATGCTGATTAACCTTTTATTTTATGAACTTACAAATCCAATTCGGGAAGATCCATTAGTTGGATTCCCGATCCGTAAGTTTCTACATTCTTCAAATATTACGTACTACAACGTATCAAAGTTTGATAACGATCCAACGGTCAGATAGTCGATTCATATTTTTACCTAACCACGCAACGTGATGAAATAAGGTTCAATTGATCAATCTATGTCCTCCAACTATCAAAACTAAATTCAGGATATCAAACATAGCCTAAAAATAACATTGACGGCCCACTGCCCACGCGCCGCCGTCAGCGCCGCCGTGGGTGGCGATCGGCCGCCCCGGCTCGCCGAAAAATCCAACTTTCCCCAAAAATTCTTAAAATTTTCAAAATTGAAGATCTCAAAGAGTAGAACAACTTTCATACCTGTGACCAAGGCCAATTCAGTCGATAAGAACTCCAATTTCACCAAAAATCGTACGGAACCCTAGAATTGGATGTGCTCCAATTCGACCTCCAAAGCAACTCCGACGCCTCCAAACTTGTTTGGGCTTTGTTCCAGACCTCAAGAGGATGCCAAGGGTGGTATTAATTGGAAGAAATTGCTTCGGGATTGGGTGATTCGAAGCCAAAACCGCCACACCCCTCCTTGCGGTTTCACCCATTTTCAAGGCCAAATCTCTTGAAATTTGAGGTGTAATAGGAAGAGGGAAGGGCTAGATGATGTTTGGAAGTAGTAGCTTGGTCCAATTCATGGGAAATTCGGTGGAAAACCATCGTAAAATATGATGAAAACGAGTCATTTGGTGTGGGTCAAGGAGAAGACCTGTTTCCCCCTTTTTCCCCCGTTCTTCACTCTCCCTCATTTCCCTCCTTGCTTCAGTTTCTGATTGGGCAGTCCCTTCTTTCTCCTTTCTTTATTCCTCCACTTCTCTCCCTTTTCTCTTCTTATCTTTCCATCACAGCCATCCATCCCATTTTATCTTTAAATCTGGGCCACACATGTGGCACCCTAGATTTTCTAGAATTCCGAAAACAATTAAATTATCATTTTAACCCCCAACTTTAAACGTTAATAACTTCTTCGATATAGCTCCAAATCACGAACCGCTCACGCCCACGCGTCCGTAGCGACGAGTACTACGAGAATATGTTAAGAAAACAAAACTTAGGTGACACGACACCGTAATTAACCTCAGCCAACGCACGAGCCTTGAAGGGCAATTTCGTAAAATCACTTATTAAAATTTTATACAATTGTAAAATCAGGGACGGACTGTCACATAAATGATCCTTATTACACCGAAAAACAATAATTCTATGAAGTGATTAAATTTTTTTAAAAAAATCTCGCATGAAACCTTCCGTCTTTTCCCTTACCTTCACTCTCCTCTCCCCTTCCACTTTCCATCTCCCTGGATTGTTCACTCCCTTCTCTCCTCTAAGTTTTTTCTTTTTCGCCTATGAAAAAGGGAGAGGAACTGTTTCAAGTTTTTCACCATCGTCGGACAATTATTTTTGAAACACACAATCTAATTTTTTTTTTTTTTTTTTTTTTGTGCTTTGTAACTAACTGAGTTTGAATATTACTGATAAAAGTTTGGATAAAACTAGTTTTATGCAATTGGATTTGCTGGTTTAGATATTTGATGAGGAGACTACGTTTTGCAGATGGAAGGGATTCGACATGACGTGAAACCTTTTTTTTTTTTATCAACTAGTATTTTGTTTTCATGTAACAAAAATTATTTAAGTTGATAGTTTAATCTACAGTAAGATTAAAATGAGAACTCATATAGAAAAAGACCTTACAGGTCCTCAAAGTGAAGACATTAGGATAGCAGCTTGTAAAGGGTAAGAGGATACACAGGGCATTAATTTGTTAATTATTAGGGCAGGGGTGAGCAAAACAACTGAAGAACCAAGAAAACGAATCAAATCGAGGAAAAAGAACCAGAAGAAAACCGAGTTGACCAAAGCAAACAAAAACGAAACGAATACCAAACCGGCTTGATTCGATTTTGGTTTTGATTTTGATTTGGGGATTCTAAAAATCAGTTTGGACTGAACCGAATCAATATAAATATAAATACATGTGTATTATATTTTTGGATTAAGTACCTAAAACTCTCCAACCTTTTATTGTTATTCCAAATTGGTCTCAACTTTTTTAGACATTCTAAACAAGTACCTAACTGTCTCAACCTATTAAAAATGTCACATCCGTTAAGCCCCTGTTAATTTTTCAAACATATATTATGTTCAAAATCCACCAATTGGATATTTCATGGACAATATTAATAGTAGTTGCCTCAAAATATAAATTTAAACATAGATTATATATTTAGATTATATATTATTGAACCCAATGATCAAACATGTATTGAATTGAATGAAAATGGACCTAAATTGAAATACATCAAGAGGGCAATCTCTTAACATATAAGAAAGTTAAGAATTCAGATAGGGTTTCACGAAGTTTGTTTCTGCTCATGTGATTTCCTCATTTGCTAATTCTTGGCCCTCGTAAAGCTTTCAGTTCTTCTTTGTTTTTGCTCATGTGTGTCCGCATCATGGCAATCCATACCATTTTAGCAACCACCATGACCTTCTTCTTGATGTTGGCAACTTAAGTGTAGGGGTGGAGTTTGTGGTTTTGTTTGGGGTTTGGAGGTGATGGCATGATGAGGATGGTGGTAATCGTTAGTTAGTAGAGGCTATGCTTCCATGACCTTCCATTGATTTTGAAGACAAAGTAAGCCTAGTTAATTTAATAGAGTTTTAATTAAGGCTTAACGGATGTGACATTTTCAATAAATTGAGTACCAGTTTGGAATGTTTAAAAATGTTGAGATCAATTTGAAATAACACTAAAAGGTTAAGGGGTTTTAGGTACTTAATCCTATATTTTTTTAACAGTATATGGCCCTTATGAAGTGCAAATTTATTATTTTTCAAGCCTAATATTCCTTAGCCTAATTACCAAACCCTAATCTACTACCCTCCCTCACCTCAATCCTCAAAAGAGCCATCTCTTTTTCTCTCTTCCCTTTCTCTCCCTCATCTCTCTCTCTCTTCCTCCCTCACCACATTTAACCGACTAGCATTACCTTCTTTTCTATCTCTCCATCTCTCTTTGTCCGTGTTTTAGCCTCTCTATCTCTTCTTCATTTCTCTCTCTCATTAGTCCTGTTGTCTGCACCTCAAACTCTCTACCATACTCGACCGACTGGGCGATTTCTCCAACATCTTTTCCTGCAAATTCAGTCCCCACCTATTAGATATAATCCTATCTCAAGGTTGCAAAGCCAAAACCCTCGCCAGCATCTCTAGATCTGATTTTGAATGAGAAATATGTTAGAATTCCTCTGTCCCACATCGGCTAGAAGGCTTGAGAACAAGCCATTTATATAGAATTACCTCACTCTAACTACCACCGAGGCCTTTTGTATTAAAACCCACACCTGACGGATTGAGTAGGTGGCCAAGTGGGGACAGTATCGGTGTTGTTGGAGTGGGTCCATGGCCCGTTTACCTGAAATTTAAGATGGTATCAGATCCAAAGGACGGGCCCGTACATCCACGTGAACGGGTGAGTCCCCTTTGACCCCTCGCGAACGGGTGAGCACCGACTTGGCTCCACGTAGGCCAAGAGATGCCATGTGAACGGGTGGGTCCCCATTGACCCCGCACGAACGGGTGAGCCCCGGCTTGGCTCCACGTGGTTGCCGATGTGTGGAACTTCACGTGTGACCCATAAAATGCGGTCTCACGTGCGGGGGAGTGTTAGAATTCCTCTGTCCCACATCGGCTAGAAGGCTTGAGAACAAGCCATTTATATAGAATTACCCCACTCTAACTACCACCGAGGCCTTTTGTATTAAAACCCACACCTGACGGATTGAGTAGGTGGCCAAGTGGGGACAGTATCGGTGTTGTTGGAGTGGGCCCATGGCCCGTCTACCTGAAATTTAAGAAAATATGCTTAAAATTGAGAACCAAGTGAATCGAACCGAAACTGAGGCGGTCCAATTTTGCTCGGTTTTCCCTTGCAATTTTCAGTTTATGAATCAAACTAATTATATGACTCCAGTTTGGTTCACGATTTTAAGATTGAGTTGTACCGAACTGAACTGTGTCCACCCCTCATTTGTGGAGAATAAGGGCTTTATTATGGTCATATATATTTCTTTCCAAAACATACATGAAAGAAATTTCTGGATAAACAAGCACAACACTCATACAAGACATAACTTACTAGACACCAACTAGAAAATTGTCTTGCGGTGAATCATGTAACACTTCACAAAATTTAATAAAATGAATCTTCGTAAAGGCTTGCCCGATTTCTCCTACCTGGGTTTCATAGCATTGCACCGACACTCTGTTACAAGAGTCCACCACCTTGATCAACTCTTATTCACATATGCAAGTGATCACTAAATGCTTGACTTAACTCTAAACCTAGTGAGATAACTTGAGCTTACGAGGACTATATATAGTAGTTATAAGTGCAATAGCAAGAAATCAATTTTTTTTTATTAACAAACACTATTATCTACACTAAAGGGAAGAAGATAAGTTTAGCCTCATAATGGGCTAGCAATAATGTGGTTCAAATTCGCCATTTGTGAGAATCGAACCTAACATCTCTTACTTACAAGTGATGAGTAATTAATAGCATTAGACTGTAATACTAAATGACGCAAGAAATCAATTTTAATCCTTGAAGATATTAACCTAATATTTATGCATAAAGCAGTTATGCATGTAAAAGAAAGTCATCTCATAGAATTGGAGTGTAAATGTCAAACCATTTAATCAAGGCTATTTTCTATAACGGCCATAACCTTAAAAGCATACTTTCGTTCAAAATTAATCAATTAATGTATAAACTAATTGTTAAGAGTACACATAGCAATGAGTCACCATATTAGATTCTTACTTAACTGTTAAGCTTGGGATGTGTAGTCTTAGTTATTTGTATTATGCTGAGCTGGCACTTATATATGGGATAGAATAGGATATCTATGTATAAATACTTGATGTATGGTTCTGTTGAAGTAATCTAAGAATCACAATTGTATTTACCTCTCTCTCTCTACATTTCTCCTTCTCTCTCTATAACTGTTTTCCCTCTCTGAATTCTAAGTTTCAACATGGTATCATCACCATTGTCTAACCGACTCTGATCCACCGCTTCTCTTCTTCTTGACACTTTCTAGGGTTTTCTTGAATTTTCTTACCTCCCAAACAAATCGTTGCTTCTGTGATTTCTCCCTTTCTTTCTGCAATTCAGCAAATCTTGATATGTCGGCTGCTACAAATTCCTCCGATTCTACTTCTTCATCTCTTGCAAACACTAATTCCACTCCAAATCTCCCTCACAGTGACGTCTACAACCCTTCGATCATGTCGATTAGATCGATTTCCATTGCAAATGTTGCTGAATGGTTCCGACGAAACTCAATCATCAAAACTATATCACTTGGCGCAGTCTCTTCATCCCTGATTTGAAGCTCTTTAAGCTTCTTGGAATCATCAATGGCGAAGACCTGTGTCCTCATTAATTTGTTTGAAATTCCTCTGGTGATTATGTGCTCAATGATTTTTTTTAGACCTAGTGCGAGCATGATAAAATTCTAACTATTTGGATCAACTATACACTATATGAAGACCTTCTTCCTTTGACCATTGGCATGGAAGACTCTCGCTCTCTTTGACAGTCTCTTGAGCGGCATTTCTCTGGTGCTTCCCGCACTCATGTTCACAGTCTTCGATCGAAGATCCAAACGATTCAGAAATGTGATTCTTCCATGACCAACTTTTTGCCTTCCATTAAAAATATCTCTGATAAACTTGTTGTTGCTAGCGAACCTTTGTCTGACTGATCTTGTGGCATACATCATATCTAGACTTCTTAATGAATATGAGTCATTTGTTGATTCTATTGAGACTCACAATGAATCTGTGACTGCTGATGAACTTCATGGTCTCTTATTGAGCAAAGAAATCTCACTTCAGAAACGCAAAACCAAAGCTTCTTCCTCCTTAACTGCACTATTTCATGTTTATGCTGCTCAATCCACAAATTCTGGAGTCAATTCGAACAGAGAAAACTGGAACAACAATTTTTGAATTCGAAATTGTAATTGATCTTATCAGAATCGTAATTATGTGGGAAACAAATCTAACAACTGAACAACAACACTTCTAGTGGTCCTCTTGGTGCTGGTCCTTCTCGCCAGAATTTTGGTCAATCCTCATACTTTGGCTGTTCTGCGCAATGCCAGCTATGCCTTCAATATGGTCACTGGGCTCCAACATGTAGTCTTTTTTCTCAATTTGCATCCCCCTCAGCAAATTCTTTCACTCAAGCTCCCACGGCAATGTCTGCCATGACTTCTTCCGCACCTCCTAGCTATTGGCTTACTGATAGCGATGAATCTCATCATGTCACACTTGATCCCTCCACACTCAACTCTGCCATTCCCTATGTTGGAGGTGATCAACTTTTTGTTGGAAATGGAAAACGTATGTGCATCTCTCATACTAGTTCTACTATCATTCACACAAAAAATTGTCTTTTTTTATTGAATGATGTTCTTTTAGTTCATCAGGTTTCCCATAACTTGTTATTTGTTTACAACTTTGTCTATGACAATTGGTGTTCTCTGAGACTTGATCCTTTTGGGTTCTATGTCAAGGACCTAAGAACTAGGAAGATGTTTTTCCAGGGCCCCAGTGAAAGAGGTTTGTACCCCTTCTACTGGAATGCTTCTAATGGTGTTTTTGGAATTGCAATCTTTCCAACAGCTATGATGATTGCTAAGGCTGACATTTATATCTGGCATCGAAGACTTGGACATCCTTCTAGGGGAGTTTAACATTCTGTTGTCAATAAGAATAATCTCCCTGTAATTGGGTCTGTTAATAACTTGTCAATGTGCACTGCATGTCAATTGGGGAAAGCTTCTAGGCTCCCATTTTCAACTTTACCTTGTACTTCCACTAGACCACTTCAGCCTCTTCACATTGATGTACGGGGTCCCTCTCCCACATTTTCTTGTACTGGTTAGAGATTCTATCTAATAATAGTGGATGATTTTACTAAATATAATTGGCTTTATCCCCTATATTTCAAGTCAGGTGTATTATCTACTCTCATGACATTTGATTCAAACTCTTCTTGACTTTAAAGTTCAAAGTATAAGGTCAGATTCAGGGGTGAATTCTTGAATAGGTCATTCCAAAGATTTCTTAATGATCAAGGCATCACCCATCAGTTGAGTTACCCTCACACTCCTGAACAAAATGGGTGTGCCGAGAGAAAGCATAAACATGTTGTTGAAATGGGTAGAACATTTTTATTTCAGAGTGGTTTACTTACAAAATTTGGGTTGAAGCTTTTCAAATTGTCATCTATCTCATTAATCGATTACCTTCTCAGTTTTCAATGGTCAATCCTTGGGAACTTGTGTTTTATGCTTCTCCTAAGTATCACACACTAAAGACTTTTGGATGTGCTTGCTATTCATGGTTACAGCCTTATTCGAGTGACAAATTAATTGGACTCAAAGAGTAAACAGTGTGTTTTTCTGGGTTACAGCTTGAATCATAGTGGCTATAGGTGCTTGGATCCTATCACCAATCGACTATACATCTCAACACATGTTGTGTTTGATGAGTCTTTATTTCCTTACAAGCATATTTCTACTTTGGTTTCATCTCCACAACAATATTCACAGCAGCAATCCAATCTTCATATCTCTTTTTCTCTTCCACTGCCAGTGTTACATTTTGAGAAACAACCAGAACCTACAGCTTCTAATTCTGAGCAACAAACATCTCCAGCTATATCTTTTAGCACAGAAGCAACTCTCACTGCTTTATCTCCATCAGACTCATCTCAGTCATCATCCTCTCATCCTCTCACTCTTGTCCATAATCATCCCATGATTACAAGAGCAAAGGCCAGTATTCATAAACCCAAGGGGTTCATTGCTACTAAACATCAACTCCCATCTTTAGTTGATTCTCTTACTAAGTTGCCCCCTACTCCAACGACTTTTCTTCAAGCATCTAAGCACTCTCATTGGATGAAAACTATGCAATCTGAATTTCAAGCTTTGCAATCTACTGGAACTTTGGAATTGGTTCCTAATAATTCCAATTATAACCTTATAGGCTGCAGATGGGTTTTTAAAGTTAAACACAAACCAGATGGCACCATTGAAAGGTACAAAGTAAGACTTGTTGCCAAGGGGTTTCATCAACAGGAAGGCTTGGACTTCTCAGAAACCTTTAGTCCAGTTGCAAAGCCTACTACTATCAAGCTCTTACTCTTCATTGATGTTAACTATGATTGGTTTATACATCAATTGGATGTCAATAATGCCTTCCTTTATGGTCATTTAAAGGAAGATGTACATATGATTCAGCCCTCTGGTTTTGTAGACTCTTCCAAACTTCATCATGTCTGCAAGCTTAGAAAATCACTATATGGTCTTAAAGAGGCTCCTAGAGCTTGGTATGAAGCTTTCTACAATGTCATTCTTTCTCTGGGATTTCAGTCCTCATATTCTAATACTAGTCTCTTTATTAAAAATGATGTTTCCATTACTTTTATATTGGTTTATGCCGATGATATAATCATCACTGGAAGTTCAACTACTGAGTGTCAATCTATTATATTGGTTTATGTCGATGATATAATCATCACTGGAAGTTCAACTACTGAGTGTCAATCTATCATCTCCAAACTGCAAGCTTTGCTCCATGTTAAGGATCTAGGAGATATTCACCATTTTTTAGGTATTGAAGTCCACAGATCAGCCAAGGGCTTGCTTATGCATCAATCTAAGTATGCTTTAGACTTGCTCAGAAAGACATATATGTTTGTGGCTAAACATTGTGCAACACATGTGTCTACTTCTAAACTGGATCACTCAGGCACACTATTATCTGATCCCACTCATTATAGGTCCATAGTTGGTGTTTTACAATATCTAACTTGGACAAGGCCTGATTTAGCCTTTGTTGTCAATCAAGTTTGCCAATATATGCATTCTCCAAGAACCATTCATCTGCAGGCAGTTAAGCGCATCCTGAGATATCTCAAGGGCACTGTTCATTCAGGAATTTGGTTTACTTAAGGCACTCAATGTCTCATTGCTTGGTCTGATGCAAATTGGGCAGGTTGTCCTGTGGATAGACAATCCACCAGTGGGTACTGTATGTTCTTAGGTCCTAATCTCATATATTGGAGTGCTAAGAAACAGACCACTATTGCAAGATCATCAACGGAGGCTAAGTATAGGTGTCTTGCAAACACTGCTGTTGAGAAAACCTGGGTGTGCAAGATTCTACAAGATATATCCTTTCCTTTGCTAAAGACACCGATAATCTACTATGATAACAAAAGTGCCATTGCTCTTGCTTTTAATCCTGTTTTCCATGCTCGAACTAAGCATGTTGAAATAGACCATCACTACATCCGAGAGAAAGTTTTACTTGGTTATATTGGTGTACAACATGTTGCTTCCCTTCTTCAAATTGCAGACATTTTTACCAAGTCTTTGTCTGCTGATCAATTTGCTGCTCTTTCTTCCAAGCTATCAGTTCGATCACCTTCCTTCAGCTTGAGGGGGTGTGTTAAGAGTACACATAACAATGAGTCACCAGATTAGTTTCTTATTTAGCTGTTAAGCTTGTGATGTGTAGTCTTAGTTATTTGTATTATGTTGAGTTGGCACTTATATATGGGATAGGATATCTATGTATAAATACTTGATGTATGGTTTTGTTAAAGTAATCTAAGAATCACAATTGTATTTACCTCTCTCTCTCTCTCTCTCTCTCTCTCTCTACATTTCTCCTTCTCTCTCTATAATTGTTTTCCCTCTCTGAATTCTGAGTTTCAACACTAATATCCTATATACAACAAAATGCAATGTATATATCAATTTCTATAACGTACGAGTCATTTCCTTAGCCTTAGGACTGCCTTGTGAGCATCATCTTTACATGCATATTCTGTGCCATTTGTTTTTCCGGCGAGAGAGAGTTGAAACAAATATATGGATATCCAACTCCAAGAGAGATTAAAATATATGGATATCCAAACTCCAAGAGAGATTAAAATATACATGCATATAGTATTATCGTCGTATCATAATTCATATGTGAAGAATAAAGTAACCGTTTGGAAGGGTAGGCTTGTGGAGATCGGTCCTCCCTCAGTCCATTTTCATCACTACACTGCTAGACTGCTAGTGCCAGTCCCCTAGTCTAGTACAGTAGTGGTAGTCCTGGTAAAATTTCCATCAAGAAAATAAAAGGTTTGACCGAAGAAATCGAGGCCACCGCACGCACGCAACCAGACTACTCTTGCTTTCCTTTCCATAATTTCTTATTATTATATATCTTTAATTGATAAATATATATTCAGAGAAGTATTATTGGCATTTCAAAATTTTCATTTTACATTCTTCACAAATGTATTTTTTTTTCCAAATATAGAAAGTGTGAAGTGTAGAATAAGATTTTTGGAATGCCGATAACAATTTTCTATATTTATCATTGTTTATTATTCTTGCTTTTTGCTAAACTTTCAGGAGAAGCAAAGGAATAAGATAAGAATAGAAGTTGAGAGAGTTGATAATATTCTCTTCACCCTCACGGTCAGAGTTTTCGAGTCACATCCTCCTAATTATTCTTTTATCTCATTCTTGTCCTCCATCAAGGAAGGGGATCCTCTCGGGATTCTTTCCAACTAATCCTCATCATCAAATAATTCGAACTCCTAAAATTTAATCCAACTGCTACAAACAGAGGTCCATTCTAAAAGTTATAATAACTTTAGCCGTTTGATCAAATTTCAAAGGTATGAATTATTTGATGAGGAAGATTAGTTGTAAAGGATTCGGAGATGATCCCTTTCCCTCCATCAATACCCACAGGTCACAATTGGTGATGGCTCGGGTGTTTTGTGTGAGGATGTGCTGATAAAAAAATCTCACATTGGTAAAAGAAAAAATCTTGCAATAACTTATATGAGGTTGGGCTACTTCTCATATTGCTAATTGATTTATAGTAGAATTTCAATCTTTTTTTTTATGATATTAAAGCCATATTGACCTTTTGCACGTGTTCTATGTCACCTAAATTATATTATCCACGTGCCTTTATTGTTTTTTACTTTTCATTTTTAACATGTACACACAGTACACGTGGTTCAACGTTTTACTTTTTTTTTCTTTTTTGACATTGTTATAACATGTTACTACAGGTAATTAAGTTGGTTCACCCCGATAAAGTCTTCTTAATTAATTAAACTTTAAGTAGTCGTATATATTTCTATATATAATTTATCTAGTATGAAATTCAAGCAAGATCTGCTTCCAAAGCTTTCATCGAGAACGGTGAAACATAACCCCATTTTCTTCAACTCCTTCCATCACGAGATCCAATCTATCAGGTTCAAACCCACGGGTAAATAACCTTTCTTTTTTTAATTAAATATTATCACTACTGTATGCTTCCTTCCTTCCTCTGATAAAACCCCTACAGAGAGAGACGACCCTGAAAATTTAAAGTCCCGTTCCAATCATCTCTTCTCTCCACCTCTGCATCGTATCTTCCCTCTGTGTTTTTCTAGTAGTCGATTATTCCCTACAAGAGAAGAATCGATATTTTTGCACCGCTACCTGCCGCTTAGGGTTTCTGGGGTGGTGAGAGAAATAGCTAGACAAGAACTATACTACTCTAGAAATTCATAAATAAATATAAATATACATATATATATGTATCTTACTGTTTTTCTCACTCTCCTTCTCTTTTATTTTTTGCTGGATCTCTTTATGGTTTTCAAGAACATACTTATACACATACATGTTATCTGTAATATTCTTGTTCATATGCATATTTTTTTGTATATCTAACTTTCCTTTTACAGTTATAGACCTGATCTTTTCAGACGAAAAAGATTTCATTTTGGTTTTTTTTTTAAAACGAATTAAAAAAGAAGAAGAATATCAGTGATATATGTCAATGTTTTCTTTTTATTTTTTACTTTCTTCTTCTGGCAAATAATACCATTTACCAATTTTACCTGACCCTCGCGTTCACGCGAATTTTGAATCATTACTAAGTTGATTTTCTTGGGGAATTATTCAAGGTCATATATAAGAGGGAAATTCCACCTTTGATTGGCCGGCGCTGATCTTACTATGGCAAAGCCGCCACTCTATGCCATAGATTTCATATTTTCTGTCTTTTCTTGTTCGAATTCATTTCTTATTAAGTCCGTTTGCTTGTTTAATTTCTTTTCCACTCGGGTTGGGCCTATTCATTCATCATGATTCATTTAATATTCCTTTTCTGCCGTACGTTTCTCATCCTTTTTACAGCATTTGTTATTCACTGCAAGAATTCAGATCAGTGTTTTGGTGAGATAGTCATCAATACCACTTAATTACTGTCCGTCATGGTAACGGGACAAGTTTAAAGATACTGATAAGAAAATTAAACATCGACCAAAAAATTATTCTTCCATCTGTGATTCTGTGAATGTTTAAACTTTTTTTTATTTTCAGTTTATGCCATGGGAATTTTAGTTTTGGAATTTTCGCGATCTTTGTATGCTGATGATGATGGTGATGGTCTTATTTAATATGTATATTATATATGTAATATTAATGAATGGATTGGTCAAATACAGAGGAAGAGGTGGAAGATGGCATCGTCGTCGACAAATTCGCCATGCGCGGCGTGTAAGTTCCTGCGACGCAAGTGCCAGACAGAGTGCGTATTTGCGCCATACTTCCCACCGGACCAGCCGCATAAGTTTGCTAATGTTCACAAAGTTTTTGGGGCCAGCAACGTCACTAAACTGCTCAATGAGTTGCACCCACACCAGCGTGAGGACGCCGTCAACTCGCTCGCCTACGAGGCCGATATGCGCCTCCGCGATCCCGTCTACGGCTGCGTTGGAGTCATCTCTCTCCTCCAACACCAACTCCGCCAACTTCAGATGGATCTGACCTGTGCTAAATCCGAACTCTCCAAATATCAAAATCTGCAGGGTCTCACTGCCAGCCACGGACTCATAGCCGCCGCCGCTGCTGTCGCCGCAACTGCCACTGCTGCCACCCACACCCACAGTAACAATAACAATAATAATAACGATCACGATCATCATCTACATTTACAGTCCTCTTCACTCAACAACTTGGGGATGGGGTTCAATCTCATTTCAGGCGGCGGAGGCCGAGAACACTACCCCAACCAGTTTTTTCCCAGAGATCGAGATCATCATTCCTATCATCAGCAACAGATGATGATTAGGAGCTTTGATGGCGGAAACAACTACGATGCAAGCCTTCTTGCCATGAACGCTGCTGCAGGGGGCATTTATGGCCAACTCAGTCAACAGTTCCAGCAAACTAGGGCTGCTGCTGGTGACGATCGCCGAACCATTGATCCTTCTTAATTAGGATTTCCTCGTTTCCTTATCTACTCACAACAACTTCAACCAATCCCATCAAATTATTTCAGGTACGTCCATTATTTTTTTTTTTATAGAAAAAATACGATATTCATTAAGGATTGAGTTAAATACGTACGTCTTATACATAAATATACAATTACAAATTTTATATTTCATTTCCACAGTAATATCAATTTGGTTGTGATCCATTTATTAGTTTTATTGTTGTTGTTCTTGTTATTTCCAGCTTTTGATGGTTGGATATATAAGTGCCTTTAATTAGTACTGTATGATTACTTTTGTAGGTCAATTATGCGCTAATTGACATACAGTCAATCAGGCCAAATGCTGATCAAATAAAAGTTTTCAAATTTTTAATTTTATGGTGAAAATTAATTGTTGAAGTTCGTATTTAGTTATTAAAAAACATATTTTAATATTTTTACTTTTCAACAGAAAAGTAATTTATTATTGTTTACTATTAAAGTGATCTGTAAAATACTCAAACTTAACTATGAACACTAGAGTGATTTGATTGATATCCTACATTTGTTAAGGATATACCGAAAATACTATAAATTCATACAACCGCTTAACTTAACCAAACTATTCTTACACCCGCACTGCCTAGTAATACAGTGTTTTAAAAAGTCGATAGTTTCCAACCGAAAGTGAGTAAAGTTTCACCCAAGTTATGCTGAAACCGTGTTGAATTTTTCGCAAAATGTACTGAGGTAGTGTTTTGGGAGGTGCTTTACCGAAATTGTTTTAAAAATCAGTATGTACTAAATGAATATCCCACTTTTTTGTTAGATATCTATCGAAATGTCTTCACTTTTTGGGTATAGATCTACCAACATATCTTCATAATTAAGAGAAATATCTAATAAAATACTGTCTATCTAATAAAATACTGTCTCGTGTTTTAGGGTTTGACCAGCGTTATGACAATGTTCCAAATGATGCAAAATGGGAACAAAAGGGTTATATATATATACACACACACACACACACACATATATATACACCTTGGAAACCTTTCACAAGAGGGATCCCCATTTTTCTAAAAAAATGAGGACACCCTCTTGACTGTTGGATCTGACTTTAATGAAATTGTGTGGCTGAGATTGTGTGGCCTGTATTTTAATCTCAACCACACAATTTCATTAAAGTCAATCAAACGGTCAAAAGGGTGTCTCCATTGTTTTAGAAAAATGGGGATCCCTCTTGGTAAGGGTCCTGTATATACCTTATATGCAGTAAACAGTCGATTTTGTGTTCTATTTGTCAAAGTTAACCATATCAAAGTTTGTGTGAGTATTTCCGTCACTAGTGGTAGGGGTTTATTTGATCCCACAATAATGGGTTGGAGCATGTACGAGAGTTTGAAGAAAAAGACTCTTGGTGTATAGATGTTATTTCACGGTAGACTCGGGACTTTGAAAATCCTTCCTCCAAACATAACCATACGACCCAAAATAGTATTTTATAGTGGTACATCTACATTATTAGTATATTCAACAAATTGTGAGTGCCAATAACCCACTCTAAATAATTATTTTATTTTTAGAAACCCTAAATATTTTTAAGTGAGCACATCCAAAGAATAGTCCAACTTAATGAAGGGAAAGAAAAAAAAAACAAATGACGTTTTATTGCCATGGCAAAAAACAATCATGTCTAAGCACTCTCCTATGCGTTCCATCCTCACAAATCCCTCTTTCCCCTTACGGCCAACAGTTTAACTCATTTATAATATCGTTTGTCATAAAAATAAAAAAATAAAAAAAAAGAAGACGATACAAATCCCACTGTTGTACCTACATCAAAGTACTGTTATCAATTCGTTCCTTTCTTCTTTTTTTCCATTTAAAACAAAATAAATTTTTACTGTGAAAGAAAAAATGATTATACCCAAAACAGACTTTAGGACTTTTTTACAACAAAAGAAAAACAGCCCTTTGGGACTGTATATAAATACGAGTGTAATATCCACATACCTCATTTTACTTTTTTCATACCTTTTTAATTTTCGGTCATCAGATCGGATGAATTGAAGAAGATCAATAGACAGAAATTATCAAAGAATGTGTGAAAAGTAAAATAAGATGTATAGATAGCATACCCCTATAAATATCATCCGAAGTCCGGACTCGGACTATTCGCTGGAAGTAATCATTATGCAAACAGCCTTACACTGCGCACGGTTGTATTGTATGACAATCTCTACTCATGCGAAAAGCTAGCTAAATAATTTTGTGATTAATTAGGTTTTGCTTTATAAGTCATACATGCATAGTTCCCACAATCATGATTTTGTTAACTCTTTCTATCCATTTGTTTTGGCACAGACATGCAGGGTATATTAACTATCAAGAAGAAAAAGTTCGAGAGATTTCAAAAGCCAAAAGAACGAGTACGCTGAGGGAGACACAGAGATGGGTGGAAGAGGTGACAGTTTAATTTGATTAATCAATAACCCATTTACATACAATTTAATTATATCTAATTTATGTCTCTTGGAAATTGTTTTCTCATACACATAGTATATCAACTATAAATATATTTTCTTTGCATATATATATTAGTATTGCAATCCTCCTCCGTCCTCTAAGGAGAAACAAAAAGGGGAAAAAAAGAACAAGAACATGCCCAACAAAAATAAAGAAAAAGGGAAAACAAGTTTGTCCAGAAAGTGTCCTTCAACTCGCAGCAGTCTCACCAGTAAAATTAGGAGACATGGTGCATGTGAAATGTCAAATGTTTGTTATCATGGATAATTGTTAGTGTGTGAGACAACTGTTTTTGTTGATGGTTGTAATTATATTCAAATGGACGGATAGAATCAGTGTATAAACTGACAGTAGCTGGACATTTTTTATTTTTAATATATCTGGTGTCGCTTATGGACGACACCAGCTTATTTATTTTATTTATCTAAATGTAGTAATGTCGGTTATGACTGACAGTAACTTTATTATTTTATTTATTAAAATTACAAGATGTCTGTTTGGATCGACACTAAGGGTGACATTTTAATTGTTTCCATGTCGCTTAATAGCGACGTAAGAGCCAATGTCACTTAAAAGCGACGTTGTTGGTCTTTTTATTTAATATTACTTTGCTTCTTGGTGGCGGATTAAGGAGGCTAAGCGACGTCAATACCCTTTTGGTGACGGTGGCAATGGTGTCACTTTCTCTATGCGACATTGCACGGTTTAATGTCAGTTATTTACCAAAAATTCGACAGTAATTGGTGTTTCTTGTCAATTTTCACCCGACAGTCATATGCCCTTTTGTAGTAGTGTGTCTCAACAGTAAAATTAGGAGACAGATATCTATTTGCAGTAGTCCCATATATATGATCCTATTCCTATAATAGCCAGGTCATTTCTAAATTTAATTTGGTTATGAAATTTGAAAATCTTTGATATATAATATATGCATGATCATAAATCATAATAATGTTAAAGCATGTATATCCCCGTATGATGATATGGAAAGTTTCAAAAAGATGGATGCATTGTGGACTAAGTTTTGTACACTAGACATGAAAGTTGACGATTTGATTATTATTTAAGTGTTGATTAACGTGCTTATTTTGTATTGATGACATATCATTTAGTTTGCAAATTTTGTTTAAAATTTTTATCTGCATAGTTTTGTGTGTGAAATAGTTTTATCAAAGAGCAGGCTAGGCCATAAGTTTTGGAGTCATCAATATAATGATTAATGAGTTACCATTTTAGTTGGGAATTGTTATTAGCACTCCAAAAATCTCATTTGGCACTCCAAACTTTCTATAATTGAAAAGAAAAATAAAGTGTAGAATGAAATTTTTGGAGTGCTAATGACAATTCCCTTTTAGTTTGTACAATATTATAGTTAACATAAAATTTCTATCAGAACTCAGGAGTCATTTGACCAACTGGTGAAATGTTGTAAGTTACTTGACAACACTTACTGCAATTTGCAAGCGGAGAATAATCAAGTTTAATCGATCAGGTGTCCTTTTTCCAATACTAGGGTTGGAGCCAACAATATTCAAGAAGCGACACGTGGATTTTTTGGTGAAGATGACAAAATTACCCTCGAATCACACTAGGTTTCCTACACGCGAGCAGTGGAGAATCATCCATCAACAGAGTCAAGAGTGCCCAAAATAGGTAACAAGTTCAAATTTATCTCATCCATCTTTACTCCATATCCTCTACAAGGAAATCATTCCATAACTTACAAAAACATTCCTTTTATTATGTTAATTAGCCAATTAATATATTTATTCCTAATCAATATATTAATTGCTAATAAAATCACCAAATAACATCCAAAATATACACAAAGGGCCGGTCACTCTTTCTCCAAGAGGGACCGGCCATGCCCTTTATATATTGGCTCCCATTCTCACCAAAAGGGAGGTCCACACTCTTGCAAAACTCCCAAAAAATTTCTAAACACTTTTTCTTTCTAAATTCTAACTTTGGCATCGGAGGTTCTTCCGCCAAAGCCTCCCCCAATTCATCTTGGGCGCGTGAGGCTCTTGGCCTTGACCAAATGTGTTAATTGTTTGGTATGTGCAATTTTGTCCAAGAAAAAAGCGACGAAAATTTACATCTACAAGGATTTATATCTTTCTTTTTTTATCCTAGTCGTTTAATTAGACTGACGCGGCAAAAGGAATAGTTTAGCCAGCATATATATATGCATTTTGAAATTTATATATATACACACTGTAGAGAGTATATATAGATATATACGGATGATAAATGCCTGGGCAAAATTAGTTTGGAAGTCATGGATACTGCAAGCATAAGGCATTTCTTCCGTTCCCGGACAAAGGCAGAAGACAACGGAATAAGACAAAATGACTGACTGACGGATAGGTGGATAGATGGGAGAAATTAATTAAGCCGACCCTCAACCGAGAGAGAGAGAGAGAGAGAGAGAGAGAGAGAGAGAGAGAGAGAGAGAGAGAGAGTGAGAGAGAGTGCGTGTGTGTGCGCGTGTGAGCCTAGTTTTTCTCTTTCTGCCAGAAACATGAAAGGCCATTCCAGAGAAGATGTCATGGCCATTTACTACCCTCTGTGCAGAATACTCAGTAATAATTTATGAAAAGAACCAAAAAAAAGAACTAATTAAAATCCCATGCAAAACAATAATAGGAATCAACCCGCACGAAAAAGAGATTAGCTAGCTAGCTAGTCTGATCAGAAAGATTAGAGGAGAAGAAGTAGACAGATAGAGATCCTCCCCATATATAGCAAGATAAACATGAACTTAATTAATTGAATATGTTAGTGGCAGGCAGATGCTTAGTCTACGGGCTCCCTAATTTTATAGCTAAGCTAGGCTATCACTCAACAGCGAAAGATAAAGTTTTTTATCTAATAATATATTATCATATATAAAAATTGTTTCCTAAATAACGATATTTATTTTGATAGAAAAAAAAAACAATATTTATTGGATCAACCTAAATGATAATAAGCTCATTACATAAAAAGGTGCTCTTCATAGTCTCGAGTCTCGTGGGTGAAAACTGAAAACCCATGCTTCTAAATCCCTTGCTTCCCTTCCCAATTCGTTATTTGGCTCCAAAGTCACAAACGGACGTAGTCAAATCAAATCAAATAAAAATGAAAAATGATTTCCATGGCAATGCTGACGTACTAGTGCAATGATCGCTTTGGCCTTAAATGCATTTGCCATGTGCCAGTCGTCTGTGTCTCCCCTGTAAATTCTCTCTTTCTCTCGTATGCATATTCCTACACAAACATATATAGGCTACTTTCAGAGAGATTAAATTTATTACTAAAATTTTATAAATTAAATGATATAAAAATTTATGACTAGTTGACTAATTTTTTACATATTTTGTCTAAAATTTCACCTACATAGCATTACTTATATATATATACACACACACACATATAATGTTATGAAGATTAAATTTTTAAACTAAATTTTATAAACTAAATGATGTGGCTGTTCATAATTGGATTATTACTTAAATCTTGATTAATGTGTTTATTTCTTATTAATGACACATCATTTAGTTTGTAAATTAATTTAAAATTTTAATTTCCCTAATATTACATATATATGGGTGTGAAATAATCCATATATCTATCTATCTAATCCTCTGATCTATCTATCTAATCCTATGACCTATTATATGTGAATATGATCTAATATGTATTCATCAGCGATTAGGGGTACGTACTTACTATAATCCTCTGACGCTTCTTGCACTCATGCTATTGCAATACTGCATCATATTCGGACCCATGTACGTATTTACAAGGGCTTATGATATTTGGTCCACTTTTGTAACATTACTTTGGATCTGATCTATTTATTCATTTTAATACAAAAAATGGCGTCTAGCTAAATAAAAACCTTGCCACCTAGATTATCTAGTTATGTTTGATATTTTCTAATATTACTAACCAGCCGCTCGACCTAAACAGCAGCCTCCTTCCTTCAATCCCTAACTAAATCCTTGCCAGCGTTTACTTCTAACTCTAACATTACAAATTACAGGTCCTAAACCAGCTCGCTCCCTTCATATTTGTAAACACCAAATTAGTGAACCTGTGTAATAAGTTATAAAAATCAGTGAACCAGCTGTACCGATTCTATCATTACTGAACGTATATTCATATAATTAGTGAATCTGTGGGTTAGGAGAGATTTTTCAATGTGACGGGTACATGGGATGATACACCACGTGTTCACTAAATAAATGGTATGATATATGTGATAAAAAGTTAATAACTTAAAAAATAAAATTTCTCACCATTCTTATTAAAACATATGGTATACCACTTGTGTTTCCGTCACACCTAAAAGTTTCTCGTGGGCTAGTGTTATGTCCCCAATTAAGGTAATTGGATGTGCGGTTTAAAATGGTTTTGATTGTGAAAGTGCGTTTTTTTTTTATGATTTACATTTGAGTAAATTACACTTTCATACCTTATGTTTGGGCTCCATTTCAATTACTTACAACATCTTTAAAACATTTCACTTTCATACCTTAAGTACTATTTTATTTCAAAATAATACCTCCGTTACATTTTCCATCCATTGATCCGTTAAATGCTGTTGTGGCTGCCACATATATGCCACGTGGCTGCCAAATGTCTGCCACGTGGCAAAAACAAATAATTTTTAAATTTTAAAAAAAAAAAACCTGAATTTTTACAAAAAAAAGGGTAAATTACACTTTCATACCTCAAGTTTGGGGTCTATTTCAATTCCTTACAACATCTTTAAAACATTTCACTATCATACCTTAAGTACTATTTTATTTCAAAATAATACATCTGTTACATCTTTCATCCATTGATCCATTAAATGCTGACGTGGCTGCCACATATATGCCACATGGCTGCCAAATGTTTGCCACGTGGCAAATAAAATAATTTTTTAATTTTTTAAAAACCCTGAATTTTCTCAACAAAAAAAATAAAATAAAATTGAAACCCACATCTGCAAGAGGAAGAAGAAGGAGGAAGAAACAAAATATTGTCCCTCCCCCCAGCGACCCACATATGCAGGAAGAAGAAGAAAAGCCATTCCCCCCCCCCCCCCCGGCCGGCGACCCTTCTCCCATCCCCCCCCCTCCGGGACCCTCCTCCTTCCGCGATTTGGTGATTTTCAGTGTGGGTGAGTTTTGAAAATAGTTTGAGATGATTTTTGGACTGGTTTTGTGGTAGATCCACCTAATCTCGGGTGGGATTTTGGGGGGTGGGTGATGGGGGATTTTTGGGAGGGGTGGCTCGGGTGGGATTTTGGGGTTTTTTTCTTTCTTTCTTCCTCCCTCCTCTTCTTCTTCTTCTTCTTCTTCTTCTTCTTGCAGATGTGGGTCGCTGGGGGGGGGGGGAGTGGGGGAGGGACAATTTTTTTTTTCTTTCTTCCTCCCTCTTCTTCTTCTTGCAAATGTGGGTTTCAAATTTTTTATTTTTTATTTGTTAAGAAAATTCAGGTTTTTTAAAAAAAATAAATAAATTATTTTATTTGCCACATAGCATACATTTGGCAGCCACGTGGTATATATGTGGCAGCCACGTCAGCATTTAACGGATCAATGGATGAAAAATGTAACAGATGTATTATTTTGAAATAAAATAGTACTTAAGGTATGAAAGTGAAATGTTTTAAAGATGTTGTAAGAAATTGAAATAGACCCCAAACCTGAGGTATGAAAGTGTAATTTACACTTTTTTTTTTTTTTGTAAAAATTCAGGTTTTTTTTTTTAAAAAAAAAAATTTTGCCACGTGGCATATATGTGGCAGCCACGTCAGCATTTAACGGATCAATGAATGGAAAATGTAACGGAGGTATTATTTTGAAATAAAATAGTACTTAAGGTATGAAAGTGAAATGTTTTAAAGATGTTGTAAGGAATTGAAATAGAGCACAAACCTGAAGTATGAAAGTGTAATTTACCCTTTACTTTTCTGCTTTAGTTGGTGAACCTAGGCACGTGAAACTTCCTTGTTAGCGAACCTATCATCGTTAATGGCCCTATCAGCGTGGTCTACAAGTAACAGTTTTATGCATAGTTTATTCCTTACTCTAAGCTTGATGCAAGTTAGGTTAGACCATTGTCGAAATTTTGCTGTGTTATATTGAGGATGAGGAACCAAATCAGAATAATACATATTTCATAAAGATGTGCATGACATCGTTTTTGGTGTTATTTAAACCATATTACAAAGGGATGTCATCGAAATACCATAAGAGATCAAGTTTACTCAACACTTGATCTTGATGAACAGATCCATTTTCGCTAGTCCCCCAATAAGAGTACCAAAGGAACACAAATTAGGAGAGTGTAACATGCTAACCAAAGCAAACCAAAACTTTCATATATGATACCTCTAATCAAGGTCAGAAGCACACTAACAAGAAAGTCTAAATATACTAATATAATCCCGATGTATACAATGTCTCAATAGCTTATAAACAGTGAAAGTCAAATGAGGTAAACAAGGAGACAAAGTACTCAAAATCAAGAGCATTAAGATCGTGCAACCGTGCATAAATTTAACACAAGAATTTAGATTTCTAAATATAGCCTAAGGGTATATAGGGTACTCGGAAAAAAAATACAAAACACATCTTTAAAATTAGGCTAACACTGTCACTAGTACTAGGGTCTAGTGGTATTCTGCACTTGTGTGAAGGTTTTAAGTTCGATTTTCACCAAAAGTGAATTTAAACCACATTTTGCTAGCCTATTGTGAGACTTATCCACTCTCCACCATTTAGTATAGATAATATCGTTTGCTCAAAAAAAAAAAAAAAAAAAAACAAAAAAGGAATTAGGCTAACACATTATCATAAAAATAAGAAAGCCAATAGACCTGGATTGATATGCATAAACTTCATGATAAATCTAATAATTCATGACAAACTAACTTGGATCTATATCTAATTATCTCGTATTTAGGCGTGGATTTAAGATGGACCTTATTTGAAGTATAATTGTGGTAATTAAGGATGCTTGATCGTTTAATTAACTAGCTAAGACGACATAATGCAACACAGGGCACCAATTTGCACTGTTTATATAAATTGTTCTAGTTGTTATACACATACCAGCAGTACTGTTCAAAAAAAAGGACCCGAAGGACAAATGGAATTATATATATACTAATTAATTGATTCATTAGATCTTAGACTTCAAGAAGCAGAGTTACATAGAAATCAAAGGGGATTAGAAGTTGTCTAGGAATCGCCTCGATGAAATAATTATGAATGTGATGGTGTGAGTCAACTCAAGCTCAAGATGGCCTAGGCGATATATGAATGGGTGATGCATGGTTGACATGAGGCCTTTCGTGTCAATAGTACAAGAACCAGTTGGGGTCGGGGTCGGGAGGAACAAAATGTTCGGCCACATAGATATGGGATCTTTTGATATAAGCGTCTTAGTTTTGAATTTTTTAGATTAAACATTTATGTCTTTTATTAATTTGATTAAACTTTTTTTGTCATAATTTTGGTGCTATATGCACATTATATTGTAACAAATTTCCTATAATCTAGCATTTTAATTACACCCTTCTCCGTTAGAGATAATTGTAAAAAAAAAAAAAAGTTGGCTAGATTCAATTTATTTTCACAATAATGCTACAATTTAGCAATAATTATCTACGATTTAAGATATTTTCTTTCCAAAATAGTTTAAAATATTTTTAACTCCCACAAAATCAAACGTACCGAAATAAGTTTTTCTTTTAGTACGTTAAGAGAAAATAGGATTGAGAATAATATAAACGTACCAATACACAATGTGTACAAAATAAAATGTACCGAAATAAAAATCAAATGTACCAATATTAACAATATGTAGCAAATCAAACGTACCAATATTAACAATATGTATCAAATCAAACGTATCAAAATTGCAAATAAACGTACCAATTAATTATTTTTGTAAATTCAAACGTACCCGCATATAATATATACGTAATGTATTGTACCTAATAATAATTCGTCAACAACTGTGACAGCTCGTCCTAGGAATTTTGTACAGTTGATGTGAATTGACGGAATTGCCCTAAGCGTGGGTGTGTGAAATTGGGAATTTCATTAAAGTATTGGTCCAATTATACAACTTCCTAAGTTTTTGGGACCAATTGGAAATTAGGAAATGGTTTAGTTGTGATTGGTTGGTGGATTTTGGACCACTCATCTAACTTCTCTTTCTTCTCTCGTGTGTTCTCTCTATCTCTCAGAATCTCACTCTCTCTCTTCCTTCTTCGTACGGACATCACTCAAAACCCTTCGAAACTTGATAGATCGAGCTCATGCTTGGTTCCATTGTGTTCATCTCGTTCATACGAACTCACTGGTACCATTTTCAGGTAAGAACTACTTCGAAATCACGTGAAAACCTTAACCCAAGTTGGGGTACTGTTCATGCAAACGTTAAATCTTGTGTTTTTGGAAATTTCAAGCTCACAGGGAGCTTAAGGAGGTCCTAAGGAAGCTCATAGTTTGTCGTTTGGTGGTTTTGGCCGTCGAGATCGTGGATTCAAAGTTTGGCCGGATTTTGTGGAAATTCTCCGGCGAGATTCCTTCGTGTTTTGGACTACAAAGTGGTATATTTCTCTTCCTTATGTTTTAAGCTTCATTTTGGTTTAAAGATCGTGAAAAATGGTGCAAAAATGGCCAAGATATAGAGTTTTAAAGTTTTTCCAGTTTTCCGACAACGGCGACGGTTGCTAGAGTTCTGAGGTAGGAGACGACGGAATATTCCGTCAAGTTTGACTGAATATTTCAACGTCGTTAGTTAAGTTTAACAGTTATCGTTAGGATTTGACGTAATATTCCCGGAATATTCCTGACAGCGTTAACTGACGTCGTCAGTGTGACTGTCACGTCGCCGTGCCCTTGCCGAGGCGTGGGTGGTCGGAAAATTTTTCTAAAAATATAGGGTTGTTCATGAGGTTGTGTAGATCACTGTGGTATATTCATATACCCAAATTGAGCAATATATGAGAAGTTATTAGCTAGTTTTGTTTATGTGCTTAAAATACCGTTTATACAGTTATTTCTCATATAGGCGAGACCTATCCGGAAGACGAGCGTAACCAAGCTAGGCACGGGGGTTACAACCCGACTACTTATCAGTAAGTGGGCTTTTGTTTTCCGTATATACCTATATACTTGCTTTTCCCAGAAAATGAATTTAAAGAATTATATGATTTGAAATGCCATGCAAAGTATCTATTTATTTTATTTATGCATTAGTGATTGCATATAATAATGATGGTGTTGCGGACGCACAGGTAAGTGGCAAGTAAGTTTATATACTGGTTATGATGAGAATGAATGATGTGATGTGATTAGAGCTCATAAACCTGCACCTTGATATTAGTGCTCCCGCCCAGAGTTAAGGGCATAGTCTTTCACGTGATGTTCACCTCCCGCACCACATGCTAGCCTTGGATCCAAGTTAGGTGCACAGTCCTGTCGAATAGACCACTATAGGTGGGTTCGACTTGTAGGTGACCCACGAATCATTCGGACAGTCTTCACGTGATTGTAGCACTAGAGCATATTATTCTATATACAATGATGTTGTGCAGACCACTAGAGGTGGTATTGATTTGTGTGCAGGATATACGATATGATTGAGTTGATTATGAGCTATATGATATGATGGGATTGTTATGAGCTATATACAGCCGAGGGCTGAGTTGATTATCTGGAATTCAATCACATTCACAGAGTTATGACTTGGCATTCAGTTATGATACTTTGGCATGGCATACATACATTCATACATACATATTTTCCAGCAAGATTTCGAGAATTATATATGAGTATATACTTTATTTCTGGGAAATTATACAGGTTTTACGGAGAGGGGTTATAACTTCTGAGAAAAGAATGGTTTTGAAAAGATTTGTTTTTGCCCACTCACGTTTTCTGTTTTTCGCCCCTCCAGGTATTAGGTAGTGTTCGTTGGTGGGATACGAAGAACTCATCGGACGTTCTGATAGAATTCACTTATATAGGACCACATTCGGGTGTTATCTCCATTTAGTACTTTCTGCTTGACTGCATGTAGACCATTTATGCTCTGGTTGTGTAAACCATCTTAATTCTCACACTAGCACACTATCTTGATTTGGGTTGCTGGTTGCATGGTTTTAATTCGTTCATATCTTTCTGATTAATCTTGCTTCCGCACTGTGCACATGGTTACGTCACCCTCACATAACGGCCAGCATGCCCCACTTTCGGATCAGGGTGTGTCAACAACTATACTTAAAAAAACAGCAAAAAAATATAATTTCACAAAAAATTGAAAAAAATTACATGGAGCTTTTATGATAATCACCAACTATTTGAAAAAAAAAAAAAAAAAACCACTTGGAAAAAGAAATAATATTAAGTGTTTGCATAACAAAAAAAAATTGTGATCGACAAAACATATCTGGAAGAAGAGAAAATATAGTTTAATTATGCAGATAAAAAGATAAATTCAAAAATTATTTTAATTTTAAAAAATATAATAATGACATGTAATTTAGGGTGGTTATTGGTCAAAGCACTTTAATTAAGTTTTAAAAAAACACAGATGTTTAATCTAAATGATATAGAAAAAGTGTAGGAGATTCTAATTTTTCCCACAAATATCTAAAGTTTAAGAAACGCCCAAAAAACTTTTGTTATTTAATATAAATAGCAACATTATATTTGAATATGACTGAAGAATAAAATTACATGGTTAAACACGACAAAAATCAAAGAGAAATTCAAGACCTACACTTACCTCTTGTCCAACTTCCTCATTTATCAGGAAAACAAAAAAAACAAAACATTTCCGCTTTTTTTATTTTTCTCACAATTTAATAATACTTTACTGGGCCTTACAATTATAAATTAATTGATAATTTTGCAAAAAAAATGCACGGAGATCCATCTATAAGTAAAACTTTAATGTTGTACTTTTTTCAGGTTTTGGTCATTTGGTCTCTTAAGATTGAATTGATTGTTGATTATTTAGTAATGATTATTTTTGTAGCTTTCTTTACTTATTATGTAATGAAATTTGGAAACTCATAATTAGCATGAGTTTTAAAGTTTGTTTGAGTTTTAATTATTGCTCTCTAGTATCAATATAATAGATAATAGATATTTTAAAAAAAATAAAATTGGAAGACTATCTTAAGAAGGCTCCTTCATATATTTAGCATATGGCCTCCGAAATTTCAAAGACGGCCGTTTCTTAATTTGTTTCCACATATTCTACTTTTGTTATTGGGTTAGCCGTACACTTTACATGTTTCTAACGATTCATATGGCATCATCAAATAATTCAAGTCTTGATAAGAATATACAATGCACTAGAATGTCCTTGTTGGCGATCCTTGTATTAATTGAACGGAATGTCACCATGTCGATTTACCTATGCCATACAAGTCCTTATTCTTAAGATAAAGGGGCAAATGGATATATTTTGAGAGAAATATTAGGGAGATGAGGTTATATCATCTTTTTAATAAAGACGAAATCTATTTGTACTGGTGAGCTTTACTTTTACTTCGAAAATAATGTAATGTGATTTACCAAAATTTAGTCCCTCTAACATTTGCAGTTCTCACGACTATTTTTTTTCTTTCAAATATCTATTTTTCTAGTGGAGGAAAGAGGTAAATCATATCAGTATATGAGAATGCAAACAAATTGTAGAAAGGTGTAAATATTTAGCATTTATTCCGGGTTGTCCCTCTGCCTCAGGCTCAGCGCAGTGAAATAATAATACCCCATTAAAGCACGAATGGGATCCCCATGTGTAATTCAAGGACAAATCCATCCAGTATTTACCACTCAATGCCTAACACAACCCTTTTGCAGTTATTGGACAGTGCCAACTCCAACACCATTCTTCCTTCTTCTCTCCTCCTCCTCCATGCATCCATCAGACTCTCTCTCTCTCTCTCTCTCTCTCTCTCTCTCTCTCTCTCTCTCTCTCTCTCTCTCTCCAGTAGGCAGGCAGGCATGAATCTGAGATGACTAATCATCACCCCACACTGATCAATCAGCAAGTATTATTCCAGGCAGCGCAGGCAGGCATCAGCAGGGCAGGGCCTTGAGTCTTGACTATTCTCTCTTTCTCTTCTCCATTTACTTAATTCAACAGCCTCCCCTTCTTGGAATTTGGCCTCAAACCCTTTCCAATATTTATATTATAATACATACATACATACATACATACATACATATATTATATAAATCAAACTTCCATTACAAAACAAACACAAAGAAATAATAGGTAGGAGAGAAAAACGGAAAAAGAACGTTTCATCAGTAGCAACACCTGTTACATCTTTTTCTTCCCCCCTTCCTTAATTTCGTGCCTTTTGTCCCCCCTCCAAACTCCCAACTCTAAACCCTTGCCTTCACTCTTCAAGGAACTAACGACTTAATATTTACTCTCTCTTTTTCTCAATACACTATCTATATATACATGTTAACTTTGTCATCCGCATAACTAAATCGACAATATACAGTGAATGGTACTACTTTTAATTGCATCGAGCTTCTTATGGACAATATTTGTGACATCCCACATCGCTCAGGGGAGTGATCCTTAAATGTATATTCCCATCCCTACCTAGCATGAAGCCTTTTGGGAGCTCACTGGCTTCGGGTTCCGTAGGAACTCCGAAGTTAAGCGAGAATGGGGCCAGAGCACTCCCATGATGGGTGACCCACTGGGAAGTTGCTCATGAGTTTTCAGAAACAAAACCGTGAGGGTATGGTTGGGGCCCAAAGCGGATAATATCGTGCTACGGTGGTGGAGCGGGCCCGGGAAGTGGTCCGCCCCGGGCCGGGATGTGACAATTGGTATCAGAGCCAATCCTTGGCCGGAAGTGTGCCGACGAGGATGTTGGGCCCCTAAGGATGGTGGATTGTAACATCCCACATCGCCCAGGGGAGTGATCCTTAAATGTATATTCTCATCCTTACCTAGCACGAGGCTTTTTGGGAGCTCACTGGCTTCGGGTTCCGTAGGAACTCCGAAGTTAAGCGAGAAGGGGGCTAGAGCACTCCCAGGATGGGTGACCCACTGAGAAGTTGCTCGTGAGGTCCCAAAAACAAAACCGTGAGGAAATGGTAAGCCCAAAGCGGACAATATCGTGCTACGGTGGTGGAGCGGGCCCAGGAAGTGGTCCATCCCGGGCGGGGATGTGACAATTTGGTATCAGAGCCAATCCCTGGCCAGAAGTGTGCCGACGAGGACGTCGGGCCCCTAAGGGGGGTGGATTGTGACATCCCACATCGCCTAGGGGAGTGATCCTTAAATGTATATTCTTATCCCTACCTAGCATGAGGCCTTTTGGGAGTTCACTGGCTTCGGGTTCCGTAGGAACTCCGAAGTTAAGTGAGAAGGGGGCCAGAGCACTCCCAGGATGGGTGACCCACTGGGAAGTTGCTCGTGAGTTCCCAGAAACAAAACCGTGAGAGCGTGGTCAGAGCCCAAAGCGGACAATATCGTGCTACGGTGGTGGAGCGGGCCCGGGAAGTGATCCGCCCCGGGCCGAGATGTGACAATATTGATGTGGTTAACACTAAAAATGCTAAGTCATCTCTCCCTAACTTCAACAGAATATCAAAGAGGGTTGATTAAATAGGAACAAGTTAGCGAGTATTTACTTTTCTTTCCTTGCTTGAAGTATTGAGTCTGGTTGCACGCATAGTCAGCAAAATACGGAATAGGTAAAGGGCGTGAAAAAATACATATGTATTATTCGGTAACTTTGTTAAAATAATACTTTAAAAAATTTGGCCATTTTTTTTAATTTGATTTTATTCAATAATATGTTAAAATATGAGTAAAATGCGTGAATTTTATATGTATTATTAAAAAAATTGTGAAGATAACGTGTTTTAACGTGAAAAATACATACACACGTGTATCGCACGTTAGATTTTAAAAAAACGTGTAATTTAACGAATCAGTAATACTTCTATGGAAGGCAGCTTTTTTTTTTTTTGAAAACTATGTACGACGTGTATAAAACGCGAATTTACTTACTATCGTTACACATGTGGCTCACAATGTGGTCTCACAAGAGAGGGCTTGTTGAAATTTTAAAAATCTCACATCGGATTTTAGCTTAATAAAATATAATACATAAACGAAAAGTTCCTAATAGCACAACGTCTTTTTGTAATAAAAACTTTATACTTGTAGAGTTGTACGGACGGTAAAATGCAAGTAGAGAGAACATGTTAGTGTGCTTAGTAGGGAACCAATGAACCTCTCTCTGAAATCTTGAAAATGAGTCCATAAAATAATTTGGGAATTGTTATTGGCACTCAAAAAATTTCATTCTACACTCCAAACTTTCTATATTTGAAAAGAAAAATACACTTGTGAGGAGTGTAGAATGAGATTTTTGAAGTACTAATAACACTTCTCAATAATTTTGTAGTCTTTTTTACTAAAATTATACTTGAATGTAAGAATTCATGGTTGAGCTACAATACATGCGAATGGATCGAATTGTAACTTAATATATATGAGGATAATGATTTGAGTCACGCCAATTGCAGAGGAAAATATTCGCTATATTCAAGTTTGAATTTATTTTTCTATAAATAGAGTATTTTATTATATTATATATATTCGCTATATATAGTCGATGCTTTTTTTTTTCTTTGAGACTGGGAGGGTTGGTTTGGGTTCTACTGCTGTGTAGATGCTACAACAGAGTTCGCTTTCGGTTGCGGCTTCCTTGTATACTCTTCTTTGCGCATTTGTGTACCCCAAAAAAGATAAAAAGAAGAAAAGATGAAAAGGAAAGGCAACTTCAAGCAGTGAGAGGCACTCACTGAAAGAGAAATTTTCTCTTGCGCATTTTTTTTTTCACAAGTAAACAGTTGAAATTTAACTAAATGAGATTCAAATAAATCCCAACCCTTCTTTTTTGTCCTTTGATGCGCAGGAGAGCAAAGCTCCTCATTGTAATTATGTCACGACGACAATTTCCGAGCCCCCGAACAACATTGAGTCCAAATCGAGCTTCATGCTGCTGATCGTTAATGAATGACATCTCTACTGCAACGCTTATCACAGTGAGACTACATGTGTTATCTTGTTCTGCTATATAACATTCAAAGCATATGCAAGAAAAATAGATTATTGAATAACAAATCAACTTGCATTGGACCTACCTAGCTACTGTGGTATGATCTTTTCAAGAAAATTAAGCTAGAAGTAAATGCAATGAGGAAATTAAAGATAAAAGTGCTGTCATATTTCGCATAGTCATCAAAGAGGCGCAACCTTACAGATATATAGTAGAATGAAATGGAAACCCTAATGATTTGGTGCTCTGCACCCTACTGTAACTATTGGGAAAAGATATACAATATGCCAGCTAGATAATAGATATATCATGTAAGGGTCCAAATGTAATTGTTCGCATCAAATCCACCCCGCTGAGACCAGGCCTGCCCTCATGACTGAAACTGAGGAAAGCGAGCAATGATGTCGTTGGCATTTTCCCAAGTTGCATCTTCTTCAGGAAGTCCTTACCACTGAATCAGCCAACGAATCACAGCTTTGTTCTTGACTTTAAACATTCCTCTTTGCAAAACTTTTGCAGGTGTCCATTGCATTGCTCCAGTAGTGCAATCTAGAGGTGGGAGGGTGGGTGAGAAAGGGATAGAATCGCCTATTCTTTTCTTGAGCAGTGACACATGAAACACATTATGAATTCTAGAATTGTGAGGAAGCTGCAAATGATATGCCACTTTGCCAACTCTTGCTAAAATCTTATAAGGGCCATAATACCTTGGAGATAGCTTGTGATTTTGGCAAGAAGCAATAGAAGCTTAACGCTAAGGCTGCAGCTTTAGAAAAACCAAATCACCTACTTCAAATTCACACTCTGTCATGTGTCTGTCAGCTTTTTGTTTCATTCTATTTTGAGCCAAGAGCATATTGTGGCGAAGACGAGATAGCAAGTCATCACGTGATTGTAAAGCAATGTCAACCTGATGAACTGCAATGGAGCCAAGGATATAAGCTTGAACTATAGGGGGGTTGTTTTCCGTAAAGTGCTTCAAATGGAGTCATTTGAATACTGGAATGGAAAGACATATTGTACCACCATTCTACCGAAGGTAACTATGTGGTCCAAGATGATGGTTTATCACCCACAAATCATCTCAAATAACGTTCAAGCGTCCTATTCAATACTTCCGTTTGCCCATCAGATTGAGGATGGTAAGAAGAGCTTCGACAAAGTGATGAACCTTGTGATTTGAAAAATGCATTCCAAAATTGACTGAGAAAGGTGGGATCACGGTCACTTACTATGGATCTTGGCATTCCATGGAGACGAAATATGTTTTGGATGAAGAGATTAACCACGTTGACTGCTGTGTAGGGATGTGAGAGTGCTATGAAGTGCCCGTACGTAGTAAGTCTATCCACCACAACAAGAATCACATTTTTGTGTTGTGATGTAGGCAACCCTTCAATGAAATCCAAAGATATGTCTTGCCAAGTATCAGTGGGGATTGGGAGAGGCTGCAAGAGACTTGGTGGTCTAATAGCTTCATAATTTTTCCTTTGACACGTATCGCAAGCTGCCACAAATGCCTTGATATCCTTTCTCATTCCTGGCCACATAAAATTTCGAGACAATCGTTTGTAGGTTGCCAAATATCCTGAGTGCACTGCAATGACAAAGAAATGGAATTCTTGGAGCAATGTGTGGCGCCACTGTGAAGTTTGAGGAACGAAAAGTTGATGCTTATAATACATCATGCCATTTTGAATGGAGTTATTTTTTGGGTGCGGTTGGTTGTTCCGAATGTTGCTGAAAATAACTGAAGCTTCAGGATCATTTGTGCAAGCCTTTTGTATCTCTTTAATACCCTCAAAAATTGGTTGTGACAATCCCATCAACATGTGAATTTCCTCTTTCCTTGAAAGTGCATCAGGAACAATGTTTTGAGCACCTGCCTTGTATTCAACCACATAGTTATAGCCAAGTAACTTAGAGAGCCACTTTTGTTGATTTGGTGTAGTTATTCGTTGATCCAAAAAATGTCGAATTATCTGGTGATCGGTAATAATTTTGAATTCTTGTCCCAACAAATAAGGTCTCCATTTTTGGACCGTATACACAACCGCAAGCATCTCTTTATCATATACCGACATATTCAGGTTGGATCTGGACAGTGGTTTGCTAAAAAATGCAATGGGATGTTTGTCCTGTGAGAGGACTACTCCAATTCCAATGCCCGAAGCGTCACATTCCACCATAAACTGCTTGTTAAAATCTGGTAAAGCTAGCACTGGAATGAAACAAATGGCTAACTTAAGCAGTTCAAACGCTATTTCAGAGGCTGGAGTCCATTTGAAGTTGTCAAGTTTCAACATATCAATAACTGGGCGAGCAATTTTCCCAAAATCCTGCACAAACCTGCGATAATGTCCAGCCAAACCTAAAAAACCTCTTAGGCCCTTCACATTCTGGGGTTTACTCCAATTACGAATAGTTTGTATTTTTTGTGGATCAACTGCAACTCCACTTACAGAAATGATGTGACCCAAATATTCCACACTAATCTGCCCAAATGAACACTTCGACATTTTCAGTTTCAATGAATGAGTGCGCAGCAAAGAGAAAACCTCGAAAAGATGTTGAAGATGATCTGACATGTTGGCACTATAAATTAGGATATCGTCAAAGAAAACCATATCAGATGTGCACAACAAAGGATGAAATATATCATTCATTAGTGACTAAAAAGTTGATGGGGTTGGTAAGCCCAAACGGCATCACGAGAAACTCGTAATGCCCTTCATGAGTACGAAAAGCATTCTTCGAAATGTCCTCTGCATTCATTCTGATTTGGTGGTAACCAGATCATAAATCCAGTTTTGAGAAGATAGTTGAACCGTGCAACTCATCCAACAATTCATCTATTACCGGAATTGGATATCTATCTTTCACGGTTGCAGCATTCAATGCTCGAAATCAATGCAGAGACGCCAAGAGCCATCTTTCTTCTTAACCAAAAGAATTGAGGAAAAGTATGGACTATTGCTATCTTGAATTAAACCTGTATCCAACATTTCTTTAATAATATTGTCAATTTCAATTTTCTGAAAGTGCGGATACCTGTATGGGCGCACATTTATCGAGGAAATGCCTGGGATCAAGGGAATCCGATGCTCGAACGTCCGTTCTGGAAGGAGGCATGTTGGCGCTTCAAACAAGTCTTTGAACTGATCAATGAGTTCTCTAATCTCAGGTGAGACTGAAGGTGTAGGTGGCTCAACATCTAGGACTAATACCAACTGAGCAATGACCCTTATTTTCTCTTGGTTGAGGAGATCATCACAGATGATTTAACTACAAAGGCATCAAAGGAAGTTTGTCCCTGTAGATGATAATGTACTCCATCAACATCAAAATCCATGGTCTTATTCAGGAAATGTCAACCTATCATGCCAAGAGATTCTAGCCACTCTGCTCCTAGAACCAAGTCACAGCCCGATACTGCTAACAGCAAAAAATCTCTTTTTAAAGTATAGCCTTGCATTTCCACCATTACGTCATGTGCTAGGCCCTTGCGACAATAATGCGCTTGTTAGTGGCAGAATTGATTCTCAGTCCCGCTCGCTTTGCCACAATCGGATTTAAAAAATTATGAGTTGCCCCACAATCAATGAACACTTGAATAACCTAATTCCCAATCTTACCCTCAAGTCTCATTGTTCGTGGGCACATGGATCCGGTGAGGGCATACATCGAAACAGGTTCTTCCGTATTTGTTAAATCACAAATATCATCATCATCTTTTAATTCTTCTTGTGCTACTTCAATTTCACCACTATCCGGAGTAGCCACAATCATCAGTATTTAGGATTGAGACCTTGCACACTTATGATCAGGGGCATAGGTTTCTGGACAAAAAAAAAACACTTGTTCTTTCTCTTTTTTTCTTGGTATTCTGCTTGAGTAAGTTTCTTGGTGGAGAAAGATGAATTCTGTGAAGAATTGTTGGGTTTGTAAGAGGAACTTGTGAAGCTTGTGGAGGGGCTAAATTTACGGTTCTGGAAAGTCTGGGGATTAGATGGAGCTGGCTTAATGGAACGATTATAGGTTAGAAAATTTTGGGTCTTCACATTGTAAATTTGAGCTAATTCCATGGCCTGAGATAGTGAATGGGGAAATTGAGCCAACACATCATGTTTCAGTTCTTCTTTCAGCCCACCAATGAACACACCCTTAAGTTGGTCATCTGTCCAACCAGGTACCCGGCAAGACAAGGGAGTAAACTATGTCATATAATCTTTGAGATACCCATTTTGTTGAATGTGAGATAATCGAGCCGTGAAACTTGCATGATTGCCTGAGCCAAATCGCTTAAGCAATTCCTCTTCAAATTTTCCCTAATCGTTGCTTTGGAACCATGACTCAAAAAAGCTCATCCACAAGGTGGCGTCTCCGGTTAGGTGCATTGCTGCCACTGTTACCTTCATATGCCCTGGAACCTCATGATAGGTCAAGAATCTCCCAGCTATGGCAAGCCAGCTCAACGAATCATCACCAGTAAATTTAGGCAAATCCAACTTCTTAGGTTTCATCCCACTGTCCAATCCTTGGGGTGTTGGTTCTAATTGGAACATTTGGTTACCAAATGGGCTAGCATGGGAAGGAAATTGGTAGTTTGGTAATGTTGATGATGGTATTGCAGTTGTAGGGTATGGAGGAAGGGTGGCGTTTAAGTATGGTGAGGGGTAAGGTATGGAATTTGGAATGGATGTGTGATTAGGGCTATATCAGGTGGTAGACGAAGATGCTCTGCAGGTCAGAGTCGGTCCCGCTTTTGTTAAGTGGGGGTGCAGCGGCAATTGACAGGAAGAAGGTGAAAAAGTTGTGGCGTAACCCAAGATGGGATTTGCAAAAATAGGGCTCAGTGGTGGGATAGATGTCGCTTCCAACACTGTGAACAGAGGTGGCAAAGAAATCGATCTAAAAGTCGAGACCGATGATGTTCTCTCAGTCGACGGCGACCTCGTTTTGACTCGAATCTGACGAATCTCCTCCAACATCGTTCGTCAAAGGTCAGATTGTTGGTTTTGCAGAGTCGCCTGAAACTGGGCTTGCTGATTTGCCAACATCGTGATAGATCGTTGCAACTCCGCCATGCCAGTCTGAAACTCATCCCTGTGTGTGGATAGCATCGCTACTGTCTCTTACATCGCATAGAGTTGGGTGGTGAGATGTTTTGTTTGGGTGTCCATGGCTACCACAGCAGAACTCGATTCCACCGGTGAAGCTTGGTTTTTTCTTGCCATAAACCTGGCTCTGGTGCCAAATTGGTATGATCTTTTCAAGAAATTTAAGCTAGAAGTATATGCAATGTGGAAATCAAAGATAAAAGTGCTGTCATATTTCGCATAGCCATCAAAGAGGCGCAACCTTACAGATATATAGTAGAATGAAATGGAAACCCTAATGATTTGGTGCTCTGCACCCTACTGTAGCTATTGGGAAAAGATATACAATATGCCAGCTAGATAATAGATATATCATATAAGGGTCTAAATGTAATTGTACGCATCATACTGTTATCTCGCTTAAACTACCTAGCTTCGCAGACATCTTCTTCAGCCCTAAGAGAAACATTTCTGTTCTCTGCTGTATGACGAACCATCAGTTTGAATGCTTTTCAGATTTCAGATCTTCGAAAAGAAAATCACGTAAATAACCAGACCAAGCTTACTCATATGCACATTTAGAACACAAAAGAGGAACTGAAACCCACTTCAGGACGGGGTTGCAACTGAAATAAAAGAAGCTGGAGGCACAATTAAACAAAATTTCCTCTTTCAGAACAACTACTGAAGCTCCAACAACTCGCCTCAGCTGTAACTGCATCTAAGCAAGTAACATTAACCTTCAAATAGCGTTTAAGAACATAAATCACATCAAAATCCAAACAAGAAAAAAAATTAGAAGGTATAAAATTCATAGTAAAAACGAAGCCAAAGACTGCAGCTATTTTACCCCATTGATATCAAGATGGAGCAAATGGGCACCCAGAAAATAAGAGCACACTTGCATGTTGCAAGGAAAGGGACCTAGTCCCCACTTTTCAGGGGCGTGCCTCTGGCTTAGCTATATGAAGTTACCCAAGTAGCCACTAAAAAATTGAAAAAAAAAATCCAATCTTCATTTTCTATATGATTGAGAAGCGGAGATGTTTAACAAGCACCACAAACAAAACAAATTGCAAAGCTTCATTTTTATTTCGCAAGTCTTCATAGTAGCATCAGCGTACCAGAAACCAGATAACCTTTTTAGGCTTCTGCAATCTCTATTTCCCCCTCCTGTAGTTCCTTGACTGCTCTTATAAGACCCCTTGTAATCCCATTGAGATGCAACCCGTTATCCTTCATTTCTTCAAGCAATTTCTCTGCTGTTCCCCAATCCAAAGCCTTAAGACAGAGAGATTGGATCAACTTATTGTACTCATCAACATTAGGTTGGACCCCAAAATGTTTCATCTCACCCAACAACTTTAAACCTTCGTCAAAATCTTCCAGTTTGCAAAATCCACGGATAATTGTATGGTAAGTCACAGGACTCAGTTTAGGATGCTTCTTTTTGGCTTGGGATAATATTTTACAAGCCTCCTCCATCAGACCGCCATTTGCATAACCACTCATAATAACAGTGTAAGTATACACATCTGGTTTCAACCCCCTACTCTCCATTAGCTTCATCATCTCCATTGCCTCTCCCGTATCCCCAGCCTTAGAATAGCCATTGATAACCAAATTGAAAACTGCATTTCCTGGATGTGGGCCCTCCCTTGTCATCTCAAGAAGCAATTTTTTGGCCCCATCAACATCTTTTATCCTGCACAATCCCTGAACAACAGCTGAAAATGGCTTAATCCCATATTTTCGTGCTTCTCCAGATAAATCACCCAATATTTCTAGAGCTACATTGACAGTTTCATCCTCCCTACAGAGTGAACTGATCAAAAGATTAACTGGCGAGCGTGGCAGGTCCTTCTTCTTCACCTTCATTGACGAATAAACCAAATGGGCATCTTTAGCTTTTTTGCCCTTGCAAAACCAAGATATGATCCTACCGACTCTCTCACCATCAGGCAAGACTCCTGCATCAAGCATCTTCTCGCAAACAGACTGAGCCCAATCAAAAAATGAACGCCTGCAGAGTGCTTCAATTGTAAAGTCATATGAATCTGCATTCGGGACACATCCAAAATCAGCAAACTTGTTGAACACCTCAAAAGCAGCTTTCCCTTTACCCAATTTTGAGAATGAGGATATCAATTCATTGAGAATTTCCAAATTCAACAGAGTATTTTCTTTCTCACCAATCTCCTTAACCAAATCCCATAGAAAGTATACATCTCTCTTCCTAACAAGGCCACTACATGTGGATCGTACAAGCGCATCGAGGACGTGAGTGGTGACTCTAAACTCGGGTTTCTCCTTCAAAGCCCATTTAATAAACCTAATCAAATTCTCACCCAAAACAAGCGGGGTTTCGACAAGTTTAACCACAAACTCAGAATGCAGAGTCAAATTTAAAGCATCAAAACTAGACTCAAGACTCCCATCAGCACTGCTCTGAAGGAGAGACAATACACTCTCCAGCTGCTCCAAATCAATCTCATAAACATCTTGCCCTTTCCGCAACTCTACATCACCACCCTCCGAACACTCATCCTCCGCGTGCCCATCCCCAGGGGCAAGATTGTCCGGCTGGGAATCAACATTTTCACCAAATCCCACAGGGGCAGGCAGCTCTTCTCCCTGAGCGGAATCAGAATCCCTAGGGTTTTCTGAGAGCTGAGAGAAGAACCTAGGGTTTTGGAATCTAGTGTAAAAATGAGGAAATTGATCAACTAGAGGAGGAGTTAGTGTTTTAGAGGAAAGCACCTTGTGGTTTGGATGAGCTGCTGACAGCTTCCGTGCCGCCGCCTGCGTCGAAAGGGACGCTGCTCTTGCTCTTGCTGTCACTGCATACCTCCACATCTCTATCTATGGATCTGCTCGGCGTGCCTAATTTACTCAACTCAAACAGTGAGCGACTGTGGTGTTCATTTTCAAAAACCCTAATCTCCAGGGGGCGACGGGGAGGAGAAGTGCAGAAAATGAAACGTGGGCTTTTGCACTCGTCGGGTTGTGAAAATGTTGGGCCGTTGGCCCAGCAGTTATAACATTAAGATTTCATTTTTCAAATCCCTTCTAGTCTCCACGTGGTCACATCGAAGTCCATCTTTGGGTATTATAGGGAGGGACAGAAGCCCAACACAATTAAAGCATTACAAATCTCGGCCAAGCCAAACCAGCAAAGTCCGCAGCGAAACAATCCAAAATTACACTCAAGTTGGGGAGATGATACCCGCACGCCCTATCTATTTTTATCTCTTGATTCTTAAGGTTACCCCAAGTTAACCATTTCAGTTCACAGCTCGGAAGGCGGCGGGTGACATAGGGTTCCATTGTAGTAGGCAGATTGAAAGAAAAACAGGGAGAAATCGTGAACAAAGAAAGATCATGAAACAATTAAGTTAATCGAAAAATGACAACAAACTTAAGTATCCAAGTTAGTTACTAGCAAAGACCTTAATTAGACAGAATGTACAACATTACTTGCAGTTTCAGAAACGCTTCTTTGCTTTCTAGGCACTAAGGGTATTTCAACCAACAAGATCCGACTAAAACACCTTCAGCCCTGTTCAAATTCATAAATCCCGTGATAACAAATTCTACAAACAGTAAACGAGCATCGGATGCTGGATCTTTTTACAAGGAGTATTAATTCAGATGTATGACTAACATAACTATTGAGCATTGATATAAACTCATTCAGCTTCAAGTTCGGCGCCAAACTGCTCTAACCTTGCAGCATCCTCATCCAGATTCCGGACAGCAGCATGGTTAACTAAACCATCATCCTCACTTGCATGTACTTGTCTACCGCCAAACCTAAATGAACATAATAATAATTAAATGTAGAACCAAAAGAAAATGGGAAGACTGTAATCATTGGAAATCTAAAATATAAACAATTAAGTTCTTAGTGGCGAGAAATTTTTCAATGTCATGACATGTGGTGTACCAGCTCGTACTTCCAAGCACACTGAAAAATCTCCCGCAGCAGCACCATTTACCCAACCTTACACAATAACTGCAATTGTAATTTAGTAAACACACAATATTGATTACCATCGCCCATTCATCATTTCTATGCACTTCTGAACATCATTCCTATCCTTGAATCTGACCAAAACAACTCCCTGGGGATGATTCTCACATACCTACAAAGAAAACAAAATGGGAACCTGAGGATATTAGGAAAGGGAAAAGAAAAAGGAACATACATAGACATGTATGCACATATCACGGAGAAATTCTGAATGCCATTCTTCATCACACACATGAAGGGTATATTACCTTCACTGAGTCCACTGGACCAAGCTTCACACATTCCTCCTGAACATCCGCCTGCAATTCTGGACCTAAATTTTCATCTGCCTGTAAACATTATTTAGGAGAAATGTTACCAGAACAGGATCAGAATAATAAAATACCCTTCTCGCAAGGCTTTATATATTGAGAATGTTGTTGTGCAAATAAACATCACCAACATTTGATCCGTTGATACATGATACGCAGAAGGAAAAAACAAGTTTTCCAACAGCATAGATACTACATATAATCTGTTAAGACAGCTATCAACTTACCCTCATTTCAGCAGGAGTGAACATGTAGCGAAGAATAACAGTAGCTGGAATTGACACCTTTCCATCGTCATGGCCGGCTGTTCAATAAGAAGAAAATGTGATCATACTATTAGTGTTGTAGAGCACATAAGGTACTTCATGCCAAAATTTATGACAGAAAATGTCCAGCAGGTTATGAAGCATGGCATATGCTAATTATCCACAGACATCCACATCAGGTTCACACTATGCTTCACTGTAAAATCCGAAACACAAAGAAACTACTTGTGAAACATAGGAATATGTATATGATCCGCAAACATTTCCTTATGATTAAAACAATGAACACACTGCGGGCAGAAGAAAAAGTAGTTTGTATTTTAAAACTCAAGATGTAGAAGAATTTCTATAATATATGTCATATGTATGATATGATAAAACAAAAAGGCATATTATTATTCACAAAAGAAAGGGAACAACTGACTGCAAAAGCTACGCATACTACATTTGGAAAACAAGACTAGAAGCTTTAAGCATAAGTGGAAAGGAATCACAACATGAGGTATTCCTTCACTGGAATAAAGATATCTAATGCAAGAAGCTTTCTGTTTACAAATCAGCATGAAAAATAAGGTTAAGTAAGAACACGACTAATATTAATATATGAACCTACCCCAGCCAAGCATCTTCTCTTCCACTTTCTTCAGTTTCTTTTTCCTCTTGTTGTCTGCTTGTTTGGTAACAAATGTGTCCCCTGTATGCATAACAAAAGCTTTTAAATAAAACATAACACACTTGAAAGCTCATAATCTAAGGCATGCTATTGAAAATGTTTCTAATACTGTGTTGATGATGTTTTTAAGTAGTTCTCTCATTTGTATATAAAGTAGCAAAAATTTTTAAAATCTCACACTAGAAGTACAAGACAAAAAACAGTTCAACAAATATCATCTGACTACTAACAATTACCTTTCTGCTGAAACTTAGCTTGGGTGACCGACATAAGAACCTTGCCACCAGGGCGTAGAGGTGTTCCGTCCAAAATTTGGGTAGCCAAAACAACCGATGGTTCCTATAGTTTACATAAACGCATATGATAAAATACCCAGAAATGACACGTTACATCACAAAGACAGCAGAAGTAATAAAAAGCATCGTTACCTTCATATAAGTAACAAGTGCGTCTCCCTTTTTCTTTCCGGTCGCTTTGTCAACATACAGCTTCACACGAGGTTTTTTTGTTTCAGGATCCTATAAATTCCATTGAGTAACGAGCTTATAAGGTGTGAAGTATGAGAGCAGATATTTATCAATTAAGCTACACAGTGCTGGATGTTTAACAAGGAACACAAAGTATAATGTTCACACTTAGTTTCATGATACGATAACAAGGCCACTTTCCATTATAATTTGACAATAACTCTTAAGAAAAAAGTCTAAAAATTTGGTTGCGGACAAACACTGGACTAAAAAAAATCATTATGCAGAAAATGATTTAAAGCTATATAACCCCGTAGTTTTTTGCTCTAATTCTCAGATAAGTACAATGCATCTTTAAAAGTTTCCATTCCAAAAGATATTAATTCAATCCTGAACTCAATTTTACCCATCATTGAACCGTCTTAAAAAAGGTACTAATCAACAAAGTAACAACATGAATTGTATAAAAAGAAGAAAACTTTACCTCCTTTATAATCCCACATTTGGAAAACACCTCTACCACCTGACGAATATCACTGAAATTAGTAGTATGCCACAATAAATACAGGGAATAAAACAATGACGGGGACTTACTTCGTCGACTGTGACATCATCAGGCAATCCGGTTACATAAACATGCGTGTTGATCTTCAACTCAAACCAACTATCAGGAGGTTTATTAGCTTCCTGAAAGTACAAGTAATAAGACGGGGGAATCAACTGGTACTGCTTCATAAATCCTATACACATACACCATTTCCAGGTTTAGACTAGCATAACCAAATTTAATAATAGGATCCAATCACATTCCCCCGGAACAATAGAGTTTGATTAGTAGACTTTAATAAATAAAAGATACACAATCATCATAAGTACAAGAACAAGATAAAAAGGGCAAACCTTCTTGTCAGCTTCCTTATCCGACAATTTCCTCTTAGAACTTTGATTGCCTTCTAACTCACTGCTACCATTGATATCATCTTCTTTAGAGGGATTGGAAGCCTTTACAGGTGCATTAACCTCTTCCCTTGCGGTGGCTTCAGAAAAATTGGCAGCTGGGAAAACTTCCTCTTCCTGCAAAAAAGTCATATCTTCTACCCCGAAAGCGCTTTCCTATTAGACATTAAATCAGTCAAATATACATTCAACAAAAACAAGCAAGACAAATTTTCAAGTTTGATATCAAAATTTTCCATAAAATTGGAATACTGATCTGTTCAACAGACCATGGATGGACACTCGGTGAAATGTTCAGAAACGTGGTACCGAACATTCTCTTCAAGGTTCGCCAATGTGCAACCAAACAACAAAAGTCTACTTGTGTGCGTTCATTGGCATGCTACCAGATATAGCATGAACAGAAAAACCACCACAAACAAAAAAATGAAAATAAGAAAAACATAAGAAGTTGCAGCAACCATGAACCAACCTGGGGAACCCAAGCCCTAAGACCCCGATCCCACTTGTATGTTGTCCCATCATCATCAGTGAATTCTTCCTCTCCCTCGGGGGGCGTAGAAGGTCTGTCACTATCTGCTTGTTCTGCCTCGCATACATGGTTCTGCCATTTGTCGAAGTCATCCTCATCATCAGTTGGGATTGGGGGCACTGCAATAGAAGTGAATAAATTGTAAGTCGAGTAAATCACGGAAGTGATAATCCCAAATCCAAAGAATAAAAAAGAACAAAGAATTGACCTGCGGTTGAAACATGAGGTACTTGGTCGTGATGGGATATTGCAGTGACAAGGTCGGGAATGGAGGAGAGTGGCTGCCATGCGCTTCTTCCTTGAGCCCAGACGAGCGTATGGAGGGTGAGGTAGCCATTTAAGAAATGCTCTGTCCAGGCGAAGCGAGTAAGCAAATTAGAAGTGCAATTGAACATGATAAGTGAGACTGAAGGAGTGCTCTATTCAATTGATTACGAGTAGAACTGAAATTCAGAAGAAGGAAACAATGTGGCAGTAAATTCAATTTCCATATTCAACATTACATAGCAATCGAGGTGAATAACTATTCTTTCTTCATTCCACACGGACAATTGAATGTTCATATCAACTGTTATTAATAATATTATAGGTTGTATATAATATAAGGTGCTGCTAGGGTAAGGGTAGGGGTAGGGGTAGGGCAAGGCAAACAAAACAAACTCACCCCGCAGCTCCGAGAATGCATAGGGACCAACATGCTGTTGATTTTCGCCCAGAATGAACCATCCCACTTCACTCAACTCTTCTTCCATCCCCAATCTTTTCTGCTCCCACCCTGCTGCTGCAACTCCTACAAATCAAACCATATCAAATCACATCAAAACCATTTTCTTTATTCTATTCTTGCATTGTATTTGTACATACAATGTTAATTATATGATATATTTATACAAGTTCCAACTTCCAAGGGTTTTTTGCTCAACAACGATTAGGATTGAGGTGATTTTGCTCAACAACGAAAATTACGAAATATAAAAAATATGCACGCCACGCACCCGAATGAATTTGCTGCGCTTGCTCTTCTTCTTCTTCTTCTTCTTCTTCTTCTTCTTCTTCTAGGTGGTGACTCTGCAAGCCCTTCTCCAACGACATCGTCTGTCTCTGCGACTCCGACCAACAGACCAAATTGTAAATGTAATATCTGTAATAATAAACTAATTGGAAAAAGAATGGGAAACTTTGGGCTCTTTCCCATCACTTGGGCCTAATTGCTTCTTTTGGGTACAAACTTTGCCATCCGACCCGTCTAATTCTAATTGAGGTCCAAAGCCCTTCTACCGATAAACCAAATTCGTTTATTGCCCATTCGGACAAGGGGATATTGAATTTTAATTTTAATTGTCTGATTGCATATCCTTACGTTTTAGTCAAAAGCTTGGTAATTGGTAACGTGGGGGCGGTGGGGATTCCGATACTACTCCCAACGGTCATATTTCCGATCCTCACTCACAAGTCACACATTTGATTTGGGAGCCTCTCACATTACACTTTGATAGCCAAAAGAAAAAGTGACCGTTAGCCCTCCACCCCACCAACCCCTTTTTTATTTATAAAATAGGGATGCTCCCCCGCAATCTGAATCACAAACCCCTCTCTCTCTCTCTCTCTCTCTCTCTCTCTCTCTCGATTAGGAAAAGGGGTAAATCACCTGCAAATTCCAAAATCCAGCCTTTTGATTAGTTTCTGGTCATCAGCTTTGAGAAATCCAGATCCATCTAGTATTGTATTTAGTGGAGGCAAACTACAAATTAGGCACACACATACAGTCGATAATTGTTCGGAAATGGGTGGCATGTCGATGAATGTGGCGAAGTTGGGAGGAGCAAGGTCAGAGTCGGAATACCACACCCACAAGGTGTTCCTGCTGAGCAACTACATATTGCTGGGAGCAGCCTCCAGCTGCATCTTCCTGACGCTGTCTCTGCGGCTGCTGCCGTCGGTGTGCGGCTTCTTCTTGATCCTGCTCCACGTGCTGACAATTGCCGGGGCCATATCGGGATGCGCGGCGGCGGGGAGCAGGTCGAGCTCCAAGTGGTACGGAGCGCACATGGTGTCGACGGTGCTGACGGCGATATTCCAAGGGTCGGTGGCGGTGCTGGTGTTCACGAGGACAGGGGACTTTCTCGGGGAGCTCAAGTCGTACGTGAGGGAAGAGGATGGGAGTGTGATTCTGAAATTGGCAGGAGGGCTGAGCGTGGTGATATTCTGCTTGGAGTGGGTGGTGCTCACACTCGCCTTCTTCCTGAGGTACTATGCCTCTGTTGAGGGAAGTGGTGGTGGTGGTGGAGGTGGCGCTGCTGGTATGAGGAGTTCCAAGGTGCAACAAGCAGCTGACGAGGATTTGAAGGACTGGCCATGGCCTTTCCAAGTCTAACATGGAACATAGGCCTGCTGGATCTGCTGCTCTCCTTTGATTTCATTTCATTTTATAATATTATTCTCTAAAATAAATTTATTATGTATTTCATTCGTTCATTCAAATTCAATTGCTTGCTCGTTCGCTTGCTCGACGATTAGTAATTTAATTTCAAGTTTTTCGATTAAATGAGTAAATGGAATGGCCATAGAATTCATAGCTTAATTTGTAATGAAAACGAGGTGATTAAAACTTTAAACACTGCAAGCGCATGATAAAATTGGTGGTTCGATCGGGCTGCCACCATGTAACACAAAAATTGAACAAGCAAATCACATCATTCACACAAGTCGCTTGATACATGACTGGTACGAAAGCCTAATTAAAAAAATTAAATTCCGCCTTGGCCAAGAAAATGCATCAAACTATCCAACCACGACATCATAGAGTAGCTTGTTTGTCTGTCCACTAGAAAATGTGAGTGCAAAAATTCTAAAATTAATCATCGCTCCGATTCTCCTCCTTGTTTGTTGGAGTACAATCACTTGTGTACATTCTTCATTCACAGCTTTAATTGGCTTTCATTGCTCACAACAAAAGTGCATAATTTGATGAAATTTTTGGAATTAAGAAGGAAATCTAGAGCCTTGAAGGCAGCCTTTTTTAGCATGAAGAAAGAGGACCGTTGATGATGTTGACGAGTGCCTGCGTAAAGTGACATGGCCATACATGGTCCTCTTATCACAGCTTTGATTTGATCCGTTTCAAAAGCCAAGGTGTAAAACTGAAAGTTTATTTCGATTATTTGGCAACATGCTTGGATGGTTTTACTTTGCTCGACCATATGCAATACGCATTTCGCTTGGAAATTCATTCATCCTCCAACCAATGACTTGAGTGAGACTTAAGGGTCCAGATCCTAAAGAGCAACACAAGAGTTTGAGAGACGGAGGGACGGACGATTGCGTCATAAGAGGAAGGAAAATCATTCAATTACTTTATAAAGTGAACCCCAAAACAGCCAACAAAAGTAGAAATGATCATCCGTAAGAGGGCAAGGGAAGTAGCAGCAGATACTCATAAACAACACACAAATTCATTCTAAAGGGAATACGAAACCAACACAATTCTTACTCCTTTTTTTTTCTTTCAAGTTTCTAGGTTGACAGATTAAACAAAATACTAGTCAGTACCAATACAAGAAAGAAAAACAAAACAGTGCATCAACAAATGTTTACTCCTCCTCCATCCCACATTCTTCTAAACTTCCCAACCCTCTGAAGAGGCACGACGACAAGCCCTACCGAAATTACTCTCTACCAGACACAATAGGACATGGATAGGTTGGGTGGCTGGGCCCAGGGGGAATGTGCACAACGCACTCAACCACCGCCCACTTAAACCCTTACTTCTCTACCAAAAATCCAGCTGAATGGAACAAGGGATGAAGCCTTAGCCCTTCCCTGTGCTCTTTCCTCCAACCTCCTGATTCTCGGTGGCAATTTACACACAAAATCTTGTGCTTTGCGTCCCTCACCAGAAAGACCAGTCAACTTCTCCACGTTCCATCTTCCAACCAAAAACTCCAATATATCAGCATAATCCCTGGCAGTATACACCTCAAGCCTCTGGGCAACAGCTGAGAAATGATCGAACAGATTATCATCCTGACCATCGTACATCAAGTGGGCAGGCATTGATATCTTTTTCCTCATCATGTCAGCTAAGGCCAACACAGTGCCATCTGGATCAATCTCAAACAGCTTTTCCACGATCTTTGTATACGCAGTTTCATGGCGCTTTTCATCCGAGGCAATGGTGCCACATATCTGAGCCAATTTCAAGTCCCCATGCTCTTTGGCTTGCCTGGCTGTGTTCCCATGGGAGATAAATGTTGCCCTCTCTTGGAATGAAGTGTAAATGAACCCAAGGTAGGGATTGTTCTCTGTTTTAGGATCCTACAGAACAGCAAAATTGAAAACTAAGATAGTATAAATGTAATATTAATTACTCAAAATAATAATAGTACTAACTACTAACAGCATAAAAAGAAAATTTCAGCTATGTTTAACAGGCTAAAGCTGTGCAGAGTTTAAATCAGGCATCCAAAATAGGAGAGAGGGAGAATGGGGTAGATGTTCCTTCTTAAGAAGGTTCTCTGTGTGTGTGTGTGTGTGTGTGTGTGTGTGTGTCTGAAACATCCTAGTGATAACTCGTGAGATTACATCCATGAAAATAAGTGACAATCATGCAGTTACAACATTCCAATCAACGTAATCTCTTAATGGCTATTCCTTGAAGTAGTTTGTTAACTCAATAAGTCACACATAAATGCTTCATTTTCCACAAACGGTTACAATGCAGAGGTTCTCTGAGGTGCCAGAAGCATAGTGCTATAAAAGAACATAAAGAAAGACTTCCGTAAACAAAAATGACACTGGAACTTTAAGACACCATGTACTGTTCACATTCTATGACTTGTTCTCGTCTCCCTACTGTAATATATTAATGACCAGCCAAAAGGTTTTAAGCATCCCAAAGTCCGGTCAGCACAATAATGTAAAACAAAAAAGAAGAAGATAACAATAGCATTGCCCCTTATTCGACAAGTTTGCATCCTTCAAGATTAATATAACATTAATGCTGAAATTCCTAAGCGTGGCTCAGAAAAGTTATCTAAAAATATCAGTGTCCAAAAAATAACAAAAACAGACAAAATGAGAGGAAAGAAAGCACTCACCATTCCAGATCCAATAAGGTACTGAATTGTCTTCTCGATTTGTCTCATATCTACACGTCCAGAGAGATAAAGATACTTGTTAAGAAGATCACCATGCCTATTCTCTTCAGCAGTCCACGCCCTGGTCCAAATAGCCCAGGAAGTAAGGCTTGCACCAGTCTCATCCCGAACTCCGTCTAGGGTATTAAGCATTGTCTGGTACGTTGGAAGGGCTTCTTCTGTGATCATATCTCCAACCAACACAACAAAGTAATCGTCAGGAATTTCCCTTGCTCTTTCCCTTAACTCCTTAACTTGCTCCTCGAATCCATCTGACTCAGGGAGCGGAAGAAAATCTTGTGGTTGCCAACATTTCTCAACAGGCTTTAGGTGCACCAAGATGTTATTCTCAGCCCAACCCTCTAATGACTTGAAGATCTCAATCTGTTGAGGAGGCATTGAATGAGTCACCTGAACATGTAACTCACGTGGAGGTCCAAAAGACTTCTTCAGATTCTCAGTCTCTCTATATAAAGCAGAAAAAATAGATTAAAAATTGGTATACTTGAAATAATGATTCTAACAACATCATCGTTCTCGATATAATTATCTAGAGGTGGGAGAGAGCGTACATATAGTAATACAAAGTTAACAAAAATGAGAAACGAACATGACCAGCCGCAATATACAGAACAGAGAAATCAAATATAAAGGCAACTACCAAATTCAGCTGTAAAACTGAACACAACAAACAGTAGTTATTGCTTACGGCGTAACAGCTAAAACTGAAAAGGTGAAAACTTGAGAACATGGAAAAAAAATGGATATCATGGATACCAATGTAAATCTCAATACGAATACCACTAACCATATCAACAAACAAATATGACACCTAAATGCTTGAAAATGTACGGAGTAAGTGTCTAGCACAATAGAAACAATGATCTGACAACCTACATTGCACGAACCCATAAAATGATATTACAGTTGACAAATAAGCAAATGCATAGACTCAAACATTAAGCACACAAAAGTAGCTGACTTTAATGGGAAAAAAATAAACTAGTGAGAAATCACTAAAAAAAACTTTATAATAACCACTCAATCACAGAAAGGGCCATTTAATTTTTAGTTTTAGTTCACTTTTTTGTGCTTGAGGTATGGAGAAAGTCTATGGGGGAAAGAAGGATGAAGAAGAATCGTCTGAATGAAGTAGGAAAAATGTAAGAGGATGAGTACACAAAATGAAAACTAAAAACCAAAAACCAAAAAATTATTTTAAATCTGTTTTTACTTTCAAGATATTGCTTTCATTAATTATTCTTTGTTTCTTCTTCTCCCTCCCACCAACTTTCTTCATCTACCCTTTCTTCCATATACTTTCTCCATAACTCTTAAAAACCAAGTAATCGGAGAAATACAAAACCAAAAAATGCAGAAAAAGAATAAGACACGGGGAAAATTGATACATTAAACTTGTATATGAAATAACATAGACTGAATAAATCGATTAAATAAATGCAATTAGTCAACTTACAGGACACAGTTCCAAAAGAAAGAGTTAAACCCAAGAAATCAGACCTACCCTCAACTAATGCAAGAAATAGTTAAATACAAAGGGAAAACTTACTAGCGATTTTCATATCACTTTTTAAAATATCCCAGCAAGATCAACAGAATAAAATTCAATAGCAATAAGAGCACAAAGCGGATTTTTTTTTTTTTTTATAGAAAATAAGATTCAAAAAGCATCCAACCATCATTAGAAGTTCTTCTATATGTTTCTGTAGCAAAATTGAACAGATAACCATTCATGCAGGTGAAAGACAAGAGGAATTAGCTAACAACCGGATCCCAAAAATTAAACAAAACAAAAAAAGAAAGGAAAATAGGAATACAATAAATTTCAATTATGCTTAGCAACCTCAATAATTACAAAAAATTTCTCAAAAAGTATACAAAATGAAGGAGATTAATGCAAAATAGAATCCCAGAAATCCAAAAACAACCCCTGTTCAGCTGAATTAGCATAAAAATTTAGCAAAATAAAAACCCAGATCAGCAGAATGGTTAAATATTCGTTCTTGGCGATACCCATCTGCATTTTCCCCAAGTGGGCATAGAATCCGAGCACCCAAGATGATCAGACACGCACGCACGCAATGAAAGTGCAGAAATGAATTGAAGAGAAGAAAACTCACTTGGTGGAGGAGTGAAGAGTGGAGGCCATGAAGATTTTGGGAGATCTGAGATTGTGGGACTTGGCAGTGAGGTTGTGAGACGGGAAGGTCAGCATCGAATTCAGACTCAGAGCCATCGGTTCTTTCTCTCTCTCTCTCTAAGCTTTCTTTCTCTCTCTCTCGAGCTTTCCGCTTTCGTGAATCCCAGAGAAGTGCTAATTACGAGAGTTGGTTTCACGTTATGTGACGTGAGGTTCTTACTGGGATAGAAGGGGAAGGCAACACGAGAAGAGGAGAGAGGACAGCCGCAACCAAACGAGGAAATGTTTGGCAAGAGAGATGGGAAGTTTCTTTATTTAAAGTTACCTTGTTTCGATAAGGGCCACTCATTCCCACCTAATTACGTCATTGCCACTTTATTTTTTGGACAGTCGGTTGGCTTTGGCTTTGCTCCCTTCCCTTTTACTTATTTTTTATTTTCTCAATTCTTTCGGGGAATTGCCGAATTGAGGCAACCCAAGGGCCAAAGAGGTCCTTATGACGATACCCAATTACCCATGAACATTTACCATGGAAGTAAACAAAGTCTACAATTCCAAGGTTGTAAGTTTGCAAACACTTTCATTTCTACAAACATCTCTAAAAGAATATTTAGTATACCGTGATAGCATTACGTAATGTTACTAATTCACATGATATAAAATAAGTAGATAATATAATTGATGTTTCCACAATGAGTGGCAGCACTCAAACCTATAAATCTAACACAAAGCCTCGTAGCTGAACATGTCAACGCATTGTGTCTCCGTCCTCATTGCATGTCGAATACCAGTTAACACTAAGAGTAGGTAAGGAACACCCTAATGTACCGATTTGTAAAATAAGTTCCAACATGAGCAAGGCAACTCAGCAAACCAAAAAAGGGTCTCATACGGGCAAAGCAACATGTCTTACCGTTCAATAAGGAGATCTATCACTATTATTCTACCGATCGGTCCAAAGGATCCTCGTAGGAACAAAGGCCTCTTGTATGAATTGGAAACCTACCTTGTGAAGAGGCCTAGTGTAAAGAACATTCATCATAACGATCGATAAGCAAGACAACCGCCATGAAGCATGTGGGCTATCTTTGATTGGTCCCTCGAGTAACCAATGCAAGTCCCCCTTTGTCCTAACTTGGAACCCACACGCACGGTGATACGCATCACCACACCAACCATGTTTCCAGAGTTCCACATCGACGAGATATGACAAATTTTCCCAACTTAAGATCCATCGAAAGAGTTCATTATTCTCCTTGAGAGTAATCGCAAGTGCATGATCTTTTTTTATGCGTCAATAATTGTTATAATAGGAACCATAGTATAATATAACTATATGTGTTATAATACAAGTAGTAATACCATGTGGTGGTCACATCGCCACATCAAAAATTTCTCGACTCAAAAACTTTAAAGTTTTTCTAAGGTTTCAATTATCGAATGAAGATGAGTTGGTGGTCAAACCAATGTCTTGACTCGTGTGATATTCTCTAAGAAAAGAAAAGGAAACCTACACACAAACACCCACATATATGTATGAATGCACATCACCTAGTGGCCTCATTTGGTATAGAGAATTGAATTTGAATGAATAGCCTTTTAAATTCAAGATATTTTTAATGGTAGACGAAAATGGTTTTTTATTTTGAAGAGAAAATTACACATGAAGAAAAACTTCTTCATAGTAATCTTCCAATTTTGAAGAAAATTGACATGTATAACTTTTATTCTTAAGTAATACATCTCGTGTCTTCAATTCGACCACAAATTTTTAGGGCTTGTTTGGTATCCTATTTGAAATATTTTATAATTTCTCAAAACATTTCTTAAGAATTTTTCTTGAAAACAATTTTCTTTAAGACTCAAAAACTTATTTGGTATGCGATTTAAAAATTTTAAATTTTACAACTTAAACTGGACAAAAATATCCAAAAAGAGGGGGTCGAGAGAGAAAGAGAGAGGAGGAAAGAAAGTAAGAGATGATTAAAGAAAAGAGAAAGAAGTGAGAGGATCGAGGGATATAGAGAGGAAGAGGAGTGAGATAACAAACCGAGAGATTGAAGAGAGCGGATTAGATGAGAGACTAAAAGGGTAAAAAAGAAAAAAGAAGGGGGAGAGAGAGAATAAAATAGAGAGATAGATTTGGAGCGAGAGTGGGAGGAGGAAGAGAAAAGAAATGAGTAAGTTTAAGTTTAAAAACTCTAAAAACTCTTCTTTTTTTTGTGTTTTTAGATAATAGACTATATTTTTGAGTTAGTCTTGAGTTCAGGTTTTGAAAATAGTTCTACCAAACAAGTTTTTAAGGCCTAAAAAAATTGTTTTGGAGTTTAAAAAGTAAATTCAAGTGGAGTACCAAACATATTTTTAATTTCTTATACCAAACAAGGGGAGTGTATACTTATATTGAAAAAGAGAGTGCAAAAAGTATTTCCATATGCCACTTCGTATTTCTCTTCACTTGTAAGTGAGAGGTTTTAGATTCGATTTTCGTCAAATGCGAATTTGAACTACACTGTTGTGAGCTCATTGTGAGGTATAGCCCACTCTTTACTCCTTTAGTGTAGATAATATAGTTTGTTAAAAAAAAATATTTTGCATACATATATTTCTGTGAGTGTTCATTAATTGGGTTGCGAACAATAGTTAGTGTAAAATTTTCAACAAAGAAAACTGGAAGAGTGTAGGAGCCACGTGTACTTGTACATTGAGCTGGAATTAGGGAAAGAAAGGTATGGGGCGAACAATGGACACAAGATAACCGCTGGGGACCTTGGGTGATGGTGTTGTTTTTCACGTCGCTGAGAAGCGCATGGTTCCTTCAGGTTAAAGAGGTGTTATTCTTTAAAACACGGCGGTCTATTAAAAATAATGTATGTTTTATGATCGGAATTGTTTTTATTATAAATCATTATGTAAATCTCTGCAAAAAAAATCAATTAAAATCAAAATCGTTTAGTCAATTAATTGTAGCAAATAGATAGACGGTTTATAATACTTTTACTGAATTCGTCCATCTATTTTATACAGTTTGATGACTAAACAACTTCAATTTAAGTTATTTTTGTAGAGATAATACGTACCTAAGCATTTATAATTTAAACAGTTTCAATTATATATTGTAATTTTTGTGAATAAACCACGATATATTTAAGGAGTTCCTCCTCAATTCCGGAAGAGGAGAGTCTCTGTCTTTCACGTCAACAAAATCTGAGATAGAAAAATCATTAAACCTTTCATTTCATGGAGAGATTATCGAAAGAGGGAGATAATATTCCACATGGATTCTTTTCTTGTTGTACATGAATTAGCGTTGACGGTGACACCCCTTAAATAAAATAAATAAAACAAAAATATGAATAATAGTGAATATTCATCTGGAGTCCCTCTCTTTTTTTTTTCCTGATGCTGAATATTCATCTTTTCTGTTTGTGTGTTTTGTCATATCATATGCGTAGGAATACCATTTGTTCAACTGTTGAAGCAACCTTAGCTTTGTGGATCTCTTTCAATCCTACCATTTGTTCATCTTTTACTTTGAACTTAGACGCTCGTTGAATTGAATCCAATCCAATCTCATCATTGATTGAAAACAAAAACATGCAATATAAACAGAAAATTGCAGCTGAAACACATTCCGGAAGAGGAAATGAAATTCGCATTTCCATTTTAAGCCTTGAAAAGGTAGACAAATCCCAAAGATAAACAAATAGTAAAACCTATTAGCAATCGGTCGGATGGGTTAACAGTTGTCTGGTAGTGATGGGGTAGAGAAGGAAAAAAAGCCACTATCTCCCACCTGTATTTTCCTTCCAATTCAATTTGGTTGTCGGGTACAAGTCAGCGAGTCGAGTCTACAAACAAAGCAAGCAAAATCGGTTTTACTTTTGCTTTCGCTTTAAAGCTTGTGGGACAAAACACATCCTCAAAATTCATTCAATGGTCAATGCCTTTGCACCAATACCCCCCCTACCCATTACGAATCCACACATGATATGACTCTCTAAACACACAAGATAGATGCTCATTAATGGAAAAAGATCCTCTTGGGATCTCTCCCTTCAAAACCCAAAGATCAAGTGATCCGAACCAATAAAACTTTAATTCAACGACTAAAAATTATTACATCTTTTAAAAGTTTTTACTATTTCTTTATTTTTAATCGTTAGATCAAATTTTAAAAATCTAAATCACTTGATCCTTGAACTTTAGATGGAAAGATCCGAAAAGGATCTCTTTCCCTCATTAATTACTCACCTCACCACCCCCAAAATTAATTATGTTGAAAAGTCAGTCACTAGTAGATACATCTCTTCATTTCGACCAACTAATTTCTCCTCCTCCTTAAACCTACCTCGGTTGTTCCCTAGTCCCAAAACAAGGTTAGTGGCAGGAGGATTAGTATTACCAGGCTGTCAATCAGACACAGTAAAAATTTGTACCACGGGTTCGTGGATTCTGTTCTACTATCTGAATTCTCAAACTAAGATTTTATACCAAACCCCACCTTTAGTATATGGGATTTCAGAGATATATGCTGCTGCTAGTCTATAGTAATTATAATACATGCCATGCCACTCTCCAAAACACAACCACATACCCCCGTCCCGGATATTACAAAAGACAGCGGGGAACTTAAACAAGAACCTACGGATGTTCCTACCTGCAACTCTGATCCCCTTCCACAGAACTTGCCTTCCCAGCTACCTGAGGTGAATTTTCATTAGGAGTAAAGCTTTTACCAGTAGGCGGCAAGCACCTTTTCGAGAAAAAGGTAGCTATACTCTTGCTCCGCCCAGCACTCTTTTCTGCTAATCACAAACAAATATTAGTCTCAAATAAATAAATTGACCAGATTCATGATGGTAAACGACCTCTATTAGAGATGGTACAAATGTAATCTGAAAAATGTAAAGTGTAGCATTTACTCATCTGAACAGAGACACATACCAGGAGATATTGACAAGCCAACTTTGTCCAAAATTTCTTTCTTCACCTGCATTAAGATGATCGTATATTAGCAAACCATAATTTCCTACATATATAAGACTGAGCCAAAGAGGCATATCTCACTCCCAAGTGACCAAATTGCAACATCTCAATTATTCAAGACCTCGTGTGTTTCTGTGCGTGTGTGTGTGAGTAGGAGCGGGATACTTAACCAAGTTAAGAGTCATTAACCTGCCAGCGGCTATCCACAAAATCTGATATCTCCCGCACTTTATTCCTTAACTGAGACTTTGATACAGCTGGGAACTTGTGTTGCAAAGTTTGTAACACCTTATTGATGCTCTGTGAGCATGATAGAATGACGGACACCTGAAAATTGCAAAGATTATTCTTAGTAGCCAACCATTGGCACCATTAAAAAAGAGATTCAAACAAAGCAAAATTATTTATGAGGCTATCCTCAACCCCTCCTATTAGTTTAGAGACTATGACTAAGTTTAGGATGCAGTACCAATGAAACAGCTCATGTAAACCAGAAACACTCATAAATGGTTTATGAATTAATTTGTAGAAACAAATGCACTACTTACTATTGCAGGCAAATTTGATTCTGGTATAACTGTCACGGAAGAGGTTGATTTACTATAGCGATTGCCACTTGAAAGACAAACTTCTTGGTCGTCCTCTTGTATGCCATCAACTGATATCTCCACAGGTGAGCTACCAGGAAATACATGAATACTCAGAGCTTGCAAGCACATCTGTTCCAGCTTAAGGGTACCATTAAGATCTTCAGCCTTTAACAAAGAGACCTTGTCATGTGCCATATTTGATATAATTAAAGGCTGATTTTTCTGAAGAGCACGTTCTGTCAAATTCCCTAAATATTTTTGCTGTCGAAGCAATATAGAGAATTTTTCACTCTCTAAATCTTGCTTAATACTGAGTGAGCTTCTGGTCTCCTCAAATGTTGTATCAGTTTCCATCCTGTCAATTTGTACACCCTGCATGCATAAAATAGTAAGTTTCACAAATCAATACTTACTTTCATATAAAGATAATTTAGGTGAGGAGAATGGACAACATTTCACTCATCAATAATAGGTAGAACTGTAGAAAGATTCAGAAAGGAAAATGTTATGCCTATGGAATTACTCTATAGCATGACTGCTTACAGTGGCTTCATAAGGACATTAGCAGACCAACCAGATTTTGGTGGACAGACTCAATGATCATCCAAAGCATTATCATAAGGGTGAAAAGCAACTTCACAATTTCTCACCTCATTTTCTGAGAGATACCCATCAGGTACAAAAAAGCCATCTTCACTTTCATCTTCATCTTCAGGTTTAGAACAACCCTCTTCCAAGCTTTCTTCTTCGTCATCTTTATCGCAATCTGAGAGGTTTTCTCCAGGTTCCTCCTGGATAATGACAGTCATTAGTCATTACTGACAATCATCTCCTACATATCAACTACATTGTATGAAAAGAGTCATATATTACCTCTTCCCACTCCTCATCGCTGTCAACGTCATAATCGAGGTCTGGGTCCTTCCTAAAAGGGTGGCATGGTCCAACAACATGACTGAAAGACCACATTACATTACAACAAAAATGATCATTGTCATATTTGAGCACACAGCAGTTAAGCATTCTAGACATCACATAAGACATAAAATGTCATGATTTAATTCCACTACTGCATAAAGACACATTAAAAATGGCATTTACAAAAATATGCACTACGTAAATTTAGATGTAAAATAGACGAATAAAAACTGTAAAGGGCTCAAATGATGTACTTTCTTGCTTCCCTTTTGCCGTTGTACCCAAGAATTTCCAATCAGAAGTGCTCAATAAAAATGTGATACCAACTAATTAGGGTCGGCTACAGATAGACACAAACATAAACAGATTATGTGCCAGCCTGCGGGTTTTAACTACTTGTATGTGAACATTGGCATGTTTCCAACAAATTACTTGACAATTGACAAACGCTATGTTGCTGTCTGAAACGTCAAGCAGTCATTAAAGTTAAATGATCAAATAGTGGACACTGTGCAGGTTGACTATTTTAGACTCCTCTGAGCCATACAATATGTGTGCTTAATAAACCTCAAATTAGTATCACACCCCAAAAACTAAAATGCCATGAAGGAGATGAGCTCACCTTTTCTTAGGCCATATACCATAAAATGCAGGTCTACAGCTTTTATCAAATTGAAACAACTGCTTTCCCAGCTGGCATCTTTTAACATCAGCAAGAGAACAATCTGTATTAGTCTCACATGATTTATCATTGCAAACTTGTTCTCCCCATCTATCTGCAAGTTTCTCCATGCTTAAATCATCACCATGAACTAGCTCTTTACTGGTTGTGAGCTTCAGTTCCTTAAATAGTTCAGTCTTAGGCTTCTGACGTCTGCCCCAGCATTGGCTTCTGTTTGAACGAATAACATAACCAACGTGGCGCCAAGAAGACAAGTGTGACCTGCAATGTGTGAAGAAACTATCTTACTTTGAGACGAGTACATCTTTATTGTTATATGGTTTGAATATTGATAATACCAACCTGCGTATATCCTCAGCACTAATCTCCATATTAGATGAAAGAGTGTGATCCATTAACTGAGTTACTACATCAGGCATACTTTCACTGTTTTTACCCAATGATTCGGAGACAATTGCTTTAGTTAGGAATTGGTCATTCTGGCATGCTACAATGGTTTTGCTTCTTTTGACAAATCGTTCCATAATTGAAGCCTGCTTTTTTATGGAAAGCTTTTTTTTCAATTCAGCTTCTTCCTTTTCTCGACGGCGTTGTTCTCTTTCAGCATCCTCCTGCTGCTTCCTCTGCAGTTTCCTCATTTCAGACTCTTCTTTTTCACGACGCTTTTCATCTTTTTCTGACTCCCCTTGCAGCCGCTTTAACTCTTTCTCCTGAAATACTTCTAAAGTTCATGACACTACAACTAGAAAGCACGACAGGCATCAACAAATAACTTACACTTTGCAACTCTTCCTTTTGCCGCTCACGTTCCAATCTTTTTTTCTCTTTCTCAGCCTCTCGTTTATCTCTTTCCATTTGTTTAATTAGTAGTTTTTCTTCTCTTTTTGCTTCCTTCTTTGCCCTGCAACAAATAGGTAAACAAAATAAAACCTTAATGGATCTAAACTGTAAAACTGAAACACTCTTACTGATACTCGCAGAATATACTCACACGTCTGCACCATTTTTCACTGATAAGCGATCTATTAATGAGCGAATCTTTTCCTCAGACAGCGCTTTATCAAGCTGTTCTGATGCCTTCATCAGGTAATGTATGTAATTTTGGTCGCTCTCAGGATTTTGTAGTGCCATTGTCATTCCTAACATAAACATAAATGTCAGTAACTCATCTCACAATAAAAACCCCAAGTGAACTTAATGAAGATGACAGTGTAGGAATTAAAGGTGCAGAACGGTTCAAGTCAGCCTGGAGTCATGTACAAAGAAAAAACCAACTTATATTTCTTTTCATAGCCGCGTGGAAAAAGAATAGATAAAACCTACATCAGTGAGCTGAGCTGAATTCAAGTGCACATAGTGTATAACTAACAAGACACAAGACAAGGGTTTCAAAACTTAAAGAAATAAGATCAAGAGGCACAAAAGGTTTGTGCGTACTACTTCACATCAGTGTATGAAAGAATCAACCTCCACTTTGCATCAGCTTTAATTACTCAACACTCTTATCCATTTTATTTCTCGGCAGTATGTCAATACCCAAAAAAAATAAAGAAATCAAATCTATAATTGTCAAAGATAATCCGTACTAATGTGGGAGAACGCCCCCTAAAAAGCATTAACAAATTTTGTGATTGTTGATTGGAAACATCAACCTAAAGCAGATGAATGTAAGTAGTCACTTCCTGCCTATATTGTTCAATTTTCTGCATCATACTCTTTTTTAGTTTCCACTTTCTCTGATCTTATCCTCGTCTGACACCCAAATCTGTATTAAGTAAATGAAAGACTACCCCTCACCCCAAGAACACTTCTTCTCTCTGTTTAGGTTAGCCTTCGAGAAGTGTTTATGTATGGCTAGACACATAACAAACAGTCTTCGAGCCAGATACATTATGTGCATATGAGAAAGCAAAACATGATTTTTCCCTTGGTATATAGGGGGCACTCAAATTTCAAAAACACAGAGGACAAGGAATAATTAGATCAATTATCCAAATTCCCTGATGCTTGAAAAGTCTATTTTAACTTAAAGGAAGTGAAACCCAACTTATGCAGTAAATCGCTCCAGCCATTGCATGCTTCTGATTCTGCCTAACAGAATAAGTATCACATTACAAGGTTTTTAAGAACATATTGGTACCATAGCGGCAGAGAATGTCACTATAGACAATAAGAATTATGGTGAAGCAATCTGCTTTGTGGTGACAACCTTCATGTGATTTAGTTATTACAAAACCAAACACACAAAAAATATCCTTTGCATCATTGCTCAATATTTGTAAGGACTGCATAAGACAACCAAAACCAGCCATCTATTTAAGGAGGCACATATATACCAGAAACAGCAGTAATCCTCTCATGGATCTTTCTTCGACACGTACGCCTAATATTCAATACTCCTCGCACAGATGCTGGCATCAACTTTACATCTCTTGTCTACACAATACATAAGAAAACATAATAACTTATTAAATCAAAGATAAGATAAACACTGCAGCACAGAAAGTTCACAAACAGCAACAATTAGTTGGTGGCCCAACAATACACAAGCGAGCAAGAAAGCATTAGCTATAGCCTATAGGTAACATCTCAAAGAGCAAAAAGCTATGGGTGAACATAAAATTGTCAAATAATCAGAAACAAAGCTAAACTGCCAGGGTATTCGGTTTTTCTCTCCAAGCACCAAACTAAATGCCCACAATGGAACAGCAATTAAATGAGGACCTAAACAACAATCTAAATACAATATAACATGAACAAAAACATACACAATAAGAATAATAATCAAAACTAGATTAACCAAAACACAAGTTCATAAATATATCACCACAAATTCAGAAAAATACACAAATTGAACAAACCAAGAACGAAATAGATAGGCAAAATGTTGAATCTTCACAAAAATTCATTACCTCCCAACACCAGAGACAGGACTCGGACTCGTCCTCCAACACATCAGCATCAACATTCGGTACGCCATACATCACTCTTTGCCCAACAAAGAGCACAATGCTCTTCACATAGGCCAAAGTCACATTCCCAAAAACCTTATTTCGGTTCTTGACCTTGTCAAAGACCTCCTCAACAATCTTGGACAATGGCAGCCCACTCTCTTCGATCAAAGCCCCAATGATCGAGTTCACATTGTTCACACATTGCTTCGGATCTAAATCTAATTTCTGAGCCATCACTTCCTTGTAGTACCCAAACAACCCATCAAGCTGCTTGCGAAAAGATTGAACCTTTACACTTTTCGCCTCAACTCCCAAACATTCTGGGTCCAAGCTAGCCCTCTTTCGCTTCTGGGTCTTCCTCACCCGATCTTGGTTGGTAGATTTCTGGCTGCTCGGGTCATTTCCGCCGTCGATTACCGCCGCTTCACACGTCATTCTCAAAACCCTAGAGCTAGAAAAGTCCGATTCAGTCGAACCGCAGATGAAAGTCACAGATACGAATCCCGAACTCCCACGGAATCTGAACCGGACGGATAAGGGCGCCGTTTGCTGTCAATTGGATTGGGGATTAGGAAGAAAAACGAAATAAGACTCTGAAACCCTAACGAGAGAGAGATGGCCTTTTGGAAAAATATTCACACAAACAAAAAACCTTCTTTGAGATTTTTGTTTTCTGAAAAAGAAGGGGTGACGGTAGTGGAGGCAGAGAGCGGCAGCACCAGCACATATATAAATTAACAAATTTTTTATCCAAGAGCCAAATAGAAATGATTTTGAAGAATAAACAGATTTTTTTCTGTAAATGATATAAAATGGTTTCGAATTCGATGAGCGAGACAGTTTTCTTTTTTTATTAGGATTTAAATTTTCCTCTAATTGTCATATTTTTTTTGTTTCTCCCGCCAAATTGGTTTTGCCTCCCAAAGTTCCAAAATAACGCTTATGGGTGGATTTCGATTTTCGCGCCTCAATGCCATTGCATTTGAGCGGTAATGGGAATGGCCGCGCCGGGACACCACACGTGGGGAAAGCACGGCGTTTCTATTTCGTGTCTTCTTTTCAGTGAAATTTCCACGCAGAACATAAGCAACAAAATCTCAAATTTGGGCCTTTGCCCAATCAAGCTGGGCTGGACACATTCATTAATATTATTTTGAGTTTTTATCACGGTTGAGCGTGGACTTTTCGATCAAAGTCATTCTGCAATTTTTTGTTAATTTTTATTAGGGTAGTGTTATTCATATCTGTCTTTTTATCTCCTACACACGTCTCTTAATTTTCGGTCGTCTAATGAAATGAATTGAACAAAAATGAAGAACAAAAATTAACAAGGAATGCTAGCCCATTATTACTCGCCAAAGGCAAATTTGAACCACATTATTGCTAGCCCATTGTAAGACTAAGCTCATTCCCCTCTCTTTTAGTATACATAATATCGTTTGTTAAAAAAAAATTAACAAGGAATGCGTTGTTTGAATAACACCACTCTTTTACTAATATATAATGTGACACATGAGTGAATTCTACCTATCCAATCATATGCTTCCCGCGTGGATTAATAATCATAAAACAAACTTTTTTTAAAGATTTAAAAATCAAAATTGATCAAACTTAACAAGGACCATTTTGACTCGAATGTCCGATTACATTGACCAACCGTGATAAAAATCTTATTATTTTCAATTCAAAATAAAAATTAGGCTTATTTATTAATTTGCTTCTTGTAACGGTCATTGAGCCTCACTTTACCAACTAAAACTAAATATGTCGAATTTTACCCTTGAAATTGTCAAAATTGAGCCATTTTACCCCATTAACATCTACGTTGACAACGATTTAGGAGTAGCGTAGTTTGAAAATTTATACCTCGCCAAATATAGTAACTCATCTATGGTAGCATGGTATAAAATAAGTTACGAAATATTCGTATTTGAATAAAATAACGAATATGCTTCTTAGAAAGGACACTAAAATTCTATCATTTAATTTAACGGTAATATGGTTTCATATTTGTATATTTTTGTAGATATAACATTTGAGGAAAAATGTCACAGCCCGTCCCGGAATTATTTAATCGAGGATGTGAAATGACGGGATTGCCCTTAAGTTTGCTAAGGTATGTGACATTATATTTGGTTTTATGGTCCTATCCTAAGTTTGTTTTGGAAAATTAATTGGAAAGTAATTTGGTATTATTTTTGTGTGGTTGGGGTGTTTGTAGACCACACACAAACCACTCTCTCTCTCCCCCGTAAGCTCTCTCTCTCTCGGAACACACTCCCCGTGCACTGTGCACGTACGGACGGATTTGGAACTCGTCCATTTCTTCACAGATCGAAGCCCAAAAGGTAAGATTCTTGATCCTTGCAACCCTATGAGTAGTTTGGTACCAATTTTGGAGCTTGTAACCCTCGGAATGGACGTGAAATCCTAACCCCGAAAATGTGCACTGTTCATGCACACGTAAAATCTTGCATTTCAGGGAATTTTAATCTCACAGTGAGCTTAAGGAGGTTCCCACGAAGCTCGGAGTGCTTCGTTTGAAGGTTTGGGACGTCGGGATCACGAGGTTCGAAGGTGGCCGGTTTTGGTGGAATTTTCCCGACGTGATTTGGAAGGTTTTAAGGCTCCAAAGAGGTATAGCCTTCTTCCTCTCATGATTTGTGACATTTTGGTGAAAATTTCATGAAAAATGGTGCAAAAACGAGCGAGAAAAGGGCAGTTGCAGGGTTACCCAGAATCCGGCGCCGGTGGCACTGTTCCGGCGTCGGGAGGTTGAAGATGATGCGCGTGGGGGGCGCGTGAGGCCGTGGCCTCCCCGGCGTGTGAAGGCGCGTGGGCCCTAGGAAAATTTATTTAAAAATATCACGATGTTCGTGAGGTTGTGTAGATCGCGTTGGTATATTCATATGCCAAAATTGAGCAGTTTATGAGAAGTTATTTCGAATTGTTGGTTATGTGCTTAAAATAACATTTTTATAGTTGTTTCGCATATAGGTGAGACCTATCCCGAGGACGAGCGCAGTCAAAGGCGTCACGGGGGTTACGACCCTTCGACATACCAGTGAGTAGGCAGTTTTGTTTTCCGTATATGCCTATATACTTAATGATTTTCCCAGAGATCAATTTTGAATGAAAGTATATTTTGAAATGCCATGCATAGATTTATATGAATATGCGATTTGAAATGCCATGCATAGAAATTACATGAGATATGTGAATTGATATTATATGATGCATATATGTGAATTGGTGCTGCGGACGCACATGTGAGTATCAGGTGAGTTACATTTGGTGCATTGAATTGTTTGATGAGATTTATGTTGATAGCTCATAACCTGCACCCCTGGTGTTAGTGCTTATGTTATTCACCCGCATCACACGCTCACCTTGGATCCAAGTAGATGCTAGTCGTACAGACCATTAGAGGTGGTTCCGACATGCTAGTCGTACAGACCACTAGAGGTGGTTCCGACTAGTAGGTGACCCTAGATTATGTGCACAGATGATTGATGAGAGAAGCACTAGAGCGTATTATTACACCATCCGAGTCGTACAGACTACTACAGGTAGTTCCGACTCATGTGCAGCGTAGTGCCGTACAGGTCGCAGTTGGCAACTCCGGCAGTGCCGTACAGGTCACAGTTGGTGACTCCGGCTGGATTGGATATTGAGCTCTAGAATCAGCCGTACATGACCACTGCAGGGTCTCCGGTTGATTTATTATTTCACCTGATTTATATTGATGCATCCATATTATGTTGTTAGCACATGGCATGGCATATTTCTCTGAAAAATGATGAAGAATGGTGTTATGAGATTTCTGAAGCTATATATATTTATATATGCCATTTTCTGGGAAAGTATATAGGTTTTACAGTGAGGGGATATATATGTTGATAAAGGAAAGATTTTGAAAGCTTTGTTTTACTGACCCACTCACCTTGTTTTGCGCCCCTCCAGGTTGTAGTTAGGAGTGTTTGGTGGCTCTCGAGGATCCCCACGGCTGTTCTGACGAACTTCACTCATGTAGGATTCACCTTCGGGTGTTGTAACTTAGTAATTGTCCTACTTGACTGCATTAGAACCTTATGTTCTGATTATGTGTATTTCATACTTTAACTCTCTCTAGTATGTCATTAGGAGGGTACTGCTAGTATTTGGCTTTTAATTATTCATAACTCCTTATCCTATTGCTTCCGCATTGCGTAATGGTTACGTCACATTAGTGACGGCCAGCACGCCCTGATTCTCGGGTCGGGGTGTGTCAAAAAACCTTAAAGATAGAATAAAGTTGAAAAAAAAAATAACCGAAAAAATCGAACTTGACCCGAACCATACCGAACTCGACTAGAAAAAAAAATTAACCGATAATACCAAACCAGTCGCAACGTCAAACTCGTCACCAATTTCATCTTCCAGCTTTGGCTTGCACAGACTCTTTCACCTTCTCAACCCTCCACCACCCTATTCCTCTATCAACTACCCGTCAACCACATATCTCTCTCTTCATCCGACAACAGCTTGACAAAAATCTCTTTTGTTTCAACCGTCGACGATCATAACCACTTTTCTCGATTAAACTGTTAACGTTTGTCACTCTCTCCTCTATTTATCACCATGCAACTCACTCTCTCTCCCTCTCTCTTTCAAGATTTAGTGTTTTTTGTTTCAGTTTTCCAAAATCAAAAAAATAAAATTCGAAATTCGAAATTATTGATTTTCGGTAAACCTTTTTTTTTTATTTTTAGGATTAGGTTTTTTTTTCCCATTATTTTGATTTTTTGCTTCGGTTTAAGTGTGCTTATAGCAGTTCCAGCGTGGGAGCCCCCCAGGCTATTCACTATTTAATCCACCAAGTGAACAGTAACTGCCCTTAATGAATAGTAACTGTCTTTTGCATCTCCACTGTTGCACTTGAATAGCCTTGGCAATACGCAATAAAATATTAGTTTTTTTTTTAAACAATACAAAATAATTTTTTTTGTAATTTCGGATAAGATTTTTAATCGTTCTTGTTACACCATGTGTCATTATCCGAGAAGACAATTATTGGTGATGGATTTCGATAATATTTTTATCCAATGTCGTCGTGCCACATGTCCTTACCTTTTCAGAATCTTTAAGGATAGATTTCGATAAGATTTTTAATCATTCTCGTTGCGCCACGTGTCATTATCCGAAAAAACAATTATTGGTGATGGATTTCAAATTTTTTTTCGAAAAGTAAAAACAATTTTTTTTAAAAAAAATCGGATTTTTATTAATTTTTTACAATTTTTAAATTTTTTTTATTCAACTAATTAATCTCTGCCGTTGGATTTTAAAAAAATTGAATTCTAACACTCCAGATTGTGCCACATGGCACAACGGTAACATTTCTGAATTTTAAAACTATTTTTTCTTTTTTTTTATTTATAAAGGAGAATGATATCAACCGTTTATCTCAGATCCAACGGTTGATATTAAATAAGATTTTTTTTTCTTTTTACCGTTGCAAATATGACGGTCCACATTTTCTTGCCGTTGAGATCAAACGAACCATGGGAAGCCACGTGGCTTCCCAACGGTAACAATTTGAAACTGCACCGCAGGCCCCATTCGCTGAAAACATGTCGGGTGACGCGCCCACACGCGCGGGTGTAGTGCACGCACCTAATAGAAAAAAATAAAAAAGGGGCTGATGCCTGGATGATGTCAGCCTTGCGTCAGATAGCCTTCGGGCTCGTGGGCTGGCAATTCGTGACAAGCCTGGTGCTCGGGCCTGCCCTGTCCCTTAGGCTCCTTCACGCTGGAGTCAATAGGCCGGGCTCTCGGGCCCTATTTGCTGGCTTGTCCCCCAAGCTCCAACCCACGCTGAAAGTGCTCTTAAGGTAGGTCAGAGTCAAATTGGGGTCAAAAGAGCGAGTCCTGGGGCAAGCTTAGGTTATATTATGGACTTTAAACCATTGAGTTCAGGCCAGCAATCAACTTGTTGTAAGTTCAAAGTTGGCTAGATCAATACAAGCCAAGAAATACATGGGGCAAATCATACATTGAAAAAGTACAACAACAATATAATAGAGTTCAACCACAGATGGTTCACTTATTATTTTACTAATGTCTTTTAATATAAAACTTCATGCATTAGGTTTATTTTATGAATGAATTGGTATGTAATTATAGTATCTAAACACATATGTACGTAATAAGTATATACATATGAGAAATTTTACACGCAAAAAAAGAATAGATGATGATGATACGTGACTCTTCTCATTAGGAGAACTTAATAACAATTATGAATGATAAATTAAAATTTTATTGTTTATAAAAATCAATAGATAACCAAAACACACAAAAAACTCAATAATTAATACAAGTTAATTAGTATCCCAAAACTACAATTAAATGTTAAGAACTAGAATTAATTTTTAATCTTACACAAGGTTTTATTATGTTAAAATTCCCCCATCATGAAATTAAATGCCCATCTTTAATGCGCAGCTGTCTAAGAAGCAAAATCCTTGGACAAAGAAAGGTCTTTCCAGTTTCAAGAACTGAGTAAATGTAAAGCAGCCCAATATTGATTGCTTTGTCTATCCCCTTCCATAGTTTTCTAGAAGGGAGTTGATTATGAATATTTATATGTTTTTAGCCTGTAGCTCTTCTACAAAGTGTGAGTAACAAGAAAATAGTGAGTTCATCCAAGAGTGTGTGTGTGCTTTTGAGTTAGTCAGCCTGTAAAGTTTAGAGAGATTAATGTATGTAATCCCATTCAAATAGTGGATGTATTTTGGACTTTATCCTGTGGTTTTTTCCCTTCACATCGGAGGGTTTTTTCCACAAAATTCTGGTGTCCTTTTTGTTCACTTATAATTTCTATTTACTTGTGTTTTACTTCCTGTGATTTACACCAGTAGCAAGCTGCTGTTTTCGCTGCAGCAAACTCAACAATTGGCATCAGAGCCAGGTTGCTTTGTAGATCATGGATGTCAACACAAGTCGAATGGTGAGCCTAAATGGAAGAAACTACATTATTTGGAAGTAAAAAATGGAGGACTTACTGTATTGCAAGGATATGTTCGGTCCAATTGAAGGTGACAAGCCTGAAAAAATGTTCGATGAGGAATGGAAGAAACAAAATCGAAGAACCATTGGAGTTATCAGGCAATGGCTTGATGATAGTGTGTATCATCACGTTTCGAAGGAGACTAACGCACTTTCGTTATGGAAGAAGCTTGAAAGCTTATACGAAAGAAAGATAGCGGGCAACAAAGTTTTTTTGATGAAAAAACTTCTCAATTTAAAGTTCAAAGATGGCACATCCGTCAATGTACACTTGAACGAGATGCAAAACATCGTCAATCAGCTTTCTTCAATGAAGGATAACGAACTACAAGCTCTCCTGCTTCTCAGTTCTCTTCCAAGCAGTTGGGAAACCTTGGCCATTTCTGTGATTAACTCTGCTCCAGATGGAGTCTTGTCCATGAATCAAGTCACTGCTAGTTTGTTGAACGAAGAAACGAGTAGAAAATCCACAGATTCTTCCTACTCATAAGCTTTGGTTGTAGAAAATAGGGGGAGGAATAAAATAGAAGTGCTTATCCTCAGTCTCATGGAAGGTCAAGAAGCAAATCAAGGCCAAGAAATGACGTCGTATGTCATTATTGTGGTCTAAAAGGTCACTATAGAAAAGAATGCAGAAAACTCAAGAAGGAGAAGAAAAATGAAGAAAAACAATAAGAGAAAGTTACTGCTGCTACATCCTCAGATGGTGATATTATTGTTCTCTCGGAGTGTGAAAAATCATGCTTGAATATGTCTTATGAAGATACCACTTGGACTGTAGACTCCGGAGCCTCCTTTCGTGCTACTTCGAACAAGACATTCTTTTCATCATATAAGGCTAGTGATTTTGGCTTCGTGAAGATGGGAAATAAGGATACATAAAAAATTGCAGGGATTGGTGAAGTGATTCTAGAAACTGAATGTGGCAGCAAACTCATGCTTAAGGAGGTTAGACATGTGGTATACCTACGCCTAAATTTAATTTTTGTCGGAAAGTTGGATGATGCCGGATACAGGAATAATTTTTCAAATGGGAGATGGAAGCTCAAAAAGGGATCCCTCGTAATTGCAAGAGGAAGAAAATGTTGCACTCTGTATAGAACTCATGCTCAACTATGGAAGGGGGAGCTGAATGCAATGGAAAATGATGTTTCGATCGATCTATGGCACAAGCGGCTGGGTCATATGAGTGAGAAGGGTTTGCAGATTCTTGCAAAGAAAGAAATCATCCCTGAAATTAAAGGTACGCACATAAACAGTTGCTTTCATTGTTTAATTGGCAAGCAGCATAGAGTTTCTTTTCAAAGAAATCAGGAAAGAAAATCAAATATTTTAGACATGGTTTATTCGGATGTGTGTGGGCCATTGAAAGTTAAATCCTTGGGTGGTGCTTCTTATTTTGTCACTTTCATAGATGATCATTCAAGAAAAGTTTGGGCATATGCTTTAAAAACAAAAGACCAGGTGCTGTCAACATTTAAAAGCTTTCATGTTATGGTGGAAAGAGAGACATGAGTGAAACTGAAATGCATTCGCACCAACAATGGCGGTGAGTACTTGGGGCCATTTGATGAGTATTGTAAAATGCATGGCATTAGACATGAGCAATCTGTTCCAAGAACTCCACAACACAATGGTGTTGCGGAAATGATGAATCACACCATTGTGGAAAAAATAAGATGTTTTGTTGTCTCATGCAAAATTGCCCAAAACTTTTTGGGGGGAGGCGATGAGAACATCATGTTATTTGATTAATTTGTCTCCTTCATCACCCTTAAATGGAGATGTTCCAGATAAGGTATGGAATAAGAAAGGTGTCTCATATGAACACTTGAAGACATTCAGTTGCAGAGCAACTGTGCATATACCCAAGGAGGATAGATCAAAGCTTGATGACAAGGCCAAGCAATGTGTATTCTTGGGTTATGGAGATGAAAAATTTGGCTACAAATTGTGGGATCTTGTAAGCAAGAAAGTGGTTCGAAGTCGAGATGTGGTTTTCTTTGAAGACCAAACAATTGAAGATTTTGAGAAGAATGCAAAATGTGATCAACCTTATTTTGATAGTCTGATTGATTTCGATCCAATTTCTCCTGTTGTAGCTCACGATGTTGAAGGGAGAGCTGAACCAGAAATTACAAATGATGATCATAATAGCCAAGAAAATGCACCGGTAGATTCTAATACCGAAGAGAGTCAAGAAGAACAACCCACGCGTGAACAAGATATGGAGTTAAGAAGGTCCAACAGACAACGTGTACCATCCGTGAAATATTTGCCGCATGAATATGTCCTATTTACAAATAGTGGCAAACCCGAATGCTTCCAAGAAGTGCAGTTTGATGTTCACAAAGAAGAATGGTTGAATGTTATGCAAGAAGAGATGAATTCCTTGCATAAGAATCATACGTATGATTTGGTGGAAATACCAAAGGGAAATAAAGTTCTTCCAAACAAATGGGTTTTCAAGCTAAAAGAAACTGAAAATTCAAAACCAAGGTACAAAGCGAGATTGGTTGTGAAGGGGTATGCACAGAAGAAAGGCATTGATTTGGTTGACATATTCTCGCCGGTTGTGAAAATGACTTCAATTCGTGTTGTTCTGGGATTGGCAGCAAGCATGAATTTGGAGATTGAGCAATTAGATGTCAAAACAGCTTTTCTACATGGTGATTTGCATGAAGATATTTCTATGGAGCAGCAGGAAGGTTTTAAAATCAAAGGGAATGAGCATATGATTTGCAAGCTGAAAAAGAGTCTATATGGACATAAACAAGCTTCGAGACAATGGTACAAGAAAATTGAGTCCTTCATGGTTGCAATGGGTTCAAGAATACAGCTTCTGATCATTGTGTGTTCATTCAAAAATCTTCCAGTAAGGATTTCATTATATTACTTCTATATGTGGACGATATGTTAATTATTGGTCTAGATGCTGAAAAGATTGACGAGTTGAAGAATAAGTTAAGCAAATCCTTTGATATGAAGGATTTGGGACCTACGAAACAATTTATTGGCATGAAAATCTCTCGAGATAGGAAAGAAGGCAAATTGTGGTTGTCTTAAGAAAGATATATTGAGAAAGTACTTGAAAGGTTCAACATGGACAAAGCCAAGTCTGTAAGTTGTCCATTTGCTGCTCACTTCAAGCTAAGCAACAGCCAATGCCCTTCAACAAAGGAATAAATGGAAGAAATTAAGAAAATTCCCTATGCTTCAGCCGTAGGAAGTTTACTGTACGCAATGGTTTGCACTAGGCCAGACCTTGCCTATGTTGTATGAGTGGTGAGCAGGTTTCTTGCAAATCTTGGGAAAGAGCATTGGGCAGCAGTTAAATGGATTATAAGGTACCTTAGAGGTACTTCAAAGTTATGTTTGTGTTTTGGAAATAATAAGCATTTTCTCGAAGGCTTCACGGATGTAGATTTGGCGGGAAATAGAGACACGAAAAGATCAACTTCAGGCTATTTATTTACTTTTGCAGGTGAGCGGTGTCTTGGCAATCTAAATTGCAAAAATGTGTGGCTTTGTCTACTACAGAGGCAAAGTACATTGCCACTACAGAATGTTGCAAGGAGATGTTGTGGTTGAAGAGATATTTCAAAGAACTTGGTCTACACCAGAAAAAGTTTGTCATCTACTGTGATAATCAAAGTGCCATCCATCTCAGTAAGAATCCTAGCTTTCACTAGAAGTCTAAACACATTGATATCAAGTATCATTGGATTCGAGATGCGCTTGAGAAAAAATTGTTGCAGCTGAACAAAGTTCATACCAACGACAACAAGTCTGATATGTTGACAAAGGCTCTTCCTAAAGGAAAACATGAGCAGTGCACAACATTAGGAGGTCTGCGTTTCTTCGACATGAGTCGGGAAGGGGGAGATTGTTAGAATTCCCTCGTCATGAAATTAAATGCCCATCTTTAATGCGCAGCTGTCTAAGAAGCAAAATCCTTGGACAAAGAAAGGTCTTTCCAGTTTCAAGAACTGAGTAAATGTAAAGCGGCCCAATATTGATTGCTTTGTCTATCCCCTTCCATAGTTTTCTAGAAGGGAGTTGATTATGAATATTTATATGTTTTTAGCTTGTAGCTCTTCTACAGAGTGTGAGTAACAGGAAAATAGTGAGTTCATCCAAGAGTGTGTGCGTGCTCTTGAGTTAGTCAGCCTCTAAAGTTTAGAGAGATTAGTGTCTGTAATCCCATTACTTTGTCCTGTGGTTTTTTCCCTTCACAACGGAGGGTTTTTTCCACAAAATTCTGGTGTCCTTTTTGTTCACTTATAATTTCTGTTTACTTGTGTTTTACTTCCTGTGATTTACACCAGCAGCAAGCTGCTGTTTTCGCTGCAGCAAACTCAACATATTCTAAAAGTGAGAATTTTCAAAGATTAGAGGGAATTTTTTTGTATTTTTATTAGTAGTGAACACTAAAATGCAATGCAGTTGTAAGGCGTAAGTCATAGAATAGAAGGTGTTATTCTGGAGAAGGGTGGTGCCCTGGTGGCTGTGGTTGTGGCTGTATGAAAAAAGAATATTTAACTGGCAAGGTGAAAAAGCGCGTCTGAAATTGGATGGATGGATTGATAGGAGGAGGGGACTTGTGGGTTACCACACACCCACAGTGATGCCACCGAAGCGAATAATTTCCTTATTGGGAAGGTTCTCTGGTGACCAATGCTTTATCTCTCTGGAGAAATAAAGTGTGAGTGATGGGAGGCAATTGCTAATTAATCAATTGATTCTGTATCCCCTTTGCCTTTCCCTTTGTTCCTTTTTGTTTGTTTGGCTACGCACTACGCTGTCTTTGTCCAGCTTCCTTTTGTTTCCCATCATCTCATCTCATTTATCTTCTTGTCCTTTTTTGTTTTTTTTATTTATCTACAAAATAGTATCTAATAGTTTTCGTTTTCGGTTGGAACTTGGAAGGAATGAATGAATGATCCCTTCCCAGCTTCCCTTCAAGACTTCAACTTCAACTACAACTATTAGCTAGCTAGCTAGCTTATCCTTATCAGTCACTTTCCCACTAATGAATTCCATCTTTTCTTTCTTTGTGTAGTGAGTGCATGCCACATTGCCACATTGCCACACACCCATCCTCCCCCTCTCGCATGCCCTAAAGGTAACAACCCAACACCACAATATCAATATGTCTTCCATGTTCATATTAGAGCAAATGTTAACCACCAACCATCTTACGCCATCATTACATGTTAATGATAATTGAAGAAATTAGATTCTCATTCTTTTTTTTACTACTTCATTGATTAAAATCTTATTCATTTTCAATTTTTTATTAAGGTCCTTAGATATTAATAAACGTCATTAATTATTTCAATAATAAAATATTTGTTATTTCTAAATATATTCATTTAGGGTTAGAAATGTTACATTTGGTATATTTAATATTTATGGCTAAATTTTTTTATCATATATTTTTATTTTTATTTTGTACCCATTTTTAATTTGCAACCCTTTTTTAATTTGTACCCATATATTAATTTCTTTTTGTGCCCATATTTTTTAAGTTTTATTTGTATTTGTACCATATTTTTAAATTTATTTGTACCCATTTTTAATTTTACTAAATGTACCCATGCTAATTATATGTATTTATTTTATGTTTAAAATATATCATTAGTTATTTTTTAAAATATGTTAATAATTATGTGGGTAAATTATTTTCTTTGCTATAATTTTGTGAAAAAACAATATTATTCTAATATTTATTTTCAAGTATTTATTATATTTTAAAATATTATTTGAATTGGTTAAATTTCATAATTTGTGGGACATTAAATGCATAAATGGATGAGTTAAATCTCATAAATAATTTTAGAGGACCTCGATCAAAATATTTAAACAAATAAGGTTTTAGTCTAACAATTAAGTTGATTAGGGACTAGAACTAAAATGACCCATGATAATTAGGTATCTAACTCACAAACAACCACTAAACTTAGGGCTAGTTTAGTATCGTTGTGTTTTATAAAAAAAAAATGTTTTTTGTTGCGTTGTGAGAATAATTAACTATGAAATAAAATAGTTAAGCGTTTGGTAAACTATAATGCAAAATTGTTTTAGCAAAAAAAAAAAAAGGAAAATTAATAAAAAAAGGCTTGAAAACTTTGAGTTTTAACGATAAGGACAAAATAAAGGGTAAAGTGAATAGTACCAGGTTTGACTTTTTAGTGTAAAAATGTGGTTTTCGTTAAAACTCCCTAAAAAAATAATGTCAAAGTGCTTGGTAAACTTTTATATACGACTAAGTTGATACTGAACGTTGTCTCATTTAATAATAAATAAATAAAAACAAAGTATGGTCATCGAGGACCTCCCCCACCAACTCCTCCATCACAATCAACATCCCACCTAGGCACAACAGCTCCTCCATAGCAGCTTCAAATATTAAACCACAACCATAATTCCACCATCACAATTCTTCAATTTGAAAAAAAAAAACTCATGTTAATTTGCGCACCATAATTCCTTAAATAATGTATTTATTCCTATTTTGTCCCCTGCACTCGTCGCCAAGAGGTCGCGACCTCAGATCTGAAGGAAAAAAAGGTCGCAATTGTCCAGGGGGGCTGATGCGAGGAAGGAAGATAGGGAAGGAGAGAGAGAAGGTGGTAGGGTTGGCATCTCGCTGCGTTGGCGACGAGGCAATTCAGAGACAGTTGGGAGGGAGAGATTGAGTGGGAGATGAGGGAGAGATAAAGTTAGGAGACGAGAACATTTAGGTTTGATGCACAAAAATTTACCGTTCACTCGTATTTTGAAACAAAAAACAGGATTTGTTTCAGTTACCAAACACAAATTGAGCCTTTGATGCCCGCTTATATAAAAAGTTAAGCAGTCCTTAGAAATCCTAAATTCGACCTAGAAATTAAAAATAAAACCATAAAAGCCGTAGAGGGTGCATGCTGTATGGCCATATATCGAAGACCGCCGTAGTATATGTATATCATCAGAAAAAGGGGTTATAATCATTTCCAAAAGGAGGGAGTAGTATCTGTACGTTATTTTTCTTAAGATGAAATAGAATTTCATTGACAACGATAAGAAACTTACATAGGTATGTAGAGTAAATACCAAAAGGTCACACGTGTCAACAAAAAAAAATCCCTTCACAGTTACAAATTCAACAAAAGTATAATATAATTTCCAGTCACAAAGGTTCTACATTTAACCAGCAAGAAAGATAACATTCACAAAATTCTGTTATGATTAGTCGTATTAACAAATGTCAAACTTTCTTCTCATAATTCTTTGTCAAGACAAAAACAAAAAAACACGACTTTTCTCAATAGCTTTAAGCTCGAGAGCAACCACAACAAAGGTTCTCTTTAATAAAGCAAAAGAGGGCTCACAACCAGACGATATAGATGGTTATAAAACAGGAGAAGTATGAGTGAGAAAAGAAAGGAAAGAGTCTTAAAGGGATTGCGGCCAAGCCCGAGACGGAAAGCAGAGATTGGTGACAGAGGGTATAACCAGGAGAAGTGTGAGTGAGAAAAGAAAGGAAAGAGTCTTAAAGGGATTGCCGCCAAGCCCGAGACGGAAAGCAGAGATTGGTGACAGAGGGTTTTTTTTTCTACATTTCTGGGTTTTTTTTTAAATGTAATGTTAGGAAGATCAAATCTTTTAAATCAAATAATATGTCATCAATATAAAATAAGTACGTTAATCGATACTTAATCAATAATCTAATCATCTACAATCACATAATTTGGTTTGCAAATTTACTTTAAAAAAATTGGTCTCCCTATCTACAGTGATGCAATGGGGCTAAAACTTGGTTAGTAGAGAGATCTCTCAATTGGATAGGCAGAAATAATTAAATAGATACATAGTAAATCAAATATTAAAACGGTTGAAATATCTCATATCGATCATATCTCTGAGAAAAAAAAAGTTTAAATATTTTAACCCCACTCCAAACTAATACCGAGGTATTTTGTGATAAAATCCTACACCCAACGGATTACTAAGGTGGTAAGTAACAAATTAGAGATAATATCTTTGTTGGTAGAAGTGTGCATTTGGCCCGTCTCTCTAATAATTCTACAACAACTTGCCTGCTGTTTTGAGTTTTTGGTGATATATGTCAAAATAATATATGCATTAGTTATGCACTATGTACAACAATTCAACAGTATAAGGAGAGAGAAGTTGATGAGAGCATGCAATGGTTTTTTTTATTTTTTATTTTTTTTAACAAATGATATTATTTACATTAAGGAGGAGGGCAATGATTTAGCCTCACAATGAATTAGCAATAATGTGGTTCAAATTCACCTTTGGTGAAAATCGAACTTATGACCTCTTACTTACAAGTGAAGATAAATAATACTATACTGTAATACTAAGTGGCGCGAGCATGCAATGTTGTGTTAAGTGCATTAAGATGCAACTAGCTAGCTAGGGCCTTCTATGGACCAAACAAACAAAGGATATATCGTGGGTGAAATGTACTTGTTCAAGTTAACAAGAATAGACAGGGTGTGATGATGAGTAGACAGTGTTTAAGTGTGTGGACGTTGGTTAGTAGAGCGCAGCAGGCATACAACACTCATCTCTCACGTAAGAGTCATGATCTATCTATTCTGGTTGTAATTACAGTGACTGCATATAGTAGATGTATACATAGTGGTTTGTGTCGTTCGCTGTTGAACATATATATCTTGTCAATGTCTAGCCAATGTTGTAATCCATTACCATTTACATGTATAAGGGTTCAGGATCCCCGCTGGTAAGTGGCATGGCTAGCTCTAGAGAGAGAGAGAGAGAGAGCTAGCTAGGTACTATATAGTGTTTGAAAATCAATTCCTAATGTCGACTTGCGTAAATAACAATGCGACTGATCGAGTTTGCGTAGTTCCTCATATTCACACATATCCGGCTCACTATGCAGTCTCTACACACATGTTTGAATCAATCAGATTCCTTGAGAAAGCGATGCATACATTGCCTATGCCATACAAACCTCACAAGCGAATAAAACATTGATGCTTTCTAGCTAGTTTGTATTTTAATCACAATTGACTTATTCAACTCCAATGCATCGACCGATTTAAGAGCAAATTTGAGATAATCTCATTTCTCAAATAGTATCAACATATATACTGGATCAATTTAGGAATCATTTATCATTATCTTCTCATATATAGAGAGAGGGGTAATGGTAGAGGGAGAGGGGTAATGGTAGAGGGACAAAATTTGTAGACAAAATTTTGAAAACTAAAAGACATGAAAGTTGATGATTGATTTATTACTTAAGCGTTGATAAACATGTTCATTCCTAATGGTGACACATCCTTTAGTTTGCAAATTTAGCCTTCCTAGCATTACTCAAAGGGAGAGAATAAACCCAAGCACTTCGTTCTTGAAGACGCTTTAAAATAAATTGCAAGTCAAGTTTTGAATTTTGCACAAAATTTTGGAATCATCTTGTTGAGGATGAATTTCACAGCGATGAGAGGAGGGAACTTGCAAGTGCTTATAAGTAAGTAGTTGGGCTACATCCCATATTGTAAATTGGTTTTATAGTAGAACTTCAACTTCCTTCAAATCAGAGTAGGTTGTCTCACGTGTGAAGTTCAACGAACACACGTGCTCTATGACAACCTGTTTGTGTTGTCCACGTGTTAGGCTTGAAAATTCGCCACACCTGAAGGGGCGTGTTGAGAATGAATCCAAAACTGATGAGAGAAGCGACTTTGTAAGTGCTTATAAGTAGTTGAGTTATTCCTCATATTGTCAATTAATAGTATGATGTAACCTCAATTTTCTTCACATTTAGACTAATATTAGTAATTTGTTTTCAGTAGCTAGGGTTGTAGCTTATTTGTAGAAGAATGCTTTTATGCAACTATAATTTCTTTATTTCCGTTATATATACTTTATCTTTATCTTTATTGTGTATGGATATAAAGTTTAACATTGAAAATCTAAAATAATATTTTTTTTATAAACAACTATATATGTCAAATTCAATGTAGCATATGGGAACATATTAACAAAATAAAATGAAAAGTACAACAAATTAGGAGACAAGAAGCCTAACCTGACACAATCTAATAAAGTAATAAAATGCCAAACATAATGCAAAACTTTCTTCTACTACTTGACTACCCCTTGACTAAATAAGTTGTTTGTATATACACATGTAAGTCTGGAAATGAAAATGAATTAATTTTGTATGATCTAATTTCCGAGGTAGCTGAGGCCTAGAATTTTCTTTGTTTTGGAGGGAAAGAGAAGATTTGACGAGGTGTACGATGATGGGGGAGCTTTGGACCGACAACGCATAAACTGATCAAATGGGAATAAAAACTGGTGGTCCACTACTTTTAACAGTGGATGAAAGAGGAAGGGCATCGCCAATCGCCAATATCAGAGGAACTTATAGTAAGAATCAAAAGAATATAAAAAAGTCAAGATAGCAAAAGGCAAAAACGAAAAAGCGATTGACATATGGAGCAGAATCTTTCATGTGTGCACAGAAACAAAAGCTAACTGGGCAAATAGCCATACAGCATGCAACGCAACAGAATATAAATAGCCAATAGGCCTCTCGATTTTGATCACAAAACTCTCAATATCCAAAGTCGCAACTCATTTGGATACTTTGAGTTTTAGCTATACATATATAACACACATAGATCTAGCTAGATAGCTAGTAGTACAAGTAGTTTTTTTTTCTTTTTTTTTTTTTAAATATATATCTAAATTAATCTTATATATCCAAAAGAAAGAAAATGCCTCGGGACAGGGACCCCCTTGTTGTTGGACGAGTGGTAGGTGATGTTTTAGACCCCTTCACAAGGTCCGTTTCCCTGAGGGTGACCTACGGCAATAAGGAGGTTAACAATGGTTGTGAGCTCAAACCTTCTCAAGTTGTCCACCAACCTAGAGTTGATACTGGTGGTGACGATCTCAGGACTTTCTACACTCTGGTAAGTTTCCATCTTCCTTCCATCCATCCATATATGCTTCTTCAATTGACCTACTTTTTCATGAATTAATATGTATACATATACATACATACAGAATTTTGAGAAAATGGGAAATTAACATGCACCGGTTTCATTAATTAATTCCACTAATTGCAGGTCATGGTGGATCCTGATGCACCCAGCCCAAGTGACCCCAACCTAAAGGAATATTTGCATTGGTGTGTGTTTTGTTTTTTTCTCTCTCTCTCTCTCTGTACAGGGTTATATATATATGAATGACCAATTTAGTTCTTGAATTATTACCTCAGTGAAAATTAGGTTTCTAAACAATTTTTTTTAGAAAAATTAGTCCTTGAATTATAAAAATATGTCAATTACATCCCTAATATTATATTCAAAGCTAATATGTTCAATTTTCTGTCAATTTAAGTCACGTTACTTGCATGTGATACACATTAGAGTGTAGATTGGTAGTTTTCCACAAAGAAATAGTGTATGGAGTTAACTTTGGAAGGTAAATTGGTAGTTTTTCATAAGAAATAGTGTAAGTTAACTTTAGAGGATAAATTAGATGTGAGATTCGCAACCTATATGAAATGTGAAGGGCTTATAGGCGAGAAAATGATGGTATTACACTCTAAAATGTGTCAAGTGACTTAAGTTGAAGAAAAATTGGACAAAATAGCTTTGAATATAATAGTATGGATGAAATTAACAATTTTTAATGAATTTAGAGACTTAATTTACCGAAAAAATAATTCAGGAACCTAATTTTCACTTAGATAACAATTCAGGGACTAAATCGACACTTCACCCTTAATAATATATTAAGAAGTAATTTGCCAATAATATTTATACTGCCGAGGATTCAACTCGATCTCTATGCGTTTATCTTTCAAAAGTGGGGAAGGAGTGTAGACGAAGAAGGATAAGGTTGGTGATGGTGATAAGTACTGATACTTCTGGTTGTACGAATATTTCAGGTTGGTTACGGATATTCCAGCAACAACTGCGGCAAGCTTCGGTGAGTTGTTTCTACTGCACTTCCAATGCGCGGCCATTGGCTATATCAGCTTTGTCATTAACTACGGTTCTTTTTTGTTTGAGAAATGTTAAGAAATCTCTTTCAAAGTGGGACTCTCCATATACTTTTCCGATACCTCATGTTTTTTGCACAATATTTTATAATGTTGACACGAAAATTGTGCCAAAAACATGAGATGGCGCGGAAAATTCCACTTTTAAGAAAGTCTCCTTAGCATTTATTTTTTTGCTTATGTTTATTTGAGGGCAATCAAGTATAATTATACTTTTTTAGGATCTAACCATTAATTGTGTTGTATCATTAACAGTAAACAGGCCCACGTATATTACTCATAAACCTAGATTCAACTTGACTAGGTCTAAGTATGCAAGAACAATTCAAATTAAATCACATAGCAAAGGGATGACAATAATATTGTTCTAAACCCTAAACTTTGAATACAATTTGACTATGTCCAAGTATGCAAGGACAACTTAAAATAAATCTCATATGAAAAAAGAGTGGCAAAATATATCAAATGACGTCACACAAGATGACGAGGAAAATTACATATTGGGCCTCTTGGGCCTATAAGCTCTAGGGTAAAGGTCTTTTCAGAAGAGGCTTTGTCTTTAGCTAGGGTTTCCCAGCGGTAATAATTTAACCCAAACCCTAACTGTCTGCCATGAAGGAACCCTTATATTCAAGCGTGGACACTGATAATGAAGCCCATATATATTCATCATGCAGGGCAAGAGATCGTGTGTTACGAAAGTCCACGGCCAACAGTTGGGATTCATCGCTTTCTTTTTGTGCTGTTTCGCCAATTGGGTAGGCAAACAGTGTATGCTCCGGGATGGCGCCAAAACTTCAATACCAGAGACTTCGCCGAGCTTTATAATCTTGGATTACCGGTGGCTGCCGTCTATTTTAACTGCCAAAGGGAGAGCGGCTCCGGTGGGAGGAGAAGATAACTTTGATAATAATTATAGATAGATAATCTATAGATCATAGTGTCGAAATTAAACGATAAAAAAAATATATAGTCCGTAAATGATATATACTACTACTACGACTATAGCATTGATAATAATAATTTGGCTTAGCTGGTGGGGGATACTATACGTACTAGCTTAGCTAGGCTGTCGATGTGTGCGCACAACTGGTATAGCATTTGGACATGCTTGTTTGACACTACATACTTCTCAATTTTCAAGAACTGCAACAACTAGCTATCGATATGCTTGCATGGCTCGGACTAAAAGCTGACCATTTAAGTTAATAATAAAGTGTTCGTATTCTTCGCTCCAAGGGATGAAGTTGTACTAATTAAATACAAAAGTGTCGTGTGTAATTGTCTATCTAAGACAATATGGATCAAAATATTCATAATATACATGCAACCCTCGTGTTTAGTTACCACCATTGAGTTTGGAACCCTGATATTGTAATAATATGAGAAAATAGTAATGCAACACATGTTATATATCTTCTTTGTATATAATGCAGCCAAATAAATAAGTCTCCAACACAATCGTTCCTCTCTTGAACTCTAATCCCACCTTCGATCATAATCAGTAGGAGATACTATAGAAACGATATATATGGGTATATCATACATGTTCCCATACACATTCATGTTACAATATGCATATTTATTCTTATATTAATAATTTTTAGCCCAATAAGAACTTCTGGAAGAGGGCTTGGAACTTTTGCATCTCCCAATGAGGAAGTGCCACCAAAATATTAACCCCAGTACCATTTGTTCCATTATCAGGCACATCTTGTTCAGGAAAGAACAAGATGATATCCTTCCTGTGATATACGACAGGACAACTGTACATGGGCTTCCCCCAGGGATATTCCACGTCAGCAAACCCCAGTCTCCACCAGGATGACACCAACACCTCCCCGTTAGGAAAGCCTTTGCGTAACTCTCCCCAGTCGATGACGGACCTCGCATACTCATCTGTCATCCTTGCTGCCCCCTCAGACACCATCTCCACCGCTCTTGAGAACGGCCCTTCTTCCAGTTCCCTGCACCCAGCAGAAGCGTAGGCAGTCAGCACTCCATTCCCAGTGTAGCCCTGGGGCAGCGGCGGGTTCAGCCTCTGCCTTATGTCCACCGCATAAAGAATCCTTGACTCTCTACTTTCACCATGATCATCAACATATGTTGAAGATGACAATGCCTTGCACCGCCATATCAGGGCGGTCACCACGTTAAAGCTAGTAATCTTTACACGTTCTTTTGTACTACTAGCGACGGATTTTGCCTTCTCTTTGAGGTGAGCAATGTCGCTGGCAGTCAGCCGGAAGATCTTGAAGTCAAGCTCTTCTTGGGTGGCTTCAAACACTGTAGGGTGTGTGTCATGGCCGCCAACCTCAAGCTCATCCTCTTGCTTGCGCTCCAGGGTGGAGATATTCTCGAGCTCTTGTAACTCGGGGTGGATGAAGGTGACACGTGGTGGGGATCGAGCAGCTAAGATCTGACGGTCATTGTAAGGGATCACTGCCAAGGGCTTGTAAGCAGCCAGGGCAGCCAGATTGTCCAAGAACAGTCTGAAGCTTATACCGTCAAATGTTGCATGGTTGTTTGATATGCCCATCGCGAATCCACCACACTTAAATGTTGTCACCTGTTCAATTATTAGTTCAATTAATCACACGACAATTTTTCTGACCAATTAAACCACTCAGTAAATATTTCACCCTATATATACGTGTATATATAATTATATATTTGGTACATATATAACTAGCTAGTAACTACAATACCTATCTAGCTATATTAGTTGATTACTTACTGAAGTATACGAAACATATAGGTCCAATCTAATTGATTATACAGTAACTATGCATGGTACATATATCTGTATTTGTTGCTTAGTGCATGTAACCATGTGAATCCCCATTTACAGAAAAGTAGCATAAGAAGACAAGTAAATATGATCCAAATAGTAAGGGTATGTTTAGTATTCTATTTGAATCTAATTTTTAAGTTAAAAAACACTTTTTAAGTTTTAAGTTTAAAAATTTGTTGTTAAAACTATATTTTAACAAGTAAATATGATCCAAATAGTAAGAGTATGTTTAGTATTCTATTTGAATCTAATTTTTAAGCTAAAAAACACTTTTTAAGTTTTAAGTTTAAAAACTTGTTTGATAAAACTATATTTTAAAAAATTGAACTTAAGGCTAACTTAAAAAAATAGCCTACTTTCTAAAAACACCAAAGTGAATTTTTAAACCTAAAGTTCACTCGTTTCTTTTCTCTCTTGCCCACTCACTCCCGATCTATCTCTCTCTTTTTGTCTTATTTCTCTTTTCTCCAATTCGCTCTCTTATTTTTTCTTTCTCTTTCCTCCGATTCGCTCTCTTATTTCTTCTTTCTCTCTCCTCCAATCCTCTATTTGTTTATTTCTTTCCTCCCCTTTCCACTTTCTCCCTCTCCTGCGACTCCCTCTTCTTGGATCTCTTTGTCTAGTTTAAGTTAAGATTTAAGAATTTGGACGTTGTCAATTGTATGAGAAGTTCAAGTTTAGGGCAACACTATGCATTCCACATTAAGGAATAGGTTTTGCATGTGGGTCCCACACTCATGGGCATGAGGCATTGCTTTCTTATAAGAAACGAGTATGTCATGCATGATTATGAGATCCTAATTCAACAACACATGAGAATATTGAATCCGTATCGATAAACATGTTCCATATAAATCGCATATTCTTCGCTCTGACTATTTTCTAGAATTTTCACTAAATACATAAATATGATGTGTCATTTTTGCATAACCTTTTATTTTCACGTTACTTTTGCTCAAAATTTTCTCTTCTGTTAGCATCTCGAAAGGACTAGACAATTATTTGAAGTAAAATTGTACTTTGTTGGTTGATGTGCCATTTTGCTTAGTTCATTTGCCTAGTTAAGATGTCTACCTCTTCAACGAACAAGGCAAAATATATAAGACAATTCTTAATTGTATATCTATTTTTTTTATAAAATATTAGTGGGTTTCAAAGTGTGTTAGAGAAATATGTTATGTTAATAAAATATTAGTGGAACCCCAAATTGCCTTGCCTCCGCCACGAGAAATCTTTTGTCGTGTCTGGAATATGAACAGTATATCACCTATCATAATATAAGTAAAGGAAATTTTTATTTTAAGTTGTTAATTTTTAACACGAGTATCTTACCACTTATATGAAGATACGTGACGTACTACCTATATTATAAATAGGGTGAAGTGCCGATTTAGTCCCTGAATTATTACCTCAGTGAAAATTAGGTCCCTGAATTATTTTTCTCGGTAAATTAAGTCCCTAAATTCAATAAAAATTGCTAATTTCATCCATACTATTATATTCAAAGCTATTTTGTCCAATTTTTCTTCAACTTAAGTCACTTGACACACTTTAGAGTGTAATACCATCATATTCTCGCCTATAAGCCCTTCACATTTCATATAGGTTGCGAATCTAACATCTAATTTACCTTTCAAATTTAACTTACACTATTTCTTATGAAAAACTACCAATTTACCTTCCAAAGTTAACTCCATACACTATTTCTTTATGGAAACTACCAATCTACCCTCTAATGTGTATCACATGCAAATAACGTGACTTAAATTGACGGAAAATTAAATATAGTATCTTTGAATATAATATTAGGGATATAATTGGCAGATTTTTATAATTCAAGGACTAATTTTTCTGAAAAAATAGTTTAGGAACCTAATTTTCACTTAGGTGATAATTCAGGGACTAAATTGACAATTCACCCTTATAAATATATTGAAAAATCTCTCCTCCTCCACTAGGCTATTTTCCTTATGAAACTCTCCTAGGTATTTTTGTCTAGTCCTTGGGGCCACGTTTTGCTTACGTAGTCCCTGCTCTCAAGCTCCTCCTCTTGTAGTGAGATGCTCCTACTGTAATATGTACTATGTAGTTATACAATATATCAAACTAATTTGTAAGTGTCCAATCATCCCTTTCAAGAAATTATATGTTCTGAATTAATTATATCCTGGGTATGTTTTGAAATGATGTTTTCACTTTTTTCCTTCAAAGATGAAAAAAAATTAAATTGTAATAGGTTACATATAAATATGTCCTAATTAACGATAATTCTAATTAAACAGATAGTTGAGTAAACAATTAATTTGCAGGGATGATTACACGTAACTTGTACTTGAAGGTTATATAATGGCTAAGAAGTCATAATCATGCATGTGAAGAAATGCAATTTTATTTTTTTTGGAAACTGTGAAGAAAATGCAATTTTGAAGGCTTGATGTATCACATAGGAGGTGGATTGTCTGCCCTCCTATTTCCATACTATTCTCATGCCCTCCTATGATGTGTGGTCACAGTTAAGTCACGTTAATATTTTATATTAATTTTTTATAAAAATAATAAAACAAAAAGTAATAAGAATATAAAATGTTGTTGTGGCTTGACCGTGACCACACAAACAGGAGGGCATGAAGAGAGTATGGAAATGGGAGGGCAAACAATCCACCTCCATATCACATAACGTTAAAAATAAAAAATTAATTGGTAATATGAAGGTAGTTCAATTTTCCATAAGTACATATACAGTTTATAAACTTTTTGATGTGGGAGCACATTCAATATATACTCACACACACTATCATGTGTGGCTTTACTTAAGTCAAACACATAAACAACACAGGTGACATGGATTACATGTGATCAATGGGTTTTCATATGTGGACTAATTAACATACTATACTAAGATGAGGGAAATTGAGATTTCATCATAAAACTAATTGGCACGATGGGGTGTAACTCAACTCCTCATAAGAGCATCAATGGATATTTCATATATGAATTGTCAAAATTTCATTTGAATGCTGATTTGCCCATTTGAAGCTGATGTCAAAATAGTTTAAAAGTTGTATTATATTAGTGAATTATGAGACCCCACACATTAAACAATCAAATTGACTCCATCTTTATTTGTTATAAAAGAAGACAACTATAAAATAAAGAGTTAAATGATTCAGATGCCACGTCAATTATAGCACCTTTATTGGAGAAAATCGTGATGTCTTTTAGTACTAGTTGACATACTTGACATATCATTTGGAGATGCTCTTCTCTTAACTTTTCAAAGTGGAACAATCTCCACATCCTCACATATTACATAGGAGAGCACATTGTATTTTATGAGAACACATTATACCATATCTCTAATAAAGATAAATACCTATTTGTATTGGTACGCAAACTCTACCTCTATTATGTGGTATATATACAGTGTGATTTTCTAACATTACTCGTCCCTTATAAGTAATGGAAGAGCAAGTATTTTATGCACCACCAGTACTCCATGACCATGAGAAATTTATTAAGAGAGTTCGTAAGATATATAACTATACATAAAAAACTAATTGGAGCTTGCATTATTAAGGCAATTGCAAACAAATGATGGTGACCCAAATTATATGCACAGGTACCTGCAGAATGAAAAGTGGCTGACGAAGACCATCATGATCATCACCAACAGCACCAGCAGTAAGTTTCAGTAGTTGATCATGATCCATAGCGCTGCAAACTAGTTGTGCAAAGGCTGAATTAGGATAAACCAAGTCTCCAATCTCATCTAAAGCATACTCACTAGAAGCAACCACAAATCCTGCTCCGGCACCATTGCACTCGATCTCTAAGCGACCCGTGTTGGGGTTCACTTTCAACCTTCCCGCCAAGAAATCATAAGGCACCAATATCTTGGCGAGGCTGTCTCTGAGTTTCTCAGCTGCAATTTGGCCATCAGGAAAATCTTTGTGGGCACCGAAGAAATGGACAGAGTGGACGTCGAAATTAAGAACTTGGTCTATGTTGGATAGGAACATGGTTCTTTTCTGTGTCTGTTGGGATGGGAATACAAGAGATGAGTGGTGGACAGTGACCTTGAGGTCTTGGAGGAGACTGTGAGGAGGGTTTCCTTCATGCTCACGATCTTCATCTCCACGGAGCTGGCTAATTCCCATGTTTCACTTAATTTGGCTAATTTTCTTCTTCTTCTTCTTCTTCTTCTCCAGGGAAGGGAAGGGGGTAGCTATTTTCCTTCTATCTGTTCGTGTATATAATAATTTTTAAACGTCAATATGTTTTTGATTACAGAGAATCCTGAATGAGACAGACAATGTGTTGGTTGCACATGCACAAGCATTGACACACCAATTTAAGTTTTTATTTTTATTTTTCTAAAGATAAATAGGGGTCAATAATTGAAGTTAATTTGTTACCTTAAGTAAGAAATATTGTGTATATATGGTTCGTGGGGACTATCAGTTTGTGACACGTCGTTTACGGCAGTTTGATCATTGATGCATAAGATTAGTTTGTTCATGGATTCCTTATGAACTTTGATGGTTTTTATTAGCGTGCAGGTGCAGATGCACGGTTAATTAACTTTTTTCTTTTCATAAACTGAAGCTGCATAAGGGACCACGTACGATAGCGATGTCAAACAATTTCCATAATGCTCAAGCCATACGAAAATGATTAAGATTGAAAAGTATATATGACGATGACCATGGACATGTATTAATATGAAATCAATGACCCCTCAACTATAAAACGAACTGCTAAGCTGCTAGGGTACGTAATTAATTTCATTTATTGGCTTCAACAAGACTTCGACATTTCATTAGGAAAGTAATTGGAATTCAATTAATTATTAAGTACAAGTACGTAACATGCATGATCATGAAGGAGCAGAGAACTGTGATCAAGAATAAAAACTTTCATATGTCTCTATTTTATTAGCACATGATGCTACCGTAGTGATGAACTCATGACATATAAATCATTATTCTATCCGTGTAACCTTCAACTTCCAAACTGTGCAAAATTATTGTCGAATAATTTAATTATAGTCGAGTCGATAGTTGTCACAATCAATCAAAGGGATGGGAATGGACCGGCCGACCTTTGCTCAATACAAAGGCATGGGAACTATCGATCGGCATTAACTTCCCTAACCACTTTCATCAACTAATAATTAATCTTGCTAGCTCTTGACCCTTTTCACTTTACTCGTATTTATATACGTAGATAATAAGATGATCAATAACATTGATGTATCACATCCAAAGAACTTATCATTCATCCGTAATTTCAAATCCAAAGAACTTATTAGCAGCAGGTGTTGTAGGTGATGCGTCCTATTAATCTCATCATCATATGATCCATGTTTTGGATTTAACCTTTTTTTTTTGTTAATGCATTTATACATAATTTAAATATGTCAAAAGGAATTTCGGAACAAATGCTGATCATTTAACTAGGAATTCTCCGGTACTTAGATGGTCTTTTATTCCCTCGTGTTTGCGTTGATCATTCATCAACGTCTATGCTTGGTATATATGGGCATACAACCCCCGCAGTTGTTTGATGTCAACCGCTATGGTTGCTTGACGTCGAACACCGTGATTGTTTGATGTCGGTCACTACTACTTTATCTTGATATGGACGTTCACGTGCTAAGCTGGGCATTTGATGTCCATGCTTCTTGAGTAAAAAATAATTTTTTACGAGGGTATTTTTTACTAATTTTGTCAAAGAGTTTTTGAAAAAAAAAAATAAATTTACGAGAGTATTTTTATTAATTTTTTATTTTTAAAACCCGTATACTTCCCTTTCCACCCTTACCCAGCGCACTGCTCCCGCCCGACCCTCCCCCTCACCACAGCACTCCGCACCCACCCCTCCCAAACGCCATATACAGCCCAGATTTTATTTTAGAAAATGGCGTTTAACTTTTTATTTTAACCCAACAAATAAAATAACAATAATTAAAATGTTATTGAAGTAAATATATTGATAAATAAAATGAAAGGGACCAAGGGCATTAACCTTTGTTTTTAACAGATTCATGCTTTGCATGTTGATGATGACTTGATGAGCCATGATTAAAACTCAACAAACTCAATCGTGAATAAATAAACCGTACGTGACATTAAATTGAACTCTCCTATAAACTTAAGTTAATGAAATAACCACATTTATGCGTGTATCTATATGGTGATTTGCAAAGCTAGAGATCGGTCTGTGACTCCGTGTTAATATTTCTCTAGTCATACCGTTAACATTTTGGCAAGTTTTTCTTCTCATCACAAGAACGTATGGCCACGTATGAAACATTTTGTTGATAAACATAACTTAGAGTGAAGGACAAACAAAAGGGAAAAGGGGTGGCGGTGGAGTCTTACAAGTCTGCATAATAATGCGGTGACACGCGTGAGGCTCAACTTAAACCTTGCAATTTCTATCACAAAGGCAGCCAAGTTTTTCGGTGTTAATTCTAACAGCTCATCTATCTGTTCCAAATAAAACATTAAAAAACAGACCATTAATTTATTATTGAAGCATCCATATATCCATAATATCCATACATTTAATGAAAGTTCGTACCACGATCAATGCAATACAGTTGTAAAACAACATTAAGTTATTTTGGTTTCTATCTTCCAGGGTACAGACAACTATTACCAAACCTGTTTAAACTTTAATCACCCAAACAAGCACTTGACACGACTCACATTTGGGCTTTCAGTTTTGGCAGGCCCTTGGCTCCCGGGGTCTGGAGCATTTTTGAGTCCAAAGTGGAGAAGAGAAGAAAACTGATAAGTGTCATCCAGTAGGGTTGGATTACACGAGCCACCCAAAACCACCACGTGGCCACGAACAAGCCCTTCTTTCCTCGTCCTCTTTCTTTTTTTGTTGTTGAAAATATTCCTTCCTTCCTTTTTTCCTTGCCTTGGGAAGGGAAAAAGGCCACCGGCCTCGAAACGAGCTACACCAAAGAAAAAGGGAAGAAAGAAAAAGAAACGAAAGAGAAAGAGATGCTGAGCAGAACAACAACAACAGTGATAGCTGCTGCTTCTGCGAAGAGTTCCCAGTTGTTTGGGTTTGGGATCAACAGCAGCAGCAGCAACAATCTCTGTTGCACTCGTACTACTACTACTACTCGTACAAGTAATCTCTCATGGAACTTCATCAACAGCAACAAGAACAAGTGTAGGAAGTCAAGAATGGAGGAGAGGTTCACCACCCGGGCCTCCGCGCAGCCTCTCACGAATGCCGGTGACCTCATTGACTCTGTAGAGACCTTCATCTTCGACTGCGATGGTCCGCCTTCTTCAACTTGTTCATTTTCTTACGTTGTTGAATTGAATGTTGATCCAATGATCTTCTTCTTTGTTTGTTTCATGCCTATAAGAATGTAGTAGTGGACATTAATCTATCTGTTAGGATTTGTGCACATGAAAATTTATTTATAATATTATATGAGACTATGAATACACATTTGTATTCATTTGATTCCCTCCTAACCATTTTGTCTGATTACCTTTTTAAAAAGGAAAATCCAATTTATTCAGAACCAAGTGTTGCGTTAGAAAAATTGGAGGGGGGGAACCACCGAACGATGATATGATTTGATAGGAATAGGATTACTCATGAATGTTCCCTTAGAATTTTAATAATGTTTGTCTTACAGTCTTATGGTATTTATCTGTCGTGGATGCTATTGGTATTGCTCCATTAAATAATCTTTCAACTCATCACCCAACAACTGCAGGTGTTATATGGAAAGGAGATAAGCTCATAGACGGTGTCCCCCAAACTCTGGATATGCTACGGTCCAAGGTCTGTCTGTCTGTCTGGCTGCCAATGTAGCCACCTATAATGTATTTCCGTATTTGTAGTTTTGTACATATTCATATCATAGGGCCAGCAAAATCATTTTGCTTCACTGGTTTATATATCTTCAACTGTTTCTTTAGGTTTACTCTCGAGTCCAAATGTAATGTAGCATGATACAGGGAGATAATTTTAAGAGGCTAGCATTGTTATGTGGCCTCAAACCACTTGCATATTGTCTTTTCCTTCAGGGCAAAAGATTAGTTTTCGTTACCAACAACTCAACAAAATCTAGGAAGCAGTATGGTAAAAAGTTTGAGACGCTTGGTCTGAATGTCAATGAGGTCAGTGTGACAGTGTGCCATTTTTCTCTTTCCACGCTCACAGATTTAGCAACTTGGTAATTCTAACCACACTTGAACAATTTCAGGAGGAAATTTTTGCGTCATCTTTTGCTGCTGCTGCCTATTTGAAGTCCATTAATTTCCCAAAAGATAAAAAGGTAACCTGCGTGCCTACTTGGTAAAAGTGAATATCTTGTTTCTGTTCATTTGCCTACTAGTGGAGTTTTTGTGAAGGGGAATGGTTTGCATCATATGGCATGTTATCTTCTTCATTGTTATTTCTGTTAGAATCTTATAATGTTTTCCAATATTATTTCGTCTGATATTTTATTTGCATATAGCCACAGTATTATATTATGGGTATATGTTATTAACATGTAAGAAGTTGTGACTTTATTTCCAGTTACTGGCATCTCATGATTAACACTACAAATAGCTAGCGCATTCTAATCATGAATATTGATGATAATACACTGATGATTCGGTGTTTTATAGGTATATGTGATTGGCGAGGAAGGTATCTTGAAGGAGCTTGAGCTTGCTGGATATGAGTACCTTGGTGGCCCAGTAAGTATAAGCTAGAAACCGCATAATTGTCAGTACATTGCAAGTTTTTATTCTGTATCCTAGTCACTGAAATCAAGTGATGTGTTATTCTTTTGAGAGATAGAATGCTCCTGTTATATACGTATGATGCGTGGTATATAATGCCTTCTTTTTCTTACAGGAAGATGGTGGGAAGAAAATAGAGCTGAAGCCTGGATATCTGATGGAGCATGATGAAAGTGTATACTTCTGTCCTTTCTTGCATCATAGAACTGAGTTTGTTGTTGGGTTTTTAGAGATAAAAATACAAGTAGAACTTTCTCTCAAAGATTTGAAGCTTCTGCATTCCTTTTTGGAACCTTATATTGGAAATTTTGTTTGTTCATTGTCTTCTAGGTTGGAGCTGTTGTGGTTGGATTTGATCGAAATTTCAACTACTACAAAATTCAGTAAGTTCTGTTCATTGTTGTGTATGTCAATGTCAATGCATTTGTGGTGAAGATACTGCAAGTTTTTATATTTTACTTTTAGTTACAAGGCACTGTCCTCGTCTTTGTTATTAAAATGTGAGGAATCATTGCTGCTTCCAGTACCCTCTCTTTTAGATTCTTCTTCTACCCCACATAGTTGCCAGAAGTTAACCGTCTTCTTTTTCTTTGGGATGTATTTGTATTTCGGCCTATGTGCAAATATTCTGTTATAGTCTTACAGAGAATTCAATGGAAAGTAATATATATAGTACTTTACCAAGTGCCAAGTCATATTAACATAATGTTCTTATTATATATGCACTTATTACATGTATTGCATTTGATCTTCCCTGTGTCAGTTAATATTATATGATGGTTATGTAATGGTAGGTATGGGACACTCTGTATACGTGAAAACCCTGGATGTGTTTTCATTGCTACAAATCGTGATGCTGTCACTCATCTCACAGATGCTCAGGAATGGGCAGGTTCATTTCTTTCTTCTCCTTGTTGCACTTTGTGTTTTAATTACATTATTCTCAAATGCACTGTTACGCTGCAAAACATTTGAAGATTTTTCTGATTGGAAATTCAAAACTTATTTATTAGGGTAGCAGTCTGCGTTCCTTGCACTCGTTCTGTTGTACTTACGCTTTCATATCTCCTTGATCATATTCAATTATCAAAGTACAAAAATAAGGGACAGGAGATATGAGTGAAAATTGAGATCTTAGGCATATCGGAATCTACTGAACTCGTGAATCTTCTGAATGTTGAATCAGATTATCCATGCTTCATTTACTGATACATGAGTTAGTGATAATTACTTGATTATATGAGACTTTAACTTCAAAGTTTACTAGGAAACCCTTGGATTTATGGACCTAAATATACCTGACCGAATGGGTTGTTACTGAAATGATGAAGCAACTTCTCTCTCAATAGCTACTACAATTTGTACTATACTGCAGGTGGTGGTTCAATGGTTGGTGCTATCCGTGGATCAACTCAACGTGAGCCATTGGTTGTGGGAAAACCCTCAACTTTTATGATGGACTACTTAGCAAATGAGTAAGTCAAATGCCTTATTTTATCGAGCAACATGAGTGCTGTTGATCTTGAGCAAAGACCGACCATATTATGATGAGAAGTCTTATGCTACAGAACAAGGTCACCTCTCAATGTGCACAGCGTATAGTGTGATACAGATAATGCTCTTTAGGTTTGCGATATGGTCTTCATTGGTTTAGCATTTAATATATTGGGTTTGATCAATGACAGATTTGGCATCCTGAAGTCACAGATTTGCATGGTTGGGGACAGATTAGATACTGATATTCTGTTTGGACAAAATGGTGGTTGCAAAACTCTTCTTGTTCTCTCGGGTAACCAAAATCTGCATTGTTTGGGCCAAGTATATTTCATTTCGTGATGTATTTAAGCTAAGTAAGGCTTTTCCGTTTTGTGTGATAGGTGTCACCACCTTACCAGTGCTTCAGAGTCCCGACAACTCCATACAACCAGATTTTTACACGAACAAGATTTCAGACTTTTTGTCTCTCAAGGCTGCAACTGTATGATTAAGTTACCCCTAAAACCAATCTTGTGCTCATCTGTCATTATTTGCCTGTGCCAGTCATAACTTCGATGTTATTAATGCCCCCATGTAAATTTTATTTTTCCAACTGGATATAGGTTTCAGATATCTATGAATTTGTGAAATTGATTATCTATGAACATGTGTGTATCTATATATTGACAGATAGATATAGAGATATAGTTTCTTTGTTTCCATTATCCTGCATATTCTTGGCAACCAAATCAGCACATAGCTGCAGGCTGCAGCATCCGTATCTCACGTGCTCGGAGCCTCGGACATGCTAATGAGGTATATTGTTGATTTCATATCCCCAAAGTTTGGGACTACCCCTAGGGGAGATCTAATTTGTGTTATGTAGTGAAACTGAAAGCTCTGTCAATTTGTTGGGGCAACTGAGACAAAGAACATGCATTGGAGTTGGTGAAAAGCATTGCCTTCATTCGGTTATTGGTTTTGAAGAACTCGGCGGAGAACAAAAGCTTGCTTTAAGGTGACGAAAGTTCGAAATCATGAATTTATACTAACCAAATGACAAATGTCTCTCTACTAATGTCGTGACAAAGGGCATAAGTGACTGCGTGTCTATTTGCGGTGAAACGAGATTCCTAGTCTCATTCCCCTCTTTTCCGAATCAATCTACCATTCATTTTTATTTTGCTTACATTTTTTAAGTTATTTCAGTTATCAAATAAAAAACCAAATTAAACTTGTTATTTTTGTTGTTTAGTTAGGGTTCACATAAAGCTAGTAATCTGTTGAGGTTTGATCAATCCCTACGGTTTGACACCCTTACTTGTGCCATTATATTATCCTTACATTTGCACTTGGAAGGAACACAAATTTTAGCGTCGTTGCCGGAAATATATTTTATTTTCTAATTAATAATGCTGAGAATATCACAATTGTGTATCACATTTGCTGCCATAATTAACAGAGAGGGAGCTGGTAGAGTTCCTATTTTTTTGGTTGGGATATGACACTATTAGAAAAGTACCATAACATGCACAATGGGCAGCCAAAGTGTACCATAACATGCACAATGGGCAGCCAAAGTGGTTACTATATAGAGGAGGATTCTCTCCCCTCCTAATATTTTTCTCATTCCCTTTCCTCATACTTGAACGGTTATGATTAAACCACGTCAACATCTTATATTGATTTTTTATAGAAACAATAAGACAAAATAATATATGAGAGAAAGGAAGGGAAGGGAATGAGAATAACCCGATGTCGTCGGGACATCGGGATGGGGGCGTGTCAAGAATCCTACTCCGCTTACTAAATGTCCAAGCACATAAACAAAAATTCCATTATTCAAAATGTGAAGAACTCGTCTTCTTTGTAGCGGATACAATTATAGTTCATAAACTAGTTAATTTGACTGTATTGTGTTTACTCGATTTATTGTAATACAACCAAGCGCCTCCCTCTTGTTGACAACTTCTAGTCACTGACATTATTGAAACCTATAAACATTGTAATGTACTATAAAAGAAGATGACGTTTTTTCTTTTTAATACAATGATATATATGTTTATATCAAAATATGAGATAATTTATTAGTATTAAACTCGTTATCAATGACAATCGATTTAAGATCTTGTCTCATAATACAATAATAATAATAAGTGAGAGAATTTACATAAGAAAAGAATGCATGGTGACTTGTAGTTTCAAAATAAAAAAGAAAAATGTGACATTTATTTTTCCCCCTAACCCAGTCATCATGAAAAGCAACATTTTCCTCTCTCGATTTCCATTTCCTCCGAATCCTTTCTCCTTTCTTCTTTTCCTTTTCTTCAATCAACCAATCAACCACAGAACACGCTCACATTCTCTTTCCCCCTTTCACCCTCCCTTCTCCTTTGATTTCCATTTCTGCCACTCCCTCTCTCTTTCTCTATTCACCCCCAACTCCCCTCTGTTCTATGCAAATTAGGATTGATCCCAATTAGGGTTTTGATCCTTTTCATCAGAAAAACAAGAAATGGATTCGGACGAAGAGTTCGACATGCTCGACGCCAACGATGACGACGATGATTTCTACAGTGGCGGCGATGATGATGCAGCTGCCGCTATGGACAGCGACGACGCTGGAGTTGCAGATTACGAGTTCATCGACAACGACTCCGACGATTCCAATGATGTCGCCTCGCATCGTTACCAGGTGGCTTTTCTCTTCAATCATCATAATTTCATATCTTCTCTTTTAGTTTCTTCGAAATCGTTAACAGGTGGCTTTTATTCTTATTCTTCTTCAGGGTTTTGAAAGTTGAGCCCTTTAGTACATGTCCAAATGTTAAATATGCTTAATTTTATATTGGGTCTACTCATAAATTTTTCTTCTTTTTGTTGTATTCGGTGTTGCGGTAATGTTAGTGTTGCTGATTTTGATCTTAGGTTTCATTGATTTATCCGAAATGTAAATTTAGTTCGTGTTGTGGTAATGCCTTAAAAAGTCTGAGCCTTTACTTATCGTGGAAATGTTAATATTCCTTGATTTTGATATTTGGGTTAGTTGGGCTAGAGTTACTAAGGAAGGATTTCCATAGGTGCTGTTTGCATAGATTGTGGGTTAATTCTATCTGGTGCCTTCTTCTTTTGTTTACTTGATTTGTATTATTTTTTTTGGTTTGGGCCTCGGGTCCCCACCCCCTCCTAGGGGACTTTAGCTGATTTGTTAAAGTCAGGGACTTTTGTTGGTGGACAATGCCAATTATGTTTAGAGAAATTTGGTATTTATTTGATTGGTAGCTGATCATGGTTGAGGTAATTGGTTTCTTTCATTTTTGTGGCTCCTTAGGAGCTTGTCACTGTTTTGGTGAACTCCATGGATTTGGTAGCCTTTTGGATCTCGGAAAAAGTAAAGTTAAAATATGATGCATATCGCAGAATGTTGCGTGCTCTCATTGTTGTGTCTAAAGATGAGGAAAGTCTTTTAGTTTAAGATACATACTAATTGAAGTTTTGCACCTTATAGTTTTTGTACATGAAATTTGTTAGTGGTTTTCTACATGTGGTTCTAAACTTGGGAAATTTTTAATAAACTCTACTATGCTGTGATATCTTTGCTTTATTTCTCAATGTGTATTTACTGAAGCACACTTCGATGCTTGTCTGTAGGCCAAAAATAAGGGTTGGTTGTGGCTCCTATTATTGTTGTAATTTCGTTTTGTTTTTATTGCAGCAAAACTACAACGTTTTGACAGAAGCTGACATTCGTCAGCATCAAGAGGAGGATATTATGAGGATATCTACAGTGCTCTTTATTCCAAAAGTTGCAGCTAGTATACTGCTCCGCTACTATAATTGGTAAATTGTTGTCTCCAATATTTCTTTTCTTTGCTTATTTTGCTAATTTCTTTACATGCTGACATGGATTGCCTTTACTCTTAGTAATGGGTACCTGGGTTATGTGACCCTAGTTTAGTTTGTCAGATAATTTTCACTATACCTTCCCCAATTTGTTTACCATGCAAGTATTTGATAGTTTTATACCATGGTGCGTTGTTTTCCAATTTGTTTGCCATGCATTTATTTGATAAGTTTTATACCACGGTGCATTATTTTTCTGGATTTTCTAAAGAATATATACTTCCTTTATACTCACAGGAGTGTCAGTAAAGTACACGATGAGTGGTTTGCAGATGAAGAAAGGGTTCGCAGGGCTGTTGGCTTGCCAGAGAAACCAGTTGTTGAATATCCTAATGCTAGTGAGGTAAGCAGTCCATGCTTTCATATGTCATCAAGTTTCAGCCTTTTTTGCATCAAAGTTTTTTTCTGCCTTAGACCAGTATATATGGCTTAACAACTTTCATAACATGGTCTTTTTTTTAACAGCTTAATTGTGGGATTTGTTTTGAGACCTATCCTCGTGATAAGATGCATGCTGCAGCTTGTGGTCATCCTTTCTGTTCCTCATGCTGGGCAGGTTTGATACAATGTCACATATTTTTCTTTTTTCTTCTACGGAAAAGTTGAACTTTTAGTGTAGTGTGGCATGATTTTTTCACTTTTCTGTTATCACCAGGGATGCATTTATAAAAAAGAATGCTGTAATATAAGAAGTGTTACTAGGCCCACCCCATTTTCCTATTTCTACACCCACGTTATAACCCCACCCACCATAAAAAAAGAAAAGAAAAATATTGTACTATCTTCCCACCCATCATTATCCCCAAAGTACCCTTCCAATCTCCACCCTCGACACCGTTCACCAGCACAGCCTCCCCCTTCCCATAGCCATTATTGACCCATGAGAAGCACAAAATCCGACAACCATATTGGTTATTTAGCCTATTCTCTCATCTATTTTTCAATTATTTAAATAATAATTTAATATTAAAAAAATGATTATATCTATATGATTGAAATAGAAGGAAGCAAAACAGCGACCACCCTTCTGCACTTTTTACCACCATCCCGACTATCCCCATGGCTGACCACGAGGCGATGCAACAATAGAATGAAGAGTCAATTGCTCAACTAATCATAGAATCAACGCCGAAAGAATAAGAAGTGAAATCGGTAGAGAAAGAAACTCCGATGATATCCATATACGGCTTGATGCATTCAGTGCGTTTGGGATTTGTATTACAATGAGCTTGACAAATACAACATGATCAATTTGTGATTCAATCATAGATTCAATAATTTAGGATCCAATAAACATAAATTAAAATTTAGAAGGAATAAAATGAAGACGAGTTTGGGAATTGAGATTACGAGTTGCTGGGAGTGTGGGTGGAATTGAATGATCTGATTTTGTTTTCCGTCAGTCCTTAGATGACATTTTACATGAGGATAAATTGGTAATTAAATTTTTTAATAAACAGTGGGTGTAGAAATAAGACAGAGGGGTGGTGATAGTAGCACTCTATAAGAAAAGTATGTCCAGCAGTTTAGTCAAACTTTTGTTTATAGGGTCCTCAATGCATGTGGATCTCATGTATTTGCGCAAGACCCGTGTTGATGATTTTACGGTAGCACTTAAAAGTCAAGACTGGTCCTCCTTTTGTCATCATTTAGTGGGATTTTGTTTTCCCGTCATATATAGCATTTTCTAGGAACTATACGTTCACACCAATGTTTTAAAAAACTCGCCTCAAGGTGCGCCTAAGGCGCCCTTGAGGCTGGGTGCCATGGATAACGCCTCAGTTTTGCTGGAGTGGGCGAAAGGCTTCGCCGGAGCCGCCTAGGCGCGCCTAGGGCCGCCTCAGTGGCTTTTTTTATTTTTTTATTTTTTATTTTATTTTATTTTATTTTCTTTACTCCCAAACCCAAATTTTGGGTAGGATTTTAACTACCTCATACCTCTTCCTTGCACTTTTGTCTCTATGCCTTTTTTCTGATTTTTATTTTTTATATAATGGATGTGTGTTGTTTGTGTGCATTGTTATATGTGTGCTCATTGTGCTTTTCATCCTCTATTTTATACTTATATAATATAATATATGTATATATATGTGTGTATATATATTTATAATATATGTGTGTGCTTAGGGTGATTATTGATTAATAATCTTCTTCTTTTTAATATAATATGTGTATGCTCAGTGTATATATTAAAAAATTTAGGTCCCGTGAGGCTTCGCCTCACGCCTCACGCCTAGGCCGGGCTTCCCCTCGGACGCCTCACCCACGCCTCACGCTTTTAATACATTGGTTCACACACATATTATGTATAAATTACATGAGTGTTGATAATGCGATGTGTTATATGTGTTCTAGTTCTGTTTCTTGTACTACTGATACAATTTTTGTATTGATTTTATGTCTCTGTCATCTAATATCCAGAAATCTGAAGTTTACAAATATATATCATTTTTTCATCTTGTTATTATGTTTCCAAATGAGTTTTGAGTTCTGTCTTACGTTCTTTTATCATTTTCCATGTCTTGTAGGCTATATTAGCACAGCCATTAATGATGGCCCTGGATGTTTGATGTTGCGCTGTCCGGATCCATCTTGTAGTGCCGTTGTTTGCCAAGACATGATTAATGATTTGGCTTCCTATGAAGAGAAGGAGAAATATTTCCGTTACTTTATTAGATCTTATGTCGAAGACAATAGGAAGGTAATCCCACGATTGGATCCTTGATCACAATGATCAGCGATTCGTCTATTCTCCCAAAATAAATGCAAAACCTTAGTCCTTATATCTTCTTACTTGCCAAACGCTTAATTAATTTATCGTTATAGTGATTAAAAACAAGTAGAACCATTCTTTTGGCAAGTTGATTAATTAGCCTTAGTTGACCAAGTGTAGCATTAAAGAGCATCTTCCTATTCGGTACTTGTGTTTTTATGTAAACTAGACATGCAGTTGACTTGGTGGCATCATAGTTAACAGTATATGGGCGAGAATGGTCTTGTAGCGGCAACTTAGAAGTAAACTTAAAGATTGCTTCATATCTGATAAGATGATTACAGAAAAATATTTATGTTCTGTACAACTTCATTACCTTGCCCTAGTTGTTCCGTACAACTAGGGAAAGGTAATGCATGACTTTGTGAATTCTATGTAAGGTTTTAAACGTATATTTGGCATATGAATGTTGTTTTTAACTAGCCTTCATTCAACTTTTTGTTGACCATTTTATTTCATGGATGTTTCTCTGTAGACAAAATGGTGTCCTGCTCCAGGCTGTGATTATGCTATAGATTTTATTGTTGGTGGTGGAAGCTATGATGTTACCTGCCGCTGTTCATATAGCTTTTGCTGGAATGTGAGTCTCTTTGAATTCTTCGCATATAGTTTTTATCTTCATTGAAAATTGCATGTATGTGCATTTTGTATGGCGTGTGGGATGAAGATATGATAAGATGCCGCTATGTGAGAAATCTCCAAAAATCAGAATATGATTGTGTTGAAATGATATACGATATGGCTTTTTTTGTCTTCTTTTTTATATTTATGCTTTTTTTGTGTTGCATATGAGCCCAGTATCACTTGGTGCTTCATATGAAGTTATCCTGTTCTTCATAGGTGCTCATGGCATTTACATCATGTGAATTTGACCTTGCAGTGTACTGAGGAAGCTCACCGTCCAGTCGATTGCGGCACTGTGTCAAAATGGATAATGAAGAATAGTGCAGAATCTGAAAATATGAATTGGTACGTAAGACATTAGTTATTGGCGGAATTGTGCCTTATAAATTGGGAGAACAGTGATCAGATGTGAACATTGGACTACTCCATGTCCCATAGGATGATGGGAAAATAATCTATGTGCTGATGCCAAATAATGTTTGATGAAAGCATGGCCAGTCCTTACCATAATAATTGCATGACCTGTCTAGCCATGTTATCCTGGATATACGCTTTGATATCATAGCGAAACGACAATCCAGTAGCTAGGTAGTGCGCAAATGCCAATATTGAAGTGTGGGATGGTGCCAGCCAAAAGAAAGGTCTGTAGTGGCCACCTTAGTGTGGACTTTATAAGTTGGGAGCTGAATTTTTGATGATCCCCTAAAATATTGGAGTAAAATATCTCAAGTTTGGGTATTAAGCTTATAGTTTGGACAAAACTGTGCTTATTCCATTTCCTAGTTCAAACAATTTTGATGAAAATAGCCACAGAAAGATAGGCAATCTGGGTTTACATCAGGGATGGATTAAAAGAAGACGTAAGTCTACAAAATTTTCTTTGTTTTGAATGATCAAATGAATACTTCACAAACCCTGATACCATTCCCAATAACTTGAAATTTTTTGAGGCCCTATCCCTCTCTGGTATGCATGTCATCAATAGGTCTGGTTATTTACTATCATGTATAACTCCAGTACAGCGGATCCCTCTCTGGTATGCATGTCATCAATAGGTCTGGTTATTTACTATCATGTATAACTCCAGTACAGCGGAAACAGTGGCTTTACCAAATATTTTTTTTATATTGTTTTTAGCCCAAAGTACTAAGTTATATTGTTGATGGATTTCAGGATATTGGCTAATTCCAAGCCCTGCCCAAAGTGCAAACGGCCAATTGAGAAAAATCAAGGCTGTATGCATATCACTTGCACACCACCTTGTAAATTTGAGTTTTGCTGGTAAGCATTTTAGTAACACTACCTATTGCATTTTGATTCCTGTGCATCGTAATAATCTGAAAAGTGATCTATTATCTTGCGCTCCTTTTCTAGTTTTTTACAAAGGCATTACTTACTTATGTCAAAGCTGGATTTCATGTCATCATGTATCTTGTTTGAACACTATCTGCTAAAAAAGAGGTAAAAAAAAAAAAAAAAATCTTTCTAGAACACTGATACGTCTAGTACATGCTTTCAGGCTTTGCCTCGGTGCGTGGTCGGATCATGGTGAAAGGACGGGTGGCTTTTATGCATGTAACCGTTATGAGACAGCAAAGCAGGAGGGAGTGGTATGTTAATGTAGTTTGCATCTCTATTATGATGGTCGTGTATTTTCTCCTGCTATTAACTCAGTTTGTGCCATATTATATGATTCTTATCATATTGTTATATACAGTATGATGAGTCAGAGAAACGAAGAGAGATGGCCAAGAACTCTCTGGAGAGGTACACTCATTATTATGAAAGATGGGCAACCAATCAATCGGTAAGTACCTAGTTTGCCTAAGAATTTTGTAAAAGTGATGTCACTCAGACATCAGTGTTCTGAAGTTCTCATGTATGCTCATAGTTCTGACGTTAACTTTCCAAAAGGCATCTTTCCAAATGAGCCAGGTTCAGTTAACTTGTTTAGCTATGTTTTACCTCGGTAGTAAACAGTCATTCATACATAATGTGACTCTGCATGAACATGTACAGAAGACGAGTTTATATATTTCCTTTACATTGATGATTTCAACACTTGTTATAAACTTATAGGCAATAAAACTGTTGACAAACAGTCATTGTGCCTGCTATGATCAGTTTTCTAAGTATTGATGTTTGCTCATTGTTGGAAATGTCAATTAGTTATATTAAACTTGGTTAATTTTTATAAAAAAAGTTTTGTGGCTTTCTTTGACTAATTTGCTTACTTAACGTTTATCTCCTTGATGCTTTAGCAGATGCATTCTTTGGCTTAATGTCAATTACTTGACGTTTATCATAGGCTCTATGTGCATGTGCAGATGCTTTTTATTTTGTAAATTGATGCTTTAGCAGTTTCTATTATCTTCTTTTTTGGGGTATAGACAGTATTTATAATGTCAAAAAACATGTTTTTCATGACAATCTATGATACTTATAAAATAGTTTATGTATGTTAATGTCTAATTTTTTTTCGTTTCCCTTCACTGCAGTCCCGGCAAAAAGCACTTGCAGACTTGCAGCAGATGCAAACTGTGCACGTAAGTAAAACTTTTTACTATCAGCTTTCTTGGTTAGTGATTCTGGTATAGCTGATTGATGTGGATATCATTTGTGTGGTGGTTTGTGTTCCTGGGTTTATTATTCTTAGTGCAGCGTATTTTCTTTATGTACAATTTTATCCTTTAGTTTCTAATGTTTTTTGTTCAGTTTTTTTAAGTTATGTATACTGTCGATGTTATTGTAGCTTGAAAAGCTGAGCGATATCCAATGCCAACCTGAGTCACAGCTGAAGTTCATTACAGAGGCCTGGCTACAGGTATACCACGAGTTACCACACTTTTCTACCAAGGAGTCTATTGCTTTTTCTTATTAAATTTTTGCTATTTTCAGATAGTTGAATGTAGGCGAGTACTAAAATGGACATATGCTTATGGATATTATTTACCGGAGCATGAACATGCCAAGAGACAGTTCTTTGAGTACTTGCAAGGTATGTCATTTTCTCAAGCTCGAAGAGAGACAATGCATCATGTTGCTTTGTCGTCATTAATATCTGTTTCGGCAGGTGAAGCTGAGTCTGGGTTGGAACGGCTTCATCAATGTGCAGAAAAGGAGCTACAAGTTTACCTCAATGATGAGGACCCATCAAAAGATTTCAATGAGTTCCGCACAAAACTTGCTGGATTGACCAGGTTATGTTCCACTAAATATATTACACTAGTTTTCTGATTGGATAAGTTGACTTGGGTTACAATGATATAGCTTTTCAGTTTATTGATTTATGGTTCAATTTCAATGAAAACAGCGTTACTCGAAACTACTTTGAAAATTTAGTTCGAGCTCTGGAGAACGGTCTATCAGACGTGGATTCCCGTGGTGCCTGCAGCAGGACAGTAAGCTCAAAGAGTTTGGGAGGTTCAAGTAAGGGAAGAGGTGGGAGGGGCAAGGCTACAACATCCAGGTCAAGTAGTTCCAGTAGAAACATTGACGATTTAGGCCACTGGTCCTGTGAACATTGCACCTTTGCAAATGTCAGGCCGGCCAGTGTGTGCCAGATGTGTCAACAGCGCCGGTAACTTGTGTTTCCTATGCAAATTGGCCTAATTGGTCGTGGAGGCCTTGGTTTTGCCTCTTTTGCTGGCAGATTGCAGCGGAGTATTAGTGTGGTGGGTTGCGAGGGAGGAACGTGGGTTACTTACCTTTGGAATTGCAAGTGCAAGGAGGATGCAGAAAATAACAAGGGTGGGGGGAAGAGACTGTCTTGCTTGTGTATTGGAACATGAGCTGTATATAGTTCCTGTTGTTTGTCTAGCATTTCCGTGGCTGTCTTGATTCATGCAAATGCAAATGCCTTGGATCTGTAATTTTCATGTCATTATAAAATTGTAGCAAAGTTCGAACCTTTAAAAAAGTGGGGGGTGGTGGTGGTGGTTGTTGTAACTTGTAAGAGTAAACTAGTCGCGGGGGGACTGGTAATTGAATTGGCCCCCGCTGCACCTGCACAAATTGAATAAGTTATGTACTATTTATCTTCCTCTTTTTCTCATCTTGAATGCGAATGAACGACCGACTTCCCTTTTGCTTCAAATCCCCTCCCAGAATTTCTATGAATGGCACTGCTTCCACTCTTTAAATTCCGTTGTTTTCTGTTAATCATTGTGCAAGTGAAAGCCAAATATATGACTATTCAGATTTATCGGCTTTGTAGCAATTGAATTCAGATCAACAGACATGCAAGAATCTCTAATCTTCACGTATCAAATAGTATTGACAAGGCCAATTCTTCAGCAAGTTCACGTAACATACAAGATGCAAAAGAGAGATGGTGGCAAGCAAGATACAGAAAGAACAAAATATCCCTTGCGTAGTTTAGATTAGCTAGGTAGGGGCCTAGGGCTGCCTGCTTTCCCAACGCAATTTCTCAAATCGCAGGTACAAGTCATCTCCAACCCCATACGTACACATGCATTTGCCATGGCAGACATCCAAGGCTCAAGGCATCAATTTTCCGGTTGTTTTGTTTCGTCACCTGACCCAAACCCAAGTTTGCATAAATGAATCCGCCCTTACCAGCGAGTAACAAGGACTGCTGATACAACCTGAAGAAATGTGAGACAAATTTCGCTTCCTGCAATGCGCACGTGGTATTTACTATTTATACACCCCTGGTTTTGTAGCCAACAGTAGTGGAATTGATAGACTATATCCTGGAAAATGGAGAATGGGATTCATCTCATATGCCTTGATGAGAGTCCTGCAATTCTGCAATCCAGAGACGAACGAAACATAGAAACCAAAGTAAAACATACATTAGTACAATATGCAAACCGATTACAAAGAAAACACAAGATGCATCTTGATTTATTCCCTCATACTCGTTACTTCAAAAAGGTTCCCAGGACGACAGAAGAAAATAATTTAGTTTGGAGACCTCGCAACGTTTCAGAGTGGTGGTTACAAGGTTCCAAACACTTCTCTTGCCTCCATTATCTTAAGAAGTCTGTAAAAGTATTCACATATTTATGACATGTATTTCAAGCAGAAATAGGGCAGTGAAAGAAACCTTACCATAAAATGCTTCCCACAAACTGCCAAGCAAAGAACCAAAAGTACATTCCGAATCCACCGGTTTCCAACATGCGAATTTGATTTCCTGCTACCTGAGTAATCATACCATAAAGATCTCTTTTCCTCTTGACCACAGTCATCTTCTTTCTTCGCTGTAAATGAGAGAAAATGTTCTATGGAGATCTGTTTTTCAGTAGCCAAAGCCGCAGTCAGCATAAGAGCAGGAAAAACCACAAAGACGAGATGTGGAAGAACCACCACCATAACATCTGGAGATCCAACGTACTCATGTTTTCCGTTTTGATTGAAAGATTTAACTACCCACCCCATATAGGTCATGTATCCTTTATCCTTTCCGTCTGAAAACTTGCCCAATAAACCAGGGGAACCAAACCACGCTACAGGAAGCTTGCAGAGCTCCTGAAAAACCAATCCTATAGCATTTACAAAGTCCTTATTCTTGTAAGTGAAATGTCTAACTGAGAAAATAAGGATAGCTTTTGGAATAAGGAGAACAGAGTATGAAATATACAGCACACCAGAGCATTGGGTAATACAAGGCAGCCCATTGACAACCCATGACCATAAATTCCTTCCAAGTCCAAGAAATCGTAGTAGTAAGACCATTAACAGAAAACGGCCTTAAATCAGATAACGTTGATCTGCCCATGAAGTCTGTTGCTTCTATTTGCAACCAATACCTGTTAGGGACTGGATCCTCAAAGGCTCTATGATTCCATGGAGCAACAAAAAGATCTCCCCTGGAGGTATAATCCACAATCATGTGCATGGGTGCCTCAGATACCAGATTGAGAAATCCAGGTCTTGAGTCATAGATCTTAGTCATAAGTTAACTGATGCAATTGGAGAAACAGAAAACACCAGGGCTCTAAACTGTGCCGTAAGATAAAGGGACCATATCATGACATTCATACTCGTGATGGGATGAAGATGTTGACATGAACCGTGAGTCCAGGGGAAAAGTTGGCAATATGATCGTCCTTTGGGTGCCTGACTTGAAGTCAATGTCATGTCAACATACGGAACATGGCCTCTGTCAATGGCCAAAATTCTCATGGCTCTGCTCCTCTTCCAGTCACCCATCCCCCACTCCCAGAACTCTTTGGCCGCTGGGGCAGTTAACAGCAATATGAAAATACGGCTGATGTACATTAAGCTGGAAAAACTTCTGCAACGATAAAAAGTGATGACTCAACAGATGGCGCCTCTTCAAGTTTCTACCAAACCTAGAATGCAGATACCCACATATATAAGCTGATATGGAATGATTGAGGAATATATCTTTTAGGCTCTTCCTGGAGTTTGAGGTTGCTGAGAATGAAAGAGGAAAATGCCCGAAGGAAATCTTGCTTAATGGTTCTTGTGATCTAGAGTCCCACTGAAAGAGGTGTGTATCCAATTCTGCTAATAGTTGATCAGTTGGATGTCCAAAGAGGTTGGTCCTCGTAAACCGACAGGCATTGTGCTATCAACTCCAACAAAGAGATGCTTCCGATCAGCAGTCTGGATGGAAATAAAAGGCGTAAAGCTTTTGAATTCACACACACTTAAGGGCACGGTAGCATCTGTAATCAAAGCATGGGAATTGGGAACGTACAATTAAAGTTGAACTCAATGTTAGGTAAACTAAGCACACAAGTTAAGCTGAGTTATTGAATACACGATGACATATAGATATAAGGCAGCTCTGAAACTGAAAGTCTGAAAGTGAGAGGAATGACTCACTCACCTGAAGAGTGACACTGTTGACATTCCGACTTCTGCCCAAGTGGCCACTGATGCTATACTTTGAAAAGAAATCAAAGGAGCCGCCGAGCTGTGGGACGCCAAAGTTGTCGGGATTTCCTCGGAGATCAAAGAAGAGGGTCTTGTCAAGTCGACTCCTTTTGATGACGTCTTCCATGACGTTGTGGTATTCCAGCCACTCGTCCTCATCTTGCTTCATTGTCAACAAATCCTTGCTTTTTCCATCTGATTAATAATTATATATGAAAATCTAAACATAAGTATGCACTGATCAAAACTATGCCTGTGACTTTCATTTCATCCATCATCCATGTGATGACATATGAAAGACCTGTGAGATCACCGGTGATGAAGACGAGAGAAGGGGTGATGAAGGAGAGGGCGGGGCCCACAAAATTCTTGAAGTCGAGAGCTCTGTCGGGATGGTGGACGCTGAAATGGAGATCAGAGAGCTGAACCACCCACACAATTGAGTCGGGGCCTCCCTTCACATCTACTATCCTCCTCCTCAGTTCTTGTTGGAATCCTCCTTGGGATTCTTCAGACGTTGTTTCTGCTGCTGCATACAGATTGAGATGGAGAGGGAGGCAGTGGCAGAGCATTATTACCCTAAACACCATCATCAGAATGCCACTCGACCCACCACCCATCTTCTTCATCATAAATAATCTTTTGAATTTTTGAATGCTCCAGTTCCGCCCTTCCCAGTTCACCCAATTGCTTTCTTTTGTTGTGTCTTCTTCACTCTGCACTGCTAAGATTCAGAAACACACCAGTCCATCGTAAGCTGCTGCTGCTGCTGAATCAGTGAATCTCTCTCATCTCATCTCATGCTCCGGTTTGGTAATTGCTGCTGCTGAGACGAAGAAGAAGACGAAGAAAAGCAGTCAGCCAGCCAGCCACTGCCACTGCCACTGCCTGCAAGCAATTTTTCATAAACTTGTAATTCTTCTGTCGTCATTTGTCGTCACTCTCTCCTTCTTCTTCCTTCCGACTACTAGCACTTGTTCTCTTCCAAGTTCAATGGCGAGTAAGGTAATCTTCTTTATCTTTCTCTCTTCTAATTTTTGTAATTTTTATTATAATTGTTTCCTTACGGCCGTGTCTGTTCTGTTCATGCCAAAGGGTCCCTTTTTCTTTCGGGTTCTTTGTAATTTTAAATTGCATTTTCCCCAAGTACCTTTGGATGTCAGATTATTATGTATTTTGTTCATTTTCTCGGCTTCTTACATGAATTCATTTGTAGTTTGCTTTCTTTTCTTCATTTCATTTGGTTAATGGATGATTGATATGAACAATTTGATCAAATATAGCAACACTCACTCACTCTGGTTTGAGTATCAACTTTGCCATGGAATCAATTAGGCTCCACCTCACTCTCCAAAATGGGTTTGTGTTTATGTTGCAGTTTTTGCACTCCCCACCATCATATTCGGAATCGTTTACATAACTACATAAGAATCAAACTCACCTAAACCACCTTAACAATCCTTAACCTTTGAGTGATCATCATCACTGTTCAAATTGAAGGCTTGTGTACTAACAATCTCATTTTCTCTTCTTTCCATCATTCTCGTTCATGGCCTCTCGAATGGGAACTGCACCTGCACTAGAGAATCAAATCCCTGAAAGATCATATACAACTCCTGCAACTTGTCTGATCCACAACTGTTGCAGTGAACCAACTTTCAAGATCCAAACTTCAAACATTCGCATAAAGTCTGTGCCTTTCCCTTCCCCCCAAAGGAGGTATACGTATTTTTAAGTCACTGAAAATTTGTATTCTTTTATGCTATTTCTGACTGAGCTTTTGCATTTTCTTTCTGCTTTGTTGTTGTTTACAGAATAAAGTCAACTGCATTATATCTGTATATGAACGGATGACTTGACATTTCTCTTATTTCTATGAATACCTTAATAATGAGTGGAATCCCTGAACCATTCTAAAGAGCGTGAGTTGCATGCATTCTTGGTGCATAGACTGCTTCTGTTGTTCTAGCATTCTTTCTTGGATTTCCTCTTTTTGCTCTGCTGTGTCCCTACCTATTTCCGAGCTCCAGAAAATTATGATGTGGAATGATGCCCAAATTTGCTGCAGATTAGGAACTTATTCCAAGATCCTGCCTTCGCTAAGAACTAGGGGCTTAAATGAATGGGAGAGGTTTGCCTCTCATCCTTGATCCGTGTTTAGTACTAGTTCTTCGCTAAGAACTAGGGGCTTAAATGAATGGGAGAGGTTTGCCTTCGCTAAGAACTAGGGGCTTAAATGAATGGATCAAAATATAGATTCTGCTTAGGCCGTTTACAGAGAATGATTTCAGTCATTTTGGTCATTTTGTTGGCAGTCAACAGCAACAGTTGATACAAACAGGCCTTTTCTTTTTGGTTTAGTTCACAATATTATATATCCACGTCAGTCATCAAATAAAAGTCCTGCGAACTGTATTTAGGAGTTATACTGATACCTTCTTCTTTCATGAGAATATGTTGATGCCCTTCTTAACATGCTTATTTTTGGTATGCTGACACAGTTTTCAGTCAACAAGACAAGGGTGGAGAATAGCCTTTGCCTCGGACACAGGTGGGGTTCCTGATAACGGTGGGCAAGAGGGCATCAATGGCAACAACTCTAATCTCAATGCCACCCGATTGGGTCGGATAGTGACTGCAGGTGGAAGACAGCTATTGGAGAAGCTGAATTTAGCCCGGAAAAATGTTCCCATGAAAGTATTTCTTCTTCTTTTGGGTTTCTACACGGCAAATGCATTGGCTACAATCCTTGGGCAGACTGGGGATTGGAATGTTTTGGCTGCGGGTATAGTGGTTGCCGCCATTGAAGGTATTGGTATGCTTATGTATAGAAAGCCCCCCTCTCAATCAAGTGGGAGGCTCAAGTCTTTTGTCATGTTGGTAAATTACTGGAAAGCCGGTGTGCTTAGGCCTCTTTGTGGATGCTTTTAAATTGGGTAGTTAAATATGGTTCTACCCACCTCAAGTCTGGAAGATGGAGATTTAGTACTAAACTCGTGTTTTTAAGTTTTAACACCCTTGATCCGTCGGTAGGTTGTCCAGTCCAGATCCACGATTATCCTAAGATGACCAATCTCAACTAAATTTTTGCAAATAAATGTGTGCCGTCTTACTAAATAAACAAATTTCTCTCATTTTTTGCATGTTGAATTTCTTGAATTATATACCTCCGGAGGATGGGATCATAAGAAGTTTTCCCCCTAATGACCGCCAGTTTCGGGGGTGGTGGCGATGACAATGGTAGTGGCGGGAGTTGGATCAGAAGGAATGGTATAACTTCACCCCCATAGTGCACAGAATGATGGCTTAGCCTCTGAACTCTAGCATGCTACATTCTACACTCGTGCCGAGTGACAACCATACGAGCATTCATATACAGGGTTGGCTAATTGTGACAAAACACAGCTAAACTCATACTTAAGATTTCAAAGTAATACTTCTTCCGCAAAATGAAATAAAATTATTAAACTAATCTGAGCATATTCAATGTACATTAGAATGCCGGGCCTATCCGAGGCTACGACAATTTTTCCCTTCAGATTCAAGCTCCTTGACATTGTCAACAACATGCTGAAGTTTCTTCGACAGGTCTTGCGTATGTTCCTCAATGTGATTAAATAGAAGATCAACTATTTCTCTAAGTGCAGCAGACCGCTTTCTCTCAAGGAACAGCTCGTTAGTTAACTCTGCAATCTTTGTCTTATCGTCCTACAAACACATGACAGAATGAAAAAGAAAAGAAGCATAAGATCAATGAAATTCAGCTCACACTGACGCCGTACAAGATGTAATGTCAGATTCTAGGCCTGTTAACTAATGTAACTCTTATACAAAATCCTAAGAAATATGTCATTGAGCAACATGTGCAGTCGTGCAGATATAGTAAGAGCTCTGTAGCCACAAAAATCCCATTTAATTGACAAAATTAAGTTGCAGCACCCTGATATAAGATTGTTTCCGAGTCAAATATGAGTTAATATGCATGACGCAAAACAAAAAAATTGCTTAGAACAAATTGAAGTCAATAAAAACTGTAAAAGATCACGATAACTTACCGGTACTTGATCATCGACGAGTCCTTTTGGAGCTTTATTGGGAGTCAATGCATGAGTGTGCTCCTTAACGAACCATTTAACAACCCATTTCCCAACACTGAGTTTCTTGACGGACAGCATTGCCCTACAACCTACCCTAGTCTCAGTCCGAGGCTTTAGGGTCTTCTTGTCACGCCTGTCAGGCTTTCGGAAACCCTCTTTGTTGCATACCAATGTCCGCCCAATGACGGTTCCATCATGTTTGGATCGATACATATCGTTCATACGAGTAACGAAACCCATACGTGTGGCATAGGCATTATAAAATGCCAATGCACTTTCTTGTGAGTCGAATTCCTGACCCACATACGGCTCATGTGGTTGAACCAGACTTGATCCATCTTTACAAGAATTTCGAGTCCTTTGATCATCATCATGATCCTGTCCAAAAAGATGACTCATATCTACAACAGAAGTTCCTACAGATGCACCATCAGATTCACTACAATAAACAAATATTTACATCAAGTTGAGAATAAATTATAATCCACCGCAACATAAATTCAATTCATGGAACCCTAAGTATCCATTCTTGCTGCTAGTCTCCTATACATGATCACTATCTGTGGAATTCCCAAATCCGAATTCATATATTATCTAATAATATCTAAGCAGATTTAATTTTAATTTTAAAGCATTGGGAGGATGAAGCTGAAACAACACATTTACACAATTTAAAAGAAACCAATTTCCATATTATTCCATGATTCTAACCAAGAAATACTAAGATTCCCAAGACTAAAATCACAATCGCACCCAGAAACTCAAAGGAAATTGCAAGACCCAATTGAATTCAATTGACAGAAAATCAACAAGGAACCCTAAGTAATTGAATTTCAAACTTACTGAGTCATTGAAGTTTTCTAAAGCCCGAAATGCTGGCACAGTGGCAGTGGCGGCTCAGATGCACACAGACAGAAACCGTGTTTGTTTAAAGCGCCAAGCTCAGGCCCTGCGCGATAAGGAACTGGAAGAGGTTTTCCGGAATTTCAATATTCATAGAAATAAAAAAATAAAAAGAAGTTCCAGACTAAATGTTTTATTTTTATTTTTAGAACAAACGATATTATTTACAGAGAGGGAGTTGGGATAACCTCACAACAGATTAGTAATAATGTGGTTCAAATTCACTTTTAGTTATAATCAAATTTAAGACCTCTCACTTACGAGTGAAGAGGAACATAACTAGACAATATTACAAAGTGGTTCCAATCTAAATGTTGTTCACAAATTTTTTTATCGTTTCAATAAAGAGAGTTTTAACTAAATACTTACGGTACTGTTTCACTTTTAACGAAAATGACATTTTTACTCTAAAAAGTCACTCCTTATACTATTCACTTACAACACATTTTTGTCATTTTGATTAAAACTCAAAATTTTTAAGTTATTTTCATTAGTTTTCCTTTCAATTAAATGGTAAAACCGCTTTTTCATTTCATATTACGTTTTCTTAATGCTCATGCCAAATATTTTGTCATTTTGAATCTTCATGAGTCTATTTAAAAAAAATAAAATAATAATAACTAATAAAAGTACTTCAAAACTTTAACTTTTGACAAAAAAAATTCAATGAACTTTCATTAACTATAAGGACAAAAACAGACCAACATGCTTGACCCATACAAACAATTTTACTCATACACCCCTAACGCCTTCGGCCTTTGCCCGTTTATTTTCTAATGTCTCACAGAATTTTCCCATTTTGCTTCAAATGGCTTATAACGTTTTTCTGAATGCTTATTCAAAATATTTGGAAAAAAACCACAAATGTGAGTTCAAATTTACTGTTGAACCAACGGATAAATAACATAACAAGAAGAGTAAATTGTACGAATGGTCCCTCAACTTTAATCAAATTGGAGCAATGGTCCCTCAACTAAAAATCCATTACCATTGGTCCCTCAACTTATCAAAATGTGTAGCTATAGTCATTTTCATAAATTTTGTGAAAATAAGTTATATTGGAATGACCATTTATACAATTAGGGTCCCTCAACTCATCAAAGTGTATAATTATGGTTCTTTTTGTCAACTATGTCAAAAATTTTGTCAAAACGAGTTACATTGGAAGGACCATTGCTACAATTGGGTTAAAGTTAAGGGACCATTTCTCCAGTTGAATTAAAGTTGAGGGACCAATGGTAATGGATTTTTAGTTGAGGGACCATTGCTCCAATTGAGTTAAAGTTAAGGGACTATAGCTACAATTTACTCTAACAAGAAAATTTAAGGAGGCAATAATTGTGAGAGATCAAAATTACAAATTTTACAATAGTGCATTTCTAGAAAACAAAACGCAGACTAGGTAGCGAATGGTGGATATTTGGACGGGAGACTGTCAGTTATGTGCATGCGAGATCTTTTGTCGAGTACGTTTGTTCCTCAATATTGTAATTGAATTTGAATAGGTTGTTGAGTTATATGCTTGATTTCCATCTCTCTTCATCCTTCAACTAAATTAAATACAATGCATTGTTATATAACTTATAACCGAAACCAAACCATAAAAAACAATGTAAGATAATCGAATAGATGGCTTTCAGAAATTAAGTAAATTGTGTCGTTAATGATCGATGTTAACAATCACAGAGTAGTTCACAGATTGAAACTCACATAGATTCTTGTGGAATTGCACGACAAAACTCCAAAAACACATCTCACTTAGGTGCTGGACAAATGACTGGTGCCAAACATAGCTTTGATAAGGCTAACACTTTTGACTGCACTTCTCACGTACGTTCCAATCCTCAGTTTCTTGATGGATACCATACCACTGCCTTACAGCCAACCCGAGCAATGATAAAGCCATCCAACCTTGAACGACTGAACGAGATAGATTACTCACACCAACTTATGCGTTCTGAAACCTCTTCTTGCTGCGTAGAACGCTTTGTAAAATGCATGCATGTGCATCTGCTGCGGTTTCAAATTCCTCGCCAGCATCTGCGCGATTAGCATTTTGCTCCACTCTTGAACAATTTTGAGCCGCTGCTTCCTGAATTTGCACAAGACTAGAAGCCTCCTAAATGTCCTCATCGTCAACGCAAGTTGCTAGAATTGCACCATCCAGCCATCCATTCATCTCCATGCTTTGCAATTCACACACTCACTTTCAATTTCTTCATATCAAGTTAATGAACATGCACATATGAGAGTGGGGGCCGGATTAATCGGCTAACCCGGCCCAAATAGATCCTTTCTCTTCATCAATCAAGTTGTTCATCGGCCCTGCCTTGAAATCCCACGAACCTGTCTGTGGGTTCCTCCGATTTTGGGCCTCCCCTCCTCACTAGACTACTCTTGGGTTTTTTTTTTTGTCAATATACCACCAATTTTTCTTCAATGCACATTACTAAATACACACCTTATTTCAATAAAAAAGAAAAACATACACATTTGATTAGTAACCGTTTGATCAAAATGAAGACTAACTTAAGTTATAACCGGTTGAATAAACCCGAATTGCGAAGTGCATATAGGATAAAGTTTGAGATCCCGCGAAAATTGTCCCAAACACACTAATCCTTCAGCCAAATGCAAATCCAGATTCCAGATGCACGTATTGGAGATTTTGGAATTCAGAAAGGGAAGTCCAATGTAAAAACTTTTATTTTTCTCCAATGTACAGATGCATATGTTCAAATTACGTACAACAAAGAAAAACATGAAATTTGTTTTGCTTTTAGTGATATTTATTCACCTGATATTGCTCTGATTTAGTGAACCACCATGTGAGTGAAGATGGTTGCATCGCCGTGCCATCCCATCATGCATCACTCTTGCAGATAAATAAGTCATGCAGAGAGAGAAGTGGGAATGGAAGAGAGAAAATCACTCCCCTATTTTCTCCGCCTTTACGGCTTTACCTGCTGCTTATTTATTATTTGTCATTTTGTCACCCTCCCGTCCGAGATACAGTAAAAACCCTTTATCGTAATAATATTCTTATCGGCATAAAAAAAATTGTTTTAAAATGGGTTAATTATGTATAGAAATAAATTTCATATTGTAATAAATTATGATTTTTAAGTCTTGTGTTAAGAAAACTTGCCTTCATATAGTAAAAAATAAACATATGCTAGGTCACAAATAAAAAATTAAGATGAACTAAAATATTTCTTTAAAGTTATTTGGGACAATACGTTATTTTTTAGAGTTGTACCACATCTTTGAGCTTGTGGGTATATAATACCTTCTCAACATGTATAACTTCTTATTGAAGCCAAAATACTTTTAGTTTCTCAAGCAACAAAAAAGGATGCCCGGTTTGGTACCTTTAGTCTAAGATTAGACAAAGAGCAAGGAGGATATGAAGCACTGCCGGGTAGACCATGGCTCCAGCCGGGGTGGTTCATGACTGGGCTAATAAAAGCAATCTCAAGCAGGGAAATGCGGGATGGAAGGCGGAAACGGCTTGGCTTTATTTCATAGAAAAAGGACTAAGGAGATTGAGTTTCTGTAATGGCGATGCTGGCGTTAGTTGACCTGGTTGAAAAATATAGAATATATAAGGGTGATTCCGCTAGCCAAATCGCACTAATGCGATTCATTCGTCCTACTGTCCTATGGAGCAATTCAAACTCTTAGTAAGACTGGGCTCGGACGACTCGTTCTATTCTCTCTGAGATCGGGTTACAGAGAAATGTTAAAGAGAGCACTATACCCATACAACTTTCGTTAAAGATAACAAAGTAAAAGAATTAATATTTTTAACTACGCTTTAAGTATTGTTCAAAAAAAAAAAAAAAAAAAAACTACACTTAAGTAATAACTTTCTTAAAGTTATAAAATTGGTTTGGTCTCTACGACTATCGGATTATATATATATATATATATATAAGTTTTGCTGTATTATAGACAAAATACATTCATGCTAGATGGTTACTCTTACTCTTAGCCCACAAATATGTGTACGTGTATTTTAAAATTATGGCTCTATACATGTTTTCCTTAACCCATAAGAATATAATGTTTATTCCCTGTCAGCTATATATAATATTATATATTCCCAATTCATATATATGAGAGAGAGAGAGAAATATAAATTGATTGATGGAGAGACAGAGAGAGAGAGAGAGAGGCTGGGTAGCTATTATAGGGAACCTTCGTCATATTGGGGGATGCCCATGTTTTGGTGCATGCTCTGAATTGTGAAACATGAAGGCCATTAATTCAAGTAATGCATGCAACGTAACCCAGGCTTTGCTTGATCGCGAATTCGCAATCACCACATCCAGATTAGAACGCAGTTCAGCATATCTATCTATAGAAGAGCAAATTATGTTTACGGTCGGCATACATACACGATTACTACTCCACGATCAAGTCATATCATGATCGGTTAGTCTGTAGCGATCGATTATATGTCTATACAAACTACACATGCACGTATATTATATATATAAACATCGGATTTATGTTATCGATATCAAACTGTACGTGATTTTAGACCAGAAATTCATATTGTAGAAAACAAAGAAGGAACCTTTGCTGGGCTTGAAGATGGTGGAGATCATAGGGAGAGAGGAATTTTTTTTTTAGTTTTTATTAAAAAAAAATAATATCTAATTTTTAAAACTTTTTTAATATTCATTTGACGTCCATTTATTGTCAATATGGGCGCCATGTCATCAGTTAACAGAGATTTTAACGGAAAACTTAATAGATGTACGAAAGTGTCTCAAAACTATGATTTTAGGTATCAGACTAAGATGAAAAAAACTTTATATATAAAATGTGAAAAGCCAATAAACTTCAGGGTATCAGAGACTACAACAAATCCACATTGAGACATACATGTAGATGTATTGCATCCAAAAGGGAGTACCATTGAATGGAAGCCATGTGTTGATATTGGTACGTTGCCATTGCCATGTGTATCTCATGCCTCTATTTAAAGTACTTGCGCAATATTTTGACTACTGTATATTTTAATTCACTTCACTTAACTTGTGGGTGGTCAAGGGGTCGACATGGCCACAGGGAGCTAATAGTCATTTCAAACAAAAGACGGTGAAATTTGAAAGAGAAATGCTAAGAATATTGTTTCAAAAGTAACTCTTTATGATTTCATATTTTATGTTTTTTACATAATATTATATAGGGAAATTTTATTTGAATCCATATAATCTCTTTCTATACCCAACTTACTATCTACACCCATATTATTTTTAATTAAAGAATTAATATCTCTTTAAACCCAAACTTACTACCTAAACTATCCTCACAAACTCAATTGAAAATGAAAATTTATCTTTACACCCATTTAGAAAATAAAATTCCAAATTGAATAGTTTGGTGAAGTTTCTACTGGTTTAAGGGAATGAAAGCTTTCTAGAGTTTGATTTATGTGGACAAGTCAAATAATTTGGTGAATTTTCTACTTGTTTTATGAATCTTGTAAGACCACCACAAATTACGATAACAAAAAGTCGGCTAAACATTCTAATCTAACAACAGTCCTCATCACTTTTGGCTTCCTAATGAACCAATTTTCAGTAGCTGTGTCATTCTTTTTTTTTTTTTCTTTTTTAAAGCAACGACATGAGTTTGTATTAAAAGAGATCCAAAAAAAACAGTAGCAGATTACAAAGTCTGGTATAAATCCTGCAACAGTAATTGCTACAATCAGCCAACAATATGCTCATTTACTTTTGTGAGTGTTACTGTTATGATCGCAGAGAGCTACACGATCATCATCTTTTCTCTTTTTACTACTTTTTCCTCAATTTTTACTCTATCAAATCATAAACAATTAGACTCTTAAAGGTAATGACCACACAGAAAGCAAAGCATAGCAAACCCAAAAACCCATCTTCTCAACTTTCAGCATTGATGGTCGTGAATTGAAATCCAAAAAATCATTTTTCAACTCTTAGAAAAATTGAAATCAAACAATTTTTTTTTTTTGCATAAATCGATTCATACCTTAGTTGGTGGATTTAAAACTTCAAAATCAACTATACATCAATAAAAAGCTTGTTTTTAGCTCTCAGATATTGAGTGTGGGTTTGTTGATAACTTTTATTTTTATTGTTAATTTCATCTTGCACTTGATGGTAATTATGCAATAGGATTAAAAAGACAACTCACATTTAAATTTTAAGTTGGGGTAAAAAAAGGTTACATGGGTTTAGATAAAATGTCCCTAAATATTTTTGCCATTAAACTCTCCACTTTACCCCTAAATTAATGTGAGATAAGAAAAATATATTGAAAGGAGATGAACCCATATCAGCCCCACCAACGCCGGCTGCTTTCTCGGCGTCTTATTCACTGAGGCGGGTGAATCTTTTGTGTCAGCGTCTTCTCTTTTCAAGCTCTTTTTCTGTTCTCTTTGTTCCCATCCTATATTCTCCTCCTCCTCTTTATTGCTCACTTCCTTCAGTTGACAAATGCCGAAAGCAAATTGGGGCCTACACAGTTTTCGAGTGTTACAGAGTCGGCGACGTGAGAATCACGACCAAGGGTACCTTGTATGGAAGGCGTTAGATGTCAAAGCTTGTGGAAGGTAAATGGGCTACTATGGAAGGCATAAGTTGCCTTGAAAAATCACCAGCAAATCTCTGGTGGGGTTTGAGGTGGAAGTGACAGTGGGTGTAAAAAGACATTTTGATTTTGTTTTTTGTTTTTCAGTTTTATACAAGGGTGAATTAGGAATTTGAATAAAATATTTTTAGAGTTAGGTGTAAAAAAAGGTTGAATGGGTTTTAATAAAATTTCCCTATTTTATAATATCGGCACATAAATTAAAGTTAAAATGTACGGTGGCAGAGAATTTATAAAGAGTTCCATATTGAAAGAGTCTCCTTAGCATTTCTCAATTTGAAAACTAAGTTGTTCTTGTTCATATATAAAAGGGTAATACTAAGGAGACCAAATTTATATACTAAATATTGTAAATAACATAACATGAAAGTTGATGATTAAATTATTATTTAAGTGTTGATTAACGTGCTTATTTTTTAAGATAATGCTAGAAAGGCCAAAATTTTAAATTAAATTTGTAAACCAAATTATTTGTCACCAATAAGAAATAAACACGTTAATCAATGCTTAAGTAATAATCTAATCAACAACAACCACATCATTTGGTTTGCAAATTTAGTTTGAAAAATTTGGTATCTCTAACATTATCCTATTTTTTATTGGTGACACACTATTTAGTATGCAAAATTGACTAAACAAATTTAATCTTCCTAACATTATTCTATACAAAATATAAAATTAGGGTTAAGCCATTTTGCCGAAAGAGGATCCTCTCCAGATCTACTTTGTGGGGAATCTAGGAATCCTCACATCCTAGTCGTTTATCGTATATCGTGCGATCAATTTTCGTCAAATAGTATTTGTGTTTAATTTTAAATAAAAAAATCAAATAATTTTTTACCTCACGATACACAATAAATGATTAAAATGTAAGAATCTCTAAAATCTTCACGAATCCGGATGAAATTCAATTCCCATTTTGCCAACCCTAGATGTTCACATTGCTCAGTAGTTCTAGGTCAAAAGTCGTACTTCTCCATCTCTCTCTAAAATCTCCTTTAGATGATTTTCTCTGTCTAAGAAGAGGGCTAAGGTAAGGTTAGGCATGATGATGATTTAGATTACCGAGAGCATATTTTTAATTTTTACAGTGGTAACAGGCTTTGATTAATAATTGCTAACTTAGTTATTGATAAAAATAAAATTTAAAAAAAGGTAGAGGCCCACGTGTTTTACCGTCTTTGATTCCTTCTTTGATGGTCAAACTTGTAGGGAGGTGTTTTTCGAAGCCTTCGAGATGAATCTCTCTCTCTATCTCTCTCTGTCTCTCTTCCTTTCTGCACCACATTCCCGGTTCACACCTTTAATTATTTATTCATTCTCTCTCTCTCTCTCTCTCTCTCTCTCTCTCTTTAATTTGTCACTCTCTGTACCCTAACCTTAATTCAAATTTTGAAATAGCATTCGTATACATATATACACGTACGTGTACATACATATAAGCGCACATATATGTTCCTATATACTACGTATTTCTAAGAATATACCCTTCTACAATCAATTAATATTAGTACGTGTATTACTATTGGGGAGATATATATATATATATATATATATATATAGCTACGTACTTGCAGAATGAAAATAAATGATAATATGGAGTTCAGTGGAATATATAAATTAATAAGGAGAGATGGGGCAGAGAGGCAGAGTTTTTCTTTTTTGTTGACAAAAAACAATGAAACTGAAGGGAAGTGTATATATATTTGAGAGAAATGGATTTGAAAGCTTGAGTGAGTACAATTGAGATATAATAGTATAGGAATGTGAGTTAGATTTTATAGCAATCGATCTGTCCCTATCAAAAATGACTAAATTATTGATGGAGAATGAAGTTATAATCAAACTCACCAAAGCCCCACCCGGAAGACAAGGCTAATGTCCTCGCATGGGGGGTGCAGGCTGCAAGCCTCTCTCTCTTATATACTCTTATATACAATATCTCTGCTAGCTAGCTGCATGCCATGTACTCATATATCATATAATATTATATGTTTTTCGTTGTTTTTCTTTCACTGTATATATGCTCATATATAATACTTATATAATTAACTAAGACTACTTTAGGATTCCATCCCCTCTGCCTCTGCCTAACTTTGTCTAATTTTCTGCAGCAAGCAAATTAACAGCGTTCTTTATATTACAAGTGTGTCAGTCATATTCATATCTGCATACATGATATAAGTATACGTGGCGAGATAGTAGCTAAAGGTAGACATAGAGATCGAGAGACCCCGTTTGAAGCGGGGGAGCAGATTGATTATTATACCATCTTCAAAAGAGCTTTAAAGAAGATGCTAAATTTTGAATATAAAATTTAAATTTTGACAGCTTATGTAGCATTTTGACATATTTTAAAATTTTGTTCTCCAATAAATATGTCAAATTAAATTATTATTTTATAAAATAAATTATTAAACTAATTAAAATTTAATAAAGGACATTTAAAGTTTAATCAGAAATATGTTCATCTTTCTTGATTGAAAAGAAGAAAAAAAGTAGGATAATTGCATCGATCAACTTAACATTAATTATAACAAATGATTAAACTAATTAAAAATTAATAAAATATATTTAATAATAATAAAAAATATTTGAACCTTTTGTCAAATTTGATAGCAACCCCTTTTGCTGCCAATCCATGTCATCGTCCAATAGGATTTGACACTTCAGTTTGAGAATATTAGTGTGATTTTTTTTACCGTTATAATTGATATGTGCATTTTGATACCTCATTTGAAGATGTTCACAAGGGCATAATATATATAGTTAAATAATGTGATATGGATGGATGGAATGTGAAAAAGTTATGGGTGTATTTGTTTGTAGGCGGCAGAGACTCGGAGTCAAAAAGTAGAAGGAGAGAGAGAGAGAGAGAGCAGATGTGCTGCAGGCATAGGCAGAGGTAAAGGCAGGGCAATGCAATGTGTTGCAAATTGCAGCGAAATGAATGAAACGAAAAGGGGGAGAAAGAATAGCTGGTTGGTGGTGGAAGGAGGAGGTCGAATCCTGATTGAGAGTGATCTGATTTAATTTCCATAATATTATATCTGACAAACATGCATGATGAAATGACACATGTCTAAGTGGGCATGAATAAATGGGCGTGGAAGGGGGCTGCGTCTGCGTGTGAGTTTTTTGTCACACTTCGACGTCAGTCATCAGAAAGCAACTTAAAAGAGATAAGAAAGATTATTAACCAAATACATTTAACATATGAAATTTATTTAATGTTGCGTAGCATAATGATACGATGTAACAGCTCGTTCTGAAAAAAATTGTACAGTGGATGTAAAAAGATGGAAATACCCTTGGACGTTGAATGATGTGTGTGTGTGTGTGATATGTTTTGGTATTGGTTGGTAACCCACGTGGACCACACACACACACAAACTCTCCCCTCTCTCTCCCGTGCCTTCTCTCTCTCTCGATCTCTCCCATTTTTCGTACAACCGTACTGACAACACCAAAACTAAGCATAATCTTCACAAATCAAAGGATTAAAGGTCACCATCTTGTTCCTTGTGATCTCACGAGTCGATTGGTACCATTTTCAAAACCTGAGACCTTCAAAAACCCTAGAACCTGTAACCCAGAATTTGAGGCACTGTTTATGCACACGTAAATGCGAGGTTTTTGGAAGATTCTAAAGCCATAGGAAGCTTAAGATCATCCTTACGAAGCTCGGAGAAGAAAACCCAAGTGATTTGGACGTCGGGAAGTGGAGATCGACAAGTTTGAAAAATGGCCGGGATTATCGAGGCTTTTTCCGGTGAATCCCGGTGAGTTGGGGGTCGAGTCAGGTATGGTTGTGTTCATCTTTGTGAGATCTTCATTTTGGTTGAGAAATGAAGAAGATATGAAGATTTGAAAATTTTCCGGAAACCGGCGAGAATTCAAAGTTCAGACGGCGGCGACTGGCGAGGTCCACCGGAGAAGAAGAGAGAATATTCCGTTAGAGTTGACGGAATATTCCTAACGGCGTCAGGTAACACTGTTAGTTTTAACGGAATATTCCTAACGCCGTTTACTGTTTCCGTCAGGGTTCCTTGCACGTGGCCGCGCGTTTGGCCGTGCACTTGCCAGCGTGTGAGGGGTCAAAAAATTATTTTTAAAATATAGGGATGATCCTGAGATTGTGTAGATCACTATGGTATATTCATATACCCAAATTGAGCAATATATGAGAATTTATTACCTATTGTTGGTTATGTGCGTTAAATAACGTTTTTCAGTTATTACGCATATAGGTGAGGCCTATCCTGAGGACGAACGCCATCAATCGAGGCTCGGGGGTTGCGACGCTTCGATATATCTGTGAGTGGGCAGTTGTTTTCCTTATATACCTATATAAATGAGATTTTTCCCATAAAATTAATTAAGCGAAATGTGATATGAAATGCGATATAATATGCCATGCAAAGTATATATATATATATCTATTTATTCATGCATTAGTAGTTGCATATAATGGTAATTGGTGCTGTGGACGCACAGGTAAGTATCAGGTGAGTATATATTGATGATAGAGAATGATTATATGATTTGATGTTTATGTTGAGATATGTTGAAAGCTCGTAAACCTGCACCCCGGTGTTAGTGCTCCCGCCCAGGGCCAGGGCTCAGTCATTGGTGAGGCCACGTGAGGTGGTTCCGACTCGTGTGCAGGATATATATATATATATATATGTGTGTGTGTGATGATGAGATATGATGAGATTGATTATGAGCTATAGTCCAGCCGAGCTGATCACTCGGTGGACATGTTATCTATGTTGAGTTGATGTCACCTGATATAGTTATGTGATTTGATGAGATATATTTGGCATGACATATACCTTGCATATCACTACTTCTGAACATGGTTTTGAGATAAGTATATACGTATTATATATTTCTGGGAAATTATTACAGGTTTTACGGCGAGGTGTTATAACTTTTGAGAAAATAAAAGGTTTTGAAAAGGATTTGCTTCTGACCCACTCAACTTTGTTTTTCGCCCCTCCAGGTTCTAGGTAGCAGAGTTTTGGTGGCCACGAGGGAAGAAACGGAGTTCTGACAGAATTCACAAAAGTAGGATTCACCTTCGGGTGTTATATTTTAGCAATTGTCCTTGACTGCAACTAGACGTTCCTTTTGCTCTGAATGTGTATCTTATTAGCTTCCTCACTGTGCACATGGTTACGTCACTCTCACGTGACGGCCAGCACGCCCTCCTTGGGACGGGGTGTGTCAGTTGGTATCAGAGCCTAGGTTGCAGTCCTGTATATCTTGAGAATTTCTTAGTGCCTTCTGTCAGAACTATACCGCCTCATAGAGAGCCACGTCGGACGGATGAGTCTAAATTTCCGATATAGCTTAGTTAAGGAAAGCTATTGCTATTGTGATTCAGTCTAATATTCAAAGGACTTCTCTTGAGATTATTTATAAGTTGAAGCTGAATCATTTTATGGGATATGAAGAACCTGAGGGAGCAGAGTGATGGCCTAATCATTTGGAAAAGACGTTTCGGGTTATGCAAAGTCAAAGGAATCTTCCTTTTGAAAGGTAGGTCGAGACGACTACCTAGTTTCTGAGTATTGAATCTACATCCTGTTGGAGACAGTAGTCTTATACATTGTCACTGGAGGAAATATTTGATTGAGAGTTGTTTAAAGAATTGTTTAAGAAAAGGTTTAATCCTCCCGTATATGTTGATGGTAAGAAGCAAGAGTTTACAAATTTGAGACAAGCAAAGAGGACAACGAATGAGTATTACAGAAAGTTTACGGACTTGTCTCGTTATCATCCAGATGTTGCTGCTAATCCGGCGGAAATATTATTTCTTTTAAGCTGGGTACTAAAAAGAAGTGACGTTTCATGGCAATCACTATGCATAATATTTCTTACCAGGAGTTTTACGAGATTTTGTTGAGTATTAAGGAGAATATGCCCAGCGAGAGTGAAGAAGAAGGAAAAGAATGTGAATTAGAGGAGAGATGATAAAGGTAAAGGTCAATCATCTCATGGACATCGTCAGACTCAGAGTTTTAAGGAAAGTGAAGCTAGTTCTAGTTCTTCAAGCTGAGGTTTTAGTGCCACTGGTCAGAGGCAAGGTGGTAATTTATTGGAGGTCCTAGATTCCAAAGATAGGGAGATGCTAGTGGAAGAATTGTATTTTTTGTGTCGTAGGTGCAGTAATAGACACTTTGGAGAGTGTAGGTGAAAATGCAAATGATGCTTTACATGTGGATAAATGGGACATAGAGCTGCAAATTGTCCCCAGAATCAGTAGATGCCCAGCAGTCTTCTTTGCCACCACTAGCGCCGATTCAGCAGGTTTCTGGATTTAGTAGTAATGGTCAGATAAGCCGTGGTGAGCAAGGGCAAGGTAATTAAGCTAATAGAGGTCGTGGGGGATGACAACAAGCCAAAGACGTGTTAACATATCACTACAAGATTCTCAGAATCTTTAGGACTTGATTATGGGTACGTTGAACATTTTTGGTCACCTTGCTAGAGTTTTATTGATTGTGATGCAGAAATTTTATGTTCTTGTCGACGTTGTAAGGAAAATATTGAATGAGCACGATCGAGGCGTCTATATGTATTTCCCAATTAGGGGTAAAATGGTAATATTGCACCCTCAGGAATTGTTACTTACTTATCGAAACAACAGTGAGTTATCGATATCTCGGGCTGCAGACCGTAATATTAATAACTTATCCGTTGGGATTCGTTAAGCAAGTAATCAGGGAGGTCATTATATATTAGTATCGTGTTCATTCAGAGTGTTCCGTGTTGGTAGAAGATATAGTTATGGCAGCGAATTCTATTCCGGTAGAGATGGTGGATTTCGATGTTATTCTAGGCACAGATTGGTTGCATTATGATTGTGCCAAGATAGATTGCTACGGGAAATCAGTTACTATCTATTGTCGTGGATTATCAGAGGTTACTTTTGTGGTTGAGCTAACTGGAGTGAGGCATGCCGTTATTTATGCTATGAGAGCAAAGAAAGGGTTATCGAAAGGCTGCCCAGGATACTTAGCTCATGTGGTGCTAAATGATGCTACTCTTAGTAGTGTGGAAGATGTAAAGGTGGTTAGACATTTTCCTGTTGTATTTCCGGATGAGTTACCTGGATTGCCGCTAGACAAAGATGTGGAGTTCACTATTGATTTGTCTCCAGGTACATGTCTTATATTATAGAATGGCTTCTGCAGAGTTGAGGGAATTGAAAGTTCAGTTGCAGGAATTGGTTGATAAAAGTTTCATTCAACCTAGTACGATACCTTGGGGAGCCCCAGTTTTGTTGTAAGGAAGAAATACGGGACATTAAGGCTACGCATTGATTATAGGCAATTGACTCGGGTAATGATTGAGGACCGTTATCCATTGCCCTACACTGATGATTGTTTGATTAGTTTAGAGGTGCCTGTGTGTTTTCAAAGATTGACTTGAGGTCTGGTTATTATCAGTAGAAGATTAGCAGTGAGGATGTTCCTAAGATTGATTTCAAAACTCGTTATGGTCATTATGAGTTTTTGGTGATGCCATTCAGATTGACCAATGTGCATGCTGCTTTTATGGGTTTGATGAATGAAGTATTCCAGGAATATCTCGACAGGTTTGTTATTGTTTTCATTGATGATATTCTGGTGTACTCTAAGTCGAAAGAAGACCATGTTAGACATCTTAACTTGGTATTAAAGAATTGAGGGAACATTGGTTGTATGCCAAGTTTAGTAATTGCCAGTTTTAGTCGAATCAAGTGGCATTTCTGGGACGTGATATATGCTCAAGGTATTCAAGTGGATCCTTAAAAGGTAGCAACATTGGGGAATTTGGAATAGCCACGAACCGTGACTGAGGTTCGAAGCTTCTTGGCTTAGCAGGCTATTATAGACGGTTTATTAAGGATTTTTCAGTCATTGCCTTACCATTGGCGAGACAAGAGGTTAAGTTTGAGTGGGATGAAAGTTGTGAGCAAAGTTTTCAGCAGTTGAAGTATTTCCTCACTCATGCACTTGTTTTAGCATTTCCAGATGATAGCGGTAATTATAAGGTCTTTAGTGATACTTCTTTGAATGGTTTGGAATGTGTGTTGATGCAACACAGTAGGGTGATTGCCTATACTTCACGGCAATTGAAACCTCATGAGATGAATTACCCTACTCACGATTTGGAATTAACGGCTATCATCTTTGCTTTGAAGTTACAGAGACATTATCTTTTTGGTGAGAAACGCAAGATTTTTACGGATCGTAAGAGTCTCCAATATCTGTTTATTCAGAGGGATTTTAATCTTAGGCAACGAAGAAGGATAGAGTTGCTTAGTGATTGTGATTGCACGACTAGGGTGACAGTGCAAATGTTGTGGCTGATGCACTTAGCAGGAAGACTTCGGTGAAGACCAATGTTTTGGATGCTTGTTATGTTACTCTTTTTACATATTTGAGGTATACTGGAGTGGAATTGGGAATAGAAGAACAGGAAGTAGCCTTGCTTGCTAGTTTTCAAGTCAAGCCAGTATCAATTGATCGAGTGCTCGAGGCATAGATTAATGATGAAGAAATTCAGGAATTATTTCAGTTAAGTAATCAGGGGAAGAAGAAAGACTTCAGAGTTAGAGTATCAGATGGCATGTTTATGCTAGAGAGCGTGATGTACGTGCCAAATAATGAAGAATTAAACAAAGAAATTTTGGATGAAGCACATTGTTCAGCATACGCAATACATCTAGGAGGAACTAAGATGTATCATACCATTCGACCATTTTATTATTGGCCGGGTATGAAAAAGGAAATTGCTGAGTATGTAAATAGGTTGCCTTTGTAAGCAGGTTAAAGCAGAAAGAAAGAAACCTTTTGGATTGACGCAGTCACTTTCAGTTCCGCAATGGAAATGGGAAAATATTACTTTGGATTTTGCATACAAGTTTTCCTCGTACACTAAATGGTTGTGATGGAATTTGGGTGAATGTTGATCGACTTACTAAGGCAAGTATGTTATTTCAGTGAAGAAGCAGTAACCTTTCCAGACAAGTGCAACATCTATTTATTTGTTTTATTGAAAAGAGATTGAGGCTTATGGATCTGTTGAACTTTTTGGGTATATTGGTCACTTCAGTGTTCCGGAAGTAACACCATAGAGTCCAAAAGCGATGTCATGTGTGTTGATTTTTGGACTTGTAAGCAAGATGGAATTTAAGTTACTGAGATAGGAGAGGAGACTACACAGAATGTTCAAGTGACTAAGTTTAACTTGAAAGCGGCCCAGGATAGTAAAAATCGCCTAACGGACCGGCGTGCCACTGATCGAGTGGTTGAGATTGGCGATTTGGTATCTTTGAAGTTGTCATTGTGGAAAGGAGTAGTAAGGTTCAGGAAGAAAGGTAAGCTAACCCCTAGATACATCGGACCTTATGAGATCATCGAACGAGTCGATGAAGTTGCTTACAGACATGAGTTGCCTTCAGAGTTGTTTAAGGTACATGGTGTTTTCCTTGTTTCGATGCTTCGTCATTATGTCGTAGATCATTTACATGTGATTCCTCCTCAATCATTGGAAATTTATTTGGATTTGACTTATGATGAGGAACCAGTGACTATTTTGGATTGGAAAGATAAGGTTTTGAGAAATAAGACAGTGCAATTGGTCAAAGTTTTGTGGAGAAACCATTCAGTGGAAGAAGCTACTTGAGAAACAGAGAAACGGATGAGAGAGATGTACCCAATGTTGTTTTATGAGTACTAGTGGATGTTTTTGGTAATGTAAATTTCGAGGACGAAATTTTATAAGGTGGGTAGATGGTAACAGCCCGTCCCAAAAAAAATTGTACAGTGGATGTGAAAAGACGAAAATACCCTTGGACGTTGAATGAAGTGTGTGTGTGATATGTTTTGGTATTGGTTGGTGACCCACGTGGACCACACATACACAAACTCTCCCCTTTCTCTCCCGTGCCTTCTCTCTCTCGATCATTCCCATTTTCCGTACAACCGTACAGACAACACGATAACTAAGCCTAATCTTCAAAAATCGAAAGATTAAAGGTCACCATCTTGTTCCTTGTGACCTCACAAGTCGATTGGTACCATTTTCAGAACCTGAGACCTTCGAAAACCCTAGAACCCGTAACCCAGAATTTGAGGCACTATTTATGCACACGTAAATGCGAGGTTTTTAGAAGATTCTAAAGCCATAGGAAGCTTTAGATCATCCTTACGAAGCTCGGAGAAGAAAAACCAAGTGATTTGGACGTCGGGAAGTGGAGATCAACAAGTTTGAAAATTGGCAGGGATTATCGAAGCTTTTTCCAGCGAATCCCCAGTGAGTTGGGGGTCGAGTCAAGTATGGTTGTGTTCATCTGTGTGAGATCTTCATTTTGGAATTTCATGAATTTTGGTTGAGAAATGAAGAAGATATGAAGATTTGACAATTTTCCAGAAACTGGCGAGAATTCAAAGTTCAGAAGGCAGTGGACGGCGGCGACCGACGAGGTCCACCGGAGAAGAAGAGAGAATATTCCGTTAGAGTTGACGGAATATTCCTAACGGCGTCAGGTAACACCGTTAGTTTTAACGGAATATTCCTAACGCCGTTTACTGTTTCCGTCAGGGTTCCCTGCGCGTGGCGGCGCGTGAGGGGTCAAAAAATTATTTTTAAAATCTGGGGATGATCCTGAGATTGTGTAGATCACTGTGGTATATTCATATACCCAAATTGAGCAATATATGAGAAGTTATTACCTATTGTTGGTTATGTGCGTTAAATAACGTTTTTCGGTTATTACGCATATAAGTGAGGCCTATCCTGAGGACGAACGCCATCAATCGAGGATCGGGGGTTGTGACGCTTCGATATATCTGTGAGTGGGCAGTTGTTTTCTGTATATACATATATAAATGAGATTTTTCCCATAAAATCAATTAAGCAAAATGTGATATGATATGCCATGCAAAGTATATATATCTATTTATTCATGCATTAGTAGTTGCATATAATGGTAATCGGTTCTGTGGACGCACAAGTAAGTATCAGGTGAGTATATATTGATGATACAGAATGATTATATGATTTGATGTTTATGTTGAGATGTGTTGAAACCTCATAAACCTGCACCCTAGTGTTAGTGCTCCCGCCCAGGGCCAGGGCTCAGTCCTTCACGTGATGTTCACCTCTCGCACCGTACGCTCACCTTAGTTCCAAGTTAGGTGCTCAGTCATGTCGAATAGACCACAATGGATGGGTTCGACTCGTAGGTGACCCGCGATTAGCGCTCAGTCTTCACGTGATCGTAGCACTAGAGCGTAATTATTTACACCCAGTCTTGTTGGTGAGACCACGTGAGGTGGTTCCGACTCGTGTGCAGGATATATATATATATATATATATATATATATATATATATATGTGTGATGATGAGATTGATTATGAGCTATAGTCCAGCCGAGCTGATCACTCGGTGGACATGTTATCTATGTTGAGTTGATGTCACCTGATATAGTTATGTGATTTGATGAGATATATTTGGCATGGCATATACCTTGCATATCACTAATTCTGAACATGGTTTTGAAATAAGTATATACGTATTATATATTTATGGGAAATTATTACAGGTTTTACGGCGAGGGGTTATAACTTTTGAGAAAAGAAAAGATTTTGAAAATGATTTGTTTCTGACCCACTCAACTTTGTTTTTTGCCCCTCCAGGTTCTAGGTAGCAGAGTTTTGGTGGCCACGAGGGAAGAAACGGAGTTCTGACAGAATTCACAAAAGTAGGATTCACCTTCGGATGTTATATTTTAGCAATTGTCATTGACTGCAACTAGACGTTCCTTTTGCTCTGAATGTGTATTTAAATTTATCTTATTAGCTTCCGCGCTGTGCACATGGTTACGTCACTCTCATGTGACGGCCAGCATGCCCTCTTTGGGACGGGATGTGTCATACGACAAATAAATAATTAAAATAGAAAATAAGAATTTTTTCGTATCTTACTAAAGTACTCTAATATTAAATGATAGCTTTGAAGCTGGACCTATATATTATAGTCGTGATTCTTTTTTCTTTGTTACAATGAATATTAATACTCTAATCTAGATTAAAAAAATATAAAAATTTTGAACTTGAAATATAATGAGTTAAAGAAAAAAAAATCCTATATGCCAAGACAATCCATCACTTTCAAGAATCAACATAGATTTTATATTTCAAGTAATTCATGTCTAAGGACAAGGGGAAAAGGAAATTTGATCATGAACAGCTTGCAAGAAAGGAACAATATAATATGTACTGTATGTATGCCGTTACTTTAATTGTTTTAAGATTACGAAAGCACACACGGTCATAGTCTTACTTGTATATAAATTAACATATATATATATATATATATATATAAAATATGAGACCCATGCATGTGTTAGTGTCATAATCTCTTATAATTATAGTAACTTAATTTGAACTATCTTGTATCCAAAATATACAATAGGCTGCACTTGTTAGATATACACACTACCAATTTTGGATATACGAACACCTAAACGGTTAAATTAATATATACATTCATTTCTAAAGTAGTATACAATTGTAATGGAGTTCATTTAAAGTTCAATTCAATAATTTTTTTTTCTTACTCTTGTACGTGTACCTTTTTATTAGTTTTGTTATTTCTCATTTTTCAGTCAAAACTTAGCAAGCATTTATTGATATATAGGTCCAATTATAAAAAATATATATAAATTAATATATTAACTCATTTAGTGATCTCGGCACCTGATTTTCATTTGTCTTAATAGCGATATAAGAATCACACTCATATAATAGGTCAAAAAATTTGAGTGTAATTAATATATTAAATTTATGAGTTCAATATATTAAACTCATGGGCGTGATACTAATATGTTGAATCACACTAGCTAGTGTAACAATAGTGTTGCAGGTAAACTATAACACTACTGATACACTAATGTGAGTTTAATAATTATTAGACTCATACTTTAGAACGTACTAGTTTATAAATATCGCACTCTCATGAGTTCAATTTATTAGTATCACACTAATTATTTTTTTGAGCACTGTAGGAGTGTGATTCCTGCATGGATTCAATTTATTGATATCACACTCACTTTCTCCGTCCTATTGTGGAAGATCTTAAACCTTTCACAGTAGTTTTAGTATGTGTGATGGTACCTATATATAAGGAATTAGGTATCAAACTTAGACTACTTAATTCCTAAATGTAAATATCACACTCATTCTGACTACGATAGAATAAAGAAGATAAAGATAAATGGACGCACAAGATGGAAAAGTAAACCTAGGTCATTTTGTGTTTTGGATATTAACCAGTTAACTAATTAAGGGTTTAATGCAAAATTACAGTATCACCCCTCTCCACCACCCCCAATGTCCTATACTCATGAGTCAAATAAAAGATCCAGCAAAGTGCTCTTGCCCTTGTATTCTATAAACAAGAGTTAGAGGCCGAGGCGCCCGTACGTGTGAAAGGGAGAAGTGGAAGGGAAAGAGAGCGTGTGTTAAAAATCTTGAAATATATAATTGCTTTGGAAGAAATGAGAGTCGTTTCAATTAATTCTATGTCTGCAAATTTTTGACCTTTCCTCTTCTCCCTTTGAGTCCCAATAGAGATTATACCCACATACCGCCATGGAAATGGATACTCTCTCTTCTCGCTTTAAACAATAGTTGTTCCTCAACCAGTTGGTTACTTCATCTTCTTCTTCTTCACGCATGGAGTACTAGCCGTCTGATCATCTCTTTTCTTTAACTCAAACCATTAATCAATATATATAGCTACATAGAATAATTTTGAGATGGGTTCCATGAGCTGGTTGGGTTTCTCTCTTTCCCCTCAAGAAGTAGTTCCGGCTGATCCAACGATATCTGAGGGTGCTGATCATCATCATCATCAGCAGCACGGCCAAGATCATCACGACTTATCTGACCAGACCACCACACTAGTCTCTCGCCTCCGCTCTAAGTACTCGGGTGAAATCTCCGGTACCGATGCCTCCGGAGACTGCTTTGATCTCACTAATTCTCATGACGACTCATCTGCCACTCCTACTGCTCCTAATCATCATTCTCTCAACCAACTCCCTACATCTTTTGGGATGCTTCATCAAGCTGCGTTCAACTCCCAAGGTTTATCTACTCTTAACAAAACCCTAACCACCCCCACCCCCCCCTCCATATAATATTAAACACCTTTTCTGTTATTCTTTTTTGGATGAATGACTTTTTCTTTCATTTCTTTTTTCCTAGAGCTAGTTTTCACCATTCATATAGTTGTTGAATTAATTTGTAAATTTTAGTAATTAATTGTTAATTTGGTTTACCATATTTGTAGCAGGTGCAGATTGGAATATGAACTCACCGGATAGCACCAACTACAAGTTCACATCAGACCACCTCTCTATGCTTATGGGAAGCAGTAACTCATGCAATACCCTAAACCTTGAAAACCATCAAAATCGTCATCAGCAGCAGCCAAAGCTCGAAAACTTCCTGGGCCGACACTCCTTCATTGCGGATCATCACGATCATATCCAGAGTAGCACTAGTTCTGCGCATGCATACAATAATACAAACACCGCCAGTACTAGTACTACTGACAACATCTTCTCCAGAACCGCCTCTTCTTTGCAGCTTCCGTTAGAGATTTCCGATCCCACAAATGTCATCAACGGAGACGGTGCAGTCGGTAACATTAATATCAACAGCAGCAGCTCGAATATTGGGCTTTCAATGATCAAGACATGGCTGAGGAATCAACCGGCACCCCAGCTGCAAGAGGTGAACAAGAACAATATCAATGGCATCGGTGTCTCCAACACAAGTACTAGTACTAGCAGTGCACAGACTCTTTCGCTTTCGATGAGTACTGCAGGTGCTACAACGGCCGGAGATCAAACCTGTTCAGATCGAGATCGAGATAGTAATAAGCAGGCAATTATTAGGACCGCTGCCCCCGCAGCGACTACTCAGTCTGGGATCGATAACCAGACTAGTATTGCTACTGCTATTGAGGCCGTGCCCAGAAAGTCCATCGATACATTTGGACAGAGAACTTCTATATACCGTGGTGTAACCAGGTTTCTAATTTTTTTTCTTATTTCATTCATTTACTCATTTTAATTAATTTTTGGATTTTGGGGGTTCAATGCGTTAAATGAATAAGGTTCTACTCGTTTCAATCTATATGCGTACACACAGGCACAGATGGACAGGTAGATATGAAGCTCATTTGTGGGATAATAGTTGCCGAAGAGAGGGACAAACTCGAAAGGGACGGCAAGGTACACAGTCCATTTTAATTTAATTGTTGGATATTTTAGGGAAAAAAAATGATTATTTCGTTTCAAGTTTTTTTATTTATTTAATTTAAAGATACATCATGCATATCATGTTTTTCTTTATCTAATAGTGCTGCTTTTCTTTTGTGCGTTTCTTGATCTGGGCCGCCTTTCCATCTCAATCCTCTTTAATTTGCAGTTTATCTGGGTACGTACAGTTTAAAGGTCTATGCCTTTCTTCGCATGGATTTTTCACCTTTCCGGAACTTCCTTTTCTTTTGATCGATCTGAATAATTAATTCAATCCTTAATCCATAGGTGGTTATGACAAGGAAGAAAAGGCCGCAAGAGCTTATGACCTAGCAGCATTGAAATATTGGGGTACTACAACCACTACCAACTTCCCGGTGAGTTACAAAACGTAATAAAAAAATTTAATAAAGAACTATGCAAAAACATAATTAAAAGGATTCATGTGTGTCGATTGATCATGTTGCCTATTTTGTTTGCGCATCAAAATCTGCTCAATGTCGGCCATTGGTATTGATATGCGCGCTTAGGTTAGCTTGGAAACTGGGGAAAGTGTTTCGACTATATTTAAAAAAAAAAGTTGTATATACACTCCCAACTGATATTAATTTTTTTACGGAAGTTAATCCCAGAAAATTAAGTATCATTAATCATATATTGTTCGCCGTTGTGCAATTATAGATGCATGCATGTCTTTCAATAATTATTATCTGATTATCATGATGCATGGACAACCTTTAAGTTTTCTAATATAATTTGAACTAATGCCAGATTAGCAACTATGAGAAAGAGGTAGACGAAATGAAGCACATGACAAGACAGGAATATGTTGCATCTTTGCGAAGGTACGTACATATATATATATATATATATATTTCGTTTTGGAGCAGATTAATTATAATAAAATTGACGATTTAATTATATGTACTCAATCAGGGATGGAGCTACAAATTTCTTTTAGTGGGGCATCCCGAAAATCAATTAAGAAAACCTACCTACACTACATCAAACTTCAATGATCCGAACTATTTATTTTTTAAGTTGCACCTCATACAGATCGTTCTTACAAAATAGTAGTCAAATTAGAAATATTTGAGACATCTAATTGAATTCAAAGAAATTGACAAACATTTTCTATTAAAAACAATGAGATTTAATCGTGACAATTAAATAGGCAAATAGTTTTGAAGTGATTTAAATTTTTGTAAGGATGATCCATGATCGAGACTTAAAAAATAGACGGTTGAGGTCAGGGATGAAGCTACAAATTTCTTTTAGTGGGGCATCCCAAAAATTAACTAAGAAAACCTTATTATAGTATGACTTATACTAAATATGATAATAAGGATGCTTTCAAATGATGATGTATCACAATTCTATGTTACAAAAATTTTAGTATAGTAGTCGAAAGTGGAAAAGTGATGAGAAAAATATTAATAAATGATAGGCGGAAGAGGAGTTTTTAAGTTTGAATGACAGATCACTTTTGCTCATATAATATTTGATATAGAGTATAAGTAGTATGAATGTATGTTGGATATTAGATACGTATATTTACTCCAAAGATAATGCGTGTATATTATACAACTCTAGTCTACAACTTAACAAACAAATTACTTGAGTGGGGGCATCTGCCCCCAGTGAGCCTTCATTGGCTCCGCCCATGTACTCAATGAATTTTCTTGTTGCAGGAAGAGTAGTGGGTTTTCTCGTGGTGCATCCATTTATCGAGGAGTGACAAGGTAATGCAACATAGAATGCATGTGATGTAATTAAATGTGTTATTGATTTGAAAGTGCATGGAGGCCCCAAGTTTGAGCAGCATTCAGTCATCAAATTATAGATTGGTATTTATATGCATGTTACAAGTATGCCTTATAATTACTTATATATAGTTTGTTTATGTAATTAATCTGGTTGCATGTGCAACAGGCACCACCAGCATGGGAGATGGCAAGCAAGGATTGGAAGAGTAGCAGGGAACAAAGATCTCTACCTGGGAACATTCAGTAAGTTTAATTTCTTTTTCCTGCAGTATTAATTTTAATTTGACCTTGTAATTAATTAAGGTACTGGTGATAATTAGCTTTTTACTTCATAATTTCCTAATGAATTTCCATTTATATATTCAGGTACCCAGGAGGAAGCAGCAGAGGCATATGACATCGCAGCCATAAAATTCCGGGGACTTAATGCAGTAACAAACTTTGACATGACTAGATACGACGTGAAGTCGATTCTGGAGAGCAGCACATTGCCCATTGGTGGTGCTGCGAAGCGACTGAAAGACGTTGAGCAGGCACATCACCAGCATCTGCACGAGATGACTCTACTGGCCGACGGACACAACAGATCAACAACGGATGATCAACGCGAAAAGCTGATGATGATGAATACTAGTACTAGTACTAGTAATAGTCTCGATCAATATCATCAGCAACTGATAAATGGAGATCATCATGGAATGAGAATAAATAACGTCTATGGTACTGGAGCAGGCTGGCCAACTCTTGCATTTAACCAAGCCGCTACCGCTGTTGCCCAGCAGGCCGCAGTGCCGCCTTTTGGGATGCATTATTACTCAACAGTGCCATATAATTCTAATGGCGAGCAGAGGGTTTGGTGCAAGCAAGAGCAAGACACTAATTCTCAAAGCTTTTATCAGCCACAAGATCATCATCATCATCAACTACTTCAGTTGGGAAGTACTCACAATTTCTTTCAGCCAGTCAACCTCATGGGAAATAGTACTACGGATTCTATGGAACATAGCTCAGGTTCTAATTCTGTCATATATAATGGTACTACTGCCGGAGATCACGGTGGCTATATAATCCCTATGGGGACGGCTATAGCTAATGATCATGAGAATAATAGTAATGCTTTTGGAAATGGCAGTTCCGATCATGATCAGGTGAAGCCGGCGCTAGGTTATGAAAATGTGTTTGGCTCAAGTAGTACTACTACCACTGCGGATGCTTATAATCATGCAAAGAGCTTGTATTATCTTCCGGTTCAGGCGCCACAGTCATCATCAGTTTCATCAATAGGTGTGTCGACGAAGGGAAGCAGCGAGTATGACAATTGGGTGCCAACAGCAGTTCCAACATCTACTCACAATATGGCTCCTTTCACAGTCTGGAATGACACATAAATTAATGTGCGTACGCTTCAAATGGATGGACGGATGGAGGACGTGTTACTGGTCTGGTATTAGGACAGGGTGGATTAAGAAAAGGTGTATACATATGGAACTAATTTCCTAATTTTGATTTTTCATTCTGCATCTGTGCTAATTACTGGATGATGATCACCTAGCTAGCTAGGTAGGGAAGATAGGCATTTTTATAATTTGGTGTTTTGTTACTAACTTAATTTGCAGTAGGCGTACTATATGCAAATTTTGCAAGGGTCTATCTGAAGTTCAGAAATAACATCTGAGATCTCTACTTTTCTCATTTGCTATGAATTTTGGGAACTTGAGAATATTCTAATGGATCCTCGGAAAGATTTATATATTAACAACAATCTAGATTTGTAGTTTCGCATAACTATGTATTTCATGTATTTGATGCAAAGATCGATGGAGTTTTAACACTTCTAGTAGTGTATCCTACAAGCTAATCTCTATGTGTACATGACCAAAATAATTGAATGAAGTGCATTTATACAATAATACATATCAGTTACATTAGTTGGGAAGTGTTGTTCATGTAGGGTTTAGGGTAAGAAATCATCGAAATATACACAATGTGGAATGTGGATTATTTTCACTTTGGCCGGTTTCGTGGATAACAATTATAATTTTTCCTTCGAAATATACATGCTGTCAAAGTTTTTGTTGTTGGACTGTGAAACCAAACAAATATAAATAAGATCAAAGGTGAACTTACGGTTAATAACATAAATAAATTGTAAAGAGAATTCGACGAAAACACATTTCCTTATCTATGCATCCAACCATACACACTTTTGTAGTTAGTAGTTCCACAAATGAACTAACGAAGATGGATTATACAAAGGGGAATTAACAAGAGTGGCATGAAGACATACGACAAATAAGAAAAATAATCATGGCATGAAAATCGAGGAGATGTTTATTTATAGAAATATTATATCAATTTTCGTTTCAAAGAGAGCCAAAGCCCCTGTGGGAACTGGGATCGCATTGGAGAAATCAGCGGAGCACCCGTGCCTTCTTGGAAATAATGCCACAAAACTCCACACCCACTGCGTTAAAGATTCTCTCTCTCTCTCTCTCTCTCTCTCTCTCTCTCTCTCTCTCTCTCTCTCTCTCTCTCTCTCGCACCCTTTATCCATGCAGCAAATATTTTTTTGGTAAATGCCATGCAGCAAATATTACAACCCCGGCCTGAGGCCTCCATTAAAGCAGAGCTTTAATTCCATGTCACCTAAGGAAAAGCAAGACTTTTGTTTCCTAAAGCTATAAGGGTCCAACCCCTCGTTCCCATACCCTTTTTCCTCCCATCCCATGCGGTCTTGCCTTAGTTTTTTTCTCCTTAATTATATGTTAGTTTTACATAAAACGTAATATTCACATTTATTTTTTAGTCATTGATTTAAATGAATCAAACAAAAACTATTAATAGAACTAAAAACAACAGTGTGTGAGTGGCTAAAAAGATCGTCTAATAACCTTTAAATAAGTTGTATCCTCCTAATTTTATAATGTTGCATGGCAATATGAACTGGACTTTTATATGTCATTTTAAAATATCAGTTTTGATAAAAATGAACCAAAGTCAGAATCTAGTCATATGACGATCATCTAATGAATAGAGAAATTATGTTTTTCAGTTAATAATCACTGAAATAATAACAACGTTAGTCAAAAAGTCACAGAAATTATAATTTGGTTATTTTTTAAAGAGTAGATCTTTAAAAGGCATCTTAAAAAATAGACGATTACGAAACATTACCAAATGAGAAGAATTAGAAAGATAGAATTTGAGAAAGCATTTCCTAATTACAGTTAGATTGTTAACTCTTCCGCAACTCGACTGAGCTCTTAAATTAACCTTGTCCTCGAATTTGACGGAGTATCCTTCATTAATCTATTATGTATATGCTGCTTGCATTGCATGCAGAAACAAGGAAATGAATGGTTATTCATTCCATGAATGGGGGACCCTTATAAATTGCGAACCCTTCTTCCTCATGTAAACAAGCCACAAGAACCTAATTAATATAAAAGTCAATTAAGTATAGCAGAGAGAGAGAGAGATGGGATTTGGGCTTTTCATTTGTCCATCGAAAAGGTAAAATAAATAATTAAACCCTGCACCGGCAGGTGGTGCTGTGCAGCTGCATGCCATGCATGCCTCATGCGCGTATGCGTGTCTGTGAGACTGACTCTTACATATCTCATCCAAATAGAATCATCCCATAAGCTAACAGGTCCTAGGAATGCTCATTCTCGTCTCTTTTACTTTTCTCGGGAGGGGAGAGAGGGGAGGGGCTTTCATCACTCATTCATTCATCTCTCTGCTCTCTAAATTATTTGCTCCATTTATTATATAGAATAATTCACATCGAACTCCAAAACCCTAGCCATTAAATAAATAAAAACTCTCTGTTTGGATTCATACTTTTTGACCTTTGACCATGCCATTACCATGCACCATCTCTTCGGTCCACATCCCTCTCCCTCAGTCTTCTTTGAGAAAGGTTCAAAAAAGATTTTAAAGTGAGATTTTATATGAATTTTTTTTTACTTTATATTTTTGTTATAATATTTTATAATATTAGTATGATAATTAACGTTAAATTATAAAATAACAGAAATTTTATAGATAATCTCTTTAACCACTCATCTTCTTTTGAATAATAAATATAATAAAACAAAGTAAGAAAAATTAAAAATTAAATTCCTTTAGCTTTCTTTAGATGTATTTCTTGAAGTTGAAGTTAGAATTTGGAAGCAACAGCTAAAATAGATTTAAGTGTGGGTTGTCACTGATTGGTACATCGGTCCCCGAGTTGATCTTCTTCCTTCCTTAACATGCGTAATTATATATGTGCCAATCAATTATTAATAACACTGGCTCCCTCTGCATTTATTAACTAGAAGGACATGCATGCATGCATGAACTCAAATTTATAAATCAAATTACTGCATTATATATATAGCATGGATGGGATCATGGGGTCATGCTTTTGCGTGTGACTGAAGGTGGCTGTCTTCCACGTGTACCACTACCAACTCCTCCCCCTTCCTTGATTCCTGAGCATGTGTGTATATAGTTAAGGTTAGGAAAACTAAAATTTTAAATTAAATTTATGAAATAAATGATATGTTATTAACAGGAAATAAACATATTAATCGATACTTAATTAATAATTTAATCATCAATAACCATATTATTTGGTTTACACAATTTGATTTAAAAATTTGATCTTCCTAACGTTACTCTCTCTCTCTTTCTCTCTCTCTCTCTCTCTCTCTCTACACACATACACATATACCAGCTTCTTGATTTGGGTAGGCAGAAACCTTTAAGGGAAGGGATTCCTATTTTTTTTTTATAAAAATGGGGATTAATTGTAGGGTCTACATCACATCAAATTTTAACGATTCGAACTGTCTATTTTTCAAGTTGCACCTCATAAATCATCCTTACAAAATATTAGCCAAATCGGAAATGTTTAAGACATCTAATTGAGTTCAAAGAAATTAACGAATACTTTGTTATACAAGAAACAATGAAATTTTATCTTGATAATTAAATAGGCAAATAGTTTTAGATTGAATTGAATTTTTGCAATGATGATCTATGAATCGAGACTTACAAAATAGGCGGTTCGGATCGTTAAAGTTCGATGTGGAGGTTGAATGTATCCATCCTTTTGTTTCCCTAGCCCTAGCTATGATTTAATTCAATTCTATACATATATCATCTGTATAGTAATTCATATTTATTAAAAAATATTGCGGTTCTTCTACTACAAATTAAGTTCGCATGATGTTCTTCTAAAGTTTTTAGTTTAGCGTGTTTAATTATGATTAAGTGTAATGTTATCTTGAGATTAGATTCTGGTTCACCCTCACATCAGCAAACTCGGCCCCTTTACGGCTTTTAATTGATCAACTACTTGCCACTAGCTGCCCGGGTAGAAGACTTGTATCCTTAACTTGGGCAGGCCTAGCAACTGCAATTTGCAAACTTGCAAGGGGGCCAAGATTTGTCAAGCATGGCCCATGGGGACTCGCTTTTTTCACCCGGCCAGCTATACCTTCACTTCACTTGGTTTCCAATTCCATGGTGCAAGAATATAAGATCGACAAAACGTGTTTTCCATGGCAAAATTCATAGTATAAAAGTAAATGACAATCATGTGATTATTTTAGCGTATGTAAATGTGATTTAAATTTAATGTCACAATACCACCACTCGATTAACTATTCAAGGAAATTAACATGCACGCCAACAATACTATACATACAATACTGAAATAAATAACAATAGCGCTCAAAAGTCATAAAAAAGAATTCAGTACAATTTCAAGGTGCTATCGCAGCGATATTATTTTTAACATGGAATGTCCTTTAATTAATTTTCAAGTAGATCGAAAAAGGATTTCACACATTTGCATGCTTATTTGAAGAGGCGTCTGCAACTTTGGATATCTTAGAACGTCTGCTGACCTTCTGTTCGACTCCCAACCACCTTTGGATATGGTGAAAAACTGTTTTGTCCCGCAATAATTCCCTGTGCCTTGCAGCTATTGCCACTCTTTCCACTGCAGCAAATCCATCTGCCTGTTCAATAGTAATTAAGATAGAATGTTCGATCAAATTCGCTCAAATTCTGAAACCACAATAATACTTCGCAAATAAAACCCAGCAGGAACAATTGAATAGAGCATATATATTAACACTAGGATCATATGAAAGGTCGGATTGCGCACCTTTGCTGACTCAGCCGGAACTGTTTCATCTCCATCCACATAAGAATACTGAGGCTGGAAAGAAAGAGATCGTGTAAATCACAGAGAGGACGTAGGGCATAAAAGCATTAACATCCCATGGGTGCATAATCTGTGTCAAAACTGGAAGCTACTATTAAAGACTACTTCAGCGATCAGAGATCAAAGGACATATGATCTAGGCTGTTTAAAAGTTAAAACTATGAACCGATGGGATACCTGCACACATGACTTGGAGAAAATTCAAGGTTTCACAAACAGTAAATAACTCACAATTGAATGGCATATTTCAGACAGGTCCTGTATTGGAGATGTCTCCGAACCGTAACTGCATTAGTAATATATATGTCAGATCACAACCAAATTAACAGTTACATAACTTGATAGGGAAATGATACAGCTTATGAAATAAACAGAATGATACACCTACTGGATTGTATATTCATCAAACCATTTTATTTTACAATGTCAAACCCTGAGAACTTCCATTTAAATTTGTTCTGCTAGTCAATTTCTACTAGTTCTTTATTTTATTTTGCAAAATTAGTTCGCATGTGTACTAAAATAATAAACATCTCTGTCTCAACTGAGCAACCAGTCATACCAATGATTGCAAACCCTGTTCACATGTTTCCTGTTTTGATTTAAGTATGGGTCCAGCTGCTACTTATTTTGAATTTAAATTCCTTAAGTATTCCTAATTCATAAAGTAGTTCTCTTACGTACCAAACATCAAAAGGGGTGTCGAACGATGTGCCATAAATGTTATAGAAGCTGACGCTATCTGGTAGTTTAGCACTGTTCAAAACTTGGCGAGTCTCAGAAGCCCATCTGAGAATAGAATGGTTAAATGGCAAAGCTACCGTTTTACCATCATAATTTAGCTGCAACGAAAGAGATTGACATAAGCTCAGGCTATTGATTAAGAGAGAAAGAAGTAATGGCGAGACATTCAGATATGTGCAGGGAGACAAAACTCGGACAACTATTGCAACCCGAAACAACTATTGTCCACTGGCATTGACAACATGATTAATGTGTTACTAGATAAAGTTGTCTACAGTGCTAGGCTGCTAGCATAGTGTATCCATCTTGAGCTCTGTTAAGTATTGGATTTAATCATATTAGATGTATAATTGTTTTCCTAAATACAATACAACACCACACCAGAAAGCAAGATTTGCCCCAATGATTTAGGCACATGAAATAATAAATAACAAAACAAGCCAAAATAACACAAGAAATTCTGAAGACTTTTCCCGAGTTTTGTACAAAGAAAAATCAGAAAAGTGGTACCTCATTATGTTTCAACGCTTCTTCAAACAAAGGAATGCTTTCAATTGGGCCATAAGACTCCAAATCAACCAAAGTTTCCCCATCTGTAGAATTGTTCCTCCAAACCAGAATTTCTGGGCGCCTTTTCCAATTAAATTTTGGATTCGCCAACATCTCATAGATTGATGGACACTCAACCAACTATATGTGAAAACAAATTTATTCAGGTTTACTTCTTCCTAATAGCAACACCTTATCGAATAAAAAACGGTAAGAACTGAAAAATGTAGCCAAATACTTGTTATGGATGAAATGCTATAAAGAAAACTAATATCTTTATTATTTTGATTGGCTGGACAGATATGCCCAACTTCCTAAAAAAGGAAAATAAGTATGCAAGTCAATTACATATTACAAGAACGACATTGAGCAATTCTTTATGGTGTTCAAGTGTTTAATTCAATGTATTACCAGCTGGTGCATAGTCCACCTTGATACAAAAAAGTAACTTTCCAAGCCTTCAACAAACTGTAATCCAGTTAAGAGAGAATCATTGATGCATCCTGGTGCACCTGTAATTTGAATTTTATAATCAACAATCAGGGATGAAAGCATAAATATCGCGATTTTATCAAACGCTTTGACTCCCAGTCTAAGAAGACTAAATATTGGGATGTTGAGCAAAAGAGGCCGAAAGGGAATGCATAGTATGGTTTTCTAGCTACCTGAGAAGATTCAATGAACAGATTTCACTAAGTACCGCTGACATATGTCCAAATACGAAGACAATTGGCATAAAGGAAACTACCTTGAAAAGGGCAAGCTATGCAGATCCATTTACTCACGTACTTCGAAAATACCTGCCGATGAATGATTTGCCTCTAGTGAGAAGAGGAGTTTATATTTTCTGCATATATTCGATGAAAATTCATAAACTTCAACTAGTCACCAAGAGACAGTTTGCGCACATCATTATGGAGTGACATAAAACATGTGACTAGCAGTCCACCCATTGAATGCGAAATTATATTCACTTTTCTACCTCCAGAAGCCTTGTAAGCAGTTTCCAGTTTCACCTTAAGACCTTCCATTAACTTGTCAATTCTGCCAACATAATAACCACAGTGGTCAGATTATTGTAAACAAGGAACCCATTTGTCAGACATTGTTGTGATAGTTCAAATACCAGAAATGGTTGTTTGCATACAATTACTATATAAAATTTAGCCACCAAAAAGAAGTAACCAGCTGAAAAGAAGTTACCTATTGCTTTGTCGAAAATCATATCCGTATCCAAACAAAGTGGTTCCCTTCTTATATCCACATCCGACAAGCATATCAATCATATCATGGAACTGGTATACCTCTTTCAAACGTATCAATTTGACAAACTGGAAACATGAAGAAATATAATATAAGCCTATAATTCGGTGATGTCATAACCAAACTATGAGAATCCATGGAGACAAGTATAATTCTAACCCAGGAAGGATCTAGAATATCAATTGCATACAGGCCGTAATCGTCATCTGGGACCACAATTTCAGTGTCTTTGTCTAGCGTTTCAGTATAACCTGGAAAGGCAAATGAGTCTAGTAAGAGGCTGATTCTACACAGAACTAGAACATCAAATAACAGACGCAAAATTGGAAATGAATTTGTGATTTCCCTAGACTAACATGTTTTAGGCGTCTTACACGATTCAAATGGTAGGAAACCAACCTGGTGGCCGTTGGATTTGATGCTTCATTCATGTTTGAGTAGATCATACAAACTAATCTTGAAGGGAAATGATATCTCTTGAAATAAAATTTTGACTTGGTTATAAATTTTGAATGAAATCGTAACATGATAGATGAAAGTTGAAACATGTTTGCATATATCCAATTGATTCAAATACATGTGAAGATATCTTAGCAATGAAATGGTAAATCTTAATACTGACTAAAAGTATCATGTTATGCATGGTCTCTTCCCAATCCCAGTAGAATCCAGCAAGCAAACAGTGACAGATGAGACGATTGAAAAAATTTCACACTTGTCTTTGTCTAATTGTCTTGTCTTTCTTTCCTGCATACATTTTGGTTTGGTTTCCCAATTGCCACCGACCCAAAACAAGGTTCTCAATTTCGAAAGAAAACAATAAAAAGACCAACACTTAGACTTGTCTATCTGAGTCTCTCGCTTGTATAATCTTGCTCCAGAGCTAATTGCAATTGTGTGTGTTTATGGATGGATATATATACATACAATATTAATATTACGCAAGTATAAACAGGAGGGAGGAAGAGTGTATAGAAAGAGAGAGAAAGCAACCTGTTTGGGGATTGTAGATAGACCACAGCTTCTTCTTGAACTCCAAGTCAGCCAATAAGATCCGGACCCAGACCCGGGTGTCGAACCCCAACTTCCTCCTCTTGGAGTGCAGAATGGAGCCTCCTATGCCAGATACCAGCAGCACCGGCTCCACCTCCGTGTCGGAGGAGGTGCGGTTCTCGTGTTCGAAGTCGAAACAGGGGCAGAAGCAGCGGCCTGCCATGGATATTGCTATGCCGTTGTTCTCCTCTCTTCTCGTCTCCTCTAGTCTCTCCCACAACTACTACGTACGCAGAGTGAGTCAAAGTGACAAGTAAGAAAACGGCATCACATTCACATGTATGTACAATGTTTTTGTTTTTGTTTTTGTATCGTCTCACACCGTCTAATATTCATAATGCTAGAGAAATTGAATTTATAGATAAAAATTTGCAAGTTAAATGATGAGTTATTGATAAAAAAATGAACACGTTTATTAATGCTTAAGAAATAATCTAATCGTCAATTTCTTTGTAATTTAAAATTATTGTTATTATTATTTTTTTTTTTTTGTCAAACGATAAATTAGATGTTATTATTATTTTGTGATTGGCTTGTTAATCACCTTGTGTGCATAATTTTTTATTTTTACGTTTCTAATATCAAAATTTCTAGTGCAGAAACGAGGAATGGTTCCGTTATGGGAATGAGCCAAAAAATGTCCTCAACGTGAATATTGAAGGATTTCCTTCTTACCAACTTCCTGTCCCCACTCCCCGCTCCCTCTCACCAACTTCTCTGGCTCTCCCTCTAATTAGCTTACTTTGTTGTTGTACCAAACCGTCCAAGCCAGTGCCACCGGCAATTCAATTCAATGGTTATCCATCGACGGATGAGGTTGGATAATGCGACTCGTCCAACATACTTCAAGGCATCTAAGAAGCATATCCCAAACGAAAATCTCTTACTCACAGTCTAGATTCTACCTCTCTCTGTTTCCAATTCCATTTCCTTTCAAAACTGTTAACCGTTAACTCCAAACACCTACACGGAACACACAAACCAGATGGATCCATAACCAAAACATCTAAACAAACCACTTAAGTCACACACACACACATTAACCACATATATCTCGGCATTTTAACATCTAATACCAACAACGTTAACAACACCATCCGGCCATAATAATCTTTCTAAGTTCAAACAAAAATAGATTTCATTCCATTGCTGCATTCACTAGAATTTGCCCACCAGCTACTCCAAAATCCTTGTTCAAAGGTCCTGAACGTTCAAACCTACAAATCAAAAGTTAAAAAGAAATAATTAGTTTTAACTGTGGGTGAGCTTATAAAACAACATAACAGATGGAAGTCCCCCGACTCAACACAAACTACTCTTCTCCAGGATCAAATAGAATCCACCGTGCTCCACAACCGAAAAATAGAACAACAATGGCAACAACATAATAACCAAGAAGGATTCATGCACCTTAATTCACAATAAGAATAGACTAGTACGAGTTGCCCACCGTAATAAATTACACCAGTGAACACGAAAATTTATACCTGGAGGAAGAGATTGCTTCAACTTGTCGGCCTTCTCGGAATCAACCACACAAAGTGTGTAAAGGTACTTGGAGCACCGAACCTTGAACTTGACAGCATCCTTGGTCCTCTTGATTTTGACATTGCGGGCATCCTTCCTTCTTGCAGTGAGAAGGAAATCCTTGATCTCATGGATCTGCTTCGGCTGTTGGTGCACACACATAGTATAAACAATACAGATCATTATACATTCTAAAGTTTACATCCAAGTAAGGCATGTATATTCACATGTTTCAACATCTATTATCCATTACTTGAACAGATTTATAACAGAACCAGATTCTTAGCGAGTAAATCACTTTTTAACATGATTATAAAATATATACTGGTAGAAGGATACAAGAACAATGATGGGTGAAACACCAACAAAGAGGATTATACAAAACACCGTCAGACGCTTCATATGAAAAGACCACATGGGTTTCATTTCAACCAACCTATGCAAAATTTACCAAGAGATCGATACTAAAATGAAAGTCGCACTATTCTGTGACCTTGAAATAGTACCCTCTGGTTCAAATTTTAGAATAAAAATAGTAACGGAATTTTAGAGCTACAACAAACCAGAAGCATTGGGGAATATATAAGGCCGGGAGCATCAAAATCATGAAAGCAGTCAGAGTTCCTTTTCCAGATTCATAAGGATCACAACCACTGTTTTTACGATGAGCTCCAAAACACGAAATAAACAAGAAAAACGAAGGAACAAACAAAAAATGAAACTAAATTCTAAGAACATTTGAAAATGGCTAATTTCCCGTTATTTTTAATTTGAATCGTATGTTCTCTTCTCATCACTCATATCGATCATGTCGTGAATAAATCAAACATTGAAATATACTCTTACTTAGAAGTGGTCAATCCCACATACTCAAATCAAATCAAACAAAGGATGATGCTGATGATGAAGATGATGCATTATCTATCTAACTGTCTATCTATCCATCCATCTAAATTGAGTATAAAGAAGAGATGAACACAATTCTTCCTTTGATAATTATATGATACTAGATACGCAAGACAGTAGATTTGGCATCAAATTCATAAAGCTCATCTTACAAATGCAAATGCAAATTCAGACAGCAAAACCACCAAGTTCCAACTGAGAAGGAAGATGCGCGCAGCAGTAAGAGTGGAAACGCACTTACCATTTTGTTTGGTCGAGACCGGAGGCTGCGAGTTCTCCCTTAAAGTCCGAGGAGGCTATGTACCAGATGAAACCCTAATTTAGTTTTATATCTCTACTTACATTTTTGTTGCCGGTTTTGTCCTTGGGGCTTTGTTGTGTTGTGCTGTCCAAAAAGGTTGATGGGTATATGGCTCTCAATCAATTATAAGGCCATTTTGCAATTTTGTAACTATATATTGGGCTCAATCATCGATTTCATAAGATCACCTTGTAGAAGTCTAGCATTTTCTTTGGTGCAAATATGCGTTGCGATTTGGGTTCGGAGTTGGCAGGTATTCTGGGTATGCAGCAAGTTAATGACCCGGGCCTCTACCTTGGAATCCCTTCAAATTGGGGTAGGTCTAAACGCCATGCACTTGCATATGTCAAGGGTCGGGTTCTGGGGAAGCTTCAAGGATGGAAGCAGAACCTTCTCTTCCCAACTAGAAAAGAAGTTTTGATCAAAGCAGTGGCCCAGCCCATTCCAACTTACCCGATGAATATTTTCAAGTTCCTGGTCTCCATCTGTAATGACCTCGACTTCATGCTTGCCCATTTTTGGTGGGGTCAGAAGGATGGGGAACGCAAGATACATTGGGTTGCGTGGGAAAAGTTGGGCTACTCGAAGAGTGAGGGGGGTTTGGGGTTTCAGTCTTTCAAAGACTTTAACTTGACGCTCATAGCTAAACAATGTTGGAGGATAATTTGTGAGCATGATGCCCTATAGGTGCGATTTTTGAAAGCTTGATATTTCCCCAGTACTTCTTTCCTTGAAGCAAAGCGGGGGTCACCATGCTTGGGCGAGCCTTTTTTAGGGTCGTAATATCATTATGGGAGGATCCCATTGACAGGTCAGGAATGGGAAGAATATTAAATTTTGGGTGGACCGATGGTTGCCCGAGCTTCATGCGGGACACCCAAGCCCTCTGGCGGGTGTTCAAATTGATCGAAATCAAATGGTGGATTCCCTAATTTGTCAACAATCTTCTTCGTGAAACTTGGAGCAAATCAGACCACATTCCCTCAGAGGATCATGTAGTGATCCTTGATATCTGCATTGGTGCCTCTTGGGGTTGTGACCGCCTGGTTTGGCCTTGGGTCAAGAATGGCAGATTCTCAATGAGGTCAAGGTACCATTGGCAACGTTCTCATGAGGTGCCAAATTCTACGAGGCCTCCTTCCACTCCTTGACTAGTGGGAAAGTTCAGATATAAGAGATTTGGAAGATGCATGTTCCGCCAAAGGTTAAGTCCTTTTTGTGGAGGGCTCTCAAGGGTGCATTAGCCACTAAGTTGGCCCTGCTCAAGTGTCGCTCCTCCCTCATTCCAATATGTCCTATTTGTAATAGGGAAGTAGAGTCCGTGGACCATATGCTTCTTATTTGCCTGTGGGTTGGGCCTATTTGGTTTGGAGGCTTTCTTAACTATCGGGTTGTCAGAAGTCAAATCACTTTCCTTAGTGGTTGGCTTTAGGCGATGGCCTCGATGCGGGCGGAGAACAAAGAATAAAGAGGTAGAGTGCTGACAATGATTGGATTTACCTGCTGGCAGATTTGGAAGGCCTGTTGTGCGGCGATTTTTGCTCAAAAACCTTCTCTCTCCAAGTCGGATGATTCACTTTATCTCCAGTGCAATGAACATATTTGTGCCCTCCAATCTCAGGGCTTGTGTTCCATCAAGTCCCAGTGATATCCCCCAGTTTGGTACTACTTAGACCCTCAATCCCCCTCATTTCCAGAAAGCTAATATAGACGTCAACTGTTGCGTGGCAATGAGGATGGGATACTTGGGGATTGTTATCAAGGATCACACTGGGGCGTTTGTTGCAGCTCGACGAAGTTCAGTTATGACGCATTTGGTGTTGGCTGCAGAGGCATTGTCTGTAGTTGAGGGGTGTTTGTTGGCTCGGGAATTGGGGTTTCCCAATATAGTGGTTGAATCGGATTCAAATGAGCTCATCTCCTCATTGATGGGCTCAATTCACCTTGGCGGCTGGGAGGATTTCCTGACCCTCACGAGGGTCGTTCAACTGGGATAGTTCTTTCAAGCCTGCAGTTGGTTTTGGACTCTAAGAACAGCCAATTTAGCAGCGGACATGGTTGCGTCGAGATTGTTTCAGGAGATGGATGCTGGGCCGTGAGACCTCCATCTTCTTTGGTGCATGTTCTCAACTATGATGGTCTACCTTGCCCTTCTTCTAGTTAGTCATCCCTGGATTGTTGAGGGGTGACGCCTTGCATTCAGTGCAACGTCTAGTTTTCTTGATCCCCTCAATGATCCAATTGTTGTTTGTATTATGTTATGTTCTCTGTTAGCCAAGTGCTTTTCGACTTTTCTGGTATTCAATTGGCTTTACCCTTGGCAATGAATTTACCAGTTTCACAAAAAAAAAAAACTTTGTACTACACCAACAATTGAACTAGCTCTATTGAGCTCAAATGTTTTTAGCCTTCTTGTGAATTTGATTAAAATCAAACTCAAAATTTAAAAGACTTAATATAGGAGTTTCAAGTAGAGGACTGCAACTATTAAACTCGCAACAATACTATAATAGTGTTATGGGAATCAAACTCATAATTCGTATACGTATATGATAATCAAATTCGGATAAACTGATGGAATGCCCGAAAGGCTAAATTCTATAAGAATTTATGTAGTGTACAAGAATTCTCACTTTCTTCCTTGCAATTTATTATATAGCACTTTCGTCTTTGTAGTTTCATTCCGTAAACATCGTTCGTCCAGTCTTTCCAATATGAATTTTCAAAGAGAAAGAGGAAGAGGTGCACAAAAATGGATGGAAAACCAACTTATTAGACGGATTTGGACTAAAGCGTAATCAAAACGAAACTCCGAGGATGAAAATGTAAACAAACGAAGTCAAGACTCGTTATTGCAATTTGGTCCCGAACAGTGCGAACACCACCACACGTCACCCACAGCGTACAAGCTGGGCGGGTTTTCTTTGTTATCCATACAATTGGACAAGTACTGGAGTCGTAAAACTATGTTGGTTCTGTGCGGAGCTTGAACTTGTTGTATCAGCAGCACAGCAGCTATGGAGCGTCATCTTCGACCCGTGCGCAGCTCAACGGCCATCTTATGCCCCTCGAAGTCTCTAATTACTAAACTGCCACTGTTTCTGCAAAAGCCCACTTCCTCTCCTTGCCGTTTCTCCTCCTACACTTACCCTTCCTCTACACAGCTTTCTACCTCTTATCCGCTTCGTCCTGCAGGTTTCAGTTCACGCACTGCTTTTCTTGATTTCCCTCTGCCTCTGCGTTTCCAATTGTTGAGCTTTATGTTGCAATTTTGTTTCTGGGATAATATATTGGGTTTGTTCTATTTTTCCGTTTTTGTGAGTGTGTGGTTGCAAATTTGCAATTGGTTTTAAATATCTCATTAACTTTCTGATGGGCTTCCACTTTCCAGTTGTTTTTGCATGTGAAATTTTCTGTTTTGGGTTTCTAGTTTCTACTTGCTTTGATTTCTCATGCTTAATCTTTGAAAAATTCGATTTGACGGTTGTACTGTGGTGCATTTCACAGGACGTTACCGAAAGCAAAACACTTTAGATGCTCGAGTTTTCTAATTTTTTATGTTTATATTGTTTATGTGCTGTATAGAGAATGAATTCCGAATTGCTTACTGTTGATTTTTGATGTGACTCAGTTTTACTGGCGAAGCCGGAGAGCCAAGCAAGCGGCGGGGTCAACACCGACGCAAGAGAATGGGCAATGCAAGGTCTGTTTTGACTGCTTTTCAAGTTTGATTTGAATGAGAGCATGCTTGGTGTACGGATGGTGCTACTTTCATTTGCACATCAATCACTGACAATGTTGTAATTCATCTTATGTCTCACAGATTTTTATTTCTTAAGAAAGGATGTAGAAACTGCCGCAATACGCGTTAAAGAGATAAGAAACTCTGCTTGTCTGCACAAGTTAGAGCAAGAAGTTGCTGATTTGGAGTTGAAAGCAGCTGATACCGCCTTTTGGGATGATCGAGCTCAGGCTCAAGAAAACCTTTCGGCCCTGACCGATGTCAAAGACAGGATAAAATTGCTGAATGAGTTCAAATCACAGGTCTTGCCCAAATTTCTTTAATTCTGTTTAGAATATTGTTTTCGCATCGTTTCTATGGGGTGACATGGCATCGTCGTCGTTTTTCTGGATAATTGGTTGTGCTTGAAGTGTGATATGATTATATGAAGTGGGCAGTTTTAATATGAGTACAAAATCATACTGTCTAGTAGGAGATCTTTTACTAATTTACTCTGCATACGTATACTCATTTACAAATATTGAATATCAGAAAGTGAGCTCCTCTTAAATTGCATTGTGGATCACATTCATTCAATGCAGGTTGAAGATGTAGAAACAATAGTCAAGCTAACTGAAGAGATGGACTCCATAGACCATGGACTTCTTGAAGAGGCTGCCAGTATCATCAAAGAATTGAACAAGGGAATGGATAGGTTTGAGTTAACTCAACTTCTTTCTGGGCCTTACGACAAAGAAGGTGCTGTCATCTTTATTACAGCCGGTGCTGGAGGTACTGATGCACAGGTAATTAGAACATATGCGCAAAGGAAGAGCAACTAGTCCTTTATGGTTCTTATAAGTTCGATGGAAATTTTAGATTCTGTGAGATGCATATGTAGGTGCTGTAACGCCATTACAGTAAAACATATTGCATTTCTCATGAATGAATTTCTTTTAGAAATTAAGACACATCTATCTCATTCATACCTGGCCAAAAGTAATTTATCTTGCTACTTTTGAGAATACTGTATCGGGATGGTAAAGCTTTTGTTTCAGCAATTATTGAATTTCTCATCAGCATCCCCTATTCATCGTTTGTGTGGACTTCTGCTTGATTCCATGGTTATGTGTTATTTGGTTATGTGTTATTTAAGAGTGTTCAGGTTAGTTCACAAATTACATGTTTATGTTTTTCTTGTATAAAACCTTTGATAATTCTCAGTGCAGGACTGGGCTGAAATGTTACTCAGGATGTATGTGAGGTGGGCAGAAAAGCAGAGATACAAGACACGAGTAGTTGAGAAATCACAGGGAGAGGAAGCTGGAATTAAGTCAGCGACAATTGAAGTTGAAGGTCGTTATGCTTATGGGTATTTGTCGGGGGAGAAAGGAACCCACCGCATTGTAAGGCAGTCCCCTTTTAATGCCAAAGGTCTTCGCCAGGTATCTATAAACCTTCTGGTAACTATGAATTATTAAACATTTAATTACAGAAACTGATTACTAGGGAACAGGGTTTTCCATATGCGGAGAGTTGACATACGTCTTATTGAGTTGAACAGCCTTAGGTACATAACTAGTTTGCTAAAAATTACTACTGAAAGTAGGCGTTGCACACATTTGGAAGGAGGGGGGAGGGAAAGAGAGTGGGCGCACATATCCTATATTGTGTGTTCTAACTTGAAGCTGTGTGCAGACAAGTTTCTCTGGCGTTGATGTCATGCCTCTTCTACCTGAGGAGTCTTTGAAAGTTGAATTACCTGAAGAGGACCTGGACATAAGTTTTTCAAGGGCAGGCGGAAAAGGAGGCCAGAATGTGAACAAAATTGAAAGTGCTGTCCGGATTACTCACATCCCCACTGGTGTTACCGTTCGCTGCACAGGTTTCCTTAGCCCCATAATTTCTTTGTTGGTTTTCACCAGTGAAAATATTTTCCCTCGTCATTACATCAAGTAAAATTCGAATTTTCATTTTTTTGTTGGTGGATGTAAAAGAATGATAGTTTGACACCGGATAACGGAGATCAAAGAGAAACCACAAGTGAACACTCAAAGATAAACAACTTGCCACTCTAAGGAATCCACCAAAGAGATAAGAGTTTACGTATAGGAAGAAAAACACTCTTCACTAAACCAAGTTTAAAAGTAATTTCTGAATAATTGTGTTTCCATACATGAGTAGTGGTTTTAAATAGTCTAGGCATGGAACAACCTTCAACCTTCCATGAATAGGTTACTAAGCATGAACTTAATGAACTTAAATGAGAACATGAACCATCTTTAAATTAAATACGATGAATGCACCATGTAATAATTAGATGAGTCCAAATTCGGCGTCATAGTTTCTGGCCCCGCTTTGATTTTGTATTTGTGAAGTTTAATAAAGAAGTATGTGAGCTTTGTGATGACCTGTATTTCTTGACTACTACAATGCAGAGGAGAGGTCCCAGCTTGCAAACAAGATCAAGGCTCTAGCCAGGTTGAAGGCCAAGCTGTTAGTGATTGCCGAGGAGCAAAGGGCGTCGGAAATTAAGCAAATACGAGGAGATGTGGTGAAGGCAGAATGGGGCCAACAAATCAGAAACTACGTGTTCCATCCCTACAAACTCGTCAAGGACGTGAGGACGGGACATGAGACAACGGATATCACTTCGGTAATGGACGGTGATTTGGAGCCCTACATAAAAGCTTACCTCAAATACAAATACAGTATGAAAGTGAGCTAATTAAAATTCAGCATGTAATTAATTCTAAATTATCTACACTACTTAATGCTTGAATTGTATAATTAGAAGCCGGGTTAGGTAGCCAACAACAAGTAGTATAGCGAATCATATCATACAAAAATTCTTGGGTGCTCGGGGTATCGGGTGCTCCCAGTCTTTTAATCGTTAGATCTTCAATTTTGGATTTGAATCAAAGATCTAACAATTATTATTCATTATCAAGAACATTAGTAGTTATGTATCGAATACTAATATTTTTTCTTCTTCATGATATTGGAATAATGACTCATATTTTATAAGAAAAAGGAAAAAAAGATCTATTAGTTTACGTTTATGCAATTATAATGAATTAGGGACTCTAGATTTCAATTTTAATAATGGAAGATTTATATTTTTCTTTAAAATTTATGTAAAACGTTGAATTGGAAAATAGAAAAATGTTGAATTGGAAAATAGAAAGCACTTGCTATCTAGTACTATGATTTAGTGGTATTTATTTTCATTTGTAAGTAAGAGGTCTTAAGTTCGATTCTCGCCAAAGACGAATTTGAATCACATTATTATGGTTCGTCTACCATGAGGGTAAATAATAAGGAAAACTAATGAAAATGCTTGAAAACTTTGAGTTTTAATGATAGGGACAAAATAAAGGGTAAAGTGAATAGTACCAAGATTGATTTTTTAGTGTAAAAATATGGTTTTTCGTTAAAATGAACAGGACTGAAAGCTTTTCATTATGGAGGAGGATTCTCTCCTCCTTTTTTCCCATATACTTCCATGCTCTTCCTGTTTGTGTGGTCACGGTTAAGCCACATTAATATTTTATATTGATTTTTTTATAGAGATAATAGGATAAAAACACGTGGTTTAACCGTGACCATATAAACAAGGAAATGATAGAAGTGTACGAGAAAAAAGAAGGAGGAGTTAAAGTTCCCTAAATGATATCGTTTGTTACCAAAAAAAAAAAAAAAAAAGAATTCCTGACATGTACAGTACAGGCTACGCCTACAGCCCAGTAAATAATGACGCACCCCACGCATATAACCCCTTTCACCAAAATTCCCCATGTACGGTACTCACGGGTCTCGGTCCTCAAATTTGAATCCGGATCTGTTTGTGAGGATCTCAGATATTTGTAAATCGTGTGTCCATTTATTGTCCAACAGTAACTGACACGGACACGAAAAAGGATCCTGTTGGCTCAAATTTTGTTTACCAATGAAAGAAGAAATGAAAGAAGAAAACCCAACGACCCACAAAGAAAGTTAGAGAATACCCTTCCAAGTTTAGTTTTCGACTCCCTCTCTACTAATAATTTGATGAGAACCGAAACCTTCGTCGGCAAGTTCTTTAAAAAGGTGACTGAGACCGACTCACTCACTCTACGTATAAATTCAATTCAATTCTCAAGTAAGTAATCCACATTTCCTGGAATCCATTCCTTTCCTCCCTCCTTCCCTTGAGTCTCTCTCTTTCTTTACCCAACTCTCCCATTAAGTTTTAGTCTTGGCCTCTGCCTACGGGAAGTTGTTAGAATTCGATCCATCACTTGTTCTTGTAAGTTGCTAACCCAATCACATTGCTCACTCTTTCTTTCTCTGCAATTTTAATTCTCGCTTTGTTTGCTTTTCACTTTTCAATTTCTTACCGAATGAATGCTTTTGTTTTTGTTCTTGTCTCTTTTTTTTCAAATTTATTTATTTATCAAGCAGTGAAGCTATGTCGCGGGGAGAAGCTGCAAAACCAGCTGCCATGGAGATCGACGGAGCCCAATTATCCGCTGACCCTGATCCTCTCCCATTCGCCAGAAGGTCTTGTCTTATTTTTTTTCTTCTTCTTTTGCTCTTTTTAAATGTTAAAATTTCATTCACTTCATACGGTGCTTGCGGTTGATTTTTCGGTTGGTGTTGTTGTAAAAGAAGGAAATTTGTTTAACTATGAAGGCTTGGTGAACCTCTCTGTTATGTTTCGTGATTGTTTGCAGTTACCAGCTAGAAGCATTAGAGGCAGCAATTAAGAAGAACACCATAGTGTTCTTGGAGACTGGCTCTGGAAAGACTCTGATTGCCATTATGCTTCTCCGCAGCTACGCTTATTTGATCCGCAAGCCTTCTCGTTTCATTGCCGTCTTCTTGGTTCCTAAAGTTGTCTTGGTCAAACAAGTATGCACCTACTAACTCACTCTATATAGCTAGTTTTACCACTTGCATATCTTAACTCCATGAGATTCTTGCTGTGTCTTTTAATACTAGCAAGCTGAAGCTGTGAAAATGCACACCGACTTGAAAGTGGGTATGTATTGGGGAGACATGGGAGTCGACTTCTGGAATGGGGATATGTGGAAGCAACAATTAGAACAATATGAGGTAGGAGTTTTTTGTTTGTCTTTTTAATACACAATGCTTTAATCTGCTTCATTTATTCAATTCATTTTGGACATTTCTTGTGATTGTAATTTCAAACTTCATACCTGTGACTTCTTGATTTGTTTCATGCTTTTGTGTTCTTCCCAAATTTTATGTCATCGAAAACTGTTTCATGACCAAAGGCATCTGATTATTCTAAATGCACTACGGCGGTAAAATAAAAAAAAACAAAAAAAAAAACTTCTATTGCACAAGTGGCATGAACATGTTTTGTAAATTCTCAAAGTGTCTGATTAAAAAAACACAGTGACCGTGTATGTGGAGCAATTGGTAAGCAAGCCTCCCAAATCTTCAAGATACATGTAAATGCATCAGCACTAATAGTTTTCAATTTTGCATCTGTCAAATGTGTGTGTTTTATTCTCATTGCTCAGGAGTAGACAATTGTGTGACATTTGTTAACGGATGAAAAGCAATAGTGTTCTTTAACTTTCAGCTTTATAATTACAGGTGCTTGTGATGACTCCTGCAATATTGCTTAGTAATTTGAGGCATAGCTTCTTCAAACTAAGCATGATAAAGGTTTTAATTTTTGATGAGTGCCATCATGCCAGGGGTAGCTATGACTATGCTTGCATAATGAAGGTGAGCGGTTTATCATTAGTTATTTGTTCATTGCCAAAATAATTATGGCGTCTTCAAAGGAAACCTGCTTGAGTGTTGATTAATTGTTTAATATTAGTTCTGTGGTCACTAAACTTGCCAGAATATTTCTGTACATTATTTGTGTGGCTTCTTCATCATGAGATTGTTGAAATAAAAAGGCTTGCTGTAATACTTGAAGGATTGTCTGATGTGCAGGACTTCTTTCATCGTGAGCTACATTCCGGTGAATCTGAACTTCCAAGAATATTTGGAATGACTGCTTCCCCCATAAAATCAAAAGGTAATGCCTTACAAAATAATTTATCATATTCATTTATTGCAATATCCAATGCTTGTCCTTTTATTCTGTTTAATTTTATCCATGTATAACTTCTTTTTTGATATAGGTGGAAATTCAGAGTCATCGTATTGGAAAATAATTGATGAACTTGAGACCCTGATGAACTCAAAGGTCGATTCTGTTTATTTGAGGAAAACCTCTCTTTTTTAGCTCCCCCACTTCTCCATCCCTTTCTCGGTGTCGTATTCTTTATGATAATTGTTCTTTAAAGCTTTTAGGAACAATGGTAGACTGACGGAAGTTTAAATTTTACAAGCATGAGGAGTGTTTGTCTAGATGTGTAGAGAACACATGCATGTTTTAACCATGTCATTGTTAGAGAATTCTGTTATAATTAGTTGTATTATCATGGTTCTCTGTAGACATTTTCTTGTTCTTTCTTCAGTTTTTCTCATACAAGAATATCTACTTTTCATTGCTGAATTGTTTTCCAATATTTTATCTTTTACCTGTGAGTTTAATATATCATTTGCTTGAACATTTTTTAAAATTACTAACCCTTTGCTTCCCCTGCTTCGTCTTGGTGGTTCAAGGTGTATACATGTGCTAGTGAATCCGTGCTTGCTGAGTTTATACCACATTCAACTACAAAGTTCAAATATTACAGGCATGAGGAGATTCCATGTGGCTTGGTTGCAAATATAATAAACCAGTTGAATACTTTGAAAGAAAAGGTATGTATCAAATTTTTTTATGATATGATGCAGGAACAAAAAGGGAAATGAATAAAAGGAGTAGAATCTAGTGGGGAATTATTGGCATTGAAAATTTTGTTTTTATGGGGAAGTAATTTTGCACCGTCCTCTGTAATTTAAAACTTGAATTGACAGTTATGCTGCATTTCTTCTCTTCTGTTTCCTAGGAGGTGGAGTGTTATGTGCCTAATGTTTATCTCTTTGCAATTTTGTTAAGGGGCGTATTTTTTTTCAAATTTGAAAGGCCGTATAATGTTTGTCTGACAGACTACAGTACTAATTATTGGTCTATTTCTTCTCAGCATGAACTGTCACTAGAAAGTTTGGATCTAAGTCAATCTACATCACAATCCATAAGCAATAAGATGAAGAAATTTTATTCAGCTTTAACATTTTGTTTGGAAGAGCTTGGTGTTTGGCTGGCTATAAAGGTATTAAGCAATTTCCTTGGCTCTGTTCTAGTTTTCACTGAAATGAATGACAGACTAATGGATTTGCATTTGAGGAACAGGCTGCTTGGTTCTTTTCCCACAAAGAAAACGAATTGTTTTCATGGGGGAAACTGGATGTGTTGGGCGAGAAAATTGTGAGAAACTTCAGCTCTGAAGCTTACCAGGCATTTGCATCTTTTTTACCATCTGGTATGTCTATTGTTCATCTGGCTACTTGTGTAGAATTTGATCTGTAATTGATGCTTACATTATTTCCTTCTTTCCTTTTCTTTTACACCTTTCATTCAGATCAAAAGTGGACCATTGCGGATGACGTTACATACGATTTGGATAAGGGGTTTCTGACTTCAAAAGTTGTCTGTCTCATCCAATTGCTTAACGAATACAGGTTGACTTGTCGTGAATGACCTTTTATGTTTTTGAATATATGTAGAATGGTTTTGAATCTCTTAAGATTTGTTCTTTTAAGATCAAGATGTCCTTTGGAATGCACTGTTCCTGTTTTTGGTAAATCAATTGCCACATTCTCTCAAATTCACATAAACATTTATGTGTGTATATATATATTATACATTATATATTATATAGTATACAGTTGAATATGTTACGTTTTCTGCTACTCGGTTAAACATTAGATGTACTGAGTTTTTTTTTTATTACAATTAAAACCCAGGGGCTTAAGGGATTTGAGATGTATAGTTTTTGTTGAAAGGGTCATAACAGCTGTTGTCATCGAATCGTTATTTAGTACATTTTTTCCTAAACTCAATGACTGGAAGACAAAGTACATTGCGGGAAATAACAGCGCGGTGCAATTCCAAACCAGAAAAAGGCAGAACGAAATTGTTGAAGAATTCCGAAAGGGCATGGTATGCTTACTTTTGTCCTTTCTGAATCAAAATACCCTGTCACTTACCAATTTCCATGTTTGATTTAGAAAATGTATATGTTTCAGGTGAATATCATTGTTGCAACATCGATTCTTGAAGAGGGGTTAGATGTTCAAAGCTGTAATTTGGTCATTAGATTTGATCCTTCCTCCACTGTTTCTAGCTTCATACAGTCTAAAGGTCGTGCAAGGATGCAAAACTCTGATTATGTGTTAATGTTGAAAAGGTAATTGTTCAGTCTGAAATTAATCTCTTCCCTACTTTTTCTCTAGATGTATTTGTTGCCCTAATGAAACTTGACCATAATTTTGTTTGTGCAAGAAAATTCATATTCTACTTTCTCCTTTAGTGAATTCATATTTAGTTTGACTGTTTAGGCCAATTCTTCTAGGATCAGTTCCTAGTACTATGGCTAATTATTTTTGTCCACAGTGGTGATTCCAGTACACATTCTCGAGTACAAAAATATCTTGCAAGTGGAGCTATAATGAGAAAGGAGTCCTTACGCCATTCTTCTCTTCCCTGCACATCTTTGGAAATTGATTTGCAGGATGATGACTTTTATCGTGTTGAAAGTACTGGAGCAAGCTTGAGCCTTGCTTCCTCTATTGGATTGGTGTACTTCTATTGCTCAAGGCTCCCTTCTGATGGGTTAGTTTAGTGAAACACTATGTAATTAATGCTGCTATGTACTCTATTCATTGATTTTTCTGATGATTTATTTTTATTTTTTAATTTATTTTTCAGATATTTTAAACCTGCTCCAAGATGGGATAAGGAGACTTGCACTTTGCATCTTCCCAAGAGCTGTCCAATACCTGATGTTCATGTAAAAGGAAATGTTAAAATTTTGAAGCAACTTGCATGCTTTGAAGCTTGCAAGGAACTTCACAAAATTGGTGCTTTAACGGATAATCTTGTTCCAGATATTGTTGAGGAAGAAGGGACACAAGAGCTTGGTAACTTCTTTAACCTTTACTTACCCATCCTTAGTTTCTAATTTTGTTTTGAACTTGAGTATGTTTTTTTTACAAATTCTAATTGGGCTGTGTGCAGGGTTGGAACCGTATGATGATGTACAGTGCAGCTATGTCCCAATTGAATTAGTCAAGCCCTTTTGCTCAAATGATCCTAGTATATTGTATCATTGCTACTTAATTGAGCTGAATCAGAATTTTGAATATGATATTCCAGTTCATAATATTGTACTTGGTATGAGGAGTGAGCTTGATTGCGATATTGCAAATACTCATTTTGACTTAGAAGTCGGCAGAGGTAGTTTAACAGTAAACTTTAAATATGTTGGAGAAATTCATCTAAATTCAGAACAGGTATTGTTTTGATTTCTCTACTGCTCTTTTAGTATTATATGATGCATGAGATAAACTAACGTGTTATCGTGTTCATATGACTTTATTTGTAGGTACTTCTGTGTAGAAGGTTCCAAATCACAATTTTTCGAATTCTAATGGATCACAATTTGAATAAGCTGGGAGAAGTTTTAGATGGACCCTGTTCGGGAGGAAATGTTGGGATTGATTATCTTTTACTCCCGGGGACCAGAATACATCAGGAAGCTGTGACCATTGATTGGAGATGTGTTACATCTGTGTTATTTGCATCTGAAGAATATTCCAAGGATCACGTAAATTGTTCAACGCTTAACGGTTGTTCCCGTTCGGTACATACCAAACAGGGTTTGGTTTGTACATGCATGATCCAGAATTCTTTGGTTTGTACCCCTCATAATGGTACCATATATTGCATCACTGGTTTGTTGAGTAACTTGAATGGAAACTCACTTCTTAAGCTCAGGGATGGCAGAGCTCTTACGTATAAGAAATACTATAAAGAAAGGTATATGCTTTTGTTGTATCCTTGTGAATTTGTTGCCATTGATGACCTTGTGTATCCCAGAACTTAAATGATGCATGCAACAAGAAAAGAACATGATGAACTACGTATGCTAACATTGTATCCCAGCCATTTATGAGTAACTCAAATATGTTTCTCTTATTGTAGACACAACATCAACTTGTATTTTGATAGACAATTGCTACTGAAAGGGAGACGAATTTTCCAGGTGCAAAATTGTCTACAAAGGTGCAGACAACAGACAGAAAAAGGTCAGATATTCTATTTTTTTTACTCTCATGTCGATAGCCATGCTAAGTGTATGATGAGATTTGCAGGAAAATGACATGCATACTTTTCTTTATTGGTTTGAAAATCAGTGGGTTTTGCATAAAAAACTTACAATGCCTATTTTGATTAAGTTGTATAATAACTAGCAATGTTTTTCGATCATATAAAGAGCACAATGTTCTTGCAATGTTGCATAACATTTCATGTATGAAACCAAAGGGGAATTTATGGGGCAATTCGTATCGGTTTTTCATAAGAATGAGTTAAAGTTGGAAAATTGTTTGATAGTATCACTGTTGAGATTTTGTCCATTGGATCCCATTCTTGTTTTCATGCTTACTTCTTGTTGAGTAATAAACTTAACGTGTTTTTTCTTTGCAGAATCGAGTCATACATCTGTTGAATTGCCGCCTGAATTTTGTTCTATAATTATGTCACCTATATCAATCAGCAGTGTATATTCATACTCATTTGTTCCTTCAATCATGCATCGACTTGAGGCTTTACTTATTGCTGCCCACTTCAAAAGGATTGTTTTGGATGGCACACAAAATGTTATCATTCCAACCGTTAAGGTATTATACTAATTTGTTTTAGGGGGGGAAATACTATATTGTTCGTGACTTTTCTCTAATTTGATGAATTTGTTGGTTTGCTAGATTGTTTTCCCTTTCACTTCTGACTTGGTGTTTTCTTGACATAAGTGACTTAGTGTTTTCTTGACATAAGTGAACTTGATCATTGCTTGTGGCTCTGCAATTAATTTGGTAAAGGCGTGAGTAAATTTATAAACTAATATGTTCTTGGTGGCTGTATGACTCATATGTTTTCATAGTATTGACATGGAACGAGTATAATGGGGCAAAGTTTGAGTAAAACATCTGGATGGTAGAATGTCTATCAGGAAACTTGTGTAGTCTTTGCAAATACATTTAGTATTGGTACCTTTTCACTTGAATATGGCACACAGTTGGACTCGGAGCTTCTTTTGTATTTTTACTTTTATTTTTATTTTACACTGCATAATTTTTCAATAAAGTTGTGGTAATGTGGTCCGTGACTATAATTTTTGTTTTATTTATAGCTTTGTTAGTCCGTTCTCACCTGGGAGTTTATCGTTGTACTATTGATATATTTGGTTTCATTGTGGTTCTGAACATTACATGTTGGTGTTATCTGATATCTATACATAGGTCTTGGAAGCTATTACAACAAAAAAATGTCAAGAGAATTACCATTTGGAATCCTTGGAGGCTCTTGGAGATTCATTTCTTAAATATGCTGCTAGTCAGCAGCTTTTCAAAACATATCAGAACAATCATGAAGGCCTTCTTAGTGTAAAGAAGGAAAAGATAATTTCTAATGCTGCCCTTTGCAGGCTTGGATGTGACCACAAACTTCCGGTAATATTTCTCTATTCTGTTGCTGTTAGTATTTTCCATCATTTTATTTTCGTTAGTTGTGCTGAAAGGATGCATAAAGTATTACCAGGATATATAAATAAATCAATTCTACAGCTCCAGATACTAAAACCCTCATTGTGCTGTTTCAAGTTTCCTTCATGACATCAAATTCATTTTTTTCTTTTTTTGATAAATCACTTGCTGTATTTATGACTTGTTTGCCATTCGTTTGATGTTGTAGGGCTTTATTCGTAACGAGAGTTTTGACCCAAAAAAGTGGTTTATACCTGGAGATTATTCTGGAAGTTATTTACTACATGAGGAGTTGCTTTATGACGGAGGAAAGATCTACACTAGGGAAAGACGGAATGTAAAAAGTAAGAGTGTTGCTGATGTTGTTGAAGCACTAATTGGTGCATTTCTTAGCACAGGTGGGGAAGTAGCTGCCATGTATTTCATGAATTGGGTTGGTATAAAGGTGGATTTTGTCCAAATACCGTGCGAGAGGCACTTCCAACTGCAACCAGAGAAGCTTGTCAATGTCGGACATATAGAGTGCTTACTGAACTACTCATTCCGTGATCGTTCTCTTCTTGTTGAGGCACTAACCCATGGTTCGTACATGCTTCCTGAGATTCCAGGATGTTATCAGGTACGATGAAATTTATACATGCTTTTACTATTTTGTAATTGAATGCCAACCTCCTCACATGTGATATGCTCACACAATAACAGTGCATACTTTTACTTCATTTCAACTTATTTGAATTGTCTGTTCAATGCTACATTACATTACATGATAGTAATCTGCTGCATTCGACAGCAGTTTTCCGTGCTCATCACTGCTTAAACAGTTTTTCCGAGTCTCCATAATGCATCTTATTTCATAGTGCATCTTATTTCATAGGCCATATGTTCCTTTACATGACCTGCAATCTTTCATCCTCTATCATCTGTTCTGCTCAACAGTATATTCTTTCTTGTGCAGCGGCTGGAATTTCTCGGGGATGCTGTGTTAGATTATCTGATCACTATATATTTGTACAACGAGTATCCTGGGATGTCACCGGGAATCTTAACTGATATGAGGTCTGCCTCTGTGAACAACGACTGTTATGCTCGCTCTGCTATTAAGGCTGAGTTGTACAAGCACATTCTGCATGCTTCACACAAACTGCACAAAGATATAGTTTACACAATTGAAAACTTTGAGAGGTTATCTACGGAATCGACTTTTGGATGGGAATCTGAGATATCATTCCCCAAGGTTAGTCATCCGCCTATATATTTATATCTATGCATTAATGTATTCTACAAGAGAACTTTTTGCCTGCACGTCGTAATCGAACTTTCTCTCTGACATGATGGTCTTATATTTTTCCCTTTATTGATAACAGGTACTTGGAGATGTTGTCGAGTCTCTAGCAGGGGCAATTTATGTTGATTCTGGATATGATAAGAAGATTGTCTTTCAAAGTATAAGTCCTCTCTTACAGCCCTTGGTTACTCCAGAGACGTTGAAGCTCGAGCCCGTAAGAGAGTTGAACGAACATTGCCAGAAATTGCATTATGACATGAAGAAACCCGTGAAGACTTCCCACAACGGTGTGGCTGCCATTACAGTAGAGGTCGAAGCTAATGGGTTCACGTACAAGCATACATCAACAGCTTCTAATAAGAAGACGGCATTGAGATTAGCCTGCAAGGAAGTTTTGAGGTCCTTGAAAGAAACTACACAGCTTGCAAGAAATTCATGAACATTTGTTGTACCGCTAGATAATGTGTTGGAGAACCAACAGTGTAGGCATGTCTAAAGTTATAGTATATATCTTCTTAAAGGAACTATGACTTCTTAAAGGTGCGGTCGCGGCGCTGTAACTGGGCAAGAATTGGCGGATGGATTATATGTTATGGATTGGTCGTTGGTCGTTGGTCGTTGGTGAATTAATGCAATTGTTCTACTGCTTTGTGTTAAAATATTGACATACTTGATCTGTCCATCAGGGAATTCCTCAGAACCCTAAACCGAATCAAACCATAATGCATTTTTGATACTTTGGAAAGAAAAAAGATATATAAGCAAATATGAGTGTATGTTTTCCGTCAACATGGTTTCGATGTAGCCCTTCCCATAGAAGGCACTGTCTCGTGGGTTGCTGCTAAATCAAATACAATAAGCTAGAGCTTCAGATCAAAAGATTCATGATGCCTTCTTTTTCCCAAACAGTAAGCTCAATGAGTAAGTGTTCCCCTTCTGTGCAGCTGCTTCAACTCGATTTCCACCAATCTAGGAATTGTATTAAACCAGCAACTCCATGTCAGTGTCAGAAATGCAGGCAACGGCCGAAAAGGAAAGGGCAAACTCATGCTAACCACAGGTAAACCAGAGGTACAGAAATTACCTTGTCCATGAGCCAATAACCAATAGTTGGCATGTATTGCACCAAGTACATTACAGCCAGCACAGGCTACAATACAAGCAATAACAAAATATGGATAAGCATAACTAGGATAACATACATATTATCTTGGTAGTTAGACCTAAACAATGGATGGCGATACTAATGTCAATACCTGGTAAGATATCCAAGCTTCTTTCAGACCATGGGTGGCAGCAACTATCGTCAACTCTGCACATCTTTCTGACGACACACGCTTCTGTTAAAACAGAAAAATAACACAAAAGGATTAAGAAACATTTCAATGCAAGAGGTTCAAATTATAACATGTCCCCAGCCCATTAACGCCCTCTCGAGTCAAAATGGGTTAAGTAGGTAGGCAGCACATAAGTAATGAATGAAAATAAATTAGATGTTTGGAGATAAACATACACAGCCAGAATGAATAACACATAGGGAGAAGGGGAAAAAAAGAATATATACATATATCATCCTGGGACCTGGGGAATGATCCTGTGGAGAGTCATCCACTCAGGATGCCTGTTGATTGCACTAAATAGAAGGTGTGAGTGTGGGTGGGGGCTCTCCGGCATGTTGTTACCCATACAGGGGGCAGGAGGACAATTTCATATAGACATAACAAGATCATGGTAAGGACAATAAGAGCTAACCTCACGAGAAGCTTTATTTTCTGAGCTTGCTGCTCCAGAAGCATTTGATGTTTCTATTGGCCCAGGGCAAACAATGGTCACCTGGATTCCTTTCTGATACAGCTGTACTCGGGAAAGATGAACTAGCACCATTTGGTAAATATAGCAAACAGATATTGTAGCTATATTAACAGTTTCATTTTGATAAGAATAATTTGAATAACGCATAAACACACCACTCCTCTTCATGTCGTTATTAAGTCTAGATACAATGGAGAACTTTAATTAGTGAGAATTGTAAAGATTTTCCACTCTTATTAGATATTTGCATCATTCTAAAGTTTCCTATCTTTACCATTCCATTTCTTTGCTCAAAATCCTAAACTACCAGTGCAGTGTGTACTGTCACAATTAGTCCATCGTAAGGGACAAAGTATTAATGCCATTTAGCTCATGAGATATGAAATACATACAAGTCATAGAAATTCTATTTTACCTCAGAACGCAATGTGTGAAAGTACCCGTTTAATGCGTGTTTAGAGGCAGAGTACATGGCCTGACCTGGCGCCGGTGTCTTTCCCGCAGCACTGCTCATCTGCACAAAAATTTAAGCAAACAAAAAAAAGATCTAAGAAGGGTGAAGAACAAAAATGGAAAACAAGCACAAAATGAAGATAATAAGAGAATATGCCTGACAATTAACACCAACAAATAACTAAGTACCTAATGTACTTGAATGCATGACAAATCCTATTAACTTATGTCTAGGTAGTCAGCATAACTAGAGTCTTGGACATTTGAGATAGTCATGTGCAGGATAAAAAGTATCGATCCATTAGGTTCTTTACTAATCACATGTCGCACTGCAAAAAGCTATTGTGTAAGTCCTGCTGAAACTAATTAAAATTTATCCAATATATCTTTTCAATGAAATGAGGGTATGGCAGAGAATTTTAACAATATTTTCAACTTACCACAACAAAATGTCCCTTCCCCCGCCTCAGCATGTAAGGTGCTAGCAACCGAGTAAGCGTTAGTGTCCCAAGAACATTGACATTGAATATCTCCTACTTGCAAGAAAGAGTAAACAGGATCACTTTCATACATAAGCATTTTAAAAGTATAAAAAGGAAGGCAAGTAGCAAAACATGGCTCATTGATCCATAGGAGCCAGTAATTTTCTTAGAGATATATATAGCATCAAACAACCCAAGGACTCCACATACGATACCTTCAGACTCTCCTCAGTAACATCCAAAGCTGTAGTTTTCTGCCATAGGACAAAAAGAAAAGAGTTAATTAGTTTCTACTTCTCCTGTCATAAACACAATTGCTCTAACATACGAGAATTATAAGTAGTTAAATTTCAAATTTTAAGTTTGCATTTATGTGTTTCAATTGATTGTCTCAATAACCAACAATTTCTCACACTCAGAAATTAGGAATTGCCCACTTACAGGACGCTCAACAGCTGCATTGTGGATCATATAATCAACACCAGCATTAAGAAAGAAGGACTCTGCTTTCTCTACAGCATCCTTGAGACGATCTTCACCAGATGCCAAATCCAATGGCAAAACCTTTACACCATCAGGTACATGTTTACCTGGGCATGCTAACCAAATTAAGAGAGAGAAGGGACATGTACTTAAAAAAGGAATGATAGCTATCCATAAAAGAACAGACCAGTCAGTTCTCTCTTGACACGCTCCAATTCAGCTTCATTACGTGCAGAAATAATGAGCTTAGCCCCCAATTTCGCAAGTTGCTTAGCAAGAATCTCCCCTTCACACAAACGTTACAGAGAGAAAAGTGAGAAAGTTTACGCATGGAAAATGACAATTGAGACGAAATTGAGGGGAACATTGGTTCAAAGTATTTGGGTAATTTTCACCAGATACAAACCACAACAAAGATAAAAGAATCATCCTCATGAATGTATACGTAACATTGCAGCAACATGATATGCACTATCCATTGGGAAGCAGACAACTATACAGTTTTGTTGCTACAACAACTAAACTTATGTACGGAAACATTGTCCATGTACTTGATAACTGTCATCATTTAGCATCCGCCAACGTCATTGTTGCCAGAATAATAGTAATGATACAAACGGTGGTGATAATAACAATGAAAAGTATGAAAATGGTGACAATAACAAAGACAAGTAACTGAGGCTTTACGAAAACTAATAATCTGCAGAAAATTGAAGATGGAAAATCGAAGAAGAAGATTGAGATACCAATTCCGCGGCTAGCGCCAGTTATCCAAACAACCTGAAGAAATATGAGAATTACTGATTTGAAGAGAGAAATCAAAAGGGAAGAAACAGGCTTTTGATATTGATATGAAAAAATGGGGTTACTTTATCTTCAATCTGGTTGCGCTTCGCACCGCCTTTGGACGTCAAAGTAAAATCCCCTGCAGCACACGCTTGTCAGAGCTCAGAAATTCACAGATACATACGTTCCTTCATAATATTAATAAATTGGGAAGAAGAAGGAAGAATAATAACGCCAGACCATCAGCTGTGGCAAATTTGATTGCTAAAAAAACAAACAGAAACAGAGAAATGAAGACCATCACCGCCACCACCATCGCCATCACTTTTCTTTCACCGCCACTCCAGGGAGAGGCTCCAGCATTCAAGACTAGTAGATATACTACTGCTTACTTGTTCGGTTGCCTTTCCGGCCCAACCCAACTTCAATTTGGATCTGGATAGATTTTGGAGGGTAGTATTTCTATTCGTCTCTGAAAAAGCCCACATTTTCCAACCAACTTTGTACCCGAACGACGACGTGTGACCCCAGAATGTGGCTCATCAAAGCACGCTCTCTCCTTCTCTCGCGGTCTCACCCAACAGAAAAGAGAAGGCCATTTCTCTCTCGCCCTCGTACTGTACCCGACTGATACTGTAGCTAAGCAGTAGCAGCAGAGACGAGCGAAGAAAGAGCTCTCAATGGCGGCGTCCGCGAGGAACGTACTACTCAAGCACCTGAGAGTGCAGGTTCAAGCCGTGCCTTCTAACCCTAGCTCCTCCGCCCCTCTCTTCCTCTCCCCCTTTGCCGCTATCCGACGCCGTCTCTTCTCCGAGGAGGTCAGGGGCACCTTCCTCGACAAATCTGAGGTCACCGATCGGATCGTCTCCGTCGTCAAGAACTTCCAGAAGGTCGATCCTTCCAAGGTATATCTATCTATCTACAACTGAGATAAAAGCCTCCGATTTTCTCAGAAAATGGAATTGAATGTTTGTGGAAACCATTTTTCTAATGAATTGCAAGTTTGAACTAGTAATTATTTGATTGTTGTTGTTGTGAAAGGTGATCATTTTGTGTTTGAGGAGTTGATTTTATACTTGTAAGATCCGTTGTATTGAATAATTAGGGTTTTTGGTAATGCCAAATTTTTGCTGCTTGCACTGTCCAGTCATAGCATCTCATTGAATGTACCCATATCCACAAACAGAACATCTGTATGCCTAGATGTTGATGGTGAATTGAAATATTGCTATTTGGGTTTCTACAAATTTTGGGCTGGTGATGGAGTCATTTCTTCCAATGCAACAGCAATGGCTGATCGATTACATTATTCAGTTTTTCCACTGTCTTGTTTTTATGAGAAACAAAAATGCACAAGTAGATATGTGCAACAAGGATAGATATGTGAAGGGTGTAGATCGTATACTCTTATCACTAATGTTACAGTATTGATTAACATTGTTGATAAAGATGGGGGGTGAGCTCTCATACTTGCATCTGATACTAATAGTTGTAAATGTATGATATTTCATAAGCATTCTTTTTTTGTATCAGTTTCTATATAGGATGAATGTCTCAAGTATAACAATGCAGCCCCTTCTTGTTTGTATTTCTTATTGTTTTGCTTAAGTTGGTGCTCATACGTTGTAACCAATATATTGTGAACGTCCCAAATTCCAATGGAGAGTAACATGCGGTTCTGGGATATGAGATTCACAAATATGAAATGGGTGTTATCTTTATGTGGTTGTGACTGTCAAAGTTCTGCTGTTCTTTTTCTTTTCTAATATTTAATATGCAAACGTTCATTTGTCACATGTTTCATCTCGTACTTAAATCATAATGAACAGTGATGTTCTCTCTTTTCAAATATTTACGTATGAGCAATTTGCCTCAGAGATTCTAACGTGCTCATGTCCATTCACATTTCATACTGATTTCGTTTATAAGGCCATTATGTTGATGCATTTTCATTATATTTCAATAATCTGATCTCCTGCGCATTGTTTTTCTTATTATGGTAGGTTACACCAAATGCTAATTTCGAAAGTGACCTGGGGTTAGATAGTTTAGATTCTGTGGAGATTGTGATGGCTCTGGAAGAGGAGTTTGGGTTTGAGATCCCTGATAATGAAGCTGACAAGATCAAGTCAATTGGTCTGGCTGTGGACTTTATTTCTTCTCACCCTCAGGCGAAGTAGGGGAAAGGCATGACGCTCCATTTTTAATTTTCTCCTGTTCCCTGCAAGGGTTTAGCTGTTAGAACTTTTTGCTTTTTATAAAGGTGCCATTTTGGGATTCCTGCTCCTCCTATGAATGCTGTTTAAAGAGAGTAGTATTTTTGGTATGTTCAAAACTTGAGTGATGCGGTTCCAGTTTTATCGAAAGTGTGTTGAAAACAACTCTTTGATTGTTTCATTGATGTTTTGTTGGAATAAAAACAATCGAGTTAATTGCTTCTTAAACATTGCCGTTGACGATTAGCCGTGGCTTTTGGTTTCAGCTTGCTTGGTAAAGAAAAAGAGCTTAAATGATCTTTACCCTCGAGTACCTAGTTTATACTATATTGATGGATTGCCTTTCAGTGTTTGTTTTGTGCCATATAAGATTTTTGCTCTTCTAACTTGTATGGTCGTTTCTCATTAGTAATTGCAGAGCTTTATCTTCCTCGTTGCAGTTGTAGACTAGTTGCTCATTTCTTCACCTTCAATTCTGAGTCCTCTTACTTTGGATCATATTAACCGTAAGTGAAATGCAACAAATTTTATATTCAAATTTGAGTTTAGTTAAGTTGGCTACAGACTAATTTTATATTCAAAATTTGAGTTTAGTTAAGTTGGCTAGAGGAGTGTTCTCATCTCCTTTGCATTCAAATTTAACTTTAGTTTAGATTAATTTAAGGCTTACTTTTAGCTACGCTCTTGGAACTCAATTTTAATCTCATTTTACTTTCTGTAACTCAAAAATCGTCATTTTACTTGATGAAACTCAAAATTCGCTTCACTTTGCCTCATTGGGTGTTGGGTATGTTTTCGGAGGTGAACTATAAGTTTCAGGGAGAATAGAGAGTTTGCAAGTCAAAGTGGAACGAAGAGAGAAGAGAGAAGAGAGAGTTCACAAGTCAAAGTAAAACGAATTTTGAGTTTCAGTGAGTAAATTCAAGGCTTTTAAGTTACAGGGATAAAGTGAAATTAAAATAGAGTTTCAGGAGGTGTAGCTAAAAGCCTTAATTTAATGTAAATTATAGTAATAATAATAATTATGATGTAGTAAGATTTTTTTTGAACAAATGATGTAGCAAGATTTAAATTCTAAGAATTTTGATTGGGTGCTGCAACGTCTCGTTCTTCTCTGATTGGTTCAAAACATATCAAAGTCCAATTCAAGAGAGAAGGTCTTCTTTCTGAATTGACCAAAACACAAAAACGAAATTATAAAAAAAATAAATAAAGAGATTGAGAGAGAGAGAAGAGGAGGAGAAACTGGACTGTGACCCAAGCACAACGGCAGGGGCAGACTCAGTGGGAGGCCAAGTTGGTGCTTTAACCTTGTACCCCACACGATGACTCCACAAAACAATATACAACGTCAATCAGTCTTCCATTTTCCAAGGGAAAGGAGAAGGGGAGGGCATCGCCGAAATTACACGGGAGACTTTGGGCCACAGCTTTTGCGTCCGCTGCTATAAGTAAACCAAAAACACAAACGCTCTCTCTCCCAAGGTGCTTTTGGCTTTTGGCTTTTGCCATCGCATTTTTTGCACTTGTGCAAGCATGGCGAAGCAGCAAAAGCAGCTGGTTTTGCAAATATTGTCGCTCTCCTTGCTCTCCTTTTGCTTTCGTTCTTCACTTTCAGAGATCATTTTCGAAGAGCGCTTCGACGGTATATACCCATCCTTCGACGGTATATACCCATCCTTCCTCTCCTTCCACTGCCAACCATCGCTGCAATCTATCTACTTCTACATAATTATAAGTTTCTACTTGAGAGTTCAGTTGCTTTTTTTTCTTTGCTAACTTTATTCTGGTTGCTGCTGAACTGAATGCTGAACTCTCAACCAACTCTCTCTCTCTCTCTATCTGCTGTACAACACTTACATGTCCCATTTCCCAGTTTCACTAGCTCTCTTTCTGACTATGTGCAAATATCCATGATTTTCTTTTTCGTCGAAAAAATAACTAAATTTTGGGCCGTGGTAAGCTTGTAATAACTAACTTTTGTACAGTTAGTTGACTTGACTCTGCGTGCTTGAACATGTGTAAAAAAGTAACAAGTAAGACCAAGAATTGATCTTTCATTCCACCGGTTAATCAGTTAATCTTGATTTGTTGTGGATCAGACGACGAATGGCGAAGCCGTTGGGTGACATCTGGCTGGAAAAGCAGTGAAGGTAAAGCAGGTTCCTTTAAACACACAGCCGGAAAGTGGTCCGGTGACCACGATGATAAAGGTATCTTCTCATTACCCTTTATTGATTAATCACTGCTAGTTTCTTATTAATTATTAATTATTATCTTATATTTTTGTTTATTAAACTGTAACACTGGGGCGCCGTAAGCTGGTAATAACTTACTTACAGTCAAGGTGGTTAAACCTGTGGTGTTGATTTATGATGGCATACGAAATCTTGCAGGAATTCAGACATCTAATGATGCCAAGCATTTTGCCATATCTGCAAAGATACCGGAGTTCAGCAACAGGAACAGGACGTTGGTCCTCCAGTACTCGATCAAGTTTGAGCAGGAAATTGAATGTGGTGGCGGTTACATAAAGCTCATGTCTGGATTTGTTAATCAGAAGAAATTCAGCGGGGACACTCCATACAGGTTAGAATTCTCCATTCTCTACGTCAGGGGATGAAATGTTTCGAGGCACGTTCGTATGACCTAGTCCTTTCTTAAGAACACAATGTTGTAGAAAAGGACTTCGTACATGCACATTCGGTTTAGCTGTAGTTTTTTCATATGATGAGAGTTTCGTAGTAGTCAAATGCAGCCATATCGACTTGCCAGTGTATATATACCATACATGAATGGTGGCCAGGTTGTGTGGGGAGAAATTCTTTTTAGTTAATCAACCACATCCCATTCCACAACACTTGGTACTCAGTTGCATGAAACAGGATCATGTTATAGTAGCAATTTGAAACTCGTGTCTTAATCAAAGGGCACCTTTTTAAAATTTAGGAGACCGACTTCATACAGGGAATTTTCATTGGTATCTGATACCATGGAAATTGCCGACATATAAGAGCCCGGATTGCCTGTTTATATGATGTTCTTCCTTCTTCTTCTCTTTTCCAAATTCTGAATGTTTGCTGGACTTTGTTTTTGTAGTTTAATGTTTGGTCCCGATATTTGCGGCACGGACACAAAGAAGCTCCATGTCATAGTCTCCTACCAAGGCCAGAATTACCCCATCAAGAAGGATTTACAGTGTGAAACTGACAAGTTGACTCATTTCTACACGTTCATTCTGCGACCTGATGCAACTTATAGTGTCCTAATAGACAACCGTGAAAAGGATTCTGGAAGTATGTACACAGATTGGGATATTCTTCCTCCAAGAAAGATAAAAGATGTTACTGCAAAGAAGGTAGATAAACATGTTTATTCCAAAAGGAATTCTAACTATAAGATAATGTTTTCAAAACCCAGGAAATCCTGTGAGCAACCAGTTCGTAGAAGAATTAAGTTATAAATTTTAATCTTTGTAATTGTTCATAATTAACTTATAAGTATCATTTTTTGTCCATCATAGCCGGCTGACTGGGATCTTAGAGAATACATTGATGATCCTAATCACATCAAACCTGAGGTATGGGAACTGTTTCCTCCTCTGCCTAATGCTCGTCTCTGAGACATGTCTGTTCATTGGATGTATTACGTGCTACTATTGACGCATGTCTTTGTATTGCAGGGTTATGATTCAATTCCGAGAGAAATTCCAGATCCAAAAGCAAAGGAGGTTAGTTGATTACTTACGGAGCTGTACTATATACTACATCTGTTTGGTTTTTTGATGTTGGACTACTATTATACCCTTCATTGTAATCTAAAATATTAGCTTCCCCTTTTTAGTTTGATTTTAGTGTTTCCCTCTTGCGGTTTGATGCATTCGTATGGCAAGATATGAAATTTAATCAAGCAGTTTTGTATTTTCCCGTCTTCTAATTAGCCCGAAGAATGGTATGATGAAGAGAACGGTCTGTGGAAAGCTCCAAAGATACCAAATCCAGCTTATAAAGGACCATGGAGACCCAAGGTTGGTACTGTAGGTTGATTAAGCTTTTGTGAGGTGCCAGATAAAACCGGAGGTCAATTCTTTTTCGCGATATCAAATAACTTGATTTCTTCTTATACGTCAGAAAATCAAGAACCCAAATTACAAAGGGAAATGGAAGATTCCTTGGATTGATAATCCAGGTAAGTTTAAATAGATAACTAAATAATTTCTGTCTATATTGGTATACATAATTACAAGACCGCTTCCTTTTTGTTCTCCTATGCAGAGTTTGAAGATGATCCTGATCTCTATGTGCTTAAGCCAATTAATTATGTTGGTGTCGAAGTTTGGCAGGTGGGACGTTTTCCATTTGCTAGAGGATCGTATGGTCATTAGTTCATTGTGTTAATGGAGGTGAAATAATGCGATGCAGGTAAAGGCTGGTTCAGTTTTCGACAACATTTTAATTTGTGATGATCCTGATTATGCAAAACAAGTGGTCGAGGAAGTCTTCGCCAATAGAGAGGTAAGCCTCTTTTGACTGTTACTAGTATTTTCCAGTTCTTTGGCAAATATTTTATCATATGCATTTCTCTTATGGCGTTTCAGGCTGAAAAGGATGCCTTCGAAGAAGCAGAAAAAAGGAGGAAAGCACAGGAGGAAGAGGTTTGTGGCCGAAATAAATGGTTATTAGAATTTCTTGTCAGGCTTAGTTGAATTCCATTCATAAGTATTTTGAGCTCTGATCGTGCAGGAGGCTCAAAGAGCAAGAGAAGAGGGAGAAAGGAGGAGAAGAGAGAGGGGTTATGATCGAGGTCGCCGAGACAGACATAGAGACAGATACCGAAGGGTGTGTTTGATTCTTTTATATAGTTTGTTTACAACTTCCATCCAGTATAAATTTTTCTATGATCACCTTTGCAATTAGAGGCATCCAAATCCCGTCATGCCTAACCAGTTAGTTCTCGGTCTCATGGTGTTCTCTTCCTGATGTTGAAAGGGGCCTCAAGTTTGAATCCCCCTTCCCTGTGATCCAATAATTGTAACATTTCATTGCAATCAATTGACGTAATCTCAGTGATGAAGTTGCAACTTGAATGTTTCTCTTGCCTACTTCTAACTTTGGGCGTTTTATTTTGCAGCACCGTAATTGGGATCACTATGATCATGTAAGCACCAATATTCATGCCCTCTATGTCTCTCTCTCTATAAATAAACTCAAGATTTTATTGCACCTGTAAAAATTTATTTATGGATTGGTCTGCGGTTGCAGGACGAGCTATGATTGGGTCTCCTCCGGCCTCCATCTTCCTCTTGGTTTCGTTTTGAAGAGATTGACGGTCACTTTTTTCTGTCTTCGTTTTCAAGAAATGCAGAGTCATTCTCTTTTCGAGTTTTATATGGCATTGTTTTACAATGTCCTTGTTCGTGTAAACTTTGTTTCTGAATGTATGCATGGATAATGTATTTTGCATAAATACTCAAGTAGCAGCTGCCCGCCTCAAAAGCCTGGCTTTGTTTCTCCGCATTTTTTCTTTCCTTTTCATTCTGCAGCTACCGAATATGCTAAAATGGTAACTAGAGCAAAACACAAAGGCAAGAATCGGGGAACTTAGGAGTCCCATTATATTAAGTAAACGAGAGATTTTTATGGTCCCGGAACACAAGCTATGTGGTGTATGATTCCTTGAGTTTTAAGAGTTGACAATAGGGTTTACATGTCTCACTTTTAGGATTTGCAAATAAAAAACCAATCTTCGTGTTATAATTTGAGTGAAACATTAATCCTAAGTAAATATGCCATATAGGTTTAGGATTATCCGACTTTCCAATTAATTTCATACTGTTACCTAAGAGAAAGACTTAGATGGATCAGAACATCGTCACAATGGCATCTCGGTCAAATAACACAATATTATGTAGAATAAGATTAACACATGGCATCGTGTTATTGGACCAAGATGCCGCCTTGCTTACCAAGGGACTAATAGATATTCGCTTTTGTTACCTAGACTCTTGTTTACGATTTGATTATTTCCTATATAGTTGATCATTTCCCTTCTTGTGATGCAAGTCTCTTTCCTTCCCCTTCTCTGCCATCTACGAATCAACCCTACCCAGCTCTATATAAATACATAACAATGAGAACGAGTTGTCTCCAAGTCTGTGCGGAGCCATGAGAAGGATTGATGATCTCCAAGACCGTTTATTGGTTGAAATCTTTTGTCGACTTCCTTGTAAATCCGTTCTCCAATGCAAGTCCGTGTCCAACCGTTGGTTCGCTCTTATCTCTAATCTTTCTTTTTTTTTCCCGCTTCCTATGTCTCCAAAGTGATTGGCAAACACCAACTATATGTCCTCTTCTGTTCCATGATATGTTTACAAATTATCCTCATCCTCAGCCAGTATGTAATTCTGAATTCCTCGCCATGTCCATACTTCCAGGGCTTAAATCACGCGGGTTGTCCTTGAGTTTCCTCCCTTGTTCTCAAGATGCGCCTAAATGTGAGGATGGCGAGCCTGCACTTGTGTTAGGTGACGACGAAAATGATGGATGCGCCTAAATGTGAAGACGGCGAGCCTGCACTTGTGTTAGGTGACGACGACAATGATGGTCCAGCTATTGTAGCAACGTAGAATGACTTAGTTTTGTGCTGCACAATGGAGAATAAACAACGCGATTACAACATTTGCAATCCATACACCAAGCAATGGGTTGTTCTTCCGCCCCTCGATCCCACAAGACAGTAGTGGGATTCATCTGTGATCCCTACTGTTTTAAAGGTACGAATACTACTGGTAGTAGTGACATGGTGATTAATGCCGAGTACAGGTGCAGGGTGGTGCGAATTCCCTTCCGACACAGTTTTACACACTTTGAATTCAACTTGGAGACCTTCTCTTCTGAGACGGGTGAATGGAAGAGTTAAATCTTTAATGCCGAGTACTGGTTTCCATTCAGCTGCAAGTGTGATTTACAATGGAATGTTGTACTGGTCGGGTTGCGGCAACCACATTATCAACATCGATCATCGGAAATACTTTTGTCATTTCATTCCCCAGCCTAAAGATATGGTTGGAGAAGCAGCGGGAACGAGTAAGTGCCTAGGTGAGAGCCGGGGCGAGGTTATGCGGTTGTGCCAGTTGTTAAACCATCTGGTGGAGACGGTCCATTAGAGACATCTGAGTCTTGAGTGTTTTGGAGTTGAAGAAAGAAGATCAAGTGAATGGACTGGAATGGTGTTTGATAGACAGGATGTTGGCAAGAGGCCTTCCATGGTGGCCGACAACGCTTCCTAAACTTCCAGCACCACCGATAATTAGCTAACTACTTTTAGGCAATGACTAAAATATTGATACTACCGGCAAAATATCGCCGATATTCTCGTTTTTTAGAGAGAACGATATTTTCCCACGTATCTCCCTAATTGTCGTCAAAATATCGCGATATTATTGATAATATCGCAATACATTCGATATTATCGAAACAATCGTTGTGGTTTCATCGTCGGAAAGACAGCCGAGACTGCGTCGTCGCAGCTGCCCAGATTTCTCTCTGCAATCCAGGCTCAGACCCAAGATCTGCGCCTCAACGACGCCGATTCCGCCGCCGTTGTCGAAGTCGCTGCGAAAGAGCTCACGGAACGGATCGCAGTTGTAGATCCAGAACTTGTGGTCTGTCCCCACGGCGAAGCAAGCGTGGTCTTGGTTGTTGTGGAGGTTGAGGTTGGGGTTTGGGGGCGATTGGGGGTCGTGGTGGTCGTCGCTGGAGTCAACGACAAAGGTGGGGTTGTCGTCAGTGGGATCGGTGAGGAAGGCGGAGGCGAAGATGAAAGAGTGCGAAGAGAGAGAGAGAGAGTGAGAGCAGAGATGAGAGAGTGCGAAGAATATGTGGTGGTTGTGCAAGTTGAGGACTCAAAAAATTGGGTAATGTGAGATAGCAGATGAGGTTGACGTTTTGGATGGTTTAAAAATTGAAAACCATGGACTCTGAGATGGTTTTAACTTTTAATCATGAAAACCACCCAAGGTGGATGGGTGATGGGAAAGAGTAAGGTGAGGTGGACGGTTTATAAAGTGGGATATATTATATATATGTATATATATAAATCTTATATATATATATTGTGTGTGTGTGTATATATTTTATATAAATTATAAATTATTGTTTTCGATCACAATTTTACATAATTTAAGAGCATCTTCAATATAAATTTTAAATAAAACCCCCACAACCATATAATTCTTAAATAAAAAAAATAAAGGGTAATAAGTCACTCATGTATCTTACCATGCAATGTATAAAGTGTAAAATATTATACTAATTCATTATATATAAATGATTATGGTGTGTTTAAACTTCTTTTATTAATTACTACATATTTTCTACACTCACAATGTTTGCCAGCTCGCTATATAATCAACTTAAATCAGTTAAATCCATCATGTAATGCATTTCCTTCTAATTTTTTGTGATAAACTAATAAATAATTGACTAAATAAACATTCTGCAAAGTTTCAATAAAAATTTCCAAGTTTTTCTTACAATTTCTGTGGTTTTTATTCAATTTTTATCAATATCAATAATATCCCGATATTTCCATCGAAATTTCCGTGTTTTTTAACTACTGATATTTCCAATATCATCGATATTTTATACCTTGCTTTCAGGTTCCGAGCAATGCCAATTGTTTCTGCCAAATTCATGAAGTTACCAACAATGGTTACAGTTAATAGCTTGCAGTATCATTGTGACAATTAGTTCTTTACTTTCTATCAAGCGTCAATCAGCACATTAAGTTATGAAAATACCTGCACAATTCTCTACTATTCTAATCCCGAAATCTCCACCAATTCAACCTTCCAATATCTATTGCAAATTATAACAAACCTACTAAAAATTTACGACCTCGTGTTGGTCCCCATGGGATTAATACAATCAAAAGGTCGAACCTAAAATGTCATTCACTTAAGGTGCCCCCACATTGTTAAACAGAAATGAGCAAATTGACTATCTTCTTCGCACAGCGGAACTTGACCCACGCTGCACTGCAGCCGGCTGCTGAGCTTGGCCTGCTGGCTGACCAGCACCCTCCTCCGCCATGTTCATTGCTTGAGTAATCGCATTCATGACAATAAGCCCAAGAGGGATCAGGTACATCCACTGATAACATTTAGGTAAGGTCAGAAATTTATTTTTTCGATACTATGAACACAATTAACAGAAGAAAGCTATGAAGACAATTAATTCTGTTGATACTCACATATTTAGCCCAAAACGACCTTTCTGGTGGTGGTACAATTTCACCTTCTCCTACCTCACCCCCAACCCCAAGAATCTCCTCAGCGAACACCGGAGCTCTGAGGAAACATTCGGCAATAAAATATTAACTTACAGGGCATTCACAAAGACCTGATGATCAACATAATGATTTTTCACCAAATAAAAACATAATGATAAAGCTATAAATACTATCAGATCAAATGCCAATTGCCGCATTTCTATCCATCCTTAGGAACAAACATCCAAAATCAACAGAATTGATATCAAATGCACCGGGAACTCTATAATAAGATTTGCCATTTTCCACTAACAGATGTTGAAATAATTAAAAACATTCTGTAAGAGTTTAAAAAACTAGATCAAGTCAGAATCTGAACATATATTGAAAAAAGAACAAATGCAAAAGAATCACCTTGGTGCCTGCTCACTATTCTTCAAAACTGTGTGAGAGTTAAAGGACCATTTTCCAGGCTGAAAATACAAATAACAAAAGCCATTGGATTAAGGTAAGCTAATTCAACAAAACTATTTCCATCCTCAAAAATAGGGTTCATTGACAAAAAGACCAGGATGAAAAGGTTTGATCCTAACTTACAAGTTTCATTTGCCGAGGATATGGACATGCCCCAGGAGAACCATAATTAACTGCCAAGATGTTAATTCCATCCTGCAAAAACAAATTTAATCAAAGATATTAATTCCAGATGATAAAAGTTTTAGCCAAGATTTTGTTCCATTTGCCTCTGGTTCTATTTTGAAAAGCATGCCGATTGGAGAACATTTTTAGAACTGTTCCTATTATGATTACAATGACTGATACAATAAAGAGTTTAGAAGTAAAACCAAAGGGTAACATGAGAAAACAACAGCAAAAGTTTAGAACTTGAACAAAGTTGAAATTTACCGTGTGTATAACAAAATGCTCATCCAAACCCTCTCGTGGAAGACATCTCTGGATATTTTGAAACATTGTTAGTAAACCTGCAGCTTTGCTAATCACATTTATATGCAACCATAAAACCATCAGAGAGACAGCATGTAGACCCAGATGCTGTTACAGTAGTAATTTATGATAGAAAGAAGTTCCTCTTACAGAAAAAAAATAAAATAAAATAAAAAGTTACGGGAACTTCTTTTTCAAGCATAGTTTCTGATTGCAAATATCAACATGGTGCAAAGAAAACAATTAGAAAAATATACGATCAGCTGGAAATAATAGAAGAAAATACTTGCTTAAGAGAGGGTGCTTAAGACTTGCCGCTTTTATTGACGAAATGACATAATCCCTCCCAGGAGGATTCAAGACGCTGGACGGCAATCTTATCCTATAGAAGTCATCTCCCTTCAGTAGCAGCTGCAAGAAAAGCATCGTCATTTCAAGTCAAGACAGAGACCAATTTGGTAAAAGCTAAAAGGACCCAGGTTTAGGAGAGAAAGCTTACTGCAAACTTCTCCTTCTCCTCTTCGGTAAAGGCATTCCTTGAAAATCGCAGCTTTGTGAGAGTCTGTGACCAATAAAACCATGTTATAGTTAAGCTACATCGTAGGTTTCTACAAAGATAAAGTGATATACAAGGCCTGAGAGTGTGTTTAAGTAGGAATTACTAAGCCTGACACTGTGTTCGTATAGGTGCTGAAGTTACTAGTGTAAATTAAAATTCCCAAGTTCATCATCATGTACTTGCATCCATTGCCTTGCACCCAAAGAATTTATCAACAATACATTCATTTCTTTTCGGTTTTCGCCTAAATTTCTATGCAACCAGTTTACAAGAGAAACAAATCCAGTTCAAAACATCGAATTCCGATCTCAAATCCTCAACCACCAGAACCCCAATTCAATGACAACCAAATCTAACCGCAAAACCTGCAGTTGAAAACTCTCTCATTCACACAAAAGTTTCCTCCTTTTCTGAGCAACCAAAACATACAAGAAAAAAAACTAAAAAGAAGGAAGCAACCAACCTGACCACCGTGATTCCACGTCTTTAAGCGAGCACTGAAGGTACCAGCCGGCGAGAAATCAGAGTCCCCAAAGGCGTGATGAAGCTGAAACTGGATCTTTGAGTCCGAATCCGGATCCGAAAACCTCTTCCGGGTCGGCGACGTAGTTGGTGATGCTGGCGGAGGCATGGATTTGGTGTATGTGAGATCAGGAGACTTAGTGTGCAGCCCCCCTTCTAGACCGAACTCCTCGTCGTCCACCAAGAGCTCATCGGATTGGAAAGCTGCTGCTACTGTAATAGACAGCACGGCGGAGATTACGAAGATCAACCGCCACTGAGGCGACTGAGAGGAGGAGAGAGAGAGCGCCATCGAGTTTCAGTTGAAGTCTCCGGCTTTTGTGAGGGCTGAGAGAGCGAGAAGAACGATAATAGGCCCAAAGAGTGAAAATCGTGATGGGCCTGGGCCGGACTGTAAATATATTAACTCGCGAGGGCATATCAGTAAAATAAATTTTAAAAACACAATCCAAGTCTTCTTTGCTGGTGTTTTTCCCCAAACTCTCCAAATCCGAAACAAACGAGCCCTAACTTCTCTCTCTCTGATTGAAGCCAACACGCCAACTGAAGAATCCACCATTCCAAAGCTGTAGAGGACGACGACTGGAGAGGGAGTGTGAGCGGCCATGGACGCGCTGAGGAAGCAGCTCGACCAGCTCATGGGGGCCAACCGAAACGGCGACGTCCGGGAGGTCAACCGCAAGTATTACGATCGTGATGTGTGTCGCCTCTACTTGGTCGGCCTCTGCCCCCACGAGCTTTTCCAGTTAACGGTAAATTAAGCCCCTTGTCTTCTTTTCAGCACAAGGCCTTTTGCCGTAATCGTCAACCTTGACGGCGTTTGTTGTTTTTGTTTTCAGAAAATGGATATGGGTCCGTGCCCTAAGGTCCACTCTTTGCAGCTCAGGAAAGAGTATCCTTTTATGCAATTTCTTGCTTCAATTTCATTTAATAATCGATGTGCATTTGAAATTTTGAATGAGCTGGTGTTGTTTATACAATTCGATGGCACCAGTAGGTAAGCTTAACTCTAACCCAGATACGAAGAAGCGAAAGCGAATGGGACTCATAACTATGACAGAGACCTGGAGGATGTCATAGATAGGCTCATTGTTGAGTGTGATAGGAAAATTATTAGAGCTCTTAAGCGCCTCGAGGATGACGATGCCAAGGCTGCTATTGCCATTTCTGTCTCTGAGGTGACTCAGGTGATCCATCATTCAATCTTTTGTCTTTTTCTTTTGTTTGTATATAAGGTGAAAGAATCTTATGATTGCCTATTTATTGATTGTTTTGCAATTCCAGACACCAGAGATGCTTGAGTTGTCAAAGCAGATCAAGGAGAAGTTGAAAGAAGTTGATCAATATGGTAACCTTTATCTCCTTGCTCCGTAGCTTCTGATGTCTCTTTTGCTTTTATTATTATTCTTCTTTCCAGATTGCTATTTCAAAACAAGCATGCCCTTTCTTGGTTTGCTCGGATTTTTTTTTTGTGTGCGTGTGTGGGTGTGTTTATTGACAATACATAGATGCTTCTCATTGCTTTTTTGAGATTGGTTAATGCGTTAATGTCAATGAGTCACTAATATGTATAAGTAAAGTTTGACATTTATACTACGTTTCCACGATTATTTTGACTGCTGATCTTATGTTTGCAAGCCCTTTGCTTCCAGTTTGTCTTTATTTACTGAAAGTTCAGTTTCTTTTATATTTTCAGTTCTTGAATATGTACTAGAAATTTTGTTTGGTGATTCAAATCTGCAGATCTTGAAGGCAAGACAGATCTTAAGATTCGGGCTCTGGAGATTGTAGAAGAGCTCAGAGGCAATAGAGCAGATAAACAGGTACATAGTAGGTTCTTGGCAAATTTATTTGTATACTCAAATGTCTTTTGCACTGTTCCAGTATAGTATTCCCTGATGTGGTGGACATCTTGACAAGATTGTCAGCACCTTAACTTATATATATATATATATATATATATATATATATTTGTGTATATTTTTATTTTTCTGTTAATAGTCCACCTTAACTTATATATATATATATTTTCTGTTAATAGTCCACATTACTTTTGGACGCTTTCAATAAGGATCGGGCAGCTTTACCTCAACCCCTACCAAATCCACCTCCTTTGGCACCATTGCCTGTAGTTGTTCCTGATGCTCGAACACAGGAAATGATAAATGAAAAGTTGAAGAAGGCAGAGGACCTTGGTAAGTGAAAATAATACTCAAGTTTTCAGGAGTATGGCCGTCATGTGGTTTATCAATTGAGAATACATAACTTTTCATTAAGTTCAGGGTAAGGACTTTGGTAATTTAACTAGTTAATGCTCTGATACATCTTGGGCTAGTTTCTGCTCTAAGAATCAGGTTATACATTGTCCCTAAAGTTCCTTAACATCTTCAGGTGAGCAAGGTATGGTTGATGAGGCACAAAAAGCACTGGAAGAGGCTGAAGCGCTGAAGAAGGTATATTAGATAAGATAATAATCTTTTTGAGATGGTAGTTAAGTGGTTCACCTACTCTACTAACCTTTTAACATCATTCTTTTGTTCTGAGTTTTGCATTTTTTGTGTTCTTTTTTACTTCCTGTCAATGGATGCCGAGTGACTTCATTCTTCTCTGTGTAGCTGCCTGCGAGGCAAGAGCCTATCCTGGATTCCTCCAAGTACACTGCTGCTGATGTGCGAATTGTGAGTTCATGTTTCCTTTATATATAGTCATAGATGTCACTTTGGGCAAGTGTGAGAAGTAGATTTTCATTTAATATCAGGGTTGTACTTGTAAGCTTCTTGTTTTATTTTCTTTCAAGCAACTCTTAACTTGTTCATCATGGTGTTGTTACAGACTGATCAAAAGCTACGCGTATGTGATATCTGTGGAGCTTTTTTGAGTGTTTATGACAGGTAAAGGTTGATTTGTTAGTCGTGCTTGCTACTCTAGTTACTAGCTTTCCTAGGTACACAAAAATTAGTATTTGGGGTTTCAAGTGCTTCAGCTTTTGACCCTACGATTATGCCTCCTTGTCACCAGCAGGCTCTTGTGCCCAGTTTTACGAGGATAACTTTTGCAGCTAAAGAATGTGCGTCTATTTCTGTTTTATGATTATAGATCATGCTATTCTTGGCTGGAAATTTAAGGGGAATCTGTACTGTACTGTACATGAACATGACCTGCTGGAGCTATTGTATTTCTAAATTGAATGAATATTCTGATTTTTTTTGTTGTGCTTTTCAGTGACCGTCGGCTAGCTGATCACTTTGGCGGGAAGCTTCATTTAGGCTATATGCAAATCCGTGAGAAGTTAGCAGAGCTGCAGGTAAAGATGATCCATTTTGTAAATATATGAATTTATATTAGGCTGGTTTATTCCTTTTTTTGTTGGGTAAAAAATGGGCGGATGAACTGAAAATTTGTACTGGATGGTGGATACTGTTTCTGACAAATATGTTTCTGCATTTTGGGAAAAGTAGATCTGAAAATATATTGTCGTAGTATTACATTTTTATCTGCAGAATCTTTGATTTTATTTAAGGTTGTATTCTGAAACTGTTGGTTCAGGTGCTATGGTATTATCTATTATGTTTCAAATCTATAGAGATTCTCATAAATATGGTATCTGTGAGTATAAATTTTTCAACCATCTTTTTCACTGTTATATAATTATTGAATCTGAATCTAAGTCTTGCACTTGTCAAGATATCCTTAAAGATTACGAAGCATTTTGGGGAAAAAAATTGTAATATTCTACAAGGATGTATTCATATCTTTTGTTGTAGGCTGTTTTCTGTCAGCGTCATCTTTGAGAAGGTGCATGTATAACATATCGTGGTTATGAATTAGGAATGACCTTCCTCACTGTATCATGTACTGAGGCCACACTGTTTAAGTTCTGCTTTGATATTAGTAAGTTTACTACTGACGAAGTATTTTCCTTTTTGAAGAATTTTAGGAGTATGTTAGAACATAGCTTGTGTACCTTTGAGAGTGGGTACACAATACACCCGTTTGGTTGTAGTCACCATCTATATTTGGCATTCCCTATAATAATCAAATGAAAACTGTGGAAAAAGGGATGATTTCTTTATCTAAGTGATTTTTAATCCACTGTGCAGAATTTTACATGTTGACTTTATTAGTAAGCATCCCCATTTTTTTGTTAATGCTGATCTTAAATGTTGCTTCCCAAATATGACCCTGTTATAACTTATATCTCTCCATCAAGAGATTTTGTATTTCGTGCCATCCTATTAACAAAAGGGTTGCCAATTGTACTTTCTTGGCTATTTATTTTTCAGGAAGAGAGAAACAAGAGTCGTAAGGTCGATAGGTCTGATGATAGGAGGTATGTTCTCTCGTTCTTTTACTCATAAATTTTTATACATCATGTATTTTTTTACGTTAGGTTCTTATAATTACAATTTTTTGTTCTTCTTCAATTATTTACCATGTAGATCAAAGGAGCAAAGTAAGGATCGTGACAGGGAATCAAGTAGGGATAGAGAACGCGGAGCTAGTCGCGACCGGGGTAGGGATCATGATCGGAGGAGCAGAGATCATGATAGGTACTATGATCGAGATCGCAGATATGATCGCGAGCATGACAGAGATTCAGATCGCTCCCACAATTATGATTCGAGAAGTCGCCGCAGGTCACGGTCAAGAGAACGTTCCAGGGATTATGATCGCCACAGGTGTGTGCTCGTCCATGGTGGCTGATTTTTGAACAGTTCTGTTTATTTAACATGCTATTAGTTTTTTGTTCTCAGAACTGTAATAACAAAGCCCCAGAACACATGCAATACTTTCAGAACATTATTGTCCTATGTTTTTTCTATTTGTGCTTGCAATTTTACGGAAAAGTGCTATGAGCTTTTTGTTTTTATTATTATTTTGAAAATAGGCCTAGTGTTTTAAGTGGTAGCCTATAACATGCCTTGACCAACATTTGTATGAAAGAATTTTTCGCTTGTCAACCTGTATATATTCTCCTCCCATTTGTCATTTTTCATAGTCTTACCTATTAAAATCGTTGGTCTATTGGAGAGTTGCTACCTTTTGTGGACTACAAGCCAAATTGGTAATTGATAACATTGCCTTATCCTGTATATTAATGGTGAACAAGACAATGTGTATAAAAACTTGGATACCTTTTAGTGATCATTGTCTGATATAATATTTTGTTCTTCCAGGCGTTATGATCGGTACTAGGTGATCCTTGCCGTGGAGTATGTGGACGAAAGGGCGTTTGTGTTCTTGTCTAGGTCAGTTTTAAAACTCATGTACCAAGATAAAGTTATGGTTTTTCCATTTGTTTTTTGCTGGAATTGAGCTGTTTCTCCTGTGATGGGTTTAAGGACCGGTGCTTAGTTTTTCTCAACTTCGTGTTTAAAAGGTATGTTTGGGAGGTATGTTTTACTTTGTTTTTAAGATATTGCTACTTGCATGTTACTTAGATATTTGGCCATAGAGGAGAGTGTGATTTAAGTAGTCACTTGAGCTATCTTCAGTTTGACTTCAATAAGAAAGGATGGGCTGGGTTCGAGCATCCATTAATCATCATTTAGTGTAATCCATATGGAGTGATGGGGAAGGGTGGTGTTGGAACTTAACTTTACATGATTATAAATCCTTGCAAGGAAGAGGACGAAAGCTGTTTCAACAAATTTAGGAGTGAAGTTCTCGTTGGCACAAAAATTGTCTTGTGCAGTTTATGATACGGTTTTGTTATATCAGTGATCTTGTGCCTAAGCTTCTTGTGAACATAAAATGCGTCTGGGAATGGTAGTTGTCAGGTATTAGCATCATTGCCGAGATTATTTCATGATATAGTTGCATGGTGTGGGCACCTGGTGATGTATGACCTATATCTTGCTTGAGATACTTTTGAAATTTCGTGTATAACGTTCTAGACTTATTCTTGAGGATGAAACCCCATTTGGGCAATGTTCTGGGAGCCCTTATATTTTGTTTTATTGTTCAGTAAAGGGCAAAACTCCTGGCACAACTCATTTCAAAAGCCTAAATATCTAGTGAAAAAAAAAAAATATATATATATATATATATATATATATAAATATGGAAATGAATAAAGAATTATAAGTGAAAAATTCATGTAAGACTGTTATATTGTTGAGGATAGAATCTCGTTTTGGCGATGTCTTGAGCCCCACTACGAATTTTTCATTTATTTTGTAGCTTTCGGCTGATTAAAACTACATTTGTGGCCATCAATTCCAAATGTATTATAAGGTTTTTCTTAATGCTCACGAAAATATTTCGGGAAAATAAAAAATATGCATTTATTTACAAGAAAACGTGGTTTACTCTTGAATTTTACCCGGTTTTACAATTTTCTACAAATTTTAGACAATCTATTTGCTTTGACCTCTGCCTCAATCAATGTCCGGTTTTAAGAATTCGTGTAAAGACTTTCGTTGGTGTTCTTGAGGATGGAACTATAATTTGAAAATGATTTAGGCCTCGTAAGTATTTTTTTTTTCCATTTTATTGTTTAGTTTTTGGCTTAAATATTTTATTAAAAATATGTTCGAAGTTTAATAAATGACTAAACCATTTCCAAGTGTCTTATAAACTTTTCTTTAATGCTTGGGGAAAATATTTCAAGAAATTAAAAATTTAGATTTTTCTCAACAAACGTGTGTTAAGTTAGCACTCACAATTTTTAATCGGTTTTAAAATTTTGTACAAAATTCATTATAAAATCCATTTGTTTAACCTCTGCCTCACCGTGGGGCTTTAAGAGTTCATATAAGACTTTTCATTAATGTTCTTGAATGTAAAACCTTATTTTGACAACGCTTTTGGCCTCAATAATATTTATTCAATGTATTCTTTAGTTTTCGGCTTAAATATTATATTAAAAATGCATTTGGGGCTCAGTAAAATGGCAAAACCAATTCCAAGTGCTTTAATACTCGTGGAAAATATTTCATAAAAATAAAAAATTTGAATTTAGGATTTTGCCCAAAAAACCGTGTGTTAGCACTCATGGTTTTTAATTGGTTTTATAATTTTGTATAAATTATAAAATCCATTTGTTTTCACCTCCGCCTCACCTTGTGGTTTCAAAATTCATGTAAAGACTTTTCCTATATATTCTTGAGGTTGGAACCCTATTGTGGCAATGTTTTGGGCCTCACTAGTAATTATTCCACTTATTGTTTAGTTTTTGGCTTAAATAATTTCTTAAAAATACATTTGAGGCACAATAAATGACAAAACCAATTCCAAGTGTCTTATAAAGTTTTCTTTTGTGCTCGTAGAAAATATTTCGTGATTATTCAGCTTTATAATTTTGTAAAAAATTCATTATAAAATATACTTATATTCACATCCGCCTCATCGTAAGGTTTTGAGAATTCATGTAAGACTTTTCATTGATATTCTTGAGGGTAGAACCTTATTTTGACAATGTTTTTGGGCCTCACTAGTATTTATCCTGCTAATTGTTTAGTTTTGGACTTAAATATTCTATTAAAATTACATTTTGGGCTTCAATAAATGGCAAGGCCAATTCCAAGTACCTTACAAAGTTTTATTTAATGCTCCGGAAAATTATTTCGTGAAAATAAAATTTTGGATTTTTCCCAGAGAGACGTGTGTAACTCACGACTTTTACTCGGTTTTGCAAATTCGTACATACATCACCGTTTAATCTATTTATTTTCAGCTTCGCCTCAATGTGAAATTTTGAAAATTAAGGTGAGACTTTCCATTGAGATTCTTGAGGGTGGAACCCCATTTGACATTGTTTTGGTCCTCACTATTGTATTTTTCACCTATTTTTTCAGTTTTTGGTTTAAATATTCTACTAAGTATACATTTGTTGCTCAATAAATCATAAAACAACTTCCAAACACCTTATAAAGTTTTCATTAATGCTCGCGGAAAATATTTCGCAAAAATAAAAATTTTCAATTTTGACCAAAAAAAACTTGGGTTAACACTCACGGCTTTTACTTGGTTTTGCAAATTCGTACATAAATCATTGTTCAGCTATTTATTTTCACCAACTTATTTTCACCTTCGTCTCAATGTGAAGTTTTGAAAATTATGGTGAGACTTTCCATTGAGATTCTTGAGGGTGGGACCCCATTTGACAATGTTTTGGTCCTCACTATTGTATTTTCACTTATTTTTTCAGTTTTCGGCTTAAATATTCCAGTAAGTATACATTTGTTGCTCAATAAATCATAAAACCGCTTCCAAACAACTTATAAAGTTTTCCTTAATGCTCTCCAAAAATATTTCACAAAAATAAAAATTTTCATTTTTGACAAAAAAAACGTGGGTTAACACTCACGGCTTTTAGTCGGTTTTGCAAATTCGTACATAAATCACCGTTCAATCTATTTATTATCAGCTTCGCCTCAATGTTAAGTTTTGAAAATTAAAGTGAGACTTTCCATTGAGATTCTTGAGGGTGGAACCCCATTTGACAATGTTTTGGTCCTCACTATTGCATTTTTCACTTATTTTTTCAGTTTTTGGCTTAAATATTCCAGTAAGTATACATTTGTTGCTCAATAAATCCTAAAACCGCTTCCAAAAACCTTATAAAGTTTTCCTTAATGCTCACGAAAAATATTTCACAAAAATAAAATTTTCATTTTTGACCAAAAAAACGTGGGTTAACACTCACTACTTTTAGTCGGTTTTGCAAATTCGTACATAAATCACCGTTCAATTTATTTTCACCTTTGCCACAATGTGAAGTTTTGAAAATTAAAGTGAGACTTTCCATGGATATTCTTGAGGGTGGAACCCCATTTGACAATGTTTTGGTCCTCACTATTGCATTTTTCACTTATTTTTTCAGTTTTTGGCTTAAATATGCCAATAAGTATACATTTGTTGCTCAATAAATCCTAAAACCGCTTCCAAACAACTTATAAAGTTTTCCTTAATGCTCTCCAAAAATATTTCGCAAAAATAAAAATTTTCATTTTTGACAAAAAAAACGTGGGTGCTACTCACGGCTTTTAGTCGGTTTTGCAAATTCGTACATAAATCACCGTTCAATCTATTTATTATCAGCTTCGCCTCATTGTGAAGTTTTGAAAATTAAGGTGAGACATTCCATTGAGATTCTTGAGGGTGGAACCCCATTTGACAATGTTTTGGTCCTCACTATTGTATTTTTCACTTATTTTTTCAGTTTTTGGTTTAAATATTCTACTAAGTATACATTTGTTGCTCAATAATTCATAAAACCGATTCCAAACACCTTATAAAGTTTTCCTTAATGCTCGCAGAAAATATTTCGCAAAAATAAAAAATTTCATTTTTGACCAAAAAAACGTGGGTTAACACTCACAGCTTTTAGTCGGTTTTGCAAATTCGTACATAAATCACTGTTGAATCTATTTATTTTCACCTTCGCCTCAATGTGAAGTTTTGAAAATGAAGGTGAGACTTTCCATTGAGATTCTTGAGGGTGGAACCCCATTTAATAATGTTTTGGTCCTCACTATTGTAGTTTTTTTCAATTTTTGGCTTAAATTTTCCACTAGGTATTCATTTGTTGCTCAATAAATCATAAAACTGCTTCCAAACACCATATAAATTTTGACTTAATGCTCGCGGAAAATATTTCCCAAAACTAAAAATTTTCATTTTTGACAAAAAAAACGTGGGTGTTACGGCTTTTAGTCGGTTTTGCAAATTCATACATAAATCACCGTTCAATCTATTTATTTTCACCTTCACCTCACCGTGAAATTTTGAAAATTCAGGTAAGACCTTCAGTTGAGAATCTTGAGGGTGGATCTCCATTTGACAAAGTTTTGGTCCTCACTATTGTATTTTTCACTTATTTTTTTTTCAGTTTTTGGCTTAAATATTCCACTAAGTATACATTTGTTGCTCAATAAATCATAAAACTGCTTCCAAACACCTTATAAAGTTTTCCTTATAGCTCACGGAAAATATTTCGCAAAAATAATTTTTTTCATTTTTGACCAAAAAAATGTGGGTGCTCACGGCTTTTACTCGGTTTTGCAAATTCGTACATAAATCACCGTTCAATATATTTATTTTCAGCTTCGCCTCAATGTGAAGTTTTGAAAATTAAGGTGAGACTTTCCATTGAGATTCTTGAGGGTGGAACACCATTTGACATTGTTTTGGTCCTCACTATTGTATTTTTCACCTATTTTTTCAGTTTTTGGTTTAAATATTCTACTAAGTACACATTTGTTGCTCAATAAATCATAAAATAGCTTCCAAACACCTTACAAAGTTTTCCTTAATGCTTGCGGAAAATATTTCGCAAAAATAAAAATTTTCAATTTTGACAAAAAAAGCGTGGGTTTAACTCACGGCTTTTACTTGGTTTTGCAAATTCATCCATAAATCACCGTTCAATCTCTTTATTTTCACTTTCGCCTCAATGTGAAGTGTTGAAAATTATGGTGAGACTTTTCATTGAGATTCTTGAGGGTGGAACCAATTTGACAATGTTTTGGTCATCACTATTGTATTTTTCACTTATTTTTTGAGTTTCCAGCTAAAATATTCCAGTAAGCATACATTTGTTGCTCAATAAATCATAAAACTGCTTCTAAACACCTTATAAAGTTTTCCTTAATGGTCACGGAAAATGGTTGGCAAAAATAAAAATTTTCATTTCTGAGTAAAAAAAGCGTGTATTACACTCACGATTTTTAGTCGGTTTTACAAATTCGTGCATAAATCATCGTTCAATCTATTTGTTTTCACCTTCGCCTCAATGTGAAGTTTTAAAAATTATGGTGAGACTTTCCATTGAGATTCTTGACGATGGAACCAATTTGACAATGTTTTGGTCCTCACTATTGTATTTTTCACTTATTTTTTCAGTTTTCGGCTTAAATATTCCAGTAAGTATACATTTGTTGCTGAATAAATCCTATAACTGCTTCCAAACACCTTATAAAGTTTTCCTTAATGCTCACAGAAAATGCTTCGCGAAAATAAAAAATTTCATTTTTGAGCTAAAAAACGTGGGTTAACTAACACTCACGATTTTTAGTCGGTTTTACTAATTCGTACATAAATCATCGTTCAATCTATTTGTTTTCACCTTCGCCTCACTGTGAAATTTTGAAAATTAAGGTAAGACTTTTCCATTGAGATTCTTGAGGGTGGAACTCCATTTGACAATGTTTTGGTTCTCACTATTGTATTTTTCACTTATTTTTTTAGTTTTCAGCTTAAATATCCTATTAAGTATACATTTGTTGCTCAATAAATCATAAAACTGCTTCCAAACACCTTATAAAGTTTTCCTCAATGCTCTCAAAAATATTTCACAAAAATAAAAATTTTCATTTTTGACCCAAAAAACGTGGGTTCGCACACTCATGGCTTTTAGACGGTTTTGCAAATTCGTACAGAAATCACCGTTCAATCTATTTATTATCAGCTTTGCCTCAATGTGAAGTTTTGAAAATTAAGGTGAGACGTTCCATTGAGATTCTTGAGGGTGGAACCCAATTTGACAATGTTTTGGTCCTCAATATTGTATTTTTCACTTATTTTTTCAGTTTTTGGTTTAAATATTATACTAAGTATACATTTGTTGCTCAATAATTCATAAAACTACTTCCAAACACCTTATAAAGTTTTCCTTAATGCTCACGGAAAATATTTCGCAAAAATAAAAAATTTCATTTTTGACCAAAAAAACGTGGGTGTCACGGCTTTTAGTCGGTTTTTGCAAATTCGTACATACATCATCGTTCAATCTATTTATTTCCAGCTTTGCCTTAATGTGAAGTTTTGAAAATTAAGGTGAGACTTCCATTGAGATTCTAGCGGGCGGAACCCCATTTAACAATGTTTTGGTCCTCACTATTGTATTTTTCACTTATTTTTTCAGTTTTTGGCTTAAATATTCTAATAAGTATTCATTTGTTGATCAATAAATCATAAAACCACTTCCAAACACCTTATAAAGTTTTCTTAAATGGTCGCAGAAAATATTTCGTAAAAATAAAAATTTGCATTTTTGACCAAAACAACGTGGGCGTTACTCACGGTTTTTAGTTGGTTTTCAAAAGTTCGTAGTTAAATCATCGTTCAATCTATTATTTTCAACTTCGCCTCCTTATGAAGCTTTGAAAATTAATCTAAGACTTTATGTTGGTATTCTTGATGGCGGAACCCGATTTGACGTTGCTTTGGGCCTCACTACTATATTTTGCACTTATTTTTTTAATTTTCGGCTAAATATTCTACTAAATATACATTTTTTGCTTAATAAATCGTAAAATTGCTTCCAAATTCCTTATAAAGTTTTACTTAATGCTCATAGAAAATATTTGAAGAAAATTTTGCATTTTTCAAAAAAAACGTGGGTGTCACGATTTTCAGTTTGTTTTCCAAACTAATGTAAGACTTTCCGTTGGTATTCTTGAGGGTGGAACCCGTTTTTCACAATATTTTAGGCCCTGCTACTATATTTTTCACTTACTTTTTTAGCTTTCGGCTTAAATATTCTACTAAATATACATTTGTTGCTCAATAAATTGTAAAACCGCTTCCAAATGCGTTATATTGTTTTCCTCGATGCTCACAGAAAATATTTGCCGACAATAACAAAATTTACATTTTTTCACAAAAGATGTGGGTTTACACTCATGGTTTTCAGTCTATTTTGCAAATTCGTACATAAATCATCGTTCAACTTATTTATTTTCACCTTTGCCTCACCGTGAAGTTTTGAAAATTGATGTAAGACTTTTCGTTGGTATTCTTGAGGGTGGAACTTGTTTTTCACAATATTTTAGGCCACATTATTATATTTTTCACTTACTTTTTAAGTTTTGGACTTCAATATTCTACTAAATACACATTTTATTGCTCAATAAATCGTAAAACCGTTTCCAAATGTCTTATAAAGTTTTCCTTAATGCTCGTAGAAAGTATTTTACGAAAATAAAAAAATTTCTTTTTTTCACAAAAAACGTGGGTTAACACTCACAATTTTTATTTAGTTTTAAAAGTTAGTAGTTAAATCATCGTTCAATCTATTATTTTCAGCTTCGCCTCCTTGTGAAGCTTTGAAAATTAATCTAAGACTTTGCGTTGGTATTCTTGAGGGTGGAACCCGATTTGACGTTGCTTTGGGCCTCACTACCATATTTTTCACTTATTTTTTAAGTTTTCGGCTAAATATTCTACTAAATATACATTTATTGCTTAATAAATCGTAAAATTGCTTCCAAATACCTTATAAATTTTTCCTTAATGCTCATAAAAAATATTTCAAGAAAATAAAAAATTTGCATTTTTCACAACGGTTTTCAGTTGGTTTTGCAAACTAATGTAAGACTTTCCGTTGGTATTCTTGCGGATGGAACCTGTTTTTCACAATATTTTAGGCCATGCTACTATATTTTTCACTTACTTTTTTATTTTTCAGCTTAAATATTCTACTAAATATACATTTGATGCTCAATAAATCGTAAAACCGCTTCCAAATGTGTTATATTGTTTTCCTCGATGCTCACAGCACGAAAATAACAAAATTTACATCTTTTCACAAAAAATGTGGGTTTACACTCATGGTTTTCAGTCTGTTTTGCAAATTCGTACATAAATCATCTTTCAACTTATTTATTTTCACCTTCGCCTCACCGTGAAGTTTTGAAAATTGATGTAAGACTTTTTGTTTGTATTCTTGAGGGTGGAACTTGTTTTTCACAATATTTTAGGCCACATTATTATATTTTTCACTTACTTTTTAAGTTTTGGACTTAAATATTCTACTAAATACACATTCTATTGCTCAATAAACCGTAAAACCGCTTCCAAATGCCTTATAAAGTTTTCCTTAATGCTCGTAGAAAGTATTTTGCAAAAATAAAAAATTTTCTTTTTTTCACAAAAAACGTGACACTCACGGTTTTTAGTTGGTTTTAAAAAGTTCGTAGTTAAATCATCGTTCAATCTATTATTTTCAGCTTTGCCTCCTCATGAAGCTTTGAAAATTAATGTAAGACTTTACGTTGGTATTCTTGAGGGTAGAACCCAATTTGATGTTGCTTTGGGCCTCACTACTATATTTTTCACTTATTTTTTAAGTTTTTGGCTAAATATTATACTAAATATACATTTGTTGCTTAATAAATCGTAAAATCGCTTCCAAATGCCTTATAAAGTTTTTCGTAATGCTCACATAAAATATTGTGGCAATGTTTTGGGCCTCACTAGTAATTATTCCACTTATTGTTTAGTTTTTGGCTTAAATAATTTATTAAAAATACATTTGAGGCACAATAAATGACAAAACCAATTGCAAGTGTCTTATAAAGTTTTCTTTTGTGCTCGTAGAAAATATTTCGTGATTATTCAGCTTTATAATTTTGTAAAAAATTCATTATAAAATATACTTATATTCACATCCGCCTCATCGTAAGGTTTTGAGAATTCATGTAAGACTTTTCATTGATATTCTTGAGGGTAGAACCTTATTTTGACAATGTTTTTGGGCCTCACTAGTATTTATACAGCTAATTGTTTAGTTTTGGACTTAAATATTCTATTAAAATTACATTTTGAGCTTCAATAAATGGCAAGACCAATTCCAAGTGCCTTACAAAGTTTTATTTAATGCTCCAGAAAATTATTTCGTGAAAATAAAATTTTGGATTTTTCCCAGAGAGACGTGTGTTAACACTCACGTTTTTTGTGAAAAAAAGAAAATTTTTTATTTTTGCAAAATACTTTCTACGAGCATTAAGGAAAACTTTATAAGGCATTTGGAAGCGGTTTTACGGTTTATTGAGCAATAGAATGTGTATTTAGTAGAATATTTAAGTCCAAAACTTAAAAAGTAAGTGAAAAATATAATAATGTGGCCTAAAATATTGTGAAAAACAAGTTCTACCCTCAAGAATACAAACAAAAAGTCTTGCATCAATTTTCAAAACTTCACGGTGAGGCGAAGGTGAAAATAAATAAGTTGAAAGATGATTTATGTACGAATTTGCAAAACAAACTGAAAACCATGAGTGTAAACCCACATTTTTTGTGAAAAGATGTAAATTTTGTTATTTTCGTGAAATATTTTCTGTGAGCATCGAGGAAAACAATATAACGCATTTGGAAGCGGTTTTACGATTTATTGAGCATCAAATGTATATTTAGTAGAATATTTAAGCTGAAAGATAAAAAAGTAAGTGAAAAATATAGTAGCAGGGCCTAAAATATTGTGAAAAACGGGTTCCATCCGCAAGAATACCAACGGAAAGTCTTACATTAGTTTGCAAAACCAATTGAAAACCGTGAGTGTTAACCCACGTTTTTTGTGAAAAATGCAAATTTTCTTGAAATATTTTCTGTGAGCATTAAGGAAAACTTTATAAGTATTTGGAAGCGATTTTACGATTTATTAAGCAACAAATGTATATTTAGTAGAATATTTAGCCGAAAACTTAAAAAATAAGTGAAAAATATGGTAGTGAGGCCCAAAGCAACGTCAAATCGGGTTCCACCCTCAAGAATACCAACACAAAGTCTTAGATTAATTTTCAAAGCTTCACGAGGAGGCGAAGCTGAAAATAATAGATTGAACGATGATTTAACTACTAACTGACACACCCCGTCCCGAAGGAGGGCATGCTGGCCGTCATGTGAGAGTGACGTAACCATTTACACAGTCCGGAAGCATCATGTGAATGTGATTGAATCATCAGATATCATCTCAGCCGAGCATGCCCTCCTTCGGGACGGGGTGTGTCACTAACTTTTTAAAACTAACTAAAAATTGTGAGTGTTAACCCACGCTTTTTTTGTCAAAATTGAAAATTTTTATTTTTGCGAAATATTTTCCGCAACCATTAAGGAAAACTTTATAAGGTGTTTGGAAGCTGTTTTATGATTTATTGAGCAACAAATGTATACTTAGTAGAATATTTATACCAAAAACTGAAAAAATAGGTGAAAAATACAATAGTGAGGACCAAAACAATGTCAAATGGTGTTCCACCCTCAAGAATCTCAATGGAAAGTCTCACCTTAATTTTCAAAACTTCACATTGAGGCGAAGCTGAAAATAAATAGATTGAACGGTGATTTATGTACGATTTTGCAAAACCGAGTAAAAGCCGTGAGCACCCACGTTTTTTTTGGTCAAAAATGAAAAAAATTATTTTTACGAAAGCTATAAGGAAAATTTTATAAGGTGTTTGGAAGCAGTTTTATGATTTATTGAGCAACAAATGTATACTTAGTGGAATATTTAAGCCAAAAACTGAAAAAAAATAAGTGAAAAATACAATAGTGAGGACCAAAACTTTGTCAAATGGAGATCCACCCTCAAGATTCTCAACTGAAGGTCTTACCTGAATTTTTAAAATTTCACGGTGAGGCGAAGGTGAAAATAAATAGATTGAACGGTGATATATGTACGAATTTGCAAAACCAACTAAAAGCCGTGACACCCACGTTTTTTTTGTCAAAAATGAAAATTTTTAGTTTTGGGAAATATTTTCCGCGAGCATTAAGTCAAAATTTATATGGTGTTTGGAAGCAGTTTTATGATTTATTGAGCAACAAATGTATACTTAGTGGAAAATTTGAGCCAAAAATTGAAAAAAAAATAAGTGAAAAATACAATAGTGAGGACCAAAACATTATTAAATGGGGTTCCACCCTCAAGAATCTCAATGGAAAGTCTCACTTTCATTTTCAAAATTTCACATTGAGGTGAAGGTGAAAATAAATAGATTCAACAGTGATTTATGTACGAATTTGCAAAACCGACTAAAAGCCGTGAGTGTTAACCCACGTTTTTTTGGTCAAAAATGAAATTTTTTATTTTTGCGAAATATTTTCTGTGAGCATTAAGGAAAACTTTATAAGGTGTTTGGAAGTGGTTTTATGAATTCTTGAGCAACAAATGTATACTTAGTAGAATATTTAAGCTGAAAGATAAAAAAGTAAGTGAAAAATATAGTAGCAGGGCCTAAAATATTGTGAAAAACGGGTTCCATCCGCAAGAATACCAACGGAAAGTCTTACATTAGTTTGCAAAACCAATTGAAAACCGTGAATGTTAACCCACGTTTTTTGTGAAAAATGCAAATTTTTTATTTTCTTGAAATATTTTCTGTGAGCATTAAGGAAAACTTTATAAGGTATTTGGAAGCGATTTTACGATTTATTAAGCAACAAATGTATATTTAGTAGAATATTTAGCCGAAAACTTAAAAAATAAGTGAAAAATATGGTAGTGAGGCCCAGAGCAACGTCAAATCGGGTTCCACCCTCAAGAATACCAACGCAAAGTCTTAGATTAATTTTCAAAGCTTCACGAGGAGGCGAAGCTGAAAATAAAAGATTGAACGATGATTTAACTACTAACTTTTTAAAACTAACTAAAAATTGTGAGTGTTAACCCACGCTTTTTTTGTCAAAATTGAAAATTTTTATTTTTGCGAAATATTTTCCTCAACCATTAAGGAAAACTTTATAAGGTGTTTGGAAGCTGTTTTATGATTTATTGAGCAACAAATGTATACTTAGTAGAATATTTAAACCAAAAACTGAAAAAATAGGTGAAAAATACAACTGTGAGGACCAAAACAATGTCAAATGGTGTTCCACCCCCAAGAATCACAATGGAAAGTCTCACCTTAATTTTCAAAACTTCACATTGAGGCGAAGTTGAAAATAAATAGATTGAACGGTGATTTATGTACGAATTTGCAAAACCGAGTAAAAGCCGTGAGTACCCACGTTTTTTTGGTCAAAAATGAAAAAAATTATTTTTACGAAATATTTTCCGCGAGCTATAAGGAAAATTTTATAAGGTGTTTGGAAGCAGTTTTATAATTTCTTGAGCAACAAATGTATACTTAGTGGAATATTTAAGCCAAAAACTGAAGAAAAAAAATAAGTGAAAAATACAATAGTGAGGACCAAAACTTTGTCAAATGGAGATCCACCCTCAAGCTTCTCAACTGAAGGTCTTACCTGAATTTTCAAAATTTCACGGTGAGGCGAAGGTGAAAATAAATAGATTGAACGGTGATTTATGTACGAATTTGCAAAACCAACTAAAAGCCGTGACACCCACGTTTTTTTTGTCAAAAATGAAAATTTTTAGTTTTGGGAAATATTTTCCGCATGCATTAAGTCAAAATTTATATGGTGTTTGGAAGCAGTTTTATGATTTATTGAGCAACAAATGTACACTTAGTGGAAAATTTGAGCCAAAAATTGAAAAAAAATAAGTGAAAAATACAATAGTGAGGACCAAAACATTATTAAATGGGGTTCCACCCTCAAGAATCTCAATGGAAAGTCTCACTTTCATTTTCAAAATTTCACATTGAGGTGAAGGTGAAAATAAATAGATTCAACAGTGATTTATGTACGAATTTGCAAAACCGACTAAAAGCCGTGACCCACGTTTTTTTGGTCAAAAATGAAATTTTTTATTTTTGCGAAATATTTTCTGTGAGCATTAAGGAAAACTTTATAAGGTGTTTGGAAGTGGTTTTATGAATTATTGAGCAACAAATGTATACTTAGTAGAATATTTAAACCAAAAACTGAAAAAATAAGTGAAAAATACAATAGTGAGGACCAAAACATTGTCAAATGGGGTTCCACCCTCAAGAATCTCAATGGAATGTCTCACCTTAATTTTCAAAACTTCACATTGAGGCGAAGCTGATAATAAATAGATTGAATGGTGATTTATTTACGAATTTGCAAAACCGACTAAAAGCCGTGAGTGTTAACCCACGTTTTTTTTGTCAAAAATGAAAATTTTTATTTTTGCGAAATATTTTTGGAGAGCATTAAGGAAAACTTTATAAGTTGTTTGGAAGCGGTTTTAGGATTTATTAAGCAACAAATGTATACTTACTGGAATATTTAAGCCAAAAACTGAAAAAATAAGTGAAAATGCAATAGTGAGGACCAAAACATTGTCAAATGGGGTTCCACCCTCAAGAATATCAATGGAAAGTCTCACTTTAATTTTCAAAACTTCACATTGTGGCAAAGGTGAAAATAAATTGAACGGTGATTTATGTACGAATTTGCAAAACCGACTAAAAGTAGTGAGTGTTAACCCACGTTTTTTTGGTCAAAAATGAAAATTTTATTTTTGTGAAATATTTTTCGTGAGCATTAAGGAAAACTTTATAAGGTTTTTGGAAGCAGTTTTAGGATTTATTAAGCAACAAATGTATACTTACTGGAATATTTAAGCCAAAAACTGAAAAAATAAGTGAAAAATGCAATAGTGAGGACCAAAACATTGTCAAATGGGGTTCCACCCTCAAGAATATCAATGGAAAGTCTCACTTTAATTTTCAAAACTTCACATTGAGGCGAAGTTGATAATAAATAGATTGAACGGTGATTTATGTACGAATTTGCAAAACCGACTAAAAGCCGTGAGTGTAACCCACTTTTTTTTTGTCAAAAATGAAATTTTTTTATTTTTGTGAAATATTTTTGGAGAGCATTAAGGAAAACTTTATAAGTTGTTTGGAAGCAGTTTTATGATTTATTGAGCAACAAATGTATACTTACTGGAATATTTAAGCCGAAAACTGAAAAAATAAGTGAAAAATACAATAGTGAGGACCAAAACATTGTCAAATGGGGTTCCACCCTCAAGAATCTCAATGGAAAGTCTCACCATAATTTTCAAAACTTAACATTGAGGCGAAGGTGAAAATCAGTTGGTAAAAATAAATAGTTGAACGGTGATTTATGTACGAATTTACAAAACCAAGTAAAAGCCGTGAGTGTTAACCCATGTTTTTTTTGGTCAAAATTGAAAATTTTTATTTTTGCGAAATATTTTCCGCGAGCATTAATGAAAACTTTATAAGGTGTTTGGAAGTTGTTTTATGATTTATTGAGCAACAAATGTATACTTAGTAGAATATTTAAACCAAAAACTGAAAAAATAGGTGAAAAATACAATAGTGAGGACCAAAACAATGTCAAATGGGGTTCCACCCTCAAGAATCTCAATGGAAAGTCTCACCTTAATTTTCAAAACTTCACATTGAGGCGAAGCTGAAAATAAATAGACTGAACGGTGATGTATCTACGAATTTGCAAAACCGAGTAAAAGTCGTGAGTGTTAACTCACGGTTTTTAGTTGGTTTTAAAAAGTTCATAGTTAAATCATCGTTCAATCTATTATTTTCAGCTTCGCCTCCTCGTGAAGCTTTGAAAATTAATGTAAGACTTTACGTTGGTATTCTTAAGGGTAGAACCCAATTTGATGTTGCTTTGGGCCTCACTACTATATTTTTCACTTATTTTTTAAGTTTTTGGCTAAATATTATACTAAATATACATTTGTTGCTTAATAAATCGTAAAATCGCTTCCAAATGCCTTATAAAGTTTTTCGTAATGCTCACATAAAATATTTCAAGAAAATAAAAAATTTGCATTTTTCCCAAAAAACTTGGGTTAACACTCACGGTTTTCAGTTTGTTTTGCAAACTAATGTAAGACTTTCCGTTGGTATTCTTGAGGGTGGAACCCATTTTTCACAATATTTTAGGCCCTGCTACTATATATTTCACTTACTTTTTTAGCTTTTGGCTTAAATATTTTGCTAAATATACATTTGTTGCTCAATAAATCGTAAAACCGCTTCCGAATGCGTTATATTGTTTTCCTCGATGGTCACATAAAATATTTCACGAAAATAACAAAATTTACATTTTTTCAAAAAAAAAAAACGTGGGTTTACACTCATGGTTTTCAGTCTGTTTTGCAAATTCGTACATAAATCATTGTTCAACTTATTCATTTTCACCTTCGCCTCACCGTGAAGTTTTGAAAATTGATGTAAGACTTTTCGTTGGTATTTTTTAGGGTGGAACTTGTTTTTCACAATATTTTAGGCCACATTATTATATTTTTCACCTACTTTTTAAGTTTTGGACTTAAATATTCTACTAAATACACATTCTATTGATCAATAAATCGCAAAACCGATTCCAAATGTCTTATAAAGTTTTCCTTAATGCTCGTAGAAAGTATTTTGCGAAAATAAAAAAAATTTGTTTTTTTCACAGAAAATGTGGGTTAACACTCACGGTTTTTAGTTGGTTTTAAAAAGTTCGTAGTTAATTCATCGTTCAATATATTATTTTCAGCTTCGCCTCCTCTTGAAGCTTTGAAAATTAATCTAAGACTTTACGTTGGTATTCTTGAGGGTGGAACCTTATTTGACTTTGCTTTGGGCCTCACTACTATATTTTTTACTTATTTTTTTAGTTTTCGTCTAAATATTCTACTAAATATACATTTGTTGCTTAATAAATCGTAAAACCACTTCCAAATGCCTTATAAAGTTTTTCTTAATGCTCACATAAAATATTTCAAGAAAATAAAAAATTTGCATTTTTCACAAAAAACGTGGGTTAACACTCACGGTTTTCAGTTTGTTTTGCAAACTAATGTAAGACTTTCTGTTGGTATTCTTGACGGTGGAACCCGTTTTGCACAATATTTTGGGCCCTGCTACTATATTTTTCACTTACTTTTTTAGCTTTCGGCTTAAATATTCTACTAAATATACATTTGTTGCTCAATAAATCGTAAAACTGCTTCCAAATGCATTATATTGTTTTCCTCAATTCTCACAGAAAATATTTCACGAAAATTTACATTTTTTCACAAAAAACGTGGGTTTACACTCATGGTTTTCAGTCTGTTTTGCAAATTCATACATAAATCATCGTTCAACTTATTCATTTTCACCTTCGCCTCACCGTGAAGTTTTGAAAATTGATGTAAGACTTTTCGTTGGTATTCTTGAGGGTGGAACTTGTTTTTCACAATATTTTAGGCCACATTATTATATTTTTCACTTACTTTTTAAGTTTTGGACTTAAATATTATACTAAATACACATTCTATTGCTCAATAAATCGTAGAACCGATTCCAAATGCCTTATAAAGTTTTCATTAATGCTCGTAGAAAGTATTTTGCGAAAATAAGAAATTTGCTTTTTTCACAAAAAAACGTGGGTTAACACTCACGATTTTTAGTTGGTTTTAAAAAGTTCGTAGTTAAATCATCGTTCAATCTATTATTTTCAACTTCGCCTCCTCGTGAAGCTTTGAAAATTAATCTAAGACTTTACGTTGGTATTCTTGAGGGTGGAACCTGATTTGACGTTGCTTTGGGCCTCACTACCATATTTTTCACTTATTTTTTTAGTTTTCGGCTAAATATTCTACTAAATATACAATTGTTGTTTAATAAATCGTAAAACCGCTTCCAAATGCTTTATAAAGTTTTCCTTAATGCTCACAAAAAATATTTGAAGAAAATAAAAAATTTGCATTTTTCACAAAAAACGTGGGTAATACTCACGGTTTTTAGTTTGTTTTGCAAACTAATGTAAGACTTTCCGTTGGTATTCATGAGGGAGGGTGGAACCCGTTTTTCACAATATTTTACGCCTCACTACTATATTTTTCACTTATTTTTTAAGTTTTTGGCTTAAATATTCTATTAATATACATTTGTTGATCAATAACTGTACAACCGCTTCCAAATTCCTTATAAAGTTTCCTTAATGATCGCATAAAATATTTTACGAAAATAAAAAATTTGCATTTTCGCAAAAGGCGTGGGTTAACCCTCATAATTTTTAGTTTGTTTTAAAAATTCATACTTAAATCATCGGGGGACTGGTCAGGGAGGCTCGATCACCTCGTCTGGTAGTCACAGCTCTTTTGCAAGGGTATCGCCACAAAATTTACATTGTTTCACAAAAAATGTGGGTTTACACTCATGGTTTTCAGTCTGTTTTGCAAATTCGTACATAAATCATCTTTCAACTTATTTATTTTCACCTTCGCCTCACCGTGAAGTTTTGAAAATTGATGTAAGACTTTTTGTTTGTATTCTTGAGGGTGGAACTTGTTTTTCACAATATTTTAGGCCACATTATTATATTTTTCACTTACTTTTTAAGTTTTGGACTTAAATATTCTACTAAATACACATTCTATTGCTCAATAAACCATAAAACCGCTTCCAAATGTCTTATAAAGTTTTCCTTAATGCTCGTAGAAAGTATTTTGCAAAAATAAAAAAATTTCTTTTTTTCACAAAAAACATGACACTCACAGTTTTTAGTTGGTTTTAAAAAGTTCGTAGTTAAATCATCGTTCAATCTATTATTTTCAGCTTCGCCTCCTCGTGAAGCTTTGAAAATTAATGTAAGACTTTACGTTGGTATTCTTGAGGGTAGAACCCAATTTGATGTTGCTTTGGGCCTCACTACTATATTTTTCACTTATTTTTTAAGTTTTTGGCTAAATATTCTACTAAATATACATTTGTTGATTAATAAATCGTAAAATCGCTTCCAAATGCCTTATAAAGTTTTTCGTAATGCTCACATAAAATATTTCTAGAAAATAAAAAATTTGCATTTTTCACAAAAAACGTGGGTTAACACTCACGGTTTTCAGTTTGTTTTGCAAACTAATGTAAGACTTTCCGTTGGTATTCTTGAGGGTGGAACCCATTTTTCACAATATTTTAGGCCCTGCTACTATATATTTAGCTTTTGGCTTAAATATTTTGCTAAATATACATTTGTTGCTCAATAAATCGTAAAACCGCTTCCAAATGCGTTATATTGTTTTCCTCGATGGTCACATAAAATATTTCACGAAAATAACAAAATTTACATTTTTTTGAAAAAAATAAAAAACGTGGGTGTACTCATAGTTTTCAGTCTGTTTGCAAATTCGTACATAAATCATCGTTCAACTTATTCATTTTAACCTTCGCCTCACCGTGAAGTTTTGAAAATTGATGTAAGACTTTTCGTTGGTATTTTTGAGGGTGGAACTTGTTTTTCACAATATTTTAGGCCACATTACTATATTTTTCACTTACTTTTTAAGTTTTGGACTTAAATATTCTACTAAATACACATTCTATTGATCAATAAATCGCAAAACCGCTTCCAAATGTCTTATAAAGTTTTCTTTAATGCTTGTAGAAAGTATTTTGCGAAAATAAAAAAAAATTGTTTTTTTTCACAGAAAACGTGGGTTAACACTCACTGTTTTTAGTTGGTTTTAAAAAGTTCGTAGTTAAATCATCATTCAATCTATTATTTTCAGCTTCGCCTCCTCCTGAAGCTTTGAAAATTAATCTAAGACTTTACGTTGGTATTCTTGAGGGTGGAACCTTATTTAACTTTGCTTTGGGCCTCACTACTATATTTTTTTAGTTTTCGACTAAATATACATTTGTTGCTTAATAAATCGTAAAACCACTTCCAAATGCCTTATAAAGTTTTTCTTAATGCTCACATAAAATATTTCAGGAAAATAAAAAATTTGCATTTTTCACAAAAAAAGTGGGTTAACACTCACGGTTTTCAGTTTGTTTTGCAAACTAATGTAAGACTTTCTGTTGGTATTCTTGACGGTGGAACCCGTTTTGCACAATAGTTTAGGCCCTGCTACTATATTTTTCACTTACTTTTTTAGCTTTCGGCTTAAATATTCTACTAAATATACATTTTTTGCGCAATAAATCGTAAAACTACTTCCAAATGCATTATATTGTTTTCCTCGATGCTCACAGAAAATATTTCACGAAAATACCAAAATTTACATTTTTTCACAAAAAACGTGGGTTTACACTCATGGTTTTCAATTTGTTTTGCAAATTCATACATAAATCATCGTTCAACTTATTTATTTTCACATTCGCCTCACCATGAAGTTTTGAAAATTGATGTAAGACTTTTCGTTGGTATTCTTGAGGGTGGAACTTGTTTTTCACAATAATTTAGGCCACATTATTATATTTTTCACTTACTTTTTAAGTTTTGGACTTAAATATTCTACTAAATACACATTCTATTGCTCAATAAATCGTAAAACCGCTTCCAAATGCCTTATAAAGTTTTCCTTAATGCTCGTAGAAAGTATTTTGCGAAAATAAGAAATTTGCTTTTTTCACAAAAAAACGTGGGTTAACACTCACGTTTTTTAGTTGGTTTTAAAAAGTTCGTAGTTAAATCATCGTTCAATCTATTATTTTCAACTTCACCGCCTCGTGAAGCTTTGAAAATTAATCTAAGACTTTACGTTGGTATTCTTGAGGGTGGAACCCGATTTGACGTTGCTTTGGGCCTCACTACCATATTTTTCACTTATTTTTTTAGTTTTCGGCTAAATATTCTACTAAATATACATTTGTTGTTTAATAAATCGTAAAACCGCTTCCAAATGCCTTATAAAGTTTTCCTTAATGCTCACAAAAAAAATTTCAAGAAAATAAAAAAATTTCATTTTTCACAAAAAACGTGGGTGTTATACTCACAGTTTTTAGTTTGTTTTGCAAACTAATGTAAGACTTTCCGTTGGTATTCATGAGGGTGGAACCCGTTTTTCACAATATTTTACGCCTCACTACTATATTTTTCACTTACTTTTTAAGTTTTTGGCTTAAATATTCTATTAATATACATTTGTTGATCAATAACTGTACAACCGCTTCCAAATGCCTTATAAAGTTTCCTTAATGATCGCAGAAAATATTTTATGAAAATAAAAAATTTGCATTTTCGCAAAAGACGTGGGTTAACATTCACAATTTTTAGTTTGTTTTAAAAATTTGTACTTAAATCATCGGGGGACTGGTCAGGGAGGCTCGATCACCTTGTCTGGTAGTCACAGTCGTGCAACCTGGTGGCGCATTTCATCTTTTTCACATGCCTTGTTCGTGCACTACTGAGCGCTCATATGGTTCTTTAAGGAAATGAAGCAGAGTGCCGGTCACGAGCAAGCCTTGGCGCAGATGAAGAAGGCCTTGAAGGCTAAGGAGCATGAGCTTAGGTCGTCCAGCCAAGCAGATGAGGCTACCAATTGGGAAAACGCTCAGCTAAAGCGAATTGAACGACTTGGGAAGAAGCTGAGTGAGGCCGCCTCCATCAAACTCTAAGCTGCTTTTGAGTTAGGAGAGGCCAAAAATGCCGCTTAGGCCCTTCGCTGTCGGGGGGAAGGGGGGCGACGAAAATGACACCATGTCCACCAGCAATTTGGACATGGATGATTTTTTGCACTCCTGAGGTTGTCAACTTCTCCACCTGCCTTCGCGTCCAACTACACGAGGTTTTATAAGAAGTTGAAGGTGGCTCCCCCGTTTATGATCTGGATATCGGGTGTGACGAAAAGAAGAATGAGGGCTCCAAGCAGAAGGGGCTGAGGATGAGGTTCTTGTGGTAGAGGAGCCCGCCACCATAAACCTTACCGCTTTGCAGCTCTCCGAGCTTACTACCGAGCTTGGCCTTGAGCCCGCCAACGCCCATCCAGCCGACCCCGAGGTCAACCCTTCCGAGCACGATGCCCTAGCCGCCTATAACTTACCAGACTAGTCCTTCTTATTTAAGCCACCAGTGTTGTTTTCCTTTTAATTTTTCAAGTTGCAGACCAATTTTTTCACTTGGGTTGTAATAATTTCTTATTTGGACAATGCCTTATGGGTCGTTATGTTTATCATATGAAGTATGTCTTTTATTTCTTAGTGGTGTGGTTGCTTGATGAAATATGGGTTAATTTTAACATGACACTTATAAGTAAGAAAACATGGGTTCTTTTATCAAAATAAACTTGCTTGAGTTAGAAGAAGAATGTCATTGATCATGGGGCAATCTGCTTGAACTAGTCTCGCGCCGCTCCACTAAAGGTGGTCAGGAAAAGACGACACTTAGTGGTGTCGTTATTTTCCCGGCCTTCCACGACATAGATGAAGCTGTTTAGGTGGTCGTACGGGTCGGTAAGTCCTTCATAACTTTGCATCTTGAGAGCCTAGGCATCACCGCTTATTGGTTCATCGAGTAAGGCTTCAGAGAACGGGAATGGAACGTCCCCTTCTGAGTAGTCTGGGTTCTTGGGTCTAGAGGCCTTTTCTATATCCCCCAGCCGGTCCTAAACGCTCTTCATTTCCTCGCTCATCACATCTCATAGTGTGATCCGTAAGTCGAGGCGGCTCTAGGGTTCTCGTTTGAGTTATGGATAGCTGGCTCGGTAGTTTGCGCCTCATTTTCCCAAGCGTCTTCCTTTGTTCAGATTCTTCCTTGGTTTATGACTTCGCGAGCATCCTCGCCCCCACTTCCAACGTCTAAAGAGAGGTGACGACGCACATGAGTTAGGTCGCACGGGTGGTCCGCTGTCGAGAGTTGCTTTCTATCCTCTCGTTGGTCTGGGTGATCTGCTCCAAGAGTTCGGCATGCTTCTCCTAGGAGGACTGTTCTGGGCATGGAGGAGGTTTCCCACCTCATTCGTTTCCCCAATGCCAGCTAAGATGCTCTCCATCTTCTCCTACAAACTAGCTAGCATGGCCTTCTCGACTCTCCTCCTTCGCTTGCTAGCCCCTTATAGGCCATTGGATAGGGCTTTTTCCTTCATCATTCTACTTGTCATGCTTCTCTGCGAGTGTGTCAGACGGTTCGCCAATGGGCGTTCTTAAAACTGCTTGGTAAAAAACTCAACCAAATTACGTTGAAGGGATTGGAACTTCAAATATCAATATTTTGACCTCTTAATTAATTAAGTTGCCAAGATATGAAATGCACCACCAAACAAATCAACAGACCAAAATTGGAATTGAAATTGGTTTCACAATGGAGCAAATAAAATTATGAAATGAAATTATACAACTCAAATTCCATACCTAAATTGGTACAAGTTGACTTTTTCAAGGCTGCCAGCCAGCGGCATCAACAACGAAGGGCAGATACGTTGTCCGACCCAAAATACAGCTAACCAAACCGTAAACGAAGCAAATATATGCTGACGAAAATACCATTATGCCCCCATACCATGAGCTTGTACCCTAACTCGGACTGAAAATCCTCTGGACGAGCAACGGCAGCACCAACAACACGTTCAGCGTCACCGCCTGTATCGCAATGAACCGCACATAATGATTGAAGTTTGGGTTTTTAACGACACCTAAGTAAGGGGCGAAGAAGGCCATGAAGTTCGAGTAAGGGTCAGCAACGGGATCAAGGGTTCAAAAAGGAGACCCAATTTGGGAAATTGCATAAACAGGTAGCGATCGTACTAGAGGGAGTTGAAGAAAGGAAAGGTGTAAGCGACGGCAGAGATCAACCGATCTGTGGCGGGGGTTGGTGTGCTGCAAGTAATGGTGGAGGATTTGGGTTTGGATTTTCAGTTGACAAATTGAGGAAAGGAAAGTGACCAGGCAAATAAGGTTGAGGGGAAGGCGCGCAAGCAGATGGAATGTAAGATTTGGGGATTAAGGTTATAGGGGTGGTGGAGAGGTGGATGAGATAGGCCATAACCACTAGCTGCAAGGTTTGAGTTGCGAGTTGCTTTGTGTCGTGTGTTAAAGAGTGAGAGAGTGAAAGAAGGATTGAGCAATGGGCTTCGATATTTTAGTAGTCACTTTATTGGGCCAGTAATTGAGGCCCAAGTTGAGCCCAAGATTCACTAATACAACAGAGACCAAATTAATTAAGGCACAACTTATATAGAAGGAATTCACTACCATCATGGAATCCCGGTCTAATCATAAAAAAGACTTACACATAGCAATATATTATTAGACCGAAACGCCACATAGTGATTACTTGTTTTATGTAAGTCATTCTCTTCTAGTAGAGATGAGCCCAACAACCACAATGTGGTACAATAATTTTGACTCCTATAATACTAAATTTTAATGCCATAAATTGCTAAATGGGCGACCCCAAGCCAATAATGATCCTCGCTTTGCAAGGTGGGTGGGGGGCGTCTACCGTAGCCAGCCTTACCCTTACTTTGCAAACACAAAATTCAGGCCATAAATTGCTATGTTACAAAATTTTCAGACTTGAAGCTACAAAATGTACGGACATAAAGAAATAATATGTAAAACAAAGGAAGGGAAAACGCAAACATATCATGCCTGCCGTAAGAACTAAAAGAACTAAAAACCTCAACATATATATCACAAAAGAAACTCAATACACAACTCATGTCATTGTATCTATAATATGTAAACTTGAAATGATATAACAATTGACATAAATTTCAAGAAAACTAGTCACCCAAAACCAACCAACCCGATCCCATCCCTCTCTGTCTTACCCTACTAAACGTATAGATCCTTTAATCTTCATTTTCTCTTCCATACTCTCTCTCGTCTTTACCAAAATTGTTCTAAGTTTCCCCACAAAGACATAAGTTTCAGGCCAACATGTACATACATACAGCATAGCAAGCAACCAAGCACACATACTTAAAGCTTAGGACCTGCCAAACTAGAACCTTTGACATCCACTTCAGAGAAAGAAGACCCAACAAGAGCTTATAAAGTTCCCCAAGTTGATTGAGTTAACTTCAATCATATCTCTGCCTGCACAACCTATGAATCGGCCCTCAGCTCACTTTTCCGACCAACTCCATACCCAAGATTCAGTGATTCATTCTGCACAGTTTTTATTCAACAACTTTTAGCACCAGCTCAATTAGACACAAAAAATTTTATTTGAAAGCAGTACTAAGAAAACATCGACCGGCGTGATAATTAGTGACATTACATAATCCATAAAAGCAAGAATCACGCCATAAATTTAGACGCATCCACTCAGAACTATCACATGCTCAATATGATAATCTCGCCTACCAACAGTTGACACGGTAAGTGAAGAACGATATTTCTTAAACAACACAAAAAATATTGACATAAAGAAGTTCAATTGAAGAATAAATAGAATAGTATGGGTAAGTACTAATCCGGACAAAGATCGAAGTGCCTCAACCAATTGATACTGCTTGGGTTTGCAATAATGAATCCTTGCAATTGAAGACTAGTTGAAAATCTTAAAAGGAAACCAAGATAACATCACCAGACAGAAAGAAAAAAAATATTATAACCAAAAAAAAAAAAAAGAAAAAAAAAACTTGAAATTTTAAAAGAAGAGTATATTCATGTAACGTATCGGCTCCCAAGAAATTTGTCTTGATGAAAATTCCTGTAAAGTTAGTTTTCTGTCGCACAAAGATGAGTATACAATTGAAAATAATTTAAACCTCAAATATTGTCCTATACTCAATGATATTGAATAATACATAAACCCTAGGCACAGACAGACAACAATCAGAGCAACAACAAAACTTTACAAACCGTTAGAAGCTACTGAGAATGTATTAAATGATTTCACAAGAACGAAATCTTCAGCATGGATTTAAAACACAATTGAAGCTACTGAGGATGTATTAACTCAACTGGACATAAAACACAGAGAAAGGAGGCAAAGCAAAACCCAAAAAATTAATAGGGAAGAATGTGCCACATATTTAACACAGGAATCAATCGTGTCCCAAAAGCTCCAGTTACTAAAAGAGTCAACAAAAATTTCTTATGCCGTGCTACGCAGAGCTTGTGAGTTACGTGAAATTCTACAACCCACCCTGTTCCACTAAATTGAATCACTGTAGACTTATGTACACTTTACCGTTTGATGAGTCCACCACCACCACCGCTTATACTACTACCACCAACACCACACACGATCGCTCACCACCATTTCGGATATTGGAAGTTTGAAACTAATGGAAACGCCCATAAATCAGATCACTAAGGCCTCATTTGGTAGACATGATTGGATTGGATTGGATTGGAATGGATAAGACACTATTTTTAAAGGTATGCTGAAAAACGAAATGAAACAATTGTGAGCAATTTACAGGTAGGAGAAGGATTACTCAAAAAGAAAAGTTTTCCATTCCAATCCTTCCCAAAATGGGAGGATTAGATGGGAAAAGTTTTCTTTATGTCTCCTCTTCTAATCCTCAGGCCTCACACTGAAAAATCATTCTCATCTACCTTCAATATGCCTTGAATTTAGAGGGTTATCCCTTTCAATCTAATCCTTTCTACCAAAATGAGCCCTAAAATGCTCATGAGAATCCATACAGAATTCACTCAAAGTCCATGTGGAGTCCATGAAAGTCAATTGAACTCCGTCAAAATCCTTTTAAAAACTCAACTGAATACACCCCCTAAACCTAGGGGTTGGTTAGTGCCGAGTTGTCCACTCCTCACAAATTGTTTCAACCTATGAATTATGCGTGTTCTTTCTTAACTAATGAATGAGCTGAGAAAGCATGACATAGTTCCTAAGCAAAACATAATGAAACCATAGTAAATCCTAAAATTGGAAACCTTAATCAGATCAACAAAACCCCAGGACACAAAATTAAGCAGATTATAAGAAATTTACCTCGAACGCCGAGGAGCCGGATGGGGAAGGGGAATAGTGGTTGGTCTCCTGAGCGGCAGGATTGAAGTTGGGATCAGAAGGGTCAACGGCGGTGCAATCAGGCGGCGATTCGAAGAGGGAGAGAGAAAACTGCTTGTCGACGACGCCGACATCGAAATAAATGAGGCCGGAGCTGGGCACATCGACTCTGATCCCCTTGACCGGAAACCAGAGGAAGAGCTCCTGAGCCGACACGCCCGATAAGTTGGCGATTCGGCCGAAAGACAGAAAGCCGGAAACGTTAAAATCGTAGAGCACCTGGTTCTCGAACTTGGCGTGACAGGGCTGCTCCAGCAACACTCGGAATTCTCCGGTGGTGGCGTTGAGAGAATAGTCGGTGATGCCCTTGGGGAGGAGGCCAATCGGCAGGCCCTGTTTCCGCAGGTGGTCGTAGATGCTCGACGACGGAGTTCCGCTGGCGGGGAGGGGGAGGAGGAACGCCACTACGACAAGGCAGAGGATCGAAACCCATATTTCAGAATTTAGGGATTTTGGAAAAGAACCCATCTTTCCGTCTTACCCTTCTTCTCTGATTCCGGGTGAGATAGAGGAGAGAGAGAGCTTCTGTTTGTGTTTATTGATTGGTTCTGATTGTTCAAGGTTTTGAGGGATTTTTTTTTTTTTTTTTTTTTTTGGTGAGAGGGGGATAGAGACAGAGTGACAGAAAGGAGGGGGGGGGGGTTGGGTTGGGAGATTTTAAATAGTGTTAAAATGCGCCACATTGGAACTGGGAAGTTAAAAGAATGTGATATCCACCCATTTCATTTTACTTTTCATCATTTTTTTTAATTTTATACCGTCGGATCGGATGAATTGAATAATGCAACCCCTAAAAGAATGCAGGCTGGAGTGGAATGGATTGCTTATTTGGGTTATCGGTTAAATGGACTTTCACCACCGTAATACAACAGGAAGCCAACCTCCTAATTAGTTTTTATCATTAACAAACACAACAAAGAAAAATGATTTCACTAACAAATAACAAATTATTTTGGCGTGTGAATAATAATTGTCGTAAAAAATTGTAATTAATGTTAAAAATCTGCTATAAATGACGGGAAAGAAAGTGATTTCCCATTTCCATGCTTTATTTCCAACATACCAGACACAAGCAGGTGTATCAGGAAGAAAAAGGGTGTGGAGATCACTTGTAAAAACATAAAAATAAGAAACTTTCAATTTGATTGTACTGAAAACTTCCAACAAACAGAACACATGAACAAGATGATCCTAAGAAGAAACCCTTGGCAGCCGCACATCGTCGACATTGATAAATAGCTGTATTCAACAACTGGAAAACAACAATGATGTAGTTTATTCAGATTTCTAAAGCCTAAGTTTACATAAAATGCAAAATCAAAAGGTGACAGTCTCAATCCACCAAGTCTTCCTTTCAACTTGTTCTGAAGCGGTTAGCCTCTGCTATGCTATCGACTCAACAAAACCCTCGAGATACTTCATCTTCTCAAAATTCTAGTCCTCCCCCTGTGGACATGAAAAACGAATGATCTAACGTGTATGATTTCAACTGAAATCCAAAATGAATCCATAAAATTGAAGGAAATCACACCCATGCAATGAAATATTTACCACCCACATAGATATATGAAAACAAAATAAAATATGGCATTCTTTTGGCTTAAAATATCATGTGTATAAGACTAAGGCTAAGAATTCACCTAGCTAACAAACAGGAAGTCTGTAGAAAATGATTAAAAGACCAGCATACTTTCAATGAACATAACTTGGGCAAAGAAATATTATTTATTAGAAATGGATAGGCTTCTATACATAAGTTTATATATGTGTATGACTATGGTTCCCATCACTATACTCAATCATGGTGTTCTTCCAGTCTTGCTTTTCCTTTCCTCAAGCATAATAGTCTACGGTGTAACAGTGATAATATTCACCAGAGTTCAGAGTGCCACCGTCCAATGCCCTAACCCACTCAATGTTCCATACAATAGTACATGCCACCCAATGTATTATACTATCAGATTGTATATCAACAACCATTTTCCCCAAAAAAAGTTGACTTTGACCTACAACGTGCAATTTTGCTACAACACTCCATACACATAGTTATTGCTACTCTACAAGGCAATAACAATTTTTCCCAGTAACCACATCAGAGCTTTAAACCAATGCAAAAACATACCATGCAAAAAAGGGAGAGGGGAAAGACAATATCAAACAACAAAGTAACAAACACTGTATGACATAAGCTTAAGGTTATAAGTTTGTGAAAGAATCACCTGTCTAATGCTCCAATTTAACTAGTGGTTCAGATCAGTGCTTTCCTATTTTCTTAGATTTTACAGGTACCACCCCATATGCCATGAGCCTAGAAGCTGGTAATTTTCTTGCAGCTTGGTGACGCCTTCTTCTAGCACTCCTCGATTCTTTTTTACCACCATTTGAGTCCCCTACTTGTTCTTTCCCATGTTCCGGGGCACTCATTGATGATTGCCCTGTGGCACCCTTTGATAAGCTTGAATCCTTAGCTGCATCACTTATTCTCAGCTTCTTGCGATTCTTTTTATTACCCACATTTCCTTGTCTGAAAATCTCTTTAGCTTTCTGCTTTATCTCCATTCTCTTGTTGTTGGGTACCTTCCACTCTTTCTCTGTGTAAGGAGCAAGCTTCTTTAAAGACACATATTGATTCAACTCCTTTTCATCCATCGCTAATATCTCGGCAGTAGTCAAGCCATATCTATTAGGTTTTATTTTAGCATACTTGAATCTTGTCTTCAAGTCTCCAATTGTATCCTCATAATCCAACTTATAGTATTCATCCATCATCTCCTTCTTAGCTCTCTCCAATAAAGCTAATTTACGCTTTTTCTCTTGTTTATCTTCCTCACTCATTTCTTCATCATCTTCTTCTTCTTCCTCTTCCTTTTCTTCTACTTCCTCCTCCTCTTCCTCTTCCTCTTCCTCTTCCTCTTCCTCTTCCTCTTCCTCTTCTTCATGGTCACAAACATTTTCCTTTTTCCGCTTCAAAACCTTCTCCCTGGCAGCTAAGAACCCATCACTAGACCCAACGGTATCCCAACCTTTAGGAAGCCCAAGCAACTCATCCTCCTTATCAAAGTCCGGTTTCTCAATCTCATCATCCTCCTCCATATCACTATAACGCTCTAAGTCAGCATCCTCTGCCTGATAATACTCCTCACCAAAAGCCTTCTTCATCATCCTATCATATTCTTGGGGATCATATTCCTTCTCCAACTCCTTTGGATCAAATGTAGACTCCTCGCCCTCCTTAAGCCCCGCAATCTCCATTATCTTCTTAACCTTTTCATCGTTCTCCTTCTTCTTCAAATTCTTCAAATGCCTCAACTCCTCCTCCCTCTCCAACCTTGCAATCTCCATCCTCTCCTCCTTGCTCTTCCTCTGCTCCTTCCTCGCCTTGACCTTCTTCCTCACCGACCCCTCAACTTGCCTGGAATGCCCCATAATCCGATCACTTGCATTCTCCTGGAACCTGTACTCATACTCCTCCTGCCTTTCGATCTCCATCTCGTCCTCGGACACCATCTCCAAATCCTCCTCCTTTAGCTCGGGATCCTTATCCTCCTTCCACAGCTGATCCTTAAAGAACTTCTTGAGAAACATGGCACTTTCATCCGATTCGGGGAAACACTCATCCAATGCCTTCTCATACTGATCATTATCAACAGTATCATCATCATCATCATCCCCCGCAGCATTCTTATTCTTCTCTATCAAAAACTCACCATCATCATCATCCTCCTCGGCTGCAGCGGCCTGTAAGAATTCTCTCCTTATCCGCTCCTGCTCTTCGTTGTAAACCTTACTGTTTTTATCAATGTTCTTGTCATCCTCCTCCGCCAGTTCCGGGCCATCCTCCATCAAATGCTTAGCATTAACATCTTTCAAGAACATCTTCTTCTTATTCTTTGCCTTTCCCACTCCATTGTTTCCGATAATTTCGGTTCCATCAGAATTAAACAAAACAACATCTTTGTTTTTCAAGATAGGGTCTTGCTTTTTTACCTTGAGCAGACCATCCAAAAATTCCAATTCCCTCTTCTTGGAATTCGCCACATGGACGTAGTCGTCGTCCGATTCAAAATCCGGTTCAGAGTCTGAATCTTCGGAGGGATCAGCCACGAGGCCTCGCTTCTTCAGTTCCTCGTAGCGTTGGAGCTCCTCCCGCTTCTTGTTGTGTTCGTACCTGCGAGCGAAATCTTCATTGATTTTGAGCTGCGGAACGTCGTCGTTTCCGTTTTCGTTCTCGGAGTCGCTTCCGCTGTCGAGTAGTTGAAGCCCGCCCATATTGTTTCCGCCGACTATCTGAGTTGCTGCTGCTTCGTCTTCCTCAATTAATTTCTATCTGAGTCGCTGCTGCTTCTTCTTCCTCAATTAATTTGGGGGCTGGGGCGGTGGCGGGGGTTTTTAGTATTTAGGGTTTCAGAGCATTCGCCTCCACTAGCTTTGCTTCTGCTTGAAACTTGAAAAGGACTCCCCTTTTATATTTTTTTTATTTAGGACCGAAAATTATAAATTCCACTCGTTTCTTATTTTGTTTTAAACTTTTGCTGGAGGCAAAATGAAAATCACTTTTATTTCTTCTTAAAGCATCTTAAGTCGAAATTTTAAAACAATTAGTACTACAATATAATGATATTTCTATTTACTTGTGGTAAGTAAGAGGTTTTAAATTCAATTCTTCCAAAGACGAATTTGAACCACATTATTACTAGCTCATTGTGAAGCTCGATTCTCGCCAAAGGCAAATTTGAATCACATTATTATTAGCTCATTGTAAGGCTAAACCCACCATTTCTCCTTAGTGTAGATAATATTGTTTTTTCAAAAAAAAATTGAAATTTCAAAACATTTGACCCGAAATCTCAAAAACGTATATAATCGTCCTAATGTTCCTAGCTTTAGAAAAAGTAATTCTAATCACTTATATTATGACAACCAGTGTCCCTGGTCGTATTCCCCTGCAACCGAAAATAAATAGGATAGAGAAAAATAGGATGGAGAAATCTGAAATCATATTAATAAAAGAAGGTAAACAAACTTGGTAGGAAGAGGGAGGAGGGACAGGGTGGTTAGTATTGTTCCTACTTCCTGGTACGAAAAGATTTACAAAGCCGAAGACGTACAACCTCAGCAGCATCACACATTACCAACAGCATACATATTACAGCCTCAACAAAATAATCTCTAAAAACTAAGGTGTTTTTAGCAGCATTACATTCCGCTAAGGTCCTAAAATCCTTCTTGGCATACGCACACAAGTATACTCAAGTATGTCCATCCATGAAACTTCTTTACTGCGTAGTCACGCTCTTCGCAAGATTCCGAGGCTGATCCACGTTAAAACCTCTTAAAACGGTGAGATGGTATGCCAGCAGCTGCACCAGGGAAGGAAAACAAAGATATCAGATGTATGTGGGAGATCAGACAAGTTCAAAGGAACAACTATCTATCCATCCATCTGTATACATTGAGTCTTACTATTTACCTAAAAAAGTACAAACGGCTTAGCATTAAAGTCCGGCATAAGAAGAAAATGCCGGACCTCCAACCTAAATACTGATAATACATGCAAAATAAAGCCCAAAGAAAAATAGATAAATACCTGCAATGGAATAATATTAACCACGGGCTGAAGACAATCCTCGAGCTGAGGAACTTCAATCACTCGACAAGACCCCCCGGGGCACACTGATGCAGCATCTCCTTTCGAACACATTACTATGAGTCGACCTTTACGGGCACGAAGCTGCTGAATAACTGATTGCTGCTTACTGTAAATCACCACCGGTCATTAATAAGAAAATCAGGTACGTTTTCAAAAGCATGTAACTGCTCCCAACTGTGAAAGGACAAACCTGAAGCAAGCATCACGGGTGGCAATCACAAATGTAGGGAGAGTTTCATCAACTAAAGCCAAAGGACCATGTTTCATTTCACCCGCTAGTATTCCTTCACTGTGCATAAGGGCCACTTCCTTTACCTTCAAAGCGCCCTCTAGAGATGTTGCGTAGTTGTATCCTCTCCCAAACACAAGAAGTGACTGATGAGCTATCAGTTCCTGTGCAAGATCCTTCATCATCTGGTCAAGCTTCAGGACCTCTCTGACTTTGTCTGCAAAGAACGTAAAGGACAAACCGACAGAGTCATTTTGTCATAATTTCTTACAAGTTACTTCTTGGAAAACAGACTGACAAAGAAATGCACTGCAGTTGACATGGTAAGAAGAGAAAAACTGGAACTTACTTGGCAACTCAAATAAACCGTCAATTATAGCCTCTCTTCGTGCTTGATTGGAAATTGTGTCACCTCCTATAGCTAGTGCTAGCATAGCCATCACCACTATTTGACTCGTGTATGCCTGTCATAATGATGATAAGACAGTCAATTTAAAACACACAATAAAAAAAGCAAGAATAGAATAAAGTAACAAACTTACCTTGGTGCTTGCCACACCAATCTCAGCGCCAGCATTTATATGAACACCGCAGTGTGTATTCCTGGCTATAGCACTACCAACAGTATTTGTTATGCCAACGCATAATGCACCATTTTCTAATGCATATTCCAAAGCACTCAGAGTATCTGCTGTTTCACCAGATTGACTGACAAAGACAGCTGTATCTTCTCTGTATATAGGTCCTTGCCTATCCAACAAATCACTAGCAATTTCCATTGTGACAGGAATACCTATAATGTTTATATGTGCAACAAACCGGAAAAGAATCAGAACTATTAAGTTATTAACAATCGGAAAAGGATTTCTGACAGACAAAAAACACTGACCAGAAAGTTCTTCCAAGATGGGTCTTGCAGCTAAAGCAGCATTGTAGCTTGTACCACAACCGATGAAAACAATTCTCCTGCTTCGCCTAATAGTTTTAAGGTGATCCTTCAGTCCACCAAGGAGAACAGTCTTGGCTTTGCAGGAACCTCCACGTAAAAGCCTCCCCCTCATTGTGGTAGTCAAAGATTCAGGCTGTTCATGAATTTCTTTCTGCATATAATGTTTGTAACTCCCTTTGTTTATTTGTTCAACCTCCATCTCAAGAATGGACAACGCTCGTTGTACTGATGCAACTCTTGAAAGTCCACCATGTTGTCCTTTATCAAACTTCAGGATAGAAACACCTCCATCCTGAAACAATCACCACAAAGAGGAAAAAACAAACAAAACTTATATGAATACAAAGCTCAAGTTTCCCCAAGCATCATGCCAATATGGAACTTCCCCATTAAAACATAATAGAAGACAATACTCAAATAAGTACCTTCAGATGTACCACTTCACCATCCTCAATCACCAACACCTTTTTAGTGTGTTCAACTACAGCATTGGCATCACTGGACAAGAAGAGTTCTTTCGCATGTCCACTTTTTGAAAGGAAATTATCATCGTGAAATGCTGATCCACCGCTAGCATTTTCGTTAAATTCCTAACAGAGATACAATAGTGTCAATGTGAAACTATAGTGGGCACTTAAAAATTAAAATTAGCCAGAATTGTGAAACATTAATTCCAAATGAAGCATACTTTGACACCAAGGAGCAATGGACTGCCACGCTTGCAAGCAATCAACTCATTTGGATAATGCTGGCTTTTAAAAATCAGGGCATATGCACCTTCAAGATGCCTCATAACCTCAAGCACAACTTGACTAAATGTGATAGTCTGGTCACCTGAAAAATAAACATCACACTCTAACATCGCCCTAGATTGTGATTTAAGATTTATGTGAAACAGTAAAAAGTATTCAAAACAATACAATCAAAGGAAAATGCAGTTTATCCGTACATGCATAACACAATTATTGGCTTTATACTGCCCCCAACAACAGTAAAATGAACTCATCCTGAAAAAGGAGGAAATAGATAAATAATTGAGTTGATCTGTCCACTCCTATCCTACAAAAGCACTTTTCCTGCCTTGGCTACTATGTTTTTTGGGCAAATATGGTAGGAACATATGAGCTTCAGGGTGACAAAGAAGCTTCTTGCCTCTAAGAACAATTCAATAGACAAACTTTTTTAGTATTCTAGTAATAAGTTCTGTTCTAATTGACAAGCATAGAAGACAGTCAAAATATCAGTTCACAAATTCTGAAACAATAACTGAAAGTAACATAAATATATGTACTTTATAAATTCCAATTCTACATTTACAAATATAAATTTTGAACTCCAAATTGTGAGTTATACTTATGACGCAAATGTTTAATTACTTCTAATCATATATAAAATTACCTTCTCCTTCTTCAGCTTTATCATAAACATATTTGGCAAGCTTTGGAATTACTTCTGTGTCTGTTTCAGATTCAAAGGTGAATCCATGCCGAACTAGTGATTCCTTTAAGGCCTGAAAAAGTAAACAAGTAAATCAGCATAAGCCATTGATGATAGAGGGTGTTTAATCCAGAAGCCAAAACAACAATCAAGAGAAACATAACAAGTTTCACCGCAGAAATCTTAAACAAACCTCATAATTAGTGATGACTCCATTGTGAACAACCAAAAATTCATTTCCAGAATCAGAGCTCTGTGGATGGCTGTTCCTTGGAGCTGGCTCTCCATGAGTGGCCCACCGGGTGTGCGCTATTCCAGCATGGTGAGAGAAAGATTCTTCCAAATTTAAATCTGTTTCAGCAACCTCTGGATTTACAAAAAATCAACGTTAATTGTAGGAAAATCGGTAAAAAAAAGTATGAATACATTACTATGAGCTTGAAGGGCGGCTAGAAAATTATTAAATGGATATATATTTGATATACGGTACAAGTATGTAATCAGCGTTCCATAATCATTATATATACGAGCACACATCAAAATCCCAGTAACACAAGGTTCGGTTGGGTGAGCCAATTCAGAAAGCCCAAAGTTAATTGTTAACCTTTGATTAGTTTCTCTTAGTAGTGAAAACTCTGCAACACTCCCGAAACTTGAATTGAAACTCCTATTACCCATATTTATTTATGGTTTCAAGGGCAACGTAATTCGTAGTCCCCATAAGGTTTGTCCGAGGACAAAGTGAGGTTGCATAATGTGATAAATGCATAGGAAGGGAAATATGAAAGAGACCGACGTTAAAGAAACTACTGCTAGATATAGAAACCTTTACGCAAAAAAAGAAAAAGTTCCAAATTCTAAACTTTTGATGTGCTCTTTCTTTTTTGCATTCCAATTGTCGTTCGGTAGGTAAGTTTAAGATGGCAACGTCTGCGCTATAAACCCCACCCAACTAACAACTTAACCAATCATACTTCATCGAAAAGGAATGAAACAGAGCTATTGAAAGTACGACCATTACTACAGGGTTAACCCGCCAAATTAACCGTGACTACTTTAACTGGGTCAAATTTCGTTCCAAAAAGAGTTTACCGTTAATTTTCTACACCATTTTCCCAGCAACCAAACAGATGTACAAACAAATCATCCCGACTACCAAGTTAACAATGAAATTTCATTGAAGAAGAATGAAACTTCATTGAAAAAGAATGATGCAGAGCAATCCGAACCACGACAATTCTTACTGGTTTAACCCTTCCGAACAGAATTTAAATGTTAATTTTCTAAACCATTTTCTCGGCAACCAAACAGAATGCAGAAACAAACAAATATGGAAAAACAATAGAAAATTTGAGAATGAAAGGAGTTACCTTGGGATTACCAAAAAAGAAAGGAGTTACCTTGGTAGACGGATTTGACGAGGGTCTCGATATTTCCCTCCTGGCGGAAAACGAGGGGGGGAGGCGGGGAAGATTGGGGGGTGTTTGGATCGAAGGAATAAGAATGGTCGATTGAAATCCCGGCGGAATCGTAGCCCCGGTATTCCAGACGCCTCAGGCCATTGAATAGCACCTGCAGAATGTAACGCCTCTCTCTGTTGACGTTGTAATTCAGATACGCAAATATCCCACACATTTCTGATTTCTCTCTCTTCTCTTCTCTTCTCTTCTTCTTCTTCTGCAAGTTCTGGGTTTTGGGGAGAGAAAGAGAAGACGAAGGAAAGATCAACTGTTAAATTTGACCTTTGACTTTCTTTTGGGATTTGAATTTTTAACTTTATCGTGTTCGTGGGATCTGTAAAAATGGACCGACAATCTTCTCTCTAGAAGATCGAGACACTGCAGAATGCAGATTGCAGCTTGGGTGGGTGAATGTATGGTTGTTATATTACAAACATTCCAAGGGTTGTATTGTCTTTTAGCTTTGCATCACTGTGTTACGGTGGCCTCATTTCATTGGCCTGCGAACATACATGGGCCACCAAGCACATAGGGGTAGGACTGTAATTTCAAAAACACCATAAGCTCTTTCTAAGAAGGCATACTGACCTGACCTGCTTACATTTCTTCATTCAAATTTCAACTGCAATTGCAAAGAAAGCGTCCCATGGATACATACAAGTACAATAATCAGCTCCGGCGGACGTTTTTCTTTACGTATTAACATCTCACGGAGACAATTTAAAGTGTTTAGCTCGATCTAACAGCGTCTATAGCAACAACTAAATCGTCGAATTTGGCCCCCTTCACCTCTTTTACAACCTTGTTGTCCTTCAAAATCTTGAAAGTTGGCACCACCCTTATCCCAAGCTCCTTTGCCAATGGCTGCTAACAAGAAACAATCACCGTTTTAACATAAGACAGAGCACAGCAACGCGCTTGAGTAAAAAGTATTCAAGAATGACAGATGGAACCAACCAACCTTATTTTCTTGGTTACAATCAAGCTTTAAAAATACGACATCAAGATACTTCTTGGACAATTCTTGAAATTTTGGAGCTATCACTTTGCAAGGTCCACACCTGCACAGAACGATGGGGTAACTAATCTCAAGCTTTAAAAATGGCGAAGAAGCAAAAGCAGGATGAGAAAATAAAACAGAAGAGGTGATCAATCCACTACAGGTTTACATATGCCTTTACCTTAATAACGATCGTTATAAGCAAATACAGTTATGCATATCAGGCATATATGCGAACGTTTCTTCTTTATTGTTTGTCACTTGTTACATATCCCCGCTCCTCTATGGAATACAGAACAAAGTTCATACAACTTACCAGACGTGCTAAACTCGCGTCATACGGTAAGATCAACTATTCCATAGTCTACCATTTTAAATTCAGATCACGTCTCAATGGTTGAAACACAGTATATCACCATCTTCAACTTGACATAAGTTAACACAGATAGAATGAGAATCATGATGATCTAAAATATAGTCCAAGATCGATCCGAAGGTTCTGAACTACTACTCAAAGACCAAAGCTTTTGTTACTCCCACCTTTCCATCTTCCATGTCTGTACTGTATTTGTAAATGACGATTTTGGATCCCGTAAATGTAGAATAACTGAGATCAATTCAAGCGTAGGTGCATGTATATGGAATCATAACAAGGAAAGGATCATGTTGGAGGTGTGAATTAACCAGGACTCTCGACATGAATGCCGGTAAATGAGCAGAAAATCAACAAAGGGGTAGAAGGCTTACCTAATACTACAGCATGCAGAACCAATTCGAATCACCCGAACGATTTGGGGACTAGCATCTCATAACTCAAAAATTTGTAACAACATATCTTATATAAGCAACTTAAGAGCTGAAATCAACATTCTGAAATTCCACTGAAACAAAATCATAAACTTTCACATTGCACTTCACTATTCGTTTAAAACTGATCAGTTCACCAATTTTTTTTCCGAAATTAGCCGAATACTTGCTTAAATTTTCTGACTTTCTTAATTTCCGTTTCCTTTTCTTTCGAATTTATTCCTGGATTTTCTCGGGAACCAATCAGAAAGTGGAAGTATAAGCATAAACGGACATACCATTGGGTATACATGTCGAGGACGACGGTCTTGTCGCCGGCGGCCTTGACGATGGGCCAGAAGGTGTCCTTGTCGACCTGCGTGACTTGGCCCACATTAACAGTGGGACCGACAGTTTCCAAGTTCGACCTTACCGTACACCCCCAGGAGCCCATCTTCCTCTTACTCAATCCAATTCCAACCGCAGCCGCATTCTTCCTCTGCGAAAGGAAGCAGCTCGAACTGGAAGCAGAGGAGGAGCAAATGATCGGGTACTTGGCGGCGCAGGGTAGCGACGTGGATGCGCCGATGGAGCGAGGAGAGAGTGCGGCTGACTGCAGAGCCATTTTCTGTGATGGAGAAGAAAGGAGAGCCCAGTGAATCAGTTGCAGCCAGAGATTAACAAACGGCTATATTAGAGAGGAGATAGGTGATTTTGGAATGACTGATTTGTCCTCTGGTTCGTGGGATCTTATGACATATTCGCTTTCATTTTCGTCACTTCACCCAACGTGATTTGTGGATTGGAGGCCTGGGGATCGCGAGAATGGAATGACAGCATTGCCCTCAGACGTTTTTGGCTGTTTGTGGGAAGCTCGGGGACATTTTCGTCGCTTAGAATAGTTTGTTCAAGCAAAATGACGGAATGCCACTTTTGGTTTTCGGTTTGACGTGGGAAATATCGGGGTATTTTAGTCAATGTGAGAGTTCAAATTGTGTGGGTTGTTTATCGGATTGTAATGATACGAATGAGTGGTGTGGATGGGGAGGGAGTAAGGGTGGACAAACGGATATAGGAATCGCGGGTCGGGTTTGGGCGAGATGAGAGCGATTCGAGGATGGATTTGAGGAAGGCGACAAGGAGGTGCGAAACATTGTCGCGTTTCGAGTTGAAGTCTAAATCAGAGGAAATGACGCGGTCGACGTTTAGAATGAGTGAGTCTGTGTGGGGGACGAGCAAGTTGAATCGCTTGGAAACGACGTGGCAGCGGATGAATGTCTTGATGTCAGAGACTGAGTTGAAGATATGGAGGATGAGCAAATTCGGGAGGCGATCAAAACCGAAAAAAAAAAAGAAAGAAAAAAAGAGATGGTAAGAGGACCCGTGGACCCATTTTAAGTCTAGTTCTAGTGCTCAGATTTGCAATACCCAACCTGGCTCGTCCCGTTTATTTTTTAAACGGGTCTGGTCCAATCCCTCCAAATTTAGAAGGTAGAGCTTTTGGGAAGGTGAAAGTGATGGTGGAAATGGAAATGATGATGCCTTATATGGTTTTTAGGATTTGGAGGATCCGAGAAGATGTATGCCAAAGTCACTTCTTTTATATCTAATTCAGTTTGGATAATATACTTTGAGGCTACGACTTGCTAAAAGTTCCATCATGTTTCGGCGTATGACATGTATAAAACAAGAGAGAGAGAGAGAGAAAGACGTGAAGGACTTGAAGCGAAAGATTTAAGATTTCCTTCCAAATTCAAAACCAAAATTGAATAATAATAGAAATCCCATTAATTAAGGATAAACTAAAGAAAAATTAAAAAAAAAAAAAAACAGATGACAAACCAGAAAATCGACAACGAAACGAAAAGACCAAATGTGAATATAAGTAAAAAAAAGTAAAACAATTACAAAGTTGACGTAATTTACTATTTTGGAAAGACGTGTCTTTCGCCATTGAAATCCCTCAACAATCTCGTTCCTCTTCTCTCTCTCTCTCTCTCTTTCGATTCTCGGTTTTTCTTTCTTGCATAAACTCCCTGTTTACACATCATATGCTTTCTCTCCCTCTCTCTCCCCACCGGGCCACCCACCTTGTTGCCTGCTCGTTTCTCCACCCGACTCGGCCATGATTTTCCCACAAAACCCACATTTCTAATCCAACTTATCACCAATTATTCCAAAATCCGGGTTTTGTCTGCAAAAAAAGGTGGCTGTTGTTTGTCGGGTCCGATCCAAACATTTCCTTTTATTCAATCTCGGTTTGGTTAAGTGACCTTAAAATTTTTGAAATGGCGGCAACAGCAAGGACAAGAGTAGCGCTGTTGGGTGGTTTTCTGGTTTTTCTCGCTTCGGCAGTAGATGTCTCGGGTAACATGGTGTTTCCGGTGAACCATAAGTTTAAGGGTCCTGGGAAGCAGGTGTCTTTGGGTGCATGGAAAGAACATGATGCTCGCCGTCACCGGAGGCTTCTCGCCGGCGCAGACTCCGCTATAGATTTGCAATTAGGTGGCAATGGCCATCCTTCTGAAGCCGGGTGCGTAATTGCTTTCCTTCATCCACAATTAATCGTCTCTTTTTCCAAATTTTTCCTTTGTTGTTTTAACATCAAATTTCATTAGTAATGTTAAATTGCTAATGTTGGTAAATTAAGGCAATCTCTCTACTTCTGATGTTATATAATCTACTTGCTTAACTTAATATGTATTCATATCTGCCGCTAGCACTACAGTTCGATACCTAATCCCCCGTTTATTAGTAAAATATCTTTGTATTAAAAGCTTAATATTTATAAGCAACTGCGCCCCTTCCATGTATTGCGAGCTTTGGCAAATTAATATCAATTGAAGAAAATTGTCTCTTCTTTCTCCTTTTAAAGAATTAAAAAAATAAAAATCTGTTCTTGCGGTTTGTTAGTCTTGTTTTTATTGGTTCAAGGTAAAATTTTGAACTAAACGTCTTTTCACTGTTATATTTCGAACCCGTTTGGTCTTCTTTCATCCGTTCTATTGAATCGGAGTTTATTAGTTTGTTTCATAGGTTGCATCATGTGTACTTATGTTGTCATAGTTTTCAATTGGGTGCAAATTTAATTTTTATGACACTTATAGATTGCATTTGCCTGGCTGGATTTAGGCTCTACATTGCGAAAATCGGACTTGGCTCTCCTTCAAAGGACTTTCATGTGCAAGTTGATACAGGAAGTGACGTTTTATGGGTGAATTGTGCAGAGTGCAGCAACTGTCCTACTAAAAATAATCTTGGTGTATGTTTGCCTCCACCCTTGCCTTCCTTTTTCGCCCTACTTGATGATCTCCACAGCACTTGTCGTTATTGTTTTTGTGATACAGTTTAAGCTCACAATGTATGATGCAAAGAGCTCTTCAACTTCAAGCAAGGTTACATGTGATCAAGAGTTCTGCACTTCCTCATTCAACGGTAAACTTCCTGATTGCAAGGCAGATATGCTTTGCAATTATAGTATCTCGTACGGAGATGGAAGCACAACTTCTGGTTACTATGTCAAGGACAATATCCAACTTGATAAAGTCACTGGAAATCATCAAACAACCTCAACAAATGGAACCATAGTATTCGGGTGACTTTTGCGCCTTTGTCATACTAGTACTAGCTTAATAAGAGATACAAAACGAGATTACATTCAGCGTCTTTTTTGTTGCTTCCCATTGTCTGTTTGAACTGGCTTACTTTGAGTTTGCATAATTCATTGTTGCTATGCTCTTGCTGTGTGTGTTGCGGAATAGGTGCGGAGCTAAACAATCTGGGAATCTTGGTAAATCTCCTGGAGCAGTTGATGGGATACTTGGTTTTGGACAGGCAAATGCATCCGTAATTTCGCAGCTGTCTTCATCTGGAAAGGTGAAAAAACAATTCGCACACTGCTTGGATAACGTGAAAGGTGGTGGAATTTGGGCCATTGGGGAAGTGGTGGAACCAAAAGTCAAAAACACAACTCCGCTGATACCAAATCTGTATGTCACACAATCTCAGAATCCTTCGTAATACTTAACTTCATTAAAAAATATGCTGTAATTGGCATATGAAATTTGCGATAATCTTATTTATTGAAATGATCTCAGGCCACATTATACTGTTACGGTGAAGTCCGTTGAAGTGGGTGGCGATGTTGTAGATCTTCCCACAGATTTATTTGGCCTTTTCGAAGACCAGAATGGGGTAGTAATTGACAGTGGAACAACCTTGGCTTATCTTTCACCGGAGTTTTATGAACCCTTTATGAAAAAGGTGGTCACTGAAGATTTTTGTACTCTCCATTTTGATTTTGTTGTCTAACTAATTGCATTGCTTCCCTTTTTGGTTGTAAAACCTGACATTGTAATTTTTTTGGTAAATCAGATATATGCTCGACAGTCTGGATTGAAAAAGCATACTGTTGACGAGCAGTTTACATGTTTTGAGTATTCCAGAAAGTAAGCATTGTCATCTTAGCTATTACATTTGCAGATTAACTTAAGCAAAGCATGTGAATATACGAAGAGCAGCGAGGGTTGTTGAAACCAACCTCACTTTTCCTTGCGCGTTTTTCTTGCAGTGTTGATGATGGATTTCCAGTTGTGAAGTTTAATTTCAAGAATTCTGCTGTGTTGACTGCATATCCTCATGATTATCTGTTCCAGTTAAAGGCAAGTGTGTTAGATTCTCGAACAAAATTAAGTACCTTGATCTTGTTCCGTGCGTTCTTAACTAATTTACATTTGTCATGACATATACACAGGATGATGTCTGGTGTTCTGGTTGGCAAACCAACCCCATGAAATCTAAAGACGGAAAGTCCATGACTATTCTGGGAGGTAGAGCCTTGAATCACAAGTCAAAGACATATATTTATTAGTTGGTTTATTTTTCACATGAATTGGATTCTATTCATCGAATATTTTCATTGTTCCAATTTGCAGATTTAGTACTTTCGAATAAGCTAGTCGTGTATGATATCGAAAACCAAGCTATTGGGTGGACTGACTACAACTGTGAGTAGCATCCCATTCATTGTTTGATTGTTACAGTGTTTAATCTTGTGTTTCATTATCTTATGTCTTGTTCGGTTTGTTTTGATTTAGGTACTTCAAGCATCAAATTGAAAGATGAGAAGTCAGGGCAGGTGTACTCGGTCGGTGCCCACAATCTTTCTTCAGCTTCGGGTCTGATGACTGGAAGGTTATTGGCATTCTTCTTGTTAGTGATTTCCATGCTGCAAATATTGGTTTAATTCAACCAGAAGTGTCACAGCAGCCCACTCATTCCTTGCCCTTGATCCGTCTTTCCAGGTGGTGATAGTTTTTGTCCACCCTTTCTGGTTCGACCTCTTTATTTTTATCTATTTTTCTGGGATAAGCTTGTTTGCGATTTACATTTGAGCCTCATTGTCCTCCGAAATTCATTAACAACTCATAATGTTGGGTTGATATCTCTGAAGGATTCAGTGCATGCCTTTGATTAGAACATACGATTGGGATGAGCAGCAATCGGCATACTATCCGGGAATAGGATTCTATAGCATATAGTGTTGATACTAACAGATCAGAAAGGGAAATGAAATCCGCACACCTTTTGCAGAATCGGAGAGTTAGATGATTGGGATGAGGTACTGTAAAAATAAAAAATAAAAAAAGAAGACTGGTATTATTGTATGCTACAATGCTTCTCACTCTTGCTGCGAATTGTTGGTTGTAACGTTGTTGTATTAAAACTCATATTTTTATTATAGTTAACGAGTCTCAAATATTTCAAATGTATTGTATATATTCTGCCTCATTGTATTTGTAAAGAGGAAGGGTATGGACGGTGACGCTACTGAGACTAAAACTTGATTGCATGAGAGAATCTCTCGTGAGGGAGGCTTTACTTTACAAGGTTGTCCTCAAAAGCTGTACAACAAAATAAACCAGTGCCAGAAACAGTCCAATTTGGTATACATCTCTTTGGAAACCGTCATCCCTTTGAAAGAACTGAATCAAATTAGCATGCAAACGATGTGTCAATCGATTGAAGATAGAAAAAAGGAAGGATCTTTAGCGTATGAATGAATAAAGCATTTATGTTTCGGTTGTTTAATCACTGACCTTAGTTGGATCGCCTGAAGGGTCTGGATAAATTTCTGTGTTCTGTTTTTCTCTGGGGAACTTGCTGGAAATGGTTTTAGCAAGATCAGCCAAGTCTTTTCCACCCTCGATTGTTGCATAAAGACGGCGTGATGTCCAGAAATACGCTTTCGCAATGGCTGAGGAAGCTGATAAATCCCAAAACTCTTCATGTTCAATGACTTGTCCACTTATCTGGTTTAGAGTGAACTGGGAATTTATTCTTACGATCAAGTCTCCTCCGATAATGTTCTTCGCCTTCCCTTTGATTGTCCACTTGATACTCAGGACACTCGTTGATAACATGCTCATTTCTTGCACACTCTGTTCGTATGTAACAATAACAACGAAAGAAGTTTTGATCTTGCATTTCTGTTGCTTTCTATACAAGGAATTACAAAAATAAATCAAAATAAAGACGAATTCAGAAGACTCACCACAGAGGGCTTTTCTAGTGCACTGGTTATCCATAGCGGTCTCTTGTACTTGTCACGGCCGCTAAAACTTCTAACTGGATCCTACGATACCATAATTAACAAATCTTTAACTGGTCAACGCTTGAGAGCATCTTCTAACTGAGTATATATAAGCACATATACCACAATACATTACATGTTAAGTATTAGTTATATACCTTGTATTTAACAGAAACAGCAAAGGTTCCAAGGGCGCGATTGCCTTCTCGTAGCTCAAGGATATCGCGTACAAGTTGTCGAGCTGTAGACTCCACCAAGGGGCTACTAATGCACTCAAACTCATTGCATAGCTCCCCAAAGTTCAATCCATCAACAATTCTATCAGCCACTGTTCTTTCATCCGTCGCCAACAATTCTGATTCACTAGTACTACTGCTACTAGTCGGATCCTTTGTTACTGCATGCACCCCGCCACATGATCAGTTACAAGCTAATTTACTCGAACTTTTGTTACGCTAGTTAAACTATGTTTCACAGGATATGTTACTAAGGAAAAAGTATAATTTGTTGAATGAGTTGATGAATTCAATCAATTGAACTTTACATGTGATGTGTACAATGACACTCTACCTCTACCTCTAATCAGAAATTTGGAGTAACAGAGAAGTTCCCATTCCTGCTGATTAATTAGATGTTAATCTTGTTTCTAGCTAGCTGTTTGTTTCACTTTTATACGCAAACGGAAGCAAATTCCAACAAAGTACCAAATATCAACGTCGTAGAAGAAAGCAAAGAAACAATCTTAAAAGAAAAGCACTAGTGATTAACATGGTTCGACGTAAAGCCTAGGTGTGTAACTCTCACTAAATAAACAGAGATTACAAACGAGTGTTTAACTCTCACATCCCAAATCCCACAAATTTCAAATCCTAAAACAAACGAGTAGAGAACCCAAACAAAATGAGGAGATCATTCTCCCAAATTGTTCTTTGAACTCTAAAACTCACAAACTGACTCTTACAAATAAGCCTCACAAAGTAAACCAACTCTAAGGCCCTATTTATAGAGTATAGCACTTATACAGTGAAAATACCAATAGGAAGTCAATCCATGACTTAATAGTCAAGGAAATCAAATTAATAACTTAATCAAATAGGTAAATTATCAAAATTTCTCTGCCAAGCAAAGAATCCAACCAAGAAGTGCGAAACCCAGCCCATACAGAACACAAACACAAATAAGGAAATGCGTGAGGATTTCTCTGCCCTTCTCCGATTGATCGCCTGCCATCTTAGATCGATCGCCCTGAAGCCATGACTCTTCAAACGCTGTTTCTTCTTTGCTTCTGTCCGATAGATCGCTCAGATTTCTATTTCATCACTCTAATTTTGAGCCGTAAATCACAAGACTGTTTTTATTTATTCTGTATATCTTGAAACCAAATGTACTAAGTGGTGGCATATATTATACAGAAGAACATGAGATGTAATTAGAATAGAGAGGGAACTGCAAATAAAAGGGTAATTAAGTAGGTACCTCGCAGTATGAAAGGGTGGTGGTAATGGGAGGAGGAGGAAGAGGAGGCAGTAAAATTACGCTTGGAATTGGAGGTGGAGGTGAAAATTGTTGATTTAGCTGCATTAGTAGTGGTGGTAGTGGAGGAACTAGTAGTTTTGCGGTGGATGTTGGTGGCGGCAGCAGCAGTGGAGTTAGAGGCAATGAGGGCAGTGATGGAAACGGGGGCACTCATCTCTGGGTTCTCTGCTCCCTGCCAGTGCTAGTACTAGTCCTTCCCCCCATATCCATATTGGTTGCTGCTACTAGAGAGGGAGAGAGTATGTGTAAGCACATGCATGCATTGAGAGAGATGAGGATAGAATTAGAGCCTCTCTTTTTAATTATTTTGGATAGAATTTTTGGGGTCTTCTTTTTTGTGTTTGGTTGAATAAGGATCCTTTTTCGATTCATTCATCGTACATCGTGTGGTCAGAAATTCTTTTAGATTTTAAATTTTTTATTTAAAATTGAACACAAATAGTACCTGACGAAAATTAACCATACGATTTACGATTGACGGATACGATTAAATGATTATCTGGATCCTCACAAATAGGATCTGGAGAAGATCCTCATTCGTGTTGCTTGTAACACTGCATAGTCACTCAGATCTTGCCATGTCAGCTAGCTTTAACTCTAGGGTTTTTATCACAAATGATCCCTGAAATTGACCCATCACATCAAGATGGTCCTTGAAATTGAAAATACATCAATGTAGTCCCTGAAATTGGATGTTGCAAATTAATGTAGTCCTTCCGTCATAATTCCGTTAAAAATTCTGTTATGTGCTGATGTGGCAAGTGACGTGACATACTTTATATTAAAAAACTAAAAAAATTATTATTAAAAACTAAAAAAAAATCATTTAATATATATATATATATATTTTTTTTTTCTTCTTCTTCTCTTCTTCTTTCTGGGTTGCAGCGAACTTGGGTTTCTTTTTTCTTCTTTTTCTTATTTTTCTCCTTTTCTTTCTGGGTTGCAGCGAACTTGGGTTTTTTATTTTTTATTTTTCTTCTTCTTCTTCTTTCTGGGTTGCAGCGAACTTGGTTTTTTTTTGTTTTTCTTCTTCTTCTTTCTTTCTTTCTTTCTTTCTTTCTTTGTGGGTTGCAGGGGTGGGGGGAAGACGAAATTGGGGGTTTTTTTTTTCCTTTCTTCTTCTTCTTTTGGGTTGCAGGGGGTGGGGGAGACGGGGACGGGGGGTGTTGACAAACATGGGTTTTTTTTTATAATAATTAATTATTATTTTAACATTTAAAAAATATTAAATGATTTTTTTTTTAGTTTTTAATAATATTTTATTAGTTTTTTAATATAAAGTGTGTCACGTCACTTGCCACATCAGCACATAACAGAATTTTTAACGGAGTTATGATGGAATGACTACATTGATTTGCGAACCCAATTTCAAGGACTACATTGATTGATTTTCAATTTCAGGGACCATCTTGATGGGGTGGGCCAATTTCAGGAACCATTTGTGATAAAAACCCTTAACTCTATCATTGACTTGATGGGCGCCAACTGCCAAGGTGTAGTAAGGTAATATATATGGATCAGGATCCTCTCCTGAGCTAATGGTGATGATCCTCCTGAGCAAGTCCATCGAGCAGTTCAAACTTTATCCAACAGTTATAATTATTATAACTTTTAAAGGCGCCCCTTGTTTATAACCGTTGGATAAAATTTGAACGGCCCGATGAGCTTGCTCAGGAGAATCCTCACCATTAGCTCAGGAGAGGATCCTGATCCAATATACACACACACATACATATGTTTTGAAATTACAAAGATATGCATTTTCTTATATATGTATACATATGTGTGTATATATATTGTGCGTGGTAGCAAGGGTTCCTAAACTTTACCTCGTGGTTAGCTTTTATACTTGAATTTTCATGATAGTTTTTCTCGTTCTTCAACTTGTTGACTTTGGTCTTCCTTTAGCCTCATATTTTGGTGATAAATGCCTTGGTTTCATTGGCTTTATTTTTTAGAAAAACTAACAAAAAGTCTTAAAAATTTTTAGTCTTTAACGAAAATGACAAAATAAATGTGTAAATTAATAGTATCATGAGTGACTTTTCAAGGTAAAAATGTCATTAACATTAAAAGTAAATAGTACCAGAAATGTTTCACTAAGATCCCCTTATTTTTTTAGGTATGCTTACTGTACCATGTACAAAATTTCACTTTATTCCCACATTTAGATTTTTCTAAAATTTATTTCATGGAATGGTGATTCATGTTCCTTACAAATGGATTTTGTCAACTCGGTTGAAAGGGGCATTAATTTTGCAAGCGTTTCAAAGGCTCTTTGGTCTTTCATCCCAAACCCAGCCACAGACCCACCCAGCCGCGCGAACTTCGCACCGTGCGCCTCTGTTAGCACGTCTCAGACTGTGGAGCTGCTATCGTGCGCACATAGAATCTAAACACCCCCATCTCAGACTGTGAAACTGTAGGAAAATGTCCATTTGCATTCCATTTCCTGTTTAATTTTTACACAATCTGGGATATTATATCATTCTTTGATTTGGGATTTTCATGCAGGTTTGGATTGAATTAATCAGGGGCCTCCACTTACAAGAAGGCAAATAGGAATTGAATTGAAATAATCAGGGGCCTCCGTTTGATGCAGGTTAGTTTTCTACTAAATTGAATTGTGTTGCTTTGGAATTGCATTTGGTGAATTTTGACTTGGATTGCGAATTGAATTGAATTTGGTGAATTTGGATTGTGGATTGAATTGGAATGTTGAATTGAGTTGGATTATTTGAATTGAATTGGAATTGGATATGTTATGCCAATCTTCACCTTCAAAATTCGAGCTTGTTTCCTGCTGAATGCTGGCCGATCTTGTGTATCAATCCATTTTTTAGCTTCGATGTGTTTGGGGACTTTGGGGTTCTGCAAAAGATCTTTGAATCTTTTTTTCCTTTTTGTGGAATTGGGTTTGCTACTTTGGCTCATAAACTGATGTGGTTTAATTGCGTATTTATGCCTTTTCGGTATGATGTGTTTACAAACAAATTTATATTTTAGATTTGATATTCTATCGTAAAATAATAATTCAGGCAATGTATTGTGGATATAATCTTTTAATTACGTATTTATGGTGTTAAGAGTTAGTATAATCCAAGTATTTTCTCATATCTTGGCTTTTGTTTGTGTTGCAGTTAAGAATCTTGAGGTTTCTGATGCAAGATGGTGAACGCTGTTAAAGGACTGTTCATCTCTTGGTAAGATACTTGTACCAATTTTGTATTGCGCTTTTATTAACTTTGCAGAATTTAGCATGGTTAATAGGTTGTGGTTCCTCCTCTCCTTTATACATGTAGAAATCTACTTCAATGCATATAATGACAAGTTTAAAATCTTGTCTTGCTTGAAAATTATCTTGTCATTGGGTTGGCAGTTCTCTTTCTCTTTTGGGTCTTAGGTTTGACTTGTTTTCTATTGGTAGCTACAACGGAGTGTCCGCTCATCACTGATTCACAATAGTGTTTTTGATTTGAAAGTGAGCACTTGGATTTAAAGCTCCTGACTTGTGTACATTCTATGATGATACAAAGCGCAATCCACAAATAGATTTGGATTTATTCAGTGAAGTGATTTCTGTGGAGTTTGTATCTTTAGGCTTTTATTACCTGTTAATCCAGCTGTTTGGTTCATCCTAAAAGAATAGTTTTTGTTGCGTCTTTGACCATGTGATGCTCTCTTCCCTGTTTCTGAAAGCATTTGTGCTTCTCCTGTGCAGTGACATACCTATGGCGCAATTCATCATCAATTACGACAATTCACTGCCAGCTTCACAGCGGTTCATAATACATGTCTTGGATAGTACTCACCTTTTTGTGCAGCCCCATGCTGCCGAGATGATAAGAAGCGCCATTGCAGAATTTAGAGACCAGAATTCATATGAGAAGCCTACTTGAATAATTTGGAGACCAAATGTTTGAATCATATCATGGCTTACAAGCTTTACTCCAGCACTTTGTCGACTGAAGCTCTTAGTTAATAGGAATCCCAGCTCCCTCTAAGAGAAATTATATTACCTTGTAGTCGGAAGACAAGGAAGTTTGAGTGATACCATGCATTGTATTAAATGTAGTGAACCGTGTTTCGATTGCGATAATAAAATTTTGGTAGATCCTCTGTTTGCTGATCTTTAGTAATTGCTAGCTGTTGTTCAGCCACATGTAGCATCTAAAATGGGCAGAAATTCTCTTTAACGTTTTTTTTTTTTTCATAAGTGAACGGTTGAGATTTGACTAAATGAGATTTAGTTAAATCTCAACCGCACCTTTTTGTCATTTCAGCTCCTACAATGGGTGGAAGTAAAGCACAATGTGGGTGCCTTTACTTAGCAGTTGCTTGTTCTGGTTCAGCCATAGTGTATGGGCCATACAACATCTAAAATGGTTGGGGAACCTAAAGCTTGAAGCACCAAGGAACTATTACCTAGCTGTTCATTGTTGCAACTCGTTGCAATAGATGACTTTCCTAATTCTTGAATTGAAAAGTGGGCAAACGTTGAATTTAAACTAAAAGGAAGGAAAATAAAACTTGGGTGTTGTGGAACCATGATTTTTTAGAGTCAAAGTAAGGCGGATTGGAATATGCATGCCTCAGAAGTCCGACTATGTTCGTATCTAGTAACGCAATTAATTATTCGCATTTTAAATGTTAAATGTACCCATATTTAAATATTTAGAAAAAGAAGAAAATCTGATGAGATTTCGCACAATTGAAAATTAAACAAAAAAAATTATAAGTCCATGTTTGGTATTAATAGTATTGCTCCTTTGTAGTCCGATAATCTGATGAGATTTTCTTGGACAAAGTTTGTTTTGGTTTATTTCTTAGTATTACTCCTTTATAATCTTATAAATACGTGAATGGATAAGAATAAAGTAATTAAAGTTGGATTTATAATTCTACGAAACTGCAGGTCCTTGTGAAACTCTTGATTAGTTACAAGGAGGCATTGCGGCCATGGCCAAATGCTCGGTACTCTCACTCTGCTGCATGCTTTTTGTGAGTTTGGTCGTCAACATAATTGAGGCTGCCCCTCGAAGCTCTCTTGTCACTCATCTTCCTGGAGAGCCCAGAAAGTGATCCAGTTGTTCTGTGGCTCAATGGTGGACCTGGCTGCTCTAGCTTCGACGGATTTGTCTATGAACATGGTTTATTCTATCACCTGGAATCTGTGAAATGTGACAAAATCTTAGTATTTCTTGGCAAAAAATTGATGTGACATCATTAACTTTGAATATAAGATCAGATTTTCAGGTTAATTTACTTAATTAATATTAAAATCTTAGAGTGAAACCTATATTAACTTGAATACTTTGATTGACAAACAAAATAATAAATTTTTGTATTAATGAAGAAATTTAATAATAAAAATTATTAAATCATTCTAAAAATCATGCAGATACTAATACCAAATAGGAATTTTTATTTTTTTTTTACTCAAATTTGAATATTGTGTGAAATCTGATGAGATTTTTTTTTTTCAAATTAAAATGTTTTATTTTAATTTTAAATATTGATGTTTTTAAATTAAAAAGGGGTACATTTTAATTTAAATTAAAACTAATGAAAAGGACTTGAAAAGTTTTAGTTTTAATAAAAAACCATGTTATAAGTTTTGTTTAATGATTAGTACAAGACCCATAAAGCAGTTCAACTAAAAATAGTCCAACTATAATAAATTATGATTTGTCGATTTTACCCCTAACTTTTTTAGGTTGAATTCCAGATTTTCGTCGTTAATGGAGTTCATTGTTGTTTTGCAGACCTTCTTCTTTTCTTTGAAACAAAAATATAGATCCTTATGCTATTTAATTTATATTTTGTATTATTTCGTTGAAATGTGGTCGTCGTTATTATTCATAGTGTATTTGAGGTAATGTTTTTCAATTTTTCTTCGTCAGTGGAGTTCATCGTTTGTTTCTCCAGAAAATAAATTTGAGATCTGCATGTTATTCAATAATAACGACGGGTCACTGTTTTTGGACTGTAAAAATAAATTGTTTCTGGAATCTAAGTCACTGTTTCCAGAGACAGTGTTAGTTTTTCCAAAGACAGTTTTAGTTTTTCCAGAGGCAATGTTAATTTTTTCAAAGACAGTGTTAGGTTTTTCCAGAGACAATGTTAATTTTTCCAGAAATAGTGTTAGTTTTTTCAGAGACAGTGTTAGTTTTTCCAGAAACAATTACGGATTCAAAACATAACGGGTCGCATTGTTTTCTAAAAACGTGGCAAAAAAATCATACTATTTCCTAGAAATGTTTAACATTAACAGTGTTATGAAAGTTGAACGCCACGGTTGAAGTCACTTTTCTCTCTCTTTCTTGTCTGCTTTTTCTATTGTCTTTTTCTTTTCCAAATTTTGTAATTGGGGAAGATGGTTCTATCACAGGTAGAGATTTATTTTTCTTTCTAGTTTTATGGAGAAATGGGTGCAAGGAGTTGGAATTTTTGGTTTTTTCCAATTCCATGGAAAATGGATTCAGTTTGAGTGTTCTCCTTCTTGATTCAATTGCACAGCTCTTTTCTTGTTCGTTTCTTTTTAATTGTACTTTTGGAGATTAGATTCAATAATTTGGGATTTTTCTTCTTCTCGAAGTCTAGTTATTCTCCAAATCTGAATCTAATTTGGACAAGGAAATTCAAAAACTGATATATGCACCAATAATGAAGGAAGAAAAACCCAGAAAATGAAACGATGATCGACGCTCTGCTTGGAGCTGACGTGAGTTTTCTCCTTCATGAGAACAAACAAGTTTCAGACCTACGCCTCCTTGTTGGGGTAATTTTGGAAACTTATTTTTGTTTCTGTTGGGCCCTGTAATTCAACCCATGTAGAATTGGAGGCCTTTGTCTTTATGGTTAATTTTGAGGTGCTTTTGGTTAAAGAAAACTGTGACAGCCCGTCCCGGAAAATATTGATTTTATAATTTATTAAGTGATTTTACGAAAATGCCCTTTGAGGCACGCGCATTGTTCGAGATTAATCGTTGTGTCGTGCCATCTAAGATTTGTTTCCTTAGCATATTCTCGTAGTACTCGTCACTACGGACGCGTGGGCTCAAGCGGTTCGTGATTTGGAGTTATATCGAAAAAGATATTAAAGTTTGAAGTTTGGGCATTTTGGGAATTATAAGAATAAAATATGGAATTCTTTTATGGAAATGGACGGCCCAGATTTAATGAGGAATTAATGGATGGCTAGGATTGGAAGAAATGAGTTTATGTGTGTGTGTGTTGTGGCTGGCGGAAGAAGAAGGAAGAAGAAGGGATTGGGCAAAATCTGCCCAACCAGAGGAAGAAGAAGAGAGCTTCAGGAGAGAAGGGAGAGAGACTGACGAATGGGGAGAGGAGAGAGGAAGAAGCCCAGCCAATCGGAACAGGGAAAGGAGGAAAGGAGGGAGAAGGTGGCGCGGGGGATCGGCCGGATCCCCTTGACCCGTTTTCGGACCCGGTCAGCACCCGTGTCCATGTTCGATGATTTTCATCCGTTTTTCCGGCGAATTGATCCAACAAACGTCATGGGAAACACTCTAGGACCCTTCCTCTACCCATTCCACCTCAAATTTGGAGAGATTTGGTTGTAAAAATGGAAGAAACCGTGCAAAAAGGGGCGCACGGGTTGGGTTCATTTCCGCCACGATGTGAAGCAATTTCTTCCAATCACCACCACCCATGGCATCCTCTTGAGGCCTAGAACAAAGCCCAAGCAGTGGTTGAGGCGTTGGAACAAGTTTGGAGGTCGAATTGGAGCACACCAAACCTAGGGTTCCGACGGGTTTTGTTGGAATTGGAGGCTTTGCCGACCGAATTGGCCTTGTCCACAGGTATGAAAGTTGTTCTACTCATTGAGATCTTCATTTCTGTAAATTTTGGTAATTTTTGGAGATAGTTGGATTTTCCGGCGAGCCGGGGCGGCCGACCGCCACCCACGGCGGCGCGTGCGGCGGCGCGTGGCCAGTGGGCCGCCAATGTCATTTTTAAACTATATTGGATGTCCTGAGTTCAGTTTTGATAGTGGCTTAACGTTGGTTGATCATTTGGACTTAAATTCGTTAAGATGCATGGTTAGGCCAAAATATGAATTGACGATCCGACCGTCGGATCGTCACCAAACTTTGGTACGTAGTAGTACGTAATATTTGAAGAATGTAGGAACTTACGGATCGGGAATTCGATGGACGGATCTCCCGGAATTGGAGTTGTAAGTTCATAAAATATAATGTTAATCGTCACTTAGTTCGACAATTGATGGAGATCCGACCGTTGGATGGTCATGAAATTTTAGGATGTTGTTCTAGAGATTTATTGTGGACCTCTGGAAGTTACGGATTGGAAATCTGAGTTGCAGATCTTCCGGATCGAACTTCATAATGACGTGTTCTATATAAGTTATATATTCTATCGATATGATTTCTGAGGCATGATTTGATGGTTGTTCTAGGCGCCGATCGTCATGACGCCTTGATGTGTTGTGCTAGGGAGTTGCAGGGCAAACTCCAGGTGAGTGGGCAGTTTATTTCAGTATATATATATATATATATATATATATATATATATATACACTTAACGTTTTCCCAGAAATCGATTTTTGAATGAAAGTATATTTTGAAATGCCATGCATAGAAATTACATGAATTATGTGAATTGATATATGATGCATATATGTGAATTGGTGCTGCGGACGCGCAGGTGAGTATCAGGTGAGTTATATTTGGTTCATTGAATTGTTTGATGAGATTTATGTTGATAGCTCATAACCTGCACCCCTGGTGTTAGTGCTTATGTTATTCACCCGCATCACACGCTCACCTTGGATCCAAGTAGATGCTAGTCGTACAGACCACTAGAGGTGGTTCCGACATGCTAGTCGTACAGACCATTAGAGACGGTTCTGACTAGTAGGTGACCTTAGATTATGTGCACAGATGATTGATGAGAGAAGCACTAGAGCGTATTATTACACCATCCGAGTCGTACAGACTACTACAGGTAGTTCCGACTCATGTGCAGCGTAGTGCCGTACAGGTCGCAGGTGGTGACTCCGGCAGTGCCGTACAGGTCACAGTTGGTGACTCCGGCTGGATTGGATATTGAGCTTTAGAATCAGCCGTACAGGACCACTGCAGGGTCTCCGGTTGATTTATTATTTCACCTGATTTATGTTGATGCATCCATATTATGTTTTTGGCGCATGGCATGGCATATTTTCTGAAAAGTGATAAAGAATGGTGTTTTGAGGATTTTGAAGCTATATATATTTATATATGCTATTTTTCTGGGAAAGTATACAGGTTTTACAGTGAGGGGTTAGAACTTTGATAAAGAAAAGATTTGAAAAGACTTGTTTTACTGACCCACTCAATTTTGTTTTGCGCCCCTCCAGGTTCGAGTTAGAGCAGAGCTTTGGTGACCACGAGGAATCCAACGGTATTCTGACAGAATTCACAATGGTATTTTTAAGCTTCCGAACTGTGTAAATGGTTACGTCACTCTCACGTGACGGCCAGCACGCCCTCCTTCGGGACGGGGTGTGTCAAAAACTATATGATGGTTTTTTATTAAAATAATCTTGGTCCAAGCCTTTTTCATTAAAGCTCCCTTTAAATTATGTACATTTTAATTTAAATTATGTGTACATTATAAATAATTAAAAGTTGAATTTACATTGAGAAAATACGTAAACTTTACTTAAGAAATTGGTACATTTTATTTTTACATATATTTATATAACAAAGTGGTATATTTTTATGAAAAATGAGTACACTATAAATAAATCATGGGTACAAAAAAAAAATTTTAAATATGGGTACAAATGAAATTTTTAATCAATAAAATAGAAAAATGAGGAATGCAAACCTAATTTCTACTTAATATTATGTGTATATGTAGGACCATTCAATTTTGTAGAAGGAAAACCAAAAGAAGCATTGCCTGTTTTGCATCTTAATCCATATAGCTGGTCCAAGACAAGTCAAATTAAACATTATTCATGTGGAAAGCTTACCATTTGTTTGCCCTTACTATTTTATCATAAATTTCTTTTTCTTGGCCATAAATTAGTAACCAATTAATTGAATAATTATCAGGTTTCCAACATAATTTATTTGGATTCTCCTGCTGGTGTTGGGTTCTCTTACTCTCAAAACCAAACCAAATATATAACTGGGGACATCCAAACTGCTTATGATACCCATGCCTTTCTCCTCAAGGTAACTAATTTATTTTCCTAATTAATTAATCTACTTCTAATGACTGATCATTTTACTTATCATATGCTTATTGATTATAAAGGAGATTAATGTCTAAGTAATTGATTTATAAAAAACAACGTTGTGTATTTTTGCTGCTATATCATTTCTTTTTCGTTTCGTTTTCTCCTTCTATTTTGTTGCTAAGAAATATATGTTGTTTATGTAACCACAGTGGTTTCAGCAATTCCCAGAGTTTCAACCAAACTCGTTGTATTTCGGGAGAGTCTTATGCTAGAGTCTATGTGCCAACTCTTGCTTCTCAAATTGCAAAAAGTATCTAATTAGTTAATTGGTGTTTACATAATTACAACATTACACTAATTGCATATGTATATATGTATCTATTGGATTTAACTTCTGGTCTGTAACAATATGCTGCATTTTCTACATATATGTATAGGTATTATAAAAATGGAACAAAACCAACTTTAAATCTGAAGGTGCGTATTCTATCAAGTCGACCTGCGAAAATTAAGTTATATAAACTGATTTGTTTCACCACGTTATTAATTGTAGTAAAACGTAAGTGTAATGTGTGTAATCAGGGTTACCTGGTGGGGAATGGAGTCGCAGACCGAAAATTCGATGCCAATGCTTTAGTCCCATTTGCTCATGGGATGGGTCTCATTTCAGAACAAATCTTTCAGGTAGCTAACTGGCTAGAGTACTGATCACGTAATCAACTCACACATATTATGTTTCGTTTTCTGTTTTCCTTGCTGAATTTCCACTGCCAAAAGTATGTGTGAGGCAAATATCTGAGATGCCTGTATGTTGCAGGAAATTATAGCTACTTGTGGTACTGACCTCCTTAATATTCCTCCTTTCCAATCGTAGTCTATGCAACGAAAAGTTTCAACCATTCAACAAGGTGCAATTTTTAGCTCTTTTATTCAACTTAACTAGATTCAAACTTGTCACATTATTAATTATAATCTAAGCACAACTATTTGATTAACTAGGCTCTTGCCGGACTAAACATCTACGACACCCTTGAGCCTTGTTACCATGGCCCTGGAACAGATAATAACAAGAATTCCAAAGGAAATAATACAAGCAGCTTACCGTTAAGCTTTCAACAATTGGGGACGACGACAGAGAAGCATCTGGGAGTGAGGAAAAGGATGTTTGGCTGAGCCTGGCCTTTTCTAGCAAACGTAGAAAAAGGCATTGTCCCATCGTGGCCTCAGCTCGCAAAGACGCTGAATTCCCGTGTTCCTTGTGTTGTAAGTTACTCTTAAACTTAATTTAATTAGTTTAGGTTAATCTTTTTTAATAATTAATTTGGATATCAATTAATAAATTTTTCTGCAGAATGATGAAGTCGCAACGCTATGGCTGAACACTCCAGAAGTTAGGGAAGCAATTCATGCAAAACCAGTAAGCTTGCTTGATTTTTCTTTTTTTCTGCAGAAGTTAACGATCTAAGTAAAAGAAAAAAAGAATGAATGAATGAATGACGTGTAGCAGGAAAGTGTGGCTGGTCCATGGGAGTTATGCACAGATAGAATAACTTATTCACGCGATGCTGGAAGTATGATCCCTTACCACCAAAACCTTACAACCCAAGGTTATAGAGCACTTGTTTTCAGGTAATTAATATTTATTAATCAAATTAATCAAATTCTAACTGTAAAGTGAAACTGAAAGATGTGGATTAATCTAGCTAATTAATTTTTTTAAAAAAAACACACAAATATGCAGTGGAGACCATGATATGAGTGTTCCGTACACTGGGAGCGAGGCATGTTAGCGTAAACACAACACCAGGATCATGCAAAGCAAGTTACCGTGATCAAAACACAAAACCATAAACCATAAAGCAATGCACAGAGAGAAAACATACCCGCAGAAGAGTTCGAAGCTGCTGCCATGACTGATTTCTGCAGCAAAGTCGTGGTGCACCTTCTCCTCTCTTCAGTAAACGAGACTCTCAACTAATAATAGGTCTTAGTCTTATATTGAGTATTTACTGCGAGAGCAGAGGCCACCATATATATACTACACAATCTTAGCCAAATTCTATAAGGATTCCTCTATTAAAATCCATATCGAATACCAATTCATTCCAAATAGCAGTCCAGTTACAACATGGATTTACAAATCCATTCCCAACAAGACTTCCTACTCAATCTCTAATCCTACAACCAAGTTTACCGATTCATACTCATGCTCATATTCTAACAAGGCATGGACTGCATCACTTGGATATAAGATCTTAGATGAATGGAGACCTTGGGTCTCCTCTGACGACCAAGTTGCTGGCTACTTACAAGGATATGCAAACAACCTCACCTTTCTCACCGTCAAGGTCTGCATGCACTCTCTCTACTATACTATGAATTAGTGTTGCAGTTTACAGATGTTTCTTTTCTCATAAATTAAAGAAAAATCTATAAATATATGCAGGGAGCTGGACACACTGTCCCGGAATACAAGCCACGGGAGGCACTCGACTTCTTCCAACGCTTTTTGGACGGGAAACGCATTTGATTGACAATAATACGACGAAATTGACCAAGCTCCAGCAACTGCCGTTCCTTTTTTATTTTCACTTTTCAACACATCTCCCCTTCATTTCTGTATGTATCCATTCATTGAAAGACCAGTTCATTAGTCCATTGAGTTTCAACTTCAGTCTTACAATATCAAAGAAATTATTGAAGGCGAGCCTTGGCCCAACGAAAAGAGCAACCTTTTCCGAGTGGTGGAAACAACCTCTTAATTTGCAAAGGAAGAGTAAGGTTGCTTACAATAGACATTCCCATCTCCGACTCTCGCAAAGCGGGATGCCTTGTTGGCTTCGGGTCGTCTTTTTTACAAAATAAGAAATCATTGATTATCAAGTGATTACCAAGAATTTCAATAATTTTCTCTTCTTTTTAAAAAATTATGGGTGAGACAGACATAATTAAACCCATGACCACATCTAACCTTGTTATCAAATCAAATTAAGTTCCTTAGCATTAAACCAATGAAAACAACCCTCCCTAACAATAATATATGTACGGACGTCGTCATCGTTTCATAAACAAACTCAAATCAACCCTCACCAAATAAATAGTAATATTCTGGAAATTTCAGAAGAGTTGTATTGAATTTCAGCGGTTATGGTCCTGATGAATGAATGATACTAGTCAGGTTGTGATTGGGACAAATTAAGATATGGTGGAAGGAAGCTTCGGTTCCTAAAGTCAAAAGTTAAAGGAAGGAAGGAATGAATAACAGGGCAGGCCACCAATTTAACCAACTTGGCTTGGATTGGATGACGCCAACTACCACAAGGGAGCAGCTGAGATTTTTGGCCATCAGATGTTTGATCATCGAATCCTTGCCTGAGTACCTAATGGCTGACAACCACACGGTATAAGATATCTCCACCAATCGATTGCCAAATTAAATGCAAATTCAAAACTCAGCCAACTAACTAACTAACAACAACAACACACGACTTATAATTTGCAGAAAAGCTAATTAATTAGCTTATAAAAGATCTTGCTTGCAACTGGAGCAACATTACAATTGCAAGTGTGTACATCTGAACACGACAGGCACTGCTGAAAATAGAAACAAAAGACAATTCAAGCTGAAAACTAAGATGAGCCTTCATTCATTCATTATCACAAAATTATTATCCACACGTCGAAATACATGATTTTTTTGTAAACAGAAAAACGAAAAACAAAAAATAGTCGGAGAGTTGGATTTTTTACAAAAAAATTCCAATTTTCCCAGACATTGCTAATATAGTCGGGAGCACCCCCCACACGACCTCTCCGGTCAAAAGTTTAACTTTCATTGACCCTACAAATCACTTCTGTGTTGTAGAATAACATAGACAGGAAGGCAAAAGAAGATGAAGACGAGAAAATATAATAAATAATACAAAACAAAATTATGATAGGATTCGAGAAGCAAGCAGGGGAATTCAAACCTTCTTCCACACCTTCTTGTCTTCTTTTGTGGGCGTAAACCTAGGCAGATTCAATAATGTGTTCACTCGAGAAACTCCTTCCAAAGCTGACCACTCTACACCTGGTTCCGAATTCATATCATCTGCAGCATTCTCCTTGCTTCCTCCTTCTTCGTCTTCTTCCTCGTCTGCAAGGATCTCTTCAGCAGTTCGGACAGTCCCCGAGTGGACCAAAGAAGCTGTCTCCGAGAGATCTTCTTCGGCATTTACCTCATTCGCTGTAGTAGGCTGCTCCTTCTCCTTCGACCCGTTATTAGCAGCAGTTGATACTGTGTTTGAGTCTAAGTCAAGGAAGAGACAAACTACAGCACAGTCATCTACTTTGGAAGTTGGGTACTTCTGTCTCCACACTCGAACTGCTGTCTCTACCAGTGCTCGAGCTGCAGAAGAACGTGCTGGGGCTGTTGCTATAATGTCTACCACTTCTTTGTTAGAGAGGACATCCCAAATCTGCCAAGAGAGTTTTAATCTTAGATTCCAAGAGCACGAGGAATAAGAGGGGGAAAAGGAAAGGAAATGCTATATATATCTTTTGTAAATAGCTTAAATTAGCTGGCTACATACCCCATCTGTAGCCAGGACTATAAATTCATCCCTCTCTGTGAGACGCCGATAGGATACATCTGGTACAGAGATCAGACCAAAATCCTTGAGGCAGAAATCTCCAAAAGCGCGTGCCATGGCAAGACCAGGAGAGTCAGTGTTTGGCAGCCAGACCCGAGCAACCTCAGGTTCATCCTGAAGAGCAAAAACGCGCCCTCTACACTTACGAATTCTCTCTGCTTCAGCTGTTAGTGAGGAAGATTAGGGAAAAAGCAGGTAAGAAGAAACAACTTAATCACAAGAAGCTAGTAAGCAGATCACAGTTGACCATAGTATGCCTTCCCTGTATACTATTGCATGTAGATGAAAGCCATTATCCAATGTACCAGGAAAATTCACTCTCTATAATTAATGAGAAGTTATTTCTATTATATCTGGCCTCAAGTTTCACAATACAGATTCAGAAACTACCGAGGCATGACAAAAAAAACGTGAATATAGTCATAATTCTAATATAAATCCTACGCCAAAATAAACAGGGTCAAGTCTATGAAAAATATATTTCATATCTGAACATCTTAACAACAGAACAAAGTGTTTTGGGAACTTCAAACACACCCCCAACTTGAATTTTTTTCATGTATCAAGCATCATTGGAAATGTGACTAGATCAGGTCTTGCCAAAATCATAAACCAAATTTGAAAAACTAGTAAACTGAAAACTATTAAGAGAGAGGAGGAGCCAGGTGGAAGAAAGATTGATACCTGGAAGATTTGGTTTCAGATCCACAGTCAATTGAATTGCACTTAGAGTGTCATCTATTCTTCTCGTGCACAGAACGGCTCGGGAGTCCCCAACATTTCCAATGATTAAATCCCGACCCTAAGAAACACACCAATACATGCATGATCAAGATGAGCACATCACCAAAAAGAAAACAATAACTCAGAACAAGGTGGCAAAGGATATGAAAGCACCTGTTTAATCAAAGTTACTGCTGTTGTCCCACTACAAAAGCAATCGATACTTGGTGTTGTTCGCAGCTCCCTGTCCATAACTTTAAAAGCCTTCAGAAAGGACTCTCTCAGTGTCTGAAAGATCTCAGGGTTTTTTTCTGTTTCATCAACATCCACAGAGGGCCTGAAATCTTCATCAACAGATACAAAAGCAGTATCATCTGAATTCAAGCTTCCTGCAGTGTTGAGGGTGATCTCTTTGAGAACTTCATCATTGACCATGTTCACTTCCCAGTTTGCACTCAATTTCAGAGGAAGAGAGTCCCTCACTCTTTTAGCAACCATATGACCAAATGGACCGTGCCCATCGAAAACACCACAGAAAACTGTGTCTGTTCTCGAACCGAAATTCTGAAATCCATATTTTTAAAATTTAGACAATAATAACATTGTTCACCGCTGGATATGTTTCCTCTTAAGATACATATATCACAGCAAAATCTCAAAACGTAACATTCAGAGAACAAGGATCAAACATGGATACAAAATATAATAGTTTAAAAGCACGGATAAAAAAAAAGGATCAAACTATCTGAAGTGAATGTTAATATATGCCAAATGAACACATTGACAATGATGGTGAGCCAATTGCTCTGCAAACAGGGACTTGCGATAGCCAAGGAAAACGATCAAACAAAGAATTCAACTGCCACCACAGAAGTAAGGCTTGCTAGTTTGGATAATAATATCCTTGCGGAAAAATAGGTTGGACAAACTTAGACCAACTAATACAAACGGATAAAAGGAACGCTTTTTTTCTTTAAGAACAATTACAGGAAGCACAAAAGCTGAAGATTGACATCAGAAATAAAATGTTGCACAGGTAAATTTTACTTCCAGATATAAAATGATCAATCAGTTAATATATTAATTAAGCTGCACAAAAATATATAGAAAATGAAAACAACCGAGTGAAGTAAAAGAGCTAATTACCTCCCACACAATCATGGCATCTTGATTGGTTCCTTTCTTGCCCTGCTGTGTAAACAAAGATGCAACTTCACTGGACCCATTGAGGAACATTCTCTCGGGAATTCTGTGCAGCCGTTCTTCCCGGCGGTAATCAAAGGAAGAATTTCTCGAGCCCATTCTCTTCTTCGAGCTCTTCCGCCGCCGGACTCCCCAGGAGGGAGACGATGGCGAATCGGGCAGAGGGCTCCTGCTTTCTGCAGACAAGCAGGAACCCATTCTCAGGGCCCTGATAATGTTTAGTAGGCACTCCAGAACAGCTGATGAGCAATACAACCCCCCACTCTTTTTTATTGACGGATCCGTCGTCGCAAACGCCCTTCAATTTCACGGCCTTTGATTAACCATCCAAATCCAATCACTAAATTCACTCACTTTTGATCAGATTAATCCACAATCTGCAATCAAATTGCCAAATTTTGCCAGCAATCACTTGAAACTTTTTTACTTTTTCAGGAAATGAAAGCACTATTCTCTTTCAATAACCCCCCTCTCTCTCCCTTTCAGATCAGGAAAGCAGATCTACGTAAGAAGATGTATTTCGGAATATCCACTTTTTCACCATGAATCATTGTCCCCAAATCCGACGAGAAAGCTCACCAATTGCACAACCCCAATGGGTTCCCCTTCCTTTCTCTGATCAAACTTGAATTATACGAAACCAAAAGAAGAAAATGCCCAAAATTAGAGCAGTGCAACAGAGAGAGAAGGGCAGAGCAGGCAGCTCAGCTCATGGCTCTGCATAAAGCAAGCATCTTTGTGAATGTTATCAGAAGGGAGGAAATGGGTACAGAGCCAATTTTAGAGAGAGAAGGACATGAAGGAGGGAGAAGGATAGAGGGAGAGAGAGAGAGAGAGGCTTTCAATGTGAGAAATAATCGCAACGACCAACGGCAACTGAAATATATAAGATTGCAAAAATACCCGCTCTTACACTATGACCCGACTTTCTAGAGAGAGGACGAGATAGATTCTCTTCTTCTTTTTTCCCCCATACACATTCATCGTCTTTCTATTTGTGTGATCACGGTTAAGCTACGTCAATATTATATATTGATTTTTTTATAAAGATAATAGGACAAAAAAACATAGACTACACAAATAAAAAAGAGGATGGAAGTGTATGAGAAAAAAAAGAGGAGAGAATCCATCTCCAAGAGAGAAACCGAGGGAAGGAAAGACCCAGACCCTCTAGAGAGAGAAACCTTTAGTGTGAGAGTCGTTCGGTTCACATGATTGTCGGAGTTTATTGCATGTATAATACTTGGTTGCTTTGCTCCCCTTAAATAACATAATGCTCGTTTTACTCATATTCATTGAATCGTTTATATTTATGATACACATTTACTCAATATTATGTCTTAAGATAAGAACAAAGATTAAGATAAGAAATGATAGGTTTGGTAAAATGAGAGAGTTTATTGTATAAATATAAAATAAACTTCCCACCCATGCAGCTAATAAAGTAATTAATCAACTGAAATCAGACAGTTGAATGTTTGGAGATGATTTGTTTGGTAAAATTGTTATTGGTACAAAATGGATCAGATAATGTAGAAGGAATTGATTAATTGATTTATCATCATGTGACATCTTTTATCCACGTTAAGTACAAGTTTTTCTCCACATAATTGTCTTTTATTCAATAATATGTAAGTTGCTCTTCAAATAATGGTCTAAAACAATTTATTTCTATGAACATTACATATAGAACGTTGTAGATTTTTAGATGTCTAGTATATAGAATATACAGACAGACATACATTCATCATCAGGATTCAGACATATTATTTAAATAAGAAAGCCGGACTTGTGTAGTTGACTGATCCAACTCAACTCATTCGAAGGAGTTTTCGGGTGTAATCCACGAGTTTTGAGTTCAAAATCTCTCTTAATGTAATGTGAGTTATTACATTTTACCTACAATCTTGAGAGCTTTGTGTCTACAGATCATAAATAACGACCAATTAAGAAACTCTGATCTGTAGGACAATAATATGGTTTGCCCTCCCATCTTACACGCGCGCGCGCGCACACATATATATATATAGGAAAAATTAATATACAATCCCTAGTTACTATTGTTCATTGACTGAGATCTTATTAGTTTTTAAATTTTGATTGAAGTCCCTAACATTAATGTAATAATGAATTTACATGTAATATATATACTCACACCTCTATTAAACTCCTAATTAATTTTCAATTCAAACATTTCTAAAATATAAAAAATAAGAATAAGTTTGTACCCATTAGTTTTTTTATAAAAAGATTCTCAAATTTTTAATCTTAAATGTACCCATTCATATAATTTTCAATTTTTTTTTAATCTTAAATGTATCCATTCTTAAATGTACCAATTTTTTATTTGTAAAATGTACCATTTTTTAATATAAAAGGAACCCAATTTTTCAATATAAAATTCATGCAAATTTTTTTAATCCATTTTTAAACTTTTATGGGTACATTCTTTTTTGTAGATTTTGAGAATGTATTCATGTCAAGTTTAATCGAAGAAATTTACTAATATTATTAAGCCTAATATCTTTTTTTTCCTGTGGTTTTGAAGAATGTACCCATGTTTTGTTTTCGTACAATAATTTTTTTTTTTTTTGTTAATTTTGATGAATGTACCTATATATATGTATATTTACACACACACACACAATATAATAGAGAGTAAACTTTATATTTTATTATTTTTAATCCCACAAATTATGGGTTTTATTTAAAATCTCATTAATATAAACAATTTCAAATTTCAAATTTTAATTTTTAATTTAAAAACTATAGTAACTTACATTATTACATTAATGTCAGGAACTTTGATCAAAAACTAAAAACAGACAAGATTTCAATCAAAGAATATTGATAGTTAGGGATCGCATCCAAAGTGTTCCATATATATTCATGCAAGAAAAGATATATACAAACAGTATTGATCCCAACTATATATACGTATATATATACATATATATGTATATATATATATATATATATAACACAGTAGTATTAAGTAGATACAAAAGAATTTTGAGAGAGGATACAAAAATGGAATAGATTTGAGAGTTTCACTGTGTGGAGGCATATATCAGATATATATAATGCAACACAGAAAACAGATATATAAGAGCACGCAGTGCATGCATGTTTTGTAGAAAACGAACAGCTGTGAAACACATCATTTTGTCCCTTAGAAATGCGTGGATCCTCGTCATTTCTACGTGTGACTGTCACTTCTCAGCAATCAGCTAGCTGCCAACAATTCTATTTTTGTATCATGCATGCATGGCACAGTACCATGTGTCATTTTACTTATCAAATATATATGCATACAAACTTTTACAAGTGCCCGACTAAATTCGTAGATTCTGTCGATCGATCGGTCTCTTTGTTTTCAAAGTAAATTCCTAATTTCTTATTTCTTGACCTAAACATTTACAAGTGCCCGACTAAATTCGTAGATTCTGTCGATCGATCGGTCTCTTTGTTTTCAAAGTAAATTCCTAATTTCTTATTTCTTGACCTAATATATATACATATATATTTAAGTATATAAGTATAATGTATTCTTTCTAAGTTTCCAACAGGAACATGGGTTCGATCATCTACGTATATATATGCTTTTAGATCTCTCCCTCACTCCCTCGTAGAAAATCGAATATTTGTTATATTATATATGTATGTATATATGTATGTATGTATTAGATGCTAGGCTTGCTAGCTGCCACGTCCACAATCTGTAGCTAGCAAGATAAAACAATTAAGAGAAAACAATGGACTACGTACAGTGACGGATCTAGGATTTTAAACTCGGGGGATCCCAATAATAAAGGTCAAAAAATTTATAGACAAAAATAACATTGAAAATTTAAATATAATACATTTCATTCAAAAATCATATGCAAAACAATATTATAAATTATAAAATCATAATTCAAACGTCCATTACGAGGTTTCATAAGTTACTAGGGAGTACTAAGTTATTGATTATCTAACATAGACCACTAAATTTAAAACACCGGTCAAATAAAACTCTCCCCAAACTCCCACTATGTTTCTAACCAAACACACCATTTTTCTCTTTTACTAGTTTCTAAACATCCACATTCTCTCTCACTAAGAACACAGCTGCCATACCTCCACCAACCGCCTCCCTCCCCATTCTACCGAAGCCACAGCAGCTCCACCCCCAAATTTCACAAACCCATGACAGATCATATCCATCTTACTATCCTTATGTAGGAAATTTCACCCATAAGAAAAATTACTAAGGTGGTTGAAATAATTTGGGGAAATTTGGGCTTATGTACTGCCCCGCCAGACGACAGAGAAAGGTTGGAGGAGAAGTGGGTGGCACCGATGAATGAGACCATGGTAGAAGCAAGGAGGAGAGAGGCTGGAATGGTCCCTATTTTCTTTCTTCTCCGTACGCGGTCATCTTCTTCGAGAAGAAGACAACCACTGCAACCTACAACCTGCACAAACCTCATGCTTGAGTACGAGGGGTCCCCGGAAAATTTCTAGCAGCGATTTAGGATCGCCGACGGGTCCTGGGACCTCCCAGGTCCCTATGTGGATCCGTCCTTGATTGCGTAGAGATGAATGTCAATATGGGATGTGGATCTTCTTCAGATTCTCTTTATTAGGATCCTCATATCCTATCCGTTCATTGTATATCGTGTGATCAGTTTTTGTTAGGTATTATTTATGTTTAATTTTATATAAAAAATTTAAAATAATTTATGATCATACGATGTACGATAAACGACTAAAATGTGAAGATCCCTAAGATCCCCACAATTTGAATCTGGATCCAAATCCGCCATTATGGAGTTGTTCAACCCAAATTAAAACAGGAGGACAGTGTAAAGCATAAGTGAGCCATTGCTGAGTTGGAGTTTTAATTGATTACAGGTTTATTAATTTAGAATCTTCTTATTTAAGGTGTGAATACAAAATATTATATTCCACGCAATATGTGACTCAAAGCTAATATTTCAACAAAACCTCTCCATACAAAACAAATATTCCAACGAAACCTTTTAGCATTATTTTTTGTTACGACATGTCCCAAATATTTTTATGTGGATTACCTTTGTGCTTTGTTTATGTAAAATGATCAAAATGTTCTTAGAAGAGGAAGTTCTGTCAAATTTTCGATAGAATTTAATAGTTGATAAGTTTAGTTATGACTTCATATGAAGTATGGCTCCTTTGTCACCCATCCGGGTGATGGCTAGCACGCTTCTGCTTCGGTGCCATGAAATATCCATGTCGGGATGTGTCATTTGTAAAGGCTTAATTGTGCATTACCTGGTCAAGAGGCATAAAAAACGTTACAACAAATTCATATGATTAATTAATAATCACTGTTTCCATGCATCAATATAATAATTCTACAACATTCATCGGCTAGCTACGTAAGTAATCATAATTTATATGTTAATTTCGTTACAAAAGAGAAGCAATCATATATGATTGAGTAGTATAAAGAGAAAATGTAGTTTAAAAAACAGGAGCAGACGAAGAATGTGCAACATTTGTTAATCATGTAGAACTACGTAGATTATTATAACTGATATTTATCTACTAACCAGACAAATCATAGCCAATTTAATTGTAATCTAATCAATAAGGTTAAGTTATAATAATTTAATCTAACAAATTGTAGCTAATTTTAGGATTAACTACCAAAAACCCCCACAACCTTTTAGTATCATTTCAAATTGGTCTCAACCTTTTTAAACATTCTAAACAAGTACCCAATCTATTGAAAATAACACATCCGTTAAGCCCCAATTAATTTTTCAAACATAGACCATATTCAAAACCTACCAAGTAGGCATATTATGATCCACATTAATATTAGTTGCCTCTAAATTTAAACTTCAAACATAGACTATAATATGGAATCCAATGTTCAACCGGGTATTATTAGATTGAATCGAAAATGGACCCAAATAGAAATTACATCAGGATGGCAATTTCCTTACAAAGAATAAGAGAGTTAAGAATTCATATAGGGTTTCAAGGAGCTTGTTTCTGCTCATGTGATTTCCTCATTCCCTGATTCTCGACTCGTAAAGCTTCCAGTTATTCATTGTGAGCGATGAAGATGGTGGTGGCCGCATCATGGCAGTTCATACAATTTCAGCAACTTCCATGACCTCTTCTCGATGTTAGTGGCTCGAGTCGTAGGATGAAGTTGGTGGTTTTTCTTTGGATTTGGAGGTGAAGGCTTGATAGGGGTGGTGGTGACTGTTAATTGGTGGATGCTATGCTTTCATGACATTCTATTGATTTTGGAGACAAAGTAAGTCCTAGTTAATTTAACAGACTTTTAACTGGGACTTAACAAATGTGACATTTTTAATAGGTTCGATACTTGTTTGGAATGTTTAAAAAGGTTGAGGCCAATTTGAAATGACACTAAATATGGGGGGTTTTAGGTACTTCATCCCTAATTTTAATAAGCTGCTTTTTTTTAAAACCACTACAATCTCAAACCAAACCCTTAGTCATATGTTATATTTGTAAAATAAATGCTTTACTTCCCACTAATGGCCGGAAAAAGAGCGGCCGCCAAAATTGAAAGTATTACATATAACAGAATATGGTGGCGTGAGAAAACTAGTTCTATACTCTTTTGGTGCAACCGAAAGTACGTGAATATGGTCAGTCCAAAAAGAAGAAAAGGAAAATAAGAGGTCATCTGTGTTTTTTTTTCTTTAATTGTTTTTAAACAAATAATAAGTTGTTAAATTGATCGGTTATCGCGATATGGGCGTAACGGATAACTGATGTGCTCATTCTTATGTAGTCAAGTTCGAATTTCCATTTTGTACAGTTTAGAATAGTTATTTTAAATCAAAACACCCCCTCGTGCAAAAGAAAAGAAAATTTGAATAGTTATCTAAAATTTGTCGGTTACTAGGCCGCCAGTGGGGGGTAGGCTGCTTTGAGGAAGATATGGGCTGGGGATTGCTCGGCCTGACCTGTTTGCTGCTAGTAGTAGTGTCCTCCTAGTTTTTTCTCCCTTTCCTACTAAGGGTAGCGGGAAGTATCTGATAAAGTTTAGTTTCTTGTACAATAAGTAACTGATATGCATATGTGAATATATCCTAGTTTTTTCTCCCTTTCCTACTAAGGGTAGCGGGAAGTATCTGATAAAGTTTAGTTTCTTGTACAATAAGTAACTGATATGCATATGTGAATATAAATGAAGAATATACATTCTTTACATGGTATCAGCCTAGGTCTATGTCTCACCGGAATCGTAGCAATTTTCGATCCCTTCTCTCTTCCTCGTGGGCGCTCATGCTTCTACCATTGATGCACTGCAGCCACTCTCCCTAGCCTCAATACAGCTCCCTTCATCACGCTTTCTGAATCAAACTATCTTCTGGAGGCTTGTTTAAACCAAGCTCTTCCTCTAAGGCCATGACCTTTGGAAATTCGTCGACAATTCCTATCATCCACCCTCTGCCACCTTGCCCACCACCAAACGATCCTAAATAATCCTCCTCGCGCGGTGGATTTTTGACCGACATGTTTGTCAATATATAATCACTATTACATCATTGATATTTAATTTTGAGAACTTCATCAACTGAAATTTGTGACATGAATACCATTTAAGCCAATTTCCTTAACTGTTCTTCTGGACAACACCACGTGACATGAAAACGCAAACACTTGTTAAGACTTAATTATGGTTTGTGTTTGCTAGCTATTTCCAACAACGCATGCATTTCAATTCATTTCTGAGGACGAAGTAAATGGAATGGCGATAAGATACAAGTTATTCTTCTTCCTAACATTCAATCCCTTACATTCAGTCATATCAAGCTCTTCTAATAACTTTGTCTTATTGCTACTGCCATTTGCATTGGGGAGTTTCCAGTCAAAGTGGTAAAGCAGATGAGAAAGTGCAAGTTCAATACTTGCGGTTGCAAATGATATGCCTGGACACATTCTCCTGCCACCCCCAAATGGAACCAATTCAAAGTTGGTCCCTCGAAAATCAACGCAAGAGCCTTGGAATCTCTCCGGCAGAAAACAATCAGCATTCTCCCAATACTTGGGGTCTCTCCCAATTCCCCAAGCATTGATGAAGACTGTTGCTTCAGTTGGTATATCATACCCGCCAATAGTGCATTTTTCGCTTGCTTGTCTTGGGATGAAGGGAGGAGGGTGTAATCGTAGAGTTTCCCTTATGACCAACTTTAAGTAGTCCAGTTTCTTAACGTCTGACTCTTCAATCTTCCCCTTTCCTCCGACAAGTTGGCGTACCTCAGCCTGGGCTTTTTTCATTGCTCTTGGACTTCTCAGAAGTTCAGCCATTGCCCATTCTGTAGTAGTTGCTGAAGTCTCACTTCCAGCAGAAAACATGTCCTATTTAAGAAAAGTACTTATGTGTTCACGTAATGCGCTTTTAAAATAACATAATCAATGGATCAATATTAATCAAGAAAGAACGAAAGAAAACAAGTAATAAAAGTAAGAGAAGTATATATGAAATGGTGCTCATTAATTACCAGGGTGACAGCTTTGATTTGGGTGGTTGTGAGATCAAATTGGAGCTCACCAGACTCCTGGAGCCGCAGTAGCACATCAACTATATCTTCCTGATGGTCGTCTCCGGCAGCTGATTCCTTATTTCTTTTCGCTCTATGATCGCTGATGATTTCTTCAAGGATCTTGTCCATTTTCTGGTGTACTTTCTCAATGGCAGGCTTCAAATTTATGACATAACGGAGGAATTTGAGCGAAGGGAACAAATCCGGCACATCAAATTCTGCTCCAAGCCTAACTGTATCCTCGAGCAGTGATAAAAATTCTTGTTGATACTTGCACTTCGTTCCCAAGGCCGCACGGGCAATAATGACGTTAAACATGGAGAAGATCATTTCACTGAGATTGAACGGATGACCCTTTGATAAGGAAATTGATTGAACAAGATTCGATGCCTCTTCTTGTCTTATTGATGCAAATGACTCTACGCATTTTGCACTAAGGAGCTCCAGCATGCAAATCTTTCGCATTTGTCTCCAAAAATCGTTATAAGGAAAAAGTATGAGATTTGAACAATTATAGCTCACAATTTCACCAGCAAGAAACTTTGGCCCTTGTGAGAAAGCAACATCATGCGTCTTCAACACCTCTTGAACAAATTCCGGCGATGAAATGACTACAGCTGAGAGTTGTCCCAGTTTGAGGTGCATGATAGGGCCATACTTGTTGGCCAAATCTGCCATGCAGCGATGGGGTAAAGAGCTGGCGGCCATTTGATGCAAGTTTCCGATGAGAGGCAGCTTCCATGGCCCCGGGGGAAGCCTAACAGTTGTAATACTAGTAGTATGCATCTTCCAATATATAACAAGGATAACTAGGGCGAACAGACAAGTAAATATTATTACAAGAAGGAAAGAAATTTGGATGTCGAGCATTAGCGACATTAGAGAAGCTCTTACCATTTTGATTGAGAGGAAGAGGTACAACGGCAGTGCCTAAGCTTGATCGAGAAATTTGACTTTAATACTAGAAAATAGACGAAAAACAATTCATTTCAGAGCAATAATACATCTAGTTAGGTAGCTAGTTGCAGAGTATAGAGATTCCAATAGGTAAATGCACTGATTGTTGCTTATGGGATTTAACTAATAACTATTCAACTACAAGATAATGCAACTTGACGATTAAATATGTTGTGCCAATATTTAATTCAAAATTTCTTTTCAAGAATCAAAACAATAATCATATGTCAGCTGTGATTTCACTCTCGTTTTTTCTTGATGCACTATTCCACTTGTTTGAGTCCCTTGATTCTTCTTTTATTTGTCCAATCCAAGGGCAAGAAAAAACGGAAGGAACCGTGAGGGGGAATTCTATAACTAAGTAGATTATTATAAGTGAAATTTATTTATTTATTTGACCTTGATGCTCATTTGGGTACGTGGCTTCTTCTTTTATTTGTCCAATCCAAGGGCAAGAAAAAACGGGAGGAACCGTGAGGGGGAATTCTATAACTAAGTAAATTATTATAAGTGAAATTTATTTATTTATTTGACCTTGATGCTCATTTGGGTACGTGGCTAGCTTAGCTAGGTACTTTTGAAACATATTATATCATATGGTCCAGAAAATTAAAGAGAAAAATAAAATAATTACATGGATTTTTATAGTAATGCGATCAATCAGGGCAAATTATATAACCATAATAAGAGATTCCAACCGAAAAAAACAAACAAAAGTAAGCTGGACTAAAATGAACGTCAAAATGAACATGCTTAGCGGAATAGCGATGGTATATTGGAAGAAATGTTTGAATCTTTTAGTTAGTAATCAGACAAATCGCAGCTAATTGTTACCGGTCAAGTTATAATAATTTAATCTAAGGAAAATTAATGACAAAGACTTGAAAACTTTGAATGTTAACAAAAAAAAAATCATGTAATAACTTTATTTAATAGTTATAACAAAGTTCAATACTAAATCAACCAAAGTCTAGCTAGGTCCCACCGGAATCGTACCAATTTTCGATCCTTTCTCTCTTCCTCAAGGGCGCTCATGCTTCCACCATTGATTCAGTGCACCCACTCTCCCTGGCCCCAGTACAGCATCCTTCATCACGCATTCTGAATCAGACTATCTTTTGGGAGCTTCTTTAAAACAAGCCCTTCCTCTAAGGCCATGACCTTTGGAAATTCGTTGACAATTCCTACCACCCACCCTCTGCCACCTTGCCCACCACCAACGATCCTAAAGAATCCTCTTCGCGCCTTGGATATTTGATCGATATGTTTGTCAATATATGATCAATACATCATTGATATTTAATTCAACTAAGATTTATAACATGATCATTCAAGTCAATTTCCTCAACTGTTCTTTTGGACAACACCACATGACATGAAAACGCAAACACTTATTAATTAAGAATTGATTATGTTTGTGTTTGCTAGTTATTTCCAACAAGGCATGCATTTCAATTCATTTCTGAGGACGAAATGAATGGAATGGCGATAAAATACAAGTTATTCATCTTCCTAACATTCAATCCCTTACATTCGGTCATGTCAAGCTCTTCTAATAACTTTGTCTCATTGCCACAGCCATTTGCATTGGGGAGTTTCCAGTCAAAGTGGTAGAGCAGATGAGAAAGTACAAGTTCAATACCTGCGGTTGCAAATGATATGCCTGGACACATTCTCCTGCCACCCCCAAATGGAACCAATTCAAAGTTGGTCCCCCGAAAATCAACGGAAGAGCCTTGGAATCTCTCCGGCAGAAAACAATCAGCATTCTCCCAATACTTGGGGTCTCTCCCAATTCCCCAAGCATTGATGAAGGCAGTTGCTTCAGTTGGTATATCATGCGTCTTCAACACCTCTTGGACAAATTCTGGCGATGAAATGACTACGGCTGAGAGTTATCCCAGTTTGAGGTGCATGATAGGGCCATACTTTTTGGCCAAATCTGCCATGCAGCGAGGGGTAAAGAACTGGCGGCCATTTGATGCAAGTTTCCGATGAGAGGCAGCTTCCGTGGCCCCGGGGGCTGCCTAACAGTTGTAGTACTAGTGGTATGCATCTTCCCATGTACAACAAGGATAACTAGGGCGACCAGACAAGTAAATACTACAGCATGGAAAGAAATTTGGATGTCGAGCATTAGCGACATTAGAGAATCTCTTACCATTTTGATTGAGAGGAAGAGGTACAACGGCAGTGCCTAGCTTGATCGAGAAATTTGACTTTAATACTAGTAATTATCGGGCATAGGCGAAAAACAAGTTATTTCAGAGCAATAACAAAAAAGTTATTCTTATCCAAGGGCGAGAAAAAAGAGGAGGAGCCAAAGGGAAGAAATTCTATAACTAAGTAGATTATTTTAAGTGAAATTTATTTATTTATTTGACCTTTATGCTCATTAATGATTTCATTGATTTTTATTGTACTACGATCAATCCGTGCAAATTTTATAACCATAATAACAGATTCCAACCGAAAAAACCAAAAGTAAACAACTGGAGAAATGTTGGAATCTTTTGGTTACTAATCAGACAAATCGTAGCCAATTAATTGTTATCTAATCAATAAGGTTAAGTTATAATACTTTAATCTAACAAATTATACCTGATTTAGTCGTGTTAAAATGTATATTTTAGTTCCCAGTAATGACCGGAGAAGGAGCAGCCACCAAAATTGAAAGTATTGCGTGACATAATATGGTCGCGTGAGAAAACTAGTTATAATACTCTTTTGGTGGAACCGATAGTAGGTGATTCGTCAGTTCAAACAGAAGAGCAGGAAAAGTAAAGAGGTGAGTTATCTGTGTTTTTCTTTCTTAATTGTTTTTTAACAATTATTAGTTGTTAAGTTGATCGGTTATCGCATGTGGGCGTACATTAGTTAGAGTGGATGTGCTCATTCTTATGTAGTTAAGTTTGAATCTCCATTTTGTGCAATTTAGAATAGTTAGTTAAACTAGTAGTGGACGCTTGGAACTGAAAATCGAAACCGGAACACGAATCAAATTAGACCACACCGAATGGTTCGGTTTTGCGGTTTTTAAAGGGTTGCGGTTTTGAAACCAAACCACGGTTTGGGAAACGGTTTGGTTTCATTTTTGGATTTTTAAAACCGCACCATAAAATAAATGTCATGTTTTAATTGGTTCTTTATTAGAGTACATACATTTAGTATGGACTCAACTACACTAAAATGTCATCCCTTTCCATTTTCGGGAAACTGGGTTAGGGTCAGGGTTTATAATTAATTTTAGGGATAGGGTAATAGGGTAATAGGGTTTGTGAATCAAAAGGGGAACTAGATTAGGAACCACCATAAGTAGCTTCTTGGTTCTAAATTGTTATTTTCTTTAGGAACCACCCAAGTGCTGCATACAGCTTTCAGTGACTAATGACCTTTTATCCCTACTTCATTATTCGTATGATATTTAGGTGCATTTTCATGTTATACTGTTAGCAAGATGCTTCACGAATGCAGTTTTGCTGCATTTTGCTGCTGTTTTTGGCTGCAGTTCTGCTGCAGGTTCTTTAATTAATATATGAGGAAAATAAGACTGTCACATGCGTAGATAGGTGTAAATTTTAAATTGTACATTTTTTTCTCAAATACAGAACCGAAACAGTTTGAAACAGCACGAACCGAACCAACTTGTGTGGTTTTATTTCGGTTTTGGCTTCAAAACCGCACTGCAAAAAGTTTCGGTTTTGATTGCGTTTCATTCGAAACTGCACTGAACCGAACCGTGCCCTCGTAACACCCCTTTGCAAAAGAAAAGAAAAATGGAAATTCCCCGGTTACTAGGCCGCCAGGGAGGGTAGGCTGCTTGGAAATCCGTTGACAATTCCTATTCTCCACCCTCTGCCACCTTGCCCGCTACCAACGATCCTAAAGAATCCTCCTCGTGCGGTGGATACTCGATCGACATGTTTGTCAATATATAATCGCTACATCATTGATATTTAATTTTGAGAAGTTCATCAACTGAGATTTGTAAAATGATGATTCAAGCCAATTTCCTTAACTGTTGTTTTGGACAACACAACGGCACATGAAAACGCAAACACTTGTTAAGACTTTATTATGGTTTGTGTTTGCTAGCTATTTCCAACTAGGCATGCATTTCAATTCATTTCCGATGACGAAATGAATGGAATGGCGATAAGATACAAGTTATTCTTCTTCCTAACATTCAATCCCTTACATTCAGTCATATCAAGCTCTTCTAATAACTTTGTCTCATTGCTACTGCCATTTGCATTGGGGAGTTTCCAGTCAAAGTGGTAGAGCAGATGAGAAAGTGCAAGTTCAATACTTGCGGTTGCAAATGATATGCCTGGACACATTCTCCTGCCACCCCCAAATGGAACCAATTCGAAGTTGGTCCCTCGAAAATCAACGCAAGAGCCTTGGAATCTCTCCGGCAGAAAACAATCAGCATTCTCCCAATACTTGGGGTCTCTCCCAATTCCCCAAGCATTGATGAAGACTGTTGCTTCAGTCGGTATATCATACCCGCCAATAGTGCATTTTTCGCTTGCTTGTCTTGGGATGAAAGGAGGAGGGTGTAATCGTAGAGTTTCTCTTATGACCAACTTTAAGTAGTCCAGTTTCTTAATGTCTGACTCTTCAATCTTCCCCTTTCCTCCGACAAGTTGGCGTACCTCGGCCTGGGCTTTTTTCATTGCTCTTGGACTTCTCAGAAGTTCAGCCATTGCCCATTCTGTAGTAGTTGCTGAAGTCTCACTTCCAGCAGAAAACATGTCCTATTTAAGAAAAGTACTTATTTGTTCCCTTAATGCGCTTTTAAAATAACATAATCAATAGATCCATTTTAATCAAGAAAGAAGGAAAGAAAACAAGTAATAAAAGTAAGAGAAGTATATATGAAATGGCGCTCATTAATTACCAGGGTGACAGCTTTGATTTGGGTGGTTGTGAGATCAAATTGGAGCTCACCAGACTCCTGGAGCCGCAGTAGCACATCAACTATATCTTCCTGATGGTTGTCTCCGGCAGCTGATTCCTCATTTCTTTTCACTCTATGATCGCTGATAATTTCATCAAGGATCTTGTCCATTTTCTGGTGTACTTTCTCAACGGCAGGCTTCAAATTTATGACATAACGGAGGAATTTGAGTGAAGGGAACAAATCCGGCACATCAAATTCTGCTGCAAGCCTAACTGCATCCTGGAGCTGTGATAAAAACTCTTGTTGATACTTGCACTTCTTTCCAAAGGCTGCACGGGCAATAACGACGCTTTGCATGGAGAAGATCATTTCACTGAGATTGAACGGATGACCCTCTGATAAGGAAATTGATTGAACAAGATTTGATGCCTCTTCTTGTCTTATTGATGCAAATGACTCTACGCGTTTTGCACTTAGGAGCTCCAGCATGCAAATCTTTCGAATTTGTCTCCAAAAATCGTTATAAGGAGAAAAGATGATACCTGAATTATAGGACAAAATTTCAGCAGCAAGAAACGTTGGGCGTTGTGAGAAAGCAACATCATGCGTCTTCAACATCTCTTGAACCAATTCCGGCGATGAAATGACTACAGCTGAGAGTTGTCCCAGTTTGAGGTGCATGATAGGGCCATACTTGTTGGCCAAATCTGCCATGCAGCGATGGGGTAAAGAGCTGGCGGCCATTTGATGCAAGTTTCCGATGAGAGGCAGCTTCCATGGCCCCGGGGGCAGCCTAACAGTTGTAGTACTAGTAGCATGCCTCTTCCAATATATAACAAGGGTAACTAGGGCGACCAGACAAGTAAATATTACAGCAAGGAAAGAAATTTGGATGTTGAGCATTAGCGACATCGGAGAAGCTCTTACCATTTTAATTGAGAGAAAGAGGTACAGCGGCAGTGCCTAGCTTGATCGAGAAAAATGACTTAAATACTAGAAAATAGACGAAAAACAATTCATTTCAGAGCAATAATACATCCAGTTAGGTAGATAATTGCAGGGTATAGAGATTCCAATCAACCATGAGGTCAGGTCAATGCACTGATTGTTGCTTATGGGATTTAATTAGTAACTACTCAACTCCAAGATAATGCAACTTGACGATTCAATATGTTGTGCCAATATTTAATTCAAAATTTCTTCTAAGGAATCCAGAGAGAATCAAATCAATGCAACACGCAAAATCTTGTTATAAAATGAGAATATATGAGGTAAAGTAGGAGAATTGAAGAGAAGATGAAAGAAAATTGGTTAAGATGGTTTGATTTCTGTCTTTCACCGAGTAAATCAAGCAACGTTGTGCTCATTTAACCAAATTTATCCTCTTTCATTAATTTTACCTTTCTGAAAAATGAAAAGAAGATCCAAATGGATTAAGAACACGCAAACACAATATCTATGTCATCTGTGAATGGTAATTTTATTGTAAAGGAACAGTAATGCTACAGGAGAGAATCAATACAAATAAATCATTCGTTGGTATCACATTAGTTATAAATTATACACCTACTCGCGAGCTCTAACTGGACGTAGGGGACTCGCCAAGAAACTCTGATCTCAACTGCATTAAAAGCCTGCCCAGATAATTTAGGCCTTCTCCATCCCGACCTCCCCCCCAGAAAAGATCATGCGGTGAAGCTTCAACAAGAACAGATCCAGCAGTCGAGAGCAACATAGCATTCAAATGTGGGTATATAGAGAACTTGCATTTCAGTGCTCTATACATCACTTCAATCTTGACACTTTCCCATTCCGATCTTACCTGCATAGCACACAGGACAAGTTTGAACCAACTTCAACATAAATCGAAAGTAATTGTGTCAGTAACATTAAATAATCCTGGTTTCAAACAATTTCTATTTCCTTCTGCTAATTATTTTTTATTGATGCATTATGCTAGGTGAGTAAAAAATACATGCGTTCATTCTCTTCAAGAAACCTTACAGTCTCTACAAAGGATCCTCCTGCTCTGGACACGGAAATTCTCGGTGTCTTCTTCCAAAGTGTTACCATGATGACATGATGTCACTTACTACCATTGGGACAAACTATCATTTCAACATCTTCCATAACACTACAAGAAGTCTTAGGTTCATGTAAAAGAAGTTAATAACTTAATACTATCATGATTTTATATCTTAACTTTTTCCTTGGATTGAGAAATTTTGGGAACCATAGGGGACCACAGCATGGCATGTCATGACCACATCACGTGTCAACTGTCAACACAGTTGATCAACTGAAAATCCAATCAAATGAACTAAGTACAATACCAAATCAGGGTACTTCCTCTGCATTGACCTTCCTATCCGCGCTGCCTCTTCTGGACTTTTGGCAGACTTAATATTTTCAACACAATCTTGTGCCACAGGATCATCCACCCCAACAAACTTCTGAGCCTACATGTTAGTATTGTTCTGTAAGAATGACTACGTTTTGTAAGATGGAAACCAGATTCATACAGAAAAGGAAATACCTGATAGTAATGCTCAACACTCAACCAAGTTGCATAATCACCATTGTCATCAGGCATCTTAATTTGGTGAGGCGAAAAATTTGAGAAAGCGCCGTAAGGGTCCCATGTTTTGTAGAAGGATATGATCCTTGATTCATATGGAGTCACAGTTGGATCAATTTCAAATGTTTCATCAACTGATGGAATAACAGGGGTCACATCTGGTATGGGTTGAAGAAATCCACTAACAAGCATATCAGGTCCAACCTGTTGTTCAAGTTCAGAAGTACAAAATATCCAATCAAGAGGCTGAATATATATCAGCACAAAAGAATACATTGTTAGCATACAAGATTAATTAGAAAGAATTTATCTCTAGAAGTACCCAAAATCCCCACCAACCTGCTCATAGCAGACATCAATTAGATCGAAGGCTTGTGTCATTTCAACCATCCCGAGTTCACCCACAGGGGATGGCGCATTCTTTCCACCAATAATTTTAGGAGCAACAAATGCGAACACCTGCAACACATTGAATGTGGCAGAAGCAAAATCCCTGTTAACAAATCCAGTTTCAACAAAAGAAAGATCCGGGATCTCCAAAAATAAACTGTGGATAAGCTTATGTACCACTCCAGCCTAGAGGAAACTACAACTATGACAACATCTCTAAGTCATCAGTTTTAAGCAGACAAAAGAAGAAGAAGATGAACAGTTCATAGAAAGAAATAGGAGCTGGAGAAACAAACCTTATGTATTACTCCAGATGAAATAGCTGCTGCAGCTAATGTCCCTCCACACTCCCACAAAAGTGAAAGATATCCACGATTATGGAAGTATTCCATTACTTCTCTGGGGTTTAAGATATCAAACTCCACCACTTCAATTCCTTTCGATGCAAGAACTTTCTGGAAATGCCTTCTTGCACCCCTTTGTGTTGCAACTATAGTAGATACATCAGAGGTATCCCAAAGGTGTGCTTCCTCAGGGAGATCAAGAGTCTGTGACATTACAATCCGCATAGGCATATGGCTACCACCATGTCTTGCAGTTAGTCTTGGATCTGGTTCAAAAGTAAAAAGATAGAACATAAGAAGTCAGAACTTCACGACCTCCAACTAGTATTAACACGAACAATAAAAAAGTTGAGAAAATGATAATACTTACTGTCCCTGCGCACTGTATTTCCTCCTACAACGACTGCATCACTTCTACCCCGCAGTTCAAAAACTCGATTTCTAGATGTTCTGCTGCTGATCCATGCTGCATGTCCACTGCTAGCAGCGATTTTTCCTGTCAGCACCCAACAAGGACTAATGACTAGTCTATCAGAAGACTTTATTTGTAAACTTTTTAGGCCTCTTTACAGAATTTCATATTGGAATAAGTTACACTATTCCTTAAAGAAAGCTTACCATCAAGAGTCATGGCATACTTGAGAACAGAGAAGGGGATTCGAGAAGCAGCTCTACAGATTAACGGAGCATTGACAAGCAGGCATGATTTACGCGCTTCCTGTTGGTGTTGGATCAATTATATGACATGTTAAACTAAAATGCTACTCATTTTGCAGAAAAGCTTTCGTCTTGTTTTGGTAAACCACACGTAGTTATTTCAACTGGGAGCACAAGATCCCTACCTAACGCATATGTTACTCGCCAAGGAATTGAAAAGAAGCGTTTCGCTAAGTTATGAAATGAGCATATTGAATTGATCAAATACCTCAATGAGTTTACTGTTGAGGTCCTCACCAAGAACATCAACTTGCAAGCCTTGACTTCTCAGAGCCCGAATGGCATTCCCTCTTAAATGCTGCAATGGATGCCTCAACCCAATCACCACCCTTTCAATCCCTGCCTAATCCAAACAAATCAAATATTCAATCATTGTTTCTTTTCCTAGTCCAAACAAATCATAACTAAATCATTGTTTTCTTTTCCCTTATACGACGGCTCAGAGGAAGTGGGAATTGAAAAGGAAGAGAAAAAAGGCAAAACCTGAACGAGGGCGGAGACGGCGGAGTGGTCACCGTGGCAATCACCGGGCTCCATATTGAGATAAGCGGTGGCGCGGCGTGAGAAGTCGCCAGCTGCATCGACGGCAAGGACCTCGGCGGGCTTGGTGCCCTGGGCGTAGAGGAAGCCCTCGCCGGCGACTTTTCCGGTTTTGGAGGCGATGACGCACCCGAAGTTTGGGTGGGGAGAGGTGAATCCGGCGGATCTGTCGGCCAGCTCGGCAGCGAGCCGGATGTGGGCGGCATCGAGCGCGTGGTTGCCGAGTAAATTGTTGTTGTTACTACTGCTATTGTGTGTGGCGCCGCCGCCGCCGCCGCCGCAGTAGACTCTCATTGGTGGGAAAGATAACGCCGCCATTGGATGCATAGATAGAGGATCATAGACGATACTCAACCGTTGAGTCTTCCTCCTCTCATACTGTAAAGCAGCAGTAACTAGTAACGAATGATATGAAGCTTAATTTTACCGCGATAAAAATAAACTAATTCAATTGGGTCTACGATGTGATAAAAGTTAACCAGTCAAATTAAACCCTCTTGTTGTCAAATCGTAGTATAAATGCAAGTAAGGATCGTTCTAAACCGGAGATTAGGAGGGCTTGCTAAAACCTCTAAACTGACTCAAAACACAAAAACAAAGTTAAAAACGTTTGGAAAGACTCAAAACAGGTTCAAAAGACTTAAAACAACTTAAAAACACTCAAAACTGCCTAAAAACACAAACTTGGCAGTTTTGGACTCTAAACACAACTTTGGACGAATTTAGGATTTTGACTTGACTCAAAACACTCTAAAACACAAACAAAACATATTTTAAACACTTTAAAACAAGAAAGTAAAAAGGGGTTTTGGTTCTGACGAAATTGAAACAAACAAACAAATTGTAAAACTAAACAGATTGTAAAACGAATTTAGGAAATAAGATGATGGATGGATTAGTTAGAGATCCGTTTTCCACACATGACACACTTGTACACGAATCGATTTCCAATTGCTTTTCAATAAACTATGATGCTCAACACCCCAGATTAATCGTGATGCACAAATTAACCCTCAGATTTTCCTTTACTCATTGAATTGGATGAATGCATGCGACAACCCAAATCATTCTCCAAAAGTCCCCTACATGAATGCATAATAGAGATACAATCAGAGATCATTACGTTCCATGAAAATCGTAAGTGTTGACGAGGCAATTGTAACTATGAATGCATGATACGTTTGCCAAGAATTCAATTAACGCGATTGTGACTAGCAACCTCCACTACTCATGAATATAAACTTGTAACGATTAGGTGAAACTCATTTATATTCTAGCATCTGATTCATGCATGAAAACTAAGTATTCATCCTTAATAAACATACACAAATCAGTTATGATTAAAACAGATAATTGAATTGCAATCACAACTTAACAAATCACAATGGGAAGAAATCAATTCATATCTCAAACACGTTCATGGCTTCAAACTTCCCCCTAACTAATTAGGGGTTTAGCCACTCATGGTTACAGCAAAATCAGAAAGTAATAACAAAATAAACATTGAAAACAAGAACGAAGTACACCTAAAACGCTCCAATCTGCAAGCATGAAACGCCAAGGTTCTTCTTCTTCCCCACCTTGCTACGGCACAAGAGACTATGGATGTGTATGGATGTGTGAAATGGTGGATGGAGTGCGGCTGAATGAATTTCTGTGTTGAATGGTGGTGGTGGTGGATGTAGGTGAGTTATGGTGAAGGGTGGATGGTGAATGGTGTGTAAAATATGCGGCACAAAGGATGTATTTATAGGGCTAGGGCATAGCACGAATTTCTGAAGGAAAAGAATATGGTTTAGCACCAAAATCTGAAGGGAAAAGGATTGCACAATCCTTGGAGGAAAAGGATTGCAAGTTCTAGAGCTTCTAGAAAGGGTCCAGGCGCCAGATTTTTAGGGTTCTAGAAAGAATGTGTTTTGTGGCAGAATTTGAACTTCTAGAAGGGTTTGGGGCGCCACTTTTGTAGGACAAGGGATAGAGCTTCTAGAAAGAGTGTTTTGTGGCTGATTTCTAGAAGAACAAGGCATAAAACATGTAACACCAATGTAGGAAAGGATAAGGACTTCTAGAAATCAGGTTTTAAGTCTCCTAAACTGAAATTAAATCCCCTTTGTAGTTGGAAACAAGGTAGGATGAGATTAGGATAGGATAAGATAAGGTTTGGATAATGTTCCATGTTTGTAGCTGATTCCTTATCTTCTTTGACTTGAATTTATTTCTCCAACTTTTAAACACATTCCTAGCCTCATTTGAACTTCAAATTCGTCTATTCCTTGTGCTCCATATGCATGCAATCCATTTCAAGCCCAATTTTGCTTCAAAATGCACCTTCATGCATACTTTGTCCTTAGAACCTGAAAACACACGAATTTGGCTTAAAAGACTAAAATAACTAAGAACTAACAACGTAAATGCACAAGAACAAGCTAACTAAGTCGCATAAATATGCTCCTATCAGTCTATTCATATTTACGGGTTCATTGCATTTTATATCATAAGGTTTGGTATCATTTATAAGTAAATCACGAGGTTACAGCTTTTACATTTTACATCACGTGTTTTTTGAATCTGACCTCCTCTCCATTAATATTGCTGTCTAATTAGACGTTAAGTAATGAAGTTGCATATATTAGCGGCCCACATTTTAAGTAAATATTGACTCAATTTTATACAAGAAACCAAAAAATCAAACCACATTTAATTTTCAAAATGTGACGAACAAAGTCGAATCATATCCATCATAGCATCGCGCCAAGAAATAAAAGAAAATGCATCAAATTATTTATAATGTAATATCATCGTAACGACGTAGTCGTCATCATCATCATCAAACATTCAACAGGTACACCAAGCTTAAGTAGGTTTATAGAATATTTATGAGTTTGATTCTCTCCTCCGAGTACAGATAGATTCGACAGTGGCAGTGGATGCTTGAGGCAGGCTACAGGTCCCTCAGTTGAACGGATGCAACAGCTTCATCTGCGCCTATTCCTCCTCTTCTGCCTCCTCCAGCCAGTTCACGAGTGGCTCCAGGGCCTTCACAAAAGTTTGCCTGCAAACATTCATTTTCCGTGAATTTACAGTTACAAATAACACAATAAACCCATTGTAAACCACAAGCAAACGCATTAAATGTCGTAATCCGATGTTTTAATGTTGAAACCAAAACACACCTGCCCTTGGGGTTTGTTCCTTTGCGGAACCAATGGTGAATGGTGTCTTCTGCAAGCACATCCTGATGATAGAGGGATTTCACAATTTCAAGGAACAGCTTCATCAGCTTAGCATCCTCATAGCACTGCATCTGAACCTTGTATATCAGTTCCAGCTCAAGCTTCCCATTCGTGCAGAAGGTGCTCAACAGTTTCGCCCATGTTTTCACCTGCATATGTATTGGGTATAAGTTAAACACAGCCATTTATTTGCTCGTCTGTATTAATATATGCACCAAGTACTACGGTGTTAGCAACTAATACAGCCATTCTTCATGTTTTTGAAGTTTACGGTAATCTAATATCTCGAAGTAATCAATTTTGACGATGGTGCGTAAAAAAAGCACAGCCTTAGATCTTAAATACACCAGATTGTAATGCTTATAAATATACTCCTCTAGGTAGAACAGTCATTCATTATCCTACATGAACAACAGATAGCTCTGTTTTTTTATTTCTTTTTAAAGTTTTACCAACTGAACTCATCTTGGTTAGCCACTTAAACTCCTACCTTGCTCCTTTTATGAGTTCCAAACCTGAACTTGTACATAGCACACAAATTATATAGGTATCATGGTGATTACAAGACTAATGTATACCTGGCGAAGAGCTGCATTGGCGTTCTGCTGCTGGTTCTTGCCGGACCACTGCACAGCATCCATAATAACATCCCACAAAATCCGCACAACTTCAACATCAGGCAATTTGGCGTCTTTAACACGCTGCTTCACAGTCTCAATGACTTCAGACATATCTGTTTCCTCTGTTATCTGGGTTGTTAAAGCAGATTTCATTTCCTTGAGTTTCACATCGAAAATTTTCTTCTCGTTGTATTCAACTAAGGCGACTAGCCCTTCCTTACTGAAAATTGATACAAATAAGCACCAAAGTGTGTCAATAAAAAAACCTTTATTCTGGTACAAGGTGTGAATAAAACAAAATGAATGCTCAAGTTAACACATACTTCACATGAAAGCCATCAATGAGCAATTGACAATTAAAAATCACATTAACATTTACGGTACGATGTATTATCATGGGGTGACAAACCAAAGGGACTACTAGGTAAAAATAATTCACAGCATAATCAAAATTCATATTACTATTGATTGATGATAAAGACTAAACGAAAATCAACTAAATTTATATGATTCATAGCCTTTTACGAGAGAACCAAAAACTCTAAAATATTTTTCAGAGATCATACAGAAAGATGAATCAACAATAAAACAAAATATGGCAACTAAAACATTGCAGTTGGCTGAACAAGTCAGGGATTGCAGCTACTTCAGAATCTCAGTCATGCAAATAGTACAAAGAAACTGCAGGACATCAAAAGCATCGGCATATCTTAAAAATCAAAGATAAGTCTTATCTCACAAGATGGTCCAATATAAAACTCAATAACAGATCAAACTTACGTGAAATGCTCAGAGAAACTCTCATCAGTTCTCTTTGTGGATGGGAAGAATTCCAAAAGATTGTCCTCCACTTTACCCCGCTTCAGAATGGAGATCAAATCATCAAGGCTATTATCAATCAAATACTCCTTGAAGAAGTCAGTAATGAACGATAGGACTAGCCCTTTGCCAACAAGATTATCCTTGAGCATTGGCTGGAACACCGTTTCCGGTGGAAGTCCTGACAGCTTCTGAGAGAATGCAAGTGCTGTGAAAATAGCCAGCTTCTTCCTTTCATTTTCCTCAAAAAGCTCCAATGATTGAAGGAATCGTCGCATAACATTTTCGAGATTCTTAATCAGAAATGGCCTCCGCCTCAAAATTTTTTGAATGTATATAACCGATGGCAAGATGAGTTCGCGTGTAGGCTCAGACTCTAGTACAGAGTAAGGGTGGCGCTCCCCCTCATCAGGTTTTGTTGTTCCAGGTTGTGTACGGCCTCCAGTGAAAACAACCTATATTAAATCCTCCAGTCAATACCATACCACATTAAAAACAAAACAATACCTAAGGTTGCATCCAAAGGAAAAAATAAAGAGACCAAAAGTCTCTACATTATTACGAAGCTTGCCTCAAAAAAGGTGTCACCGTATCTTGAAAAGTTAAGGTCTGCAGATTCAATGCTCTTGGCAATAAGTTCCTGCACAAAGCAGATACTTGTTTAGTTTTAAGTTTTAACAGACGATTAAGTGATAAGTAGACACATGCATACAGACACAAATTAGCCGATCATTTATGCATAGCTAAATATTACCAGATCACCAGCATTATCCAGATAAATCTGGACCACTGCATCCGCAAAAGCTGCAGGGTCCAGCGGCGCTGCAATATTCCGTTTGCGGGTCTTAATCCGCGTGCCACTGCACATAAAACAGAGAAACAAAGGAAAAAAAAATTCAGTAAACGGGGCTAAACAATTCATACTAATGGGTGTGAAAAACTACAGTATGCAAAGATGAGCAGATAAACGTTTTCTATAAATCTTCAAGTCCAAAACATACTTTTTTTGTTAGATTTCAAAAATTCATCATAACCTCAAATAATTAGAATGCCAGCATTATCAATTCCATGTAATTGAGTAGGGCCTGATGCAACAACTCATTTTACCATCTTTACAAAAGGTCATAGGTTATAACTAATTAAAATTGATAAAAGTTCCTTCTTTAACAAATCATATAGTTATCAGTTAGAGAAACCTTGACTCTGAAACGTAAGAAAAACATGAAAGCATATCCAAAAAACACAGAGGGTAAATCCGATGAGACAGAATATGACGAAGACTTACCCGAGAGTGGGTCTCTCCTTCGAGCTGCAGGTACAGAAAATCTCAATTAGTATACATCTAATGGCTATATTTAGCTATAACTTTTAACGGTGAAAACCCTTCAAAAATTATAATTTACGTTCTGGATAAAGGCGAAAGTGCAAAACCCAACTCTAAAAGTTTCAGTTTTACCTGACCCCCACCCAAGAAAAGGAAAAGATTTACAATTGCACTACAATTAACATCCTAATTCAAATTCACACCACAAGAAACCGGATCAAAACGAAAAAGAATCAGAAAAACAAGAAATACCTTCACAAATATCCTGTATTTAGCTAGAATTAAATTTCAAAGAACTAAACGTCACTAACTTGGATTAATTCCAGAAACGCCCAACTAATAATTAAGTAAATCTAACGAAATAAATGGAAAAAAAGAGAGCAATAGAAAAGATTGCGCAAAACCCACCAAGATATTCCAACCTAATAAAGAATCCAATCAAAGAAACAAAATTTCCATGAAAAAAAAAAAAAAACTTGAAAAAGCCCGATTTTTAGGTAAAGAACCAGATCTGTGACCCATAACATATAAACTTTTGGATAAAATTTTAACCTAAAACGCAGAGATCAGACGGTAGAAGTGGAACGGAAAGATCGATAGAGAGAGAGGGAGAGCGAGAAAAGGTACCTCATAAACCAAGACGAAAAGGGATCAGAGGCAGACTCTGCGCGTCGAGAGTTTTTTTCGAAGAGAGAGAGAGATTAGAGAGAGAAGGGGGAAAGAGATGTGGGAAGAGGGGTGATGCGGGTGGGTTTGGACGCTGATATTTATCAGAGAGAGAGAGGGACTTGAATTCTCTGCTCCTTTTTTTGTTTTCCGGTACACTTCTATTATTTTCCTGTTTGTGATCATAATTAAACCATATCTTTTTATTTATGATCTTTATAAAAAAAATTAATATAAAATGTTGACGTGATTTAAAATAAGAAGAGGATAGAAATGTATAGGAAAAATGAGCAGAGAATCCAAAACAGAAACAGAAACAAAAAGTACAGAAAATAAACTACAAGACCGTCACTTGAGGTTACAACCTAGTTTTTTTGGGGTCAAGGTTACAACGCAGTTAAGTTACACTACGAAAACAAAAATGTGTGAAAATCATTTCCTTTCGTTGATATGTAAGTTACAAATTACTGAGTAGGTCAAATGGCAATTTTGTTTTGTTTGGTTTTTTCTTCGGCCCTATGCTATTAGTTATGTGATTTAACCCTCCCTACAAGGTAAAAGGATATCTTTTCGGTCACACTACAAGTAAATAAATAATGTAGTCCGTTTTCAGATATAGCAATGTTTTGGAAGAGAGAATTGAAGCAATTCTCTTGTTGATGTTGAAGTCGGTAAACTCTTGTTTTATAAATGCGTATACAATGTACTTTTTTAATGAAAGTTCTTTTTTTTACCTTTTTAACCCTGTCACAAATCGACATCATCAACCTTTTCTTTCAAGGTTGGTAAAAGCATCGTGCGTACTTTACTGTACTCCGAAGTATCTTATATTCTAAATTTTTAACGGTAGATTCTTTATTATTGTAATTTGAATTAAGGGTCTAATAGTTAAAAAATTCAAATTTACTAAAAAAATTTGGAAGTGTTATTAGCACTCAAAAAATCTCATTCTACACTCCTCACAAATGTATTTTTCTTTCCAAATATAGAAAGTTTGGAGTGTAGAATAAGATTTTTGGAGTGTAGAATAAAGCCCTTAACCGGAGCGATATGAATGGTGTGGTGATGCATTTCTAAAGGAATGAGGCTCCCGAGCTATGCGGTCGGATCACCTATGGCTGTCAGACTATTGCTTCCTCCTGACATCACGACCAGGGTTAAGCTTAAACACCCACTTAATTAGTCATTAATCTACCAACTACCCTATTAGGGTTAGGTTTAATCCCACCCTTGTTTTCTGGCCTAAGAAACTGGTAGCAAAATTAACAGACATAACCAAGCCCATTTGAGTTTTACATCGCGATCGTTCGCGGAAATTATGACCAGACATCCAAGTGATAAATGAAGTACATAATTATTGCTATCATACATTACCATTCTAAATTTGCCATGCCAGGAGAAGGGAAAGGAACAATTTGAGGTAATCAATCAAAACTAAAGAGTATATGAAACCACATTTTGATGCTCGATGTTAATTACATCCCGAAGAATGTTCATGTCGTGCGCATTCTTTCTAATTGACACGAAAAAGATCAAGAATTATGCTACAACTTACCCAACAGTTTGCATGAACTGAGAAATTATCTTAATTGTACAATCTGATTTCTAAAGTAAACAATCAATTTGATAGAAAATTTTGGTAGCGACCAGAGGCCAACCCTTTCCTTCTACGTGATCACTGTTGTAGTACCATTAATTTATAGCATAGGGAAAGAAGAACTGAAAAACATACATTTTAATTCAGCGCCAAAATAAACCGTGAGATAGTACCATAAAGATGGAAACTCCGAGCACCACGCATTTGAGTGCTACATCTGCCCGTAACCTTTCCTAATACTAGAACAAACTGGCCAGCTCTAAACATTCCTTTTTCTACTCATTGACTTAGACATATAACGGATAAGAAGCTCACACATTAACAAAAGTATTAGTTTTCTCAAATTTCCGACGTGGTATTCTTATATTCTTCAACGTTAGGAACTTAAAACATCAAGAATTCTTCTAATTCGAGTAGGAGGTCAATTTTTATCGGCTTTTTAGTCAAAATAGTCATTGAGATTTGCATAGCACATAACTTTGGTCATTGAGATTGAAAATCAATATTGTCCACCATCCATTATTTTGGTCATTCTATTAAAAAACTCCGTTAAGTTGAGGGTATTTTTAGTCAAAATGATCCCTGAAATTTGCATAACACATTTGATCTCTGTAACGGTTCACCATCCATTATTTTGGTCATTCCGTTAAAAAGCTCAGGGACCACTTAACGGAGTTTTTTAATGGAATGACCAAAATAATGGATGGTGGACAATCTCAGAAACCACTTCTATTGATTTTCAATCTCAATGACCAAAGTTATGTGTTATACAAATCTCATGGATCATTTTGGCTAAAAAGTCATCTTTATCCTTAACATTTCACCCTATCGTAAGTTCTTATTAACACCGACAATCTAAAACTCTGGTTAAAGCATCTAAGAACAAAAGTAAAACCAACACCCATTTCTTCTGTATCAACAAATTCAAATCATTCGTACCAATATAAATTACTAGTACAGTACAATCTTCAAAAATTGGATCAAAAAGTTACCAGTGAGGACATTCATCAAACACATTACATACCCATTTCTCCAAACTCAAAACATGAACGAACATCCAATCAAAGTTGAAGAAATTAACAAAAACACAAAGTAAAAAACTGGGGTCTTGTATTGGTGTCGAACAAACCTACGGTTTATCTTCTCGAATCAGTTCATTGGACTGAGACGAAGTGTCTGCCATGAGTGTCTCCGTGTCGGCGGCAGTGTCGTGTTGCTGTGGCTGCTGCTGCTGCTGCTCGGTGTTGGTAAGATTCTCCATGTCTCTCATCCTCGTCCTCACCACACTGGTGACCAGTACTGCAACAACAACAGAAACACACCAGATTATGTAAAAATGTGAAATTGTAGAGAGAGAAAGAAATCAAGAGCGAGAGAGAGTACCGGCGGCGGTGCCAAGTGTCCAGACCCAGAGGATCTTCAAGCCCGGACTCAACTCTCTTGGCATTTTCTATTCTATTTCTGCTTTCTGCATTTGGTTTTGCTCGAGAGTCGATTTTGGTGAGTGGGTTGTCATCTCTTCGAGTGCTGAATGTTGGAGCCGTGAGTTCGGTCTGCAGGGTCGGGTTTTCCTTTTGAGTCGGGTTTTTTGGAGGAGCAAATCGTAGGCCCAATTATCGAGTTTGGGTTTAGGGAAGGCCTAAAGACCGTTAAACTTGGCGCCAATAGGCCCTCTTCGAGTCCTTATGGATCTGTTACATATTTGACCCACAAATAATTATACCTGCAAGAGAATAAGAAGGGAGGATAGGCTATGAATCTCAAACTCCACGTTGATCTTGTTGAATTTTTTTATTTTTTTAATTTTACTGTAAAGTTCATCTCATTCTAGCATTGCTACCAAAGAAAGTGACTTTAAGGAGAACGTTTATGCTAATAACGTGTTAAAAGTAAAATAGATTAGAGAGAGATAAGAAAGTGACGAGAGAGAAAGTGGGAGAAGAGATCAGAGTATTCGTACCTATTTATAGGCTTGGGATTTATATAGAAGACGTTATATATATATATATATATATATATATATATATAAACTCATAAGTGAACAATCACATAATAAATATTATTTATAACATTTAGTTATTATTTGGTCGTTATACTTATACCTAACACATACGAACAAGGATCCTCGCTGGATCCCTTTCCTATGAATCCTAGGGATCCAGCAATCGTGTACATTCATTGTACATCGTACGGTCAGTTTTTGTTAGATACTATTTATATTTGAATTTTAAATTATAAATGATTTATAACCATACGATATACGATTAACGAACACGATTGCGGGATCCGACGAGAATCCTTGTTCAACACATACTACTAAATCCCACTTATATATACGCTCATAAATATGATGGGACACCTATTAAAAAAGCTAGGTTTGGTATTTTGAAATGAATCCCACTTATATATACGCTCATAAATATGATGGGACACCTATTAAAAAAGCTAGGTTTGGTATTTTGAAATGAATCCGAACCCTCGTCGGATCCTTTTGTGAGGATCTCGAAGATCAGTGAATCGTGTTTGTTCATCGTACATCGTGCGATTATAAATTATTTTAAATATTTTTATTTAAAATTAAACACAAACAATACCTGACAAAAATTGACCACACGATATACGATGAACGGATACGATTCACGAATCCCTAGGATCTTCACCAAAAAGATTTGGAGAGAATCCTGTTGTTTTTGAAATTGGGAGATTTTCTCCTTGCAATGACAACTTGATTTTTTTTCTTTTAAGAAAAACATTGAGATTTTTTGTAGGAAAATTAAAGAAAAGGGTTTGAAAACTTTGAATTTAACGATAAGACAAAATAAAGGGTAAAGTAAATAGTACCAGAATTGACTTTTTAGTGTAAAAATGTGATTTTTCGTTAAAATGAACAGTACTGTGAGCTTTTCATTAAAGTTCTTTTTTTTTTGTTGTATGTGTAAAATTAGAAATAAAAAGAAAAGTAGTTGAAAAAGCAAATCTATTTAACTAACTGGATATATTCTTGATTAAAGTTGATTTTGTTGGCAATGGCAGAGTTAGAAATTTTTCACCGAGTGGGCTAGCTTAAAGATTTAAATCTTTATAAACAAAGAAATTTGATACTATATTTTTTACAGTATCAGCTAGTTCAAGAAAATTTTCACAAGGTGAGCCAAGAAATTTCGTTATTCAAACAAATTCAAACTTGTACATGTACAAGAAGCGATGAAAAAAAATATGTGAGAAAAAGATATAGTTTGTAAATTGTATTATATAATTAAACAAGAGAATTCGAATCAATGACTAAATATATGGTGGGCTACATTCGAAAAATCAATAAAAATTACATGTAAAATTTTATTTTCTACCGAAAACTACCTAGGCTACACCTCAGGGTAGCCCTTAATGTGGAGAAATTTTTCATTGTGACGAGAATATGGGTGGTACACCACGTGTTTTTATATAAGTTGGGGGAATTATATTTTTTAAGTTATTAACTTTTTAACACACATATTCCACTATTAATATAGTGACACGTCGTATACCACCTTATGTTCCAATCACAGTGAAAAATCTCTCCTTAACGCGGCTCTGTGTTTATTGGTTCTCAACATTACCCCTAGAAAACCCTATATTTCAATCGCACTGAAAAATCTCTCTTTAATGTGGCTATGTGTTGGTTGGTTCTCAACATTTCCCCTAGAAAACACCACCGTAACGTCCAACTGACAATGCAAACAAATTTGGCTCATTTGACTTAAGCCGGGATGACAAAGTTGACCAAGGCACGCGAGGTTGGTGGTAGTATCCAATTAAATGAGCTGTTTTTTGGTGACTTGGCAAATTCTTGGGAGGTTATATTAAGAAATAAAATAAAATAAAAGATAAAACAATCAAATTACTCACATTACACTATACTTAAGGCCCCTCAACAAACTAAAATTGAACCCCTAATGTTTGTAAGTATATGTATTATTAATATTGATTTGATTAATTGGTATCGTAAACACGAATAAACGAGAGATTAACAAGAGATGATTGTTTCATCAGATAATAGAGAAATTTTTTAGTGTGATTGAAACACAGGATAGTACACCACGTGTCACTATACAAATGATGAGATATATATGTTAAAAAGTTAATAATTTAAAAAATAAAATTTCTCACAACTTATATAAAAACACATAATGTATCACTCGTATTCCGATCACAATAAAAAATTTCTCAAGATAATGAAGTCGCTACATCAGTCAAAGGTTGGGCCTTGGCTGGTCAATCTTGGCCTACTCCATCACACTTTGCATAGCTTTGACTTTATTAGTTTAGCGTATGCATAGTGTAATATGGCTCACCCCACATCATTCATTCACACTCCCCACTCCAGGATGTAGTTACCTGTTGCCCACGTTTTTGATAATATTGATTATTATCAAATCTTCTTCTCTTTCAATGATATTTCTCCTTATTTATAAATAAAATATATTTCGTTATGTGCAGCACTTCATTAATGTTTAAATAAGAAAGAATAAAAGAAGAAATTTACATGCAATTAGGATAATAAGTGGTGATATTTGAAACTTATCACATTACGATGGTTTTTTTACCTAAACACATGAATATTTGTTACATACAAGTAGTCCGGATATTTCATTTTTGGAGGAGGATTCTCTCCCCTCCTAATTTTTCTCCTCTTCCCTCACCTCCTACTTGAATTGTTACGATTAAGCAACATCAACATCTTATATTGATTTTTTTTATAAAGACAATAAGACAAAAAATAAAGTGTAAGAGGAGGTGAAGAAATATGATGAGAATAGGAAGGAAAAAAATCCTACTTCAGACGTTTCGGACGTATGAAGGCAACAATTAGAAAATGACTTGTATAAAGATTTTTTCTTCCTTCGATGGACTGCATGTTCTTAAACTTGGCGACAACTTTACTAAAAATAAGGAGGCCATAAGATTTTCCTTAAAAAAAATATGAAACACATAAAATCGTAAGGAAATAAAAACTTAATCATGAACCATGATCACAAAAAATAAGTGGAGAGCCATTTACCCGAAAAATGAAAAACAAAAGTTGGCAGGAATTAAACTAAATACTATACGCGGAATATCATTTTATTTGTGCGGTGTATAGCATATTTGTTACTCAATTTTTTCAAAATATAGATATTTCAAATTCACGACAAAAATATTCATACGATGAATAGTGAACTTTTATTAGAACTAAATAAGATTCGAACTTATAAGACAAAAATATTTCATAGGAACCGCACAATCTAAGGGAATGTATTTAATTGAGATTTTGAGATATTTTAGTTGTTTTAATGAATCTATTGGTATTCAATCAGAATTTGAAGTAATTCTATGAGATTCAAGGTGTATTCAATCATGATTTTAAAATAGTTTATTAAAATCCTTATAAATCCGAGTGTATTCAATTAAGATTTTAACATTTCAGGTGTTTTCAATTAAAAATTTATTTTAAAGAATTTGAAAAAGTTGAGGAATTATAAGGAATTTGAGAGATTTCGTAGTGTATTTTAAGCATCCACAAATCTTACCTCTCTCCATGAGATTTCGAGGGAATTAAATCAAAATTTTATATAGAACATTTATAAATCAATTAAACTCTATAAAATTCATAGATTTATAATTTCCATTAAAGTTTCTCAAATTCCGAATTGAATACCTACACATTAATAATCTAAATTACAAACATAGCATAAGGAGTTTAATTAGAAATTCTTTTTACCAAGTACAAACTCAATAAAGGAACCCGCCGGAACGTTGAATAAGATCTACTACGTATGTTTTTATCGAAAAATAAAATAAAATTGAGATACAGGGTGTGATTGCAAAATCAAAATTAGACAAAAAGTCAGTTTCCTATTGAGATTTACGACGGAGACCGACTTGTTCTATATATTCGCTGTTCCATTCCAATGAGTCGGACCACTACTCGCCTTCTCCACACACTCTCCTTCTTCCCCAAATCTCCTCCTCCTCTCTTCTCATCCGCTGCGACTCGAATCTCTTCCTTCTCCAAGCCCTCCGCCTTCCCCTCCCTCTCCGCCAGGCTATCCCTCTCTTTTCACATCTCCACCATGGGCGACGCTCCCGACGCCGGCATGGACGCCGTCCAGCGCCGCCTCATGTTCGAAGACGAGTAAGTCCCTCCCTCCCCACTTTGCCCCTGCGTTTTCTTTTATTTTGAGTGGTTAGGTTGGTCTGTTTGTCATTTGGTCTTTTTATTTTTCCGCTCGGGAAACACCGGAACAGTAAATAAAATGAAATTCATAGGCTTTTTCTATTCTGTTTCCTAAATTCTAGCTCTTTATTTCAAATTTATTTTCTGTTGATTGTTGTGTTGTGGTCTGTTTGGTTGCTCAGAATTTGGAACAGATGAGTAAACGAATAATTTGTCAAAAGTAAGCTGTGATCGTGAGTTAATTTTCTCTGTGAATACTCCAGTTTCTAGTTGACCAAACAGAGCACAACATAGTGAAGAGGAAAATATAATTTGAAAGATACTTGCGCTCGAGTTTTTGATCGATTTAAACGAGGCTACATCTGATCTGAAATCCCGATTTGGTTAAGAAACAATTGAACCGGAGCTGAGACCAATTATTAAAAGAACTGAAACAACAATTTATTGCTTTCCCCTTTAGTTTCTGCATCTTGCCGAAAACATTTGAATATGAGAATACCAATCAGCTGTGATAATTATTCATTCCGCGACGGATTGGAATTTGGCTGGGGAGGTTGGGATGGAATAGGAATATTATTAGCTCAACATGCTAAGTAATTTCGCAACACTAAATTTTGAATTCCATTCTAGATTGGCTTTAGTACTACTAGTCATAACTACCCACGCCGGATTTTCGTATTTTGGAAATAACGTTTAGGGCGTAATGTAATGTGCACAACCGGTCTTTATTATACGAAAATTATCACTAGAGAAAGAAGGGGCAACTCCCCCCACTGAGCATCAGTTGTCTCTTCCATTCGTTCAATTAGTGCTGCCCCTTGTCCTTGTCCTTGTCCTTGTCCTTTACGATTTTAACCTTTGATATTCAGTCCAATGTATATTCAGGTGTTAGTCACTCCCTGGAGCTGACAATCTATTTTATTCAAATTTCTGCAGATGTATTCTGGTGGATGAGAATGATCGTGTTGTAGGTCACGACACCAAGTACAATTGTAAGTAACTTTGCTTGCATTAACCTTCTCATTGCGAGATTTCTGTGTGATACATTTTTTATTTTTAGAAATTAATATTCTGTTTCGATAGTTTAGGACTGGAGGTTTTATGACTTCATGCCATGGCTTATGATGTAGTACTTGATAAACCGTTCTAGGATAGAAGTTCCGAGGGAAGAATTTTTGTCTCCTATTTTAATTTATTGCAAAGAAAACCCATATTAAAGGATCATCATATTTCCTTGGGGCTTTAATGTACTTGGTAATAATGCCTGATCTATGCATGTTGATACAACTCTTGTGTTCTTTCTTGTACAACTGTTGGTTTCTCAAGTTTTAATGTATTCTGTGAACTGCAGGTCACTTGATGGAAAAGATCGAATCTGAAAATTTGCTTCACAGAGCTTTCAGTGTCTTTTTGTTTAACTCAAAGCATGAGTTGCTTCTTCAGGTATTTTTCTTGGATCATGCTAATTGAAAGTTACAGTGGTGGCAGCGTTCAGTTGGGAGTGGTATTTCACATGATGTTCCATGGTAGAAGGGTGCATCCCGAGGATCTTGAGTCATAATAATAGAATATGAAGAGCGGATGCCTGTTTTGCAATTGGTGGCATTGATTGTTCATTTGATATTTCTGGACAATTTCTTTATAACAATTGTTAAATATAGTGTTTGACATACTTATTGTGCATGTCTTTCTGTGCACAGCAACGTTCTGCAACCAAGGTAACATTTCCACTTGTGTGGACAAACACCTGTTGCAGCCATCCGCTGTACCGTGAATCCGAGCTTATTGATGAGAACTCTCTTGGTATATTTCTCTATTTTATCTTACCTTTTCAGAGTCAATTTTACTTGTCGTATTGTGACTTACTCTATCAGTTTTTTATCTCCATTGTGTTTCCAGGGGTAAGAAATGCTGCTCAAAGGAAGCTTTTGGATGAACTCGGTATTCCTGCTGAAGATGTGCCAGTTGATCAGTTTATCCCGTTGGGTCGCATGCTGTACAAGGCACCTTCTGATGGCAAGTGGGGAGAACATGAACGTAATATTCCAACTTGAGTTACTGTACATTGTTTACTATTACGTATTTGCAGTTGATTACCTTCTCTTCGCTGTCCAAGATGCATTTGTTAGAATGGTCGTGATGATTGAACAAATTGTCTTGTTTCAGCATTTTTATATTTACCCTCTGTGTGTATTATGTTTTGTTTGCAGTTGATTACCTTCTCTTCACTGTACGTGATGTTAATGTGCATCCGAACCCTGATGAGGTAGCTGATATTAAGTACGTAAACCAGGAGCAGCTGAAAGAGCTGTTGAGGAAGGCAGATGCCGGGGAGGAAGGTCTGAAGCTGTCGCCTTGGTTCAGGCTCGTGGTGGACAACTTCTTGTTCAAGTGGTGGGACCATGTTGAGAAAAACACCATCAAGGAAGCTGCTGACATGAAAACCATTCACAGGTTGACTTAAATCGAGTCTGCTGGGAAACTTTGATTGTGGTTTTATTATAGTTGGTGTTTTTTCCTGTTCCAATAAGTTTGGACTCGTAAGGCGTTCCCACAAGCAGGCATTTTGTTGTTGTTACTTGATTTAGTTGGGTTCTTTCTTGACCGAAACAAGTTTGTTAAATGCCGTGGTTTTGTAATTTACAACGGATGAATCAATAAGAAACTTTTCGCCTCTTTCATCATGAAACAGGTTCACAAATTTCTTTTCTGCATGTTACCGCTCTGTAATTTAGAACCTGTTTCTCCCCAGCGGAGCAAGTAAACGTGGTTCTGTAATTTAGAACTGATGAATCAATAAGAACTTGCTATTTAATCTTGCCAAGAAACAAGTTTACTTGCTCTGTTGGGGAGAAGCTTATCAACACCAGAAATGTCACAGTATCAGTATTCTATGCAATCGTATGTTGTTATGTGTTTAAACTTTTACATGTGTTGGTGCACAATTGGTTTGGATATCGCCGTTGTGGACCCCAATCACAAGTTGCCAGCATTAGAGCACTCCCTCGTGTTTAAGGGGCCTCACATCCCACATCCCACATCCCACATCCCACATCGGCTGGAGCAACGAAGTTACCGCTCTTTATATTGACTAAGGAGGGGCACAAACAGCACCTTGGGGTGCTGGGCTGGGATATACACGTGTACCTCAACCCTAAACCATGCCCCGATTATTCGGGTGAACCAGTAAGGGGTCTTTATCCGGTGTTTCCCCCGTGCGGCCAAACAAAGAAACAACGACGCCTCGCGCTGTATATTCCCGAATTGACAAAAAGCCCTCGAGAGGTTCGAAGGTGGTACTGCCGACGCCTGGTGGTTCGTCCTCTCTTGGCTTGCCCGGGTGTCCCGCGGTACTTTCTTGTCCTCACCTCTCCTGGCACCCTGCCCCATTTTTATTCTCTCGACTAATATTTTTGGTCTAATATTTCATAATATTAGCATAAAAATTAACATTAAATTATAAAAATTAACCTTAAACCATAAGATAGCAGAGATTATAGAGTGTCACTTTAACAGAGTTCCTTAGCATTTCTTTCTTTTTTCATACACACAAGTGTCTGAACGGCTAAATTTGTTGAAGGTTTATACTTAAAGCCTTGTAAAGTTATATTTCAATAATTGAATGGATGTCTTTTGTGTGAAACTTTACATGTATTGAGTTTGAACTGTCTTAGAAATTTTGGCAAGGCTGAAATTGTCTTCGACAACTAAGCAAATTTAGTTGTCCAATTATGTAATTTCAATATTTCTATCTCATTCGTCATGTGATAAATCACATGAATATGTCAACAACATAATAATGGTGTATCTGGTATAATTAATTATTAATAATATGACTGTGCAGGTGTGAACATATATCAGTCTCTATCTATTCACAACTAAAAGCCATCTATGATATGCTCCACTTATTATATCAACTATAATTTAATTAAAAATTAATAATAACAAAAGATTCTTTATGTTGAATACTTCACCAAACTTTCTTTAATATTTTCCTTTCGTTTTTACCTTTTAGATTTATTTTGTACATTCATTAAGTTTATTTCTTTCTTTCAAAGGATTCATATCCCAAAACCATAATCTATCTTTTCCAAATAATCTCACTAAATAAGGAAAAAAAACTAAAGTAATGTAAAAGAAGATAAAAATCCTCTTCGAATAAATAATGAAGGAAAACAAAAAAAAAACAAAAAAAAACAACAGATGAAAAAGACTGTATCTTGCACGTGCTTTACAGCCTAAAACAGGATAAATTTTTTATTGTGATAGGAACTTGAATGGTACATCACGTGTTTTTATGTAAATGGTAAAAAATTTTATTTTTTAAATTATTAACTTTTTAAGACATATATCTAACTATTTGTACAGGAAGTCATGTGCGGATCAAACAGAGATAAGATTCTCTATCTCCGCCTCAAAGCTTCTTCCTTTTACTTCCTCTTCCCATGTTTATAGTGAGAGAGACGCAGACACAGACACCCACAATCATAACTCACAAGTGAACTACTCAGCTGTGTTCTGGTGTCCTGCTCCATCGTTCCAGGTATCAACTTTTCATATTAGCCGCCAGATTTCATCTCCTCTCTTCTCTTGATTCGTCTGATTTGATTATCTGATTGATCAAAATTGGTGTCAAATTACAATTTCTTGCATTTCTCTGGCATACAGGCCGACCCAATATGAAAATTAATCAACTTTTTCTTTTTCTGTATTGATTTGGATCATTGGGTCGGGTGTCTTGCTTGGATTTGTATGAAATTAAAACCAGCTTCTGTGATTAATAATTTAATGAATGATTAATAGAGTTAAGCTTTCTGATTAATCTTGTTAGTTCTGAATCTATATAATGATGCGAATAACATAAAGATCCAAGGATCAAACAGAGATAAGATTCTCTATCTCCGCCTCAAAGCTTCTTCCTTTTACTTCCTCTTCCCATGTTTATAGTGAGAGAGACGCAGACACAGACACCCACAATCACAACTCACAAGTGAACTACTCAGCTGTGTTCTGGTGTCCTGCTCCATCGTTCCAGGTATCAACTTTTCATATTAGCCGCCAGATTTCATCTCCTCTCTTCTCTTGATTCGTCTGATTTGATTATCTGATTGATCAAAATTGGTGTCAAATTACAATTTCTTGCATTTCTCTGGCATACAGGCCGACCCAATATGAAAATTAATCAACTTTTTCTTTTTCTGTATTGATTTGGATCATTGGGTCGGGTGTCTTGCTTGGATTTGTATGAAATTAAAACCAGCTTCTGTGATTAATAATTTAATGAATGATTAATAGAGTTAAGCTTTCTGATTAATCTTGTTAGTTCTGAATCTATATAATGATGCGAATAACATAAAGATCCAATCCTTGCGTGTGTTTGTGTTAACAAGTATATGAATTATCGTAATTAGTTTAACTTTCATTAGGAGATTTAGATTTGTAATATCTTGTGCAGTTTTCTGTAATTTGAGTGAATCCAAGCATGTAAGATTTACAATATCTTCTCTGCCTTCTGCATTCTTGAAAATGGCTACTTAATACAAAATGCTGCTGGTTTCAATTGTTTCCGCATTTCGAAACCATGTCTCAGCTGGGGGAAAACGAAAGTTAGCTTAATTTATCAAAGAGTACTGTGGTTTGAATTCCTGAAAATGTTGATGCTTTGTTAGGTAATCATCTCGGAGGTCCTGTTTAACCGATTCGGTCTTCTTCCACAGCGATCTTAGTGTTCCCCTGTATTTGCTGCGTACATTTTCCCTTTTTTGCTGTGACTGGTCATTGTTGTTTGTTGCAAATGAAATGAGTAAACTGAAATTTTCTCATGTTGAAGGGAATTCTGCAGAGTTCCTCAGCTCTAACAAATGTAGTATTTTTGACACTCATAGTTGAAGCGAAGATAATTGGATTATGGGAGTGTGTGACTTGAACTATTAATCGGGTTCTTAAATTACCCGTCTCGTGATTTTAATCTGTGCAACTCCATTTCCAGCGCTGATTCTACTACTGATCCTTCTGTTGATCTTAGTGTGTGCAACACTAGCATTGCAATCTTTGCATTGTTACCGCTTTGTGTCTCATATAAAGCATACTTCTGTAACAATTAGTTTTTGGGATTCTTATATTTTCTTTTCTTCCATCAAACCTCTCATGGCATCCTTCACGTGCTTTGCTATAACGTTTTCCTGTGAAAACCTTCTATAAGTTGCCTGTTGTCAGTCTAACACATTGATCCTTGTCTTGTCCTGAAGGTGCTGGGAACAAATGGCCTTGGTTACAACTGCTGAAGTTTGCGACGCTCACTCGCAGTTGATTGGAAGTGGTGATCTTCGGGTGCTTGAGCCAGTATTCCAGATATATGGCCGGCGACAGGTGTTCTCTGGACAAATAGTTACCTTAAAGGTATTTGAAGACAATGTCCTTGTTCGTGGGTTTCTCGAGGAGAAAGGAAACGGCAGAGTACTTGTTGTGGATGGGGGTGGAAGCAAGCGGTGCGCAATATTGGGAGGCAACCCTGTAGTTCAAGCTCAGAACAACGGATGGGCAGGTATAGTGGTCAATGGCTGTATAAGAGATGTCGACGAGATTAATGGCTGTGACATCGGCGTGAGAGCTCTTGCATCCCATCCCATGAAAGCCAACAAGAAAGGGATTGGAGAGAAACAGGTACCGATAACCATTGCCGGGACAAGAATCTGTGACGGGGAATGGCTTTATGCAGACACCGATGGAATTCTGATCTCTCGCACCGAATTATCTGTCTAAACCTTAAAACAAAGATTCGAAACTAAACCTTAAACAAAGACCCTTCGGAAGGAAAATTTGCTTCCTGCAAACTGCTGTCCTGCAGCGGTTGCAGAAAGATTTTCTCCTTCCGAAGACGAGTAATATTCGCAGCACGAAATATATGTCTTTCTTTCTTTCAGTTGCTAAGCTGTTGTACCTTTGCCTCATTTTCCAACTGTTTACGGTATTAAGCAACATTACACGATATCGAACTCTTAACTATGTTTTAGTTGGTTTATTAATAATGATAATCATTTGATTAGCAACTTAGTCAAGTGCATTAACACAAGGCAACAAGTACATAATTTTTTCCATGGTTTGCATCGCCTTATAAACAGACGGATTCCGAGTCCCCCACTTCTTCGGGAGCAGCAACACTTGCATCGTCTCTTGTAATGCTGATCGTTGAGGGTCCAGATGAGCCAAAAGTTTCTGGCAAATTCAAATCCCCAGTTTGCAAGTAGATTGCCTTTCTTTTGCTTCTGCTTCGTTGCCATTTTCTTAGCAGCTCTTGAACATCCTCGCCCTCGTCATCTCTAGATATGGCTCGTGATTCCCTAGCACGCCGCCTCCGTTCTGCAGAGGATGATTCTCTTTCACTGCTATAACTCGGGACCTCAGCGACGTCCCCTGCTGCTGCGGTTGCGGCAGTACTGGCACTGATCATCGTCATCGGAAAGAAGAGTGGCCTGCAACAAATCATGAGAAGTACGAGGAACATAACATAAATGTATAGAGAGGTCCAGACGTAGAATGTCCACTTCCAGCTGCGCACCAACTGTTTAATCCAAGGAAGCTGGGAGTTCATCACAATTTCAGCTTCGTACAACTGTGGAATGTACGACGTTCGGGCCCTCGGAATTAAAGTTACTCTTATGGCTTGAGTTATTGGATAATGCCCTTCCTTGTGGTTGATTATTTGGACCGTTAACTTCTGGGTTTCACCAGAGATTCCTAGCAGCAGAGGAACTCCCATCAGAAATGTTCGCGTGAGTCGAACCGGAAGGCTTCTAAATCGCAGCATGCAGGGCTGGCTTGATCTTGTAATTACATCACCGTTCACTGACAATTGTTCTGCACTCAACTGATGGCCATATAACCAATTAGTTAATTAATTAGTAACAAACAATAATTTTAGTCAAATTATGATCAATCTCATGTAATAACTGAGAGATGGATAAATAGATACCTGAAAGACACCAATGTCCCTATTGAAATCAGATTCAGGCATCAAAAGCACCAAAGAGACATAAAAAGTGTGTCCAACAGGAATTCCCCTCACATGCTTCCTAGAATATGAACTCTTATGTCGGTAAATATCATCAGCAGAACCAAATGCAAAGACAGCCGTCGGATGAGGCTCCGTGTAATCAAAGTGCAGCCGCTCCCTGACGAACACCGGCTCCTCCACCCAAAGATTGACCAACCCAATTCCGAAAAGAGCGGATAAAAGCATAACCATGACCAAAACCATGCAGACATGAGCGGCCCCGAGAAGCCCGAGTCCGATCTTCTTGAGGAGGAGGGCGCTGCCGTATGTGATGGTGGAGGGGACCTGGTGGACGACAGTTTCGACGGTTTCTTTGGCCTCCTCGGCTTGGTGGTAGGACTCGGAAGCGGCGGACAGGAGGGAGAAAATGGGAGCGGAGAGAGTGGCAAAGCAGTTGTAAATCAAGTCGGTTTGTAAAGATGCAAGCTTTGAGAACCAATCTGTTGGTTTTGGTAAGCCATACTCATCATCTTCATCTGTTGGTGTCTCTGGCGGCAGCCGCGGTGGGTCGGTGATTGTTGAGTTGGGGTAAGTAGCGTCCATGTCTTTTGAGTCTCTGACTCTGAGAGAGAGAGAGAGAGAGAGAGAGAGAGAGAGAGTGAGAGTGCTGTTGTAGCGTAGCTTAAGCCAAACATAGCAAGAGGCAGAGCTCCAGGTGTGTACTGTGCATGAAAGGAAAAGACGCGACGTGGAAGTGTGGCTGTTTGAGGAGTTGACATCTGTTCTGTTCTGTTGTAGCTTAGCCATGTCATATATATATATATATATATATATATATATATATATATATATTAACTGTAAAAGGTGGCTTTTTACACATTTGTTAATTTTGTCTTTTAATTTTGTCAATTTATTTGATCTGATAATTATAAGTTAATTCGTTTGACAGACTATTAAAAGCTGAAATTGATGTGTGAAAGATAAAAAAAAAAATGTGGATGACATCACTCATTTTAAAAAATGAAAACTAATGAAAAAGACTTGAAAATTGAGTTTTAACGAGAATGACAAAAATGTGTTATAAGTGAATAGTATCAATATTGACTTTTTAGACTAAAAATATGATTTTTCGTTAACTTAAACAATACCGGGAGCTTTTCGTTAAAGCTCAATTTTAAAAAACTTTGGTCTTTTCTTGTTGATGAAATAAAAAGGCTACCTTGAATGCAATTACTTCTCTTTTAGTGTTTTGTAAATATGATGTGATTTTTAAACATATTTTTTCAGCTTTGGTCCATTTATGTTTAATTTTAAACACTGATTTTGTTTGATTCATTCGATTTAACAACTATAAATAAAATAGAGTGTGGGTAACTAAGATTTTCCGTAGCAGGCTGAAAAATTTAAGGGTAAACCAATATGTTGAACTCATATAGTAATCACACTCATAAACTGACACATTTGAGTGTAATTCTAATATATCGACTTCATGAGTTCAATATATTAAACTGATGAGTTTCGATATACTAAATACATGAAGAGTTCGATATCCTAAATTCATGATTGTGATGCGTTACTATTTACTAAATTCATGTTAATAAACATAAGAAATTTTTTATTCAGTAGGAGTTTTTAGATTCGACTCTCATTGATTTCACTCTGTCTAACAACTAACCATCTAATTCATGATTTCACTCTGCCTAACAACTAATCATCTAATTCATTAACTCTTTCTACTAGAGATCAAATCTTTTACACTTAAAATGAGTGATTTCTCTGCGACCACAACCATTAACCGATACATATTAAGTTTTGAAAACAAAATTAAATTCATAAACACGTGTCAATTAATTGTTAGGGCTACAAAAAAAACCTCACTCCAGAAGATTTGATCTCATTCTACCGTTGAAAAAAAAATATAGAAAAGGAAAGCCGTAGTCAGCAACGGATCTGCACATAGGCACGGTTTCACTAGGAAGCGACAGAGTTGATCAAACGACGACGTTTCGGCTCTCCCTAGCATCATCTTCTTCGCGAGACGTCTCGCCGCCGACTCTGCTTCTGAAACATTTGAAATTACTAGACCCGCGTAATTAGCACATGATAATCTCCCTGATTAAGCAATGCAACACCCTTTCGTCCCTCAAAGCCGTACACGCCGCCGTCCTCAGAACCCACGACCTCCACCTCAACCTCTTCCTCCGCACCAACCTTATCGCCCACTACGCCTCTCTGGGCTCCCCCTCTCACGCTTACACCCTCTTCTCCGCCGTCTCCTCCGCCTCCGACGTCTTCCTCTGGAATGTCATGATCAGAGGCTTCGTCGACAATGGCCTGTATTACAAAGCCATTGCTCTGTACAGTAAAATGTGGGACGTGGGTGTTAGACCCGATCATTTTACTTTCCCTTTTGTGATTAAGGCTTGTGGGTTTGCTCGTGATTGGAGATTGGGTAAGAAGGTTCATGGAGATGTGGTTGAATGTGGGTATGCATTAGATGTGTTTGTAGGTAATTCACTTATTGGATTGTATGGGAAATTTGGGCAGGTTGAAACTGCACGGAAGGTGTTTTATAAAATTCCCCAGAGAAATGTGGTTTCTTGGAGTTCGATGATTGGGGTGTACGTGCAAAATGGGTGCTTTGAGGATGGGTGGGAATTTTTTTTAATGATGTTGAATGAGAAAATTACACCCAACAGGGCTTCCGTTTTGAACGCGATGGCATGTGTTTTTCAGGAGAATGATGCTGGTGAGGTTTGTGGAGTTGTGACCGATAATGGGCTTGATTTGGACCGTTCAGTTCAAAATGCTGCAATGCAAATGTATGCACGGTGTGGAAGAATGGATATTGCTCAGGTGTTTTTCGATAGGATCAGTGATAAGGACTTGGTGTCTTGGTCATCCATGATCGAAGCATATGCGCAAGCTGATTTGCCTCTTGAAGCTGTTGAGCTATTTAAAGAGATGAGAGAGCAAGGGGTTCTCCCTGATTTGGTGGCACTTCTAAGTGTTGTTCGCGCTTGTTCAAGTTTAGCATCGTTTCAGCAAGCGCGTCGGATTCATGGACTTGTCATTCGTAGCTTTTTCAGCAATTGCATTGCGCTTGAAACGTCTATAGTTGATCTATATGTTAAATGCGGAAGTTTGATGTATGCTAGAAGGGTTTTTGATGAGATGCAAGAAAGAAATATAATCTCGTGGAGCACCATGATTTCAGGCTATGGGATGCACGGTCATGGAAGAGAAGCAGTTAACCTCTTTCATCAGATGAAGGCTCTTATAATACCAGACCACATTGCGGTTCTATCAGTGCTGTCAGCCTGTAGTCATGGCGGGTTGATTGCCGAGGGATGGGATTGCTTTAATTCCATGAGTAGGGATTTTCATGTCACACCAAGGCCCGAACATTATGCATGTATGGTTGATCTTTTGGGACGATCTGGTCGACTGGATGAAGCTCTTGAGTTCATTGAGAGAATGCCGGTAAGGCCAGATGCTGGTGTATGGGGATCACTTCTCGGAGCATGCAGAATTCATTCAAATACAGAACTGGCTAAAATTGCAGCCGGACATTTATTCGAATTGGATGCAGAGAACCCAGGGCGATATGTTCTAATGTCCAATATTTATGCATCTTCTGGGAAACAGAAAGATGCTGATGAGATTAGAGATTTGATGAAACAAAGAGGGGTGAGGAAAGTGGCTGGTCACACCAGTATAGAGATTAAGAACAAGGTCTACACATTTGTGGCGGGAGATCATTCGCATGCTCAATCGGATTTGATCTATATGGAGCTGGAGAAATTGATAAACAGGATTCGACAAGAAGGGTACAAGCCGGATTTGAACTTTGTGCTGCATGATGTGGAGGAAGAGATGAAGGAGAAAATGTTGTATGCGCATAGTGAGAAGCTTGCAATAGTTTTCGGACTGTTGAATTTAGGACCGGAAAGTGTGATCAGAATAAAGAAGAATCTGAGAGTTTGTGGGGATTGTCATACAGCTTCCAAGTTTATCTCCAAGGTTACAGGAAGGGAAATTGTAATGAGAGATGCTCATAGATTCCACCATTTCAAGGATGGTGCATGTTCTTGTGGGGATTATTGGTGAACATAAACTTGTTAGCTTAACAGGTTGTGTTCATGTCAACCCGTTAAGAAAGTAATAGTTGTAGCGAGTAAATTTTTTGGTTTAGTTGCAAACTATACTTGTTTAATGTTTACTTAGCGTTGGAAGCAAGGTCTGAAATGCCGATATTATCGGCGGTATTTCGCCGATAATATCGGTTTTTTGAGTTACCGATATTTTAATACTTATCCACTGAGTTTTTGTCAAAATATCGCGATATTATCGATAATATCGCGATATTTTCGATATTACCGATAATATCGCGATATTACCAATAATATCGCGATATTTTGGATCTGTGCAAATCAGAGAAGAACGCTGGAGCTTCTACAGCTCCGGCCGACTGTAAAAGAGCACCCTAGACTCCGATCTAGGTATCAAAATGAAATACAAGACGAGAGGAATGTTTTTATAACTTCCGTTTGCCGTGAAACTGTTGGAGGTGTTCAGAAAGTTCGTCGACACCCACGGCCTCGCCGAAGATGGGTGTGCCTATTCCCGAGCCGATTTCGTCCTAAAAACCTTGCAAAAACACGAGATAGAACTTAAATTTCACATCTAAGCTTCAATCTAAAACAGAAATAGGTAAACCCGAAGCTTACCTAACCGGAGAAATTCAAGAAAGTCGTCGGAGGGTTCCTGCGTTCGCCGAGTTGCAAAGACGAGAAGGAGAGGGAGAAAGATGAGGTTGCTGATGACGATGGGTCTCGGTGCAGAAGATGGTGTGTGTGTGTGGGAGAAGGGAGAAGAGAGAAGAGAGAAGAGAGAAGAGAGAAGGGAGAAGAGAGAATGATCGAGAGTTCGAGTCTCTGTGTGCGTGTGTGATGTCTGTGTGCGTGTGTCTGTGTGTGTGCGCGGTTTGCACCCTGACAACTTTTACAATTACAACTTGTACAATTTCAAACCATGGACAAAAATAATGGTGGTTTCATTCAAAACCGTGTGCCACGCGTGATATTCTTTCTTTCACATTCTCAGAGGTGGAGTATCAGATCATCACACATTTTTTGACCCTTCGAAAATTGAAAAACCTTTATTACACCTTTTCGTTTCTTCTTCTTCCCTTACCCCTTTCAGAGCCATTCCAGATCCATTCCAGAGCTTCAACACAAAGGGTTCCATATTTAAGGTAAGTTTACAAACTTATATTTATATTATTGCAATTTATACAACAACAAAAAAATTTGTGTGGACCCGTATATGTGATCTAAGAACCAAATAATACTTGCATGTTAATTTTTTAAGTAATTAAGTAATGTTGTATAATTATTCTCTAGGATAATTTTAATATGTTTAATGTTATTTATTATTTTATTAATATTAGGTTTTATTATCAAATTGGATTATTATTTATTAATATTAGGTTTTATTATTATTATCAAATTGGATTATTATTCATTAAATTGGATTATTATCAAATTTGTAACAGTCTGTTCCGAGTTAATGGATATATTAATTATGAAATGACGATTTTGCCCTTAAGGGTGTGAGAGGACGGGTGAAAAAGGGGTACTACTTATATATTTATATATATATATATATATATATAGGGGTACCTAAATACATATATATGTTAATTATTTTGTTTTATTTTTTTGGGTTGAATTTATGTGGAGGGGATTGGTTGGAGAAAATATATACCCACACATGCACAACACGTGTGCATGATCATCACCCCGTCACCTTCTCCTTTCCCTCTTCTCAGACTCTCTATCCTCTCCCCTGCAACCGTACGGACGAGCCTTTGTTCTTGGTGTTTTGGTCACAGATCAAGGCTCTAAATAGCACCTTTAGAACCCTTATAACCTGGTGATTCCAACCGCACCATTTGTGTAGCTCGAAACCGTCTAGAAACCTAGAACCCGTGGGGTACCAAAGGTGGTACTGTTCATGTGCTCAAAATCTACGGGGTTTTAGCTCATTTGGGGATCATAGAAGGATTTAGAATCTCCTTGGGATGCTCGGAGGACAAAATTGAAGGAGTTTGGACGTCGGGATCGTTGGTTTGGAAGTTGGCCGGAATTTGGAGAATTTCTCCGGCGAGATTCACTTGGATTTTGGGTTCAAAACAGATATAAATCTCTTCTCCTTGTTCTAAGGATCATTTTGGTGTAAATTTCGTGAAATTTGGTTGAAAAATGAGCTAGAAATCAAAGGCAGAAAATTTACGCAGTTTCCGGCGACACAGCGGCGTCGGCGACTAAGGTTGAAGATGACGGAATATTCCGTCAACTTTGACGGAATATTCCTAACGGAGGTTAACGGCGTCAGTTAACTTTAACGGAATATTCTAGGATTTGACGGAATATTCCTTAACGGCGTTAAGGATTCCGTCCGTGTGCACGGCACGTGGCCGCGCGTGGGCGGCGCGTGAGGCTTCCAAAAATTATTTTAAAAATATAGGGGTGTTCGTGGGATTGAGTAGAGCATGTTGGTATATTCAAACACCCCAATTGAGCAATGTATGAGAAGTTATTGCTTGATTTGGGTTATGTGCGTAATTAACGGTTATTTAGTTGTTTCGCATATAGGTGATACGTATCCTGAGGACGAGCGCAGCCACGCGAGGCTCGAGGGCTACGACCCGTCTACATATCAGTGAGTGGGCTTTTGGTTTTCAGTATATATATATATATATATATATATATATATATATATATATATATATATATAATGGATTGATTTCCCAAAAATGCGTTTTAAAATGCTTTTATGAAATTTAATGCCATGTCGAATGCCATATATATATTTGATGTTATATGATTATATATTGATGCACCGCAGGCGCCAGGTAAGTCAGGTAAGTGTATGTGGTTGTGATGTGATGATTGAGGTGATATCGATGAGATTGGTATATGGCTCATCACCTGCACATCGGGGTTGTGCCGCCAGAGTAGGGCTTAGCTTTCACGTGATCGTTCACCTCCCGCACCGTACGCTCACCTTGGATCCAAGGCAGGTGCCAGCCTGTCGTACAAACCACATTAGGTGGTTCCGACTCGTAGGTGACTTGCGAGACGTCGCTAGCCATCACGTGATCGTAGCACAGAGCGTTATGCCTAGCTTGACGTACAGACCACATTAGGTGGTTCCGTCATGGGTGCAGGTTATTGATTAAGAGATGGATTGAGGATTTGATTGAGGAGCCATAGATTCAGCCGTACAGGTCACTAGAGGTGACTCCGGCTGATTTATATATATATTGCCGTCATGATTTGAGTTGAGATATCACCTGATTACCTGATGGTACTTGGTATATGTTGATCATTGACTATGGTTCATTCGAGCATGGCATTGATTGTTTGGTTGATTGGTTGATTGATGGTTTTCAGTACTATTACGTATATACATATTTTCTGTGAAGTATACTTGTTTTACAGAGAGGGGTTACAACTTTTATATCGAAGCGATTTTTGATAAAGCTTTGTTTTTGCCCACTCACACTTTTGTTTTGCGCCCCTCCAGGTACTAGGTAGTTTTGGTGGCAAACGAGGCATCAAAGGCATATCTGACAGCACACCATCCATGTAAATATTTTACTTTCTCGTTTATGTATTTTGGACTGCACCTAGAACGCTCGAACTCTGTGAATCATGTTATTAACTTCCTTACTCTTTTATGTGCCTGTAGCACTAATAATGATACTCTAGTACCTATTATTTATATTTATTCTTCCGTACTGCGCACATGGCCTTGTCACGCTCACGTGACGGCTAGCACGTCCCGATGTCAAGTCGGGGTGTGTCAAAATTGGATTATTCATTAAATTGGATTATTATTAAATTAGATTATTATCAAATTGAATTATTATCAAACTGGATTATTATTCATTAATATGTTTAATATTAGGATTATTTTTTTATCAAATTGGATTATTATTCATTAATATTAGGTTTTATTATTCCATATTATTTTTATAATTACTTAAATTCTTACAATCATTTTCTTTACTTCGTATTTAATTCTTCTGTAGAATAACTTTATTATTTAGGTTCTCTTATATAACCGTCATCACTACTATATTTTTTGGCCAAAAAAAAATTGCCTAATTTTCATGAAAAATAAATATAGGTACGTTTAAGATGTCCAGTGGAGTTACTAAACGTGATCCAGCTTGGGAACATGGAGATCCAATAGACGGAAACAAAGATGGCACAATTTGCAAATATTGTGGTCGAGTAATGAAGAGTGGCGGAGTGACACGACTTAAGTACCATCTTAGTGGATTAGATCCAGGAAATAATGTCCAACGATACGATAATGTCCTCCCTAGAAGTGAAGGCATTCATCACCACATTATTAAAAAATAAAAAACAGCAGAAGGAAAAGATAACACATGGAATGGAAAATATTCGAGCTGGGCTACGAGGAGAAGTCATTGGCTAAGTGGTTGACAGTGATGATGATGACGATGAGGACGAATGTGATGATGACATGGGACCTGAAGAACGACGCAGTTTGAAACAAGCATTACGTGCCTCCAAATAGTCAGCATGGGAAAGAGAACACCTTCATAAAATTCCTAATAAAGCACAAGGTTCCGGGACAAGTGGTGGTGTACAAATGAGACGGGGAGCAAGTGTTAGAGAATCACAACCAACACTACCAATAGCCACAAGTTTATATAAGTCATCCAAAGCACGTCAAAAGAGTGTTTGGAGTTATTTCACTGGAGGTAATGTGAATGAGGGAATGGGGCGTCTAATTAGCAAGTTCTTTATCTATGAAAATGTCCCTGTTGAAAAGGCATCATCACATCATTTCAAAAATATGGTATTGGGATGTCAACATGCCGGTGTTGGAGTACAACCTCCCACTCCCTATGAGGTAAGAAACAAATATTTGGAAATGGAGTATAAAGACATTGGCGAGTATGTTAACAAGTTGAGGTCAAAGTGGAAAACTAATGGTTGCACAATCATGTGTGACGGATGGACTGTCCCGACCAAATTGTCTATCATAAACTTCATGGTATACTCCAAGGGAAAGACAATTTTTTTGAAGTCTGTTGATGCTTCAGACCATATAAAGAACTACAAGTATATTTACAAATTATTGAGGGATGTAATCATGGAGGTGGGAGAGCATAATGTTGTCCAAGTCGTGACCGACAACGGTTCTGCATTTGTCAAAGCTAGAAAAAAGTTAATGAAGCATCATAATGTGTTTTGGATATCATGTGCAGCACATTGTATTGATCTCATGTTTGAGGCAATGGGGAAGAGAGAGAATATTGCTACTGTCGTAAAAAGAGCTACAATGATCACAAATTATATTTACAATCACGGTTGGTTGTTGGCAAAGATGCGTGAATTTTGCAAAGGAGAAATTATTCGTCCAGCTACCACTCGATTCGCCACCAACTATATTGCATTAGACAGCCTACTTAAGAAGAAAGCAGGGTTGAAGCAACTATTCACTAGTGACGATTGGGCTAACCATAATTTGAGCCGTTTAAATGCAGGTCGTATGGTGGAAAGTATAGTGCTTGATCATGCTTTTTGGACTCAATCAAAACATGTGTGCCAAGTGTTTGAACCTCTTTACAAATTTTTACGGATCGTTGACACAGAAGTGTATCCTACTATGGGGGCAATATATGAGTTGATGCGTGTAGTGAAGGATGACTTGGAAAGAAAACATGGTGCAAGGTGGGTCATAAAGATAATTGATGACCGATAGTATAAAACATTATACCACGATTTGCATGCAGCAGGTATAAATTATGTCATAATTTGCAATTCATTTCTTTAGTTGCATAAGTATTATTTCTCTTATTAGAGTATGTGTTTCTTTGAACAACATATTATTTGAATCCTCGATACCAATACAGACCCGGTGTTGGAGATGATGGTACCCTTATACGTGCTGTACATAATGTATACTCTAAATTAGACCCTGCATCACCAGCAGTTGGCCAATTTGGAAATGAGGTACACAATTACTTAAATTATAATAATTACTTTGTTGGATTAAACTAACACGATTTATTGAATTCAGCTAACATTGTTTAAAGATGCAAGAAGAACTTTTGGAGAACCAACATTAGTTGCTGCTTGAACAAAAATGTCTCCTAGTGAGTGTAAATATATTTCACTATCAGTTTATAATAGAATTTGTTGGAGTTATTAGGCTTATCAAAATTGTTTTTCATTGTAGCTGAATGGTGGATCATGTATGGGACTGATGCACCAACTGTGAGAAAGTTAGCAATCAAAGTATTATCACAAACAGCTTCCTCATCTGCTTGTGAAAGAAATTGGAGCACGTTTGCACTTATACATACAAAGCAAAGAAATAGGTTGGCTCATAGTAGGTTGGAAAAATTAGTTTATTACTACTACAACATGAAGCTTCAAATTCGAGATAAGGAAGCAGAAATAGATCACGTCGACCGTGGTGACCCACTAGATGTGTTTGATATTGTTGCTGAAGATAATGATACAGAGGGTAACCAACTTTATCAATGGATTAGACCTATTCATTTAGATGATGATGAAGGCAACTCAGCTTCCAGAGTTGCTGAAGAAACACGTAATGAAGGGATAAATGTAGAAAGAGTATTAGAGGAGGAGGTGGGATCTAGCAGCGCTGACTCTTTGGAAGAACTTTTGCACCCAAGACCAAGAAACACTGGAATTCCACCTTCTTCCAATCCTACATAACCACAAGATCATGCTGATACTAATGATAGATCTAGTACAAGATCACGAGACTCACCTACCACCGGAGGTGGGAATGATGAAGGATATAGTGGAGTTGGAGGTAGTGGTGGTGGATATGGAAACTATGTTGGACCACCTCCCAGATTTATGAGCCCCTTCACTGGTGAGGCAAACTTCACGCATGCAACACAGGATAAGGACCATGGCAGTAGGCAGGCAGGACCATGAATTGGTGCCATAGGGAAGTACTATACTCATAGAGAAAGAGGCAAGGGGACTTTGTCAAGTCAAGAAGATGACTCGTTATCTATAACTTCGGACTTTGTTAGAGTGGGAAGTAGTAACTATGGTTATACTCATAACCAACCATTTCCCTACCCTTCATATCCCATTCCTGTTGGGATGGAATCGAGCGACTCATAGAAACAATCCAAGACTCAATCTTCAAATGATTTTGCTTATGGACAACATCAACCAATCTCGGATCCATATGGGTGGCATGTTAACAATTACATGCAAAACTATTTTGGGGATTTATCATTTGATTACTACTCTTCACAATACACTTACTCTACACATAGAGATGATGAAGATAGTGAAAAATTTGAACCTCATAAGAACTCTATGTGGTACTAAGTCACTTATGTATCTTACCATGCAATGTATAAAGTGTAAAATATTGTACTAATTCATTATATATAAATGATTATGGTGTGTTTAAACTTATTTCATTAATTACTACATATTTTCTACACTCACAATGTTTGCCAGCTTGTTATATAATCAACTTAAATCAGTTAAATCCATCATGCAATGCATTTCCTTCCAATTTTTTGTGATAAACTAATAGATAATTGTCTAAATAAACATCCTGCAAAGTTTTAATAAAAATTTCCAAGTTTTTCTTACAATTTCCGTGGTTTTTATTCAATTTTTATCGATATCGATAATATCCTGATATTTCCATCGATATTTCCGTGTTTTTGGACTACCGATATTTCTGATATCATCGATATTTTATACCTTGGTTGGAAGGCAAACCTAAGCTTAGCAAGGTTGGCTAAAACGTACGTTAATAGAGGAGGAATTATAACTCATTGTTTTGGATTATAGAGAAAAAGCAAACCAGCTTCTCAAGATTTGTGGCTAGCCATTAGCATACCAAATCCCACGCTTAAGTCTCGAACTCCTAAAACATACCTACTACATTATCGAAAAAGAAATGCCAAAGCTTTTTATTTTATAATGTTGACATAAAAATTAACGTTAATCAATGAAAAAGTACAGAATTCATGGAGAGTCTCACTTTGGACATAATCTCTTTAGCATTTCTCTTATCGAAATAAAACTACACTAATTACTAATCAATGAACTAATACAGAAAATGTGCCAAGTAAAATGGATTTACTGCATTTGGTACGAGAAGTAAGTAAATAATACTTGGTAAATATTGTTGCATCATGCCTAACTTAAAAGGAAAACAAGCAATAAATTAGATAAGGTTAAAACTTGAATAGAGTTTGACGGAAATGTTTTCTTAGTCATGGTGACAGAAAAACTCATGATCACTTATCCTTTGATTTGACACTAAAAACTAGATGGTCACTTATCAAATCCAAATAGTAGTTGACTATTATTTGTTCCAGTGTCAAAAGTGCGAGACTCTATAGTCGATAATGCAATAAAAATTGTAGAAACTTAAAGAGAAAAAGAAAAATGTTAAAAATATTCTCTCATTTTACAATGTAACTTTGCATGAACTCTTCGTCATTTCGTGTTTTTGACAAAACATTTTATAATATTGGTTCGAGATTGTGTCAAAATATTGAGAAATTCTTCTCAATATTTCTCAAAGAAAAATTGTAATAGAAATTTAAAGTAAGAAACGAAACCAACTTTATCTAGTTTTACGTGAAAAACATTGTAAAGAAGGAACACGTATTGGATTTTGGGGGGAGTTTGTTGAAGTTCATGGTTTCTGATAAGAAGAAGAGATGTGTCGTTCCCGAAAAAAGCTTTAATCAGCGTAGGACTATTAACCCACCTCTCTCTCTCTCTCCCTCTCCCTCCCCTTCGTCTTCTTCTTCCTCTCTCTCTGTGATAAATCCATTTGTTGTTGTTCTTGGAAACACACGTAAATTTTGTACCTTAAATAAAGACAGAAACTTGATCAAAAAGGCCTTTTCGTTTCCTGAGTTTTGAATCAAACCAATTTTTTTTTTTTAATTTAATTTTCATTTCGATACATTAACAAGGAAGAGTTTTCAGCTCCGCAACCACTCAGGGAGGAGGAGCTGAAACCAAAAACCAGAGTCAGGGTTTTTAGAAAATTCTTACAGTTAGATGGCGAGGCAGAGTCACAGCCTTGCCACTCTAGCAGGAAAATCCGACCAGACAGACAAAAATACAGTGTGTGTAAAAAAATAAGGGATTTTTTAGACCAATGGAGCAAGAAGACGACGCCGCCACGGAGAGCAAAGCAGACGGAGGAGGAGGCGGTGGTGGTAGTGGTGGAGCAGGGAGCGGTATTAGCATTGCAGAGAGGAGGGCAGCCAAGTGTGGATTCAATGCGGAGAGGATCAACACGGTGCGTGTCAGGACAACCAACCCTTTGAATTCTCCGCCGGCGAGGTGCCCGTGCCTTACTATTCCGTCTGGTATCAGCCCCACGGCTCTGCTCGACTCCCCCGTGATGGTCCCCAATTCTCAGGTTTTTCTTTTTTAGTTTTATTTTTTTATTTTTTTTATCTTTGTTAATTTTCATGGTTTTTTCTTCTTTTTTTTTTTGTTGTGAAATTTTGGGTTTTTTCTTCTTTTGGGAGCTAAATGTATGTGACTGTATATTCTTCTGGGCTTTGTTTAGTCTGAAAAACCTCGGAGTATAGAATACTACGGAGCACCATAGAACTTTTCGCAGTGTGATCAAGGAAACATATATCTGCATCTGCATCTGGTTGCAAGCAATTGGTAGTAGGGTGAAAGTAAATGTCAAATAGATTAACAGTTTTTACTTCTTTTAGTATTTGGGTGCTACCCATAATCTTTATTAGCTTATTTAACTAGAAAACTTGTGTTAAAAGGAACTAATTAACTTACCTTGTTCATTTATAATTTGGTTTTTTCAGATTGAGAAGTAAAACATCTGAATTTGTCATTCTGCACTTTTGTATAAAAGTCTCTGCTTTGACATTGTTTGGTTCAAAATACAATCACCAAAAGCTACAAGGCATATGAACACTATGGATTTTGAGAGTTGCAAAGTCCAAAGCTTTTTCTTTCTTTGTGATGTTGTCTAGGACTTCCTGCTTGATATGTGATCTTCAATTGTTGTATTGTTCTAGGCGCTTCCATCTCCCACCACCGGAACTTTTCCATTGCGTCCTCCCAATGATAACAGCTCGCTGCTGAAATCAGGAACTCGTGAAGATGATGGTTACAGGCCGGCCTATTCTAGTTTTGAAAATCAGGTAAATGCCTCAACTTAAGATGCGTCCTCATATCTTCAAATCATGAATGTCCAACGGTACTTGTTTAAACCAAAATGTCCAAGGGGGGAGTGACTTTGATAAGTTTCCCAAGGGTACATATTTCGTGTCTGAAAGTACCAATAAATTATGTTAAGAGTTTTTTGTGAGGTTGTGTTTGCATGAGCTTGGTATCTTTCCATTGCGTTGTTCCTCAGGGATCTACGGTTGACTACCAAGCTCTTGTTTTGGAGCAACAACCAATGGAGTTTCAATTCCCGATGGAGTTTTCCAAAGAAGCTAATGCAACGAACTATGCTGTGGATCCGTCCACTGATGTTAGAAACATAAACAGTGGTGTGATTATGAATGCCAACAGCGCAGACTTGCAAATGTCTCATTCCAGCGCAGCTAGTGATCAAAACTCTCTTCCCAAAGAAGCGGTTCATGGGGAGGACATGGGGACCCATCAGTTTTCAGAAGGAGAGAATAAAGGGTCATACTCATCTGCCGGAATGGTAAGGACCTCAGAACACGGATACAATTGGAGGAAGTATGGGCAGAAACAGGTAAAAGGTAGTGAATATCCAAGGAGTTATTACAAATGCACGCATCCAAATTGTCAGGTGAAGAAAAAGGTGGAACGATCCTATGATGGTCAAATAACAGAAATCATCTACAAGGGAGCTCCTCATAATCATGCAAAACCTCAGCCTAACCGTAGAGTTGGAGCATCGGTTGGACCATCATTTTCTTATGATGACATGTCAGAGATGGGTGAAGGTAGTAGGGCTGCTGTCAAAGTTGAAGGTGGGCCAGTTTGGACAAATATTCAGTCCTGTAAGGATAGGAAAGTTGGCTACGATGGGAGGCCTGACGGTCTGGAAAGGACATCCTCAGCATCTGTTGTTACCGAGCTTTCTGATCCATTTTCAACTACCCAAGGGAAGTCCATGAATATCTTTGAATCAACCGAAACTCCAGAGCTTTCATCCACACTTGCTAGTCATGATGATGATGATCGGGCCACCCAAGGAAGCATATCACTTGGAGATGATGCACATGATGAAGAATCTGATTCAAAAAGAAGGCAAGTCAATTTCTGTTTATCTCAAAGGTATCATTTTCCAGGACGCCATGACTGAACAAGATTATAATCTTCTCCATTGGTTTTTGCTTCCAGAAAGAAGGAGAGCTGCATGATTGAAACAAATTTTGCATCCAGGGATGTCCGCAAACCAAGAGTAGTTGTCCAAATTGAGAGCGAAATTGACATACTTGATGATGGCTATCGCTGGCGGAAGTATGGGCAAAAAGTTGTCAAAGGAAATCCAAACCCCAGGTATGCTCTTCCTCTCTGTCATTCACTCACTTCATCGAACTTGTTAGTGTGGATCTCTACGGAGTTATGAACATAGAAGAGTTCATTAAAAAAATATAGAAGAAGGACAGAGGATGGCACTTTGTTGGTGTAATTTATTTCTTCAATTAAGATATTAGCTCATAATCTGTATTTTCACAATTTCGTTTGCATAAAGTTTTCTATGTAGCCGGTTAATCTTTGTATCATTCTTCATCCTATAGGAGCTATTACAAGTGCACAAGTGCAGGATGTTCAGTAAGGAAGCACGTGGAAAGGGCCTCCCACGATCTGAAATTCGTAATTACAACGTACGAGGGAAAACACAACCACGAAGTGCCTGCAGCAAGAAACAGTAATCACATGAATTCAAGTAGCAGTAATGGACTTCCATCTACTGCCAATGCTCAGCCAGCTCTGGCATTACCCAGAAATACTACTATTCCAAAGCCTGAGACACAAGCACAAGATCTTGCACCTCATTTTGATAGAAAACCGGAATTCCATGACGAATACATGAGGCATAGTTTTCTCAGGAATTTCAATAATGACATGAAATTTGGAGCTTCCTCCTCCCTTTACCAAATGAAATATCCTCCTCTGCAGAATACCATGCCGTATGCCTCTTTCGGGCTGCACAATGTGGTTCATCAGGGTGGTTCTGTTGTCCCAGACTTCCCAATTTCACTGCCTATGAACCTTCCGCCATCCGGAAACCTATCTCTCGCCAGTTATAATTTCAACAACGGAAAATCAGTTTGTCCAGTGCAGCCTTATTTTTCAGGACAGCAGCTGCAGGAGAACGATGTAAGATTCCTAAAGCCTAAACAAGAGCAGAAGGATGATAACCTTTATGATGCCTGTTTACCAATAATCGATCAGTCAAGCGCACCATTGTCGTCGTCATCATCACTATTCCATCACAGGGTCATGGGAGCTTATCCATCCTAAATTTTTTTCTTTCTTCTGCATCTAAAGCACTAAAGCAGTCATCAGCCGAGGCAGATTTTGGTTTCCCATTCGCCTCGTACTGGTTAAAGGTTTTATTTTCCTGCAAATTTTCATTGTGACAGTTTTTTCTTCTTGTTTTCCATAAAACATCTTATAAACATTCCCATACATAAAGGTTTACTGGTTTCTTCCTCAACTCTGCAATCCCAGATAACTTGAAACCCTAGAGGTGATGTATAACAGTTTTCTTTTCAAGTTGAAGTCTTTGGAGCCACAATTTATCTCACTCAGATAACTAACACAAAAAACTCAAGTTTCCAAATGCTCCAAATTGCATATTTAACAGATTCTATGCATCCCCAAATCGCAGTATTCCGATTTCCGCCACCGGAATCAAGGAGACTTCCGTTTTCCGGCGCCGGAAACAAAGACTGGAAAAATGAGTTTGTATTAAACATTGTTTGAATCATTTAAACACAGCAACACAAACACAATAATCAGAGTCTTCAAACCACCATTGATATTTGATATGATATTCATTGATAACGATCAAAGATCAACAACATCAAGAAAGAAACTGATTTAAAAAGCACATGGAATCAATTCTCAAACATTGATTTGATCATCATCTTAGGCATAATAGAAAGCAAGACACATAAACTATCATACATCCCATCATAAAATTCCACTTAAATACCCAAAATAACCTTAAACCCACTTCCCAACCATACCAAGCACCAATCCCATTCCGACCCCATTCTAGTAATTTTACCCCCCAAAGCACCGGAAAGCCCGTTCCTTTGGTTGATTTGATTCGATTTTGAACGGAAATTTTACTTCTTCAGGCTTCCACGGACGCCGGGGCGTGGCTTGTTAGGGTCCTTGACCGGCTCCGCCACCTGGGTGCTGGTGCTGGTGCTGGCGTGGCGGTTCACAATCTTCTCCTCCTCGAACGGGATCTTCGGATGCCGAGCTTCGTGGTGAATCTTGATCGACTTCACGTCCGGCGCCGTAATCTTACAGTGCGGGCACTCCATCTTCGCGTGTCCTCCCTTGTCTTGTCCGGTCCGGTCAGCTATCCCGGCCTTCCCGCCGCCGCGGTTGGTGGTCGCAGCATCGATCTTGGCGGCGATCTCCTTGGCCGTGTGCTTCTTGGGCTTCGCTTTGCCTGTCATCTTAGACGATCACTTTGATCGGACGGCGGAGATGAAAACCCTAACTCTAACAGTCGGACTCTCGGACGGAGAGGACCTTAACCTTACAAGAAGATTGGGAGAGTGTGTGTGGGTGCGCGTTTATGGCTCAAAATATATATATATATATATATATATACACGGTTTATCTGTCTTTCACGATGACTTGGTGTACTCAGATGTACGTGAGCTCGGGTGACGTGCTCGGCTTTCATTGGTTGTTGTAGTATGGGACTTGGTTGGATCAACAGAGTTTGGACATATATTTTGTAATTGGCCATTGGCGAATAAGGTTGATGATTCTTTTGACTCAAAACAAACGATTATGATGTCTATGAATTATAAGTTTTGGTTCTAACCACTTTTTGATTCGTGTCGATGCCTCTAACCGGTATGTTTTGACGATTGTAATGTCAAATTTGGTGTTAATTTTTATACATTACGAGTCTCTAAATCTGTTGCAAACGTGTTATGTTTCAGTTTCTTTTAATTTTTGTGACAACTCAATCATCATAGTGTAAAATGTATACGAATTTCCTTGTGAGTTTTGCATTTTGTTAACGTATATGCGCACAATAGAATAAACCAAATTTAATGGCGAAATTGACATTCGATGGAATATTAGCACAAACTAAAAATTTAGAGAGCTCAAAAACGAAATTAAAAGGTCCAAGTACAAAGTAAAACGAGTTCGAAAGTTCAAGTTCATGGAGCATTGATGTGGAGAGAATAAGTCCAAACCTTAAGGATGCCCTTGAAATTTTAAAACATGCAATAGTGCGAGAGATTTTTCAGTGTGACCGATCCACAGAGTGGTACACCACGTGTCACTATACAAATGGTAGGATATGTGTGCTAAAAAGTTAATAACTTAAAAAATAAAATTTCTCACAACTCCTATTAAAACACGTGGTGTACCACTTGTGTTCCCGTCACAATTAAAAATTTCTCCAATAGTGCAGCTCATCCCTTCAAAAGGGAGAGAGAGAGAGAGAGAGAGAGAGATTCTTTTCACAAAAAATAGAGAGATGAATTGATATAGTTTTTTATTGGATTTGGATTCGTTGGGACGAGAGAGAGAGAGAGAGAGAGAGAGAGAGAGAGTTGGTAAATAACATTCACAAAGTAGAAAGGTCTTTATCAATAGAGAGAAATTCTAAAAGAATAAACAAATTAGTAGTAGGAATCCACATTGTCCCAAGAGATGCCAATGGAAGACCAAATCCAAAAGAAATAGTTCCGAATCGATCTTTTACCAGAAGAAGCTAACGAGGATGACACCGTGGACTCATATTATACACCACAGTGACAAACCGATGTATGTCTAAGTGAGACTAGTAGCAAAGCAGAAGGAAAAGAAATAAGGGCCCTCCAACTCCAATTCCGAAAGCTGTGTGTCAAACTTTCATGGTTTGGGGCTTCTGTAAATTGTCTTCTTTGTATAACAACCTCCTCTTGTTCAACCCGTAACCTTGATACTGGTAGATTATGCTGTACAGGCACTGCCTCAGCAGCATTATGTCAAATCCTTCTATAAACCTCAAATCTGTTGGTCTAGACTTCACCCCGGCAAAACGCTGGTACTCCTCAAACACAGAAGACAAACACCAATTCTGAAATTTTCGTAGGCAACCAACAAGACAACCTGTCCGATGCTGTAACAGCAAAATTGCAAACAAAAGGTGAGAAAGAACTGCCATAACCCAAAAATTGTTACAATCCTAAAAGTTCCTGTCATTAACAAGAGAAAGTGCATATCACCATATCAGTTTGAAATTCAAGGAGGCCCTAATGTGACACTACTCCGGGTATATTATCTGTTGTTATATGAGGTTATACTATCATGGAGATTTGGAGAAGGTTAGTGTTTTCCGCCCATTCAAAAATGATTCCTGGCTGAAAACTAGAAACACAGATAAACTATATGCCAGCAAAAGATAAATTCTTCAAGGAAAGATCTCTCACTGATAACAAATACACCAATAGTTAAAAGTACGGCATTCAGTTTCTGATGCTTTGCATGTTAAACAGTAAGAGCCTGAGCAAAGCCAGCCTGTTTTGGGCAATGACAGAGACTACTCTTTAAAAGCTGAATCCTATATTCTTAGACATCTCGCCATAATATTAGCAATGATCAACAACAAGAATGATATGTTTACATTGTTTGAATAAAGAGAATCCATATCGTTCAAGAAAATAAAATCTCAAATCAACTTGAACAGTAATGCACTCTAAATTCTGTTCTTGAAAAACTAATTTTGATTTGTTGAACACTGAAATGAATGCTAAAATGACTTCTGAAGAAACAAGTATTGTATCATAAGACACTGCGTCGAAGTAAAACAAATTATGACAGGCTGATGACAGATAGAACTTATAAGACTTACCTTTCCACGCTTGCAGTGGATCAAAACTGGATGATTTCGCACATCTAGAAACACGAAAAGGTTACAGTTAGAAATTATGAAGTGTAATACTAAAAATTAAATACAAAGTTAAATATAAAAAAGAAAGGCAGAACTGCCATATTAGCCCACTACCAATGAGGATTTTCAGAGCCTCCAGGATGGCATCCTTAAGAATAGATACAGAGGGCTCCTGCATACAGACATGGACATAAACCTATCAACACAACAAATTATACAACATAGCCCATATCCCATATTCCATCAAATGTCAGCCAAGCATGTCGTTCCCCATTCAATTAAAACGTAATAATTGTAATAATGCATCTTAAATTTACAGATGCGTGCGCTCACGTAAGCATATATCAGGAGCAAACAAATAGCATATATGAATCTCACAAAAAGATTTAAACTGAACAATTTCGACAAACAATCACAGAAAGAGGGAGGGAGAGTATACCGTCTTCCCCTCAATTCCAAACTGCAGTAGCTGAATATTCTGAGACCGAAGAAACTCCAAATTCTCCTCTGGATACGGCTCGGGACACAAATATCTGCTCCAAAACCCAGAATTAATCACAATAAACGCTATATTCCCATTAAAGCAAATAAACTGATTCCGTTCTGTTTAGTCGCCAGGAAATTCATGACAATCCTTACAAAAACTTAAAAGTTTTTTGCTTTTTCTAATTCCTCTCTCCAGAAACAACTCAGACAACTCTCAATTAGTTTCTTGCTTTTCTTTCCCTCGATTTTCTTGGCAATCAAACGGTTTCCAAAAGTAAAAACAAATTCTTCAAACGAATCACAGACGTTAATCAGATTCTTCAATGCAAAAACACTTAATTTACGCTAAAAACTCAAAAAGAAAGATTAAAAGATATTTCTTTTCCAATATTTTCCTTTCTTTCTCACGTAATTCAATTTTCCGTCGGTTTTCTCAGCAACCAAACACCTCACAAATCGCAATGCGACCTTCAAACACACACACACACGGACCGACAGATGCATGCACACGAATAAAATGCTTATAGAAGATAAAGACTTTACATGATTGATCGGAGATTAAGCGATTTGAGGAAAGGAAAATTGGACGGCTGCGGGAAGCTGGATCTGAAAATGCCGTCCTCCACCATGGAGAAATTGACGGGCGGTTCCAAAACGCCGTCGTACTCGTCGTTCTTCATCTTCATCTGCTCTTTCATCCCTCTCTTGGTTCCTCTCTCTTCCGAAATACGCGCAGAGAACAACACAGAATGCAGAGCGCAGGCGTTTGGTGTTACGAAATAGAAGAGGAGGAGGAGGAGGCGGAGGAGGAGGTCATTGTTTTGGAAGGGGAAAAGAAGGAGAAAATGACGCCGTTGAGGGATGGGGGTTGAGGTTTCATGTTTTCATGTGAAAGCGATTGGATTTTGATTTGGATTTGGATTCCAACTTTTCTTCCAACGTGTTCGAGGTTCTTGTGGACTTGTCTTCTCATCTTCTGGCACCTCTTATAATCCTTTTTACCTCCATTTTTTATATTACAAAATAATAATTTGACTCGGAAATAATTTTCACACGTGTTTTTAATTTTCAACCGTCGAATCAAACGAATTGAACAAAAATCAAAAGACAGAAATTAACAAATGTGTGTGGGAGGTGAAAGAAAGTGTGTAAATATCATTACTTTTTTGTTATTACTGCATATTTTTTTAATTTTTATTAACTTATTTAATCTCGTAATCAGAAATAGATAAAAGAAAGAAAAAAAGTGTGAAATTTAATTTCGGTTTTGACCCTTTTTAGGTTTTTTATCTTGCTATTTTTTTTTTTTTTTGTTTTTTTTTTTGTTTGTTGGTTTGTTTTTAGTAAAGCCATAATTTGGGAGGGTAAGTTTCCATTGGTGTAATTCAAAAGCCACCATTCATTAAGTTTGAAATCTCTCAGGGTTTAGAGAAAATTAGTCCTTTGGCTAAACAAATTAAACCATACCCACCATTCAGTAGATGTCAATTTTTTATTTGTTTGGTTTATAGGTTACAACAACCAAATAGCTATGCATATTTCAACATAATTGATTTTAAATATTATTTTTTTAAATTAAAGTAATTTGAAATATCGTGTTATGGACCAAAAAAAAGAAGGAGAACTTAGACAAATATAACATTGATGACGGCAGTAGAAAAATTAAGGATTTCCAATGGGAAGTTGGGATAAGGTCGGACTGAGTTTAATATTTGATCGTTTCCAAAAATCCACATAGATATGAACAACATACGGTCAACGCTATCAAAAATGTTAGTCAAAAGGATATTATTCTGTCGACAAAAGGCCATTGCATTAAGCCAGGAAAAAATGTCGACGAATGTTTGTTAAGTTGGTAAGGATTGTTATCTTCATTAGATCAACATCTTAGTTCAATCTCGTTGCCAGCACTCCTCTTGATAAGCGATTTGTAAAAATCAAATAAAGGGTAAGACCCGTTCAGTAAATTCTCAAAAAAACTTATAGTATATTCAAAAAATAAAGGGAGGTTTCTTGTCATTTTCGTTGAGATTCAATGGATTTCTTCATCGCCACTTTTATTTCCCTTTTTTTTATGGAAGCATCATTCATGTGAGCTTTCAGTGGCTGGTTTTTGAATTTGGACTACCATTTAGTTAATAAAAATAAAAAAGTTGGTCCCTAAATAATTAAATTTATTTTTTAGAAAGAAAAGAGTGTTGTTTTTTAACACACATTCAACATTCAAGCTTGCAGGTTGCAACCTTTCTCTCCTTTTGCTTGCAAGTTGGTTGAGTGGTTCCTTTTCATTTTTCTATAATTAGACACTTTCTAGTAATTTTAGTGAAAATTGTGGATCATCAACGGTCAAAATAGGCTGTATTGTGTGGGAACCTTCTCAAAACTCATTCATTGTAGCTCATTGTTGCGTTTGGTTTGACGAATCACACGACATTTTATTCATGTCGTTTTCGTACTATTAGTATATTCAGTTGTTTGATCTTGATGTGTCGGTGGAGAGGGGGAGGGGACGGTTTTTATTGGAATTTGAATAGAGCGCACATTCAGCTGTTAAATGTCTAAAATCCTCGTATTGTGGATGACCAGACGTCGAATAAGATGTGTTGTGGGTCCAAGCTAAATTCCTATCACTAGAAGCCCATGCAATCAAAACATCTAACCAGGACAGTCCAGCCCAAATCTAAACCCATACGAAAGCGAAGATAAAGTCCTAGCCCAACTAATTTGGAACCCAAAGGAAATAAAAGGGGTAACGTTGGATAAGGGATAAGGTTTTGGCAACACCTCATCCAGTGGAATCAGAGGGGTCTCTGACCACCACAACATCTCACTACATTTGCAAAATATACTTACTTGCCCAATATCTGCTCTCTCTCTCTCTCTCACTCTGCCATTCTTTGATTACAACCGTTTCTGTGTATCTTCTGCAGTTGGTGCAAAAGTGATGGCCTCAGCTTCTCCAATGGCCAGCCAGCTTAAATCCAACTTCACCTCTCCAATCACCACCAGACCTGCCTTGCTCTCTCCCAAAGGCCTCTCTGCCTCCCCATTCAGGCTCTTCCCTTCCAAGAGACTCTCTTCCTTCTCCATCAAGGCTGTCCAATCTGACAAGGTACTTTTACTTCTCCTCATAATACATTTTCACTTCATGCGTGTCAGTATTACTGTCCTCGACTATCGCTAACAAAACGTACTGACATGTTATTGATACCTTGTTAATGGTGCATCAGTCATTTTAACCGGCGTTTTGTATAGAGAATATCGGATATGAATATACTTCTGACCTGTTGCATGATTTAGCACAGGAGCACTAGCCACTAGATTTAGCTGTGTCTTATATAAGGAGGAAGTTTTAGGTTCGACTCTCATAGATAGTTAACAACTTAATTATGACCTGTTGTATGATTTAGCGCAAATACTAGTGTTAATAACAGCTTCCTGAGTTTAATGTGTTTGTAATTTTATGGTATGATAATTGAATCAATGTCGCAGAAAAATTTCCAAGTGATTCAACCCATCAACGGTGATCCTTTCATTGGAAGCTTGGAGACTCCAGTGACATCAAGCCCTTTGATTGCCTGGTACTTATCCAACCTCCCAGCCTACAGGACAGCAGTCAGCCCACTTCTCAGGGGTATTGAGGTGGGCCTAGCCCACGGTTTCCTTCTGGTAGGCCCGTTTGTCAAGACTGGCCCATTGAGGAACACTCCTTATGCCGGAGGAGCTGGCTCCTTGGCTGCTGCTGGTCTTGTGGTCATCCTAACCCTGTGCTTGACAACCTATGGAATTTCCTCCTTCAAGGAAGGAGAGCCATCCTCCGCGCCCGCTTTGACATTGACTGGCAGGAAGAAGGAGCCCGACCAGCTTCAAACCGCGGAGGGATGGTCTAAATTCACCGGCGGCTTCTTCTTCGGAGGCATTTCGGGTGTCACTTGGGCCTACTTCCTCCTCTATGTTGTTAACCTTCCTTACTTCTTCAAGTAGACTTGCTTCTTTTTATCAAACCGTAATCACTCATGTCATTGTATGCTACATTGTTTGTGAAATATATTTTATGTTTCATTACTTTGTCACAACTAACCTAATGCACTTCAAATTACCATAAATTCACAATTTTAAGAATGCCAAAAAAGTACGTGTGTATGTATATGTATATGTATATGTATGTATATCAGAAATCAGATGCCATATAATTAATTACAAACCCATAGATTCATCACTCATTACAGCATTCAAGCTTCAGAAAAACCATACTGGAAGATGTACGTAGCGGGGTAGACAGAGAATTCGATTTCAATTTGGATATCCTACGAACCAAACGAGCCCTTAATCTTAAATATAATCACATCATCCCTCCACCACTCTTTTCAACAAATTTAGAAGAAGAACCATGAACAAGAGGTGGTACTGCAGCTTCAGATTGTGAGGGCACAGAGAGCTCAAATTGCCTCCAAGAAACAGGGGAAACAGAGAGCAGATCAGGCGATACAAGATTATCCCAGCCCCTAAAGGGGTCAGTTGTTGCAGCGGCAGCGGAAGCTGAAGTGGAAGCGTCCCAACCTATGTGTGTCACATGTTTCACATCCGTTGGACACCCTATTTCCATATCCATTTCCAGCACTTCTTCCATATCATCCTTGTAAACTATCAAGGAAATGGCCACAAGAGTAAGTAAAGATAAACAAGAGGTGTCGTGGGAGTAGTCACATTGGCTAGAGCGGATGTACTCCCCAAAACAATGATAACCAAATCACGCGTTCATTGAGGCTTACCAAATTGCTGAGAGAAGTTCTTGAAACCCTTGACGAGCCTATGAATCCCGGTTGATATGTTTGGTTTCGGAGGAGCCAGGGATCTAAACGAGTTCTTCATGCTTTCGCCCGATAAGCTATCGTCTTCATCTTCTTCCTCTTCAGCTTCTTTAGTTCCTTTTCAGAAATCATCAACATAACATGAAAACATAAGCTAGCTAGCAAATTAGAAAGAGAAACACACTGCATGGAAGTACGTATATATATATATGGGAGAGAGAGAGAGAGAGAGAGAGAGAGAGAGAGAGAGAGAGAGAGACTTATTGGAGACGGCTTTGTGTCCGGTTTTGATCTTCTGGGCGGCTGCTGCTGCACGCCGGCAACAGCAACGCTCGATTCAGAAATGCAACCAATTGCATAAGGAAGAAGAACGAATCTTTCCATTCTTTCCCTCATTTTCCCATCAAACAACGCAAACGAAAAGAGAGATGGAAATGTGGAGAAATGGTGGTTGGGAAAATGCAAAATCGGGAGTGGGAAAATGGTTTGTTATAGCAGAAGAGTATGCGATGCACTGGCTTTGTTATCAAGTCGCAATAATTTTACGTATGAAAAAGTCAAGCTACATATGCAAGTATGTTTGGTAGCGATGGAGAAGATAAACACAAATTAACATTTGCAATACTCCAATTGATGGTTATGTTTGGACGTGATTTAAACATTAATTAAGTTGGGTTGGGAAGTTTAACCTAAACAATTTACATATAATTCAGATGGGAATTGTTATTAGCATTTCAAAAATCTCATTATACACTCCTTACAAGTGTATTTTTCTTTCTAATTATAGAAAGTTTGGAGTGCTAAATGAGATTTTTGGAGTGCTAATAACAATTTCCAGTTCAGATAAACTAATTAATGTATACTTTTGTATACAATTACTCAAAAGTGGGTAGGGTTCTCCACTTCACTTACCTCTCTTATAGATTAAGCTACCAAATTCCACCTTTCTTTTTTTTTCTCTCCTCTCCTTTTCCTTCGTTTTCTTAATTTGGACTCTAGCTTCATGTAGTGCATACCAAGGGATCTTTCTTATGCATAATCAGAGAAGGGGTTGTATAAACGGGAACGTTAAGGTGATAGTGTCTTAAATCATTCATGTGACGTAATGTGAGAAAGTTAAAACACTTGACGATAAGTGATAGATTTGAGACACTGTCACCTTAGCGTCTCTGTTTTATGTAATTCTCTCTCAAACAATGTTGATGGCCAGGAATATCAACTTGGGTTATTAGTATTACTTACAGATAGGGCATATAATATATGAATGATTGCAAGGATAGAAAATACAGTCGTTGAGGGAAGAAAGCTACGTTGTGTCACCACCAACCTTTATTTATGTTTTTTTTTTTTTGGTCAATTTGCTCGTACCTTCTGTCCATGCCTCTGGTTGCAAGACAAACAGCAATCAACAAACTCCGAGGCTGACTCGAGCATCGTTTGGTGTGGAACCAAAATAACAAACATGAATCCCAAAACACCACTGTCATTGACTTTGTGCAAAGCTTTTCGTTAACTCCAAGTACTTCATCGTACACTAGGCCTTTATCTTACCAGTATAACCTCCACAGGAGCGGAGATCATGTTTAAAATGATGAAACGATAAACAAATCTCACAATTATATCCCCATCTAAATGCTGATGAGAAGCGTATTTGATAAAGTTGCGACAATCGGTGCAAATTCCAGAAGCTGTGCTGGCGATTGCAAGCCCTTTGCGAAAAACGAAAATGAATTTCGCACAAAATTGTAAACCGACCAAAAATCGACCCACTTTTTTATTTACGTAAAACGCAAACCTTTTATATTTTGCAAAATACTTTCAGCAAGTGTTAAGAATTTTTTTATGAGGCATTTTAAATTGAGTACCATTTATTAAGCCACAAATGTACTTTTGATAGAATATTTAATTCAAAATAGACAAAAATTGTGAGTGTTAATTAACGTTTTTTGTTGCAAAATGTAAATTTTTTATTTTCTTGATATATTTTTTGGAGCATTAAGGAAAACATTATAAGGCATTTAGAAGCGATTTTACGGTTTATTGAGTAATAAATGTATATTAGTATAATATTTTAGTCGAAAACTAAAAAACAAAAGTGAAAATATAGTAGTGAAGCCCAAAATAATGTCAAAGTGAGGTTCCACCCTCAAGAATATCATTGGAAAGTCTTATACATTAGTTTTCAAAACTTCACAGTGAGACGAATGTGAAAATAATATATTGAATGATGATTTAAGTACGAATTTTTAAAACCGACTAAAATCGTGACACCCACGTTTTTTGTGAAAAATGCAACTTTTTTATTTTCGTGGAATATTTTCTGTGTGCATTAAGGAAAACTTTTATAAGGCATTCGAAAGCGGTTTTACTATTTATTGAGCAACAAATGTATATTTAATAGAATATTTAAGCCGAAACTACAAAAGTAAGTGAAAAATATAGTAGTGAGGCCTAAAACATTGTCAAAAACGAGTTCTACCCTCAAGAATACCAACAGAAAGTCTTATATTAATTTTCAAAACTTCACGGTAAGGCGAAAGTGAATATAAATAGATTGAATGATGATTTAAATACGACTGGGCGAGGATCCGTAACGTGGTACCGATCTTTCCCTATTCCAATTTATTTACTTTATTTGAGTAACCACTATTAGATTCAATTATCTTTAAATTTAGGTTTTAAATCGTTGATTACAAGTGTTTAAATATGAATTATAATATATTTTACACCAAACAATATATTTTGAAGAATATGAAGATGATGGTTTGTTGTTATAATAAGAGAAATAAAATAAAAATAAAAAAATACTAACAAAAAAAATAGAAAAGAGGGGATCGGTATGATGCTAGCGACTTTTGAGATTTAAGTCGCTATCTTAGCAGCGACTTTATTTGCTTAAAATCGGTAAATAATTACCGATCCTTTTTCCATTTAATTTTTTCTTCTTTCTATCTTACTTTATTTAGATTCAAATACTTTTAGATTTACATATATATATATATATATATATATATATCCTTTTTTTCGATTGTTTTGACATGGATTATAAGAAAATCTTCATCGAAAATACATTTTTGTAGAGCATGAAGATGATAGTTTGGTGTTATGGTAAAGGAAAAAAAAATTTAACAAAAACCAAAAAAACATAAAATAGCAGCTTATAAATGTCCCACCCATGACAAGTTGACAACAATGTTTCATTCGGCCAACCATGGTGACCCCTCAGATTAAAACTAGACTCTACCCATATTGATGGCGGCTTATAAATGTCCACCCCTGGCACCAATGCTTCGTGCAGGCAACAATAGTCTATCTGTGAGATTAAAACTAAACTTACCCCCTATAATGTCCTACCCTTAGTACCAATGGTTCGTATGGGCAATAGGTTGACCCGTGCGATTAAAACTAAACCCTAGCCCATATTGATAGCGGAATAAATAGTAGTGAGGCCCAAAATGTTGCTACATAGGGTTTCACACTCAAGGATATCAACGAAAAGTCTTACACGAGTTTTCAAAACTGCACGGTGAGGTGGAGGTGAAAGTAAATGGATTTCATAACGAACTTTGTACAAAATTACAAAACCAAGTAACAATAAGTGGAATAAATAGTTGTGAGGCCCAAAATGTTGCCAATATAGGGTTCCACCCTCAAGAATTTCAGCGGAAAGTTTTACATAAATTCTCAAATTCTACTATGAGGCATAGGTGAAAGCAAATGGATTATATGATGAAGTTTGTACAAAAATGTAAAACCAACTAATACTGTAAGGGCCCGTTTGTTTGGCTTCACCAAACTTCCTTGGACTAGATTGGACTGTAATCCGGTGTTTGTTTCGTGCGGGGACTACGTTTAATGAGACTCGCCTAGATTGAGTCCGACTAACAGCTTCGCTACAGGGTCTTAGCGAGACCCCCCCGAAATTGGGCGGACTGCTAAGACCACTCTACTCCGCTTCACTCCTACCTGCTTCGTCCTCCCATCTGCCTCTTCCTCGCATCCCACAACCCATTTCAAACCCAGATCCTGCAAAATCCGAAACAAAAAAACAACAAAATTTCCCAAGGTTCCCTTTTCAGAACCAGATCCAACTCCCAAATTCGAACCCAGATAACCCAGAAAACCAAAAAAAATTTGCAGTGGGATGAGCTAGAAAATTTCACCCAGAAAACCCAAACCAGATCCAACCCTCATCTTCTACCTTCGAGCCAATCACACATGCACCTCGCCTCCTTCAATCTCTTTCTTGCTATGTGTTTTGATTTTAAGATTTGCAACCGATTTTGTGAGAGGAAGTGAAGAGGATTTGCTTTGGAAATATCGGTCTGTTCTTCTAAAAATAAAGGCTGTTCTTCTAAAATAAAAGTAAAGGCAGCAATTGAAACATTAATTAAGTTTTTAAAAGTTAAATAACTACAGATAATATTTTAATATTAGTTGTTTTGTTGTTTTTAAACGCAAAAGTAAATAAAAAATAATTTGGATCCTATTAGTATGTAGTTTAGTCCAGACTACACCAAACACTTCACTATTCTTATCCAGTTTAGTCCAAGGCAAGCCAGTCCAACTTAGTCCATGAAGTTAGTCCAATCCGAGATAGTCCGGTGCAACAAACACACCCTAAGTGTGCACACGTTTATTTGGGAAGAAGTTCAAATTTTTTACTTAGACAAAATATTTTTCTTATGCATTAAGGTAAACTTTTGAAGGCATTTGGAATTGGTTTTTACCATTTATTGAGCCCAAATGTGTTTTTAATATATTATCCAAAAACTAAGTTTTCCTAACAATAAAGTGAAATAAATAGTGAGATCCAAAATGTTGCCAAAAGAGGGTTTCTTCCTAAAAAATATCAACGAAAAGTGTCTTTCTTTGGCGGTATACATCGTTAACAATGGGGCAATGCAACCGAGGAGAGGCACAAATAATATCACTGGATAGTATATACTAACATTTTACAAACGAATCAGAATGATATGTTATAAGCGAGTCTCATATGCTCTACTGGTGAAGAAATCCAAAAAACTAAAAAAGGATCAGAAAACACGAAAACAAAATATGTAGAGCATTCACGGCTCTTAAAAGAATCAGGTTAGCCTAGGGTTCACAGTTTGCACTTACATGGGAGGATAAAAATAAGACGACACGGAGAAGCATAGGAAGAGCAAGCCTCCAACTGTAGCGACTGTCCGTTGGGAGATTTTGGATGCCAACATACTCCCTCCTACCACAGCCACAGACGTGCAGATTGTATGTCCTAGCGTTGCACCCACCGCAACTCCAATCGCATTTTTGTGGGTTGCCAGCTGCAGGGTTCAAAGATACTCATCTCAGTTCAAGAGGAAAAAGTATTGACTAAATATAACATTAACTATGGAAGGGGACTTATAATATATCAGTTCAAAGATATTCATCTTACAGCAATTGTCGCTATTTGGCTGCGATCTCCCCACTCTGCTAAAAACGTTAAAATGAAAGACTGCAAGAGCAAACAGAATTTAGTTAGTAATGAAGGTTATCATAAGACTTCAAACTAACGGCTCAAAAGGTCTAAGCTGTATGAGTTGATTCTCAACATCGCTAGCTATAGAATAAGATATGGATCATATTTGCTACAAGCATGCGCAACAAGTATAGATCAAATAAACAAAATCAGTCATACCTCCAAGAAGATAGGTGTACAAAATCTGGAAAAGAAACGGCGGAAGGGTGTCTTTCCCTGTCCAGACTCAAGTTTCTCTTCAACCTGGATATATCGAATGCCAAGCAAATTTAGACAACAAATCGACCGAAAATAGACTAGTGGAGGGACAAAATTCATGTTGTAAGTTCATAAATGAGATGAAATCAAGAGGATATAAAAAGTGATCAGACATCAGGAATAATGCAGGCAAATAATTTAAAACAAATATGAATTCTAATAGATTATTCCCAATTCTCCTAAATGCCTAGTCCTTCCATGGCTAACTCAAGGGAAACCAAAGACCCTAAAAAGTTTTAAACATACGACACCAGTTTACTCAATGTCATCAGCCTACTTTATGTCAATGTCATCAGCCTACTTTATGTCAATGTCATCAGCCTACTTTATCAGTTGCACAAATGAGGTAAAGTTCTTTTGCGGTCTTTATCACTATACAGATGAGGTTTTTTCCGGAGGTTTCTGAAGACCTCCCTCATTCACATGTTCATTCAAAAGCATCAAAACAATTCTCGAAATAATTTAAATATTGCTTTATCCAATCTAAAGTTGAATATTATGATCCAAAACTGGGTAGTACAGGCACCAAGCATTTGCTAGTTTACCATCCATCTATCTAGAGATCATAAATAAACACATATCAGTTAAAGGCTAAAAAGTGAAAACATATGATAAACTTACTTCTTCAATTTCTTTCTTCTGGGAAGATTTAGAATCAGATGATCTCCAAGCAATGTAAAGTAACCTCAGTCCAAAAAATAAATATAGAACTGCAAAGAAAATAGAATTACAAAACTCGATTTACTATCAAACATTGAAGCAAGAACATGCGTCTATGATTCTATTGCCAAAAAAATATGGAAAATCCAATTCTCATAAAATTTCTTAGTGGTCAAGTAACAAAAAGAATGGGTAGCTTTACCTGTAGCTGCACTATTTGTATGCTTCCTTGATATCAAGTTTGGCACAATCCTACCAAGTCCAGTGGAAAGTACCTAATTGACGCACACAACTTAAATCTTGATCAGATCAATAGTAACAAATTGCACTTTTCAGTTTTTGAAACCATTTTGTTACAACACCATGGAAACAAATTGCATATTGAAATATCAGATAACTTACTGTCATTATAAACAAGGCTGAAAGTGCACCAGATAGGACAATTGACCTGGGGTGACGCATTGCCATAAGAGCTGCTATTATAAATGTTTCATCTCCAATCTAGTAGCAGTTATCAATTGGGAAAAATATTAGTTTAATCACCATAGCTCTCCTTGTTAAACAGATTCAAAAACATAAAATAAAAACAGCACCACCATGCAAGCTCGATCATTTGTTTATACACTCGACTTGGTTCTAAGCCATCAAATTTCATTCTGTTATTATGGGATCACCGATTACTAACTGAACAAGGAAGTGAGAACCTCTCACAAATTACCACAACTTTCAAAGTAAAATTGACCTAAACAAGATTGGAAAGTTTGTGCACAAACCTCACTAACTAGTATCATTGACAAGCTTGCGATAAAGGCATCGAAAACTCCAAGACCTGAGTCCACGTGGAGGCCGATAGCAACTGAGTCGCCCTCTGTCTTGACTCCAAGAGTATTAACTTCAAGAATACCCAATTTTATCTACACAAACAAATTGATATAGTATTAACAACGGGATTCAAAAAACATGATACAGAATCTTCCATTTAAAAAATACAATTGAGTGTTATGCATACAGGCTACAAAACTCCCATCCAAATACCTCAACAAAAGCATGACACTATAAACGAATCGAATACTAATTTTGCGCAATAGAACTAAATCCAGTTTAGTTTTGTCCGAATTTCAGACCTACAAAGCCCCACTTCCAAATAACTGTATCCAAGCTTCTAAAGCATCAAACTACAAATCAAATCAAATAACAAACTTACTTTACGCAACACTACGTAATTCGATGAACATACAATTGAATGCTATACAAGCTACCAACTCCCCCACTCTAAACAGTTCTTGCAGTATCACATTGTAACTTGCTTACAATCAGAGAAGAGAAACATGACCCATCAGATAAATAATGGTTAAGAATTGTTTAATGTCTTCGTTTCTCATCAATTTTCTCAGTAACCAAACAGATTGTAACATGAGAAAGAGATGATTGTCAAACCTTGCTACGACGTCCCAGATCTTTGGATCCCCTAGAGTCTCCCCTCTCAGCTTCAGCCCCAGATTCCTAATCACCCAACAAATCACCACAATTAGAATCATATATACCTATATGTATGTATAAACAGAGAGAGAGAGAGCTACCTGAGCAGAAACGGCGAGGAGGAGGAGCAAGAGGAGGGGGAGGGAGTACGCAATCGTTCTGGGAATCGAGCGAAACTCCATGACTGCGGAAATTGGAAGGTCTGAAGCTGCGATGGGTAGACGACGGAATCAGAGGGGAAAAGTTTAGGGAGGATTTTCTCGGGAAAATGGATCTGAATCCTTGCTTAGTGGTTTACTGAGATCCTACGTAAAGCCTGTAGAAATTGGAGAGATCTGACGAAAGACGGAGAGGGAGAGATCTGACGAGAGACGGATAGGGAGAGATCTTTGCTGAAAGCGAAGATCTCTACAAGTATGAAGGGTTCACGTATTAAAAATTTAAAATAGTGGAAGGGAATCTCTTCTCAAACTCTCAGACAGAGAAAGATTTGACCCCAAAATAAAGTGCAAAAGGGGCGACGTTTTTAAATCGTATGAGTAATATGTTTGGTAAAATCCCACATCGTCGGGGGAGAAGGTGATGTGCTTTGTATGTACATGTCTATCTTCTTACAGCGAGACACATTTTGGGTGGAAGTCTCAGAATAAATCCGTGAGAGCGTGGCTCAAATCGGACAATATCTTACTATGCAGATTAGGATGTGACAATTTGGTATCAGAGCCACTCTCCGGTCGGAAGTGTGCCGACAAGGGCGTGGGGCCCCTAAGAGGGGTGGATTTTGCCTTATATGTACATGCCCACCTCCCTATAGTGAGACACGTTTTGGGTGGAAGCCCAAGAACAAATCCTTGAGGGCGTAGCCTAAAGCGGACAATATCTTACTATGCGGACTGTGATGTGACATGTTTTCTTCTTCTTTAGGGACAACCGAACAGGTATAAGAGTTTTGATACTTTGCAATATAACGCGAATCAATCGCATGATTTGGTCTTATTGGTGTCAATATGACTTATACATTATCCTAATGACGGATTTCACATCTACCACATCATCAATTTAATTATTCACCACATGTTCAAACAGACTTAATGATGGATTTCACATCTATATTGCTTGTCACAAGGTTAAACATATTGAATATATAGATTGATATGATTTCAAATGTAAAACTACATGACCAAATTGTGAAAATTACCTCAAACTGTTGTATATAATGGAGTTAGCCTGCACTAACTTTTCATTTTAAATGCATTAATAAGAAAATACAAAATTTCGAATGAATAATTCTCGGTGTCACATGCTATAGTAAAGTTCATATTAATTAGAGAATGTTTCAACAATATAAATGATTTTGTGTGCTAAATTACATTATTGATTTTGTAAAGATATTTACAAACTCACAATAATTAGGTCTCTTTCAAGAGTCCAATTTCTAGTCAGAAGTTGAATTCATGTTATGGTGTGGGACTCCCTTGTGTTTTCATCCTCACATAAGCAATCAACGCACAAGTAATCTACAGTCGGAATTCACATGTCATTAGGTAAAATAGCTTTACTAAAGTTGCGCGTAAAGCACGTACTTGTTCACGTTTATTGTATGTTCAATCAGAATGATCCAATACAACTTTAAAGAGAAAGCTTGTGAACCACGTTTATTGTACTTTTATACACGCAAATCAGAAACAAATCAACATTATACGTTGCCATGGGCCGAGTCTTGCAAATAGTAATAATAAAATAACATAATTGTACTTTTGAGTCGTTTAAAAGATATTAAAATTCAAATGCACATCAAATATAAAAGATGTAAGGCACCATATGAAGAACTTATTGCATACACAACACACACGAGTCATCGCTCTTCAATTGGAAGTGGAAATAATGGATCAATTGGGAGGGCCACTTGGTAATTCCACCGTGCATCTACAACCTGAGAGGGTAGAAGAAGAAGAAAGCTCATTGCATAAAAACGAAGGCCAAGGGACAAATGGAAATCGTCCAGGCGTACACTTCTAATCATCTTCTTTTTTTTGTCCCTCTTAAAAAAATAAAATAAAATAAAATAAAGAAGATGCGGTTGCAAAAACAAAAAAAAGGAAAGGCCAGTGAGGGCCCAAAACTGGGCCCAACCCAACCCAGCTGAGCCGCTCGACCAATCAGGTTTGAGGAGAATGCGTGCGAGCTTCCGCCACTTTTGAATGGTGAAAGCGAAGTGGATCTCCGCCGGTTCAGACTTCAAACGGCACCGCCGCTTCTCTCCTCTTACTCCCCAGCGGGTTCCTCGTGTTGCCACCAAATTTCCCCTTCTTTTCCCTCCAACTTTCACTACTCCCACCCCCACCCCCACACTCATTTCATATTTACTTATTTCTGCGTACATTTACCATATATATGTGCATGTATTTTATTTGTTTTCGTGTACTAACTTCTAGTTATTTTATCTTTAATATAATTCAACAAAAAGTATAAATGAGCAATGAACGACTCTATAAAGTGCCTGAAACAACTCTTTTTTTCTTATTCGGTTACAAAAAAGGACACATTGGAAGGCATCGATCCTACAAATCTGTCGAATAGTATCTGACTCATACTTAACTCATTACACTATCATGTCACCCTTAAACATACTGAAAAAGATGATCTACTCGCTCAACAGAATAATAACCGCTCTAAATAATTGCGCAAATGGTGCATAGGTAATAGATTTAGCTAGAAAAATATATGGATGTCTTGACAACTTCATTCGTCAAGCAACTATTATAAAAGCATGAGAGCTTTACTAATTAAATAAGCAGCAGCCTACAACAAATCTTGTCATATTTAGCACCACCGAACGTTGGTGGCGAGTCGAACTCATACGTTGAGCAAGGAGAACGACCACCTTGTATAAAGCCAATAATGCAAAGAAGGGATGTAAAGGTGCAAAATCTTAGTACCAAAATTAAGGCAGAAACAAATTAGAAGAGCTTCCGAAAAGTAATTAAATAAATATGCATGGTTACCCTTTATAGAGGCACAAAAACCATATTTATAGTACATTTACGTAACCCTTTTTCCAAGCTTGATAATCTCACCTTAATTATTGTGATTCTTCCCTCTTTTAATTCCCACTCCTTTCGTTTTCGTCTTTGTAGTGGATGAAATTTAATGTTGACAGAGCTTTTGTGCTGTTGTTAAAATTGACGTGTCAGTGTGACATTTCATTACGAAGCGGTTTTTGTTTGAAAAATATCCCACGTGACGAGCCTTGACGTGGTGGAGTTTCAAGTTGCCAGGAGGGTGGCCAGCTGGCCTTCGAGTGACAGCTTGAGCTTGAGAGTGACGCCCTCTAAGTTGTCCAGGTCATCGGATTCCTGCATGGTGACTCTTCCTCGTTGGATTTAGTTGCTGAAGACATCAAAACGAAGCTCTAAGACTTTGTTGCATTTTAAGTATGTTATGTCTGCGGACTAACAATAATGCGGTTTAAATTTATTTTTATGAACACTTTTACATTGTGTAAAATTTGGTTAGTTTTCTTGACGGGCATATAGAAATATAAAGAGGAGGGAAGAGGAGGGACCCTAGACCCATCGTAATTGTATAGTCTGCCGATGGTAAAACTCATTCGTCAACCATGTATGCATGCATTTGACTATTTTTGGTCTTGAAACCTTTTTAATATCTCAACTACCTTCCTTCATATTAATAAAAGAATATAATTACAACTATTTTCTGATTAATATATCGCTTAAATATCTTTGTGAGTTTTTTAAACTTAAAAAAAAAAAAAAATTATCGTGACAAAACCACTAGCTAATCATTTTTAATTAAAAAAAAACAGAAGTAATTAGTAAGATTTCAATTATTATTAAAAAAATTGAAAATCAAAATAAAATAAAAATTGGGAGGGAGAGCAGACAGTGGAAAATATAAAGAAATAAGTTGGAAATAGTAAAAGCGGTTACAGGAAGCGGTCCGAGTTTCTGGTATCCGGTTTGGGGGAAGCGCATATTCGCAGCCCAGAGAGTGGAACCTACTCGCTGCGCAAGCCGACAACGTGTCCAATAAAAATTGGATGAGGGCGTTGACGTCAAGCAAAAACGCAAAAGCAAAGGGGAATGGTGAGGGAGGAGGAGCACGCGTGGAGCGGAGAGAGCGAGTATAGGAGCTGAGGCAGTCGCGGGGGAGGGAAATAATGTGGGGTTTGGCCGTTTATTGCCAAAACGCGGGTGAAAAAGCTGTCTGGTTGAGAGATGGTTGGTTTTTATTCCTCTTCTCGTTTGTGGAGAGGAGAACACACCGCTCTCTCTCTCTCTGTCCCTCTCATCATCTCTCTCTCTCTCTTAAAACTACTTTCTCTCTCTCCATGTAAAAGTTTCTCTCTCTAGAAAGCTGTTATTCTTGTTAATTTGGCTCTCTGTTTTCTTTGTTTGGTCTGGGTTTGGTGTGGTTTAGATAGAGAGAGAGGAGAGAGAGGAGAGAGAGGAGAGAGGAGAGAGAGAGGAGAGATATAGTGTGTGTGTCTGATCGTTGAGAGGGGGATTTGGGTAGAGTGCCGGGTAGTTGAGGGGGAGGGGGTGAGTGAATGAATGGGAATTCCGGTGGGGTTTGCTAGAGTGACGGCCAGGTGGTGCTGCTGCTGCTGCTGACGACTTAACTTACTGTCTCTCTCACACCGGCGACGGAGCCATGGACTTCGATGCCGGAATTCCCATGTCTCGTGCTGCCGCGCCCGTCACCGACGCTCGCTCACTGTCACCCTCCTTGACCCAAGGTCATCTTTCTCTCTCCCTCTCTCTCTTACATAACACAACACACATACATTTGTCTTAGTAATTGTAGTTGTTTTTTCTGTTTCCGTTTCTCTTTTGTTTCGCCATTATTTCCTTGTTTCCCCAATCACGTTTGCTGCCTCCGTCGATGCGAATTGTCCCTTTTGACCTCTCAATAGCTCAATTCAGATGTGATCGATGCTTCAAATCTTCTTCGCTTCGTCAATTTCGATTCCCAGGACCTGAATTCGGATGTTTTTTTGTTTTTTAATTTGATTTTTTTGCGGTTCTCGAATGATTACAGAATGTTGCCTCTTGTTTTGTTTTACCAAAGTTTTAGCCATTCCGTGACGATTTAAATACGGTAATTGTTATAGCACGAAGATCGCTAGGACGGATTAACGAGAACCATGATTTCAAAACCAATTTAAACAGAAAATGCAATGTCAATGTTGTGTGATTCGGCTTCTAAGAACAATAAGACGAATAATTGAATTTAATTACCAGTTTAAGGCACAATTTATTTGCTTGATTGTCTTCTTAAGGTATACAAGTGGTAACAGAATGCAGACGAAATGGACTCGTCAAAAATATGCCTTTCACTTGAATTTTGATAAATTTGTATGATACAATGTAACGAACTTAGTTATGAAATGTTATTTCAGATGCAATGTGGCAAATGAATTTGAGATCAAGTGAAACAATGGAAGCCGGGCCCTATCCCGAGCGTACTGGAGAGCCAGATTGTTCTTATTACATCAGAACAGGACTTTGTAGATTTGGGGCGACATGTCGCTTTAACCATCCACCTAACCGGAAGCTGGTATAGTTTCACCATGTTTACGCGATTTTTTATGAGTTTAGTAATCTTTAATCTTTCTTCAATACTTTTTAGCACAAGGGTAGTATGCTTCGTGTCTAAAGTTTAATAATTTCATTCAATTTGATTGAAATTATATGTCTGTATATTAAGATTCTGTTTATTGCCAGGCTATTGCCGCTGCAAGGATGAAGGGAGAGTTCCCCGAAAGAATTGGACAACCAGAGTGTCAGGCATGTATTTCTGTGGAAGGTCGGTCGTGTAAATTTTGGTCTGACTTCAATAATATTTGTTAAACTTCCCTGCAGTACTACCTGAAGACAGGAACCTGCAAGTTTGGAGCAACATGCAAGTTTCATCATCCTAGAGACAGGGCGGGAATTGCTGGAAGAGTTGCCTTAAATATCTTAGGCTATCCACTTCGACCGGTTCGATTTTCTGTTTTCATCTCATTATTGTGCCATTTTCACCCCATTCGTACATTTCCGTTCTCTTTGCTTTACTTGAATGTCTACTTCGTAGTTTATTTTTGTGGCATACGGACAGACAGGGGACTCGCCAATCGTGTTGGTGTGGTGAATTTTAGAAGTAGTGTGACACAAAATAATGATTTAAGAATCACACATATGCTAGAGGAGAAACCGTTTCGTCTTAGGACTGTGTTCCACTTTTACTCTATAATTGAATATGTGTGGTGACCATGTTGTTTGTATACTATCTGTATATTTGAAGTAATTGTAGAATTGAACAATACATGCTGCTGCACATTTTTCGTTAAGGCATACTGTACATGTATAAATGTCTATATATATCTTCTTTAGAGATTGTTTTGTAGATCTTTGTGTGCATCTTAGTTGGTACGATAAATTCCTTACTTTTTATTCTTTGTTTTTAGCAGAATGAGGTCGAATGTGCTTATTATTTACGAACTGGACAATGCAAGTTCGGAAGCACTTGTAAATTCCACCATCCCCAACCTACTAATATGATGGTTTCAGTGGGCAGCTCTCCTATATATCCTACTGTCCAATCTCCAACTACTCCTGGCCAGCAGTCGTGTGCGGGAGGAATTACAAATTGGTCAAGAGCATCTTTTATTCCCAGTCCACGCTGGCAAGCTCAATCAAGTTACACTCCTCTCATTGTTCCTCAAGGAGTGGTATCAGTCCCAGGATGGAACGCATACAGTGTAAGTTTTATTGTACCTCTCTGTGCAAAATGCTGTGATGCTCTTGTTTTACCTTATGATAGCAGGTTAGGGTGCAACTAGTTATTGTTTGTCTCTGAATCAATCTAATCGGAGTTATATGCATGTGTGTTTAAAATTGTTGATCTTACTGCACAAATAATAGTTTGAAAATTTATCTCATGAGAAGAAAACAGGATGAAAATCGAATGGTTTGCAATTTCTTTTACTGCACTCCATCAGAAAAGCTCTAATGCAGCAGCTTTTGAGTTTGAGTTCAATAGTATAATTGTGCTCTGATTCCCTGAGCAGAATCAACACGCTTATTTTGTTGGTAATTTTTGCAGGGCCAACTTGGCTCCGTTTCATCTCCAGAGAGTCAGCAACAAACAGTGGGAAACAGTCAGATGTATGGAACTTCACAACAAGGTGAACCGGAAAATTCAGGATCTCAAGGGGGCTTTTCTCCTTACAGTTCTGGTTCCATCCCTGTAGGGTTCTATGCATTGCAAAGGGAAAATGTATTTCCTGAGAGACCTGGCCAGCCTGAGTGCCAGTTTTATATGAAGACCGGGGATTGTAAGTTTGGTGCAGTCTGTAGATTCCATCATCCTAGGGAGAGGTTAATTCCTGCTCCAGACTGTGTTTTGAGTCCAATGGGCCTTCCTTTACGACCGGTGAGTTACTTTTACTGTTGGAGTTTGGTGATAAACTTGAGCTATGGTTTCGAAACTAGTTGTGTGCTCTTATTACATCTTTCATTAAGTAGTCTAACTTGGTGATATTTTACACGATGAATCTGGTACACTTTTTAACAGGAAGAACCTTTGTGCATCTTCTATTCTCGTTATGGTATCTGTAAGTTTGGACCAAGTTGCAAGTTCAACCACCCTATGGGTATCTTCACTTATAATCTCTCTGCATCATCTTCGGCTGATGCCCCAGCCCGGCGTTTGTTGGGTTCAACGTCAGGGGCCGCTTCATTAAATTTATCTTCAGAAGGGCTAGTCGAAGCAGGATCAGCAAAGCCCAGGAGACTTTCATTGTCAGAGCCTAGGCAGATGCCCAGTGCAGAGGATAACATTGACACAGAGGAGTGAAAAGCGGCTCGAAAGCGAGCCATTTACATTAACAATCTTTTGAGGGATAAAGAAGAGTCTGGTATGATATCTGTAAATTGAAGTTGATTATGTCCTGAAAATGCATTCAGCTGACAGATTCAACTTTCTGAATTTCACATTGCTGCATTGTATAAAACATCTCCAAATATTTTCACTTGGAAAACCCAATGTGAACATTCTGTCTATCCCAAATCCCAAATTTTCTCATGTTATGATTTATCTTTCGCGGGTATTACATGAAGCCTTGTAAGTTGTAATGAAAAGTTTGATAAAAATACAAAATTGTGGGGAAGGAGGAGTCGTCAGATAAAAAAAGAGTTCAAAATATATTGTATGCATCTTGTGATTTGTTTTATAAATATATATATATATATATATATATATTTTTTTTTATCAAGCTTCTTGTTGACATCATTTGACCGAATAAATGTCATGACCTAAACCGTTCATTCACTTTGGATGTCCAAATCCAATCATTCCTCACTGCCCCACTTCCGCCAACTCCCTTCTACTTCCCCTGATCCGCGGAAAGCATGAGGAAGCGAGCTGGCTGCGGATCAGGGAAAGGGCCGGATCCCTTTCCACCAAATCCATCTAGTTTGGGATCCCACCTAGTTTGGGATCCGGACCGTTGGATTTTGATCCAACAACTACAATTATTATAACTTTTAAAGGGTTCTCCTGTTTGTAGCCGTTAGATCAAAATCCAACGGTCCGAATCCCAGACTAGGTGGATTTGGTGGAAAGGGATCCGTGAATTATACGGGTCTTTAGGCCTGGTTATACCGATACACTAGACTCGTTGCAGTCGTTAGATATTGGTCTGCATGGATGGTCCGCACCTTTGGTTCGACAAGAGAAACCCACGTAGTTGTACTCACAGTCTAAAATATCGAAATTATCGGCGAAATATCGTCGATAATTTCGTTTTTTTCACATGGCGATATTTTCACACATATACAAATAATTATTGTCATAATATCGTGATATTATCGATAATATCGCGATATTATCGACAAAATCGCCGAGGCTCCGTCGTCGAAAAACTGCAACCGAGGCTCTGTCGTCGCAGCTGCTAAGCTTTGCGCCTCTCTCTGCAATTCGCGCTCAGACCCATCCAAATCCGCAATCCCTTCTCTCCGGATCCCAAAACCCACTCGGGTTTGATGGATCCTCCGCCTCGTACGGCCTAAACAAGGTCTCCCCTTGCCTGATGCTGCTCGCCGGGAGGTGAGAAAGGGAGGAGGAACGGTCCACATGTGGTGATGGTGCTTGCCGGAGTGTGCGCCACTGTGGTGGATGTCACGGTGGGGTGTGGGTGTGGGTGTGGTGTGTCTGTGCTCCGGGAAGAAGAGTTGTAGAGATGGGGGGAGAAGAAACAAGGAGAGGAATGAGGGAGAAGTTTCGAGGGATAGGGGAAGGGGGAAACACGGGGAAGTGGGGTATGTGTGTGTCTGTCTGCTCGGGGAATGAGAGATGCAGAGAAGAGATGGGGGGAGAACCGGAGAAGAAGAAACAATGAGAGGGAATGTGTGTGTGTGTGTGTGTGGAATGAGGGAGAAGGATTGAGACAAGAGATTGTGTGTGCGTGTACGTGTGTGGCACACGGTTTTGGCACATGGTTTTGTATGAAACCACAGTTTTGTGTACAGTTTTTTGTGTGTGTGTGTGTGTGCGCGTGTACGGTTTGTGTGTGTGTGTGTGTGTGTGTGTATGGCACACAGTTTTGTATGAAAGAATTGGAAGCAAGTAACTTTGCTCAGAAGAACCAAAACTTTTGTCAGAGAAGAACCAAAACACTTAAAGACCAAAAATTCTGTCAGAGAAGAACAAAAAAATATGCTTACTTTATCTTTTCCTCCACGTGAAGACAAAAAAATTCTATCAGAGAAGAACCAAAAAATCTACTTACTTCCAATTCTTTCACATTCCCAGAGGTCATCACACCTTTTTTAACCCTTCGAAAATTGAAAAACCTCTATTACACCTTTTCGTTTCTTCTTCCTCCCTTAGCCCTTTCACAGCCTTTCCAGAGCCCTTTCAACTGAATAAATGGATCTGCAACTCACGCCACTTCAAATTAAATGTTAAATACCTTCTTTGTCTCTCATTTATTCACAGACGGCAAGCTGCAGAGGATCGTCGAGGTTTTGCTGCTACGTACGACATCGAAAGTTCTAGATTTGTTACATTTGTGTAATTATTATTTTATTGTTGGTCCACGTAGATTCTATTTGGCCTTTACACAAAGGGTTCCGTATTTAAGGAAAGTTTACAAACTTACATGTTAATTTTTTGAAGTAATTAAGTAATGTTGTATAATTATTCCCTAGGATAATTTTAATATGTTTAATGTTATTTATTATTTTATTATCAAATTGGATTATTATTCATTAATATTAGGTTTTATTATTCCATATTATTTTTATAATTACTTAAATTCTTATAATCATTTTCTTTACTTCCTATTTAATTATTCTATAGAATAACTTTATTATTTAGGTTCTCTTATATAACCGTCACTACTATATATTTTTTGGCCAAAAAATATATGCCTAATTTCCATGAAAATTAAATATACGTACGTTTAAGATGTCTAGTGGAGTTACTAAACGTGATCCAGCTTGGGAACATGGAGACCCAATAGACGGAAACAAAAATGGCACAATTTGCAAATATTGTGGTCAGGTAATGAAGAGTGGCTGAGTGACACGACCTAAGTACCATCTTAGTGGATTAGATCTGGGAAATAATGTCCAACGATGCGATAATGTCCCCCCAGAAGTGAAGGCATTCGTCACCACATTATTAAAAAATAAAAAACACCAGAAGGAAAAGAAAACACATGGAATGGAAAATATTCGAGCTGGGCTACGAGGAGAAGTCATTGGCCAAGCGGTTGACAGTGATGATGATGACGATGAGGACGAATGTGATGATGACATGGGACCTGAAGAACGACACAGTTTGAAACAAGCATTACGTGCCTCCAAACAGTCAGCATGGGAAAGAGAACACCTTCGTAAAATTCCTAATAGAGCACAAGGTTCCGGGACAAGTGGTGGTGCACAAATGAGACGGGGAGCAAGTGTTAGAGAATCACAACCAACACCACCAATAGCCCCAAGTTTATACAAGTCATCCAAAGCACGTCAAAAGAGTGTTTGGAGTTATTTCACTGGAGGTAATGTAAAGGAGGGAATGGGGCGTCTAATTAGCAAGTTCTTTATCTATGAAAATGTCCCTGCTGAGAAGGCATCATCACATCATTTCAAAAATATGGTATTGGGATGTCAACAGGCTGGTGTTGGAGTACAACCTCCCACTCCCTATGAGGTAAGAAACAAATATTTGGAAATGGAGTATAAAGACATTGGCGAGTATGTTAACAAGTTGAGGTCAAAGTGGGAAACTAATGGTTGCACAATCATGTGTGACGGATGGACTGGCCCGACCAGATTGTCTATCATAAACTTCATGGTATACTCCAAGGGAAGGACAATTTTTTTGAAGTCTGTTGATGCTTCAGACCATATAAAGAACTACAAGTATATTTACAAATTATTGAGGGATGTAATCATGGAGGTGGGAGAGCACAATGTTGTCCAAGTCGTGACCGACAACGGTTCTGCATTTTTCAAAGCTGGAAAAAAGTTAATGAAGCATCATAATGTGTTTTGGACATCATGTGCAGCACATTGTATTGATCTCGTGTTTGAGGCAATGGGGAAGAGAGAGAATATTGCTAATCACAAATTATATTTACAATCACGGTTGGTTGTTGGCAAAGATGCGTGATTTTTGCAAAGGAGAAATTATTCGTCCAACTACCACTCGATTCGCCATCAACTATATTGCATTAGACAGCCTACTTAAGAAGAAAGCAGGTTTGAAGCAACTATTCACTAGTGACGATTAGGCCAACCACAATTTGAGCCGCTTAAATGCAGGTCGTATGGTGGAAAGTATAGTGCTTGATCATGATTTTTGGACTCAATCAGAACATGTGTGCCAAGTGTTTGAACCTCTTTACAAAGTTTTACGGATCGTTGACACAGAAATGTATCCTACTATGGGGGCAATATATGAGTTGATGTGTGTAGTGAAGGAGGACTTGGAAAGAAAACATAGTGCAAGGTGGGTCATAAAGATAATTGATGACCGATGGTATAAAACATTATACCACGATTTGCATGCAGCAGGTATAAATTATGTCATAATTTGCAATTCATTTCTTTAGTTGCATAAGTATTATTTCTCTTATTAGAGTATGTGTTTCTTTGAACAGCATATTATTTGAATCCTCGATACCAATACAGACCCGGTGTTGGAGATGATGGTACCTTTATACGTGCTGTACATAATGTATACTCTAAATTAGACCCTGCATCACCAGCAGTTGACCAATTTGGAAATGAGGTACACAATTACTTAAATTATAATAATTACATTGTTGGATTAAACTAACATGATTTATTGTATTCAGTTAACATGGTTTAAAGATGCAAGAAGAACTTTTGGAGAACCAACATCAGTTGATGCTCGAACAAAAATGTCTCCTAGCGAGTGTAAACATATTTCACTATCAGTTTATAATAGAATTTGTTGGAGTTATTAGGCTTATCAACATTGTTTTTCATTGTAGCTGAATGGTGGATCATGTATGGGACTGATGCACCAACTGTGAGAAAGTTAGCAATCAAAGTATTATCACAAACAGCTTCCTCATCTGCTTGTGAAAGAAATTGGAGTACATTTGCACTCATACACACAAAGCAAAGAAATAGGTTGGCTCATAGTAGGTTGGAAAAATTAGTTTATTGCTACTACAACATAAAGCTTCAAATTCGAGATAAGGAAGCAGAAATATATCATGTCAACCGTGGTGACCCACTAGCTGTGTTTGATATTGTTGCTGAAGATGATGATATAGAGGGTAACCAACTTTATCAATGGATTAGACCTCTTCATTTAGATAATGATGAAGGTAACCCAGCTCCCAGAGTTGCTGAAGAAGCACGTAATGAAGGGATAAATGTAGAAAGAGTATTAGAGGAGGAGGTGGGATCTAGCAGCGCTGACTCTTTGGAAGAACTTTTGCACCCAAGACCAAGAAACACTGGAATTCCACCTTCTTCCAATCCTACACAACCACAAGATCATACTGATACTAATGATAGCTCCAGTACAAGATCAGGAGACTCACCTACCACCGGAGGTGGGAATGATGAAGGATATAGTGGAGTTGGAGGTAGTGGTGGTGGATATGGAAACTATATTGGACCACCTCCCGGATTTATGAGCCCCTTCACTGGTGAGGCAAACTTCACGCATGCAACACAGGATGAGGACCATGGCAGTAAGCGGGCAGGACCAGCCATAGGGAATGACTATACTCGTAGAGAAAGAGGCAATGAGACTTTGTCAAGTAAAGAAGATGACTCGTTATCTATAACTTCGGACTCTGTTGGAGTGGGAAGTAGTAACTATGGTTATACTAATAACCAACCATTTCCGTACCCTTCATATCTCATTCCTGTTGGGATGAAATCGAGCGACTCATGGAAAGAATCCGAGACTCAATCTTCAAATGATTTTGCTTATAGACAACGTCAACCAATCTCGGATCCATATGGGTGACATGTTAACAATTACATGCAAAACTATTTTGGGGATTTATCATTTGATGACTACTCTTCACAATACACTTACTCTACACATAGAGATGATGAAGATAGTGAAAAATTTGAACCTCATAGGAACTCTATGTGGTACTAAGTCACTCATGTATCTTACCATGCAATGTATAAAGTGTAAAATATTTTACTAATTCATTATATATAAATGATTATGGTGTGTTTAAACTTATTTCATTAATTACTACATATTTTCTACACTCACAATGTTTGCCAGCTCGCTATATAATCAACTTAAATCAGTTAAATCCATCATGCAATGCATTTCCTTCCAATTTTTTGTGATAAACTAATAGATAATTGACTAAATAAACATCCTGCAAAGTTTCAATAAAAATTTCCAAGTTTTTCTTACAATTTCCGTGGTTTTTATTCAATTTTTATCGATATCAATAATATTCCAGTATTTCCATCGATATTTTCGTGTTTTTAGACTACCGATATTTCCGATATCATCGATATTTAATAGCTTGGTTGTACTGCACATAATCAATCCTCCCTTATTCCTAATTTTTCCCAAACCCAACTAAAAACCACTCCCACAGTCGACTCCCCTTCTAGGCTTTTTCCTTACATTCGATTTTCCAATTCCCCAACCCCAAACCCAAACTTACCTAATCAAGCAGCTCAAAGCAAATACCCATTACGGACCCTTGTTACCATAACATTTATGATCCACCAAATTGAAATCAAAGGCCGCTCAAGAAAAAAGATCAAGGACCCACTTCCCAGCTCACACTCTTTTACCAAATTCCCATCACCTTTTGCCACTCAAAGCTCACACCAAAGTAGCACCCATCTCTGTTTCCAAAAAAAAAAGTAGCACCCATCTCAAGAAGCAATTCATGATGCCTGCTCGTGCTCATGGGGTCACCTTCTCTCTCCTCCTACTGCTGCCCTTTTTGGCTACTGCTATCTCCACCACTGAAGCAGCAAGCTTGGACCTTGTGAGTGTTTTGCTTCAAAGACCCCAAGTTTCCTTTCAATTTCATAGATCCCTGTACTTTTGCTTGTCAAATGGGTCATGATTTTTTTTTTCTGGGTTTTCTGTGATTTGAAGTGCTTGTTTGTTGTGTTGAACTTTTAAGGCCAATGGGTCTGCAGCTGTGGAGCCAGTGGTGCCACTGATCGGAGCTGAAAAGATGAAGACTTTGGTGATGAATGAGACCAGGAGGAAGTTGGGGAGCTTTCAGATTTGTGCATTGTGTACTTGTTGTGGAGGTGCCAAAGGTCTTTGCTTGCCTTCTCCTTGTTGCTATGCCATCAATTGCAACATTCCAAACAGGCCTTTCGGTTTCTGTTCTTTCACACCCAAGACCTGTAATTGCTTTGGATGCCGTATCTAACTCTTCCTCTCTATATTTTATAATTTTATAATTAAAAATTGTTTAATTAGGGGTAATGTTTGATTTTGTTGGGAGTCTGGATGGGAAAAAGAATATCTGTTCTTGATTTGTTTGCTTAGAGCTTATGAAATTTATTTATATTTCCAGGTTAGCTTATTTCTATATCTAGTGGGATAATTTTCCATTGTTTTTTTTGGTGGAATAAGCAGTGACTGGAGATAGGATTAGCATAGTTGTGAGGCATTTTAGGGAACATTGTCCTTGCTAATGGAGCTATTTGGGGTTCTTAATGATATTTTATTGACCTTCCAAAACAATATATTAATTGTAAGTGCTCAGTAGAGCTGCTGTGAGTGACACTCTATGACAAGGATTAAGATTCAACTCCCATGTTCTATTATTTTAGTCTTGTGCTGATATTTTATTAATTTGTGATGAGTTTTAGTTCATGTTTTTAAATGAAAGTGGTTGCTACTAAAGTTATCTTTTGCTGCTTCCACTTAATGTTTACTAGTTTTCCACTTGATGTTTACAGAATGTGAAGGTTTCATTTCATCTGCTATAAATTGTTGCTTTCTGTCAGTAATTTCAAGCATTTCATTGGGTATATAGATACTTTAGAGAGAGAGAGAGAGAGAGAGAGAGAGAGTTTTCCTTGCTTAGCTATGGCTTCTGAGTTACCCGAAACAGATGGGAGATTGGATATTGTTGGTGGTGGAGATTGGAATTAAGTAGATTAGATTTTAATCGAACCGTAGGTGGGGTGAGTTAGTGTGATGAATATTAATGCATGTAGCTGGAAGTTGGGTTGGGTGGGGGTATGGGGGGCAATTAAGCCATCGCCACTAAGTTTTGCTTCCATGGTGTTGAGATGGTGGTAATTTGGATATTAATTGCATAACTTTTATTGCTTGGAATTTTCTGGTTTTTTCTATATCCTCGTTTAGATTGATGCGTGAAATGCAAGTCTCAATGCACCAAAAGTTTGTGTTTAGGGTTTTTAGCTTACATCTAACGGGGATGCTACTGTCATGCGAGAATGTTAAAACGTATGACAGTACATCATTGGCTTGTGGAATCAAAGAGTCCTTTTAGGCATGGGCAGTGAGCCACATGATCTGATTTTGGTGTCCTGATGAGTGTTTTGGGGGAGTAAAGGGAATCTCATTGACTTTGTTTGTGAGTATTGTGATGACTTAGTTATATGGGGCGACATGCCAACAACCCATGTGCTGCTCAAAGTGCTTGCCCTTGTTTTCCTCTCAACTTCCCTCCCTTGCTGGTCACTGGTCTAACTGAGGTCATGTTTCATTTATTCATTTGACTAGTGAACTAAATGAGCGTTAGTCCAGTTGGTTACGGCAGTATGACAAGTCGATCGAGTAGACTCAAAACTAGCAAGTGGTACTAGTAGTAGTGTAATTCATGACCAAAGGAACCTTCAAGGGTTTTTATCACAAATGGTCCCTGACATTGATTAAACACATTATTTTGGTCCTTGACATTGAAAATTAATAGAAATGGTCCCTGAGATTGATCAAACACATCACAAATGGTCATTCCGTTAAGAACTCTTTCAAAGCTTCGTAACTTAATCGTTTATTAACCAAATACAACCCACAATATATCAAAATGAAGATAGGAAAGTGTACAACAAGATTATACCTATTTGGAAGCCCAATGGTTGCCGGAGATGGTCAGAAAATAGCCTCAAATGTGATTGGTCCAAGGAAAAATTGGAAAACTTGCCGGAAACTGGGTAAACTTTAAACGTTCATAACTTCTTCAATACTCAACGAAATCGAGTGATTCAAAAACGAAAATCATACTTCTCGATGAGAAAAAGAGAATGGTACCTTTATTGACTGCTAATTCATCGTGCTTTGGCCGGAAAACGGCTCGAAATTGGATAATCATTTTCGAGTTAGCCAATTTTGAGCCCTTTTTCAGCCAAAATACGGCGAGTTAGCCATCAAGAAAGATACCATTCTCTTTGTCTCGTTGAGAAGTATGATTTTCGTTTTTGAATCACTCAATTTCGTTGATTATCGAAAAAGTTATGAACGTTTAAAGTTTACCCAGTTTCCGGCGAGTTTTCCAGTTTTTCCGCGGACCAGTCACATTTGAGGCTATTTTCCGGCCATCTCCGGCAACTATTGGGCTTCCAAATAGGTATAATCTTGTTCTACACTTTCCTATCTTCATTTTGATGTATTATGGGTCAAATTTGGTTAAGAAACAATTGAGTTACAAAGCTTTGAAAATTGCCCAAAGAGTTTTTAACGGAATGATCATTTGTGATGTGTTTGATCAATCTCAGGGACCATTTCTATTGATTTTCAATGTCAGAGATCAAAATGATGTGTTTGATCAATGTCAGAGACCATTTGTGAAAAAAACCAAACCTTCAATTAAACCACAAGCCATCTCTAGGCAACGTTGTAAGCTCAATCGGACGGCACTAGTCCAGCAAGGTTATCAGCATCAAGAGGAGTTGTCATCAATATACAGGAGGCCGGCCAGCCAAGCCTCTCTCAAGTATAAAGTGGAGTTGGTTTCTATCTATGTTCACATTTACATTTCAACTATGTAAAAAAAGGCAAAATTCAGGGGACTTAAAACCTTGCTTTGGATAATGATCCTCCAAATTTACACCAGCTTCTGAGCTCTGAGCTTCCTCCAAATAAAGGAGGATGGATGACGATATTCATATATAGGATAGGAGCGCTCAAGCACTAACCAATTACTGGCTACCTGTAGGGATCGATCCAACATTTATCATTCTTGATGGCTCGTTCCCATTTCCTTCGGAACACTTTCATTTCGTTGTACGATTCCCGCCTCACCTGCAACATTAACAGCATGAAGAAACGAAAACCGATTAATCAATCCATTAAGACTATATGTTAAAGACAATATTATCGCGTCAACCGTCAAGAGACTTACATCAACTCTGTGGCCCTTTCTTGTAGATTTTGATGATGGTGACGATTCCTGCCAACGAATTTTATCTTTCGTCACCTGATCACTTTGATCATCTGAGGGTCCTCCCAGTGTAGGGCGGCCGTAATGGATTATGTACTCGGCATCCACAACCCCAACTTTTTTAGTTCGATCCCCCTATTACAACATTACATATACATTCAAAATCAAACACAGAAAGAATGCGGGTCTGTTTGTTCCGCAAACAGCAGAAGATTGGGGCAAACGAAATCGTTTACTTGTTAGAAAAGGTAGTATAAGAACTTGCCTGTGCACAATAGCCAATCTGTGTATCTAGTCCCCAAGCATGAATCAAGTCATTCTGCAATTAACATAATCAAACCGGTGCAATTTAAGCCGCCATTGACTCTACTCTCACACGAAGAGAAAAACAGCAATTTGAGTTGAGTTCCAGGAGGCAGGACAATAGAAATAAGTTAACACACCCACCTGAATCATATACCATACGCAGCGCCAGGCAGCTCGAGAGAAAACAGGAGCCATCACTTCTATCCACCTGCAGAAAATGCATTGCATTATTTTAGTGGATGACTTCTGCAACTACAATGTTAAATTAGTAATGGAATTGTCTTGAGCAATCAAATGGAAACACAGTTTTTACCCGGTGCAAGGAGGAGCTGTACTGCTCTCGTGACAACCTTTCCCATTGTTACTTGACTTGTAAGTCCTTCTGCAGATACAACGTGAACTATATCAAGTTGTTTGAAATTAAGGGTTCTTGAAATTAACTCATATATTAACATTCAACAATATGTCCCAAGGGAGTTCATCATTTAGCAGTTATAAGAGACCTGTGTGCTACCGATCCTCTCAAACGCACAGTAATTTGATGATGCACCTCTGATTTGGAATAATCCAGTGCAGGTTGTGATATCTCAAGCCCTTCCTTTTGAACAATGGATACGTACCTAACAGTAGTGTTAAATAACAAGTTGACAAAATGGGATTAAGAACCAGTAAGTAGCTTCCAAGTTTTAATGTCGGTATAATGTACAAGGTTGAGAAAAGAGATGCAGCCGGCCAACAATGTATATACCGTTGGGGGTGGAAATTGTCAACTCCGAGGTCCTCATCCCAGAGGAAAATGTAACTATATTCGGCAACTATGTCAGGATGCAAGAAGCGCTTCGCAAACCACCTAGGCATCAACCAGAAAATCACATTTCAATGCTGCAGCTTTGACTTAACTGGTTTCAGGCATGCAAAGATAAAGAGTAAGACCAATTAGTTACCATTTAGTTTGATTGACTGCAGATACATGAATGACTTGGTCACTCCATTGAAATTCCTTCCACTGATCGACGATGCCATCATAATGGAAGAGCATCACAACGAAACCACTTGACAGAAACTGAAACACGGTGAGGGAAAAGCAATTACTTGTAAAGAGCTATGAACAATGAAAAAGAATTATCAGCAGCACTTAATTTGGACTACCTTTGTGAGCATTGTTTTATAGGACATACCTTTTTGACCATTTTACTAACAAGATCTTTTTGCTTTATCCCAACGGCCATGGCAAACAAACTAGATGAAGAATTTGCATCTTTCTTCTCCAACAATTTAAACGAAGGTTTCTGGCAAACAGTGTAACAGTAAAAAATTTAGATAAGCCTGCAGCACTGTCAATTGGAGCAGCAGGATGCAAAGTTACACAATCATCAAGTGAATGATTCAGGAGCTTCCGTTTCCATAAACCTTACCTTTTTAGCATGCCACAACGGCTGCATTGCCAGATTAGAAGTCTTGGCAACAATACCTTGAGGAAGTGGCTCACTTCCGTAAGGCCTATTTTGATTCTAAAACAGATACAAGAAGTTATAAGTAATAAATCACAACAACTCATTTGATAGGAAAGATGTATGGAACCTGAATGATAAACAAACCTTGCATTTGTATTTTAGAGTTTGCAAATTGTTTGTGACTTTCCAAAATGACGATGAATCCTGTCAACAGGACGCGAAATAGTAGCGATTATGTCAACACCAACTCAACTTTCAATTCCAATGTTCAGGCCGGTAAAACTGATAATTTATAAGCTTAGATATCGGAGTTAACACAGAAAATACAGATTGGATTCGGGACTAAAAGTTGATATACATACACGCATCCATACATACCTCTTTGTAATCTGATGATGATATGTATGCACTCACTATGACAAATAATATACACAGCAGAGAAGCTGCCGGGAGAATACTACAAAAACACGATTTTCCGCTTCTCGAATCTGCACGAAAAGTAACCTGACAAGAGAAGGCAATGAAAAAGTGGAGAAAACATGTCAAAACAATTTAGATGGCTGGAAACAGAGGTAAAAATACAATTTGTAACCAAGTTATCTGCAAAGAAATTAGAACAGATGTCCTAATTACCTAATTATTGTTACTTTCTGACCGTTAATCATAAATTAAACTAATAATTACAAAACTCATTGAAGAAACAGAAGTGATGATCAATTATGTCCAAGAAAGCATGCATCCACATCATATTTCTTAACCAACCGCAATTCAATTATGCTCGGTAGCTCCAAATCCCACGGCCAGGAAAATATGTGCAGAGGAATTCGAACAAGGAACGATGAATTCGATATATCTAACAGCCCGAAAAATCCCAATAAAAGCAAGAAAAGCATACAAGTATCTGTCTTTATAATCAATATGTTCATTACCAATTACAAATTACAATATCAGTATTAAGGGAGTGAAAGACGAACAGGTGATCCGTGCTTACAGAGGAGGACTTCATCTTCCATGCAACAACCTGATTTCTGTTCTTTCTTTTCGTCCTGGGGCTTTTGTTTTCGATGAAGAATTATGAATGCTCAGCTCCGTTTTCTGGGTTTTTTTTGTTCTTTCTCGTTTGTAGTTTTTACAGGGGACGGAAAATGTGTTGCAGAGAGCAGGATGATAAAGGAGTGATTGATCAAAGGAACCCAGAAGAAACAAGAAGCAGAAGCATCAGCATCCGGATTCGGATTCGGATTGGGATTGGGATTGGGTGATTACCATTACCATTCACCAATCATCACAACGTAGACTCGTCAAACATATTGAGGCACGAAGAAAAGGAAGAGCCTTGACTCTCTAGGCACAGAGAGAGCGACAGACACAGGATGTTTGTTAACGAGCACCCGAATAACACGCGCAATATTATTTAAACAAAATTAAATAAATAATAGTGGGGAGGCACTACTCTCACGATCTTTGCTCGTCTCTTGGTGCAACTACAACCAGAATTATTACAGGCTTATTTGGAGAGAAATTTTTAATTGTGACAGAAACATAAGTGGTAAATCACGTGTTTTAATAGGAGTGGTGGGAAATTTTATTTTTTAAGTTATTAACTTTTTAGCGCACATATCCCGCCATTTATATAGCGACACGTGGTGTACCATTCCGTGTACCGGTCATTGAAAAATATCTCTCATTTGGAAGCGCTTACGGAAAAGTGAGAATTTTTTGACAAATTAAAAGCGTTTCTGATTACGCAATCGGTAATCATAAATAAAAAAATAACAATAATTAAGAGTCATAAGACACTAACTTGATAAAGAGATTGCCAAAGATCTTTAAATTTGGCATTTTGCTTCTAGCACGATGTGATGTCACGTTGATGGGTTTTATATATTTTCTTTAAAACTATAATTGTATATGTAGATGCAAATTTTCGCCGCTTTCTTCTTGAACAAAATTGTACCTACAAAACAATTAACACATTTGGTCAAGACCAAGAGCCTCACGCGCCCACGATGAATGGGGGGCTTTGGCTGAAGAACCTCTGATGCCAAAGTTAGAATTTAGAGAGAAAAAGTGTTTAGAGAGTTTTTAGGAGTTTTGCAAGAGTGTGGACCTAGCTTTTTAGAGAAAATGGAGTCATATATATAGCACATGGAGTGGCCGGCCCTCAGAGGCTTTTTTGGGGGGAAATGGTGTTTAATTTGGTGATTAATGGATTAATTAGGAATTAATCCATTAATTAGCCTAATTAATTCAATTTATATGGAAGGTTTTGTAAGTTATGGAATGATTTCCTTGTAGAGGTTTTGTAAGTTATGGTATGAGGATGGATGAGAATATCTTTGAATTGGTTACCTATTTGGGACACTTTTGACTTGATTGACGGATGATTGTCCGCTGCTCGCGCGTAGGAATCCCAGTATGTCTCAAGGGCATTTTTGTCCTCTTTTACCCAAAAATCCACGTGTCGCCTTGTGAATATTTTTGGCTCCACAAATGCCCCCACACCTGTTGGGCTGCTCGCAGGAAAAGGCAGCAGGTGTAGAGATCTTCTTGCTTTAGGAAACTTAAGACTGCTTCCTATTTCGATGTAGATTCCCTCTTTAATTGGAAATTAGATCATTCTAGGAAAGGGAAATAAATTTCTCTCAAAGCCTATTTAAGTCCACCTTAAGTGGGTTATTAAATCAACTTTGTAGAGTGATTTATTCTACCCTACAAGAAAGAGAGAGCTTAGAGGATATTTGTTCCCCCTCCTCTAGCAATCTTCTACATCTTGCCTGTGCAAATGACCGTCTTTCGTTGATTTCTTCGTCTTTTCTGTGCCACACCGATGTAAGAAAAATTTAATTTTTTCTTATCTTCTTCTTGGATAATGTTATTGCGGGGTAGCCGTCGAGGTAGTGTGGCGCGTTGACTAGCAAGGGCCAGGAGTCAGCTCGGTATGGGCTGAGGAGGCGTTGTGACAGGGATCACTGCTTGGGCTGATTGGCTTGACTAGAGCCAAGGGCAGCTTGTATGGCTGGGGCCACGAATTGTGGCGCTGGGGCGCAATGCTAGGCGAGCCGTATGGCTCATGTCCTTTGGGCTCTTGGACCTGACTCGGCTAAGCTGGCGACTGAGAGAAATGAGGAGGTCGTGGGCCTCATGGGCTGTTGGAATGCTAGGCATGCATGCCTCCTGCCTGCTAGAATGCTGGGTTGAGCTCCTCTGCGGAGTATCGTGAATGACGTTGGTTGCTTAGTTCTATTCGTCGGGAGAAAGGTGGGCTGCTCTCGAAATATGAGGTAAAGAAGATCAAGCCAGATGCATTGGCTCATCTAATCGCTGTCGTGGAGCCTACTATGAATGAAGATGGAAAGAAAAGATCTTCCCCACTTACTCAAGAAATGCCGGTTGAGAAAAAATTGAAGAATTCCTCCGCTGCTCGTGAGGATCCGTCTGCTGCCGAGAGGCTTATGATTGGCATGATTTCTTCCAATGGGAAGAAAAATGAGGCTGCTAGATCTGAGCCTGTGGCGCCTTCCATGTTGAGAATGGCTAGTACAATTGTTGATAAAATTGCTCAACGTAAAGATCCTATCATGCCCTCAGTGTCGAAGTCTGTACCAAGACGTCTGTGGGGAGCAAAGTCTGGTTCACCTTTGGATAGGCTTGTTACTATGAAGAGCGATAAGGTGGACTCTACTGCTAAAGTGGCGCTAAGGCCTACTCCCTCTGTTGCTAAGATTGATTCGCCTGCTTGGAAGGAGAAGACTGCTCGTATGGGCAGCTGTGAGAAATCCACTAAGCCTGATTTTAAGGAGGCGGCTGAGATCTATGTGCTCTGGAAACTAGATTTGCTTGAAGATATGGATGCTTGTGCCAAATTTGTTTGATGGGGTTTAGAAAAATCTGTTTGCCTAAGTTCCTTTGCGAAGCATACGACCTAATATAGAAGGACTGCTCTGCTTGCTATGATGCAGATATAGCAAGGCTGCCAAGGAGGTGGCGAATATTATGGCAACTGAGGCTTATTCCTCGGCCAAAGAGATCAAGATGTTGGATTATGAGCTCGTTACTTTGAAGGGGTCTAATATTTCTGCCTTCACTTCTCTGCAGCTTAAGACCGTTTAACAAGAAATCGTTGACTTGAAGACTAGGCTTGACGCGATCCAAGTTAAGTATGAAAGTACAGAGAAGGAGATTGGATGTTACATACCTCAGATTCAAGATCTTGAGTTTGCAGTTTCTGAGCTTCGTTTCGTTGCTTATGCAAAGGATGAAGAGTTGATTGCTGCTTATAATCAAGTGATCTACTTCAAGAAAATCGTCGATAAGCTTGAAGCCCAAGTGTTGGTACTTCAAGGTGTAATGAAGATCAACGAAAGTCTGAAAAAGGGAGTGGATGAGCTGCAGCGCGTCTGTGTTGGTCTGCTCAAGGAGAATGAGCAGCTAAAGGGTGAGAATGATGGGCTCGAGGTTTCGAGACCTTCTTTATTTCTCCGAAAGACATGCTTGCTTTTACTTTTGTGGCTTCCATTGGTGAAGTAGTTGAAAAAGTTGGTGCCCAGGCTGGGGCAGCCGGGGGTGAAGCGCTGGATGATGCCGATGTTAAGAGCGTCGCGGCTGCTGAAGGTGTGGTGACCGAGTAGTCATGGGATGTCCAAGCTGCTGAAGGGTAGTCTTCTAGGTAGCCTTTAGGATTTTCTTTGTTTTTTCTTGTAGCTCTTGTTTTGCTTGAACTCCTTCAGCATTTGCTAGTTGTTTATAAACATACCTCATTCGTTTTTCTTCATCTTCGCTTATTTTGTTCACGCCCTAACCTTTAGACTTTATAGACCAGTGGCAGGCGTGCTACTTTTTTATAAGCAGACAGGCTCGCGTAGCCTATGCAGCCGTAGGTGTTGGTGTAGAACTTTGTAAAGTTGTTAGCCATAGGGTTGACAGCTGGATGCCTTACTTACAGAAGCAGACAAATCCGCGTAACCACTAGGTTGTTAACCTTGCCTTTTTTCAATTCCGTAGGTTGAGTAGCAAGTATCATAACACTTTAGGACTTGGTGTAGGTCGTTCCGCGCTTGGTAGATATGAAGTTTATCGACTACGTAACATGTCGGCAGTGGATAAAGCTTCGTATATGCACGCTAGCTTGCTTAACCTTTCATAAGAATGTGCGGTTGTATAAGTCTAGAACGATTTTACTGCTCGAAGGGCAAGCCGTAGGCAGTCTTCCGAAAACCGTAGGCTACCTTAGTGCACTCGGTAGTAGCTTTAGGTTTCCAGGGCAGCCGTCCATCAGATGTACTGCGTAATGTGCCCCCTCCGTTTTTAAGGCCCGGTTCCCCACAGATTAGGCTAAGAGATCCAAAATCCTTCAGTTAGTTAAGTCTTGAAAAAGACAATTATGGCTACTTCTAGGAATCCCGGCGCAAGCCATCATGCATCTAGTTATACTAGGGCAGCCTGGCTCATCCACGTCTGGATATTCGGAGTGTAGACCTCCCGTCTTGGAGAGTTGACCTATGTGAGTGTTGGGGAATTGGTTTACCCTCTCGTACTGGAGATCAATTAGTTTACCTCTCGCACTGGAGAGCATGGTTGGTCCCTTAAGGGGCACAATTCCTGCGATGAGTCCCTAAAAAGGGCGCGGTCTTCTTTTGAAGTGTATGAGTGATCAGTTGTTGTAAGTATGCAGCCGAGCCAAGTTGTGATTACTTCTAAATTCCTCATTGAAAAATGAGAACTTAGCTGTAAGGTAGGAACTGCATAACAACTAGATAGTCCTTGGTTTGTGAGGTGGTGCTCGTCGAGCTGCTTTGAGTTTTCAGGCTTTGATGTAATGGGAGGTCACATATGGTACTTCCTCATATTGCAGACGTTCAACTGCTTTTCGATCTTTTTGTCGTTTCATGGTGGCAAGGGTGTAATTACTCTTGCCACCTACTCTGCTGATCTTGTACGGACCTTCCCAGATGAGATCCATCTTTTTGGAGCCTTCTTTGCGGACAGTGATGAAGGCTTTTCTTAGGACTAAATCTTCAGGTTGGAACTGCTGGATCTTGGCCCTTTTGTTGTAGATGGTGAAAAACTGCTGCTGGTAGGCTGCGATGCGGGTGATGGTCTGCTTGCACTTCTCCTCTAACAGATCTAAGCTTGCGGCCATCTCCTTACTGTTTTGCTCAATGCTTGGTAGTAGAACGATGATACTTGGCTTGATGACATTATGATGCATGATTGCTTCTGAGCAAAATGCCAAAGAGAAAAGAGTTTCATCGGTTGATCGTCTTTTGGTGGTGTGATATGCCCATAGACATCTGGGAAGTTCATCTGGCCATTTTTCTTTCCTGCTGGTGAAGGATTTCTTAAGGCATTCGAGGATCGTCTTGTTGGATGTTTTGAAGCCTAAAGTGATTAACTGCTCGGGCATCAATCTGTCTGGGGTGACAAGGACCACGCCTGCTCGCGAGCCTTTGTAGTTGGATGCATTGTCGACATGCAAATGCTAGAACCATTAAGGGAGCAGGTGTGGCTAAGGTGTGCTCGGCTGCCTTCGGGGTGTCGTTGAGCTGCTCTGTTGCATCGCCTTAGCTAGGCATGAAGACGTGGTAGGGAGCTATGAAGCTGCGGCCATGCTACACGCAGCAGGAGATGCTCAACTGCCGGTATTGGGCCATTCTAGAGTTGAATTATAAAGCAAAGGTCGGCTGGGGCCGTGTGACATGTACCAGGATATGGTGTTCGACTGCTGGTACATGTTGCTCCTATGTAGAATCTTTTGGGGCAACGAGGACGAAACTTACTTCCTAGTATGTCATTCTATTATTCGTCTGCCCTTGGCGCACCTTTGGGCCGAGTTGTTGCATTCGTCATAAAACTTTGCATTTGCTAAGGTGCATTTATCGTCGCGCGTCCGGATTGGGCAGAATAATGCGTTATGAGGATGACTGCGTGTGTTTGAAGTTAAAACTTGAGCTTCCGAAACTATCGCCAAAGTTAGCTTTTGAATTTCTGGTAGCATCAGGGATAGCTTTTAAACTGTAGAATACAGGTAATCAGGCCCCCAGCTATTCTCATATAATGGTAGAGCTTATTGCTGCTTTAGATACGGTCAAATATGTGAATACGTCCTCTGCTGCTTCCGGTTTGGATAGTAGGGAGGTGATGTCGAGTACTTCTTCAAGTCCTTGAATGTGCATTGGCGAGCCTCGTCCCAAAGCGCATGCTCCTCTGCCAGAGCGAAAGAGTCTGCCAGAGTTAGATCTTCTTTCATGATCAATTTTTCGAATAGCAGGTGGTATACTGGAAGTCCTTTTTGGAAGGTTACTCTAGCTATTGAGTCGTTGCATCCGACTATCTTTGCCTTCTTTACTTTGAACCTCTTCATATAGTCACGAAGCGACTCATTTGGGTTCTTCTTAACGTTGAACAAGTGGTCGGACTTCTTCTTGATCGAGCGATATGATGAATATTCTTTGGTGAAAACCAAAGATAGTTCGTCGAAACTCCGGATGGATTGTGGCTGTAGGGTGTAGAACCAATATTGCGCCTCGCCTTGTAGAGTGGTGGCGAATATCTTACACATGAGATCGTCGTTGTTTCGATAGAGGATCATTGTGCTTCGATAGTGCTTCAAGTGTCTCTCCGGGTCTCAATCCCCTTTGAAAAATGTCAAATATGGCATGCTGAACTTGCATGGAGGCTCTGCCTGCTCGATCTTGTCCGTGAAAGGTGACCTGCTTATGTTGGTCATGTCCCGTCGTAGTGCCTCGTCGGTGACCTTGTTGCGTCAGAAATTGCGCGATCGCTTGGTTAAGAGTCTCTCTACTTTTTCCTGAGTTTGCCTTTGTTGGGGTAGCGGAGCTCTCGGCTGCCCCCAGTCATGACTTGTTGGTATAGGCTGCTTTTTCATATGTTTGGCTTGTCTATGCCGCGGATGCTGTGCATGTGGTGCGTTCTTAGCAGGCGAGCGAGTTCTTTGCAGACTGTCAGTTGAACTTGAGCCGGATTGAGTGATTGTTCTTCTCCGTCCGTGGTGTTGCCTACTCTGATGTGAGGTGGATGATGCTCCTTGTGGGCTTAGCCGCGAATGAACACTTCGCTTAGAAGGCTGCTCATGTTCATTATCAGAGTGTGACCCCAACCGTAAGTGTATGCTCGTCCGTGGGCCCAGTCGAGAGTGCACGTTCTTCCGCGCGCTAAGACGGGAGTATACGTTATCTCGGGGGCCCAATCGGGAGTGTACTCTACCCGAACGCTTGGTTCGTGGCTGGTTGAGTGGCTGCTTGCCGGGACGCTGCTGGAGAGGTTCTTCGTCTGCCATTGTCCTACTTCAGGACACCTCGTCTGGGGCACATTGGATCTCGGTGCGCTGTAGGAGCTGGTTCACCAAGGTCGTCTGTTGTGCAAGGGTGATCGTCAACTCTATAACTTGTTGAGACAAGTGTTGTTCGCCATTTGGATTGGAAGAGCTTGGAAGAAATGTGCCTCCTTGAGTAGTGGAAGGGTGGTAGACTCCGAGCTCGGGATTTGAGTTGGGAAATGTCAAATCTGCGGAGAAATATGGTGAGAATGACCCAATTTCGATCGTAGCCCTGAAATTTGAGGTCGGGACGGTTGAACTAATCTTGGACCGATTTGGGCTACTTGGAAGGCCATGAGAGCAAACTGGGTTGCGATAACAGGCTGGGCCACGAGAGTGGGTTGCTCGGCGGGAGCAGGTTAGGCCACGTGAGCGGGCTGCTCGTCGGGAGCAGGTTGGGCCACGAGAGCAGGCTGGGCCACGAGAGTAAGCTGCTCGTCGGGAGTAGGCTGGGCCACAAGAGCGGGCTGCTCGTCGGGACCAGGCTGGGCCACGAGAATAAGCTGCTCATCGGAAGCAAGCTGAGCCACGGGAGCAGGCTGGGCCACGAGTGTAAGCTGCTCGACGGGAGCAGGCTAGGTCGCGAGAGTGGGCTGCTCGGGGGGAGCAGGTTGGGCCACGAGAGTGGGATGCTCGACGAGAACAGGCTGGGCCGCGGGAGTGGGCTGCTCGGTGGGAGTAGGCTGGGCCGCCGAGCAGCCTGGGCCGCGGGAGTGGGCTGCTTGGCGGGAGCAGGCTGGGCCGCGAGAGTGGACTGCTCGATGGGAGCCGGCTGGGCCGCTAGAGCAGGCTGCTCAGCTCGTGATGCTCGCGAATGTAAGGCTTGGGCTCGGCTTGGCAACGCATTGGGCTCGCGTTGGGCATTGAGTGACATGGCTCGGGCTGTGGTGGTGGAGCCATGGACCTCGCCATGGGTGATTGTCGTGGTGGCCACAGCGGTGGTTGCCATGGTGGAATCTTGTGGTGGTGGTGCCGCTCCCCCTAAGATCACATTTAGTCTCGTGGATCGCCGCGGTCCCATTTCTTGAATATTGGAATTTTCACTTGTGGAATTTTCTAAATTTCTAGCCATTGTATTTCTCTTTCACGTTTTATCAAATAATCTTTGCAAATAAAAAAATTCTAATAATAGGAACGTACGAAAAATATAAGTGGACTAGAAAATAGAGAAAAAACCTTTTTGCGCAAGAGTCTTCTACGAGTGTGAATCTCAACTCTCAATGAAAGCACTAATTTGGTCAAGGCCAAGAGCCTCACGCGCCCACGATGAATAAAGGGGCTTTGGCCGAAGAACCTCCGATGCCAAAGCTAGAATTTAGAGAGAAAAAGTGTTTAGAGAGTTTTTGGGAGTTTTGCAAGAGTGTGGACCTAGCTTTTTAGAGAAAATGGAGTCATATATATAGCATATGGGGTGGCCGGCCCTTAGAGGCTTTTTTGGGTGAAAATGGTGATTAATTTGGTGATTAATGGATTAATTAGGAATTAATCCATTAATTAGCCTAATTAATCCAATTTATATGGAAGGTTTTGTAAGTTATGGAATGATTTCCTTGTAGAGGTTTTGTAAGTTATGGTATGAGGATGGATGAGAATATCTTTGAATTGGTTACCTATTTGGGACACTTTTGACTTGATTGACGGATGATTGTCTGCTGCTCACGCGTAGGAATCCCAGTATGCCTCAAGGGTATTTTTGTCCTCTTTTACCAAAAAATTCACGTGTCGCCTTGTGAATATTTTTGGCTCCACAGTATATATTGGTAGGTGCCTTTTTGGGTTGTATTTTACTTTGTATCGCTAGTAAATTAAATATATTTATTTTTCTGTTGTATCATGATATATATAATTAGTTATGAATTGCAAGCTTACCAAAAAAACATTTAGTGCACACCAAACTTTTGATACCGATTGACATCATTCTATTATAATATGGAGAAATAAGTAAAGGGTAGGGTACTATAAGCTCAGATAGCTTGTTTTCGGTTGTGGAATAACAAATAGTTTATAAAGAAGCGACTTATTTATTTGTAATTGTTTGATTGAATAGACTCGTTGTTACTTAGTGTCTTCTAAAATTTTGAATAAACTTAAACAGTTTGGTGTCGATTGTGGGATAATAAATAGTTTAGATTAGAGGTTCTCAACCTCATTACTCAATACCAAATAATCGATAAGCAGAAATTTAGGATTGAATGAGTTTTCCTTTTAAAATGGCATCTTTTAATTCTTTTTTCTTTGTCAGAAGAAACATCTTTTTATCGTTAGAATTTCAATTCAACGACTTAAAGGGAAATAATAGTATCCAATAAAAAAGTAAAACAGCTTAAGCTAACGTCAAATATTGCATATACTAGTAAAAGAAAAAAAAAAAAAAAATATATATATATATATATATATAAAGGTAAAAGGCAAAGAAAAAGGAAAAAAGAAAAACATTCCTTGACAAGCTTAATGAACATTGACCCGAAATCTGAACAGAAATATCTCACAAACTGGTTTTTCCAAACAACCTCTTTATTTGTTTTTCATGCCAACTGTCAATTAATATATCCTTTTCTGTGTTTATGAATATGTTAATATGTCAATTCAAACTATTAAATTGTTAATTGAATTCTAATGCCTATATCAACTAGCATTCCGTAGTTGGTTCACGATTTTGTAGTAATATTTGTTTAGCAAAACTTACGTACTAAGATAAGTGCTTATAATCTCAATGTCATTTTTTTTCGTGACTCAGTTACTCTCTTTTGATTCAAATTTTACATTCCAATACAAAAGAAGAACCTTCAATTTTCTCTTCTCAATTATAATACATTTTGTCTAATTTCTTCATATGGCCTCGAGGCCCCTCCTAACATTGATTTCTAGTTCCGTCATTGATGGCCTAAGCGCTTGACTTACTCGCTTTTTACAACTTTCATATTCAGCAAATAATTTGGAAGCTTCTTGTTTGAATTTATCTGAATTAATGATTTTGCACATTATATAGATAAATGGCAGTGAAATGTTTCAAATTTGGAGTAGAAGTAAAGTTGGAGAAGAGAAACAAATTTAGAGAAAGCGTTTCTTGGGAGAGGGTGAGAATACGAATCATATAGACAAGAGGGGGTCCCCTTTGGCAGCTATGGTTTTTCTTTAGGGTTTTTTTCGTAGAAAAATGATTTTCACACTCTTCTTTAGCTTTTCAGATATTCTAATTTATTTTGGCCCTTAGATTGAATCAATCAAATAGAAATAATAGACATGTTTGGACATGATTAAACATAAGTGTGATCAGAAGCTAAAAAAAGTGTATAAATTTATCTTTTTCTTACGTGTTTTAACAACTCTGAATTAATGTGCTCCATGATGTTTTAACAACCACTAGTTAATTTACAAGTCATAATGGACTCATTCTTTTGTTAGGCTTGCTCTTTTTGCACTTTACAGTCGGCCTTTGGGGCGTCAAATTTGGGTTTTGAATGAAGCTACAGACGAACAAACAATGCTTCACAAAATGGTCAGAGAGTTGTTATTATCACTTATAAGTCACATCATGCAGTCCTCTCTAATGAGAAACATATGCGAGGGAACCCCATGATGACGGATTTGAAGTGCTAATAATAACTCCCACTGACAAACAAAATTGTATCAAAGTAGTCCATGATCAAATATGAAATCACCAAAACAAACTTGGAACTGGCATTGATGCTACATCCTCACTTGAGAATAAGTATGTTTGTATCAGAACTTCTGGGTTGAAGCCCAAGTAAAGCCCTTCTTGATCGAGATTAAGGTGAAATAAAATTCAAAAGACTCAAAAAGTACAAGATCACTCTAATTTGTCGTAAAACTACAAGGCTGAACCCTAATTAAAACCTCTTTAGATTAGGATGCATGATAATGTTAATTATTAGATGGGTAAACTGCTAATTTAGTCCCTGAATTATCACCTTAGTGAAAATTAGGTCCCTAAACTATTTTTTCAGAAAAATTAGTCCCTGAATTATAAAAATCTGCCAATTACATCCCTAATGTTATATTCGAAGTCACTATATTCAATTTTTCGTCAATTTAAGTCACGTTACTTGCATGTGATACACATTGGAGGGTAGATTTGTAGTTTTTCATAAAGAAATAATGTATGGAGTTAACTTTGGAGGAGAAATTGGTAATTTTTCTTAAAGAAATAGTGTAAGTTAACTTTTGAGGGTAAATTAGACAATAAATTCGCAACCTATATGAAATATTAAGCACTTATAGAAGAGAAAATAATGGTATTACACTCTAAAGTGTATCAAGTGACTTAAGTTGATGAAAAATTGGATAAAATAGCTTTGAATAGAATAGTAGGGATGAAATTAGCAATTTCTAATGAATTTAAGGACTTATTTTACCGAAAAAATAATTCAGGGACCTAATTTTCACTGAGGTGACAATTCAGGGACTAAATCGGCACTTCACCCTTATTAGATTACAAGTTTTGGCAATTCTAAGACTAATTTAATATTAGTCCCAACAGTTTTAGACCATGATATGGAAAACCAAATTAAAGCAAAAAAAAAAAAAAAAAAACAAAAAAAACAAAAAACTAAAACAAAAAACAAAGGAGAGAGGAGCAGCAAGGCAGCAATCCATTCCCCTCTATACATTCATTGAAACGTATATCTATACCTATATAGCTGAGAGAGATGGTCGTCAATGCACAAATTCTAGAACTGCATTGTAAGCGATCAACACTGGAAGGGAGACCAACATGCCAAATATTACCCTGCATGCAACACAAAATATAAAAGTTAGAAGAATATATATATATATAATTGAAATTTATTTGAAAAATTATTGCTGCGAATTATCCTAGTAATCTCGTTTATATTCTTCATATTTAAAGTACGCCTAAATTTGAGATTTGTAAATATAAAGAGGTGCATACGTACGCTGTACTGAGCACTTCTGCATGGAGTCCATACTCTTTGGCATAAATGAAGGACGTAATGGACTGTGGCGCTGCTGCCTGCAATATTGTATATAAATGATGATAAATCATCTAATTAAAGATTTATCATTTGATCCAAAAATAATAATTAAAGACATTATTTATCATCTGAAATATAAAATTATCACATAGAAAAAGAGAATTTTTTTATGAATGCCGCAAACACAAGTAATGTGATAAACTATTATCCAAGTGTAACATTTACCATCTGAAAGATAAAGTCATCATGAAAAAGTATGTATGCTTGTGCAAGTTGTTGAAGGGAGATATGCGGACATTCTTATTTCAGAATTCATTTAAAGTTTAAAATTAGTGAGCTAACCTTCATTCAGCGCGATACTAATTAATTTGAATTTGTTTAATTTGTATGTAGTTTGGCAACAAAAAGTTAATACCATTAATGAAAGAGAACCGTGTGGTGTTGAGAGCTTACCAAGCATCAAAGTTCCTCAAATTTAAATAAAATGGCCTCACTAAAAAAACTTGATTAATACACAATATACATGAATACATGCATGAAAAGGTTTCTGTTGTTGTCCAATCTGTTTTAGAGACTATATTATAAGAAAGGAAAACACACATCATTTTTCTCCTCATACGTACACATCATTTTTCTCCTCATACGTACACATTTGTATTTAATTTTATTTGTTATTTTCGTTTGATTAATTCAATCTGATAATTAAAATTGAAAATGGTGTATGGAAAATGAAAATATATGGTTAACATTTCCCAACATAATTCCTTGAAACGGAAGCTCATTTTTCTCAAAATTGGTTATGTAAGTAAAAAGAATATTAGGGTAGGGTGTTAGTGGAGAAGCAATTGGCCACTTAATTTGCTGGGCAGCTCATTGGAACAACCTTTATGTTATCTTAAGGGAAGGGATCCTCAATTTTTTTTTAAATGGGAACACCCTATTAACCGCTAGATTTAGCTTTAATGAAATTCTGTGTCGAGATTAAATCACAGGCCACAGAATCTCATTCACAAAATTTTATTAAAGCCAAATCTAACGGTCAAGATGAAAAATTATGTGTTGAGATTAAATCACAGGCTACAGAATCTCAACTACAGAATTTTATTGAAGTCAAATCTAACGGTGAGGAAAAATGAGGATCCATTCTCTTAAAGGCTTCCTATATATATATATGCACTCTAATTTTATAGGCCATGCATGCTTGATTCATCATTTAACTTTCTAGGATATATAAATTGGCAAGTAAACTACCTGAATGATAGCAACACGTAAAACATCGCCGTGCAGACCCACAGCAATAGAGCCAATCGCCATGGCTGCCGGTCCTGCAATAAACCTCAGAACCATCCCATTATTGTTAGTCTCGTCCCACAGGCTACAAATTTTTCCTGCAGTGCCATGAAGATACCTGCACGTTGCATGCATGATATATAGTTAAAACGTTACCTTACAGATATATTCATTAGCATTAGCATTAATTGGCATATATATATATATATGTGTGTGTGATTAATTAGTGATCACTCACCCATGCTAAACATAGCAGTGCCTGTACCAGCTTTTGACATGATTGAAACAGATCCTTCCATGATGCTTGGCAACTCAATATGCCACCTGCAGCACGCATAAATTTATTAATTAATTTACAGAGACATATATGAAAAAACGTAAGATATTTAGGTAATTAATACTCAAATATAATTAATAAATATTTTCTTGCATATTATATAGATAGATGCATATATTCAGTACCTGTTTGCTATAAAAGCCCAAGCAATACCAATAAAAACTGCATAGGAGTTGGGATTCATCCCAAGTTTCACCCCACAGCCTTCAAATACCAAAAGGAAGGCCTAGCACTGGCTTCTACATCATTCCCTTGTGGATCACGCGATTGAACTCGGGTGTCGACATTAGTACGACTTATCGTACGTCGAAATTCCAAGACGAACAAAAGCATGGTGAGCCATATGATGGCCTGCACAACCGATGATTGAACAACAAGGTCAATGGATGATGAACCATACATGGCTCTAATCAAGGGCACACCAACCACTAGGGAATTAGTTAATGTGCACAAAGAGAAGCTTGTGATGGACCAACTGTAGCTTCCTTTGCTGCTGCACTTGGCCCAAAGTGCTAGCACCACCACGATTATGAGCTTAGAGATGAAGTCGGCGCCGATGAAGCGGTAGTTCCATTTGTAAGGATCCACATGTGCAGTGAATCCGAACGTGAAGAGTGGGAGAGTAAAGAAATAAACGAAGCGGTTGATTGCGCCACATTGCTCGGGGTGAATATGTGCCACCACCTTACTGAGCCGTACCCTAAAATTAGGGCAACATAGAGTGGAACCGTGGCCACCACCACCTTGTAAACATCTTCCCACCCAATCATCTTAGTCGTGTGTTAATAAAATATATTTGGGCAACCTAGCACAATAGATTGTAGCACTACTGGCAAGAATGGAAGAACTGAAGAATATGATGTATTCATGAACTTGATTGTACTTATATATATGCATGCAGGAAAGCCAACTTTCCTTTTTTCATGAGACGAGTCATGCATGAAGGGGAAGTTGGAGGAAGTTCCGTGACTGTTACTGTATGTGATTTGCATGATCAAGACAGGAAGAGGTGTAGAAAATGAAGGACAGTAGAGCAGGAAACGCAAACTAGATAAAGAGAGATTGTTGGAATTCACACTTCATTCATTATCGTATGCAGACTATGTAATACATTATCACCAAGAGTCCTATGTGAGAAGATTACATGAGAGAATATTTGAAGTATACAAGTAACAAACTAATAGCATACGTGATCTAGGACTCTAAATTAACAGTACAAAATGAAGGACAGTAGAGCAGGAAAAGCAAACTAGATAAAGGGAGATTGTTGGAATTCACACTTCATTCATTATCGTATGCAGATTATATAATACATTATCACCAAGAGTCCAATGTGAGATTAGATTACACGAGAGAATATTCTAAGTATACAAGTAACAAACTAATAGTATATGTGATCTAGGACTCTAGATTAACACCCCCCGTAAACTCGGCATCCACAACCCAGCGTAGGGCGAATTTTATCTTTCGTCACCTGATCACTTTAATCGTCTGAGGGTCCTCCCAGTGTAGGGCGGCCGTAATGGATTATGTACTCGGCATCCACAACCCCAACTTTTTTAGTTCGATCCCCCTATTACAACATTACATATACATTCGAAAAGTTTTGTCCCGTTAATTGGTCTTTGAATGTTTGTTTTTTGCGATTTTTGACGTATGCGATCTTAAAGCATATACAAACAAGTTTGACGGTTGGATCGTTGAAATTAGTTTTGTAGAATGCGTATTCCATCAAAACGATAGATTCACTAACACTTACGAGTTTATTTACACTTTCATTAAGTATAACATAATATTTTGTGGTATCCACTCGTGTAAATATTTTAAATTGAAGATCGAATTCATTCATTGTATTCATATAGGGCCAAGGAGTGTAGCTGTAAAAAATCATCAAAATCGGAGTCAAAATAACCTTTAAGTCGTGATTTTTCCTTTATAACCGTCGAAAAGTTTTGTCTCGTAACTGGATCTCTGAATATTTGTTTTTTGGGATTTTTGGATTATGCGATCTCGAAACACATACAAACAAGTTTGACGGTTGGATCATTGATCGTAGAATGCATATCTCATCAAAACGATAGATTCACTAACACTTAAAGTTTATTTATATTTTCATTAAGTATAACATAAGATTTTGTGGTATCCACTAGTGTAAATATTTTAAATTGAAGATCGAATTCATTCATTGTATTCATATAGGGTCAAGGAGTGTAGCTGTAAAAAATCATCAAAATCGGAGTTAAATTAACCGTTAAATCGTCATTTTTCGTTTATAACCGTCGAAAAGTTTTGTCTCGTTACCTGGTCTCTGAATGTTTTTTTTTTGCGATTTTTGGCGTATGCGATCTCTAAGCATATACAAACAAGTTTGACGGTTGGACCGTTGAAATTAGTTTTGTCGAATTCGTATCCCATTAAGTTCAATGGTATATATATATATTCGTTAAGTAGATTTAAATTTATTTATTTTGTACGTATAAGTTTATAACACTTGAAAAATTAAATGGTATGTATATTTAAGTCGATCTAATCGTCACCAAATTTTAAAATTTAATTATATATATATATAATTATTATAGTTTTTAGGGGTATAAAATTGTTAAATTAATATATATATATATAATTATTATAATATTGTTTTAAGGTTATAAAATTATAAAATTATAAAATTAATATTTTGCTTATCGTGTATCATGTTACCTATCTGTATACCCGAACCAACTCATTATCTTGACATGTGCTTATCGGGTTACCCGATTCGTTATTGTATCAACCCGAACAGCTGTTAATTTCGTATCGTGTTAAGTTATCGGATCGTGTTAGGAATTACCATGCCTAATTAACCACCCCGGTAAACTCGGCGGCGCAGGACGGACGAGTTTGGATCGTAGCTGCAAGTGGCGAGACTTCAGCAATCCTTTAGTTAGTAAATCAGCTGGTTGGGCCACAGATGGCAGGTAACGGACTTGATGGCTGCCAATAGAGGAACAGCCCGTCCCGATTTTACCGGAACAAAGTGAGGATTTTCGTGAAATTTCATCCGGGCTAAGATCATTTTCTTTTAAAATTAGTTTTTGGGTGTTAATCGGTGAGCCCGTGGGGCCCACCTCCTTATTATGTTCCCCGGTCACTCTCTCCTCTTCCCCGCGCTCTCTCTCATCACTCTACAACTCAACACTCTCTCCAACTTCTGAGCTCTGAGCTTCCTCCGGATAAAGGACGATGGATGACGATATTCATATACAAGAGAGGAGCGCTCAAGCACTAATCAATTAGTGGCTACCTGTAGGGATCGATCCAACATTTATCATTCTTGATGGCTCGTTCCCATTTCCTTCTGAACACTTTCATTTCGTTGTACGATTCCCGCCTCACCTGCAACATTAACAGCATGAAGAAAAGAAAACCGATTAATCAATCCAATTAATACTATGTCAAATACAATATTATCGCGTCAACCGTCAAGAGACTCACATCAACTCTGTGGCCCTTTCTTGTAGATTTTGATGAAGGTGACGATTCCTGCCGACGAATTTTATCTTTCGTCACCTGATCACTTTGATCATCTGAGGGTCCTCACAGTGTAGGGCGGCCGTAATGGATTTATGTACTCGGCATCCACAACCCCAACTTTTTTAGTTCGATCCCCCTATTACAACATTACATATACATTCAAAATCAAACAGAAAGAATGCGCGTCTGTTTGTTCCACAAACAGCAGAAGATCAGGGCAAAGGAAATCGAGGAAGTATAAGAACTTGCCTGTGCACAATAGCCAATCGGCGTATCTAGTCCCCAAGCATGAATCAAGTCGTTCTGCAATTAACATAATCAAACCGGTGCAATTTAAGCCGCCATTGGCTCTACTCTCACGCTAAGAGAAAAACAGCTATTTGAGTTGAGTTCCAGGAGGCAGGACAATAGAAATAAGTTGACACACCCACCTGGATCATAGATTCATATACCATACGCAGCGCCAGGCAGCTCGAGAGAAAACAGGAGCCATCACACCCACCTGGAATAATCCAGTGCAGTTTGTGATATCTCAAGCCCTTCCTTTTGATCAATGGATACGTACCTAACAGTAGTGTTAAATAACAAGTTGACAAAATGGGATTAAGAACCAGTAAGTAGCTTCCAAGTTTTAATGTCGGTATAATGTACAAGGTTGAGAAAAGAGATGCAGCAGGCCAAAATGTATACACCGTTGGGGGAGGAAATTGTCAACTCCGAGGTCCTCATCCCACAGGAAAATGTAACTATATTCGGCAACTATGTCAGGATGCAAGAAGCGCTTCGCAAACCACCTAGGCATCAACCAGAAAATCACATTTCAACGCTGCAGCTTTGACTTAACTGGTTTCATGCATGCAAAGATAAAGAGTAGGACCAATTAGTTACCATTTAGTTTGATTGACTGCAGATACATGAATGACTTGGTCACTCCATTGAAATTCCTTCCACTGATCGACGATGCCATCATAATGGAAGAGCATCACAACGAAACCACTTGACAGAAACTGAAACACGGTGAGGGAAAAGCAATTACTTGTAAAGAGCTATGAACAATGAAAAAGAATTATCAGCAGCACTTAATTTGGACTACCTTTGTGAGCATTGTTTTATAGGACATACCTTTTTGACCATTTTACTAACAAGATCTTTTTGCTTTATCCCAACGGCCATGGCAAACAAACTAGATGAAGAATTTGCCTCTTTCTTCTCCAACAATTTAAACGAAGGTTTCTGGGCAAACAGTGTAACAGTAAAAAATTTAGATAAGCCTGAAGCACTGTCAATTGGAGAAGCAGGATGCAAAGTTACACAATCATCAGGTGAATGATTCAGGAGCTTCCGTTTCCAAAAACCTTACCTTTTTAGCATGCCACAACAACGGCTGCATTTCCAGATTAGAAGTCTTGGCAACAATACCTCGAGGAAGTGGCTTACTTCCGTAAGGCCTATTTTGATTCTAAAACAGATACAAGAAGTTATAAGTAATAAATCACAACAACTCATTTGATAGGAAAGATGTATGGAACCTGAATGACAAACAAACCTTGCATTTGTATTTTAGAGTTTGCAAATTGTTTGTGACTTTCCAAAATGACGATGAATCCTGTCAATAGGACGCGAAATAGTAGCGATTATGTCAACACCAACTCAACTTTCAATTCCAATGTTCAGGCCGGTAAAACTGATAATTTATAAGCTTAAATATCGGAGTTAACACAGAAAATACAGATTGGATTCGGGACTAAAAGTTGATATACATACACGCATACATACATACATACCTCTTTGTAATCTGATGATGATATGTATGCACTCACTATGACAAATAATAAACACAGCAGAGAAGCTGCCGGGAGAATACTACAAAAACACGATTTTCCGCTTCTCGAATCTGCACGAAAAGTAACCTGACAAGAGAAGGCAATGAAAAAGTGGAGAAAAACATGTCAAAACAATTTAGATGGCTGGAAACAGAGGTAAAAATACAATTTGTAACCAACTTCAAGTTATCTGCAAAGAAATTAGAACAGATGTCCTAATTACCTAATTATTGTTACTTTCTGACCGCTAATCATAAATTAAACTAATAATTACAAAATTCATTGAAGAAACAGAAGTGATGATCAATTATGTACAAGAAAGCATGCATCCACATCATATTTCTTAACCAACCGCAATTCAATTATGCTCGGTAGCTCCAAATCCCACGGCCAGGAAAATATCTGCAGAGGAATTCGAACAAGGAACGATGAATTCGACATATCTAACAGCCCGAAAAATCCCAATAAAAGCAAGAAAAGCATACAAGTATCTGTCTTTATAATTAATATGTTGATTACCAATTACCAAATTACAATATCAGTATTAATGGAGTGAAAGACGAACAGGTGATCCGTGCTTACAGAGGAGGACTTCATCTTCCATGCAACAACCTGATTTCTGTTCTTTCTTTTCGTCCTGGGGTTCTTGTTTTCGATGAAGAATTATGAATGCTCAGCTCCGTTTTCTGGGTTTTTTGTTCTTTCTCGTTTGTAGTTTTTACAGGGGACAAAAAACGTGTTGCAGAAAGCAGGATGATGGAGGAAGGAGTGATTGATCACAGGAACCCAGAAGAAACAAGAAGCAGAAGCATCAGCATTCGGATTCGGGTTCGGGTTCGGATTCGGATTGGGTGATTACCATTCACCAATCCATCACAACGTAGACTTGTCAAACGTATCGAGGCACGAAGAAAAGGAAGAGCCTTGACTCTCTAGACACAGAGAGAGCGACAGACGGAGGATGTTTGTTAACGGGCACCCAAATAACACGCGCAATATTATTTAAACGAAATTAAATAAATAATAGTGGGGAAGCACTACTCTCACGATCTTTGCTCGCCCCTTGGTGCAACCACAACCAGAATTATTATAGACCTATTTGGGGAGAAATTTTTAATTGTGACGAGAATATAAGTGGTACACAATGTGTTTTAATAGAACTGGTGTGAAATTTTATTTTTTAAGTTATTAACTTTTTAGCACACATATCCCACAATTTGTATAATGACACATGGTGTACCATCCCGTGTACTGATCATATTGAAAAATCTCTCTTATTTGGAAGCTTTTACAGAAAAGTGAGAATTTTTTGACAAATTAAAAGTGTTTCTGATTACGCAATCGGCAACAATAAATACAAAAATAACAATAATTAAGAGTAATAAGACACTAACTTAATAAAGAAATTGCCAAAGATTTTTAAATTTGGCGTTTTGCTTCTAGCATGATGTGATGTCACGTTGATGGGTTTTATTTATTTTCTTTAAAACTATAATTGTGTACGTTGGTAGGTGCCTTTTTGGGTTGTATTTTACATTGTATCACTAGTAAATTAATTATATTTATTTTTCTGTTGTATCATGATATATAGAATTAGTTATGAATTTCAAGCTTACCAAAAAAACATTTAGTGCACACCAAATTTTTGATACCGATGGACATCATTCTTGACACATCCCGACCTAAATCAGGGCATGTTGGCCGTCACGTGGAAGTGACGTAATCATATGCACAGTGCGGGAGTAAAGATTAATGAAGAGGAATACGAATAATAAGAACCAAGCTTCTAGCAGTACTAGATAAGATAATGTACTAGAGCAAGATTAAGTGTGAAATACACAACCAGAGCATAATTAGTCTAAGTGCAGTCAAGGAGAACAAAGTACTAATTAAACAACACCCAAAAGTAATCATACATTTGGTGAAATCTATCAGAACTGCCCTGAAGCCCTCGCAATGCCACCAACGATAAATCTTACTTAGTACCTGGAGGGACGAAAAACAGAAAGTATGAGTGGGCAAAAACAAAGCTTTTCAAATTAATTTCTTTCTAAAAAGTTCTAACCCCTCACCGTAAAACCTGTATAGTTTTCCCAGAAAATAGTATATGTAAATACATATCTCAATTCATGCTCAAAAATATCAAAATCCGCATATAAAAATGCCATGCAAATGCCATGTCCAGTACTTACACCATGTCTACCATCACAATATCACATAAGTAAGCAAAGTAATATAATTCAATGTTAATAACCAATCTAGCCGGGAGTCACCTAACGTGACCTGTACGGCAGAATCTAGAACTCATCCGTCTAGCCGGGAGTCACCTTTTGTGACCTGTACGGCTCAATCTATAACCCAATCATATATCTCAACAAGTATACATCTCATTAACAATATGCCTGCACACGAGTCGGGAACCACCTCTAGTGGTCTGTACGACAAGACTGGGTGTAATAAATACGCTATAATGCTACGTTCACGTGAAGACTGTGCAAATAATCGCAGGTTACCTATGAGTCGGGAACCACCTATAGTGGTCTGTACGACAGGACTGTGCACCTAACTTGGATCCAAGGTGAGCGTATGGTGCGGGAGGTGAACATCACGTGAAGGACTGTGCCCTACTCTGGGCGGGAGCACTAACATCGGGGTGCAAGTTGATGAGCTCAATATATCTCAACATTATCATTCTATTTACAACCACTTACATCATAATGTACTCACCTGTTGCTTATCTGGGCCTCCGCAGCATCATGCGACAATATGCATATTTATATTAATGCATATGCTCAAATATCATGCATGTATGACATGGCATTTCAATCACATTTCATTTAAATATGGTTCTGGGAAAAACATCAAGTGTATATATATATATATATATATATATATATATATATGTACTGAAAACCAAAATCCCACTCATTGGTATGTCGAAGGGTCGTAGCCCCATTGCCTTAAATGATTATGCTCGTCCTCGGGATAGGTCTCACCTATATGCGAAACAACTATATAAATGTCACTTAATGCACATAAACAACACAAGCTAATAACTTTTCATATACTGCTCAATTTGGGTATATAAATATACCACTGAGACCTACTCATCCTCAGGAACATCCCCATATTTTAAAAATAATTTTCCGACATCTCACGCGCCACCACGCGCCGGCCAAGGCATGGCCAGACGTGCCCCCACGTGCGGCCACGTGCCTGGCACACTGACGGCGTCAGTTAACGCCGTCAGGAATATTCCGTTAAAACCTAGCATATTCCGTTAGAAATCTAACGGCGTCACCTAACGCCATTAGCATATTCAGTCAAAACTGACGGAATATCCTCTTGTCTTCTCTGACGAGTCGCCGGACACTGTTCGTCAGTTTCTGGAAAATCTTTAAAACCTTATATCTTCTTCATTTTTGCACCAAAATTCATGAAACTTGAACCATTTTGAAGATCTCACAAAGATGAACAAAACCATACCTAATTCGAGCCCTATAACCACCGAAATCCCACCTGAAGAAGCCTCGATAATCCGGCCGAACTTAAAACTCGTCGATCTCCATTTCCTGACGTCCAAATCACTTGGTTTTTCTTCTCCGAGCTTCGTAAGAACATCCTAAAGCTTCCTACAAGCTTAAAATCCCCTGAAACAACCACATTTACGTGTGCATGAACATTGCACAAATATGAGATTACGGTTTCTCGAGAAAATGAAGGTCTCAGGTCTTGAAAAAGGTATAGATGAACTTCTAAGCTTGCAAGGAGTACGAATCTTACCTTCTTGACGTCGATCTGCGAAGAAATAGGATGATTTGGTTGATGTCCGTACGACTTGTAAGGAAAATACAAGAAATCTGAGAGGGAGAGAGAGAATTTGTGTTTTTGGTCCAAAAGCAGCCAACCAAAAACACTAATATCCCACTTCTAATTGGGTCCAAAATATAAGGAAGAAATGGATTGGCACAAAACTTTAGCCCATTTACATGAACACGCAACCAACGTTCAAGGGCATTTTCGTCTTTTCACATCAACGATAATTATTTCTCGGGATGGGCTGTCACAATTCTATTATAATATGGAAAAATAAGTAAGGGGTAGGGCACTATAAGCTCAAATAGCTTGTTTTCGGTTGTGGTTTATAAAGAAGCGACTTATTTATTTGTTACCCCGCACCCCCCTCCCCCCGCGATTAAAATTTGGATGAATACTTAATACATGTTTGTTCTTCATATTTTTAATATGTTTTAATACTTTATATTCTATGTCAATACGATTTATGTTTTTTTTAAGTATAAATAGACATTTATTTATATATTATATAATAAACTTAATTAAAATTTAAAAAGGGTATGGGTCCTCACATCTGCTCTTGCCTGCAGTCCGACGAGCACCTAACGCATTCTAAAATTTTGAATAAACTTAAACAGTTTGGTGTCGATTGTGGGATAATAAATAGTTTAGATTAGAGGTCCTCAACCTCATTACTCAATACTAAATCATGGATAAGCAGAAATTTAGGATTAATTGAGTTTTCCCTTTAAAATGGCATCTTTTAATCCTTTTTTCTTTGTCAGAAGAAACATCTTTTTATCGTTAGAATTTCAATTCAACGACTTAAAGGTAAATAATAGTATCCAATACAAAAGAAAAACAGCTTAACCTAACGTCAAATATTGCATATACTAGTAAAAGAAAAAAAAAAAAAAAAAAAAAAAAAATATATATATATATATATATATATATATATATATATAAAGGTAAAAGGCAAAGAAAAAGGAAAAAAAAACATTCCTTTGACGAGCTCAATGAACATTGACCCGAAATCTGAACATAAATATCTCACAAACTGGTTTGTCTAAACTGTTAATAGTAATGCAGAGAAGCACAGAAATGCAGAAAAAGCATGTATCAAAGAAGAAGAGCAAGAAGAGAATGAGAGAGAGAGAGAGAAAAAAACAATTGATTACATTGATACTGAATTAATCTTTACAATTATGAGAATACAGTTTATATAGCCATCATGACTAACTTGCAGCCTAAGCTATTTAACTAACTAATTCGATAACAACTATAACTACTCAGCCACATTCTCAACTATCTAACTAATTATTGCTGTGCTGGAATGATGAGATGGACTGATGAGCTGATATAGATGAGTCATAGATGTATAGTCAACATAAACAATCTCTTGATTTCTTTTTCATGCCAACTGTCAATTAATATATCCTTTTCTGTGTTTATCAATACGTTAATATGTCAATTCAACTATTAAATTGTTCATTGAATTCTTGATGCATCTATGAATATCATCATCATTACTGTATTCTTTTATGTGTGTTTTTGTCGTTCCAGCCAAATTCTGATGACCTTGGACAGCCAGAATGAGCCCACTCTATGTACGATCTATCTATCTATCACTTAATCATTGCCCGCAATGGCGCGGAGCCACATAAAGACCAAGACCAGCTCGAGCCTATCTTGAGATTTCTGCATTTTTTTTTTATGCTTTTGTTTATGTTCATTAACTTGTAGTTTTGGTGTCTGTGCTTTTGTTTCTTTCATTTGACAAAAAAAAGTGTGTTACCGTTTTGTTATGAAACTAAAGTCTATATCAACTAGCCTTCCGGAGTTGGTTCGCCATTTTGTAGTAATATTTGTTTAGCAAAACTTACGTACAAGATCAGTGCTTATAATCTCAATGCTACTTTTTTTCGTGAGTCAGGTACTCTCTTTTGATTCAAATTTTACATACTAATACAAAAGAAGAACCTTCAATTTTCTCCTCTCAATTATAACACATTTTACACATTTTATCAATTTCTTCATATGGCCTCGAGGTCCCACATCACCTTGATTTCTAGCTCTGTCATTGATGGCTTGAATGCCTGACTTACTCGCTTTTTACAACTTTCATATTTAGCAAATAATTTGAAAGCTTCTTGTTTGAATTGATCTAAATTAATGATTTTGCACATTATATAGATAAATGGCAAAGAAATGTTTCAAATTTGGAGTAGAAATGAAGTTGGAGAAGAGAAAATTTTTTAGAGAAAGCGTTTCTTGGGAGGGTGAGAACAAGGGATGAGCCAAAAAAAAAAAAAAAAGCGATTAGGTACTGAAATCTGAGCATGAAAATGACTACGTCACCACTTAAACCTACTTGTTCACTAATATGACAAGTCATAACGACAAGAGCGGATCCCCTTTGGCAGCTATGGTTTTTCTTTAGGGTTTTTTTCGTAGAAAAATGATTTTCGCATTCTTTTTTAGTTTTTCAGATATTTTAATTTATTTTGCCTGTTAGATTGAATAAATTAAACAGAAATAAAATACATGCTTGGACATGATTAAACAAAAGTGTGATCAGAAGTTAACAAAAGTGTATAAATTTATCTTTTTCTTACGTGTTTTAACAACTATGAATTAATGATGTGCTCCATGATGTTTTAACAACTATTAATTAATTTACAAGTCATAATGGACTCATTCCTTAGTTAGATTCGCTCTTTTTGCACTTTACATTCGGCTTTGGGGGCGTCAAATTTGGGTTTTGAATGAAGCTACATACGAACACACAATGCTTCACAAAATGGTCAGAGAGTTGTTATTATCACTTTTAAGTCACATCATGCAGTCCTCTCTAATGAGAAACATAAAGAAGAAAACCTTACGATGACGGATTTGAAGTGCTAATAATAATTCATACTGACAAAACCGTATCAAGATAGTCCATGATCAAATATGGAATCACCAAATCAAACTTGGGAACTGGCATTGATGCTACATCCTCACTTGAGAATAAGTATGTCTGTATCAAAACTTCTGTTGAAGCCCAAGTAAAGCCCTTCTTGATCGAGATTAAGGTGGTATAAAATTCAAAAGATTCAGAAAGTACAAGATCACTCTAATTTGTCGTAAAACCACAAGGCTGAACCCTAATTAAAATCTCTTTAGATTAGGGTGCATGATAATGTTAATTATATTAGATTACTAAGTTTTGGCAATTTTAAGACTAATTTAATATTAGTCCCAACAGTTTTAGACCATGATATGGAAAATCAAATTAAAGCAAAAAAAACTAAAACAGAAAACAAAGGAGAGAGGAGCAGCAAGGCAGCAATCTTTTCCCCTCTATAAATTCATTGAAACGTATATCTATATCTATATAGCTGAGAGAGATGGTCGTCAATGCACAAATCCTAGAACTGCATAGTAAGCGATCAACACTGGAAGGGAGACCAACATGCCAAATATTACCCTGCATGCAACACAAAATATAAAAGTTAGAAGAATATATATAAAATTGAAATTTATTTGTAATATTATTTCTGCGAATTATCCAAGTAATCTCGTTGATATTTTTCATCTTTAAAGTATGCATAAATTTGAGATTTGTAAATATAAAGAGGTGCTTACGTACGCTGTACTGAGCACTTCTGCATGGAGTCCATACTCTTTGGCATATATGAAGGACGTAATGGACTGTGGCACTGCTGCCTGCAATATTGTATATAAATGATGATAAGTCATCTAATTAAACATTTATCATTTGATCCAAAAATAATAATTAAAAACATTTATCATCTGAAAAATAGAATTATCACGTAGAAAAAGAGAATTTTTTTATGAATGCCGCAAACACAAGTAATGTGATAAACTATATTATCCAAGTGTACGTAACATTTACCATCTGAAAGATAAAGTCATCATGCAAAAACATGTATTGTTGCTTGCGCAAGTTGTCAAAGGGAGATATGCGGACATTCTTATTTCAAAATTCATTTAAAGTTTAAAATTAGTGAGCTAACCTTCAGTGCGGTACTAATTAATTTGAATTTGTTTAATTTGTATGTAGTTTGGCCACAAAAAGTTAATACCATTAGTGAAAAGAACCGTGTGGTGTTGAGAGCTGGTCAGATCAGACCAAGCATCAAAGTGCCTCAAATTTAAATAAAATGGCTTCACTATAAAAACTTGATTAATACACAATATACATGAATACATGCATGAAAAGGTTTCTGTTGTTGTCCAATCTGTTTTAGAGACGGAATATTATAGGAAATGAAAACACACATCATTTTTCTCCTCATACGTACACATTTATATTTAATCTTATTTGTTATTTTCCTTTGATTAGTTCAATCTGATAGTTAAAATTCAAAAAGGTGTATGGAAAAAGAAAATATATGGTTAACATTTCCCAACAAAATTCCTTAAAACGGAAGCTCAATTTTCTCAAAATTCGTTATGTAAATAAAAAGAATATTAGGGTAGGGTGTTAGTGGAGAAGAAATTGAACACTTAATTTGCTGGACAGCTCATTGGAACAACCTTTATTGGAACAACCTTTATGTTATTCCACGTACGATATATGACATGCGTGCAACACGTAAAACACACACACTCTAATTTTATAGGCCATGCATGCTTGATTCATCATTTAACTTTCTAAGATAAATAAATTGGCAAGTAAACTACCTGAATGATAGCAACACGTAAAACATCGCCATGCAGACCCACAGCAATAGAGCCAATCGCCATGGCTGCCGGTCCTGCAATAAACCTCAGAACCATCCCAATTATTGTTAGGCTCGTCCCACAGGCTACAAATTTTTCCTGCAGTGCCATGAAGATACCTGCACGTTGCATGCATGATATACATAGTTAAAACGTTACCGCATTAGCATTAATTAGCATATATAATTAATTAGAGATCACTCACCCATACTAAACATAGCAGTGCCTGTTCCAGCATTTGACATGATTAAAACAGATCCTTCCATGATGCTTGGCAACTCAATATGCCACCTGCAGCACCCATAAATTAATTAATTAATTTACAGAGACATATATGAAAAAACCGGAAATTTTTCCAGGAGCCGGGCATAGTAGCCGGGTTGGAGTTCCCAACTAATCAAAAGCTGCCATCTGTCTCTTTTATTTTTTTAAATGAAAAAATGCAAATTAAAATTTTTTATCAACACAATTTCTGAATTACCCCTATCACAGTGAAAAATTCACCATCTCGTCCACGCCAAAAAATCACCAGAAAACAGCAACTACCCAGCCCCATCGCCGACCGGCGATTATCGGGGCACCCCATCTCTTCTCCCTCTTCCTATTTTTCTTTCTCATTTTCCCTCGATTTCTCCACTCTTAATTTGACATGGAGGCCGATGGATGTTCGGCGGCAACTCAACGTCAAATCTGGCGTGTCCAACGCCGACTAACTGATGGTGAAGTGGTCGGCCTTCCTGTGTTTTTCTCCAGCGTAAGAGAGGAGGAGAAAGAAAAAAGGGAGAGAGAAAGGAGAAAGAAATCAGAGAAAGGGTAACAGAGAGGTGAGGGACGGGAGGAATGGTGGGGGTGGGGGTGGGGCAGAGGGGTCCAGATTTTGAAAGGTAATTTGAGTCATTTGCATGTTTTCTTTATTATTATTTTTTTAATTTAATTTTAATTATATTCTGGACATTGAGATTTAAAGGTTGAGTAGTTTAAGAAATATTTTCTTGCATATTATATTGATAGATGCATATATTTAGTACCTTTTTGCTATAAAAGCCCAAGCAATACCAATAAAAACTGCATAGGAGTTGGGATTCATTCCAAGTTTCACCCACACAGCCTTCATCAAATACCAAAAGGAAGGCCTGGTACTTATTGTTATCTCCTCCATGGCTTCTACATCCTTCCCTTGTGGATCAACTGATTGAACTCCTGTGTCGACATTAGTACGACTTGAAACTATGTCTATCGATCCCGTACGTCGAAATTCCAAGACGAACAAAAGAATGGTGAGCCATATGATGGCCTGCAGGACCGATGCTTGAACAACAAGATCAACGGATGACGAACCATACATGGCTTTAATCAAGGGCACACCAACCACTAGGGAATTAGTTAACGTGCACAAAGAGAAGCTTGTGATGGACCAACTGTAGCTTCCTTTGCTGCTGCACTTGGCCCAAAGTGCTAGCACCACCACGATTATGAGCTTAGAGATGAAGTCGGCGCCGATGAAGCGGTAGTTCCATTTGTAAGGGTCCACATGTGCCGTGAATTCGAACGTGAAGAGTGGGAGAGTAAAGAAACAAACGAAGCGGTTGATCGCGCCACATTGCTCGGGAGTGAATATGTGCCACCACCTTACCGAGCCGTACCCTAAAATTAGGGCAACATAGAGTGGAACCATGGCCACCACCACCTTGTAAACATCTTCCCACCCAATCATCTTAGTGTGTTAATAAAATATATTTGGGCAACCTAGCACAGTAGCTTGTAGCACTACTGGCAAGAATGGAAGAAATGAAGAATATGATGTAGTGCTATACTGTGAATAGTTAATTAGCTTGACAATATTCATGAACTTGATTGTACTTAAATATATGCATGCAGGGAAAGCCAACTTTGTTCCTTTATTTTTTATTTTTTATTCCTTTTATCTTTTAGGAGAGCGATTGATGTTATTGCAAAGATGATTAACATGCATGTAATTAAGCTAATGACAAATAAATTAAACAGTGTTGTAACCAGTAACGGATTCAAGATTTTATTATTAGATGGTCGCAATATTAAAGCTGAAAAAGAAAAAGAAAATAACATTGAAACACTATTCATAATCTTTGTACAACAACAATTCGGTAATCCTTTTCCATCACTTTTTTGCAAGGTTACTAATCTCTTGCAATTGAAAAAAGTCATTTCTCAATATGTATAAAATATATATATATATATATATATATATATATATGTTGGAAATGATATATTATAATATAAAAATATTGTAATATATAATTGTAATAATTGAATGAAAAATACTGTTAACCAATTTCTTAGAAAGATTATGTTGTTTAGGTGTATTCCCTTGATAAGTAATGTATATTTATAGATGAAAAGTTACATCTCCTTAACAAGAAGTACTTGGGTTCTATATAAACTCATGAAACCATTATCATTAAGATATAGAAAATTGGAGTTAATTTTTACTCTTGAGAAATAGGGTTTCCCCACTTTGTTTCTCTCATGCTTCATGTGTCAAATTCCGAGTCATGTCTTGAGAGTACGGAATATATAAAGTTCGTCAGAGTCCGAAGATTGAAGTGCTTTGACTTCGGATTATAGATTGTTGAATCTTGGGAGATGAACGCTTATCAAACTACAAGCACAAGAGTTGGGACGAAATTCTATCTTTAGGACATTGCATTTATGCAAGTCTCAATCTCTAAGTTTGTCAGTTTTTCTAATTTTATCTCTAGTTGTTTATATTAATCTCATATATAATTGATGTTGTGAATTTTTTTATGATTATTATTATTAGAATTCTTTTATATTTCTCATATTTTCAAATATTGCTCCAACAATATACACACACGTGAAGAAGACCGAAGACCGAAGACCGAAGACCGGGGAAGAGAATAGTCTGATGACGGGTGGCCTTCGGTTGGGTGGGGCGGGAATTAATTTGGATGGGGTGGTCTTTTGATGAAAGTCGAGCCTTTTTGCTTATTTTTTTAATTAAAAAATGGTGAGGCTGTCAGCCAGCCTCCGCGCGACCTGGGGTGGTTTTCTCAACAGGAAGGGGATTGTCTGACTCCCACTTCCTATCCATTTTCATCCCTTCATATTTAAGCAGTTAAGGTTAAATCACGTCAATACGTTATATTCCTATTACTTTTTATCTTACTATTTTTATTAAAAAATTAATATAAAATATTATTATAACTTAATCGTGACCATTTAAATAGAAAAAAATAAAAAAAGTATGAGATGTGGGAGGGCAGACAATCCCCATCCTTCTCAACAATACATAGATTCTTGCCGTTTTACCTAGAAGCTCATCATGACTTTCTGACAAAAACAAAAACAAAAAATAAAAGCTCAACATGACTTAGGTGGCACGTGACTTAGAGCATATTTAATGAAAATGTCAAAATATAACTATCAAATGTTAATTTGATGGCTAATATGACAATATCAAATTTTTTATTTTCCAATCGATATGTTTTTTTTGGTATAAATGACATATGTCAATTTTATATGAATAGACATATGAGAAAAGATGATGTCAAATAATTTTAATTTAGTTTATTGTGTGGGTCCCATGAATGCAATTATAGATCTTGAAAATTTGTTTTAATTGATTTTTTTTTTTTAAATTGGTCCTACAAATATCATTTATAATAAAAAAACATATGGATTGAAAAAAGAAAAAAAATCTGACGTTGCCATTTCAGCCATCAAATTAACATTAGACATTTATCTTTTAACATATTCTTTAGAGATGCTCTCATATGTCAAATTTGACATATGAAAACTTATATGTCAATCCATATAGGATTGACATATCGGTTGGAGCTTGCTCCTACATTCAAATTTGATTACATAGCATTCCATTTAGCATTTGACATCTCCTTTGGAGATGGTCTTAGGATGCCTTTTGAAAAGGAATTAGTCGTCTTCTTCTCTCCTTTTGGTTTGCACGAAGCTAGAACATTGTGCAGCTGCTGCTCTTCTCATCCATCACGACTTGGGTGGTCCTCGAAAGTTCTCACAACCAATTATCCAAGCTTTCGAGCAAGGTTTTTAAAGACGTTAGACATTGGTCGGTCGGCGGGTTGGGGTCTAACGTCTACACGATTACACGGACTAGACGGATTTAAATAGATTTATTATATGCTATATAAATACGTGCCTATTTATACTTAAAAACACACATAATTGTATTAGGATACCTAAATCCAATAAAATGACATATAAATTATAAAGTATTAGAACATATTGAAAACATGGGGAAGAAACAGATAATGATGTTCATCCAAGTATTCAACAAGTTTTCTACATTTTATTCAAAAAATAAAATGTAAAATGAAAGTTATTGATTTTCTGTTTAAGTGAGAGTCAAAACCTAGGCGGGTGCCTAAGTGGATTTAGGTGGGTTATGTAGGTGCCTATACGGGCTAGATAGATGCCTATGTGAGTCTAAACGTATTTTCTTAATTTTTAAACACCTAGAGCCTGATCAGGGTGATGACCCGATGTTAGATGGTAATTTTTTAAAACAGTGCTTCCGAGTGGTCTTGGAACCAACCAGGTCCCCTAATTGATGTGCCCCTAATTTAACCTCATTATTTGAGAAAAGAAAATGAGAGACATTTGATTTTGACTTTGACCAAGATTCTTATAAATTGTGGCTGGCTTTTTAGCATATTATATAAGGCTGATATTGGGGTAAGCTTTCTAGCGTATTATATACGCTAGAGAGAGGAACGTGGGGTATGCTATAAACCATTAATCAAGTAGGGAAGCCTTGAGGGAAGGGATCTCCAATTTTAAAAAAAAATGAGAACATCTTCTTGACCGTTAGATTTGGCTTTAATGAAATTCTGTGGCCTGTGATTTAATCTCAACCATAGAATTTCATTAAAACCAAATCTAACGGTAAAGAGGGTGTCCTCATTTAAAAAAAAAAATGGGGATCCTTTCCCTTAAGGGGCCTGAATCAAGTAGAACTCAACACAAATATAATACGTTATCGTCATCTATATAAGTCGAGTTTGAAACTTCTTATTTCAAAGTAAAGATAAATATCACTAGACCGTATTAACAATTTGTAAGAAACAACCTTTCTTAGAGCAACAGTTAAATTAGCTCCAGCTATTGATACTACTTCTCTTATCCTAAAAGTTCAATAAACTTCTCCCCATTCAACGTGACATTATTTAATTACCGTATAAATGTCATGATATAAATCATTTATTTTCTTTATCATCAGCATCTAAATATCATTTTAGAAAAATTCATTCGATTTAAAGATTATCTAGTCAATCGTATGAACTAAAGAAATTGACAGTTTATAATGAGGATGTTACTTGTTACCATAACCATCGATTTGTTCGACACATATGGATTTCAAAACAATCTCTAAATTAAAAGAATTTTTCAAGAAATGACCTTATATGATGATAAAGATAATGAATAATTCAAATTATATCGACACTTGAACTATAAAATAATCGTACGCAAAGAAAAATGAGAACTTTCCTTCTTATCGAGAATGTATTAATTAATAGTTATGTTATGTGGAATGCCATACGAAATGGGTTATGGTGGGTGTATATGATTCCATACATGCCGTGGATTCTTCATTCTTAATTGGAGATATAGTGACATTAGTTTTCTTGCAAGTGTGAGTGCCTAAAATTGAAAAGTTACCATCACCAATGGGTTATACATGGTCGGCCATATTTTTTCTATATCGAATAAGGAACGAGGTCCAGCAATAATTCCACCTACCTTTGCAAATTGGGTATTTTAAATTTATTATATAGATTAATGTTCTTACTAATGTTGCATCATGCTAGCCTGCTTGTGGAATTCAGAAGCGGATTTGTGCACACATTGTTTTAGGTGACGACGGTATACTACAATTTGCACCTTGTAATGTCATATAAAGTCCAATAGATAAATAGATGCCAGCTATGATTATTATCTGAGAATTCGATCGAACCAGATGACTATTTTGCTACAGTGATCCATAATATGCCCTCGATCAGCATATGGAATAAGTTCTGTGTATTTTCCAGAGTATTAAAACATGTTTTCCATAAACTCGATCATCTGTTTTTTAACCAATAGCTTAGCAAATTAATTAGTGAAATCCACTACTTGATTAGCAGGCCTGACTTAATCAAGTTGGATAGGATCATCGAACCATATGCTTCCCTTCCACATCAAGTTCGGATTCCCCTCCTTGTATTTAAATGAATATTAGTATAAGTTATCTATTGTTTGTTTGAAGAAATAAGAAAGAAAAAAAGAAAACCACTTGATTAAGTACTGCAATTCCATGCATCAATATTCATGGTATATAGTTACAGCCAACCTTACGTTTGATATGTGTGTACGAATTCAAACTCCACTGACTACACATGTGGAGCCAAAAAATATTGAAGAGTTCATATGTGGATTTTTGGGTGAGGATGACAAATTTACCCTCGAGGCACACCAGGTTTCCTACACGCGAGCAGTGGAGAATCATCTATCAACCAAATCAGGAGTACCCAAAATAGGTAATAAGTTCAAATTTGTCTCATACATCCTCATTCCATAACTTACAAAACATTCCACATAAATTACATAACCTCCCAAAAACATTCCTTTCAATTATGTTAATTAACCAATTTAATATATTTATTCCTAATCAATATATTAAATTGCTAATTAAATCACCAAATAACACCCAAAATACACATAAAGGGCCGGCCATTCTTTCTCCAAAGAGGACCGGCCATGCCCTATATATTGGCTCCCATTCTCACCAAAACGGAGGTCCACTCTCTTGCAAAACTCCTAAAAATTCTTTAAACACTTTTCTCTCAAAATTCTAACATTGGCATCGGAGGTTCTTCGGCTAAAGCCCCCCCGTTCTTCGTGGGTGCGTGAGTCTCTTGGCCTTGACCTAAGGTGTTAATTGTTTTGTAGGTGCAATTTTATCCAAGAAGAAAATGGCGGAAATTTGCATCCACAAATTGGTGCTTTCATTAAGAGTTGAGATCCACACTCGTAGAAGGCTTTCGCATAAAAAAAGGTTTTTTCTCTATTTTCTAGTTCACTTGTATTTTTGTACGTTCTTATTATTAGAATTTTTTATTTGCAAAGATTCTTTGATAAAACGTAAAAGAGGAATACAATGGCTAGAAATTTAGAAAATTCCAACAATCAAGAAATAGGACCGTGGCGATCCACGAGTCTAAATATGACAACAAGTGGAGTGGCACCACCACCACAAGGCTCCACCATGGCGACCACGGCAATCACCCACGACGAGGTCCATGGCTCCACCACCACGGTCTGAGCCATGTCATTCCATGCCCAACGCAAGCCCAATGCGTTGCTAAGCCGAGCCCAAGCCTCTCATTCGCGAGCATCACTCGTTGAGCAACCTGCTCTAGCGGCCCAGCCTACTCTCGTGGCCCAGTCTGCTCCAGCCGAGCAGCCCACTCCCGTGGCCCAGCCTGCTTCAGCGGCCTAGCCTGCTTCCGCCGAGTAGCCCACTCTCGCGGCCCAGCCTGCTCTCACAGTTCAGCCATCTCTCGCAGCCCAGTCTGCTCCCATGACCTTCCAAGCAGCCCAAGTCAGTCCAAGATTAGTTCAACCATCCCGGCTTCAAATTTTTGGGCCTACGATCAAATCGGGGGCATTCTCACTACATTTCTCCACGGATTTGACATTTCCTAACTCAAATCCTGCGCCCGGAGTTTACCACTTTTCCACTGCTCAAGGAGGCACATTTCTTCCGAGCTCTTCCGATCCAAATGACGAACAACACTTGTCTCAACAAGTCATAGAGTTGACGAGCGCCCTTGCACAACAGACGACCTTGGTGAACCAGCTCCTGCAGCGCACCGAGATCCAACGTGCCCCAGACGAGGTGTCTCGAAGCAGGACAAGGGCAGATGAGGAACCTCTCTAGCAGCGTCCTGGTAAGCAGCCACTTAACCAGCCACGAACCGAGCGTTTAGGTATGGTACACTCCCGATTGGGCCCCCGAGATAACGTATACTCCCGTCGTAGTGCGCGGAGGAGCGTGCACTCTCGACTAGGCCCACAGACAAGCATACACTCACGGTTGGGGCCACACTCTGATAATCAACATGAGCAGCCTTACAAGCGAAGTGTTCATTCGTCATTAAGCCTGCAAGGAGCATCATCCACCTCACATCAGAGTAGGCAACACGACGGACAGAGAGAAACAATCACTCAATCCGGCTCAAGTTCAACTGGCAGCCTGCGAAGAACTTGCTTGCCTGCTAGGAACGCACCACATGCACCGCATCCGCAGCATAGATAAGCTAAACACATGGAAGAACAGCCTATACTAGCAAGTCACGACTGGGGGCAACCAAGAGCTCCGCTACCCCCAACAAAGGCAAATTCAGGAAGAAGTAGAAAAACTCATGACCAAGCGATTGAGTAATTTCCGACGCAACAAGGTCACTGACGAGGCACTATAACGGGACAAGACCAACATAAGCAGGTCACCTATCACGGACGAGATCGAGCAGGCAAAGCCTCTATGCAAGTTTAGCATGCCATATTTGATATCATTCAAAGGGGATGGAGACCCAGAGAGACATGTGCAAGATTTTCTCCACCACTCTACAAGGCAAGGTGCAAGATTGGTTCTACACCCTGCCGCCACAATCCATCAAGAGTTTTGACGAACTATCTTTGGTTTTCACTAAAGAATATCATCATATTGCTCAATCAAGAAGAAGTCCGACCACTTGATCAACGTCAAGAAGAACCCAAATGAGTCGCTTCGCGATTATGAGAAGAGGTTCAAAGCAGAGAAGGCAAAGATAGTCCGATGCAGCAACTCGATAGCTAGAGCAGCCTTCCAAAAAGAACTTCCAGTAGACCACTCATATTCGGAAAATTGATCATGAAATAATATCTAACTCTGGCAGACTCTTTCGCTCTGGTAAAGAAGCATGCGCTTTGGGACGAGGCTCGCCAATGCACATTCAAGGACTTGAAGAAGTACCCGATATCACCTCCTTACTATCCAAACCAGAAGTAGCAGAGGACTTGTTCGTATGTTTGACGGTATCTAAAGCAGCAATAAGCTCTACCATCATACGAGAAGAGCTAGAGGCCCGACTACCTGTATTCCACAGTTTAAAAGCTCTCCTCGATGCTACCAGAAATTCAAAAGCTAACTTTGGCGATAGTTGTTGCAACTCGGAAGCTCAAGTTTTACCTTCAAATGCACGCAGTCATCCTCATGACGTATTATTCCGCTTAATCCAGACGCGCGACGATAAAAGCGTAGACCCTAGCGGATGCAAAGTTTTATGACGAATGTAACAACTTGGCCCAAAAGACATGCCTAGGGCAAACGAACACTGGAAGAACACTCAAAAACAAGTTTTTTCCTCGTCGCCCCAAAAGATTCTACATAGGAGCAACATATACCGGCAGTTGAGCACCACCTCCTGCTATGCGTCACACGGCCCCAGCCGACCCTTGCTCCATAATTCAATTCTAGAATGGCCCAATACTGGCAGTTGAGCATCTCCTGCTGCGTGTAGCATGGCCCCAGCTCCATGGCTCCCTACCACGCCTTCACGCCTAGCCAAGGCGACGCAACAGAGCACCCAAACGACGCCCCGAAGGTAGCCAAGCACACCTTAGCTCCACCTGCTCCCTCAATGGTTCTGGCATTTGCATGTCGACAACGTATCCAACTACAAAGGTTCACACATAGGTGTGGTCCTTGTCACCCCAGACAAATTGATGCCTGAGCAGTTGATCACTTTAGGCTTCAAAACATCCAACAAGATGATCATCTACTGTCTCAAGAAATCCCTAACCAGTAAGAAGGGAAAATGGTGAGATGAACTTCCCTGATGTCTATGGGCATATCACACCACTAAAAGACGAGCAACCGATGAGACTCATTTCTCTTTGGCATTTTGCTCAGAAGTAATCATTCATTCTAATGTCATCAAGTCAAGTGTCACCGTTCTACTACCAAGCATTGAGCAGAACAGTAAGGAGATGGCCAAGCTTAGATCTGGCAGAGGAGAAACGCGAGCAGACCATCACCCAAATCGCAGCCTACCAGTAACAGCTTCTCTTTAGCTACAAAAAAGGGGCCAAGATCCGACGGTTCCAGCCTGAAGATCTATTCTTAAGGAAAGCCTTCATCACTGCCTGTAGAGAAGACTCCAAAAAGATGGATCCCATTTGGGAAGGTCAGTACAAGATCAGCAGAGTACGCGGCAAGAGTAATTACACCCTTGCCACCATGAAACGACAAAAAGATAGAAAAGCAGTGGAACGCCTACAATCTAAGGAAGTACCATGTGTGACCTCTCGCTACATCAAAGCCCGAAGACTCAATCAACTCGACGGGCACCACCTTACAAGCCTAGGACTATCCAGTTGTTATGCAATTCATACCTTACAGCTAAGTTTTTGTTCGTTTCACTCATTTTTCAATAAGGAATTCAGAAGTAATCATAATTTGGCTCGGCTGCATGCTTACAACAACTGATTACTCCTGCAATTCAAAAGAAGACCGTGCGCCCCCCGAGGGACCACCCATGCTCTCAAGTGCGAGAGGATAAACTAATTGCTCTTCAGTGCGAGAGGGTAAACCAATTCCGCGACACCCACATGGGTCAGCTCTCCAAGAGGGGAGGATAAACTCTACACTCCGAATATCCAGACGTGGATGAGCCGGGATGCCTTAGTATAACTAGATGCACAATGGCTTGCGCCGGGATTCTTAGAAGTAGCCACAATGGTTTTTTTCAAGGCTTAGCTAACTGAAGGATTTTGGGTCTCTTGGCCTAATCCGCGAGGAACCGAGCCCTAGAGACGGAGGGGGCACATTACGCAGTACGCCTTACATACGGCTGCCCTGGAACCCTAAAGTTGCTACCGAGTGCACTAAGGTAGCCTACGGTTTCTAGAAGACTGTCTACGACTTGCCATTCGAGCAGTAAAACTATGTTAGACTTATACAACCGCACATTCTTGTGAAAGGTTAAACAAGCTAGCATGCATATACAAAGCTTTATCCACTGCCGACATGCTACGTAGTCGATAAGCTTCATCTCTGCCAAGCGCGGAACAACCTATACCAAGTCTTAAAGTGTTGTGATACTTGCTACGCAACCTACAGAATTGGAGAAAGCCAAGGTTAACAACCTAGTGGTTACGCGGACTTGTCTGCTTCTGTAAGTAAGGCATCCGGCTGCCAACCCTATGGCTAACAACTTTGCAAAGTTCTACACCAACACCTACGGTTGCATAGGTTACGCAGGCCTGTCTACTTATAGAAAAGTAGCCCGCCTACCACTAGTCTATAAAGTCTAAAAGGTTAGGGCATGGACAAAAGAAGCAAATATGAAGAAAAGCGAAGGAAGAATGTTTATAAACAACTAGCAAAGGCCGAAGGAGTTCAACCAAAACAAGAGCTACAAGGTAAAACAAAGAAAATCCTAAAGGTTACCTAGAAGACTACACTTCAGTAGCTTGGACATCCCATGACTACTCGGCCGTGACACTCTTAGCAGCGACATCATCCAGCGCTACACCCATGGCTGCCCTAGCCTGGGCACCAACTTTTCCAATTACTTCACCAATGGAACTCTCAAAAGTAAAAGCAAACATGTCTTCCGGAGAAATAAAAAAGGTCTTGAAACCTCGAGCTCATCATTCTCACCTTTCAGCTGCTCATTCTCCTCGAGTAGACCAACACGGACATGCTGCAGCTTATCCATTTCATTCTTCAGACTTTTGTTGTTCTTCAGTACACCTTGAAGTTCCAACACTTGGGGTTCAAGTCTATCGACAATTCTCTTGAAGTGGATCACTTGATTATAAGCAGCAATCAACTCTTCATCCTTTGCATAAACAGCAAAACGAAGCTAAAAAATGGCATGCTCAAGATCTTGAATCTGAGAAGAATAAGCTTCAGCTGCCATAGCCTTTGCCATCTCCTTGGCAGCCTTGGTATCTTCTTGATCAAGGAACATATACTCGGCTGCCAAAATCGCCATTTTCTGCATCATGGCCAGCAGAGCAGTTCTCCTATACTCGGTCGTATGTTTCGCAAAGGAACTCGGGCCAACAATCCCTTTGGCACCATCAATAAACTTGGCACAAACGTCTGTGTCCTTAAGCAGATCTGGTTTCAAAAGCGCACAGATCTCAGCAGCCTCCCAGAAGCAGGTTTGGTGGATTTCTCACAGTTACCCACGTAAGCAGTCTCCTCATTCCCAGCAGGCGAATCAATCTCAGCAGCAAAGAGAGTGGGCCTTAGTGCCACTTTAGCAGCAGAATCCCCCTTATCGTTCTTTATAGTAGCAAGCCTCTCCAAAGATGAACCAGACTTTGCTCTCTACAGACGTCTTGGTACAGACTTTGACACTGGGGGCATGATAGGATCTTTACGCTGAGCAATCCTATCAACAATTATACTAGCCATTCTCAACATGGAATGCGCCACAGGGTCAAATCTAGCAGCCTCATTTTTCTTCCAATTGGAAGAAGTTATGCCGATCATAGGCATCTCGGCAGCAGACGGATCCTTCCAAGCAGCGGATGAAGTCTTCAATTTTTTCTCAACCAGCATTTCTTGAGCAGGTGGGGAAGATCTCTTTTCCCACCTTTACTTGTAGCGAGATACACAACAACGATTGGACGAGCCAATGATCTGTCTTGATCCTATTCATCTCATCTCTTGGGAGTAGCCTACATGTAAACACGAAAATTCCTGCGATGAAAGAGACAAGAACACATGTACAAAATAATATTTTGTATTTAATGAATTTTAGGTTACAATCTCTTTTAACTTGATCATCTGATTCGATCTCAGTAAGATGTTGGTTTGTGGATGTTGTTGATCCAAGGGCCGTCAAGGCTTGATCTTGGATGAACGGGAAATTTCTTCAAGGGCTGTTGATGGCTTGATCTTGAAGGTGGATGAACATTTCTTCAAGGGCTTTTGGGCTTGATTCTTGAAGGTGGGTGATTGTTGATCCAAGGGCCGTTGGGGCTTGATCTTCGAAGAACGATGAACGAAGAATGAAGTTTTCTTGATCATTCGGGACTTGCTTAAGAGCTTTTAGAGTTTCAAAGCTTCAAGGTTCTAGTGTCAGGTGAATTGGTGTTTTTTTGGCCTTGATGGAGAAGCCTATTTATAGGATTTGAGAATGAATTACCACTACAAATTTTCTTGGTGAAGTAAGTGGAGGTTATAAGTGAAATAGGTGGAAGTTGTAGGTGAAGTGAGTGTATGTTGTTGGTGAAATGAGTGTAGGTTGTAGGTGAAGTGAGTGTAGGTTGTAGGTGAAGTGAGTGTATGATGTAGGTGAAATGAATGGAGGTTGTAATTTTAATGCATTGGTCAACATTTATTTCATAGAAATTTCGATGTCTACAAATGCCCCCACTTCAGGGCGCGTCGTATACATGTGATTGTCACGTATAAAAGATGCGTTTTGAAGTTCCTTAATGTAGATGTCGATCCAAGGGCCGTCAATGCTTGATCTTGAATTTGGCTGGAAATTTCTTCAAGGGCCTTTGGGGCTTGATCTTGAATTCGGCTGGAAGATTTTCTGGTTTCCTCCAATTGTTGATTTTCCACAGGCTTAATCTTGAACTGGGCCGGAGGGTTTCCTGGTTCCATCCAAAGGTCTGAACTTACTCCTTTTATCTGAAGTTGAATTTGATTAAAGGGTGGTGGACACTTGATTTTTAATTGGACTTGTGATTTCTTCAAGGGCCATTGGGGATTGATCTTGAACTTAGCTAGAACCACGAGCAGTTTCAGGATTTGAACACCTGGCAGGCAGGCACAAGGTGGAGGTGATGGCCTGTTTCTTTGTTCATTCTTTCCAATTCATATTGAAGAGGGTTAGGGGATGAATCAGCACGTACATTTGTTGTGTTTGCTGATGATCCACAAGATTGATGTTTCATTGTCACTCGTCTTATCTGTTCTCCAGGCAGATGTGGTATCTTCTCTGGAAGTACATCAACAGTTGAAGATGAGTATTCGAGAGCGATGCTAGGTAAGCAATCAGGGATGGGGTTCCAAGTAGTCGGTTCCAGACCGGAAGGTTGATTCCAAGTGCCAACTAATTAGTCTTTTTCTCCTTGTCCTGCAGGTAAGAACAAAGACAAGGAAAAGGACAGGGAGAGAGCATGATATGAGATACTCTTGCTTTCGACCCTGATGATATGAGATACTTTTGCTTTTGAAGAAGTAATGGTATTTGACAGCGTTGCACCGTGAGGCTTTGCTCTTCGGCGACGGTGCCAGCAAAAGGTTTGTTGAAGCTTCTTGAGTTCTTTAGATAAGGCATCGATGCTGAGCTTGGATTTGACTTAGACTCTTTTGTCTGGATTATGTGGTTCTGCAGTAAAGGCATTGTGTTGTAATGGCCTGTTCCAGCTCATCATTGAATCTTCTGCTTCAATTTGTGGCATAACAAAAGTGGTGCTCAACCTTTGCAATTGAATGGTCATTCATAGCACTACTTCTTAAGGACTCATCCCTGCTTGGCAGCTTCAGTGTAAAGAGCCAATATCTGATCAACTGTCATGAGGTATTTGCCGGAGGAATTCGTAACCTTGACAACAGTTGAGGATGAGTTCTCGAGAGCAATGTTAGGAAAACAATTAGGTAAAGGTTCCGAGCAATCAGTTTCAGATCGGACGTTTGATTTCAGGTTCTAACTGGTTTCTTTCTTTTTCCTTGTCTTGCAGGTAAGAGCACGGGTAAAGGAAAAGACAGGGAAAAAGCATGATATGAGATACCTTTGCTTTCGACCCTGATGATATGAGATACGTTTACTTTTGAAGAAGCAGTTGATGGATCAGCACATATATTGGTTACATTTGTCTCCACATGCTTCGATGTATTAATTTGCCTTATCTGTTCTCCAGGTGGATGTGGTATCTTCTCTGGAGGCACAAGATATTGAAGATGGGTACTCGAGAGTAAGGCTAGGTAAGCAATCAGAGAAGGGGTTCCAGGTAGTCGGTTCTAACTCGGAAGGTTGATTCCAAGCGTCGGCTGATTGCTCTTTTTCTCCTTGTCCTGCAATGAAGAATGAGGACAAAGAAACGGATAGGGAGAAAGCATGCTATGAGATACTCTTGCTCTCAACTCTGATGATATGAGGTACTTTTGCTCTTGGAGGAAAGAGTATAAGATTTTGATACGAGTGTAAACTTTTCGAGCGAGATGGGTTTCTGGTTAAGGAAATAAGTTGATCATTTTAAGTGACTTGATTGAAGAGGTGTTCTCGAATAGGAAGACAACTTAGTATGCTGAGAGGCTTGGTTACAGATGCATTCTTGGAAAACGAGAAGAGCTAAGCATTTTGGATGTGTGCCTTGCCATGGAGGATGAAGGTCGACCTATATAGGGAAATGCGCAATAATAGGTAGTGGTGCCGATGTGACCTTGTCACCCATGCTTGTCGGCAAAAGTGTGGTGGTTAGAATAGTGAACTTCACGCATTTTCAACTTTGTTAGAAATTTTTGACAAAGTTGCACGTGTTATCCGACAAGTTGAGATTGCACTTGAAAAGTGTTGACGGACTTTATGTAGGAAAATCCGGTTTTTGAAATTCAGAGAGTGGTGTCTCTTCGATTTTTGAATTAGTGGCTGTGTTACCTCTCCTTTTATAGAGGTGTCGATCACATCCAACATGCACACATTGAAGATTACCCGCTTGTGAGAATTATCTCTGGTGTATTTATGAGATTTTACTCCATTCAACCCTTTTCTTTTACCATTTCTGAAATTGGCTGACCCGTCTAACATTTGCCTAGATTTGATTCTCAGGAGTGATACAGGTACGCCGCGTCAGGGTAATATATGGCGCTCGTCCTTCTTATCTTCTAATGGCCCTCTTACAGTTGACGACTCCGTGATGAGGGATGCAACAACGGCTACGGTAGTAGCTAGGAACCTCCTCACTCCTAGAGATAACAGGTTGCTTTCAAGATGGTCCGATGAGTTGGCTGTCCAAAACTCCCTGACTTTCAGTGTTCAGTGTGCAGGCTTTGTGTCCAATATAGGCTAACGCCTACTCGCTTGAACTCGCCAAGTCGAATCATTGAAGACCAAGGTGGCAAACCTTGGACGAGAGATCAGACGGATCAAGCGTGAGAATAGAGAGTTGTATGTGCCTGCAAATAATTATTCGACGGGCATGAAGAGGAAGCTTGATCAGCTGCTGGACTCCGAAGGTCGAATTCAAAGTGACCATCAGAGGTTTGTGGCTGTATTTCATAGGTGCTTTTTGCCTTCATCATCTGGAGTTCGACCAAGTATTGAGGCTCCGAATAAACTATATCAAGTGCCTCTCTCTTCTAGGGTTCTGCCAAGCATTGAGGCTTCACACACATATTTGTATTTGTAATTCCTTAGAGATATTAATAGACATGCTTTATTTCATTCAATGTATTGTGCTAAATACCAATAAAACCTTTTTTTTTTAATCACATTTTTCAAGATAGTGCCGTGCATAATCATATTTTCCAAGTGCACCATCCCATCACCTTTCATTTTGGTTTTCTTTTCCAGGCACAGGTCGTTGTTTGCACAGTCACTATTATTTGCACAGTCATCGTACTTCACTCTTCTCTGCATGCGGGTCATTTTTACTTTGCACCGTCACCGCACTGTATTTACACAGTCACCGCACTTCTTTTGCTTCTCTGAGTTCTTCTGCATATATATATATATGGGATCGAATAGTCACTGCGTAACCATTGCACAGCCACTGCACTGCTTGTTGCTCTACCATCACTTCATCGTTTGCTGCATACCCATTGCACTGCTTGTTGCTCTACCGTCACTTCACCGTCTGCTGTCCTTGTTGCACTGTCCATCGTCCTGCTGATTGAGGCTTGTTGTAGTGCGTCACTTTTTTCTATGTGGTGTTGTGCAAAAGACCGCAGCGGGATTTCACCGTGTAGTGTCTTTTGGTCACAGTTTTCCCTTGGTGGTGACGTTGGAGTGCTGCTCATTTTTTTTTTGTAATAAGGCTTTGTAACCAAATCCTTCCTTTAAAGAAATAAAGTATTCTCATTCTTGAATTTTCTCTTTATTCTTCAAAGTGTTTGTGTTTTTGTTGATGATGTGACTGTACTTGAAGTTTTGAAGTTTCAAGTTGCCTACGTACCCTCTGTTAAGGAGGGATCAAGTCATGACGTAGTTCAAATGAGTGATGGTTTTTTTTTTTTTTTTTTTTTTTCAGATGGTTATGGTGATTTTGATGATGATTTTGCCGTACACAGTTTATGCTCTTGCGAGCCAGAAGCGTCGTACCGTGTGCAGTTTAAGCTCTTGCAAGCGATGAGCCTTGTGTGTTTGTTTTAGGGGTAGTAGCGTTTTAAGAATCTGCCATTGATGGGGCTGATCTTCAAGCCGTCTTCTACCATGATTAAGTAGGCGCCGTTGGTGTAGACCTCTTGTATTACGTATGGTCCATCCTACTTTGATGTGAACTTGCTTTTTGTCTTGTGAGTTGTGATGGTAGGCCTATGTAATGCGAGGACGAGATCTCCAGTTTGGAAAGACCTTAGGCGGACCCTCTTGTTGAATGCCTTAGATAGCCGTGCTTGGTAACATTCCAAGTGTTGTTGAGCTTCAAGCTTTCTCTCATCCAGCGCTTTCAGCTCTTGAAGGCGTAACTTTGCATTCTCTTCATCCGTCAAGCCTTCTTGTATAACCATCATTAGTGAGGGGATTTGACTTTCGAGCGGTTGAATAGCTTCCACATCATATACTAGAGAATAAGGCATAGCTTGGGTAGGAGTCCTGTGTGTCGTCTTATATGCCCAAAGTGCTTCACTTATTCTTTCGTGCCAGTCTCTCTTTGTTCGGCCGACCACTTTCTTCAGGAGGTTGCACAATGTTTTGTTAAATGCTTCTGCAAGACCATTGACCGGGGCATGACACATGGAAGACTTGTGTTGTTTGAAGTTGTATTTCTCGCAGAGCTCGTCCATGAGTCGGTTGGAGAACCGTTTTTCATTGTCAATAATGATGTAGCGAGGCACACTATATCGGTGGAAGTATAGGACGAGATCATCTTTCCTCACCTCATATTCAGTTAAGAGTTGATTGATTATGAGCTTGGAGTCGCCATATACCTCAAGGGCTGTGATTTCCTTGTTGATTGTCATTTGGAGCCCGATGATCAGTGTTTGGTACTTAGCGACGTTGTTGGAGCATAAGTCGCTTAGTTGGAAGGAATAAGGTAGTATTTACCTTTGTGGCGACATGAATACTACTCCAGCCCCCGCTCCGTCTGCTCGTGTGGATCCGTAAAAAAACATTGTCCATGTCGGGAAGATATCGGTGTAGAACACCTCATCGTCAGGCAAGTCGTCTGAGATTTTCCAATCAGCTGGGATTGGGTGATCGGCAAGAAAGTTTGCTAGTGTTTGTCCCTTGACGGCTTTAGCTGGGACGTAGATGATCTCATACTGGTTAATAAGCAACGCCCATTTAGTAAGTCGCCCTGTCAAGACTGGTTTGGACATGACGTGTTTGACTGGATCAGCTTTAGCAACTAGGTGGATAGTGAAGCATGCATGTAATGCCTGAGCTTCTGGATGGCGAATACCAAGGCGAGGCACATCTTTTCTATTGGGGAGTAGAACGCTCATTCTTTATGGTATTCATTTTCTTATGCTAAGAGTGCTCCAACTGAACTTTCTTGAGCGGCGATGTATAATATGAGGGCTTCCCGGGCACAGGTGCCCTCAGGACAGGTGGACTTGATAAATACTTTTTTATGCTTTCAAAAGCATTGTGGCATGCTTCTTCCCATACGAACGGAACATCCTTTTTCATGAGTCGACTGAACGGTTGACAATGCCCTGCAAGGTTGGAGATGAAGTGTCTAATGAAGGCTAGTCGTCCTTGTAGACTTTTTAGCTCGTGCAGGTTTCTTGGCTCAGGCATGCTTTGAATGGCCTTTGTCACATCCCGACCCGGGGTGCATCACTTCCCGGGCCCGCTCCACCACCGTAGCACGATATTGTTCGCTTTGAGCCCCGACCACGCCCTCACGGTTTTGTTTCTGGGAACTCACACGAGAACTTCCCAGTGGGTCACCCATCATGGGAGTGCTCTCGCGCGCTACTCGCTTAACTTCAGAGTTCCGATAGAACCCGAAGCCAGTGAGCTCCCAAAAGGCCTCGTGCTAGGTAGGGATGGGAATATACATTTAAGGATCGCTCCCCTGGGCGATGTGGGATGTTACAGCCTTGATCTTTGATTGGTCCACTTCAATGCCACGGTGCTTGACAATAAAGCCGAGGAACTTTCCAGAGGTGACTCCAAATGCACATTTCAACGGGTTCATCTTAAGGTTGTATTTTCGTAGCCTTTCGAACACTATTCGAAAATCTTTTAAGTGATCTGATCTTTTTTTTGTCTTGTCCACCACATCGTCTACGTAACATTCTACGTTTTTGTGTAGCATGTCATTGAAGATTTTCTGCATAACGCGTTGATATGTAGCTCCAACATTCTTTAGACCAAAGGGTATCACCTTGTAATAGTAGATACCTTTTGGAGTGCGGAAGGCTGTTAGTTCCTCATCTTCGAGAGCCATGCGGATTTGATTGTATCCAGAAGAGCCGTCTATGAATGACAATGCCTTGTGGCCAGTGGTTGCGTCCACCATGATTTCAATGATTGGCAAGGGGAAGTCGTCCTTTGGGCAAGCATCGTTGAGGTCTCGGAAGTCTACGTAAACACGTATTTGTCCAGATTTCTTAAGGATAATGACGATGTTGGAGATCCACTTGGGGTATTGCACCTCTCGAAGTGAAGCCTGCCTCGATTAGCTTGTCAATCTCAGTCTTAATTTGTGGGATGAGCTCGGATCGATAGCGTCTTTGAGTTTGCTTTATCGGTCGCGTTCCAGGCTTGACTGCAAGATGATGCACATCGGTGATAGGGTCAAGGCCGAGCATTTCTTTGTAGGTCCAAGCAAATACATCTTTGTACTCTAATAACAGCTTGTAATATTCCTCTATCTCGTCTGCACTTAGTAGTGCACTTACGAAGATAGGCTTTGGTTCATCGCTTGTGCCTAAGTTGAGTTCCTTGAGATCATCAACCGTGGCTTACCTCACATCTTCAAGCTGTGGTGGCGCAGCAGTGACATCTTCCTAAGGGATTTCGTCTTCTTTGCCTTCTTGGATCGTGATGTGGAAGACATCTTGGACCTCCTCTTCAGCGCTGTCCTCTCGAGCTTGTTGGCATGAAGATTGTCCAGTGTGGATGATGGTGCGCTTTCTTACTTTTAGTGGTCCATTTGTGTCAACCTCCAAGATTACTTGGCGCCTCATCCTTGAAGGAACCGAGTTTCGAACATCGTATTTTTCTGCTAGCTCGTCGAGCTTTTCTTCCTTTGGCGTTGTTTCCCTCTTTCTAGAATGCTTCGTGTTGCTTTGTCTTTTAGGTTTTGACAACCTTTCGAAAACAGAGCTTTGGGATGTTGGTGGGTTAAGCCTCTTGAAGACGGAAGTTCGGTCTTGACCACCAATGCAATTAAATGCCAAAATTCTGGACCTTAAACGATTCATCCTATTGAAGACTGACATATGAGGAGTGAGTTTAGGCTCATCTTGATATTGTTCAATGCTCACGATGATGTGTTGAGTGCTAGCGTCTTTCACTTTGTTTGAAATCTTCACAGGTGCATTTGGTGTGAAGCCAAGTCCAGCCTTGTTGTTGTCAACTCCGTAACCATGCTCTTTTAACTTCTTTTGAGTCTTGGTGAGGTCAATTTCTTTATCGTTGACGGTGTTTGAAACCTTCTTTCCAGGATTCAAAGAGGAAGCGAAGTCGTACCCAACCTTTGACATAAGTTTGTAGGCGTTTGGATCAAAACCTTCTTCGGTCCTCTTGGTTGGAAGAAAGCTTGGTTCCACCCCTTTTGGCAGAGCTTTTATGAAACCTTGTGGTAGTCTTGCAACCTTAGCGTCGTCTAGCTGTGTCAAAGGCAAAACTGCATTTGTCTTGAGCAACTTTACATTATCCTTGTGCCGCTGTATGTCGGCTTTGCTTGCTCCAGTTTCGAACAGGGATTGACCATTCTTTCTTCTCGACATCGGGATGTATCGAAAGACGGGTGTGTTCGGTCTTTTTGAAGGTGTCCTACTCCCTTTGGTTGTTACAGGTTTAGCAAGCTCATTATCGTTTTTGCTTGAAGACGGCATGGCTTGCCCTTTTTGCTTCTTGGGCATAGCTTGCCATTCCTGCTTTTTAGGTGCTGCTTTGCCCGTGGATTTGATCTCTTCTGGAAGAGCTTCGGGTACCATGTCTTCATCCATGTAGAACTTGGCGTCTGCGAAGTGTGATTTGGCTTCAGTGAATGGCTTGGTATCGCATTGGATTACCTTTACTCCTTCTCGGTAGAACTTTAAGCATTGGTGAAGGGTGGATGACACTACTCCATTCTCGTGGATCCAAGGTCTTCCTAGGAGCAAGCTGTATGAAGTTCTTGCATCAATCACGTGGAATATCGTGCTTGATTTGAGTTCACCGATGGTCATCTCCACTCGGATCATGCCCATCGCCCTTTGTCTTCCTCGGTTAAAACCCTGGATCAGCAGACGGCTTAGGGACAACTCATCCACCTTGATGCCAATCGTGGTCATTGTTGACTTTGGCATAATGTTTATGGCCAACCCACCATCTACAAGCATGCGGTTGACTTTGTGCTCCCTTACATACCCCGAGATGAAGAGATGACGGTTGTGAGGCTTCGATCTCAGCAGTAAGTCTTCATCCGTGAAGTTGATTGCGTCCTGGGCGGCACAACATGTGGCATATTCATGTGGCTGAAGCTTCAAGCCTTCATCCTTGCTTTCTTGCACTTCGTGGTCGTCGGGACTTGCTAAAACCACTGCTAGTGCTCTTCGCATCTTCTTTGGTAATCGTAGCGCTTCCTCGATGCTAAAGTGTGTTGACAGACCTTCTTTGGTTGTGGGGATCTTTTCTTCCTCAGTGGCGATAGCTTTGCCTTTTGAGGGCTATTCCATCTCTACTTCAACCATGTGACAGGCGACGGTAGTGCACTTTTGGAAGAAGTTCTTTAGGAAATACTTATGCAAAGAGACAAAAATGCGTGGCTCTTGCTCTATAGGTTCCCTACTGTATGTTGGCTTAGCAGCTCTTATGCTTCATTTGGACTTCCTATTATTGCAGCGGCGGTGCTTTCTCCCTTGCTCCCCATTTAGCCTTGTGGCTTGCGGTCTTAGCTTCATCGTCCTTTTGTAGGTCACCAATGTCCATATTTCTTCATCGTCGGTAGGTGCATCTTGGTCGCTTGCCCCTAGCGATGGTTGTGCAGAAGGTGCCGTGTGGCTTGAGCATTGGCAGGAATGGTCATGATTCCTTTGGAGGGGAACGGGGTCGAATGATCCAAACATAATCGTAGTGGTATGTGTTGTAGTCGTGTCTTCAAGGTCGAGCTCGATTTTCCCTTGCTGCGCTAGCTTCATGATAAGTTCTTTTAGGATGAAGCATTTGCCAACAAGATGGCTCACGATGCAATGGTACTTGCAGTACCTGGGATCGTTAACGCGATTCATCTCCTCAGGGCGCTTGCATTCTGGTAGCTCAATCACCTTCTTTTCCAGCAAGTCGTCTAGCATTACAGCCATATCTAAGTCAAGAAAAGGGTACGTCTTTTGCTCCAGCTCCCTCAAGGTGTTTTTGTACCTGTCTTGAGTGCGAGAAGGCTCATTTCTCTTTATCTCATTCGCTTTGTTCTTGGATGAGATCTTGACAGGCGCGGATGAGGTCTTGATGGGGTAGTGTTAACGGTAAAAGCTTCATTGGCAGGCTTCTTCCCAGTCTTGTCTACATTTGGGGTGAACACCTTATCCTTCTTGAAGTCAGCGATCGGCTTATTTTTCCCGTGATTGGCAATACTTAGCTCCATGTCGTGGGAACGAGTTGCCAGCTCCTCAAATGTTCTTGGTTTTATGCCTTAGAGGATGTAATGTAACCCCCAATGCATGCCTTGAACGCACATCTTAATGGCGGAGGTTTCAGAAAGCAGATCTTTGCAATCCAGACTTAATGAATGCCATCTATTGATGTAGTCGACAACAGGTTCATCCTTCCACTATTTCGTACTAGTCAGCTCCAACATGCTTACGGTGCAGTGGGTACTGTAGAAGCGGTTGAGGAATTCCTTTTCTAGCTAGCCCTAACTGTTGATAGACTCGGGCTCAAGGTCGGTGTACCAGTCAAAGACGCTGCCTTTCAGCAAGCGCACAAACTGCTTGACGAGGTAGTCTCCCTCTGTTCCAGCATTGTTGCAGGTTTCAATGAAATGGGCGACATGTTGCTTCGGGTTTCCTTTTCCATCGAACTGCATGAACTTTAGCGGTTGATAACCCCTTGGCATCTTCAAAGCGTTAATCTTCTTGGAGTAGGGTTTTTAGTACAGCATAGAGTCATGTGAACTTCATTCGTACTGCGTCTTAATTGTGCTTGCGATCATCTCATAGCAGCTGCTGGATAGAGAGAGATCCCATAAGCGCCGCTGCTTGGTCTGGCTCCCATTTCTCTTCGACTTTCTCCACCGGAAGCTCCTCTTCTTCGTCGGTTTCTTTCTTTACTGGATTACCCTTTAGGTCGACTTTTACGTCGCGCTGTGCCTTCAGTTGGTTGGCAAGTGCAGCAATTTGCAAGTCTTTATCCTCCACAGTCCGTGTAAGTTTTGTGATCGCTTCATTCATTTGAGCCAGTTGCTCCTCGATTGAAGTCGCTCATGTGGTCATGACTTGCATGGATGAGCTGCCGTTTGAGTCGGCATCGGAAAGTAAGTTACTCTGAGTACTTCCTCGGGCTTTCCTCTCTTGGCGCCCTTAGTGAGGCCGGGGTGATCACGGGTTCGTGCCTCTGGTGCTCTTGTTCATTCGGCAAAGTTAATGCAAGGGTGGAAGCCGCGGCAAAGAGAGCTCTTGCCTTGCTTTGGGTTGTGATGCCCGAAATGTCACCACTTGTGGTGAGGATGTTCTTGTTCTTCACTTTGGTTGCGGGAACAACTTGATCATTTCTTGATGCCATTTGTTCTTTTTGCGGATTTGAAGATAGAGATTAGAGGTAGAGAATATCCCACCGGGCGTGCCAAATTTGTAAACACAGAAATTCCTACGATGAAAGAGACAAGAACACGTGTACAAAATAATATTTTGTATTTAATGAATTTTGGGTTACAATCTCTTTTAACTTAATCCTCTGATTCGATCTCCGTAAGATGTTGGTTTGTGGATGTTAATGATCCAAGGGCCGTCAAGGCTTGATCTTAGATGAACGGGAAATTTCTTCAAGGGTTGTTGGTGGCTTGATCTTGAAAGTGGATGAACGTTTCTTCAAGGGCTTTTGGGGGGCTTGATCTTGAAGTTGGATGAACGTTTCTTCAAGGGCTTTTGGGCTTGATTCTTGAAGGTGGGTGATTGTTGATCCAAGGGCTGTCGAGGCTTGATCTTGGAAGAACGATGAACGAAGAACAAAGAAAGTTTTCTTAATCCTTCGGGACTTGCTTGAGAGCTTTTAAAGTTTCAAAGCTTCAAGGTTTTGGTGTCATGTGAATTGGTGTTTTTTTACATCCTTCCCTTGTGGATCAACTGATTGAACTCGAGTGTCGACATTAGTACGACTTGAAACTATGTCTATCAATCCCGTACGTCGAAATTCCAAGACGAACAAAAGAATGGTGAGCCATATGATGGCCTGCACGACCGATGATTGAACAACAAGATCAACGGATGAAGAACCATACATGGCTTTAATCAAGGGCACACCAACCACTAGGGAATTAGTTAACGTGCACAAAGTGCTAGCACCACCACGATTATGAGCTTAGAGATGAAGTCGGCACCGATGAAGCGGTAGTTCCATTTGTAAGGATCCACATGTGCAGTGAATTCGAACGTGAAGAGTGGGAGAGTAAAGAAACAAACGAAGCGGTTGATCGCGCCACATTGCTCGGGAGTGAATACGTGCCACCACCTTACCGAGCCGTACCCTAAAATTAGGGCAACATAGAATGGAACCATGGCCACCACCACCTTGTAAACATCTTCCCACCCAATCATCTTAGTGTGTTAATAAAATATATTTGGGCAACCTAGCACAATAGCTTGTAGCACTACTGGCAAGAATGGAAGAAATGAAGAATATGATGTAGTGCTACTGTGATTAGTTAATTAGCTGGACAATATTCATGAACTTGATTGTACTTATATATATGCATGCAGGGAAAGCCAACTTTGTTCCTTTTTTTTATTTTTTATTCCTTTTATCTTTTAGACCAATTCCAACAATGGGCTAAAAGCCAAATTACCCCCCCAAACCCTCTCCAATGCGGGCCAAATTTTTGGGCTAAATGCCAAAAGTTATTTCTGGGCCAAATACCCCCCAGGATTCCCCCCCCCCCGCGCAACTGGACTCGCTGGCCTTTGGGCTAGTCTCGGCCCGTTCACGCTCCAACGCGCCCCACGCGAAGCGCCTGCAATTCATTCCCGACAGGGGTGGGCCCCGCTGTCAGCGGTTTGTCGGCCACCAACCGAATTCCAACGGCTACTTTTACAATCGGATGGCTAGTTTTGAAGAACCGTTGGTTGATCCAACGGTCCAGATTCAAATTTGATTTTTTTAAATATGTTATTTTAAAATACATTGAATCCAACGGCTGAGATCAAATATAATCAAATCTAACGGTAAAAAAAAAGATCTAACGGCCCAAATTTAAATCCAACGACTAAAATAATTTAAAAAAATTATTTAACTCAAAATTCACCCAAAAACTCTATAAATACCCATGTATTTGTTCAAACATCCACACAAAACTCAATTTTCTCTTACAATTCTTCCAATTTATCTTTCTACCATTTCTTTCCATTTCCAAATTATTCAACATGGCAATAGAGCATGTTAGAGGTCGTAATTGGACCTGTGAGGAAGATGTTGCTTTATGCTTAGCATGGGTTTCTGTTAGCGAAGATGGTGCAGTTGGCACAAATCAAAATAAGAAGGTTTTGTGGGATAATATTATTGCAAAGTTTCAAGAAAATTGCAATGGCGGGGGGCGGGATGGTGGTGGTGTTTATGATCGGTGGAAGACTATCAACAAAGCATGCACTTTATGGAAGGGAAGCTTGGATAGAGCCGTGGTTGGCATGGCTAGTGGAAGAAGCACCACAGAAATTGTGAGTTTTGTTCTTGATATTTTATTTGTCATGTACATAATATTATGTTGCAACTAATTATTTTTATGTATTTTTTGCATAGGGTGACAAAGCAATGGAAATTTACAAGACAAGAGTGACACCAAAAAATCAAGTTTTTAAGTTGCAACATGCTTGGGACGTCCTCAAGGATTGTCCAAGGTGGGGAACCGATGGGAACCAACAATGGGGAAGATTATTTCAACGTGAAGCTGCAGAGACAAATGCCGGAGATGAAGGTGTCGATGAAATGTCCCCATCTCCTTCTTTTGCAAGGCCCCCGGGAAGAGATAAGCAAAAGGAAGCAAAGAGAAAAGGGAAGTCCCAAGATCCGATGAGTGGACACTTTGATACCGGAATTGCAAAATTGAACGAAACTCATAGCGCTCGCCAAGAAGAAGCGGCTCGAATGCGTTTGCAAATGAAGGAAATCTCAGATAGGGAGGAAAATAGGTTTGAAATTGAATTCATGATGACGGACCTCAGCAAATACACTCCAGAGAGGAAGAAGTTCTTACGTGGTAAGCAAAAGGAAATTATGCGAAAGTCTGCCTCAAGGAATATGTTTCAAGATGATGAATCCTCTGAACCCTATATCCCAACATTTCAACGAAGTCCATCACCAAGTGAAGATAGTGGATATCATTGTTAAGTTTATGTAGTGTATGAATTATGTGCCTTATTAATTAAGTTTATTAATTGTCGTTTGTGTTAAGTTTATGTAGTTTATTAATTATGTGGGTTATGAATTATCGGTTGTATTAAGTTTATGTGGTTTATGTACTTTATGAAATTTATGTCTTATTAATTATCCAAAAATTTATGTCTTATTATTCCACACTTTGATGTAGAATAGATGCCTTCAATAATTCAACCTCCATTCAATAATTTATCCAACGTACTAGACAAAATACTTTGCACAAAAAAACACTTAAATTTATTACTAGAAAATAACAACATAGTACACTTAAAATTATTACATAAATGCTTAACCAACATCATCAACGTTCACCTTCTCGGCGCCATACATGCTCAACCAAATCCTTGCGGAGTGTGTCATGACATTGAGGAGCTTGAATTCTATTTAAACGTCTCATATACTCACTCAAGGTGACCCTATCATGTCGGGTTTCATATGTGGTTGGAGCGAGATATTCAACATCTCTTGCAATAGCTCTCGCGTGTGTTGGTTGGTCATCATCCACATCTTTATCTGAATCTTCTTCAATTTCGATGTACTCATCTTCCACAATCATGTTGTGCAATATTATGCACGTCATCATGATTGAATGGAGGTCTTCGGACTGCCAAAATCGTGCAGGCCCTCTAACAATGGCCCATCGAGCTTGTAGGATCCCAAACTTTCTCTCCATATCCTTCTTGTAAGACTCTTGCCTCTGCGAAAATAATTTCTTCTTTGCACTATCGGGATGAGAAAAACTTTTGACAAAGGTAGACCAAGTAAGATAAATACCATCAGTTAGGTAGTAACCTAACTCATACATATTACCATTTACCTTGAACCGATATTCTGGTGCCCATCCATTGACAACATTATCAAACAAAGGAGAAGACCAAAGAACGTTGATATCGTTGTTTGATCCAGGAGCGCCGAAGAAAGCATGCCAAATCCATGTGTCGTAAGACGCCACAGCCTCGAGCACGATGGTTGGCTTGTCATGACGGCCCTTGAATTGGCCAGCCCAAGCAGTAGGACAATTCTTCCACTCCCAATGCATACAATCGAGACTTCCTATCATGCCAAGGAAGCCTCTTTTGTCTGCCTTGAGTAGAAGCCTCTTCAAGTCTTCACGATTTGGGTTGCAGAGGTATGTGGCTCCATATATGCCTTGAATTGCCTTACAGAAGCGCTTCAGGTTCTCAATAGCAGTACTTTCTGCAAGTCGGCAATACTTGTCAGTTGAGTCTGCAGAGCACCCATTAGCTAGCATGCGAAAAGCAGATGTGAGCTTCTGATGAGGTGATAGACCATGTCGGCCTGCAACATCTAGCCTCCTTGCAAAGTATTGGTCATGATTGACAACTGCATTCAAGATGCTTTCAAAAGGCTCTCTCCTCATCCGAAACCGCCTCCGAAAATCATGAGCAGGAAATCTCGGACGCTCGATGAAATAATCTTTCATCATTCGGTCATGACACTCTTCTCTATCACGCTGCACATATGAACGCCCCACGACAGAACCACGATGGCTAGATTCGCCATGGTGCACAGATTGCGTAAACGAGTTGATAAGTTCAACTTCGTCGTTGAACAATTCTGCATCCTCAATCTCGATCCTTGCTTGGTATTGTGCCATCTCTATTGCCATGCTACGCCTTCTTCTATCACCCATTGATGAGATATTGAGGATATTTAGGAAACAAAAACTCTTTGAAAATTGAAAGATTGGTGAATATAGAGGATGATTGAAGGTTGAAAGGTTGTGTGATCAACAAATATTGGACATATGTTTATATAGAGGATGATTGATGAAAGTTGAACGGTTGGTGAAAGTTGAAAGTTTGCTGTTGAACGGTTGGTGAAAGTTGAAAGTTTGGTGAATTGAAAATTTGGTGTTGAACGGTTGGTGAATTGAAAGTTAGCCCAGGGTTAAAAGATTGGTAAAAGTTGAAGGCTTGCTTTGTGGAAAATTTAGTGATTTTTCAATATTTATCGGAATTTAAATTTTTTTAGATTAAAATGTTCATAAAATTAATTTACGATAGTTTACATATTTATTTTTTTTTAAATTAATTTAAGAAAAAAAATAGCCTAAGTTCATTCTTTAATAATCCCTGGCTAAAATTTTAGGCCAGAACCATTGGAGCAGAAAAGTTGTTTCTGAGCTAAAAGCTAAATTTTTCGGGCTAAAATATTTGGCTTTTAGCCCAACCATTGGAGATGGTCTTAGGAGAGAGATTGATGTTATTGCAAAGATGACGTAACATGCATGTAATTAAGCTAATGACAAATAAATTAAGCAGTGTTGTAACCAGTAGCGGATCCAAGATTTTATCATTAGATGGTCGCAATATTAAAGCGAAAAAAGAAAAAGAAAATAACATTGAAACATTATTCATAATCTTTGTACAACAACAATTTGGTAATCCTTTTCCATCACTTTTTTGCAAGGTTACTAATCTCTTGCAATTGGAAAAAGTCATCGCTCAATATGTATAAAATATATATAAATAAATAAATATATATACACACACGTGAAGACCGGGGAAGAGAATGGTGCTGATGACGGGTGGTCTTCGGTTGGGTGGGGCGGGAATTTGGGAGTTAATTTGGGTGGGGTGGACTTTCTATGAAAGTCGAGCCTTTTTGCTTATTTTTTTAATTAAAAAATGGTGAGGCTGTCAGCCTCTGCGCGACCTAGGGTGGTTTTCTCAACAATACAGAGATGCTTGCCGTTTTACTTAGAAGCTCATCGTGACTTTCTGACAAAAACAAAAACAAAAAATAAAAGCTCAACGTGACTTAGGTGGCACGTGACTTAGAGCATATTTAATGAAGATGTCAAAATATAACTATCAAATATTAATTTGATGACTAATATGACAATATCAGATTTTTTATTTTTCAACCGATATATTTTTTTTGTTATAAATGATATTTGTATGATCAATCTTAGGATGCCTTTTGAAAAGGAATTAGTCGTCTTCTTCTCTCATTTTGGTTTGCACAAAGCTAGAACATTGTGCAGCTGCTGCTTTTCTCCTCCATCACGACTTGGGTGGTCCTCGAAAGTTCTCTCAGCCAATTATCCAAGCTTCCGAGCAAGGTTTTTAAAGACGTTAGACATTGGTCGGTCGGCGGATTGGGGTCTAACGCCTACACGGTTAGGCGAGAGCCTAGGCAGACTAATTGTATTAGGATACCTAAATCCAATAAAATGACATATAAATTATAAAGTATTAGAACATATTGGAAACATGGGGAAGAAACAGATAATGATGTTTATCCAAGTATTCAACAAGTTTTCTACATTTTATTGAAAAAAATGAAATGTAAAATGAAAGTTATCGATTTTCTGTTTAAGTGAGAGTCAGAACCTAGACGGGTGCCTAGGTGGATTTAGGTGGGCTATGTGGATGCCTAGACGGGCTAGATAGACGCCTAAGTGATTCTAAACACACTTTCTTAATTTTTAAACACCTAAAACTGATCAAAGTGATGACCCGATGTTAGATGAGAATTTTTTAAAACAGTGCTTCCGAGTGGTCTTGGAACCAACTAGGTCCCCTAATTGATGTGCCCCTAATTTTACCTCATTATTTGAGAAAAGAAAATGAGAGACATTTGATTTTGACTTTGACCAAGATTCTTATAAAATGTGGCTGGCTTTTTAGCATATTATATAGGCTGATATTGGGGTAAGCTTTCTAGCATATTATATACGCTAGGGAGAGGAACGTGTGGTATGCTATAAACCATTAATCAAGTATTGAACTCAACACAAATATAATGCGTCATCGTCATCTATATGAGTCAAGTTTGAAACTTCTTATTTCAAAGTGAAGATAAATATCACTAGACCATGTTAGTAATTGGTAAGAAACAACATTTCTTAGAGCAACAGTTAAATTAGCTCCAGCTATGGATAATACTTCTCTAATCCTAAAAGATCAATAAACTTCTTCCCATTCAACGTGACATTATTTAATTACCGTATAAATGTCATGATATAAATTATTTATTCTCTTTATCATCAACATCTAAATATCATTTTAGAAAAATTTATTCAATTTGAAGATTATCTAGTCAATCGTATGAACTAAAGAAATTGACAGTTTATAATGAGGATGCTACTTGTTACAATAACCATCGATTTGTTCGACACATATGGATTTCAAAACGATCTCTAAATTAAAAGAATTTTTCAAGAAATGACCTTATATGATGATAAAGAGAATGAATAATTCAAATTATGTCGACTCTTGAACCATAAAATAATCGTACGCAGAGAAAAATGAGAACTTTCCTTCTTATTGAGAATGAAGAAAGTATTAATTAATAGTTATGTTATGTGGAAGGCCATACGAAATGGGTTATGTTAGGTGTATATGATTCCATACATGCGGTGGATTCTTCATTCTTAATTGGAGATGTAGTGACATTAGTTTTCTTGCAAGTGTGAGCGCCTGAAATTGTAAAGTTGCTATCACCAATGGGTGGTTATACATGGTCGGCCATCTTTTTTCTATATCGAATAAGGAACGAGGTCCAGCAATAATTCCACCTACCATTGCAAATTGGGTATTTTAAATTTATTATATAGATTAATGTTCTTACTAATGTTACATCATGCTAGCCTGCTTGTGGAATTCAGAAGCGGATTTGTGCACACATTGTTCTAGGTGACGACGATATACTACAATTTGCACCTTGTAATGTCATATAAAGTCCAATAGATAAATAGATGCCAGCTATGATTATTATCTGAGAATTCGATCGAACCAACCAGATGACTATTTTTGCTACAGTGATCCATAATATGCCCTCGATCAGCATATGGAATAAGTTCTGGGTATTTTCCAAAGTATTAAAACATGTCTGGCATAAACTCGATCATCTGTTTTTTTCCCAATAGCTTAGCAAATTAATTAGTGAAATCCACTACTTGATTAGCAGGCCTGACTTAATCAAGTTGGATAGGATCATCGAACCATATGCTTCCCTTCTACATCAAGTTCGGATTCCCCTCCTTGTATTTAAATGAATATTAGTATAAATTATCTATTGTTTGTTTGAAGATAAGAAAGAAAAAAAGAAAACCACTTGATTAAGTACTGCAATTCCATGCATCAATATTCATGGTATATAGTTACAGCCAACTTTACGTTTGATATGTGTGTACGAATTCAAACTCCACTGACTACACATATATTCTCTGCTTCCTCGGGGGTTTTGATGGGATGTAATAATATGCTCATCTGGGCAAGCATTGATTTCTAATGGTGGAGCTACTTGGCTGAGTTGTAGGGTTTCTGCCTTCTCCATTTAATTGGATGGTTTAGGATACTTGCTACTATCATTTCGACATTTTACTGTTTGTCTTGTACATAAATATATATAGGGTTAATACCACAAAATATATATAGGAAGTTTTAAGTTTGCTTCTCTAGTTTCCCGGGCAGTTGCAGTGGATCATTCCTCATGTAGGCTTCTACAGTTTTTTCTATTAGTCACATTTGAGTCTCTACTGTTTAAGCTCATGTGAATGATCTGTTTAAGCTCACATAAGTGGCGTCTTCTTCTCGTATGCATCAATTCTTTCTAGGGTTAAGTACGATGTAATTTTACCATTTAGACTTTATTTTATGAATGTTCTCTACCCTTTGACAAAAAAAAATACAGAATTAATATAAAAATTAAGAGTTAATGCAGTACAATACACCAAACTTATCTAAACTAACTAAGAGAGCAAATTTTTGGTTTATTCGGAACATGGTCACATGACAATACTATTTCACTCAAATTGTAACATTACTTAGATTTTTTTTATTAGTATACAACAAAAGTGAGACATATCAACCATATCGTCTACAATTATTATAACACGTAGAATAAGATACAACACGACTTATGTTTCTAGTACCCATATAAATTTCTCATAAAAAAAATTTAAACTTAAATGCAAAAAAAGAAAACAGACTGCTCTAAATAATTTGACTAAGAGCAACTCCAGCGTTGCTGGTTGCTTGGGGGACAGTGGAGAGGAAAGGGCCCGAGGCCCTGTGAAGTTGGTCCAGCGTTGGAGGAGCCCGAGCAACGGTGGAGGCCCGAGCAACGGGCCTGTGAACTGCTGCCAGCCCGAGAGCCCGATGGGTGTGACGCCAGCGCTGGCGTCTGCCCCTTTTTTTTATTTTTTTTGTCAGGCGCGTGCACCCCACTCGCGCGTGGGGGCGCGTCGCCCGACCAAAAATCAGAAAAGTCAGCCCACTTTTCAGATTCAAATGTTACCGTTGGGAAGCCACGTGGCTTCCCACGGTCCGTTCGATCCCAACGACTCTTTAATACGAACCGTCCGATTTCCAACGGTAATAAAAAAAAAGTTGATTTAATATCAACCGTTCGATCTGAGATCAACGGTTGATGTTAATCTGCTTTATAAATTAAAAAAAAAAAATAGTTTTAAAATTAAGAAAAGTTACCGTTGTGACACGTGGCACAATCTGGAGTGTTGGAATTCAATTTTTTTTAAATCCAACGGCAGAGATTAATTATTTGAATAAAAAATTTTAAAAAATTGTAAAAAATCCGAAAAAAATATCTGAAAATTTTAAAAAAAATTTGTTTCCACTTTTCTATAAATACCTTCTCATTATCATCTACCTTACACCACAATTTCATATTTTCTCAATTACTTTCAACCACATTCCTATATTTCTCTCAAAGTTTCAATCCAAAATTTTTCAACAAAATGACTACTGCTGCAGGTACGAATTGGACGCTTCTTGAAGATGTTGCGTTGTGTAGTTGTTGGGTTGAAGTTACTCATAGTTCGCTTACGGGTAATGAGATGCAGTTGCGAGAAATGTGGAGTCTTATTCATACCAAGTATCTTGAGAAAATGGGTGGGGAAAGAACCAAAGAATCGATGTCCAGCCGTTGGAAATTACTTAGCCAATCATTTGGTTTGTGGAGAGACGCCTTGGCACAAGCTAGTAATAATCTTCGAAGTGGGGAAAATTACACGGATCAGGTAACAATATATTATTTATTTGTTTGTACTATACCCAAATTTACATTGTAATTATTTGTTTGTATTATTTATTTGTTACCTACTTTAATTATAATTATTTGTTTGTATTATTTATTTGTTACCTACTTTGATTAATTATTTCTTCTCCCCCATTGTCTTCTCCCCCATTGTGTAGCTAATTCAAGCACAAGCTTGGTATGGTGCCAAAACCAAAAGCAAAAATAAATCATTCAACCGGTGGGAATGTTGGAATATTGTCAAAGATTGTCCTAAATTCAGAGTTGTGCCTGTCGGTCCAGAAGTTGTCATGAACAACACCCTTCTACACTCTACACCTGATATTGGCTCGCATGATGATGATACAGAAGAAGTGCCCGAAACGCCTATCCCTGAACAAGCGTCGGGTTCGACCCGTTATCCAATTAGGCCTCAAGGTAAGAAGGCTTCAAAGAGAAAAGGAAGTGCTTCCAAGCATGATTATGCAAAGTACATGGAAAAACTTACTCGCCATAGTGAATGGACTTTGGCGCGGGAAATGGCGAAATTTGAGGCTGATAAGGCTAGAGAAGAGGCAAAAGCTGCAGCTGTTGAGAGAGAATTTCAAGCAAATGAGAGAGAAAGAGAGCTACTTAGGCAAGAAAGGGAACTGGTTAGAGAAGAAAGAATGGCTCAACGAGATCGTGAGATTATGAATGAGCCTTTAGAAGGGAAGTCTCCAAACTCTAAATTTTTTTAGAAGTCGGAGAAAGCGGAAGTGGTGCGAAGGAGGCTTGCAAGAGAAGCGAGAGCAAGAGGAGATGGTCCTAGCACGAGAAGAGAAGATCTTCCTACCACCACAGATTTTATAAGTGATAGTGAATAGAGTATTTGTTTGTAATCGGAGCCCATAGTTTTCCAATCACCTTGGGTTGTAATTTATTATTTATTGAATAGAGTATTTTATGTTGTTTCCAATTTATTGAATTTAGTACTTTATTTAAAGTAAGAGTAAATTTATTTAATATGGTAATATATTTATACTATAAGAGAATCTTTATTCAAACTTCCATAAACACACCAAATAAAAAACTCACGAAATGAACTAAAATAAAACTCACCAAATAAAATTACATAAACATACCAAATAATAAAAAAACACACTAAATGAACTAAAATAAAACACACCAAATAAAATTACATAAACATACCAAATAATGAAAAACACACTAAATGAACTAAAATAAAACACACCAAATAAAATTACATAAACATACCAAATAATAAAAAAACACACTAAATGAACTAAAATAAAACACACCAAATTAAATTACATAAACATACCAAATAATAAAAAACACACTAAATAAACTTAATTATCTTCAGCTTGTTTCAATGCCCACTGGTGCTCTATCAAGTCTTTTTGCCGGGCATTGTGCATTTCTGGCCTTTGAAATGCAGTATATCATTGAATGACCCTTTCATTGTAACGTCCATCCTTTTCTAATGGCTCATGTTGCACGGGCTCATCGGTGACGTCATGAGCACAATATATACGTGTTCTTGAATTGTTCATTGTGTCTAGCTCATATTCATCAACGGCTTCATAATCGTACTCATCTTCCACAATCATGTTGTGAAGAATGATGCACGTCATCATGATGGAGCGAAGCGACTCTACATCAAACAATCTGGCAGCACCCCTAACGATCGCCCAACGAGCTTGGAGGATACCGAAACAACGCTCCACATCCTTCCTGCACCCCTCTTGACAGCTTGCAAAATGTTTTTCCTTTGCACTTCGCGGACGTGGCACTGTTTTGACAAATGTTGACCACCTTGGGTAAATGTCGTCAGCTAGGTAGTATGACCCGTCGTACATACGTCCGTTCACCTCATACGTGACTTTTGGTGCCTTTCCTTGCAGGACATCGTTGAACACTGGGGATTGGGCAAGGACGTTGAGGTCATTTTGAGCTATCGGAACCCTGAAAAAGGCGTGCCAAATCCATGTATCAAAAGATGCCACCGCCTCCAAAATAATACTTTTTGCTCATTTTCTGTCTCCATAAGCGCCTTGCCATGCACTTGGACAATTTTTCCACGTCCAATGCATACAATCAATGCTCCTAATCATCCCAGGAAAACCTCGCATCTCGGCCTTCTTCAGAAGCCTTTCCAAGTCCATGTGAGTAGGTTGCTGGAGGTACTCTGTAGTGTAGATAGATTCAATTGCTCCGCAAAACCTCATCAGGGACTCAAGAATGGTTGATTTCCCCATTCTCGCTATCTCATCCACTTGGTCTGCAGATGCTCCATACGCAAGCATCTGCAGCGCAGCAGTAAGTTTTTGCTGGGGAATAAGACCCATAGCACCACAAGCATCCTTCTTTTGCACAAAGTAAGAATCATGGTTGCAAACATCAGTCATGATTCTGTTAAACAAATGTTGTTCCATTCTAAAACGACGTCTGAAGTATGTATCAGGAAATGCACTGTTATGGACAAAGTAATCGTCCAACAGCTCTTCACCCCGTTGTTGCCTGCTTCTATCAAGGTTTCTGGAACGGCTGGGCATGCAGATCTGACCCACAGCTTGGATGACTCGACGGGAATGTGAGGCTGTGGCCATTCTTGCTTCATCATCTCTTCTTCTACGCTCGTCATCCTCTTCCCTCTTATTTCGGGCCACTTGGAGATTGAACATTCTTTCAGATTGGTTAAACAATTCTTCCTCTTGCTGATCGATTTCCCACATCATCCTTGATGAAGAAGAAGACATTGTAAAAAGGAAGCAGAAACTATGAATAATTATACAGATTTTGGTGATGAAGGAAGCAGAAACTATGAATAATGATAGAGATCTTGAGAAAATTGGTGTGAGATTTGTGAGGCTGGATGGTGGATTATATGGACGATTCAGAAATGATTGGCTTGTAGATAGGGCCACGTGGCATGCCGTCATTCGTTAAAAATCTGATCGAAATCTATCCTCAAAGATTATGAAAAGATAACGACATGTGGCACGATGACATTGGATAAAAATCTTATCGAAATCGATCTCCAATAATTATCTTTTCGGATAATGACACGTGGCGCAACGAGAACGATTTAAAATCTGATTGAAATCTATCGTCAAAGATTCTGAAAAGATAACGACACGTGGCACGATGACATTGGATAAAAATCTTATCGAAATCCATCGCTAAATTTTTTTTTTTTATAAAATGACACGTGGCGCAACGAGAACGATTTAAAAAATCTTATCCGAAATTACAAATAATTTTATTTTGTATTATTTAAACAAACAAAAAAAAGTAATATTTTATTGCCTATTGCCAGGGGGAGGGCTCCAAAGGTGGAGATGCAAATGGCAATTACTGTTCATTAATGGCAGTTACTATTTATTAAAGGCAGTTACTGTTCAATATGGTGGATTGAACAGTGGATTGCCGGGAGGACTCTAAGAGTAGAGTTGCTCTAAGTAAGCGCAAGTCTGCATCACAAGTATTTAAAAAAGAGGGGCTAGCTTTTAGTTGTCTGCCATCGCATTTAAGGCACAGAATATCAAATGCGCATGCAGTTTTGATTTAAGTATATGCAGTTTTTAACAAATCAGGCTGAAACTTAACATCACGAGGTGACTTCGATTCTTTTATGCTCACTCTTGGTGAGAAAATATTATTCATGTGCATAACCCTAAAGTGATATAAGATATGAACAATCGATCACCACACACTAAAGGAGCTTCATGTTTTTTTTCAAGCAGTAGGTGCACGAAATATCTTTATATATAAGGACTGGTGCGTGGACCATGGGTGACATTTATATATTCTTTAGTTCAAATCAACCAAAAAACAAATACAACAAAAAATATGAAAAAGTTAAAGATTTTCACTATGAAACTAATTGGTTATATGAGAAGTAGCTCAATCTTTTATAAGATTTTGCATAATTTGGTCTCTCGCCAAAGTGGGACTATGCCCTCACATTCTTGCACGGCCCCTCGCGTATTTTGAAGACTAACACGCGGACAACACAAATTGGTTAGCAAAACCAGTCCACTCAAGAAGGATAATAATTAAACCAAACCATCTATTACATGGAGCTACATATGCACCCATTGCTTCAAATTTTTGTATTTATTTGATATACATGCATGCATTGCTTGCCACTTCAGCAATATGTGGACTAAAATTGACTCTTTTATAATAGGGTAAATTATAAAAGTGCTCAAATGATAAAGTTGATAATTTAACACTGCGCTAATTAACTAGTTATATAGATTCATTCCATAATATTTCTTATAATATGAATCAATCAATTTTTCAAATTATCATTGAAAGATCGTTTTTGTTAAAGTTTGAATCAAATCGGAAACTATTTGGTTATTTAACCGTGAAATGATAAATAGATGAACACAATCTATAATAAAATAATAACAATAATAAATAAAAGTTAAAAGACTTTAGATTTAAACGATTTTTATAGGAATAATTTTTTAATGATGACTAAACTTAAAAATAAACAATTTGAATCATGAAACTACGTTATTAAATAAAAATATAAACGAATAATTAACGATGTATTTAGTTATTAACTAATTATCGCTTGAGCACTGTGAATGCGTATTGTTCTCATTCCCGTCTGCGCATGCTTATTTCTCGTCTTCTTCTAGCTCTTTTTTTTCTGTTCTCTCTAAAAATTTCTTTTGAATTAAATATTAAGGACAAAAGGAAGTGCATGCCGTGCAAGAATGGAACATTGGTCCAAGGAACAAATGCCAAAAACATCTTCTTAGCACGACAAGTGGCAGCCTCTGTGACATGAGATATGAAATGTAGCAGAATATAATCTATAAAATTTATATTTACAACCATGCATCGAGAATTTATGCACATTTTTATATATTTAGTAACATGTGTGTGTGTTTTTATTTGTAAATTTTAGTATTGATGTTCTATGACTGGCTAGTGTTTGGTTGATTGGAAAAAGAACAGGAGTGGTGGGTGCTTCATTTGTAGCCATCAGAACAAACACCTGAGGCAGTCTTGATGAAGATGCATGGAACTTGGCATATTACCACTTTTTGTTTTTCTTAAGAGAATTAGGCATCTAATCTCTTCACCTAGCTATTATTATAGCTGAATAGCATATCTGAATCTTGCTACGTTGCTCTGTTATATGCCCCAAGAATAAATCTCAATAAGCTATCATTTTACTGTTGACTTGTATTAGGATTCCTACAATTGTGGGATTCCTACCGTATTTGGTTTTCTAGTTTAGAATGTAATTATTATTTCCTGTATTATGATAGGATTGTATATGGTTGTATATATCCCTTTGAATGAATGAGATGAATCAATATCATTGAAAAACATTCTTTCTTCTTTTACCCTGTGATCTACACTTTGTATACTGTAAATTATTTCTCTAATATATAGACCAGATGTATAAATACAAGTACATTTTTCGCTTCTATTTAAAAAAATCTACTACACAAAATGATGCAAAAATGTAATCTTCCTAGATTGGTCGCGATAAAATGGGAGCTTCGAATTGCAAGATTGGTCAGGTTCATCCTTCTTGGTAGTTAATTTTGGTGATTGCCTAATAATTTTGGGTTAATCTGGGTTGGTTTTTCAAGCTTAAAACATGAACATGGAAGTTTTTGATCCCACATCAACAGATTTTGGGGGTAGGCGAGGATCTAACTGCGAGTGGTATAACGATGAAATACATATTAAAAATGCACATTTAAATTACATATCATAATAAGAGTCATTAAATTGTTTTGATCCAATGAGATCTAACAACTCTTTTTGTATTTGATGTGCATTAGAAAAGGAGAACTGCTGAAGAGATTCTCTTAAAAGTGAGATTCTCTATAGACTCTAAATCACCTTATGTTTTTGGCACAATAATTATAATTTTGGTACGAAAAGTATCGTTAAAATGTGAAGTAACTAAAAGTTCACAAAGAATCTTCTCAACATTTACCCTATAAAAACTCAGTGGTTTGACTTTCTCTTGCTTTTTATGGGCTCACTCCTCAAGCTGAAACATACAAATTGGGTTTGGTAGTAGCCCACTTTTCGATGATTATATATAAAGTAGAAGTCCACATTTTGGGTTTGGTCTCATGGCCCAATAAAATTTCATTTATATTGTCATAAATTTAGAAAGTTACCTATTTATATAAAATGAAATGAATACGTTTATTAAGAAATATATGGCATGGCAGCCTTTTTTTTTTTGTCAAACATTTGTTTATTGAAACTACTCATTTATACAGAGAAAAATTTCCTAGCTAACGTCTGTAAATGTAATGTGATCTGTTAACTTTTGAAGTGGCTTAGTGGTTGGTTGGGGGAGTTTCAAGTTGATTTTCTACATGGTACGCCTTGAGTTTGACCTTTAGTGTTGTCTAAATCACATGATGATGGTTAAAATAAACTAAAATATCTTTGTGGGTTTTTCCGACTCCCGTGCCGAAACAACCAACCAATCCCTTTTTATTTTAAAAGAATAAATATAATCTACCTCAGCACCATGGAACATGAAAGAAAAATGTTTTTTTTGGTCAAATCTGAAAACAATGTAAAATATAATGATAAAGTCAACCCCTGACAGCTTTTGGTGATTGGTGCTATGTCACTATGATTGAATCGAAATTCCGAAAAAACTTATGTGATCATGTCATGTTATTATGTCCCAACCCCTAACCCCAAAACGAGACTTTTTATTAGATGTTGATACTACGGTCCCATTCCTATTAACAAATCGGCCCCAATATAATCTACCTACGTCATTTCACAAAATCGAATAATAATTAACAAAACACTAGTTTATATGAAACGATTTTATCGTCACTTAAAAATTTATTATACTAAAGCAATGATATGAATATTTTTTTCATATTTAAACAGAACCTCACCAACACAGAGAATAATAATATGAACTAGTCTATACCTTGCTCTCTATGTAAACCCAAGCAAGGCATGAGGAAATCCCCAACAAAAGTCACGTGCTTTCAGAAAAAGCCGACTTCTTTCCCCCCACCCGCGCAGCTGCCACAACAGCTATTCCACAACCGCGGCAATTCCTCCCGGCAAATTGCATTCAATTGGTTTCTCTTCTGGGCGTTTTGACCCAAAAACTGATCTGGGTCGCCTTCAAATTCATCAAATTTCCACTATTTACAGCCCGAATTGCTTCCAGAACCGGTCTTCGTCCTATAATCTGATCTGGGTCGTCTTCAAAATCACAAATTTCCAACACCAACGGCCTCAATTGCTTTAAAAATTTGATTGTTTGGCCGATAATTGAATCTCGTTCTGCGACCCAGAACCATGGTTTCTGTGTCGAATTCAGTGTTGTTTCCTCTGGCGACATCCAGCGGCTTCACATCCGATGGTTTTTCTCGGTCCGTTAGATTTGCAAGGACGATCAATTGTAGTAGTGACAAGCAAAGGGGAGAGCAAAGAAACGTTTTGTGTGCTTGTATGGAACCTCCCCCCAAACTGCGGAGCGATGAATCCTTTGCAGCTAAATTCGAGGTAAGCCTCAGACAACCTTTGAAGAAGTCATTTTTTTGTCTTTGAATAACTCATGTTTTTTCTTAATCCATGTACTAAAGCAACCATTTTGTATGCTTACCCTTCTATTGACACCTACATTTATTGTTATTTGACAAATCTTTGTGTTGTGGTTTTGTCTACCGATTTGATATTTCTTATCGTTTTTCGTAGTTTTCATTTGTCTTATGTAATGTGCTACTTTACTATTGAGATATGGTATTAGCTTTATTGCTTACTGTTAGGAAAAATGCCGGTCGTTTCTGACCTGGTGGCTTTGTAAACCCCGCATTTCCACTTGGTCCTGGATTCGACAGGCCTTGACAAGTTGCAATTCGGAAAACTTGCATTGTGTTTTTATCACTGTGTTGGATTCCATTGGACACATGAAATGCGTAATTTGATGTTTGTAGTAGCGGAAGTCAATTCAGATCAATAAACGGTAGCTGTGGCTGACAGGGTTTTTCTGATCAGGATTCATTTAAATCAGAGGATTTAAGTACAGTTTGGGAGCCCGAGGATGACTCTGATGTTCTAATCGAGTGTAGAGGCGTCTACAAATCGTTTGGCGAGAAGCATATATTGAGAGGTGTGAGCTTCAAGGTGAATCTAATTCATATTATATAAGTCCTTTCAGTTGTTTTAAGAATTTATATGCATTGGTCCTATGTGGAGGTAGCATACGTTTGAACTTTGCCATTGTCCTGTGACTGATAGTTCCTGATCAAGCGTTTCGAAAGTTAACTTCTTTAGCTTGAACCTTTGTCTTTTGAAGACTAGTGATTTACTTTAGAGGAGGAATTCACTGCTTTCTTTACCCCGGGAACTAAATATGTTCCGTAAAGAAGAGGAGTCAAGTCTCTATTTGGCTTATGAGTTACACAGTAGATTGTTATCCTTACAAAAGGCAGTTTGGGTTTTTCTTCAATTCAACAGTCTGGGAAAGCGTTGCGATGGGATTTCTAGAACGATAGAAACAAGAATGCTACTCTTTTTTAAGGATGGGAATGGTGTTGTTTAGGACTGTTTTCTTCTTTCTTAACCTGTGTATTGTTTTCTATAATATTGTTCTTTAACATAGAATGTGCTACTGGTCTTCCTTTCACTACTTTGTGCTTTCTTATATTTTCAATATAATTTCTGTTTCTAATAAAAGAAATTATTGGTCATTGGTGGATTCATTTATAGATTAGGCATGGCGAAGCTGTTGGAATAATTGGGCCTTCTGGCACTGGAAAATCTACAGTTCTGAAGATTATGGCAGGGCTTCTTGCTCCTGACAAGGTTGATAGTTAAGCTGGTTTTCATATTATGCTAACCCTTGTTGCATTAACTTGTGTTTAGATTTTAATGAGCTTCCATGAGTTAGTTATTGTTCTCTGATATAGATTTGTCCATTGTGTAACGAGCAGGGAGAGGTGTACATTCGAGGTCGAAAGAGAGTTGGTTTGATCAGCGATGATGAGATATCTGGTCTTCGAATTGGATTGGTAAACTTCACTGTTATGCTAGGGTTATCTATTTTTTTCTGGTTCACTTATATCCAAACAAAAAATATATATCTTTTAATGCATTACTATCTAACAGGTGTTTCAGAGCGCTGCACTATTTGATTCTTTGACTGTTCGTGAAAATGTTGGTTTCCTTCTGTAAGTCAGCTTTAAATTCTTTGTGCATTCTTTTGCACTGTTAGGAGTGATAGTGTAGGTTTCAATAGAACATGCTAAAGTATAATTCATGTTGTTAATTGATTAGGTATGAAAATTCGAGCATGCCCGAGGATCAAATTTCAAAGCTTGTGACTGAGAGCTTGGCCGCAGTCGGGTTAAAGGTATATGCTTAAAATGTCAATTTATTAGTCTGCAAAACCTTCCTCAACTTAACCTCCCACGCTCGGCAACACCACATGTAATTTTTTTCACTAAGATAATTTCTGAGCATCTTCTCACCCTCGCCATCAACTGTCTTCTAATGATCCTGTTAGTATGGGATGTAATGTTTTGATATCACTGCTCGGCGTGCTCGCCAACTAACCCCACCACCACTGCCAAGAAAAAAAATAGAAAAGAGTTCGACTCTGACTTTTAAGTTTGTTTGAATCAATCTTGGGTGTTTGTTTAGGGAGTTGAGGATCGATTACCTTCGGAGCTGTCTGGTGGAATGAAGAAACGAGTTGCTCTGGCTCGATCCATAATTTATGATACCACAAAGGAGGCGATAGAGCCAGAGGTATTTTGAGAAGATGATAGCTTTGTTGTGTTCTTTGTTTAATTAGTTTCCTTAGATAATGTTTGCATAACTGTAGAATGTTTCGCGAGTCGTGATTCCCATTGCATTCCTTCATAGTCACACATATCATTAGTATCATGCGAGTTTAGTATGTAATTGTGTACTGTGTTCCTCGCGAGTCCTGACAGTCTTCGACACCCTTCAACAGGTGCTCTTATATGATGAGCCAACAGCTGGACTTGATCCTATTGCTTCTACTGTGGTAGAAGACCTCATCCGCTCTGTACATACAAAAGGTCGGGATGCAATCAAGAAACCTGGGCAGATCGCATCTTATGTTGTTGTTACTCACCAACATAGTACCATCAGACGAGCTGTTGACAGGTTACGTGCCCCATCCAAATTGTCATGTCATTATTGAACAGTTGCGTTGATTGTTTAGTACGTGTTTTAAACAAAGTATATACAAATTCAACATGTATAGGTTGTTGTTTCTCTACGAGGGCAAGATAGTATGGCAAGGAATGACTCATGAATTCTTAAACTCAACAAATCCAATCGTTCAACAGGTAATGACCATTTTGGTCCCTGCAATGAATCATGATCTTAAGACCGAGTACTTACCTTTTCTGTGGGTGTTGTTTTCAGTTTGCTTCCGGGAGCTTGGACGGCCCGATTAAATATTAGAACTCGTTCTTGGTCTGTATATTACACGGCACGTAGTCCTTGAGGAGAATGCTGGGAAATGGATCAGATAGGTGCTCTGCCTCCTTTCTTATACTTCATTGCAGTGGTTTGGAGCTCATGCCAACAATTCTCAGTGACTAACAAAAATCGTATGCCAATGAATCTTTAGGCGTGCATCTGAGTTAAGAGAGCCATCTTCTGAATTGGACATGGCAAAAAGGTGTCGCGATCGGGCGCGGATGTTTTGCTCGTTCTTATTTACGACGAATAACTTTCTTACTCTGTTAGTCTTGAATTTTTGAGTTCCGGCACCTGTTTTCGGCCCCGTTGTTAGAGAAAATGCATTCAAAACTGAAGAATAATATGTAGTTGATGTTATGGCATATTATTATGAGCATTCTGAGTGCCAACAGCTAAGTTCTATGTCAGCAAAACATGGAAGAACAAACTCATCCATTAGAAAGGAGTAAATAAAATTTACAGCTTATTGTTGTCATCGACATCTACACGTAACATTACGCTACGCTTTTGTCTGGAGAATGTAATTTCGTGCTCGAGGTGAGCAAAAGAGGGCTGCTCCTGTAAAGTAGAAACTGAGGAAAGCACTTAGACAAAAAACCCAAACAGAAATCCGCCCCTCAACCTCTTCCCCTTCGAATGCCTTCCCAGGCACCACGGGGAGGCTTGCCGGGTCACACCCTCCATCAGAGGACTCCAAACACAAATCTGGATTTCCAGCAAATGCTCCTGGGAACCTCCAATATCCTTGCTGCTTCGTAACAAATCCAGAGAAGCAGTTATATGACAAATCCAGAAGAGTCAGGTCCTGAAGGCTGGAAATGTTTCCGGGAATATGACCTGACAACGAATTGTGCGATATATCTAAGGCTCTTAAACTCCACATCTTCTCTACATCTGGAACATGACCACGAAGAAAATTTCGTGACAAGTTTAGGAATTGCAAACCACGTAATGTAAATAGTCCCCCTGGAATCTCCCCATCTAGCACATTATTAGAGAAATCGATTCCCACCATCGAAGATAGTACATAATTGAAGCTTAATTCAGTGCTAGTAGTGACAACAATCAAAACTTTTGTATCCGCACAGTGCGTTGTACCAAATGGTTCTCTCTGCATTTTACCAAGCTCTCCATTGCTAAAATTTTTGCTCATGTTAAAGTTGGCATCCGGTATGAAGCCCGAAAATTTGTTTCCTGAGAAATCCATCATTCTGATAGCCGGAAAAGTAAAGAGCCAGCTGGGCAGATTTCCGTTAAATTCATTCTGAGCTAGTGACAGATACCTGAGGTTTGACCATTTGGTGATTGCATCACTCAAGGTTCCGGAGAGATTGTTGGAGCTGAAATCTACAATCTCCAGAGATTTACAGCCTGCTAAAGTAAGCGGGATGTCACCAGATATCTTGTTGTTGCTAATATCCAGTATCTTCAAGCTGTCCAATGCATCAAGTTCTGGTTGAATCTCACCTGAAAGATTGTTGTTGTTGAGTATCAATGCAAGCAGCTGAAAACATCCGACAATGTTCAACGGAATTGAGCCTGATAGAGAGTTGTGCGAGAGATCAATCACTTGGAGGTAAGTCAGATTTCCAATCCTCGCCGGAATCTCCCCCACAAGAAGATTGTATGACAGAAACAGGGCCTGCAAGCTTTTCAGTTCGGTAATCTTCAATGGGATTTCACCAGAGAAATTGTTGTGAGACAGATCAAGAAGAACAAGCCCGGATTTATCTGTTGTCTCTGCAATCTTGCTCGGAAGAGGGCCAGACAACTCATTGTTACTCAAGTCCAAGACAAGAAGCTTCTCCGAAAACACAAGCCTCGGAGATATGTCATAAGTCAAGTGGTTGAATGAAAGGTTCAGATGATTCAAACCTTGAAGCGAAGCAATACATGTCGGCATTCCTCCCACAACAGAATTGTTAGCCAGATTCAAAACTCTAAGAGACTGAACACAAGCAGAGAAACAAGGCAAAGTACCGGAAAACTGATTCGATCCAAGATTGAGAAAGACCAAAGACTGGTGAAAGTCACTCAAAATACCAGATAAATTATTGTTCCCAAGATCTAAATACTTCAAAGATTTCGAGTATAACACGCTTTCAGGAATCTCCCCATGAAACGAATTAAACCCAATATCTAGTTTCTCCAACCGAGCCGAGAAGTTACCAACCCACCAAGGAATAAGCCCTCCCAAATCGTTGTTACCATTCAAAACAAGTTCTCTCAGCTGCCTAAGCTTCATGAGTGTATCGGGCACAATCCCCTGAAACCTATTGTGATCGAGATGCAGGGTTTTGAGACTGCGCAAAGAACCGAAACACAACGGGATTGGGGAGGTAAAGTTGTTTTCAGACAAAACCAAATGTTCGAGAAATGGAAGTTTGCACAAACTGGGGTGAATTTGGCCAGACAAGTTCATGTTGGTCAAGTTAACCGAAACCACTCTGCCGGTCTGGTTTTCGCAGGTGATTCCGGTCCAGTTGGTACAATTAGAGCCAACCCAGCTGGACAAGCTCTGGCTAGGGTCTTGGACCCATGACCTAAACAGCAAGACTGAGTCTTTGTCTTGTGGATAAAGATCAACACACTGAGAAAGGTTTGAGCATACAAGCAGTAAGAATACCAGTAGCAGTACACGTAATTTAAGAGGGTTACAGGGGCAAAAACCTGAAACCCATTTGTGCTCCATGGCTTAAAAATAGAGGGTTTTCAGAGGGGTTGAAGAACAGCAGCAGCTGTAAATTAAGGCAATAACAAGGATGAAAAGCTACAGACCATCTTCCCCAATATGGATTGGAAGCAAAATATTGGACAAGCTGAAGAAAAAGCTCAGTGGCAGTAGCTATAAATTAGACCTACCACAGGGGTAAAAGCAGAAAAACCCCATCTTGAAGAGATGGATGAGAAGCAAAATCTTTGGCCAATTAGAAAAACAAGAATGCAAAGTGATAACTGATTAGTGCAGAGAGAGAGAGAGAGAGAGAGAGAGAGAGAGGCTTACAGGTGAAAATGGAGCAAAATGCAGTGAGGAAGAAGCAAACAGGAATATGGAATGTGGAAAAAGGAGGCCATTAAAGCTTCTTTCCCTTTGCTTTTTGATTAAATTATATATTTATTTTCTTTTTAAGTGAGAGTGTGAGCCCAGTTGTGTGGGCTGGTAATGGAGTGAGAGACCTGTAAATTGGATCCCATACTACTTTGGGCTCAGTTACCAATATACTAGAGGAAACAAAAGAACAGAAAAATCAAATTCAATTTAACGGTAAATTTGAGTTAAGTGAGTTTTTGTGTATATCACTTAAATCACTTCCTTATTTTGAATGTTTTATAATAGAATACCATTTTGTTGAAAATGAAAATTTCATTTTGACAAACATGAGCATAACCACATTGTATCAAACGTGCTTTCTCAATCCATTCGAGTTCGAATTCTCATTTCCATAATTTAGAGTAAATTGAAGTAGAACATTGTTGTCACTATAACTACAACCTGTTGGCACATGCCCACTATCCAAGTAAGAAATTTTAAGCTCGACTCGCATCAATATTTAAATAGGAAGTATCAGGTTTGATTCTCATATAAAAACATTTTAAACCTAGTTTGTACGTTTGGCCATGTTATACCTGTGTGTACATTTCTATTTACTGACAAACAGATGAGAAGAAAGAAGAAAGGCTGTTGAAGATTCTGAGTCAACTCCGACTTGGAGAAGATGAAAAGGCTGTTGAAGACTCTCTGACTCAACCCAACACTTCAATTTCAAAGAAGAAGAAGAATCAGAAAGAAGAAAAGGCTGTTGAAGACTGTCTTAGTCGAAGCCAACTTGAAGAAGAAGAAGAAGAAGAAGAAGAAGAAGAAGAAGAAAGGGCTGTTGAAGGTCCTCCAACTCAACTCAATATGTATAATTGCATATTTTGTCGGACTGAGAAATGCCGCCATGATTATAAGCTTTGTCCAGTTTGCAGTAAGGGATCGCCACCCTCAAGCATTTTGTGCATACAGGAGGCTTGCGTTATGTAGATATTGTGGAGTGGGAGGTCAACACGCGTACTTTAAGTGCCCGGTGCGGATGCAAAATGAAGCGGAAATGGCTAGCGTACCATCCCACGAGACAATATGATCATCCTGAATTGCTGAGGAATCGGGAAGATTGCATTGCATGCAGCTGTTGCATGATTAAGCTCCTTCGTATCGTATGTCATGTCTAGTCTTTATTTTACTTGAGTTTCAGCACTGTGTTCGTATGCCATGTCTGTCTTGGAATAAGCTCCGTCGTCATGCATGGATGGCGGAGGGATGTATGGATACTTTGTTCAGTTGTTATTTTCTCGTGTTTAATTTGGTTTTGTTTACTTGTACTGCTTGTCTGGGAATAGATATTACTATTAGTCTATTAGCGAGCAGCAGCGCCTGTTGTTTTTGGGATTTCCTACGTGTACAAGAAAACTTGCTCCAATCAAGAACATCATCAATGGTACTGCAGTGTAGTCGAAAATTAGCACCGGGACACCCTGCATACTTACGTTGCCTCCACAACGCTACGACTTGCCACTTCCAGAGCCACTTGGGCACAAGCAGAAGTTGGTTTTTTCTCTTTGGTTTGTGTTGTGTCTATTTGGATGGATGCTTTGTTGACTTGGCGTGATTCCGGACAGAGAATAAGAATGGTTGTGGTAAGCTGGATCAGGATCACAGATCCGTGCGTCGATATTAATTGATCGATATCTAGATGATGATAAAACAAAATAAACAAGAAAACACTTTGAAATGATAAAACCAAATTACCATAAGTTACCAAATGCGCCCATTTCCCTACCTCTTATGAAAGTATAATTGGATCCAGGTCCTCAACGGTAACCACACATTAATTTGATCAAGAGATCCAACCCACGTTTGCCCTTAATAGTAACATTTTTTAAGCTAAAACATTTGTTACACTTGTACATTATTTTTAAATTTTTTTTTATAATTATTAGAAGGAGGGGGGAGAATTTGAGACTATTACAATAATTTAAATGATGACAGAGTTTTGAACCCTAATAGTTGAAATCTAACATTTTATTCACTAATATATTGGACGATATGTATTGTACATTCTATATACTATATACTTTTGTTTTAATATTATTATTGAGAGGATGAAAGAGGAATCCGAAAATGTTACATTAATTCAGAAAGATGGAATGTTTCGAACGGGAGCGCATAGGTAGAAAACCGGTTTTTCAATTTTTTTTTTTTATAAAAAATTATTATTTTTGTTAAGGAAATGGATAGGATCCGAAACTATAACAATAAATTAGGAGAGAAGGAGTTTTGAACCTAATACGCATGAATGGAAACCCAACAGTATATTCACTAAGATATTGGACCACATACGAAATAATTTGAACCCAAAATGCAGTGGATTGAAGAGAAATGTTCTACCCACAAAGGCAATATATCGCTTACCTTCATATAATGAAATGATATACAATGAAATATTACTTTTGTCTACAAGGAAAGTTCAATTTATTGATTAAAAAAGAGAAAAAAAATTTCAATTTAGAAGACATGATCGTGGTCATGAGTTTCACATTAGTTGTAACATATGTACTCTTTTAATACACTTAAGTTTGAATCTTTTCTTTACAATTTAAATTAATTTGAAATAGATATCGTTGCCACTAGAACTACAATCCATTGGTACCTCTCTATCTAAGAGAGAATTTTAAATTCGACTCAAATTAATAGTGAACTTAAATCTAATTATTATTATTAGTTTATTATGTGATTGACCAAAGGTGAATACATACATAAAATATTGTATAAATCATAAATTAATAAAAAAATAATGCTATACTTATTTTATTTTTCATATCATATTTGTATTATCTGTCGAACATAGATAATACCCATTAACATAGATAATACCCATTAACATATGAATCTAGTCTTTGTTAAAAATGTGGTAGGAATGTAGTATAAATTTTTATAAAAATATCATTTTTGTAAATAAAAATCCAATTTGAAAATTCCAACATTCCTGAATTGGAAGTGTTTCATGGTCGACTGATCCACATCGAGCACCACGGTGGGCAACAATGTTAAAGACCAAATCTTTTTGTTTTTGTTTTGTTAAAGACCAAATATTTGACTAAATATGAAGTGTCAATAAAAATCAGATCACCTGCTGTTAGCTAATTAATCATCCACCGAAAAATCAGAATTTCTCTCTGATTCAGTCGTCAATTCTCATCCACATCTCCTCAGAAATCACCAGGATCTGAGAGTTCGGAGAGACACATTTGATGGGCCTTTACCTTCAGCTTCTTCCCCTCCTCCATCAATGGCCAAACCTCCTCCTTTCCCTTCTTCCTTCTCTTTCCTGACCCTTCACAGATTACCCATTACCGGCGTCCACCTCCTCCTCATCTTCCTCCACTCCCTCTTATAACTCTCGTCCTCTCGCCGGTCTTCCCGGTTTCACCTTACGTTTTCCTGCTTGTTTTCCGAGAAAATTTTCTGTCTTGGCCTTTTTCAGGAACCCTTTATCCGATCTAGTTTATATTCGATCTGGGTTCTCTTCGTTTTGTTGTTTTTCTTCTTAGAAAATAGAAATCAAACGCAAAGAAAGTTCCTATCTGTTGGGTTTTCGTCACACAATTTTTACCGGAAAATTTGAAGTGCGATCAAAGAAGCTTGATTTCCCGAGAAAACGAGAGAACTCAGTTTTTTAGTTTGTCCCTTGAGGTAAATTTTCAATTTTTAATGAGTATTTCATTCTAATTGAACAGAAATGGAGAGGTCAGTAGGAGTTTGATTGGTTTTGTTTAATTTTCGAACAGAAATTGGGGAATGGCGTCGGTGTTTCTGTACCATGTTGTGGGTGATCTAACGGTGGGGAAGCCGGAGATGGTGGAGCTGTGCGAGACCGAGACGATGGAGGCGGCCATAAGGGCGATCGGAGAGTCGACGGAATGCGGCATACCGGTGTGGAAGAGGAAATCGCATGTGGGAATGGTCGAAAACAATGAAATGTTGCAGCAGAGGTTTGTGGGAATCCTTAATTCCCTCGACATTGTTGCTTTCTTTGCTAAAAGTGAGTGCCTTGAGGATCATGACAAGGCTTTGAAGACTCCGGTGTCTGATGTTGTTGTTCCGAATAATTCCTTGCTCAAGCAGGTTGATCCTGCCACAAGGTTGGCTACTACTTCTCAATCTTACTACCTTATATCGTGATGCTATGAATTTCTATTGATCTTAAGTGTTGTTTCTACGATTGTTGATCTTGGTGTTCTGTAACTTGAATGGTGTTCTGTGATTCGGTTTTGATATCTTGCACTTTAAGTACTTTGTCGTGATTGGTGTTGTTTCGCTGGCTAATTGTTGTGGGATGATTTCTGTTGGACTCAGTTTGTGATCATACCGATTTAGAGGTTAACTTGTTAGCTTTTCAGTATGAGCATTGTTTAAAAGTCTACGATTTGTTTTCGTATTCCTCCACTAAAGGAGGATTTCCTAAATGTTTTCAGTTTTGTTGGTTAGTTATAGATCTTTGTTCTTCTAGTTCTTTTGCTCATATTGATGCTTGTGTTAGCGTGCTGCTGTCACTATTCCGTTCTCGATGTGACGAGAAATCTGTTTTCTTTTCTACTGCTTCCATCCATCTGTTGATCATTGATTCTTTTGCATTCTGTTGCATACTTTGTCCGTGGCTCCAAATAGTCCTGATCACTAATTAAGATACAGGTTCTGATATCGGCAAAGCAAGGGAATTCCTTGGAAATCTGAAGTTTTAAGAAATCATTCTGTTGGGTATATATGCATCGATTTCCTGACGTCTCAATGAGTTTCTAGCTGTGAAGTTCTGTAGCATTGCTATACGTTTTAGATATACATTGATTAGGGAAAGAAACAAGAAATGATTACTTAAAAGTGAAATATGCATTGTTTCCAATTTTGGATTTCTGTTTCTGCAAGGTTGATAGATGCACTGGAGATGATGAAGCATGGTGTAAAGCGTCTTATTGTTCGAAAGAGTGTGGTATGGAAAGGTATGAGCAAACGTTTCTCTATGATCTATAGTGGTAAATGGCTCAAGAACATAGATGCTAGTGGCAGCAGCAATAACCTTGCTGCCAATCCCAATCGGCCTTCCTCATCTTCCACCAGCAGTACCCGTGACAAGTTTTGCTGTCTCTCAAGAGAAGATGTCATCCGTTTCCTCATTGGTTGCCTAGGTGCCCTAGCACCTCTTCCGCTCTCCTCTATCTCCTCTATTGGAGCAATTAACCCAAACTACCAATTTGTTGAAGCCTCGGCTGCAGCCATTGAAGCCACTAAAAAGCTTCCGGACGACCCTAGTGCAGTAGCTGTTGTCGAGCAGACACAGGATGATGAGTATAAGATCATAGGAGAGATCTCTGCCTCCAAACTATGGAAATGTGATTACTTATCAGCAGCATGGGCCTTAGCTAATCTCTCCGCTGGACAGTTTGTGATGGGAGTTGAGGATAATGTGTCCTCAAGGTCGGAATACAATTTCTCTGTGCATCCCACTGCTGGAAATAATAACCAAGCTAATGGTGGCGGGTCAGCAAGGCCGAAGAAGTTCAGTAGCAGGAGTATAGGGTTCAATCCTGCGAGCCCAAGCTTGGGAGTGAGCAGAAGCATGTATAGGGGCAGAAGTGCACCCTTGACCTGTAGGGTTACGAGTTCATTGGCTGCAGTGATGGCTCAGATGTTGTCTCACAGGGCAACACACGTGTGGGTGACCGAGGATCATAGTGATGATATCGTCGTTGGAGTGGTGGGTTATGCAGATATTATGGCTGCTGTCACCAAACAACCAGCCTCCACAAACCCTGCAACAGGGCGGACAACTGAGGTTGCTGGTAATGACATTCACCATTGAATTCTTCATTCTTTTTCCTTTCTCCGACATACTTCGTACATTGTACTTTCTGCAATTTATGTTTCGTACTTGTGCTGGCCAGAGTCTAAAAATTGGTTTGAGACTGGATTTTGACCGTTTTGTGAAACTTTCTTGCAATAATGAATAATGTATCAAGTGAATTAAATCACTTGTGTTTGATTTTACTCATTGAACAAATGGTATAAATGTAAATGCTATGAAAATCATGATTCACATATTGAAAAAATGCTTATAAGATTCTTAATTTTAATCAATTTGGTAGCCTGATGTTAAGCCTCCTTAGCCATATTGAGTGAAGCACCATATGAAACACATCATACGGCTTCGCCGGTCGGTTCAGCATAAAATGCCTTCTAACCTGCATCACCCTCTTCTGCAACTTCAAGAACTCTGAGTGTGGAACGGCTTTCAGGATCGTCTTAATCTCCGGTATTCTCTTGGGCGGGATTTCGATCGTAAACTTGCTCCAATCAAGAACATCAGCGAAGGGCAATGAATAGTAATCGGAAATGAGGACAGGGACACACCCTGCATACATGGCCTCAACCACTCTAGGGCTAGCAACTTCAGAGCCACTGGGACACAAGCAAAACTTGGTCCGTCCCATAATCTCGTGGTAATTTTGGCCCTTTGGAAGGTACTCATGGACTTGGATTTCATCATCTTTGTCCCTCCAATGCTCAAACAAGAACTTCCTTATGTCTCCATGAGCACCACCGGCGAAGAAGGCCAGGATAGGACGCTTATCGGGGTGTTGGTCCAGGAGCGATGGGCCAAGAGTGTGCTCCGGTATATTGTATTCCGGTAATGAGACGTCTCTCTTGGGCTGGAACCCTTCTGAGGTATTGGAATTGCAAAGTACTCTTATAAAATTCTTGTAGAAGTCACGGTCGTCGTCTATGATTTCCGGTGCCTGCAAAAACAAAGAAAGATGGATATCAAAACAGAATGGTATGGAACTCCATGCGTAGAAAACCGAAGGGAATGAACAGATGATGGCTGGTGCCTTGTTTTTCTTCCTTGACAACACCAAATGTAACGAGACATTCCTCGGTGCATGCAAATCACAGTATGACACATACAATCACGCCTATCGGGCTGTGATTTGTCTGCAACGACGAATGCCACGTTCTTTTCTTTCCGAATTGGCTCAAAGAAGATATAGTACCCAATCATGACAAGAGAGCATGAAATGGTCAGCTCCACTGCTCCTATTCCAGTAGGGGTATTTCTGCGCAACCACGTTGATGTAATCGGTGACGATTCGAACCAGTCGACCGTGAAATGTGTAGGGGTTAGGCCGGTCGTACAAGAAATCAGCTATCCTCTTCACACTCACAGGGACAAAGAAGGAATGGGCCTCGTCGTGATGTCGGGCCAAAAATGGGCTTTTGCCACTACTGTCCAGCTCATCGATGAAATGGCCTTCAATAGAGTAGATGTAGGACATAGGCCCATTGTGAAACATGGGTATCTCCCCTTCCTTGTAGGCCCATATCTTGAATCTTTTCACCATCTCTATGTGACTCCTGCTCATCCAAAATTATCCAAATGAAATTACTTTTGCATATATTTCAGACTGTAAATTGCAGCAAAGAAGAACGAATCTCACATATAAAAATTAGTGAGATTTCTTTTACCTGGAAAATAAAGTAGTACACGATATGTTATAACAGTAATGCACGATATGGTAAATAATTACTACTAAAATATATTTTCAACGTTCCTCTACTTTTATGATGACACAAAATGTAATGTACTATGTTCCACACATATTAAAAAAATCTATCGAAATCACCGCGTTAATTAATTACATTTATTGTTAACTCTTTTTAAAGAAAATCTAACCCCATTGTAAATGAACGTAGATTACGAATAGAAATTCTACCATACAAACGGAGGTATGTTCAATCCTGAAAATATTTTGAGTGAAAAAGTATCAATGGCTGCGCAAGATAAAGCCAAAGAGCTCCACAATTATTTTGGGATGGTAGTAGTCGCCTATACGCCACCGAAACAAACATGAACCAAAGCAAGTATTTTGTATATGGACAGACCCCAATAATTACAAATTAAAATACTATTAACAATAATGGGAAGATAATAAAGTCTAACAAAAATGAAAGGGATTGCTTTGTTTGGAAGAAAAGTACTGGCACCAAAATTAGCTATGAACAAATCTGCTTTATTGAGGCATCAAAACCAATTAGTCAAAAAAGGTATATTATTCAAAACGCTACCATAAATAAATTAATAAATTATTCATATGCTCACACGTTATATCGTATTAATTAAATTTGTCTACTATTTGTTATAAAAATATTTATATCACCAAGTTTTGGTTGACAAACAGATTTATATTAATAAGTAGCTTTGATAACCAAATGCAGAAGAAAAAGAAACTTAATAAATAAATAAATAAAACTTACTGGTGAAAAGCATAGGGATTTCTGTAGATACTTCCTCTGGGGATGTAAATTTCTTGTCTGTCAGATGTGTAGTTTTTGGTACGAATGGCTTCGCGGATGGCGGCTCTGGCTCTCGCCAACTCCTCTTCAATCTTGCTTGTTGTGCTCCTGTTGCTGCTCTTTTCCTGTTGAATAAAATTATGGGCACAAAAAATGCAGAACCTAAGAAAGGGAAAGAAGTATAGAAGAAAAAAAAAACACCACCAATGAAAAAAAAAACCAGAAATAAAGAAAAATTGAAACTTTATCCGTGTAATTTCATAAAAAGAAAAACCCCAGAAACAAGAAAATGTAAAGGTGGTTACTTGGAGATTGTCTGCAACAGTGGAAGGAGAGGAAGAGGGAGAGGGTGCAGGATTCGGAGTGGCATACTGATATGAGGTTGTGTAATTTCTGATTTGGAGAGGGGCAGATGGGGAAGAATAAGGATTTAAGGGAGTGAAATGGAATTGGTTGAAGGGGGAGAAGGAGAGGAGGAGAAGGAGGAGGAGGAGGAGAAAAGTTAGAGAGAGAAAGTAGGTTGACCGGATTTCAAAGGCTGCCATGCTCTACTACCCTCATAGTAAAACTGCACTACCACGAAGCGTTTTTTCTTATTTTTGTTGAGCGAATCACCAAGTCTCTCTCCCAATTCCCCTCCCTCTCTTATTCCACCAAGTCATCGCACACCGTTTTTCCTTGTCCTTTTTCCTATTACATAACACATAAACACCTCGACACTTGGACAACTTGAATGTCAAAGGTTCACCGGCTTGTATTTCGTGCCAATAAATCTATACTATTATTAAGATAATCCTCCTTGTCAACTTTTTGTTACTTTTTTTTTAATTTTGCCCTCACTTTTGATGCACACTATTGACAAAAAGGTGGGCAAAATAGTAATTTTGTACCTTTTGCCACTTTTTTCCAATTTTGTCCTCACTTTTAATGCACACTATTGACAAAAAAGGAGGGCAAAATAGTAATTTTGTACCTTTGACAAAATGACAATCATATCCCTATTTTACCTTTTTTTTTTTTGAGATAATGACAATCATATACTTATTTTTCCAATTTTACCGTCACTTTTGATACATAATAATTACATAAGATAAAGACTATGCACTTATTAAGAGAAATTGTCCCACCATCATTTTTTTTCATACAGGTAAGTGAAATCATGATGTTTTTTTGATAGTTTGAATGAACTGAAACGGATACGTTTGAGGAGAACGTGGGAGGAGGTGAGGGGTTGAAGAGGCTTTAATTTTGTACCTTTTGACAAAATGACAATCATATCCCTATTTTTCCTATTTTACCCTCATTTTTTTGAGAAAATGACAATCTGTTTGGACCCGATTTTACACTATCGGCCCGAGTAATCGAGGTCGTTGAATAAGCAGAATTTTAGACCGTTGAATGACAAAGTGGTTGAAATGATTTTAAATTATTATTGAGAAATAATGTTGTGGTTTTAATCATGATATTATCTCTTAGTAACATATTAAATTATTTAAACCTAATATTTGTCTAAATCCCAATTGATTTGAGCATATGGAATATTGGGTTATGCACGGCATCAGATTATGAAGCATGCAGGATGGGATGATTGTTATACAACTACAAATGGATTGATGCATGCATGGATAGATTCTGAAAAAGCCTACGAGTTAGAGTTTCAGTTGGACTCTACAAAGTTATCAGGCCGTGTCATGCAAAAGACAGCCACTATAAATACAAAGTTGCACACAACATAAATGCCATCTCCAATTCAACACACAAACTGCCATGCGGAAACTCTCGCTCTACATGAAACCTCTCAATAATTTTGAGATTTTTATTTTCTTTTTCCGCCAACACATCTTCAGTTTGGATAAACAGCATTGTGAAGGCAATCGGTGACATCTTCAGTTTGGATAAACAACACTGTTGCCGAAGAATCAGCCGACTGCGGAGCACCTTCAGTTTGGATAAACAGCACTGCGTCGAGGCTGACTGATTACCTATCGGTTGAGAAGGATTTTCAAGTCCTTGTTGGCATAGGTCATCTCATTAGCCTGCTCGACGAAGTGAGGTGTTACAGATTACTGAGCTCGGCACATTGAACGTCGAGTTGTTTTATGATTGGATATTCACAAGTAAGTTTTAGGGTTCGGCATTTTGACGGCCGAACTACATTTACCATCAAAACATAAATCTCTTTTGAGTACTTGTGTCCGTATAGTTTGGTACCAGTTCGACGTGCTTATACTCTTACGAATATAATCACCATGATCGAACCCGGCGCCGACGACCCGTGAACTTTGCAAGACTAGCAGCCTTGTCTTCAGGCTCTAGAACCCAAAGGCCGAGACGTGTTCCTTCCTCGGCCGCAGTCGCAAGATCGAGAAGTTAGCAGCGTGCCCAACGCCACATCAACACATTTTACTCTCCGGCCAAGCTCGGCCGACGAGTTGGCACGCCCCGGACACAACCGAAGGACGTAGTTAGCTTATTAATTACTCGGTATGCGCGCCACGCAGGCTTTGTAGTTTTTAGGGTCAACACAATCATATACCTATTTTTCCTATGACAAAACAATAATTATGTAATATTAAGACAAAATATGCACTTATTAAGAGAAATTGTTCACACACACAAATTGTGTGCTCTCTGCTAGTATGTAGAAAGAAAACTAACACATGTTTTTGTATTATTGGCAAGAACGTCATTTGAAGGTGAACTCATGTTATACAAGTCATTCTTTAATACTAGCCACTTGGAAAGTTAGAGTATCTTTATTGAAGAGATACACATTTAAGGTCTCAGTTAAATTTCCCCTTTTGATGAGCACGAAGTAAATTTGAGATCCCAGTTAAATTCTTTTCTTGGTGGAAGTTATGTAAATTTGAGATCTCTGTTATATTTCCTTCTTTGATTAGCGACCAACAAAATGTAAATGTAACTTTTTATTTACATCTTTTGTTCAAAAATGAATATTTTACATCTTTCTACTAAAGAATTTTTCGTCCAACAGAAAATATAGAATACATATTTCAAGTGGCCCTACTCAAGTTTCATTCGGTGAGACGAAAAATTGATCGACTCCACCGCTCCCATTCCAATAAGGTTATTTGTTTGCTACAAACTGGTCGGTGAAGATTCCATCCGGTCGATGAAAAAAAGGTCTGGCGGTGAGGTTTTTACTGGAAGTCAGTGATGTTGGACACGCTCAACGCAAGAAGAATGCGTGCATGGCCCTCATCAGGATGTTGCATTGCATCTCAAATATAAACTGCCAATTTATGGAGTAGATGGTGGTGGTGGGACAGTGGGACTGGGACAATTGTGGGTCAATGGTAAATTTCCTCCATGTGACTCTTATTTTAACCCAAGGTAACATCACATATTTAGTTGGTAAACAACCACACCTCGGGTTTAGGGTTAAACATCACATATTTATAAGGCAAAAGGAAAAATCTTACAAAACCATTAATTTTATTTTTGGTTAAATTGGATGGTATTCATTCTGAATCTTCTTAGCCATAGGTTATTATGACGGTGCTCGATTAGTTTTGGTCATCGTTGTGGTGTTCCAATTAAATCGATGATACATCTTGCTCTAGCTTGCTCCTGTATTGAGCAAGCACGACATACATCTTGTTTTTCCATTGCCTGAATTGTGCGTACATCTTGTTTTTCCATTGACCATGAGGCTCCTACCTACTCGATGCAAGAGCAAGCTGGGGCAAGAGCTAAATTGGACGATAAAATAGAAGGATAGGAATGGTTGGTCAAATCTGATTTGGAATCGTACATATGGTCTACAACATTCAACTTTTGAGTGCATCATAGTGAGTTTAATAAAATATCGTATATATCTGAAGATTCTAAATTCAGTGATGAACCCATCATATATAGTGAGTTTTGTCTCACGCTAAAAAAAAATATTGATCAGAAACTTTACAAGATGCCGAGATGCTCAAAACCGATCTGGTAACCGAATGTTGAGCCTTCTAAGCCACACCGAGTGGAGCACCATGTGAAATACGTCGTAGGGCTTAGCTGGTCGGTTGAGCTCAAAATGCCTTCTTACTTGCATCACCCTTTTCTGCAATTTCAAGTACTTTGAGTATGGAACAGCTTTCAGTATTGTCTTGATTTCTGATATTCTCTTGGGCGGAATTTGTATCGAAAACTTTCTCCAATCAAGAACATCATCAAATGGTACTGCATAGTAGTTAGAAATCAACACCGGGACACACCCTGCATACATTGCCTCCACAACTCTAGGACTTGCCACTTCAGACCCACTTGGGCACAAGCAGAACTTGGTTTGTCCCATTAGTTTGTGGTAGTTCAGGTCCTTAGGGAGCTTTTCGTAAACTCGAACTTCATCATCTTTTTCCTTCCAATGCTCAAACAAAATGCTCCTGATGTCTCCATGAGCAGCACCGGCAAAGAAGGCAAGGAGTGGACGCTTATCTGGGGGTTCTCCGAAGCGGGGCGGCCCAAGGTCAAAGGCTTTTAGGTTATATTCCTGCAATGAGACGTCTCTAGTAGGCTTGAATCCTTCAGAGGTGTTTGCGTTGCATAACACCTTAATGAGATTCTTGTAGGGTCTCGGGTCATCGCGTGAGATAATTGGTGCCTGAAAAATCAAATACATAATAGTTGAGCAACGATATATATATTTTTAGGATAATTTGGATGCGGTCCCTAGTCCTTAACACTATTTGACTAAGAGACCTTAATGGTATTCAAAGTTTGATCAAAGTCCCTTGACTTTGTACACCTCATTATATCACTACTACAATATTAGCTTTAGGTGGCGGATTTAGAAAAATAATGTCGGATAAATTATATCCGACACATTATTTAATTACTGGCGGATATTATAAAATTACTGTCGGTTATATCCGACATAAATTCCTGGCAGATATTATAAAAATATAACCGACAGTATTTTTGAATTTAAAAAAAAAAAAATTTTGACATATTCTGGCGGTTTTTAAATTACTAGTGACGGTTTTTATGTTAATGGTGGCGGTTATAACCGACAGAAATTGATTATTTTATTATTTTAGTATTATATTTTGGGGGGAATTTAAAATTTTGGGGGAAAATTTAAAATTTTCTGGGGGGGAGTGTTGCCGCCATTTTTTTCTGTCGGTTATAACCGACAGTAATGAAAATTTTCTGTCGGTTTTTATTTTAAAAAAATATTTCTGTCGGTTTTAACCGACGGGAATGAAAATTTTTCAAAATAAAACCCCTACATCCTCCTTGCGCCGGTGCTTCTCCCTTCCCTTTTCTCCTGTCCTCATGTTCTTCTCCTTCTCTTCTCTGCTCTCCTCAGTTCGAACACTTGCAACCAAAGTTCATAAACCCTAGCTTTAGCTATCTCGAAGATGTTGCAGGATATGTGGAATGCTCCGCCTGGTTTCAGACCCACCAAGTCTGCTCCTTCCTCTCCGACCAAGCCTCTCGGAGTTTGGAGAACTCGCTTTGTCGGGACGGAGTTGTTTCACGTGATTCACAAAGTCCCGGTAGGCGAAAATCCTTATGTTAAAGCCAAGAATGTTCAGGTAAATAAATCTTCTGTGTCCTTTCAAAATTTGGTTCTCAGAACTTGAATTTTTCTGGTTTTGATTTATGGTTTTTTTTTAATTCATTATTTGATTGATGGGTTTCGAAATTTGAATAGCTGGTGGAGAAGGATCCTGAGAAAGCAATCCTGCTGTTTTGGGCAGCCATTAATTCTGGGAATAGAGTGGATAGTGCTTTGAAGGACATGGCGATTGTGATCTCTCTCTCTCTGTGTCTCTCATATGGGGAACTGTGGAAAACGGTGCCCATTGCTCCGGCGTGATCGAGCTCCGGCGAGGTTTCAGATGGTGAATACAGGATATGGAAAATGCAGAAAGTGATTTTTTTTTTATTAATATATTTTCTGTCGGTTTTATCCGACAGAAAATGCTTTTATTTATTCATTATTAATTCATTCCTGTCGGTTTTATCCGACAGAAATGCGCTTATTTATTTATTATTAATATATTCTATGTCGGTTATATCCGACACAATTTCTGTCGGTTTTTGACTATTTTCTGTCGGAAAATTCATTTCCTGACGCAGGCAATTCTGTCGCTTATTATATCCGTCACTGCAACTATTTTCTGTCTGATTTTGCTTAAAATCCGACAGTAATACATGTTTTTTGTCGGTTTTTAAAACGCCACTAATAACTGGTTTCTTAGTAGTGTATTACTATTTATATTTATATTTTTATAGTTTTGACATTAATTGTTTGATATTTTATGAGATTTATAATCCTATAAATTTAAAATATCTCATTATAATACTATTAGAAACGACTACAATAAAAAAATTCAAACATTTTGATTGAATAAATGGATAAAAATTATGTAACAATAAGAAATAATAAATGGCAAAAGAATGTATGCATAGTGTTAAAAAAATTGGTACATTTCACATATAACAAAGTGGTACATTAATAAAGAAGAATGGGTACATTATAAATAAATTAGGGTACAGTAAAAGATTAAAAAATTATGAGTACAAATGAAATTTTAAAAAATATGGGCGCAAAAAGAAATTAATACATGGGTACAAATTAAAACTAAAAAGAAAATACTACAAATTTTAAAAAAAAAAGTTGCAAGTAAAAAGTGGGTACAAACTAAAAATATAAATATATGATACAAAGTTTAGTCATAAAACATAAATATACCATATGTAATTTTTCTATCATTGATTAATTATACAATGTCACGTGACGGTAAACACATGGGCATAAATACAAATAAAACTTTAAAAAATATGGGCACAAAAAGAAATTAACATATGGGTACAAATTTAAACTGAAAAGAAAATTGGTACAAATTAAAAAAGGTTTGCAAAAAATGTGTGACATCCCACACCGCCCAGGGGAGTGATCCTTAAATGTATATTCTCATCCCTACCTAGCACGAGGCCTTTTGGGAGCTCACTGGCTTCGGGTTCTGTAGGAACTCCGAAGTTAAGCGAGAAGGGGGCCAGAGCACTCCCAGGATGGGTGACCCACTGGGAAGTTGCTCGTGAGTTCCCAAAAACAAAACCGTGAGGGAATGGTAAGCCCAAAGCGGACAATATCGTGCTACGGTGGTGGAGCGGGCCCGGGAAGTGATGCACCCCGGGCTGGGGTGTGACAAATTGGTATCAGAGCCAATCCCTGGCCGGAAGTGTGCCGACGAGGACGTCGGGCCCCTAAGGGGGGTGGATTGTGACATCCCACACCGCCCAGGGGAGTGATCCTTAAATGTATATTCTCATCCCTACCTAGCACGAGGCCTTTTGGGAGCTCACTGGCTTCAGGTTCTGTAGGAACTCCGAAGTTAAGCGAGAAGGGGGCCAGAGCACTCCCAGGATGGGTGACCCACTGGGAAGTTGCTCGTGAGTTCCCAAAAAAACAAAACCGTGAGGGAATAGTAAGCCCAAAGCGGACAATATCATGCTACGGTGGTGGAGCGGGCCCGGGAAGTGATCCGCCCCGGGCCGGGATGTGACAAAATGGGTACAAACTAAAAATAAAAATATATGATAAAAATTTAACCATAAATATAAATATACTAATTGTAACATTTTGAACACTAAATGAATATATTTAGAAATAAAAAATATTTTATTATTGAAATAATTAATGATGTTATTAATACCCAAAGACCTTGATAAAAAATTGAAAAGATATAAGGTTTTAATCAATAGAGTAGTAAAAGGAGGGATGAGATCCTAATTTCTCCTATATTCTTAGATGCAATTTAACAATCAATGTTATCTCATGATAATTATGATACGCTGATCTAATCATGTGCCAATCGAGTTCAAAACCTGCTAACTTTAGTTGTGCTACAAAACCAACGAGTTACTAGGACCGGCAATCAACCAAGTTATCTCAAAGTGCATGAATGTTCTTTTGCTGACTGGCTTGAAAACGGACAAGAGATCCTCTCTGGATCTCACTATCCGAAGCCTAGAGACCAAGCAATCGGAACCATTCAAATTGAATTTGAATTTATATTAACTCATTCGACGGTCACCTCACACAAATTGAAGGTCTCGATCCCTCTTCCACACAATTCAAAAACCCGGATTTCCTGGTCCGGAGAGATTCCATATTCCTTGGCAACAACCTAAACTAACAAATTGTCCAAGTAAGAAAACCAACTAATCTAAATTCAAATGGTTGATTTGTCATTGCAAATCGTTAATAATAATAAATATTAAAGCAAATGAAATGATTGATGATGAATGAATAGTAGCTTACCCAATCATGGCACGAGACAAAGAAATGATCGGCCCCACCACTTCTATTCCAGTAGGGGTATTTATCCGCTACAACAAAAATGTAGTCGGTAAAAGTACGATCCAGCCGATGGAAGAATGTCTCATGGTGAGGCCTGATGAGGAAGTCGGTAATCTTGGACACACTCAATGGCAGGAAGAATGCGTGGGCCTCGTCAGGATGTTGGGCCACAAATGGGCTTGGCCCACTTTCCATCTCGAATATGAACTGCCCTTCTATGGAGTAGATGTATGTGGTGGGCCCATTGTGAACCATTGGTAAATCTCCTTCCTTGTAACACCATATCTTGAACCTCTTCACCATCTCTACGTGACTCCTAATGTATTCCAAAATAATAACATAACAAATTAAATTAGTAAGCAACAACACCACTAAGTTTTTGTAAATGCATATTAACGACTCGTTTGGAATTACTTTTAAAATGACTGAAAGATCTTTTTATAAAAATATTTTTAGAACCAATTTTTAGTAAGAATGCAAGTGAATCCTGAAAAAAACACTCTAAGTGTTTTTGAAACCTAGAAATATTTTTTTTTCTAAAAGTGCTTTCAGTCATTTTAAAAGTACTTCCAAACGACATCTAAATTAGTGGTGTCACTTGATCAAAAATTAAACAGGAATAATGTATCAATCATTGAAATAGAAAAATGAGTGATGAAGAACCTAATTTCTCCATAAATTTACTTACACTTCAAATTAGGGTTATAAAATATGAATATTTAGTAGGATCTCACTTTGACACGCAATTATCTTAAACGAATTACGTATCGACATACATTTAATTTCTTCACGTAACAATGTTTGATTAACTTAAGATGCGTCACAATAACATCGCACGTGTCAGCCAATTGATCAAATTATATACATTCAAACAAATCATATAAAAAATTTGTTTGGTGGAATTAATTAAATCAAAATGGTAAAGACAAAAACATAATTTTTGTGTTCAAATGTAAGATGCCATATGATGACACACATCTTGAAGAAACGGCAAAGGCTAAAAACATAGGTCGAATGGGATGTAGTACGAGCACCACCCAAGAGGAAGCCCACAAGCACATATAAATACAACATAAGCAATAATGCCATTTGTTAGGAAAAACGTGGGGCGCTCCGGAAAGGGAGATTGGGAAAGGGACTTGTTTGGTTCTAAATTCTAACTTGAAAAGAATCAGTGGCCTAACAAAACCACCCATTGGAATTATATTAACACAACCGAATATGATAGCTGATGGATTTGTTACTCTAAGACATAAATATGACCATTTTTGTGTGTTGATCTGCAAATATTCGTGTTGATGTCATTTCTCGGTTACATTGAAAAAATTCGTCAATGATCTTATCTAAACTATCTATTAACAAACTAATATATTAGTCAATAAGGTGTTGAGTTTTTACACATACGTTCGGGTTCGAAATTCTCCCTCACTTAAATTATTATAATAGTTTTAAACTCTCCCCCTCCCCCTAATAATAGGGGTTAAAAAAAACGCTTTGTCAACAAAAAAAAGGTGAAAAAATTAAATTAATCATGTCAACAAAGCTAAAGAAAAATAACCAAAATAAAATTCATGAGCAATATAGTAAACTAAACACAAATAATTTTACCTTTTTTTTTTCAGAGCTTCACATCCTGGTAACCATGTTAGTTGCTCCAATTTTCTATTTCACATTTTTCTCATAATGAAAAAAACCTTTAGTGACGAGAAATAATTATTCATAAATAGTCACTAAAGATATGAACAACCTCTTTAGTGACGAAAAATCATTTGAAAGTCGTCATAAAAAATTTTTGGAAGCCATTTTATATTTCTTTTTGTAAATTTTATTTTCCTAATTTTAATAAACACATACATAGGATGTGGACAATTGCTAATATGTAATTAATTTCTTGTTTTTAATTAAAGAAAAGCATTTGGCATTATATGGAATAATTAAATTATATCTGCAAAATAATTAGGCTAATTGCATGTCAACTAATTGCCAATCACTCAATGTTGATTAACAAAGGAATAGCTACTCAGTACTACAGTCTGATTGTATTTCTCTTCACTTGGAAGTGAGAGGTCTTAGGTTCGAATCTCGTGGATGGCGAATTCGATACCAAATTAGGTTGCATATTGTGTGGCTTAGCCGAACTCCCCTTCCCCCTCCTTCTAGTGTAAAAATATCGATGTACTTAAAAAAAAAAAAAAAAAAAAAACCCAAAATACAGAATTGAAAAAAAAAATTATAGAGAAAATGAGATTAAAAAAAAAAAAAAAAAAGGACTTAACTGATGAAAGGCATATGGATTTCTGTAGACACTTCCTCTGGGGATGTAAATCTCCTTCCGGTCGGAGGTGACATTCTTTGTGAGAATAGCTTTGCGGATAATCGCTCTTGCTATCCCCAACTCCTCTTCAATCCTCTCCGTTTTGCTCTTCTTCTTCTGGATTTAAACACAAATTAAAATTTACCCACATAATTTTTTTATAAACAAAAAATAATAATAAAACAGTAAAAAAAATGGAAGCTTACGTACTTTGGTAGTAGCGTGACTGAGTTTGGAGGCGGTGGAAGTTGAGGATGGCGCATGGCGGCGGCGAAGCTCGAGCGGTGGCTGGGATGTTGGGGATGGGGAGGGTGCAGGTGCAACAGCATGCAAAGCTGTGGTGTTGAAATTGCGGGTGGTTTGGTGTTGGAAGTTAGAGGGGGAGGAGGAGGAGGTGGGAGAAGAAGAGAAACTGAGAGAGAGATGGTGTCGTTGGTTCAAGGGAGAGAAGAAGATGGCTACGACAAGGAGGAGGAGAAGAATTACAGAGAGTAGATATGGAGAGCGAAAATCCAGGGCTCCTGCCATTTGATAGCTCCAACTCACCTCCTTAATTTATTTAAGATAAGGTAAATGGCCAAATATTAAAAAAAACAAGGTTTCGGTTCGGTTTTGTGTTTGGTCACCGCAGGAATATTGAATAACCTTTTGTTTTGTTTTTCGGCTAGCGGTGTTGCTTTTGTAACGGTTAAAGTATTTTAAAATAATAAAAAGCATTCTGCATCGTTTGAAAATGCAAAAGAATTCTTGAAAATTGGTTCTGAATTATGAAAGCGCTCGAAGTTTTAATAAGTATTTCGACATATTGATAAATGATATTATTTTTTGCTCTTGTTTTCTCCTTATACACTTGTGTATTTGTTTTCATTCATGCATTTTTATTAATTTTTTTAATCACATGACCATAAATAAGAAGAATGCAAAGTGTAAACAAATAAAAAATAATTGTGAAAATTATTAAAAAGTCTATAAATTAAAGTTTCAAACAAGCCCTTAATAATTATATACGACCTCAAGACGTTTGCTGAAAACTGAAAATAATAAAATGAATAAAGGTCCTAGGGGTTGCGTCCTTTTATGTTCTTCAGGACAAAATTGGTCAAAATCAAATCATAAAATAAAGGGAACAAAAAATATTCAAATCGTCTTAGCTCATATATTTCTGTGTTTCTTAATTTATTTCTAATATACTAAAGAGATTTTTTTTTTAAATTTTAAATTCCATGAATATATACACATCATTTTTTTTGTCATATAAATTAATGAGTAAACTCAGTTTTGCGGGTAACACAAGGCCGAAGATGAATGTGAAGAATATTGAAACTGTTCTCGAACCATCACAGGGATTTTGGTCCAACCGCCCATGATCTGGTAAGAACAAAATGAAAAATAATGAAATTCTAAACAAGCCCTTAAATACTATATATGACCTCAAGACTGAAAAGAATAAAATTGATAACGAAAGCTAGGGACAAGGTCCTCTTCGGATGCTTGGGACCAACCAATCTAGCCGTTTATATTAGATCTTGCAGTTAAGAACCATGTTTTAATTCTCTTTGCCTTTTTTCTTCCTTGCCCATCCTGTTGTTCTTCGTCTTTCTGATGTTCTTCCTTGCCTATATTTTCTGTACTTTTTTCCTCCTTGCCCATTCCTTGCCCATTCCTTGCCCATTTCTGCAGTTCATTGCCCATTTCTTCTTGCTCGTCGTCTATCTGCTATTCTCCTTCGTAATTTTATATATTTTTAAGGGGAAATTGTTATGATTCACTCCAACAAACATCGAGTTTCTTCTTCCTAGTCCTTTGCCAGGCACAAAACCATATGAAAAACAAAAACCAACATTGACTAACAATAGCTGTTGCTTAAGGATCTGAATTTGATTTTTAAGTCATAGTCATCACAAAGGCTCTTCTTGACAGAGCGACAGATCGAGTACAATCATGAAAACTCTTCTTGCTGCAACAAAAAAGCGACCACAAACAAAAAAGATATATAGAAGGAAAAAAATCAAGAGAGACTGCCGCCGACCCCAAGACTAACGGCCAAGGTCAATGGCGGAGTGATTTTTGCTTTAAGTTTTATCTCTAGATAGCGGCTAGATAATAGTGCGGTTAGGGATGGTATTGGCACGATTACCATACCAATACCCATGTACCAATTACCATACTAAACTTTTGGTATGACAAAATCTATTACCATTACCATGCTTTCGGCATGCCAAATAGTTCGGTTGACATGGTATGGTAATGGTCATTACCACTTTGTTTTGGGCCAAAATTTGATTTTTTTTTCCAACCCAATTTAAGGCCCAAACGTGTTTCGGCCACTCTCTTTGGGCTTCTAAAACTTTTTTATTTAATTATGAGAACTTTATAGGGATTCATTTAAGAAACAAGAAGTAAATAGATTGAAGAATTGCTGAAAGAACCCAACATCCCTAAAAAAAATAGTACAAAGATTCCTAAATTTCATCTCTACATTCTTTAAAATTGTACAAAAATTAACTTGATAGATGAAGCCATGGAGAAAGACATCCCAATTTGATGAAGGAGAAGATGAGATGGATTGCGAAGAGAGAGAGAGAGTTTCCGGAAAGGGAGCAACATAGATGAAGCCGATGGCTAGATGCGTGAAAAGATGAAGAGTCGCAGCACAAGAAGGCTTAGGTTTTTTTATTGGGAAAGTAGAGATTAGAGGGTGAGATGATTGGATAAATGACTAGGAAAAAAATATAAAGTGCATATAATGATAATAATACCTAATTATATATAAATGAATAAATAAATGATATAATATTAATAGTAGTGGTACGATATGGTATACCATTGGTAATGGTTTTGAATACCATTACCGTATCATTACCAATGGTACAAATTTTTTGACACAACTTTGGTATGGTACGGTTGGTAATTTAGTTGGTATGGTAATTTGGCAAAAAATTCTACCCCTAAGTGCGGTTGGGTGTGTGGATAACACCCCCAATTAAATTACCGTGGTATTAACTTATTTGACCCTATAAGAAGAGTGTTTTTTACACTAATTTTCTATTTCTACAGACCTATTATTCATGACTAATGATTGTTAAATTGAATAAACCAGAAGAATCATCAAACATGAATGAATAATTAATCCGGTATAATATGACCCGACCCGACCCGATTTGAAAGCAGCACTACTTTTTTTTTTACCCTAATTCCTGGTATAAAAGGAAAGTAATAATTGATCCCATCTCATTTTTTACCACATCTCTGTCGCTGGAGAGATTTTTCAATGTGACCAAAATACAAGGTGGTACACTATGTGTCAGTATACAAATTGTGGGATATATGTGTTAAAAAGTTAAAAACATAACAAATAAAATTTTTCACCATTTAAAAGTAGTGTACCACTTGTATTCTGATCACAATAAAAAATAAAAAATTTCTCATGCTGCTGCACGCGGATGACTTGTGCTGCTGCTGCTGCTCTTTTCCTGCTGAATAAATTATGGGCACAAAAAATGCAGAACCTGAGAAAGGGAAAGAAGTATAGAAAAAAAAAAACACCTTTAATGAAAAAAAAAGAAAAAAAAAGCCAGAAATAAAGAAAAATTGAAACTTTATCCTAGTGTGTGTGTAATTTCAGAAAAAGAAAAACCCAAGAAACAAGAAAATGTAAAGGTGGTTACTTTGAGATGGTCCGCAACAGTGGAAGGAGAGGGAGAGGGTGCAGGATTAGGAGTGGCATATTTATATGAGATTGTGTAATTTCTGATTTGGAGAGTGGCAGATGGGGAAGAATAAGGATTTAAGGGAGTGAAATGGAATTGGTTGAAGGGGGAGGAGGAGGAGGAGGAAAGTTAGGACTTTAATGTCTCTCTCTCCCCCAATTCCCCACCCTCTCTTATCCTGCCAAGTCATTGCACACCGTTTATCCTTGTTCCTTTTTCCTATTACATCACACGTAAACACCAGACAACTTGAAACTCACAGGCTCACCGTTGCGGTTTTATTTCGTGCCAATAATGTAAGATACGTAGAAAAAAATTAACATACATTTTTGTATTATTGGTAAAAATATCACGTAAAGGTGAATTTATGTCATACAAGTCATTCTCCAGTACTAGTCTTTTGAAAAGTTAGAGCATTTTTATTGAAGAGATACATATTTGAAATCTCACTTAAATTTCTTTCTTTGATTGGAGTAGTGTAAATGTGAGATCTCAGTTAAATTCCTTTTTGGATGGGAGTAATGTAAATTTGAGATTTACATTAAATTTCTTTTTTTGATTGGCAAGACCCACCACCAAAAAATATGCATTAAGTAGTATTTTCGTCTTTCGTTTAAGATGGATATTTTACATGTCTCTAAAAAAAGTAGAATACATATTTCAAATGGCCATACTCAAGTTTCAGTCGGTGAGACGAAAAAATGATCGACTCCACCGCTCCTATTCCAGTAAGAGTATTAGTTTGCTTGTTGCTACAACATAAATATACGTGGTCAGTGAAGATTCGATCGTGTCGAGGAAAAAAGGTCTGGCGGTGAGGTTTTTACTGGAAGTCAGTGATCTTGGACACACTCAACGCAAGAAGAATGCTTGCATGGCCCTCATCAGAGGATGTTGCATTGCATTGCTTCTCAAATATAAACTGCCCATCGATGGAGTAGACGGTGGTGGTGGGACCGTGGGACAGTCGTGGGTCAATGGTATATTTGCTCTATGTGACTCTATTTTAATCCAAGGTAACATTACATGTTTATTTAGTAAACACCGCACCTAGGTAGGGTTAAACATCACATATTTATAAGGCAAAAAGAAAAATCTTGGAAAACCATTCATTTTATTTTTGGTTAAATTGGAGGGTATTCATTCTCAATCTTCTTAGCCATAACTTATTATGACGGTCCTCGATTAGGTTTGGTCATCATTGTGGTGTTCCAATTAAATCGATGATACATCTTGCCCTAGCTTAGGCAGGGCATACATATTGTTTTTCCATTGCCCGCATTGTGTGTACATCTTGTTCTTTTATTGGCCATGAGGCTCTTACTTGCCCAATGCGGGAGCAAGCTAGGGCAAGAGCTAGATTGGAAGATAATAGGAAGGATAGGAATGGTTCGACAAATCTGATTTGGATTCGTACATATGGTCTACAACACTCGACTTTTGAGTGCATCATTGTGACATCCCACATCGTCCAGGAGAGTGATCCTTAAATGTATATTCACATCTCTACCTAGCACGAGACCTTTTGGGAGCTCACTGGCTTCGGGTTCCGTAGGAACTTCGAAGTTAAGCGAGAAGGGGGCTAGAGCACTCCCATGATGGGTAACCCACTGGGAAGTTGTTCGTGAGTTCCTAGAAACAAAACCGTGAGGACGTGGTCGGGGCCCAAAGCGGACAATATTGTGCTACGGTGGTGGAGCGGGCCTGAGAAGTGATCCGTCCAGGGTCGGGATGTGACAATCATAATGAGTTTAATGAAATATCGTATCTGAAGATTCTGAACTCTGTGATGAATTCATCATATATAGTGAGTTTAGTCTCATGCTAAAAAAAATTGATCAAAAACTTTACAAGATGCCGAGATGCTCAAAACCGATCTGGTAACAGAATGTTGAGCCTTCTAAGCCACACCGAGTGGAGCACCATGTGAAATACGTCGTAGGGCTTAGCTGGTCGGTTGAGCTCAAAATGCCTTCTTACTTGCATCACCCTCTTCTGCAATTTCAAGTACTTTGAGTATGGAACGGCTTTCAGTATTGTCTTGATTTTTGATATTCTCTTGGGCGGAATTTGTATCGAAAACTTGCTCCAATCAAGAACATCATCAAATGGTACTGCATAGTAGTCAGAAATCAACACTGGGACACACCCTGCATACATTGCCTCCACAACTCTAGGACTTGCTACTTCAGACCCACTTGGGCACAAGCAGAACTTGGTTTGTCCCATTAATTTGTGGTAGTTCAGGTCCTTAGGGAGCTTTTCGTAAACTCGAACTTCATCATCTTTTTCCTTCCAATGCTCAAACAAAATGCTCCTGATGTATCCATGAGCAGCACCGGCAAAGAAAGCAAGAAATGGACGCTTATCTGGGGGTTCTCCGAAGCGGGGCGGCCCAAGGTCAAAGGCTTTTAGGTTATATTCCGGCAATGAAACGTCTCTAGTAGGCTTGAATCCTTCAGAGGTGTTTGCGTTGCATAACACCTTCATGAGATTCTTATAGGGTCTCGGGTCATCACGTGAGATAATTGGTGCCTGAAAAATCAATTACATAATAGTTGAGCAACGATATATATTCTTAGATGCAATTTAAGAATCAATGTCATCTCATGATAATTATGATACGTTGATCCAATCATGTGTCAATCGAGCTCAAAACCTGCGAAATTTAGTTGTGCTACAAAACCACTGAGTTAATAGGACAGGCAATCAACCAAGTTATCTCAAAGTGCATGAATGTTCTTTTGCTGACTGGCTTGAAAACGGACAAGAGATCCTCTATGGATTCCACTATCCGAAGCCTAGAGACCAAGCAATCGGAACCACTCAAATTGAATCTAAATCTCTATTAACTCATTCGATGGTCACATCACACAAACTAAGAGTCCCCATATCTCTTTCACACAATTCAAAGACTCGGATTTCCTGGTCCGGAGAGATTCCATATTCCTTGGCAACAACCTAAACTAACAAATTGTCCAAATAAGAAAACCAACTAATCTAAATTCAAATGGTTGATTTGTCCTTGCAAATCCTTGATAATAATACATATTAAAGCAAATCAAATGATTGATGATGAATCAAAGGTAGCTTACCCAATCATGGCACGAGACAAAGAAATGATCGGCCCCACCACTTCTATTCCAGTAGGGGTATTTATCCGCTACAACAAAAATGTAGTCGGTAAAAGTACGATCCAGCCGATGGAAGAATGTCTCATGGTGAGGCCTGTATAGGAAGTCGGTAATCTTGGACACACTCAATGGCAGGAAGAATGCGTGGGCCTCGTCAGGATGTTGGGCCACAAATGGGCTTGGCCCACTTTCCATCTCGAATATGAACTGCCCTTCTATGGAGTAGATGTATGTGGTGGGCCCATTGTGAACCATTGGTAAATCTCCTTCCTTGTAACTCCATATCTTGAACCTCTTCACCATCTCTATGTGACTCCTAATGTATTCCAAAATAATAACATAACAAATTAAATTAGTAAGCAACCACACCACTAAGTTTTTGTAAATGCATATTAACGACTCGTTTGGAACTGCTTTTAAAATGGCTGAAAGAGTTTTTTGTAAAAATATTTTTGGAACCAATTTTTAGTAAAAATGCAAGTGAATTTTGAAAAAACACTTAAAGTGTTTTTGAAATCCAAAAATAGTTTTTTTCTTCTAAAAAACACTTCCAAACGACCCCTAAATTAGTGGCATCACTTGACCAAAAATTGAAAAAGAATAAGATTTCAATCAATGAAATAGAAAAATTTGAGATGGGAACCTAATTTCTCCATAAATTTACCTACACTTCAAATTAGGGTTATAAAATATGAATATTAGTAGGATCGCACTTTGATACGCAATTATTTTCAACTAATTACGTATCGACATACATCTAATTTTTTCACCTGACAATGTATGATTAACTTAAGATGCGTCACAATAACATCGCATGTGTCAGCCAATTGCGTCAAATTATATACATTCAAACAAATCATATAAAAAATTTGCTTGATGGAATTAATTAAATCAAAATGGTAAAGACAAAAACATAATTTTTGTGTTCAAATGCAAGATGCCATATGATCACACGCATCTTGTAGATACGGCCAAGGCTAAAAACATAGGTCGAATGGGATGTAGTACCAGCACCACCCAAGAGGAAGCCCACAAGCACATATAAATACAACATAAGCAATAATGCCATTTGTTAGGAAAAACGTGGAGCGCTCCGGAAGGGGATATCGGGAAAGGGACTTGTTTGGTTCTAACTTCTAACTTGTAAAGAATCAGTGGCCTAACAAAACCACCCATTGGAATTCTATTAACACATAACTGAATATGGTATCGGATGGATTTGTTACGCTAAGACATAAATATCATCATTTTTGTGTGTTGATCTGCAAATATTCATGTTGATGCCATTTCTCGGTTACATTTTGATATGTATAGTGTAAAAATTCGTCAATAATCTTATCTAAACTACCTATTAACAAAACCCAATATACTAGTGGATAAGGTGTTGGACTTTTACACATGCATCCCGGGTTCGAAACTCTACGTCTCCTAAATTATTGTAATAGTTTTGAACTCTCTGCCTCCCCTAATAATAGTGTCCTTTTAAAATAAGAAAAAAACCTCTTTGTCAACCAAAAAAACATGAAAATATCAAATTAATCATGTCAACAAAACTAAATAAAAATAACCAAAATAAAATTCATGAGCAATACAGTAAACTAAACACAAAATAATTTTACAGTTTTTTTTCAGAGCCTCACATCTAGGTAACCATGTTAGTTGCTCCAATTTTCTATTTCACATTTTTCTTGTAATGAAATAAACATTTAGTGACGGAATAATTATTCATAAACGGTCACTAAAGATATGAACAACCTCTTTAGTGACAAAAAATCATTTGAAAGTCGTCATAAAAAAATTTGGAAACCATTTTATATTTTCTCTTTTTATAAATTTTATTTTTCAAATTTTAATAAACACATACATAGCATGTGGCCAATGATTAATGTGTAATTAAATTCTTGTTTTTAATTAAAGAAAAGCATTTGGCATTATATGGAATTATTATATCATATCTGCAAAATAATTAGGCTAATTGCATGTCACCCAATTGTCAATTACTCAATGCAACAAAGGAATAAAACCAAAAATATAGAATTGAAAGAAAAAAAAATTGTTGAGAAAATGAGATTAAAAAAAAAAAAAAAAGGACTTAACTGATGAAACGCATATGGATTTCTGTAGACACTTCCTCTGGGGATGTAAATCTCCTTCCGGTCGGAGGTGACATTCTTTGTGAGAATAGCTTTGCGGATAATCGCTCTTGCTATCCCCAACTCGTCTTCAATCCTCTCCGTTTTGCTCTTCTTCTTCTGGATTTAAACACAAATTAAAATTTAGCCACATAATTTTTTTATCAACAAAAAATAATAATAAAACAGTAAAAAAAATGGAAGCTTACGTACTATGGTAGTAGCGTGACTGAGTTTGGAGGCGGTGGAAGTTGAGGATGGCGCATGGCGGCGGCGAAGCTCGAGCGGTGGCTGGGATGTTGGGGATGGGGAAGGTGCAGGTGCAACAGCATGCAATGCTGTGGTGTTGAAATTGCGGGTGGTTTGGTGTTGGAAGTTAGACGGGGAGGAGGAGGAGGTGGGAGAAGAAGAGAAATTGAGAGAGAGATGGTGTCGTTGGTTCAAGGGAGAGAAGAAGATGGCTACGACAAGGAGGAGGAGAAGAGTTACAGAGAGTAGATATGGAGAGCGAAAATCCAGGGCTTCTGCCATTTGATAGCTCCAACTCATCTCCTTAATTTATTTAAGACCAGCTAATAATACATATATATGTATATGTGTGTAATGAAGGTAAGGTAAATGGCCAAATATTAAAAAAACAAGGTTTCGGTTCGGTTTTGTGTTTGGTCACCGCAGAAATATTGAATAACCTTTTGTTTTTTTTCTTTTTTCAGCGTGTTGCTTTTGGAATGAGGATCCTCTGCGGATCCTCTTTGTGAGAATCATGAAGATTCTCAAATCGTGTCCGTTCATCGTACATCGTGCGGTCATAAATTATTTAAATATTTTTATTTTAGATTAAATATAAATAGTACTTGACGAAAACTGATTGCACGATATACAATAAACAGACAAGATTTAAGAATTCTCAGGATCCTCATAAAGAGGATCCGGAGAGAATCCTCCTGGTTGCTTTTGTAACGGTTAAAGTATTTTAAAATAATAAAAAGCATTCTGCATCATTTGAAAATGAAAAAGAAATCTTGAAAATTGGTTCTGAATGATGAAAGCACTCGAAGTTTTAATAAGTTTTTCGACATATATTGATAAATGATATTATTTTTTGCTCTTATTTTCTCCTCATATTGTGTATTTGTTTTCATTCATGCATTTTTGTTAATCTTTTTAATCACATGACCATAAATAAGAAGAATGCAAAGTGCAAACAGATAAAAAATAATTGTGAAAATTATTAAAAAGTATAGAAATTAAAAGTTTCAAACAATCCCTTAATTATTATATATGACCTCGAGATGTTTGCTGAAAACTGAAAAGAATAAAATGAATAAAGGTCGGTAGAACCCTAGGGGTTGCGTCCTTTATTTTCTTCAAGACAAAATTGGTCAAAATCAAATCATAAAATAAGGGGAACAAACAATATTCAAATCGTCTTAGCTCATATATTTCCGTGTTTCTTAATTTATTCAATTTATCTCTAATATAATAAAGAGAATTTTTTTTTTTTTTAAATTCCATATGAATATATACACATCATTTTTGTTTGTCATATAAATTAATGAGTAAACTCAGTTTTGCGGGTAACACGAGGCCGAAGATGAATGTGAAGAATATTGAAACTGTTCTTGAACCATAACAGGGATTTTGGTCCAACCGCCCATGATCTGGTAAGAACAAAATGAAAAATAATGAAATTCCAAACAAGCCCTTAAATACTATATATGACCTCAAGACTGAAAAGAATAAAATTGATAAAGAAAGCTAGGGACAAGGTCCTCTTCGGATCAATTATCTGCGGATGCTTGGGACCAACTAATCTAGCCGTTGATATTAGATCTTGCAGTTAAGAACCAGTTAAGAATCTCGTGGATGGCGAATTCGATACCAAATTAGGTTGCTCATTGTGTGGTTTAGCCGAACTCCCCCTCCCTCTAGTGTAAAAATATCGATGAACTCAAAAAAAAAAAAAAAGAACCATGTTTTAATTCTCTTTACCTTTTTTCTTCCTTGCCCATCCTGTTGTTCTTCGTCTTTCTGATGTTCTTCCTTGCCTATAGTTTCTGTACTTTTTTCTTCCTTGCCCATTCCTTGCCCATTTCTGCAGTTCATTGCTCATTTCTTCTTGCTCGTCGTCTATCTGCTATTCTCCTTCGTAATTTTATATGTTTTTAAGGGGAAATTGTTATGAGTCACCTCCAACAAACTTTGAGTTTCCTCTTCATAATCCTTTGCCAGGCACAAAACCATACGAAAAACAAAAACCAACGTTGACTCTGAACAATAGCCGTTGCTTAAGGATCTAAATTTGATATGTAAGTCATAGTCATCACAAAGGCTCTCCTCAATAGAGCGACAGATCAAGTACAATCATGAAAACTTTTCTTGCCGCAACAAAAAAGCGACCACAAACAAAAAGATATATAAAAGGAAAAAATCAAGAGAGATTGCCGTCAACCCCAAGACTAACGGCCAAGGTCAACGGCGGAGTGATTTTTCCTTTAAGTTTTATCTCTAGATAGTGGCTAGATAATAGTGCGGTTGAGTGTGTGAATAACACCCCCCATTAACCTTCCGTGTTATTAACTTATTTGACCCTATAAGAAGAGTGTTTTTTACACTAATTTTCTATTTCTACAGACTTATTATTCATGACTGATGACTGTTAAATTGAATAAACCAGAAGAATCAACAAACACAAATGAATAATTAACCCGGTATAATCTGACCCGACCCGACCTGATCCGATTTGAAAGCAGCACTACTTTTTTTTGGGACGTTTTGATATAGACACCTCGTTTTTAAATGTCATAGACTAAACATCTATTCCTTTTGCAATTTTGATTAAACATTTTTCCTACAATTTTGGTACTTTAATTTTATTTAATTTTATTTCATTAGAAGTCTATTCACGTTAGCATTCCCTTTTTTCCTCCTATTTTTATGCATCTCTTATTATGATGATTTAAGATTTTTTTATTAAAATATTTATTTTAGTAAATTAAATAGAATGTAACAAAATTTGTTCTTAGGTACGTTTGGTTATATCGGTACGTTTGATTATAATGGTACATTTAGTTACTTGGTACATTTGGCTTCTTGGTACATTTGAGTTTTTGGTACATTTGAATTTTTAGTACATTTAGTTTTTGATACATTTGAATTTTTGGTACGTTTGTTTTTAAAACATGAGTTTTTTGTCCTAATAATAAAGAATTACTTTAATTAATTATTTTTTTTTATAGAAAGAGTCGTTAACAATGTAAAAGTTTAAATTACTTTAAATAATTATTATTTTTTTTATAGAAAGAGTCATTAATCAAAGGACAATAGCCTTTTTGTTAATTCAAAATTATATGATTTATCATTATTATTTAGCATTATCTACAATAATAAGAATTTATCTCCGATCAACTAAAAGTTATTCCAGAGACTTATCTACAAAAAAAACAAGACTATCTAGAGCATTGAGTATGAATCAAACATATTTTTAAACATTCCAAAAAAGATGAATATTCATTTTAATATAGTTTATAATTGGGTACGTTTTAATTCGGGGTTGGTACGTTTTCGTTTGAAGTTGGCACGTTTTCATTTAATGTTAGTACGTTTCCATTTGACGTGGGTGTACATTTAGATTTGAAAAGTTTAAATTTTTAGACTTAAATATAGTTGAAATTATTTAAAATATATAGCAGATATTTAAATGTAAATTAATTTCAATTAATCTGAAGTAGTTCAAGTCTAAGTATCTTAATCAAATGTTTCAAAAGCTTAACAAAAAGCATAAATGTTTAGTCTACAAATGTAGGATTTTAGTATTTTCAAACTTTAATTAGGAAATAAAGCAAATGTAGATTAGTAAATAAAGCACATGTATACTGCAATATATTCATATCTCAAACTTTAATTAGAAAATACAGCACATGCAGATGGGTATATTTAGTGGTTTCAAACCTTAATTGGGTGTATATGGGTAGATTAATTAGAATAAGAGTGGAAAATAAAACAACTTTTGTTGGTTTGCTAGAAAAAAGAAAGAAAAGATTTCTGGCATTTTTTGATTAATTGGAAGCAAAATAATAGCAAGACTATCACATGGAGGGTCTTTGGTGAATACCATCGTGTTCACACTTTTTATTGGGTTGCATATGATCTAATTTCTTAACGGATATAGTATTGAATTTTAACCCATGCATCATGAGTTCCGGTTAGAAATCTCCTCCTCAATTAATATTATTAATTTTTTTTTTACAAAAAAACACTTTTCATTATCATGTGCAGACATTAATATGCTTTCCAGTCCAACAAACTATAAAAGGAAAAGAAACAAATTAAATAGAGAAGAAAAGAAGAATTCAGATCCTTGACCAACTCTAGTTAATTATCATGCTTCTTTGTCCTAGTTCTACATTTGTTGTTTTTTTCATTTATCGAAAATAGAGAAGGATTATACGAAATTAGTTTTTCGTCAACTTTGGTGCGTGAGATATTAATCGTGGCCAAAAGAAGAAAGGACCGTTGCACTCATAAACTCCCTTGTTGTCCCTCATCTACTAGTTTTTGTTAATACTATGAATAAAAAGGAAAACAAATGGGGAGAGTAGGGCCAATACCCGCAATGGTAAATCAATTATCGAAATCAATATGTAGAGTAAAAATAAAGATCTCGGGCATGTTCAGAAGTCGTAAACCTTTGGAGTGACGACCGTCACTAATATAAGAAGCCAACGTATCAACAACTTGGTTTCCTTCACAAAAATGTGTACAAAGAAAAGTCATCTAACGAAGACGCCATCAACAATTATTCTAACCAACCGACAAAAACCATGGCACCATAGTTATCATGCTTCATTGTCATCGTTCTACATTAAACAATTAAACTATACGTACAAGATTGTTTATCCTCCTAGATACAAAAGAATTCTGATTACAAATGGTACACAATATTTACTTTAAAGTACAAGTCAAGTTCACAAATAAAACACGAGATTTACTTCTCAGTTTTACTCTTGATTTATATTGGCTACCATACTAATAAGAGTTCGAATTTGCTATCACCCTTATTGGATTGTGTGTTACATAAGGCGCGAAACGTGTTGGAGACTTAATCATGGTTAACTAATTTAATTGTTATTTATTATCCAACAATGCTATTCTTACCACATTAATATACCATATTATGTGGCATCTGATGTGGTTGTCCACATCATCTAAATTAATCATAATTTAATTTAAATTAAAAACTATTTAATAAACTAATAATAAATAAAAAATATGAAATTAAATGGTAATTGTGGCATACGAGGAGTCTTCTCTCCTTCCTTCCTTCCCCGTTGATTCTTCTCCCGTTTCTTCTTCCACGCCATTTTTTTGTTTCAGCCCAGATTTTTTTTCAGCAGCCTCACCATCGATGGAAGCAGATCTTTTTGTTTCAGTTCTCAAACGATTGAGGTAAGAATACAAACCCATATTTCCAATGTGATATTTCACCATTCGAGTCTATTGGTCTTAACTTTTCATTGTTGTATGCTTTTTATATTCCCCCCCCCTCTCTCTCTCTCTTTTCTACAAGACCTGAGTAACCAGTCTAGCTTATTGCAAACCCAACTTTCCGAAATAAAAAAGAGACTAAGGTGAATACCTAAAAATTTGGGTTGGAGAGCCATATTTTACGTTTCATTAATTTAAGTTCCAGTGAAATTTTACTATGGTCTATGCCCCCCTAAACAAATGCTTTGCCACTCTTGAATTTTGCAGCTGCTGGACTAGCCCTGATAAGATCAACAGTGTAGAACAGTTGGGGCAAATGGAAGATTCACTTAGAGAATCGCTTAACCATATTCGAACACATAAGGTATCCTCTGCATCCAAGTGTAGGTTTCATATGAAGAAATTTAGTGTATATACCCACCCGATGTTAGAATTCTTGCGCTTGACAGGGTCGGCTCTATGAAGTGTTCTTATTGTTGGTTCAAAATTTTTATTTTTATTTTTAAAATTATCTGATTATTGTAATTGGCTTAGCTTTCCAATATTATATGCTACTGAAATGTTGCCACTGATAATTGGAAGTTGCGGAAACGATGTACTATCTTAGACTGTAGCAATTTATAATTTGATTACTTATTAATTTGGGAATGTATGTGAATAGTAATGAGTATGACATCATTGGAGTTTTAGCAAGAAAGCATTGACAATTACATACAAATGAGGAGTGTATAATTTTCTGAGTATCCTTCCTCTGTAGTTTTCAAGTGACCTTGTGCTACCTTTAGTTCTGATGCTACTGCACCTCTTGATACTAATGCAATCCAATTTTCCATTGGCAGGAAAATTTACAAAAGCAGCAAATTATGTCGTTACAATGCACTAGTCAGGTAAAGCATTGCTTCTTTTCTGTTTCGAGAAACTTTTTTAAGGTGTTATTTACTTACTGATATTGGCAAACATAATATCACCACGGAGATGAAGCCGTTGGTTGATGCGAAAATAAAGCAGGTCCTCGGAGTTGACGACTTTGATTTGGAGGGTGTGTTGCCATAATGGTTCTTGGAGAGAATGATTCCTGGGCTGCAAAGATTGGGAAATAAGGATGATAGCAGAGATGAGAGTTTTGATGAGTCTGCAATTACAAGGCCGTACCTTTATGAAGCTTGAGAGGTTAGGGAGAAGAGGAAGATAGAGAAGCCATTGATGAATGAGAGGTTTCTTGCATTGGAGAATGAAATTGACATGAAAGACAATCTTAAATGGTGGGCTCATACTGTTGCTTCTGCAGTTAGATGATGAACATTCTGGTTCTAAGATTTTTTGTACATTTTTTCTGGTTTGGATTTTGCTTCAATTTTTTTTACACTATTTGTATACAGTAGATTTACCAGGTCAATCAATATTGTTCTACAACTTGTAAATGCGAATAAAAAGTAGAAACATTTTCATGATCAAATTATGAATATTTGTGCTTAACTTCCTCTGCATTCTTCTTGAGCTATAAGCGTTGCTGCAGGATTGCAAGATTGAATCTTGGAAGAAATTGGTTTCTGGTTTATAGCTTTAGAAAGCGGTGTTTTGATATAGGCATTTCGTTTTTCAATTTCGTTGATTAAACATATGTTCCTTTTAAGAATTTGATACACGTTTGCATACTGGCTGCTGTTACAAAATATTTGAAATGCATTGAAGTTTATGTTTAGAAGAAATAGGATCCAAAACCAAAAAAGTCAAACTACATAAAGAAATTGCTTTCATTATTGCTTCCATTGCTTAGTTGAGCTCTTGGTCATCATTTCCTCTTGAAGTAGAGCTATGCATTGTACATACTATAACCTCCATTCCAGTATGGATATTGTTGACCCTAAATAAAGAGAGAAAAAAAACCATAAGAACTACAGATAGAGCATTATACTATAATTAATAACAACAAAAGGATTTTGTGTTCGAATCTGGTTAAGCGATTCTCTAAGTGAATCTTCCATTTACCCCAACTGTTCTACACTATTGATCTTATCAGGGCTAGTCCAGCAGCTGTAGAATTCAAGATTGGTAAAGCATTTGTTTAGGGGGGGCATAGACCATAGTAAAATTTCACTAGAACATAAATTAATGAAACGTAAAATATGGCTCTCCAACCCAAATTTTCAAGTATTCACCTTAGTCTCTTTTTTATTTCGGAAAGTTGGGTTTGCAATAAGCTAGACTGGTTACTCAGGTCCTGTAGAAAAGAGAGAGAGAGAGAGAGGAATATAAAAAGCATACAACAATGAAAAGTTAAGACCAAGAGACTCGAATGGTGAAATATCACACTGGAAATATGGGTTTGCATTCTTACCTCAATCGTTTGAGAATTGAAACAAAAAGATCTACTTCCATCGATGGCGAGGCTGCTGAAAAAAAAATCTAGGCTGAAACAAAAAAATAGCGTGGAAGAAGAAACGGGAGAAGAAGCAACGGGGAAGGAAGGAAGGAGAGAAGACGTCGTATGCCACAATTACCATTTAATTTCATATTTTTTATTTATTATTAGTTTATTAAATAGTTTTTAATTTAAATTAAATTATAATTAATTTAGATGATGTGGACAGCCACATCAGATGCCACATAATGTGGTATATTAATGTGGTAAGAATAGCATTGTTGTTTATTATCGTCAAATACTAAATGATTTCCACTCACTCTTATTAGAATTAAGGTACCTCCTTTGATCACAAATCACATAAGACAAAACTAATAAATTATAGGGGTTTTTGAACATTAGTCCTTGTAAAAGATTAAAATTTAAAAAAAAACCTGGTGCTAGATTACATATTCAATTTAATCCCTTGAAGTGTACTTTTATCAAAATTTACATTCAATTTTTGTTATTTAATGTGTATTTTTATTTAATCTCTCCACATTAAATTTTAATTTTATTAATGTGCACATATTTAATTTTTTTAATTATAAATGAATGTAACTGAGAAAATATTAAAAGAAATTTGTGATACAAAAATATATAAATACATAAGTGTACAAAAATGACTGTGTCGAAATATATAAAATTGAATTTTTTGTACCAAAATATTTGTACATACATGATTGTACCGAAATATATAATAATGAACCTAAATGTATTATATTGAATTAATGTACCTAAATGTCAATACCAAAATGTATGCACCAAAATGTGCATACCGAAATGTATGTACCAAAATGTAAGTACCTAAATGTCAATACCGAAATGTATGTACCTAAATGTCAATACCGAAATGTATATACCTAAATGTCAATACCGAAATGTATGTACCTAAATGTCAATACCGAAATGTATGTACCAAAATGTACGTACCTAAATGTATGTACTGAAATATAATATATTAAATTAATGTACCTAAAAGTCAATACTCAAATGTGTGTACCAAAATGTACGTAACGAAATGCATTATATTGAATCAATGTAACTATATGTTTGTACCGATGGATATACCGAAATATTCAAATGTATTAATGTACCTAAATGAAGAACATACAAAATTGTTATCGGAATATATATTATAAAAAAAATTAGTTCCCTAAATGTAGACATTAAAATATATTATGATGAATGAAATAAAAATTAAATTTAAATGTAATTAATACATTAAAATAAAATAAAAAGATAAATAAAACATTAAAATATAACTAATAAATGATAGAGTCTAAAACTCATATTTTTTAAGGATTAAAATGAAGTTTTCTATAAATTATATTGGCACCTTAATGCAAAGACTAAAATGGGTTAAGTTTTTTAACACAATATAGTTTCTAATTTTTCTTGAATTACATACATGTACATGATTACCAGTCTAACGTACTTGTCCAACCGTGCGTATAAATACTAAGCTTTTAAGTACAAGCTGAACACACTACAATCATCCTCCAAAAATATCCCCTAATTAATTAAGAAAACAAATGATGATCAAGTTTCTGTGGCTTGTACTTGTATTGCTCATCACCCTTTCAACATTTCTTAGAGAGGAAACATATGCATGCAATCCCACTCCTGAAAGGCCTGACCGATTTCAAAACCGTCATCGACACACAACATTGGCAACAGCCTAGCATCGTGAGTTAGTCACCGTTGCTGCTGGTGGAAAAGGATAACCTGTAATGACAAGACCGACATAGTGACAGAAATTAATCTACCAGCTTCAGGTTTCGGCACGCAGATGGAATGCCCTATCTCTCTCCTTCCAAAACTGTGATACCTTTCCTTCAAGTCCTCCATATTGGTGGCAACTCTAGCTTTGTTGGGGAGATTCCCCAAAGCCTTGGGAGGCTTAAGAATTTGATTCAACTAGGCGGCCTAGCCTTCAACTAGGTACGCTTACAGGGAGCTAGCGGCTTTCCACATACGCCTCTGTTTCCCGAGTAAGAGCTCTTGGGAAAGTCACCGAGTGATTTGCCTTCTGCGATTTTCCACACTAGAAGATTGTCTAAAAGTTCAATTTGTTCAGATTCTCCAGCTTCTAAAATGTGCTTGGAATTTTCCTCGAAAAGTGGTTTTGCTACAGCTAGAGCACCACTAGCATGCTCAAGTTTCCCAAAGAGTTTGGGATTGCTCCTTCAAGCATGTTATTCGATAGGTAAGCCCCTTGGAGCGAAATCAAATCTTCGAAGTCCGAAGTGTGTTGGTATGTTTCCGGCACCAGTAATAAAAGCATTTTTAAAATTGGAATTGGCCACTCAAGAAAATTATTGTGCAACCATATATCTGTAATGGATGACAGATTAGCCATTGAAAGTGGAAGCTTTCCCAACAAAACTCGTTGTTAAATAGAATGTAACAAAACTCATTGTTAGGTACGTTTGGTTACATCAGTACGTTTGATTATAATGGTACATTTAGTTACTTGGTACATTTGGCTTCTTGGTACATTTGAGTTTTTGGTACATTTGAATTTTTGGTACATTTAGTTTTTGGTACATTTGAATTTTTGGTACGTTTGTTTTTAAAACATAAGTTTTATTACTTTTTGTCCTAATAATGAGGAATTACTTTCATTAATTATTTTTGTATAGAAAGAGTTGTTAACAATGTAAAAGTTTAAATTACTTTAATTAATTATTATTATTTTATATAGAAAGAGTCATTAATCAAAGGGCAATAGCCTTTTTATTAATTCAAAATTATATGATTTATCATTATTATTTAGCATTATCTACAATAATAAGAATTTATCTCCGATCAACTAAAAGTTATTCCAGAGACTTATCTACCAAAAAACAAGACTATCTAGAGCATTGTGTATAAATCAAACATATTTTTAAACATTCCAAAAAAGATGAATGTTCATTTTAATATAGTTTATAATTGGGTACGTTTTAATTCGGGGTTGGTACGTTTTCGTTTGACGTTGGTACGTTTTCATTTAATGTTAGTACGTTTCCATTTGGCATGGGTGTACATTTAGATTTGAAAAGTTTAAATTTTTAGACTTAAATATCCTATTTTTATGCATATTTTATTATGATGATTTAAGATTTTTTTTATTTTTTATTAAAATATTTATTTTAGTAAATTAAATAGAATGTAACAAAACTCGTTGTTAGGTACGTTTGGTTATATCGGTACACTTGATTATAATGGTACGTTTAGTTACTTGGTACATTTGGCTTCTTGGTACATTTGAGTTTTTGGTACATTTGAATTTTTGGTACATTTAGTTTTTGGTACATTTGAATTTTTGGTACGTTTGTTTTTAAAACATAAGTTTTATTACTTTTTGTCCTAATAATGAGGAATTACTTTAATTAATTATTTTTTTTTATAGAAAAAGTCATTAACAATGTAAAAGTTTAAATTACTTTAATTAATTTTTTTTTATAGAAAGATTCATTAATCAAAGGGCAATAGCCTTTTTGTTAATTCAAAATTATATGATTTATCATTATCTACAATAATAAGAATTTATCTCCGATCAACTAAAAGTTGTTCCAGAGACTTATCTACCAAAAAACAAGACTATCTAGAGCATTGTGTATGAATCAAACATATTTTAAAACATTCCACAAAAGATGAATATTCATTTTAATATAGTTTATAATTGGGTACGTTTTAATTCGGGGCTGGTACGTTTTCGTTTGAAGTTGGCACATTTTCATTTAATGTTAGTACGTTTCCATTTGGCGTGGGTGTACATTTAGATTTGAAAAGTTTAAATTTTTAGACTTAAATATAGTTGAAATTATTGAAAATATATAGCAGATATTTAAATGTAAATTAATTTCAATTAATTTGAAGTAGTTCAAGTATGAGTATCTTAATCAAATGTTTCAAAAGCTTAATTAAAAACTCAAAAAGCATAAATGTTTAGTCTACAAATGTAGGATTTTAGTAATTTCAAACTTTAATTAGGAAATAAAGCAAATGTAGATTAGTAAATAAAGCACATGTAGATTGGTATATATTCATAATCTCAAACTTTAATTAGAAAATATAGCACATGCAGATGGGTATATTTAGTGGTTTCAAACCTTAATTGGGTGTATATGGGTAGATTAATTAGAATAGGAGTGGAAAATAAAACAACTTTTGTTGGTTACTAGAAAAAAAAAGAAAAAGAAAAAGATTTCTAGCATTTTTTGATTAATTGGAAGCAAAATAATAGCAAGACTATCACATGGAGGGTCTTTGGTGAATACAATCGTGTTCACACTTTTTATTGGGTTGCATATGATCTAATTTCTTAACGGATATAGTACTGAATTCATGAGTTCCGGTTAGAAACTTCCTGTGACAGCCCGTCCCGGGGAATTGTTTTTGAAGATGTGAAATGACGGAATTACCCTTGGAAATTAAATGTGTGGTGAGTGTTATGTATTTAAATTGGACAAGTTTAATTTTCCTAAGTTAGTTACCTTGTTTTGTTTGGTTGGTAACCAAACTAAGACCACATTCATCCCCTTTCCCCATTCTCTCTCTTCTCTCCCGTAGACACACTATCTCTCTCAGACACACACTATCTCTCTCCTTCTCGATTTTGTACGGACAAACACCCAAAACCCATCAAAAACTCACAGATCGTGGTCAAAGAGGACACCATTGTATTCCTAAGGTGGATACGAATCAATTGGTATCCATTTCAGGTAAGAAAGCTTTCGAAAACCCGTAGAACCATAACCCCCGATTTTGTCACTATTCATGCTCACGTAAAACCTTGTGTTTTTAGAGATTTTAAGCTCATAGGGAGCTTAAGGAGGTCCTAAGGAAGCTCGGAGTGGTTCGTTGGAAGGTTTAGGACGTCGGAGGACTGAGATCGAAGCATTTCAAAGTTTGCGGAACCTTCGAGCTTCCTCAGGTAAAATTTAGTGGATTATAAGCTTTGAAACTTGTATGGTTGTGTTCTACATGCTCATAGCTTCATTTTGGTACCAATTTTATGAAAAATAGTTGAAAAATGAGTGAGAAACCATGTTTGGAAGTTACCCAGAAATCGACGAACAGTCACCGGCGATCGGCGTCTCGCCGGAAAAGACATGAGCATATTCCATTAAAGTTGATGGAATATGCTAACGCCGTTAGTTAAGTTTAACAGTTACTGTTAGGATTTGACGGAATATTCCCGAAATATTCCTAACGGCGTTAACTGACGCCGTCAGTGTGACTGTCACGTGGCCGCGCGTGGGGGTGCGTAGGTCCGTGCACTCATCGGCGCGTGAGGGCGCGTGGGAAGGTGAAAAATTATTTTAAAAATTTGGGGATGATCCTGAGATTGTGTAGATCACTGTGGTATATTTATATACCCAAATTGAGCAAAGTATGAGAAGTTATTAGCAAGAATTGTAGATGTGCTTAAAATAACATTGTTATAGTTATTTCTCATATAGGCGAGACCTATCCGGAGGACGAGCGTAGCCAGGCTAGACGTGGGGGTTACGACCCGACTACATACCAGTGAGTGGGCAGTTATTTTCAGTATATATATGTATATACTTGACGTTTTTCCCAGAAAATGTATTTAATGGAATGTGATTTAAATGCCATGTTATGCCTGCATTTTTTTAGCATATGCATTATCATAATTATGCATATTGTTGCATGGTGCTGCAGAGGCCCAGGTAAGCCCCAGGTGAGTATATTATGCTAGTAATGATTATGAAATAGTTGGTGATGTTGTGATGCATATTGAGCTCATTAATCTGCACCCCGGTGTTAGTACTCCCGCCAGAGTCAGGGCATAACTTCACATGATCGTTCACCTCCCGCACAATACGCTCACCTTGGATCCAAGATAGGTGCATAGCCTATCGTATAGACCACTTTCAGTGGGTTCGACTTGTAGGTGACCCACAATTAGCGCATAACCTTCATGTGATTGTAGCACTTGAGCGTATTCATTATGCACCTAGCCTGTCGGTCAGACCACGTGAGGTGGTACCGACTTGTGTGCAGATATGTATAAATATGTTGAGATATGAGATTGAGATATGATTGGAATGAGCTCTAGTTTCTGTCGTATAGATCACGTCAGGTGACTTCGGCTAGCAGATGATTTATATTGAATTGCATCACCTGGCTTATTATTTATTATATTGTGATATTGGGCATAGCATATACATGGCATACATTCAAATGAATCTTGATATACTGAACATGATTTGACTTATATTTACGTATCCTATTTTCTGGGAAAGTTATATTTGTTTTACGGCGAGGGGTTAGTATATTCAAAGGGAAATAAAGTTTTTATATAAGCGTTGTTTTACTGACCCACTCAGCTTTGTTTTGCGCCCCTCCAGGTATTAGGTAGCTTTTGTTGGTGGCTCACGAGGATTCTGGTGAAAGTTCTGACAGTACATCATCCACGTAGGAATATTGGATATTGTTTAATTTAGAAATTTCTATGCTTGACTGCACTTAGACTTAATTATGCTCTGAAGGTGTATTAACACTTATTTCCTTTCTAGCCATTCTGGATGTTTGGTTTTATTCATTCGAAATTTTCATATCTTAACGCTTCAGCTTCGTGCACATGGCTTACGTCACGCTCACGTGACGGCCAGCATGCCTCGATCTCAGTCGGGGTGTGTCATTTCCTCCTCAATTAATATTATTAATTTTTTTTACAAAGAAACACTTTCATTATCATCTGTAGACATCACTGTTCTAAAAATCCCCGCCTAGGCGCTAGGCGGCTGGCCACTGCCTCGATTAATGCTAAGGCCGCCTAGACTTGCTGAGGCACTGCCTAGACCGCCTAGGCACCCTCCTAAACACTCGCCTAGGTCGCAACTCACTTAGACAGAAAATAGATAACTTTCATTTTGCATTTTGTTTTTTTCCAATAAATTGTAAGAGACTTGTTGCATACTTAAATGAACACACATTATATCCTTATTTCACATGTTTTCATTATGTTCCAATACTTCATAATATATATGCATTCTATTTTGTAGTTTATGATGAAATTATATATATTTCAAGTATAAGCAGACACTTATTTACACAAAATATGATTGATTTACTTAAATCTGCCTAGTCCACCTAGTCGCTAGGCCCCAGCCCGCCACCCGACTAGTGCTTAGCGATTTTTAGAACCTTGGCAGACATTAATATGCTTTCCAGTCCAACAAACTATAAAAGGAAAAGAAACAAATTAAATAGAGAAGAAAAGAAGAATTCAGATCCTTGACCAACTCTAGTTAATTATCATGCTTTTTTGTCCTAGTTCTACATTTGTTGTTTTTTTCATTTATCAAAAATAGAGAAGGATTATACGAAATTAGTTTTTCGTCAATTGTGGTGTGCGAGATACCAATCGTGGCCAAAAGAAGAAAGGACCGTTGCACTCATAAACTCCCCTGTTGTCACTCATAAACGGTTGGAAGAGGGACTGAGGCGGTGATGGGATCAGTTGAGGAGAGAAGATGAAGGAGAAAAGGTGGGCTGAACAAGAAACCATAGCCATGGCTTGGAAGATTTGCAGATGAGGAAGAGTTCTGTTTGGTATTGGGTTTAAAGAATTGGTTCGCGTTTGGTTACAAAGGTAGCAAAGTGTTGGGATTAACAGATGTCTTAAAATCATTGGGCCATATAGATGGTCAGTTAAGTTACTGACTATTCAGTACCCAAATATTCTCCCCGCAAGAATATTAAATAACGGATAATATTTGGGTACTCACAGTAGAGTACCCAATCTACTGACCATCCTATGTGGCCCACTAACATGTTAACACCTGTAACATAAGACTATCACTAAACACCATCCTATCTTGCTAACCAAACATCCTCCACTTCCTTTGAACCTATAACCAAACATCATGCTTCATCCTTCCCCTCCCAAACTGCCATGGCATATCTATCGACGTCGGACACACCGACCCAACACCATCACCCCTTCTAATCTGATGCGTTCCTCGTCGACCCAACCAATCCACCCCCATTTCTCACCTCTGTTGACCTTCCTTCGTAACACCCATATTAAACCAATAAATTTGACGGGCAAAGAGGAGTGGGGTTTCTTAATAACCAACTCGTCGCCGTCGACGAGGAATGGAGTGCGGTCGCTGTCGAAGTGCACTGGAGTGGGGTCGCTATCGAAGTGCACTGGAGTGGGGTCGCCATAAAAGAGAGGGCTCGAGATGGGTTCGCCGGTGAACAGAGGCGTTGGTGTTGTCGAGGTCATCGGAGAAGATATGGGCGGAGTGGGGTCGCTGGAAAAAGAAGAGATTGGTGGCGATCTCGCCGAAGAAGAGAAGGGTTGGGGGTGGGCTCGCCGGAGAAGTGAGGGACTGGGTTGGTCTCACCAGAGAAGAGAAGGGGGAGAATGGAGGGGGATGAGGGTTTTCTGCACATAGACAGGAAGGGAGAAAGAGGATGATAGTGTTTGGTTACGAAGATAGCAGATGGATAGTGTTTGGTTATGAAGATAGTAGGAGTTTGAGAGTTATTTTATTTGACAGGTGTTAAAATTTTAATGGGTAACGTAGGATGGTGAGCAAATTGAGTACTACCCAGTGAGGACCCAAGTATTGTCCTCAAATAACCTTTTGTTTTGTATTTCAGCGTGTTACTTTTGTAACTGTAAAAAGTATTTTAAAATAATAAAAAAGCGTTCTGCATTGTTTGAAAAAGAAAAAGAAATCTGGAAAATTGGCTCTGAATGATGAAAGTGTGCAAAGTTTAATGGAAAATGATACTTTTCGGATCCCTTTCTCTTCATCCATAAAATTCAGGATTTCGGATTATTGAAATTTAATTCAACGGTTACAAACAGGAGCCTATTTAAAAGTTATAATAACTTTAACCATTGAATCAAATTTCAATAGCCCGGATCCCCGAACTTGATGGATTGGAAGGAAGGGATCCGGAGATGATCCCTTTCCAAGTTTAATAAGCATAACCTTTTGTTTTGTTTTTCAGCGTGTTACTTTTGTAATTGTCAAAAGTATTTTAAAATAAAAAAAGCATTCTGCATTGTTTGAAAAGGAAAAACAAATCTTGAAAATTGGTTCTGAATAATGAAAGCTCTCGAAGTTTTGATAAGCATTTCGACATATTGGTAAGGGATATGAGTTTCGCTCTCATTTTCTCCTCATACACTCATACACTTGTGTATATGTTTTTGTTCATATATTTTTATTAATTTGTTTAATTAGGTGACCATCACTAAAAGAAGAGTGTAAACGAAAAAGAAATAAGTGTGAAAATCGTTAATAAGTCTATAAATTAAAGTTCCAAACAAGCTCTTAAATATTAGTAGGAATGTGATCTTTGCCTTATCTGGATATACGATCTCAAGATGTTTGCTGAAAACTGAAAAGAATAAAATGAATAAAGAAAGGTAGAACCCTAAAAGCTCGAGTCCTTTATGTTCTTCAGGACAAAATTGGTCAAAATCAAATCATAAAATAAGGGGAACAAAAAATATTCAAATCGTATTGGTTCATGCAACTTAGTACTATGGTTTAGTGGTATTTTTTTCACTTATAAGTGAGAGATCTTAGGTTCGATTCTCGCTAAAGGACTTTGTGGTTAGCCCCGCAGTGAGTGAGTTAGAATAAGTTCAAGATTCAATTTTAGTATGGGTTCAAAATTCAATTTTCTCTAACGCAACGTAACGTAATGAAAAAGAAAGAAGAGAAAGTTAATAACGAGAATTAAACAAGAGAAGAAATAGAAATAAGTGGATGCAAAAGAAGAGAAGGGAAGAGACTTTTCATTCATTTATTCCTTCTCCTCCGAATGTTATTTATTCCTCGGAATATAATATAGTGTTTTGTCTCACTTTTTCCAAGTGTAGAGAAGATCCCATCGATGGTTTTTCTCATCATAAGAATAAGCTCCTTTGCGTCTAATGCTCCAAGAATACTTAGTTGCAAAACGAGGATCATCTCGTTGAGGATTATACAATTCAAAGACATCGCTGCCATTTTTCCACCACAAGAGGCAAAAGAGTCGTGTCTTGGGAGAGACGGCATCCGAATTGAAGCTATGAGAAAAGGAGCGGTGAAACGGGAGGGTTTGTAGGCCGAGGTTTTCGTCATGGAATTTGCAGTGAAGGAGTAAGTCAATCCCTGATACCAAGTCATTAGTTATGTTCACAACTCTGGTTACAGGAGGATCTTGTGCACCCAAACCACCGTCAAATAGCACAAAGAATAAACAAATAAGCAAGAGTATGGACACCCATTGCTCTATACATATATCAAAGGCTACATCTTTGTGTCCAAGCACTTTCGTCATTCATAACTATTTTTTAACAAACAATGCAGAAAGTTGTTGCAATAAGCAGAAAGTTGTTGCAATAAGCAGAAAGTTGTTGCAATAAGCAGAAAGCTGAAAAACAAAAAGTTATTTACTTTGCACCAAACACATACTATACCGAATTGGAACCTTGGTTTGTTAAATATTTGGCAAAAATACCTTGAATAAACACACATATACGCGTGTATTATATATATGTATTAGTAGCTATCAAATGGCAGAAATTATAGGGGAAGAGAGAGAAATGCAAGATTAGAACATTTTGGGATTGCTATATTTGCAGTTTGCCTGTTTAAACCTTCATTCGGCAGTTGGCTACAAATTAAGTATTTGATTCCTTTCATGCAACTTGAATGCTTCAAGATGGAAAATTTACCCACAGTAAAGATAAGGACCAAATTTTATTACTTCTTTTGTTTTTTATAATAAAAGGGATTAATTTTAAAATTTAGGTTTAAATTTTTATGTCTTTGAAATTTGGGTCTAAATAAATTTAATCCGTTTATGGATTTGTAACGTCCAATACGTAATTGTCCATGCCTTGCATAGTTGGATTAAAATGTTGATTGCAACAAATAAGAAGTTGTATAAAAATAACAAACAATAAAATACAATTTGTAAGCTGTGCGTAGGGTGCCACATGATTTAACAAACGCCTCTTATTGATTTTTGGTGAGGGAGAAACTCAACTATGTATGGCAATAAGTCGAAGCGATGATGTGGATGTCATTTCCATCCCCAATCCGTTCTTCATACCCCTGAACCCTTGATTGGAAAAGAAAATAAAAGTCTCTTGGCAACCAAATGTAGATTGGTATATTTAGTGGTTTTAAACTTTAATTAGGAAACAAAGCAAATGTAGATTAGTAAATAAAGCACCTGTAGATTGGTATATATTCATAATCTCAAACTTTAATTAGAAAATACAGCACACGTAGATTGGTATATATTTAGTGGTTTCAAACCTTAATTGGGTGTGGGAATGAATAGTAGATGGCTAGATTAATTAGAATAGGAGTGCAAAATAAAACCACTTTTGTTGGTTTGCTAGAAAAAACAAAAGTTTCTGGCAATTTCTGATTAATTGGAAGCAAAATAATAGCAAGGCTATCACATGAAGGGTTGTTTCTTTGGTGGATAGCCTTGCTATTATTTTGCCAAACTACATTTGCTTGCTACCAGACCGATGGTATTCACCAAAGAAACAACCCTTCATATGATAACCTTGCTATTATTTTGCTTCCAATTAATCAGAAATTGCCAGAAACTTTTATTTTTTTTAGCAAACCAACAAAAGTGGTTTTATTTTGCACTCCTATTCTAATTAATGTAGCCATCTACTATTCTTTCCCACACCCAATTAAGGTTTGAAACCACTAAATATATACCAATCTTTGCTATTATTTTGCTTCCAATTAATCAGAAATTGCCAGAAACTTTTGTTTTTTCTAGCAAACCAACAAAAGTGGTTTTATTTTGCACTCCTATTCTAATTAATCTAGCCATCTACTATTCATTCCCACACCCAATTAAGGTTTGAAACCACTAAATATATACCAATCTACGTGTGCTGTATTTTCTAATTAAAGTTTGAGATTATGAATATATACCAATCTACATGTGCTTTATTTACTAATCTACATTTGCTTTGTTTCCTAATTAAAGTTTAAAACCACTAAATATACCAATCTACAATTGGTTGCCAAGAGACTTTTATTCTCTTTTCCAATCAAGGGTTCAGGGGTATGAAGAACGGATTGGGGATGGAAATGACATCCCCATCTTCGCTTCGACTTATTGCCATACATAGTTGAGTTTCTCTCTCACCAAAAATCAATAAGAGGCGTTTGTTAAATCATGCGACGCCCAAAGCACAGCTTACAAATTGTATTTTATTGTTTGTTATTTTTATGCAAATTCTTATTTGTTACCTCCACATTTTGTTGCAATCAACATTTTAATCCAACTATGCAAGGCATGGACAATTACGTATTGGACGTTACAAATCCATAAACAGATGAAAGGGATTAAATTTATTTAGACCCAAATTTCAAAGACACAAAAATTTACACCCGAATTTTAAAATTAATCCATTTTATTATAAAAAACAAACGAAGCAATAAAAGTTGGTCCTTATCTTTACTGCGGGTAAATTTTCCATCTTGAAGCATTCAAGTTGCATGAAAGGAATTAAATACTTAATTTGTAGCCAATTTATGCCGATTGCCGAATGAAGGTTAACAAGCAAGCTGCAAATATAGCCAGCAATCCCCAAATGTTCTAATCTTGCATTTCTCTCTCTTCCCCTATAATTTCTGTCATTTGATAGCTACTAATACATATATATATATACGCGTATATATGTGTTTATTCAAGGTATTTTCGCCAAATATTTAACAAAACAACGTTCCGATTCAGTATAGTATATGTTTGGTGCAAAGTAAATAAAAAAAAGAAAAGAAAAAAAAAACCCTCATCTCAGATTTCCCACCATACCTGCAGATTAATGAAAACCCATAGGCTAGGCTAGCAGGAAGAACTGGTTGCTGCATGTACTCCTTCCATCCAAATTTAATAGCTGCCACACCTTTATCCACTGATTAAACAGAACCAGAGTAAGGAAATGGAAATTCCTACTCAATAATAAAAGAGACATTTTTCAAGCAAAACATTGAAACAAAGTAAGGAGAAGATAAATTACAGCAAAAGGCAACAATACCTGCAGATTAATGAAAACCCAGCAATCTGTAATTAATACAAAGTTACAAATCTCCTCAAACCATACCTGCAAATTAATGAAAACCCAGATGGGTCCTGGGTTTCCTGAACTTCTTCTAGGAAGCGACGTCGTCAGAGTACATGACGCCGACGTGGATCTTCCCGAATCCGACCTGGAACTCGTACTGTTGGGCGCTCCCGATTCGGACCCTGTCCACACCAATACATTGGAGTTGATGCAATTGGTTTCTGTTCCCAACCAGAGTCGTCCTAGCCTTATCAATCAAACCCTTCAAAACCCAAAAATCAAAATTAAAAACTAAAGTTTCCCAATTTTATCTGAAAAAAAATTGAAAATTACCTGTTTGGCCGAAAGAAGTTCGCGGCACTGATCTTCCAAAGTCAACAATTCTTCTTGAATCTTCTTCATCCTCGAAACCAGCTTCATCGGGTTCGCATTATCTGGGTAGATTTGCTGGAACTTCCTCTCGAGCCGGTGCTGGACCACCGTTGGATGAGGGTTTTGGGGGACGACTAACGGAGAGTGACGGAGGGGAGGAGATGACTGACGGAGAGTGACGGAGGGGAGAGGACGACGCACGCTTGACGGCAAGAGAGAATGAGTTCGACGTCCAGTCTCTAGAGACAGAGTCGAGGACTCGAGAGAGAGAACCTAGGGTAAAACTAACGGTTCAAATTGAATGGTAGCTTTATCTTCAATCTCATCCGTCCATTGCAATTACAAACGGGCGGCCCCTAAATTTTCTATACTTCTGGAACCGATCGGCCCCTAAATTTTCAAAGGCCCGTCCCGTTTCTCTTTTTGAAAATTAGGAACCAGCCTGTACCCGTCCCGAACCTTTATTACCCGTCTCGACCCGCTATTCCTATACCCGTTTGCCCACCACTACACTTATCTAGTTGTTTTTTCGTTCATTAATAATTATTGATTTGTTTAATCACATGACTAGAAATAAGAAGAAAAATGCAAAAAGGAAAAAAGAAAAAAAAATATTAGTGTGAAAATCGTTTTCCATAATGATTTTATAAAATAAAGTTCCAATCAAATCCTTAATATGACCTCAAGACTCACGTTTGGTGAAAACTGAAAAAAAATAAAATGAACAATAATGATATTTTTACCATATTTTTATACTACAATTGTATACTACCTTAAGTGGCATCTGATGTGGACAGTCACATCATCTAAATTAATTAGCATTTAATTTCAAAATGTTAATAAATAATTAATAAAAAAATTGTTAATTAAATGATGATTGTGGTATACAAGGAATTTTCTTCTGCCATTTAAGATTATTTAAGTGTTTTAATTAAATATGGTATAAAATTTTGGTAAAAATAGCATTACTCTAAAATGAATAAAAAAAGCTCGAGGGTCGAGGCTGCGTCCTTTTATGTTCTTCAAGACAAAATTTGTCAAAAATCAAATCATAAAATAAGGGGATCAAATACTACTCAAATCGTATTAGCTCATAGGTTTTCGTGTTACTTAATTTATTCAATTCATTCCTAAATATGATAAACTAATGAAGATGTGTGCGTCCTTTGTCTCTAATTGATGTTGGGACCTCTGATTCTTGAGATTTGAGTTGTGGATTTCAATTCGCGAACATCTTAACCTCCAACTCGATTTATCAGGAAGAACTCCGACATTTAAAAAGCGATTTCGTGGTTTCAGATTAATTTAAGAAAACTTTAATGAAAAGTTTCTGGTACTATTTGTTTTAACAAAAAATTATATTTTTACACTAAAAAATTAATCATGGTACTATTCATTTTACATTTTATTTTATCATTATTGTTAAAACTCAAAATTTTCAAAAATTTTTCATTAGTTTTTCTTTAATTTAACTTTGTACGTGAGGCTCATGGGTAGACCTTTGATGGTGATTTACATAAATTTTTAGTTTAATTCCTAAAAGTCTTTTAATTCTTAATTTTTTTTATTACAAACATTATCTTTCGAATACTTTATTACCACGAAAATATTTTTCAGATTTAGCCCTTACAGAAAATGTGTGCACAGTAATGTACCAGCGGCCCTACTCAAGTTTCATTCGGTGAGACGAAAAACTGATCGACTCCACCGCTCCAATTCCAACAAGGGTATTTGTTTGCTACGACATAAACATATGTAGTCGGTGAAGATTCCATCCAGTCGATGAAAAAAGGTCTGGTGGTGAGGTTTCTATTGAAAGTAGGTCAATGATCTTGGACATACTCAACGCAAGAAGAATGCGTGCATGGCCCTCATCAGGATGCTGCGTTCCATCTCAAATATAAACTGCACATTTATGGAGTAGATGTTGGTGGTGGGAAAACTGTGGGTCAATGGTAAACATCCTTCCATGTAACTCCTATCTTGAACATTCTCATCATCTCTATGTGACTCCTATTTTAACCAAGGTAACATCACAAAAACATTCATTTTATTTTAGGAAAACTAACGAAAAATCTAAAAAAACTTTCATTTTAATGAAAAGCCATTTTTAAAGGTATAGTGAATAGTACCAGTTAAAGGTAAAAATGTGGTTTTTCATTAAAAGTGAACAGTACCAGGAGTGTTTTGTTAAACCTCCCTTTTATTTTTTGTTACATAGGAGGGTATTTATTCTAAATCTTCTTAACCATATAGCTTATTATGACAATACTCGATTAGTTTTGATTATCGTTATAATTTGTGCGGACATTATATAGGCATTATATGTCGCAGGTTCGTCGCATTGTGTGTAGTGTAGGGCTTGTTTTTCCATTGACCACGAGGCTCTGCCTGCCCGATGCGGGAGCAGGCTAGGCCAAGAGCTAGATTGGACGATAATATGAAAGGATGGCATTCGTCTCCAGCACTCGACTTTTGAGTGCATCATATAGCAAGTTTAATGAAATATCATATCTGAAAATTATGAACTCAATGATGCGTCCATCATATATAATGAGTTTAGTCTCATGCTTCAATAATATTTGATCAGAAACTTTACAAGATGCCGAGATGCTCAAAACCGATCTGGTAACTGTATATGTTGAGCCTTCTAAGCATACCGAGTGAAGCTCCATGTGAAATACGTTGTAGGGCTTAGTTGGTCAGTTCTTAAAATGGCTGAATATTAAAATGTCTAAATGCAAAGGTTATGAAAGTGGCAGATTGAATGATTTCGTATATCTCATTGACAGAGTATGTTGTACACTATATACACAACTAAGTCAACTAATCAACCCTATATTAATGGCTAGGAAACATATATTACATATAATATCGTACACTATTTCCTAATATCAGTTGAGCTCTTACTTGCATCACCCTCTTCTGCAATTTCAAGTACTTTGAGTATTTGAGTATGGAACAGCATTCAGTATTGTATTGATTTCTAATATTCTTGGGCGGAATTTGTATTGAAAACTTGCTCCAATCAAGAACATCATCAAATGGTACTGCATAGTACGTAGTCAGAAAGCAACACCTGGACGCACCCTGCATACATTGCCTCCACAACTCTACGACTTGCCCCTTCAGCCCACTCGGGCACTAGCAGAGAACTTGGTTTGTCCCATTAGTTTGTGGTAGTTCAGGTTCTTAGGGAGCTTTTCGTAAACTTGAACTTCGTCATCTTTTTCCTTCCAATGCTCAAACAAAGTGTTCCTGATGTTTCCATGAGCAGCACCGCCAAAGAAGGCAAGAAGTGCGCTTATCTAGGGGTTCTCCGAGCGGGGTGGCCCAAGGTCAAAGGGCTTTTAGGTTATATTCCGACAATGAGACATCTCTAGCAGGCTTGAATCATTCAGAGGTGTTTGCGTTGTGTTGGAAGACTATAAATAAATTCGGAAGGACATGTGTATCTTTTATGCGGAAGCTTGAATCTCGACATGCTCCTACAAACACAAACAATTGCTCTGACCCTCCGTGCACGTCTAGAACCTCGCAGGTCATCGGGTCGTGCCTCGTAGGTCGTCAGGTTGGCTACGGTATGTCGAGTTGCCCATTGGTTTTCGCCTCCCAAGACCTAGGGCCGAAAGTGATAGCCCTAAAGACCTAACTAGAATATTTGAACTGTGAAAACGCTTGTGTTTCTTGTTATGTTTTCTCACTTCCCCAAAGTCTCCTTATATAGTGGTTGGAATGAGCGTACAAAGACTGAAAAGCCCATGAAAATCTCAAGTATATTCTAATATGAATATCTCTTGATTTTCATCTAATTATCACATAGATAATTAAGAGGTTAATATCCTCATGTGGGTGGAATATCCTTTGATATTTATTTATCCCATAAGATAAATCCTACACGTTGCATAACACCTTCATGAGATTCTTGTATGGCCTTGGGTCATCACATGATATAATTGGTGCCGGAAAAATGAAATACATAATTGTTGATAAGCATATATAGAATTATATTGAAGATAAAACTCTACACTCCAAAACTTGAATATCTCAAGATCAAGCATATGTGTTGGTGGTGAATGGCTCTATAATTTCCAATTTGGAATACCATCACACAATGAGGACGAAAATACTTAAGGTGTATATACCCTTGAAGAGAGATGCACACAAAGGTGTATACTCCGATTCAGCAAAGTTTTAGTTCGTGTTAGATGCAATTTAACAATCAAAGCAAAACGAAAAGAAACAAAATAGAGAATAAAGCAAATATCAAGGCTTGGCTAGCCATACTGTTTGTTTGTCATTTCATTCAATTCGATATAATGTCTTTCGTTAAAGGAGCAACAATGCCATCAGACATCTCTAATGAGAAAATGCAAATTTGAGATGAGAAAAGAATTAATCTTGGCAATTAATTAATGAGGATTTGCCATATATTGTTGTATTGTAAAAAAAAAAAAAATATGAGGATTTGGCAATGAATTAGAAAAATAAAGCTTGTACAAAGTATAGAGTTGATTTTCTAGAAAAATACATATTTCTGCATGATTTATTATGGTAATTAGAATGTATGGCAGGCATTCCCATTCCATGAAGAGCTTGTTTGACAAGAATATATAAAGGGTGGTTTGGTTGTTGCTTGGACACAAACAAACAACACAAAGATTTACCCTTTGATATATGTATAGAGCAATGTTAATGGCTAAGGTGTCCATACTCTTGCTTATTTGTTTATTCTTTGTGCTATTTGAAGGTGGTTTGGGTGCACAAAGGTGTATACTCCGATTCAGCAAAGTTTTAGTTCGTGTTAGATGCAATTTAACAATCAAAGCAAAACGAAAAAAAACAAAATAGAGAATAAAGCAAATATCAAGGCTTGGCTAGCCATACTGTTTGTTTGTCATTTCATTCAATTCGATATAATGTCATTCGTTAAAGGAGCAACAATGCCATCAGACATCTCTAATGAGAAAATGCAAATTTGAGATGAGAAAAGAATTAATCTTGGCAATTAATTAATGAGGATTTGCCATATATTGTTGTATTGTAAAAAAGATAATGAGGATTTGGCAATGAATTAGAAAAATAAAGCTTGTACAAAGTATAGAGTTGATTTTCTAGAAAAATACATATTTCTGCATGATTTATTATGGTAATTAGAATGTATGGCAGGCATTCCCATTCCATGAAGAGCTTGTTTGACAAAAATATATAAAGGGTGGTTTGGTTGTTGCTTGGGCACAAACAAACAACACAAAGATTTACCCTTTGATATATGTATAGAGCAATGTCAATGGCTAAGGTGTCCATACTCTTGCTTATTTGTTTATTCTTTGTGCTATTTGAAGGTGGTTTGGGTGCACAAGATCCTCCTGTAACCAGAGTTGTGAACATAACTAATGACTTGGGATCAAGGATTGACTTACTCCTTCACTGCAAATTCCATGACGAAAACCTCGGCCTACAAACCCTCCCGTTTCACCGCTCCTTTTCTCATAGCTTCAATTCGGATGCCGTCTCTCCCAAGACACGACTCTTTTGCCTCTTGTGGTGGAAAAATGGCAGCGATGTCTTTGAAATGTATAATCCTCAATGAGATGATCCTCGTTTTGCAACTAAGTATTCTTGGAGCATTAGACGCAAAGGAGCTTATTCTTATGATGAGAAAAACCATCGATGGGATCTTCTCTACACTTGGAAAAAGTGAGACAAAACACTATATTATATTCCGAGACCGCAGGTCTGCTGCCCCCAAATTTCATGTCTCTTATGTGTCTCTTCTCTAATTGTATGACACATGTCTCTCAACCTAACAGGGTTTAACACTGTTAACTTTTAGTATTTTGTATTAAAAATATTTAAGAAAAAACCTCAAAAACATGAAGGCAGTGGACGGCCAAAGCTCTACAGCCACCAAATCGTACCAACCCACCTCCCCGAATCGCCATCAATCTCCACTGATCAGCCCCGACAGCCACCGAATGGTCATCACCCACGACCAACCCAATGCGATTGCAGGCAACGAATTAATTAGATTTCAATTATCGACTCCGACTCAATTTCATTTCTAAAACGTTTGAAACATTAGAAGAAAAAAGCTCATCTACCACGGTGGATGCCCGTGATAAATTGCAATCTACTACGCGCATCGTGCCCGTTAGTATTCTGGATGTGATGAAAAGTCTTTGTTTTTACCACGGGCTATGCCCGTTGTCAAATGCAGTGTAACCACGAATTATGCCCGTCGTAGATTGATAGCTAACACCACGTGCTATGGCCATTGTGGATTACAAATTGATCACGGCTAGTGCTCGTTATTAAAAAAAATTCAAAATATAAAAAAAAAAAAAATTAATATATATATATATATAATAAAGATATTTATTAACAAATTTGCACATTTACACAAAATCGTTGAGTTATACTTTACATTTATGTACCAAAACATGTATAGACTTTGTTTCACACTCCAAAACAAAACTCAAGTCCTAGTTCCAACCTTGATCCTCCAATGATATTCATCTTCTCTGCAATCGTTCTTCAAGAAGACACACATCTCCAGCAAGCCAATCACGCTTCAAATTTGCAGGTACCTGTAAATGTAGTAGTTGCTATGAGTTATAAACCCTCATGAATTAGAATCACCAACCACCTATGAGACACAAGGAAAAATATCAAGCTTAGAAATGAAAACTCATCACTCAAGGACATCATATACAAAAAAATTTAAATCCACAAAATCAATTACACAAAGGCGCAAGCAATCATGGTCCAAGTGAGTACATGGTGCCTGTGACACACCCCGTCCCGAAGGAGGGCATGCTGGCCGTCACGTGAGAGTGACGTAACCATTTACACAGGTCCCGAAGGAGGGCATGCTGGCCGTCACGTGAGAGTGACGTAACCAGCATGCCCTCCTTCGGGACGGGGTGTGTCAGCCTGTAAAAAATAAATGATCGCTAGAATTCAAGGCTTCTTTTTTATTTCAAACCAACTGCCATAGATTGACTTTCTTACTAGAAGAGTATTGTGACATGAAAAACAATAGTGAAAATCTAGAAAGAGAGGCACAAAGACCTCATGTATTAGTATCAAGCATATGAATATCAATGTGCATGCTTTCCTCTGTGTTTGTGAGAGAGCGAGAGAGGAGAGATGACAGTTTTCCATGGGGCTTACATTACAGTAATTAAGCAATGGCCATTTACCATAAATATGTTCTTAGTTAGAGTAATAGCACTTAAGTCAGTACCTTCTAGCGTCAAACCATCTCCAAACTTCAATCTGCCAAACATTTAAGGAAACACTTCAATGTCCCAATTTTTATAATCTTGTCCTGTTCGATTTATGTCAAATTGTCAATCCCCTGCTTATTTTACACATATATCAAGTAAAAGAAGTGAACTTGATTAATTCATGATTGGAGACAAAAGCAATACACAACACTAGGCCTACTAACAAAGACTAGCCAAAATTTGAACAAGTTTTGTTTCAGTTCATACATATAGAAGCTTCACTAACAAAACCTAGCCTCTCTGCACATACAGATTAAAGCCTCTACAAGATGGTATTGCCAGGTTTCTCATTGAGGCATACACATAGTACCCAATACTTGACAAAATAACCGAAAGATTAAAGTGATAAACAAAGAGAGATAAGGTGATAAATTTTCATTAGATTGTTAACTATAAAATCTTAACTCCATTCAAGAAGTTTTCAAGACCAAATGCACATTATTATATCACCAACCAGATAAGAATGTAAACCGTAACCCCTTTCTCCTTTTGAAACCAAATCAAATATCATTTACTGGATTCTACTAACCCAACATCGATCTTTAGTAAGTTATAATCAGAAATATTAAAGCAATATATAGCAGATTAATGCATACCAGTTCTGTATGCAAGGAATACAAAATCGTTTCCTCTTACACTCTTTACAGCGAACTACCCAATCCTTGTTGTTCCTCTGACATTGATGGCACATCAACGCACCTCCTCAACATACTTTTAAAATTCCAAAACAACAATTACATTATAAATCATCAGTGATAACAAATGACAAAAAAAAAAAAAAAAGCCAGCGTACTGATTAGAATAGCTCCAATTACAAAAAATCCTCCAACAATATTAGCAATTAGTGATGAAGTAAAACATAGAAAAAACGAAAAAACCCTAAACAATGAGAAAACTTATGGAGAATAGATAGGGTTGGAAATTGCGGAAAAATGATGACATAACACCAAGAAAATTCGTAGAAAGAAACCCTAGGAAACTGACATACTAGAATCAAGAGGCACAAAAAATACCAGAATCGAGACTATATAGTCTGAAACCGAGATTCCAACCTGAGAGAGACAATCCAAATCAAACTCACTGAGAGAAAGAGACAGTGAGACGGCTGAAAGCTTGAGAGATCGTGAGAGTATCGCAAAAGAGCCAAATGCAACTACAAGACCACTCAATTCATACCAAATTTATAGAGAGAGATCAGTGAATAATCTTTTGCGCCCTAGAAAAAAAGAACGATGTGAAGAGAAGGATTGAGGGGATAACCAAATATAACTGCAAGCAACTGGTGGGAACTTGAACGACAATTTCTTTGCTTCGTGGATTTTTAATTAAGTTTTCTTTTCAATAAAAAATATATTAACTTTTATTATATGTTAGTTGTTTTACAATTATATCATCATACTCTCTTATAGCCATAAAACTAAAAGTATATTAGGACTCTGATACGGTGCAGCACCCATTAATGGGTTAATAAATTTAAATAAAATTATATATATCAGTTTTATGTTGTAATTATGGTAAAAAATTGATATCTTAAATTTTACATATATAGTTCTATTTTTATTTTACATAGTTCTTGAATTGTAATTATCACTTTTTATTTGTTTTGGTCAAATCGCAATGAAGACAAACCAAATTTGGGTGTTCTGGGTAGTCACGAAAGCAATGGAGGTCTCCTTGCCTCCCTCCCACATTTTGTAGATTTTATTTATCATTATTTGTAACATTCATGTCATTTATTGATTGAAATTATCCGTATCACTTTTAATTAGGACTATTGGATGTTATCGGATTTAAAGGTTAAACAGAAGTGTAGTATTTCAAATATAATAATAAATAATAAATAATGAAAGAAATATTTTGTTGCAATCAATAATCAATATAGTAATAAATAATAAGTAATATAATGATTCTAAATATATTAAAAAAAACATAAAAACATCCACCACGGGCCGATGGCGTGGTGAATTTTCAAAAGGTGGTGTGGTCGTTTGAAGTAACCACCACTAGCATATCGCGTGGTGGTTTTGATATTCCATCACAGGATTAAAAACCGTTGTAGATTATTCACTTTTAACAACGGGCCAGAATCTAACAGTGGTGGATTAATGTTATCTACCACGAGCTGTTAATGCCCGTGATGACATTGATGTGATAAATATGCTGTTATGTACTAGTGAAATCTGCATCGCAGCTCTCGATTTTTCTCATCTTGATTTACAGGCGTGCACATAATTTTGTGAATTGAGGTTGTGTTTATACTTTATAGCATTGGCTGGAAGATTGGATTATAATATTAATAAGAGATAAGGAGGAGGAAATCAGAGAAAAATGGAGAGAAAGAAGATGATTTTTTTCCGGCGACTACTGGGGTCTCGTCACACCACGTCCCAAGGAGGGCGTGCTAGCCGTCACGTGAAAGTGACGTAACCATGTGCACAGTGCGGAAGCTAAGAAGGTAAATATAAATACACATTCAGAGCAACAAGAACGTCTACTTGCAGTCAAGGACAATTACTAATATATAACACCCGAAGGTGAATCCTACTTTTGTGAATTCTGTCAGAATACCGTTGGATCCCTCGTGGCCACTAAAGCACTGCTACCTAGAACCTGAAGGGGCGAAAAACAAAACGCGTGAGTGGGCAAAGTAAATAACTTTTTGTTTTTCAGCTTATTGCAACAACTTTCTGCATTGTTTGTTAAAAAATAGTTATGAATGACGAAAGTGCTTGGACACAAAGATTTAGCCTTTGATATATGTATAGAGCAATGGCTAAGGTGTCCATACTCTTGCTTATTTGTTTATTCTTTGTGCTATTTGACGGTGGTTTGGGTGCACAAGATCCTCCTGTAACCAGAGTTGTGAACATAACTAATGACTTGGTATCAAGGATTGACTTACTCCTTCGCTGCAAATTCCATGACGAAAACCTCGGCCTACAAACCCTCCCGTTTCACCGCTCCTTTTCTCATAGCTTCAATTCGGATGCCGTCTCTCCCAAGACACGACTCTTTTGCCTCTTGTGGTGGAAAAATGGCAGCGATGTCTTTGAATTGTATAATCCTCAACGAGATGATCCTCGTTTTGCAACTAAGTATTCTTGGAGCATTAGAGGCAAAGGAGCTTATTCTTATGATGAGAAAAACCATCGACGGGATCTTCTCTACACTTGGAAAAAGTGAGACAAAACACTATATTATATTCGGAGGAATAAATAACATTCGGAGGAGGAGGAATAAATGAATGAAAAGTCTCTTCCCTTCTCTTCTTTTGCATCCACTTATTTCTATTTCTTCTCTTGTTTAATTCTCGTTATTAACTTTCTCTTCTTTCTTTTTCATTACGTTACGTTGCGTTAGAGAAAATTGAATTTTGAACCCATACTAAAATTGAATCTTGAACTTATTCTAACTCACTCACTGCGGGGCTAACCACAAAGTCCTTGACTTTTATTACTTCTCTTGTTTAATTCTCGTTATTAACTTTCTCTTCTTTCTTTTTCTTGTTCATTACGTTTGTTTATTACTTCTCATCGTGAGTGTGTTTCACAATTATTTTGTTTAGAATAAAAATTTAGAATTTGTCCGTGAATTTGCACTCAAGTTTAAAATTCATCCTCGAACTAAGATTTCGTTAATTTACGTCTCTATTTAACAAAATATGTATCATTGGTCCTTGCAATCATCTTCCATGTACTAAATTGAATATGTGCCGGCGGCACCCACATGGGTGACACCTTATCAAAGTAATAAATTTTTCTTATTAAGGGACCATTTTGAAGAGGGTGTCAATTTTAAGGATTACTTGTGATAAAAACTCAATATTTTGGACCTATACTTGAAAACCCCTTTTATTTTTCAATGAAACCTAGAGCATCAGCCCTAGACTTTGCACCAATTATAGTTTTGGCCCTGAACTAAAAATTTATGAGTATCGATCCCTAAACTAAAATTTGTGGATATTGGTACATGAACATGACACAATATAGAGCCATTATCCATTTTTAGCAACACCAATAGAGATTCTATCCAAAATAAAGACTTTAAAGAGCAAAAAGGGGAATTAGACGTGGCTACACAATAATTATAATAACATTCGTTTAAGTAATACTCACAAATTTTTTATTTAGACCAAAGTTTCAATTAGACTAGTATTTAGAAACCATTACTCCAATTTCAATTTTGAACCTTTTAGATTTAAGTCCACAATTTCAATTCTGAACCTCCAACTTAATTTATTGAGATAATTGGAATAATGGTCTCTTAGTTTTAACTCAATTGAAGATTTGGTTCTTGAATTAGAACTTCCTCAGTATTGGTCATTGAACTTGTAATAATGTGAAACAATAATCATTTTGGCTTAACTCTGTTAATACTTCCATCTATTTTTTGCTCATTTAAACTCTTTATTTTTTCATGAAATTTTTTACAGAGTTAACAGAAAGACTATTGCTCCCCATTATGATAAGTTCAGGAACCAATACTCACAAATTTTTAGTTAGAGACCAGAACTTCAATTGGGCCAAAATTTAGACAAGATTGCTCAAATTTTTTCTAATTTATCAAGAAGAACTCCGGTACCTATAAAGCGATTTTATCATTTCAGATTAATTTAATTTTGCACGCGAGGCTCATGTGCAGATTTTTTACGGTGACTTTACGAAAATTTTAATTCCTAACAGTCTTTTAATTTCTAATTTTTCTTATCACAAACAAGAGAGTTATTTTCTGAATGCTCTACCATCACCGGAACATTTACCAGATTTAGCCATTACAGAAAATGTGTGCATTGCATACCGTGGAGATCCAATGGTAATAATCTATTGGATTTTTTCAAAGAAAAGAAAAAATAAATAAATAAAAATCAGACATGTCAAAGATTGAGAGCAATGGTGAGGAAGAGGCAGTTGAACAATGTCTGTGCTCTTGAAAAGTACCCGCGATCCCATTCCCTCCAAGTCTAAGACGCAACAGCAGCAGGGCGAGCTCACTTCGATTGCACAGAGCAACAACAATGGCATTTACAACCCACGACGCCCACAACACCACCCAGCCCTCCTCCCTTCATAGTACCACTCGAAAGCTTCCTATAATCCTCTTCGACATCATGGACACAGTTGTTCGTGACCCCTTTTACCACGATGTCCCTGCCTTCTTCAGGTAACCCAAATTCTCTTCCTTTTCTGTTTTCTTCAATTGGGTTGTGTTTTCTTGCTGTTGGTTCAATTGGGTTGTATTATAATCGAGAAAAGATGAGAAATTTATCAGATTTCACTGGTTTTGATTTGGACTGTCAACATCTCAGCTGCAAAACAATTATTGGAAATGTCGAAGTGAATCATAGCTTAAGGAAATTGGAAAATTGGATGTCTTGGAACTGGAATGGTGGACTTTTGAATTTTCAAGAATTCCTGTCCTGTTTCTTTTTGAAAACCCACTGTCCCAGCTAATGACAGTGAGACTCTATTTGCAGAATGTCTTTCAATGAATTAATCGAATGCAAGCACCCGACTGCATGGATCGAGTTTGAAAAGGGGATTACTGATGAGGTACATTTGGAATTGGTGTTGCAAATTTATGTTTAATTGGACTGTTAAGTGAAAATCATTATATGTTTACTTGGCAATTTGGCTATGAGTGCTTCCGAGAAGCTTTTGTGAAAATAATGTTTGAACTTAAGTTAAAGTGCATAGTTTGGTTCAATTTGAACGGAATTGAAGAAAATTATGCGTTCGAAGTATGTGTGTTTTGTCCTTGCTATAGCATGTCAATTTTCTGTGTCACAAAATTGTTTTTGCCCCAGGTGGAGCTTGCAAGAACATTTTTTAAGGATGGAAGGCCTCTAGATTTGGAAGGTCAGTTGGAGTTCCTCACTATTTTCCAGCCATGTCGCCGGTCATGTATTTTAAATACTGAATCATTCGTTAGTTTTAACTTAATACTTAGCTGCTAGAACTAGTAAGAATGTACTTCATCCGACTCGAAAATGCTTTTCATTTTGATTCCTTTTTTTTGCTTATAATCTATTGTGTAAATGGTTCCCTTTCTTGCTTTATGAGGTTTGGAACTGATAGTGAAAAGAGCAATGGTTTATGTATTGTGGGATTCGCTTTTTTGTGAGAGTTTTATGCAGCTGAAATTGTTTGCCATCGAAATCTCAATATATGAGTATTTTTCACGTCTCTTAGGTATGTGGTGATTGCGAAACAACATCCTATTTGCAAACACAACATAGCTCCTGTTACAATTAATCCTTTTGTTTTGAATTCGAAAAGGGCGGGGAACACTATTGAGTCTCTGCTAAAACTGGCCACGACTGCAATTTTTTCCTTCATTTTGGTTGATTGGTCACGACTGCATTGGACTCAATGGAGTACATTGTCTTGTTCGTATGTCAGTCTTTTCCGGTATGTATCCTGAATTACATTTTTCTTGCAAAGTGTAGATACGTTGTACTGATTCCAAAATCTTAAGTTCTAAGAAGATAATTTCTGTTCTCTCTTTCCTTATGTTTGAAAGCTTCATCACAAATTGCTTCTGAGCGACTTTCAAAATATTCTGTTGTTAATTGTATTGATTGTAGATATTGAAGAACTGAAGTTTGTACTTTGGCATGTTACGTTCTCATATAATTTGCTTTTATCTATGCGCTTTACTTCTGAATCTTACAGGAAAGTGCTTCAATGATCTTTGCAGGCCTGAAAAACTGCATGAGAAAAGGATACTACTATGTTGAAGGTGTTGAAGAATTGCTTAATGTATTAAAACATATCAACTACGAGATGCATGCTTTCACGAACTATCCCATCTGGTTAGATGAAATTTCTACGATCTTGTTTTCTTATTAAGTCAAGCAATTTATCATGTTTTCAGGAAATTGATTTTGTAGGTACGAGATGATCGAGGACAAACTAAACATATCAAAATATTTATCTTGGACGTTTTGTTCATGTATAAACAGTACGTTAAGTGGTTTGACAATACACTTTTTGAGATTCTCTTCCATCTGCTAGCTGCACAAGCATGTCTACATGAAAGTCTCAACTCTCTTCCTATTCACTTTTGCGTTTCAGGGAAGAGGAAGCCCGATCCAGAATTCTATTTGGAAGTTGTGAGCCATCTAAAAGTTGATCCGGGAAGCTGTATCTTCGTCGATGACAGGTTTGTTACGACACAATTTTCATTGCACTGAAGTTCTTGCAGCATTTCTTTTGGTTGGTTACTTAAGTTCATCTAGAGTCTCGGTTGAATTCATCACGTTGGTCTATTCAAGCTTTGAAGGTCGTAAAACTTGGAGACGTTGAAGGAAATTAACTTCACATTGTAATTAGTCGTGTCGGTTCGTGGTTTCATCACAGGATAAGATATGTAGAGGCTGCGAAGGAAGTTGGCATGATCGGTCTACGTTTCAAAAATGCAGATTCGCTTCGTCAAGATCTTTCACTGATGGGGATTGACATTTCAACGAAACAAACCAATCTTCAACAACAATAGTTGTCTTCATCGTTTTTTGTGTTTCATTTATCATTTATATCGATTGTTTTTCCAGTTGCTTTCTCGCTGGGAATGAAGATTTTCCCAGAACGAAACTAACTTTCTGATCAACTTCCAGATGGCTGGATTAACAATGTGAAGATAATAAGGCCTTCATTATTTCTTCATGGAAACTCATTCGCGTCTGGGACTAGTGTGAGGTTGAGTGAGACCAAATATAAGGGTTCGTCTTTTACAAGGTGCGTCAAACGATTGATGTGATCCGGCAATCGAATTCAAGCATTTTCCCACATGTAAGAGAAACTATTATGTCAATGAAAAATATTTTACCAACCCAAAGAAGAAACTTATTTTCTGTTGCAATTCTACAAACATTAACTTCTTTTCTACACTAACTTGTAGTCTTGTATACTGACGGTTTAGTAATATTCATTTTCACTTGTAAGGATGAGGCTTCAGGTAGCAATGACATATAATTATATTATTGAGTTTTCACACCTAGTTTTGATTAACTCTTGTGTTGCTTAATCGAATACCTTCTACCCAGAGTCAAATATCCCATTGAGTTAGAATAGGATATCGGCGTATTAAAAATAGAAGTACTTATTTTTTTACTACTAATATTATGGTTTAGTAGTATTCATTCTCACTCGACAAGTCGTAGGTTACTCACAATATCGTTGTATCAATGAAAACTTTTCATTTCTATTTTTTTATTTTTGTTTACAAACAATGCATGAGTGGGTTTAATATGTTAGGCCATCTCCACCCGAAGGTTGACCCATTATATTTGTCCCACATCGGCTGTGGGAGATGTTTGAACAATCAAACATGCTTATAAAAGCCTTCATTATTTCTTCATGGAAACTCATTCGCGTCTAGGACTAGTGTGAGGTTGAGTGAGACCAAATATAGTCAAACGATTGATGTGATCCAGCAGTTGAATTCAAACATTTTCCCACATGTAAGAGAAACTATTATGTCAATGAAAAATATTTTACCAACCCAAAGAAGAAACTTATTTTCTGTTGAAATTCTATAAACATTAACTTCTTTTCTACACTAACTTGTAGTCTTGTATAATGACGGTTTAGTAATATTCATTTTCACTTGTAAGGACGAGGCTTCAGGTAACAATGACATAATTATTTTATTGAGTTTTCACACCTAATTTTGATTAACTCTTGTGTTGCTTAATCAAATACCTTCTACCCAGAGTCAAATATCCCATTGAGTTAGAATAAGATATCGACGTATTAAAAATAGAAGTACTTATTTTTTTACTACTAATATTATGGTTTAGTAGTATTTATTCTCACTCGACAAGTCGTAGGTTACTCACAATATCGTTGTATCAATGAAAACTTTCCATTTCTATTTTTTTATTTTTGTTTACAAACAATGGCATGAGTGGGTTAATTTAGGGAAGGAGGGTTAGTGAAGATGGTGTATAGACAACATCATTTTCCGACACTGCAATAAAACGCCATCAGCAAAACTTCTTTCGTATATTTCTTATTTTTTCTTATTTTTTTGGGAACTTTAACGAAAACTCTCGGTACTGTTTACTTTAACGAAAAACCACATTTTTACACTAAAAGTTAATCCTGATATTATTCACTTTACCTTTTATTTTATCATTTTCTTTAAACCTTAAAATTTTCAAACCATTTCTTCTTATCCTAAAAAATAAATAAATTCCGCAACCATAATATAGACCTCATCATAGCGCCCGACTGACTGAACCTTTTCCCTCGTACTTTTGTGGCTGCCAATTCTTGGAAATTTACAGAGGAAGGAGAGAGAGAGAGAGAGAGTTGAAGAAAGAAAGCAAAGTCTCGAAAGATGTGGTGTGTTGGGGCCTTGGACTCAAAAACCATAACTCCATCTGCCTCTTTTCCTCTCGCTGGAGCTGCGAGCAGATCCCCCACCAATTCCCTCACTTCACTCCACTTCCACGGTGCCTCTCGGCGTCCCTGCCCTCCTTCCGCCGTCTCTCTTTCATATCAGTCGTCCTTCGGACCCAAGCTCTCTTCGAAGAAGGCCCTCTCATTCCGATGCTACGCCGGTACGCCACCCACCTTTCTCTCACTACTATTCTGCTGTTTATTGCTCTAATTCTGCAGTTTGATGTCTGCTTGTTGGTTGTTTATGTTGGGTAAATCTAGGCAGATTTTCTTGTTAATTTGGATGAATTTGATGTCATTGAATCGGTACATCGAAAATTAGGATGCTTGTTGGACGATGATTACAAGAATTTATTTTCTGGTTAAATTCAACATGTGTAGAAGTAATTGTTCTATTAAAATAATTGATTGGCAGTAAGATTGATGCTAAATGTATCAAATTGGAGTCTATTTTCTTCGATAAAAGGAGACTTTGTTTGCAAATTAGTCACAATTATCATAAGGATCTTGGTTGCTGTCATGCTCTGATGAATGTAAATATTTCATTGTCGAATAATCCATGTTAAATCGTTAACTTCTTTCAAGTGATTGTTACGTTGCCTATTAGCGCGATTCACTGTTGTTTAAATTGTGTGTCGAATGAGGCCTTCCTTAGCAACTGGTCGAGGAGAGAAGATTTATCAATTTATGTACCCGTTATTTTAAAATTTCGGGATTGGATTATAGTGTCGGAAGTTCTTGTAAAGTGTCCAGATTTTTGAAGTTTCACAAGGTACTAACTCTCTCATCCCACATCGCTCCGCCCTGTTTGTGCAGCATTAACTCCGGAGCTGAAGAACACGTTGGACAAAGTTGTTACTTCACACAAAGTGGTTCTTTTTATGAAGGGAACAAAGGATTTTCCACAATGTGGTTTTTCAAACACTTGCGTACAGATATTGAGGTCTTTGAATGTACCGTTCGAAACAATAAACATACTAGAAAATGAACTTTTGCGCCAGGGATTGAAGGAGTATTCGAGTTGGCCAACATTTCCTCAACTCTACATTGAAGGAGAGTTTTTCGGAGGCTGTGACATCACTGTTGGTAAGTTAACCTAATTATTATGTCTGTGAGCTTTTTAACTGCAAACTCGTGGTTCACCTCTACTCTTCGTCTTCATAGTCACATAATCAACGGAATTAAGTACAATGAACTTGAGGATAAGAACTGAGAGTTAAATGACGGAATTAGGTTTAGATGTGATCTTGATGTTTCATTGACGGATTTATTATGCCGAGTACAGATGTGTATGATAGATTAGAGTTTGCAATATGAAATCTTGATGAAACAATGTTCTTTGCAGATGCATATAAAAGCGGGGAGTTGCAGGAACTATTGGAGAAGGCAATGTGCTCATAAACAGTTTATACGAAGATATGCAAAGGTTTATCTTGTTCTTTTGGTGAATGGGGATTTATGGATGTTGTGGAAGGAGGAACCGAACACACGACTTCGGGTGCTAGAAAAGTGCTTATGAGTTATAACCATTCGAACTACGATTTCTTTATGTGTAAGTTATAACCATTCCTTCTGTTCGGTCTTCGGATGAATTAGAACATTTTATTTGAACGTATAAACATAGCCACGTTAGGTAGCTAAAACGAATGTTATTCCCCTACGTATCCGAGTTCGAATTTCGCTCCCAAACAATTCATTACCTAAACTCTACAAGGGGTGAGTGAAGAACGTATGCATTTTTTGCTTTCCATATTCAACATTCTTTTTTATTTTAAGATCAAAGAAAAGGGACAGAGATCTCAGCTAGATCTCTCACACCAAGTCCTAAGGATCCGGAGATTGAGATTTTTAAAATTTGATCCAACGGTTATAATTATTATCAGTTTTAGAAGGATCATTTGTTTGTAGCCGTTGGATCAAATTTCAATGGTCCGGATCTTTAGGATTTGTTGAGGTGAGATCCGGCTGGGATCTCTGTCCCGAGACAAGAAATTTGGGGCGGGGCAATAGAGGCAGTTGAAATTACAAAAAAGGACAAGAGGTACGTGGCAGGATATCATTGGTTTGTCACGTTGGCCGACCCTGAGATGGGTAAGACTATTGCTTAATGTCCTCCGACAGACACAAGCACGACGATAGATTGACAAAGGAGGAACGAACCCACGACCAAACACCCACCACCGTTGAAGCAAATCTCAACGAGGAGAGAGATTTCCGCTCACTCTCTCTCTCTCTCTCTAGACTCTCTCTATCTCTCTCTAGAGAGACTGAGAAATTCCTGGAATTCGATTCAATTCTTCGACAACATGAGTTTGACCCAGTTCGCCATGGTATGCTTTTCGTTAGCTTTAATGTTGTTTGTTGGTTGTTCTTTCGATTTTACTATGAATTTAGGAAAAAGTTATGTAATTTTTAATGATGCTCCAATTATGTGTTCTGGGTAGTGCCTTTTTTTTATAGAAAAAATTTGTGTTTAATTTCTTGCTTTATGAACTAAAAATTATAAATTTTGGGAGTTTAGCGCTTCAAATTTCAATTTACGTATCACTCTATTTGAAATGTTAATGATTTAAGCCTTTTAATTACGAAGCGAAATTACTACTCTAAACTACGAAGCAAGGGCTAGGGAGTAGGGACTAGGGAGGGTTTAAACCCCGAATGCAGTAAGCTTTATATCAAACCCCATATAATGTTATGTAACTTTAAGAGAGCTGTTGCATAAATAATTTCTTCTGCTAAATCTGCACATTGACACCTCTGAGAATTTTAGAAAATAATATCAAAGCATCAGAAGATTAGACCAATCTTTGTCATTTGTATACATATGATATGTTTTGAGTGCGGGAGTTCGTGTTTGAATCTCGATATTTCATACTAGAATGCTACCGAAATGCAGGTTGAGGAATTGGCTTCTCTTGTCAAAGACAATCTTACTTGCAAGCATCTTATTCTCTCAGTGGAAGAGTCCTTGGTGGACTTCCTTCAGAGTGATACCAGGCATGTAAGACAAACTGCTAAATGTTATCAGCATTGCCTTTTCTTATGAGATTAGTTTTAGAGTAAAATCTTAAGATTATATCGAGCAGGAGTGATGCAATTCTTCGTGGTATAGCTAGGGTAAAACTGGAGAAGTGATTAGTTTCGATTGGTGTTCTGTAGCATCTGGTTGTGGGTGTTACAGATGTTTTCGTCTTTTTTCTTTTTCGGCTGATCAGAGTAGATTCTGTGCTGTTTTGATGTAGACCTTGAGATTAGTGGGAAATCCTGTGAACCTCTTTTGTAATCATTGTCTGTGCTGTGACTACTAATATGAACAATAAAAAATTTGGGTTGCAGTTCCAGTGGGGTCTTGGAGTTGGAACCAATGAACTCATACAACCGTCTTCTGTTGCATCGTCTTGCGGATATATTTGGGTATTCTCCTTTCCATCATATATTTTGTGTCATATCTTTCCTTTTCGTTGCTGGGTAAATAATGTTTTTATTGAAGATTGTAGAGCTCACATGTTCTTGACTTCTGTGGGTAATCATATATTGCTTTTTGCTAGGTTTTCTCATGAATCTGTTGGTGAAGGAGAGGAGCGGCACTTAATTTTGGAGCGCTGCCCAGAGACCTCAATGTATGACCTGGAAATTTCTTGACATAAAAATTTTTCTTTACTTGCTGCGCCTATTTGCTTATAAATCATGATGTATGATGTTATGCACAAAATATAATTACCAAGGCTTTGTTGGAAATGGCCATGTTGACATGCATTCACATTGTGGGACGGAAAGACATAAGTTGAAATAAGATAGGTATCTTGTCTGCCAATCTGTACTTATCAGACTCCCAAGAGTTTCCATGAACAGGTGTAGATATGAGAAGATTGTCTAGTTTAGGAACAGTATGGCAAGAAAGATAGAAAATGAGTGCTCTTTTATAGACAGTAGAGTGGGATGAGTGGGGAAGGGTGAAAGTAATTTTGAAAACTGTAGCATTGGAAGTAGTAATAGACTGGTTAAAGGGTTAGGGTACAAGAGTTGGAATTTCGATGTAATCATGCTTTTTGATAAATGGCATAAGAGAAACTTGTCTTACTAGAATTCAACGCATGTAGAATAGGTATCAGATTTCTTCGGACTGAACTAAGCAACATCGATCTTGTTTTTCTTTTGGAATTTGAAGTCAACAAACTAACGTGATTTGGGTTATGAAAGTGGTTTAGGATTGATAGACCTAATTCTCAGTCGAGTGTCCTTGTTTTTCTTCTGTTAATCAGTGTGTTTGGGTTGCAGACCTTCTATCCTTGTTGGTGATATTTTGTGGCAGTATGATGAGCCCGATTCTCCAACAACTTCACACCTGTTATTAAAGAGGACCGAAAGCCCCCCAGGTAATGAATTTCCCTTATTTTTCCGTTCTGCTGTATCTTGTGCAATAATGACGCTTGATAGTAATACAATTAGTATCGTTCTCATGCGATCATATCCATATTGCACTAAAGGAATATTGTTGGTGTTCATATTATAAACTGTAATTAAATGCCCCATAAGCAATTGTATCATATGCTAGTTTTCTTAATCCGTATTAATTTCAAAGTCTAATGTTGTAATCTTGCTGTCTCATGCTATGCTTCAGATGGTTAGATATCTAGTTTCATAACAGATTTGGTCAATCAGTTCGGTTTGATGTAGGCTATGTAGAACTGTTTTTTTTTTTTTTATCTCCCTATCATTCTCTTATCCATGCTAAATGAAGCCTTTTGTTGTTTCTAGTGTTGAGAACAAAACCACCTTTGCTCCAACATTCACTTGAGGAGAGAGAAGCAGCTTATTTGGCTGCTCGAGAGCGAATATTTTCTAGGGACTTGGGCGAGGTAAAAGAATCCGTTAGACAGAAGCCACGTAGTGACCCTGTTGTTGCCCGCCGGATGATAGCGCATGCCCTAGGCCAGAGAATCAATCCATCCAGTCAGGGTTCCCCTCACGAGGATTGCAAAACTTCTGGAGGGCATACTGATGAACTAAATGTTCAAGGCAATGTTGCAGATGAGGCTGATTTGACCGCAGAATCTTTTCAGCGTACAGTCTCCCTTTCGAACAGAGATATGAACTCGCGTGTTGAAGTGAAAAACAACCACCGTACTAATAGTGGCCCAGCGCTGACCCGAAGTGAAAAGAAGACATCGCAGAAACAAGGTGACAATAATGGAAGAAGTGGACATGGTGTAGATGAGGAATACATCAAAAGGGAGCAGGTGGGAGCAGCAAAGAGGATGTTTGCTAATGCCTTGGGAATGCGTTCAGAGAAGAATGGTTCTCTCTCGAAATGCAACGAGATAAAGCATGATAGCACGGAGTAATGGTTGAAGTGTTTAGAAAAGTATATCGGTTTGCGGTTTCATTCATCTTGTACCCGGTACACATCAAGCACCGGAGCTTCTTGGGTCTTCAGTCAAGTGAATGGTTTACGGACATGTATTGATAGTTCTGATGGCATGTGAGGAGATGCATGGCAAAAGGAGGGAAGCCTTTCGAGGGTAGAATGCTGGCGTCTGCTCAGTTCTGTATGGATGGACAACGATTATCCTCATAGCCAGCCGATACAAGCAGCAGATTCTTAAGCGTCTGCCAATGTCGAAAATAGGTTGTGTTGATTATGGGAGTCCTCTGTATTGGTGGTGCAAGCATAAATAAATCGCCACTCAAAAATTATGCTTTCCCCCCTTGATTCTGTTTTGCGACCTCTTGTATTTGTTGTCTTTACATTTTCTCTACTTCTCGAGCAAAAGATCTCATGAAAACTCGAAAAATTTGTGTGTTTTAATAAAAGTGTAAGCTATAACTCACAATTTTTAATCAGTTTTGCAAATTCCTACAAAAACAATCACGATTTATTTTCGTGTCATTTCTGCACCGTAAGCTTGTTGAAGTTCATGGAAATTCTGAAGAGGCATTTCGCCCGCGGGAAACATGTTCCAGACTCGATTATGTGAGCTATAACGAACGGTTCTCCAAATTTCTGACAGAACAAACTTAAAACCTATTTTCTTGTTATTTTCGCTGTCCCACAAGCTTCTTCACGTTCACGTCAAGAATTTAAGGAGGCCGCTAGAAATAGGTTCTGGCATGACCAGATGGCACACCAAACCATCAACAATCATAACCATTCGAATCATAAGCCACTGTGGTTATGACACATTTATAAGGCATTTTAGCCGTTCAAATGAAATTTGATCTAAGCCTTACGCTTGGCATACGAGCACAAGTGAATACAAGAGAATCAGTTCCACAAAAGGACAAAATACAAATTAAGTAAAGTAGCTAAATTACTTACAAGAAATTAGTAAAGCAACTAACTCTTACAACAAAATCATGTTTCTTAAAGACTCGGCTCCCGTTGAGAAATTGTGTAAAATATCAGTACATTTGATTCAGCGTTGCATCGCTACTACACTACCGAAGTTGGTTTTTGCTTCTTCAACCCGAACAAATTATTAAGGTCGTGAAGCATAGGAGGAACGGCCATAGTTTCTGGAGTCATGAAATTTACTATCTTCTCATGAACATTGTACTTGCAAAAGCATATTGCAATAAGCCTTCAACAATCTGGCCTAGTTTGCTCACTACAAAAAAAAAAAAAAAACACACCTTGCCAGACAGGATCTTTAACCGATGGAAGGTTGTTGGTAAAGATTGGTCGCGCAAAACCCATTGCTCTAAGTCTCACCTGATGAAATAGGAATTTCGTTGGGCGAAATAGAATTTGCCCAACGACTAGATATCCAAAGCAGCAAACTAACGATGATACCTGGCATCACTTGGGAGGATACAATCATAAGCGATTTCAAAAGCCACAATTTTTAAATGCAATCTGATTGCATGTGTTTTGAACTTCAGGAAATCTTATAGATTGGGTAAACCGTATTGTACATCACACTCAAATGCAATCAATCCTGTATGAAGTATGGGGTGCCCTAATAATTTTACCATAAGAGGTTGGGCCAATTGTCTCAAAAAATTCTTTCAATAATTGCTAGTAAAACTTGGAGTCATTCAAAAGTTCAAGGCCACCATCAACTTATGCACCAGCATCGTATTGTGTCTCCTATCAGAGTGAAGGAATAAAATTACTCAATTTGTGCAAAGAGAAATATAACTTTCATAACACATCAAAGAGATAATTAAAGCATACCTCATATGTTGCACATCGAAGTGGCAAACAAATCAAAATTTTAAATAAAAAGATAGAATTAAAGCTAACGGCGCTGGAAGGGTATTGAAACACTCGCAACCCTCGCACACAAGTTGCATGATTTATTCTTATAGCAATGAATTTACAGATGGGTCCTCAGATTAGTATAGGATTATAGTTAACCACAATTATATGCACTCAGTACCTCTTCCTTTGCAATGTTCTCCCTCTCAGGAACCTGTACATCCATAACTCATGTTTAAATTATTAAATGTACAGAACTTGAGAAAAACCCATCTTGTTATATTATGTTAAAATATATGAAGCACAAATGTGTCTGAGCATGCACGTGAGACCTTGAGAACTGTGAAATTTTCATGTTTTTCAATTTAGATGTAAGAGTTAATATCTTACTGTGCCAAATACAGCAACAGCTGGTTTCCTCATCTGCATCTACCTAACCATTATGCTTAGATCTCTCATAGAAGAAACAACTTGTTCACTAATATTCTGCAATTGGAAAAAGAAAAATGAATTCCTTGTGAATATCTGGCATGGTTACAAGTTCAATTATAGAGCCAAACCTGATTAAAAGCATGCACTTTGCTTTAAGTGTTGAGAAGGGTTTCAAAGCAGCCAAACGGTGACCTCAGCAGCAGTCCCCACTGTAGCAACCAGAGAACAAAGAACCTGTAAATAATTGTCTCACTCTCACGGACTGGAAACAGAATTCAAGACAAAGAGAAAGAAAGCTACAGTGAAGAAATGGAAGAAGATGATGTCTTCTTTCATAAATGGATTGGTGTCAACGTGGAGGGAAACAGAAGCCACAGCTCTCCTATTTAAATCCATATGGGCTTTATAATTTTGGGTCTCGTCGATTAAAATTGGGCGGAAGAGGAAATGACATGGAGAAGGCATATCCAATTCAAGTGGTCCAAAACAAAAGAGCACGTAGACAAGTTTGATGGCGTCAAAATATGATAGATTTGTAACAAGAAAAACTAATGAAAATGGTTTGAAAACTTTGAGTTTTAACGATAAGGATAAAATAAAGAGTAAAATAAACAGTACCAGGATTGACTTTTTAGTGTAAAAATGTGTTTTTTCGTTAAAGTGAATAGTAGCGAGAGCTTTTCGTTAAAGTACCCTTGTAACATCTCAATTTAGTGGATGCGAACCACTTCAAATTTCGTGGATGCAAACCACGTCGAATTAATGGGTTAAATTCCGTTAATTCTTAAAATTCCCAAAATGAAATGAAAACAAATTCATTCTAAATAGAATTTCTAGCTCATTTAAAACTAAATTCAACTAAAACAGAATCTCTGATCCACCCGAGACCAAATTCTCCCCAAACACCACAAGCACCATTTCCAAATGCTTGTTATTGATCTCAAAACTCTCTCTATTGAAGTTGAGATGCCTTTCATTAAGTTTGGAGGTTAAGAAGAAAAACTCTCCAACCCATAAACCATCGTTGCCTAGGAAGTGTACGGGCAACGACCGAACTTATTTTCTTGTAGTGAACTCTATCTTAGACATTCATCAACATGTAGAGTTTAGGACACAGGACTTTGCAACTATATTCAGTGCATTGATTAATTTGTCAAAGCTCTCATTTATCCTAATTACAAAAATATAATCAGTACAAGACATAAAAAAATTAGAATTGTCTTTCAACAGTTTGGATGTCATGTATGTCATAACAGAATCGAAGAAAACACAGATGAAGAAATCAATGGAGGCAAGAAAGGCTCAAAAGCTTAGAGAGAGATAGAGAAATGAGAGTTTGTTATTTTCTGAAAATGATTTTTTCCACACACACATGCTTATCTCAGCTTATATAGATTTGAGAGGACTAACAGATTCTCCTAACTGTTCTAACTACCTTGACAGATTAGCTATATCAGTAACAACCACAGCTGCCATGTCATCAATCTTTAACTACAAATCTGCCATGTCAGCATCAATTGAGTTGCCAAGTTATCAGTGAGTCATCTGCTATATCCATCATCCCCCCTCAATCGCAGCTAGGATTCCCTAGTTGCAGATTGTAGCAATGCTTAGCAAACAAAGGAGTATGTAGACCTTTCGTCAAAATATCAGTTGTTTGATCATCCGTTGGAACATACACAACCTCCAAATCTCCTTGTTGAACTCTCTCTCGGACAAAGTGGTAATCTGTTCACTGATGACTTGGCAACTCAATTGATGCTGACATGGCAGATTTGCAATTAAAGATTGATGACATGGCAGCTATGGTTGTTACTGATATAGCTAATCTGTCAAGGTAGTTAGAACAGTTAGGAGAATCTGTTAGTCCCCTCAAAGCTATATAAGCTGAGATAAGCATGTAAGGTGTGTGTGGAAAAAATCATTTTCATAAAATAACACACTCTCATTTCTCTATCTCTCTCTAAGCTTTTGAGCCTTTCTTGCCTCCATTGATTTCTTCATCTGTGTTTTCTTCGATTCTGTTATGATGGTATCAAGAGCCTAGGACTTCTGGGGTGCTTCATCTCTTGTGTTCAGAGTTTTCAGTGGTTTTGAAGATCAAGGTTGCAGATTTTCTTCCAGGTTCATTGATTCTGGTTCTTTGCTTTTGAGTCTATCAGGTGTTTGATTAAATGCCTGAGTGAGAAAATTTCTGGGTTTCGTATATGTTCTTGATGAATTAACGGCCGAAGCCGTTCTTTCTGTATCAATTGAGTTGCCAAGTCATCAGTGAGTCATCTGCTATATCCATCAGTATGGCCATATCCTTTATTTCAACCATTCTGATCAACCGAATGGGGAGAGATTCTCTTATCTCACAAACTCATAGCTTGGCAATTGTATATTAAAAGGGTACTGTTTGTTTTGAAATCGTGGTAAATATTTATTGAGTAATGACGTCATTGAAAATAAATTTGGTTGTTTGAAAGAATTTCTCATAAAATAAAATAATGAATGATCAAAAAATGTAACAGCACACCAAGTTGGACCTTTTCCAACGTTGAAATGAAAAATGAAAGTAGAAAAGGAGGGGGAAATGAGAGGAAATTTCGGAGAACACAGAAAAGGAGGGAGGAGGATTCTCTCCCCTCCTAATCTCTCTTCTCCTCTCTTCCCTCCTACTGGAACGTTACGATTAAATCACGTCAATATTTTATATTAATTTTTTAATAAAAATAATAAGACAAAAAAATAAAATATGAGAAGAGGAGAGGGAAGGAGATGAGAATAAGAGGGGAGAGAATTATTTTCGAAGAAGAAAAAAAGTAGAAAAGGATGGGGGAAAACGAGAGGAAAATTCGGAGAATAGACAAATGGAGAAGGGAAAGGAAGATGAAATTTCGGAAAATAGACAAAAGGAGAGGGAAAAGAAGAAAATGCGAAAGTCACCTTCATCATTATGTCTACTAATTTCCAAGGCCAAACATCCAGAAAATATACAAATACGGATAAGCCAAAAAATGGGAATGAGAGACCGGAAAAGAAGGAAAAAGTAGACACGGCCAAACATCCAGAAAATATATAGATACAGCAACAAGCAAAAGCTCCCAATTTCCCTTGTTCTTTACATTGTAAATTATATTTTGAATAATGAGAAACCAATACTGCTACTCCAAGGACGTAGGCAAAACTTGCTCAACCTTGTAAATATTGTGACTTATATACATTTCTGACCGCTTTATATATTTTTTATGTATGTGCAAAATATGTTTTAACAAGATCATTAACGTGTAGCTCAAACATTAATAGAAGAAAAATGTTTAAAAACTCTACTTGTGCGCAACATGGTTTGGCTGACGACAATAAGCTTACTAAGTGTTCGACGAAATGCCTCAGTGAACAAACTGAATTTTTTTTTTTTGGCTCGCTTTGTGCTATGTTTCTATCTAAAAAAACTTGAACCTTTAACACTGAAACCCCCAAGACTCGACTCCTAAATCCCCCACTACAGGCAAGTGATTTCTTTTGGTTAAGCCTGTAACTATACAACAAGCTTATAATTGCACAACAATTCGATCAACCACCTCAAGTTCAACCATATCCGGTTATTCCAAACTTTCCTTATGAAAGTAACTAAACAATGCAAGTGCCATATTATTATGCTGTTCTTTCAAGTTCTAATTTTTGTCTCATAACCACATCATCTTTAGGACAACCAATCTTGGAGTTGAATATATAAACCTTGGAGATGGTGATATTGGAAACACTATTTGGTGGTTTGATTGATGAAATGGGTATGGGGCAACGATCAAGGATCCGAAATGAGTATGGAGCAACGATCAAAGCGTGTTGCATTTTTTCACAAAAAAACTTGGTGCGATTAAAAGCGCATCTTATCACAAAAGGTGAGCAACATCAATATAAATTGTATTTAGGGCTTTTGTCACAAATGGTCTCTGAAATTGAAAATCAATTAATATAGTCCATGAAAATAGGTGTCGCATATCAATGTGGTCCTTCCGTCATAATTCTATTAAAAATTTTGTTAAGTGCTAATATGACATGTAAATGAGTCACACAAGTCTAATTAAATTTAAAAAATTACAAATAGGCTTAATAATTTAATAGTTAATAAAAAAATTGTCAACCCAAAAACCCAGTCCTGCAATCACCTCCGATCTCAGTCTACATTTCTCTTCCTCATTCGCTCTCTATTCTCTAAAAATAAATAAATAATTCTGAATACACTCATCTTTACACATTTCGATACCCTTCACCTAATTGAACCTGGATTGAAATCACCTTTGGTGACAGCTTGGCCCATTGGCAACGACTACTGGGACATCACCGTTAACATTTAGGCGATCAACATCCTCACAACCTTAATCTTGGAGAGCTTGTTCGGTGCTTCCCTGGTGGTCTGGTGATGCAAAGAATGACGAGGAGTGCCTTGAGATAATGAGGTTATAACCTAGGCGCGTCCATTGTTGGTTTAAAACTATTTCCACACTCCCTCTTAGGCCTTGGTTAAGCTTTGTGCCTTTGAGAATTTATGGAATGAATTTCTCTTCGGAGTAAGCCTATATAAGGAAAAAAAAATTCCATGGTGCAAAAAATTATTTAGACAACTTTTTTAATAAATTATTAAACACACATCAGCATATAACAAATTTTTTTACAGAATTGTGGCAGAATGATCATATTGATTTGTGATTATTTTCAAAGACTACATTGATTGATTTTCAATTTCAGAGACCATATTGTTGGTGTGGGTCAATTTCAGGGATCATCTTAATGATGTGGGTCAATTTCAGGGGTAATTTGTGATAAAAACCCGTAAATCTTGTGAGACCCATTTATGTACCACATTAGCACTTAACGAAATTTTTAACAGAATTGTGACAGAATGATCACATTGATTTGCGACACCTATTTTCAGAAACTACATTGATTGATTTTTAATTTCAAAAACCATCTTGATGGTGAGAATCAATTTCAGAAATCATTTGTGATAAAAACTCTTGTAATTATATAATCACATATAAAACAAAATGTATCTTTTCTTTTTATTTTTATCATGTTCCACTAGTGGCCGACCATGACTTAAAGAACCGCTTTTTGGGTCAATGCATGGGAGCCCCATTTTATAATTGTTTGTAAATTTTCCAGGAAGTAGATAGGAATGACCCAATTAAATATCTCCCCTACACACAGACATTTGCATTGCACCTAGCAAAAACCAGTTTTTTTTGTTTGTCCATCACCATCAATTCACGTCAATGGCTCTCGTGAGAACAACTCAAGGAGCTTCCTCTGGTTCCAACACTTGTTGGGGTTATCGTTACGACGTGTTCTTGAGCTTCCGAGGCGAAGACACTCGCAATAAGTTTACCGACCACCTGTACACAGCTTTGAAAAACGCAGGATATCGCACATTTCGAGACGACGATGAACTCGAGACAGGAGAAGGTATCAAGTTAGGACTGAAGCAAGCAATCCAAATGTCGCGAACTTCTGTCATTGTGTTTTCAAAAGATTACGCGTCATCCAGATGGTGCCCTAACGAGCTTGTCGAGATCGTTGACCACAAGAGGACTAGCTCGGACCATGTGGTTGTACCGGTCTTCTACGATGTTGATCCGTCCCATGTGAGGAAGCAGGCGGGAAGCTTTGCCGAGGCATTTGCTACACACCAGAAAATCGAACCGCCCGTCAGGATGAAGAGATGGAGGGAGGCACTTGAAGAGGTTACAGATCTAGCTGGGAAGGTTTTACAAAATCAAGCGAATAGGTAACTTTCATTTTCTCCTTTTGTCTTCTCTTTGTTGTTGCTGCTGTTGACCTCTCCAATAAAATCACAAAATATTGATTTACTCAACACAAATGGTCATATGACTTGCGGCAAATTGCCCCAATAATAATCCCAGTTAAGGTCAATTAAGTTGACATGATGTGTACCATGTAGCTGGCATGGAATAGCTATTAAGAATTATTGATCGAACCTTGATATAATTTTCTCCTGTGAATTCCATCATGATCAGACTTCATATACTTGATTGATATCGAGTGCACGACATGTTTGACTCATCTTTCATTTTATTTGCAAATTCTCAGGTACGAGTCAAATTTTATTAAAGACATTGTTGAAGTGATTAATGACAAGCTAAGCCGCACACCCTTGAGTGTTGAATCAAAATTGATTGGAATTCATTCTCGAGTCGAAGACATCAATTTATGGTTACAAGATCCATCACATGATGTTGGTGTACTTCTTGTTTATGGGATGCGTGGAATAGGGAAGACAACCATTGCAAAATGTGTTTACAATTCAAACTTCAAAAGTTTTGAAGGAAGCAGCTATGTTGAAAATATCAGAGAAACTGCAAATCAACATAAGGGCTTAGTTCAAATACAGAAGCAAATTCTTTATGATATTTTAGAGGGGAAAAAAGAGAAAATACACAATGTTAGTGAGGGAATATGTAAGATTGAAAGAGCCATAAGCTATAGAAGAGTTCTGCTTGTTCTTGATGATGTGGACCATATTGACCAATTAGATCCAATACTAAGGATGAAAGATCGGTTTAATCCTGGGAGTAAAATAATCATAACAACTAGGGATAAAAGGTTGCTAAAGGCACATGATGGTATTATTAACTTGCATGAAGTTGTACCTTTGAATTTCAATGAATCATTGAAGCTCTTAAGCTGGCATGCTTTTCGCCAGGATCATCCCCTTGAAGGTTATGAGGAATATTCTAAAAAAGTCGTACAACACAGCAGAGGACTTCCTAGAATTCTCAAGGATTTTGGTACTTCTCTTTTCGGGAAACCTAAACGTGCATGGAAAAGTAAATTGGAGGTGTTAGAAGTTATTCCAAATGGTGAAATCATGAATAAATTGAGAATAAGCTACGACCCTTTACAAGATGACCATGACCAGAAATTATTCCTCCATTTAGCTCGTTTCTTTATCGATCTTCCAATGACTACTAAAGTGAGTAATAAGAGCAAGGGTCTGAAGTGGATCTACGGCCCATGTTTCTACACTGTTCCAGGTGAGGGAGAAGGCACGGCATGGTTGAGCCGTTGGAAAATGGAGAATCCGACATTAGAAGGCAGAAATCAAGTGGAGGTTTATGTAGTCGTGAAAGTGATACCTGGTGTTGATGGGTTCCGGCTGAAGGACTTTGTTGTCGAGTTTGTGCAAGAGCAACAAGAGAGTAATAAAATTATTATTAACACCATTGCAGATCCTTTTTATCCATATGTCGTCGGTGGAAATTTGTCTTGTTGGGAGCAGATACCAGGAATATACAGTGAAGTTCGTGATTTATGTACGTCGAGACCAGGGTTGAAGAACCACATCAGGGACTCTGATGAAGGCACAGGTATGCTGTTTTGTATTGCATTGGATTACACTCCTGATTAGGGGTGGCACTAGGTGGGTTGGTCAAGTTGGACTTAATCCTATTGACCAACTTAATAAGTTTGGATTAACATTATTGAAACTCATTTTCACTCAAGAAAATTGACAAACCAACCCATCAAACCACTCTAAAGTGGGTTGGGTTTGGCTGGTTCCACGGGCTGATATTGTTTACTTTCTTTTTTTTATTTCTAAAGTGAATATAAGTGACAAATAATCCAAAAAACATGTCATACTAGGCTTAAATCATGTGAATTTGGTGTTGTAGAATCACTACATGTTAATTACTATATATATATATATATGAATTATTGAAATAAGTATAAATGAACATGTGTGTTTAATAACTATTAAATTTTTATGTACATGTTTATGTAATATACATGCATGTATTTTTAAGAATTATCAGTTCGGGTGGGTCAATTATAATAATTCAAACCAACTCAACCCACCTATTGGGTGGTCAGATTTTTACGTAAAAGTTGAGTTGGTCAGTAAACCCACTAAAATGTTCATCCCGTGCTCATAACTATTTTCAAAATTAGAAAGAAAAAAAGAAACAATTCATCTGTCACCTCTGGTAAGTTATGCTGCATTGAATCACTTCCAGTTTGTCGGTCCGTGTTCAGATCAAATCTTTCTTCTAATATGTGTGCACCTTTTGTTTATAATTTGTATGTTTATGGGACAAAGTAGAAGAGCAACAGTAGAAAGATACCGGTGAGGTTTTTGGTGAAGCTTTCTATTTTATCTTTTATATAGAAAGCCAGAATCCCACTTTTGGGGTCACGGCTTCAACAAAATTAAAAGGATAAAATTACCCCTAAACCAAAAAAATCCAAAAGGATCCCAATTTAATATATCAAATCATGCAAGGGTAATTTGGTAATTTGATCATCATAAAATATAATATAAATATAAATGGAAGAGAGAAAAGAATGAAAAAATGAAAGGGAAGAGAGAAAAGAATAAAAAAATGACAAAGTTGATGGTGCCCACGTAATGGGGGAAGAAAAAATAATAAAAAATAAGAAAAATCATGAATATTGTGTTCAAAATATCTTAAGAGGCATGTATCGCTGGTGATAACAAAAGAAAATAATGAAGGATGAGTGAAAGTTGATGGTGCCCACGTGAAGGGGAAAGAAAAATATAATAAAAAATAAGGAAAATTATGAATATTGTATTCAAAACATCTAAAGATGCGTGTAATGCCGGTTATAAAAAAATCTTTCGCACGCGGATAATAATGTGATTAAATAAGTTGTCAAATAAATTTTTTTTTTTAACAAACGATATTATCTACACTAAGGGGAAGGTGGGCTTAGCCTCACAATGGGCTAGCAATAATGTGATTCAATCAGTTGTTTATTAAATATTATTTTCTTTATAAAAAAAAAGGTCTTTCGCACGCGGATAATAATATGATTAAATTAATTTTCAAATTATTGTGTTTTTTTTTTTAACAAACGATATTATCTACACTAATGGGAGGGTGTGGGCTTAGCCTCACAATGGGCTAACAATAATGTGATTCAATTAATTGTTTATTAAATATTATTTCCTCTATTCTTAATGTAAATTATATAGAACCCGATTTTATTATGTGAATTCAACTGCTTTAATTGGTTTATGAGGGGTTTCTTCTAGCATAATCTAAAATTATTCATTTACTTCAAATATTTAACTTTCTTTTTGTCAATTTACGCATATAAATACATTTAAAACATGTAAGTTGCGCGTAGCACGTCGTAAATCAAAAAATGAAAAACGGGTACAAAATGTCGCAACTGATAATTTTGGCATTTTTCAAATCTTCACTTCTAACATGTAGGGTATTCTGTTATTTGTGTAATTTTTAGATGCAAAAGAAGAGCAACAAGATGATCAGAAAATTGTAGCGACAACGGCTGGTGGCAGCAATAACTGCGGTGTTAAGAGGATGGAAGGTGCTCATCATGTTCGCTGTCTTGTTACTTCTCTTTATTTGGTCACTCCTCTCTCTCAGCGACAGAATCCAGAGAGAAATTTATGGAGTTCAGAGTCCCTACATGATTAGCTTCAGCTTTGTTGATATGATACTTTCATCCTATGCAATCTCACTAGCTCTCTCCTTACTTTCAATCTACTTACCAACTGAATTGATGTGACACGATTAGCATTGTCGAAACAATTGATATTGGTTTACTATGAGTATAATTAAGTGTTGCTTGATGGGTACATTTTTCTCCAGTGACCAATTTTCCTATCTAGAGATAATTTACATAGAATGGTAATAATTTTAAACCCGTATACAACCACCATAAGAGACTACTAAAACTAAAAGTCTCAGAATAGATCTATTACAATGACGATAAATGCGACAAACCAATATTGTTGTATCAAAAAAAAAAATAAAAAATTGTATCTATTAGTTGTTAGTGGGAGGCACTGTTCTAAAAATATGCGCTAGGCGGCCGACCACATTCTCGATTAATTCCTAGACGTTTGAAAATTAAGAAAAGACGCCTAGACCTGCTTAGACATCCTCCTAGGCGCTAGACCCCAGCTTGCCGTCCGACAAGCGCCTAACGTCTTTTAAAACCTTGGAGGGAGGAGAATCAGTGGCTATCAAACTCACAATAAAGTATATAGGCATGACTGCTTTCCGTTTTTCTGAACTCGGGTCAAATTGTGACTACCACCGCCCCTTTTTTCGACGGACCAGAGTTTACCTTTTCACTCAACTCTGCTGCTTAACTTCTCTCAAAAAAAATACTCTGCTGCCTAACGTTTTCTGCACGATGATGGTTTCACAGTCGCTCTGTACTTGCATGGTCACTCGTGCCAAATATATGATGCGTAATGGGATAGTACAATTTACACTCACGCATGCAAGCTACGTTTCGGTTTCTGTTACAGAAGATGAGGATTTTGTAGCTAAAGAACGGAACAAAGACTGCGCAGCTACTAATTTTTCCCTCAACATAACGTTGTACTCGTGCAAACTTCTAAGACTCTTTTGTACATCAGACATATCCATTTCAGAAGCATCCTTCAGTTCTGCAGTGAAACACAAAATTTAAGGTAAGCACGGAAGTCGGCAAAGAGCGCCAGCAATCCTTGTTTTAAATCAAAACTCAATGGCTGCTTGTATCTGAAGTTTACACTTCATCTCAATATACACCGTCGGAACCATCAAAGTTTGTACTTCATCCAATCATTTCACCAGAGATACAAACTTAAAAAGCAAAAACTCCGACCTTGAATGGAACAAAAAAAAGATGGTAGCCCTATACAGCCATACTTCATGAGTTTAGCTCTTACCTAGTGACGGCGGTGGAGGAATGATATCATCGATTGTCGGAGTTAAGGCTTTAGGCGGGGAGGAATCTTCTTTAGACGCACGAACAAATTGATGTTTTCCATCCTCTGTAGAGCCAAGTGATTTCATTTGCAGATGCTGAAGACATAAGGTTGAAAGAGATACACAAATTTAAAATGTCGTTCACCGATGAGTGATGTAATTGTAAGAAATACAGCATTTCAAAAGACTCTGTATAGATGAGTCGGAATTCTCAAATATTGATTTGAATTCCCAAATTTCGGGTTTAAGAAGAGTGACTCACAGGTCTGACTGCTGAATACGATGAACTTTCTTCTGGGTTCGGTGTAGTTCCCGGTGTAAATGATTTCACACTCCCAACAGTGTCAGAGCACTCTTGAACCAGAGTCTGCGAGATCAATGAAAAGTTAAAAACAAAAATAAAAAAGTGACTTTCTTAAAAAGAAAGTACAAAACATTATGAATCAGAACCTGGAAATCAGGTTCCCGTGGATCTAAACAAAGACAGAAACATAAAACATTACCTTCTTCTTAGGCAGGCTGAGCTTCCTGTTAAAACTAACCACCGTTTCTTGTTGCCTTCGCTTATGTGATGATCCATTTCGACGAAATGACTGTGTACCAAAACTAACGCAACCTGATCCCTTGTTTATGCTCTCGTAATAATCATCCAATGCCTTGCAGCCCCATGTATACATCACATATTTCCTCAACTGGTTAAAAGCACATGTATCAGTGAGTGTTATTATATGAATTTAACTAAAATAGAAAAATTTGACAGAAATTACTTTATCCCAGTGATCTTGAGCTTTTCGCCGATTTCTGATCCTCCGCAACACGATATCTTCATTGCGGAGTTTTTTTATCCTGAACTCACACTACAAAAGTAAACAACAAAATTAGGAAACCTTGAACATAGTTTTTTCACCCAGATTTTTGCATTAGGCTTTCCTTCTTCATAACCTTTATAATCGAACATGAACATAGCAATGAAGAAAAAAAAATTTAAGATCAAGTAGCGTACTTGCACCAGAAGGTACAAAAAAATGCCAATGCAGATGCAATACAGGCCACCAAGATCCGCAAGGAACCTCACTGCATGTCAAGGTAGACAAAAATAATAGATAATCAAAACTTTAACTAAGATGTCGTAGCAAGAAAATCATTCATCTTTTTGGAGTCGTTTTCATTGATGTAGAATACTCACCAGGACCCAGAATGTTTTGGTTATCTATCTCCACGATATAGGCAGAGAGAAAGTTGACATACAATGTACTGTTGAGCATTCCATCCTTGGAATTTTCAAGGGACGCTCGGAGCTGACTTGCATCAGTGAAAAATGAACCCGGAACAAACTCATGAAACAGAGGTTGGACGAGCCTTAGATCATGATGATTAAGGTATATCCGGGGAAATAAACTGAATTTTAATACATTTGTAGTAATCCCTCTGAATGTAACTGGTGTATCATTCAAACTACTTCCATTCTTTAGGGTTCCGCTAACAAAACTAACATGTTTTTTGTTAGCCTGACTCCTTGTACTGAGAGTGAACTGAAATCCAGCAGCAGCAGCAGGATTATTAGGAAGATCGACAAACTGCCATGAAATGTACAAATTGTCTTGAATTGGTTGACAATTGCTGCACCTAAGATTTATAGTTGGTCCCATACTCGTATTCCAACACGAGTAGTTCCCGAATTTTGACAGAGGAGCCACTCTGTAGTCAATGAAGCCAGGATTTCCAGTAACTAAAGTACCAAGACCACGTAAGTTTGAACAGCTCATACTAGAAACCGTGGTTATGTTAAATTCCATGTCATTCTTGAAGGCGGCCAGATCAGGTGCATTTGTTGCTCTAACGTTATGCACCTCGATACTTCTTTTTGATATGTTTTTGTAGAGCAACCTGTGAAGAAACTGAAAATCCAAGTAAATATAAGCTAATTTATAGAAACCCAGAAAAGATCTGCACAGCACAGCTAATAAAATCAGCATGAAAGAACTGATGATTCGAAAAAAATTAAAATCATAATACTCACGCGGCAAACAAACCAATGAAGAGAATCCAACTTGCTATTGAGAACATTCCACCAAGTTCCGTTTTCCGTTTCTTAACTACTTTTTTATCATCCTGTGCCAGAAATGAAGCTAGTTAACATCCATTTGCATAACTTGAGATCGATATGGAACACAAATCTACTTATAAAGCTGCCATAATCTAACAAAATTGAATGTTGAAAGTGCATTCAACAAGTAGCCACATAAACAATCCACGACAGATCAGTTATCCAAATAACAAGTGTGCATATGATGCCTTAATCTCGTTTCTTCGCCTAGAAATGTTCTTACTTCTACTATATAGACTCAAAGAAACCAAGAACAACGAAGGTAAAAGAAGTTCAGATTCATAAACAATACTGCCCTTTAAGTTCCAAGCAGCAACATTTTGAGCACATATCAACCGGCAACTCAATTTATCACAATTTTCCTTTTAAATAAATTCCACACCCTTTTTCTTCCCCTACACATCCATGTTTAATTCTTTTTTATTGTTTCCGTTCGACTTAATTAATCCAATGACCATCAATAAAGAGGAGTGTATAGGCAGAGAAAAATGACGTGTGATTATCATTTTTCTATTCGAAACTACTCTATTCTACGGGAGGAGGGAATTCGAAGTTTGTGATGCAAAAAGGCGGACACACTGCCCTGATCAACTAGCCTAACACACATCCGCCTTTTAACGGCTGCATAATTTGCATCAAAGATTTAAATAACACCAATAAATAAAACAAATGAATTAGCATCAAAGATTTAAATAACACCAATAAATAAATAAAAATGGCTCAGCTAATAAAAGATGATTAATAAATAAATAAAAAGCTAATTACCAGCCAATGCCTAGTGGCAAAGCAAACATCCAATCTGCTAATCCACCAGCGGAGCCGGAACCAAATGCTCCGACCATCGTTGTCGAGCTTCATAAACCTGAGGAAGAAGCAAAAGAAGAGCCAAGAGAGCAGGAGCACAAGCGTGGCCTCCAAGAAGACGGCTTGGGATTGCGTGAACTTTTTGATGGAGTCAAAGGAGAAGAGGGTCTCCACGAATCTTATGGCGTAGCTGTCGACGCCGCCGTCGGTGGAGATGGTGGAACTGGCGGCAAACAGGACGCAGCTGGCGGCGGTCTGGTTTAGAATGTACCCAACTGCGCAGGCGCACTGGCTGCCATTGTAGCTGATGCTGTTTGGCGGACATGGCATTCTTTTTCTTCTTCTTTCTTCTTGTTTTTCAGAGAGAGAAAGACTGGATTTTTAGAGAGAGAAAGAAGATTTGTATGTTTTTTTGGTGGAATAAAGCCAAAATAATTTGTGGGGTTTGATGAGGAGGAACAAGAAAAGTAAAAGTCGAAATCTTGGACAGAAGAGTGAGGTTTTTTCATAAATGTAGGAGGGTACCGTTGTGATGTTTTTGGTTGAAACTTGTGTTGGGAAAATTGATGATTTTGTCCGATGCTCCCTCAAAATTTATGATCGAGTGGATTAGTTTAAAGTATTATGATTAGAAACAGTGTATTTGTATTGTACTTTAGTTTGATTTTATTTTCTGGGTTAACAGAGAAAAGAAAATCAAACTCGGAATTTTAAGGTGTAAAAGTGAACGTCAATTCGTTACGAAAAGTAGCCTTCTTGTGAAAAACAAACTACTTTAGGAAAGTAAAGTGGGTTGGGTTGGATGATACTTGTGGTGCTTCACTGACCCTTTGGGTTGGATGATACTTTTGACTCATTTTTTCTCGTCTAAACTTACGTCTTGGCTAAGATATGTATCAAATACGTGGTTTTGGATAAAGAAAATTATAAAACCCAAATTACCGAGTAATTTAGTGATTGGCGACGAATTTCGGGCTCGTTTTTCGTACATTCTAATTTCGATTGCTGACGCTGGTGAATCTCATATAGTGGGCAGGAGAGGCTAAAACGTCTCTGTGAGTCTTCCCAACCTCCGAAAAAGTAGACTGCTGTAACGAAACCACTAGCTGATATTTAAAAATAATAATATACTCGGCATAAAAATACTTGTACAGAAAAGAAAACAATAATTCGAATGTATTAGATGATCATAATTCATACCAAAAAAAAAAATTCACCAGTGACATGGAGGGCACGTGGGGATGCAGCCTTGCTTTTAGGGATGCGAATAAATTACAGAGAGGGAGAGAGATGCTAATTCCTGAATGATCGATGGATCCACCACCCATCTCTTTCTTCTTCTTTTTCTTTATCTTTTCTTATTATTATATACTACTCTCCCCCTTTTATCAAAGCAACTTTTGAATTTGCAAACCATTTTTAATTAATAGAGCAATGCTATTTAGACACGTGGAGTTTGACACACTTGTTGAATTACTCTCATACAAGGAGGCAGATTGACTGGCCTTCTGATATAATGTCATTCTCATCCTCTCCTATTTTGTGCGGTCACAGTTAAATCACGTCAACATTTTATATTGATTTTTTTATAAAAATAATAAGACAAAAAACAATAGGAATATAAAATGTTGACGTGGTTTAACTGTGACCGCACAAATAGAAAGGGATGTGAAGGGCACCATAACAGGAGGGCAGACAATCTACCTCCAACAATTAGCTCTCACAAGGACCTCAACAAGTACGCCAGTTAATCACCAGGGGTGGTTCGACAATGAGGAACAAATTTTATGCTCGTATTACGCACAATAATGTCTTAGGTTCGTTTTTTGGTGCATGTGAATCATACAATGGTGGCCAAGAAAGGCTAAAACTGTGAATTTTTCCAGCTCCCGAAAAGGTGAACTGCAGTGGTAAAACCACTAGCCGATCCCCTTTTTATTTAAAAAAACAAATATGCCGATTTTGCATGTCCAAATAGAATTATTATTTTTAATTAAGACCTTAATTTGTATAATTAAGTAAAACCACGCTTGCTCAAGACTTATTAAGTCACTATTAATTTGCGTAAACAAAAAGATTGTTAGATTTAAATATATGTTGTCGTCACGAGAGAAGACTAAAAATCAATTAAAATAAGATTAAGTACCAAGTAAGGTAACGAACTTGACATAACAAGATCATTTGCTGATGCATAAGAATTAACAAGTTCTATTAAGTCATCAAAACTACGTTGCTGTCTTTTGTCTCAATCCACTAATAACTTGTTTATATACAATTTCAACGATTTATATTTTCATAACTTGATAGTTTCCGAAAATTATTTAATTCCGAAACGCTGAAATTTTTGTTGTAAAATACAAATCAATGACCGAGTAAAACTTAGAACCAGAAAGAAAAATGGGAAGAGTTAAGGTTTTAAAAGTCAGTTTTTCTTTTTTTTCTTTTATATTTATATTGGGCATTCAGCTTCGACTAGGACATTACCAATTCTGACCTCACTTCTTTCTGGACCGGTCGACCGCTAAAGCTATTCTTTTAGACAAAAAAAAATACAAATAGTACCTAACGAAAACTGACCGCACGATGTACGGTCACGATCACAGATCCCCGATCCCCAAGAAGGATCCTTTTCCGTGTTGAAAGAAACATTGTCGGTATGCCGGCCAAACTTCCAAACCAGCACTTCTATTTTTTCACTTTTGCTCTCCTCAATGTCTTGGGGAATCGTTCTTGGGGCTCTAAAAGAACTTCAATGTGCATTTGCGACCAAAGAGTTTCAAAATACTTGCGGCGGAAACTCTCTTGAAACCAGTCTAGCATTTCTGTTTTCAATTCGCTGGGATTCTCCTTCCAGACCTTTCTTAACATAGCACAACTGTCTATCTTTTTCATTCTCAGCTTGGCCAAAAGATTCCCTACCCGCGCTTGACCTGCTGCCTCTGGCCTTAAAACAGTAGCAGGAGGGGCGGCCATAGACTCGAGAACACATCTTAAACATGGCAACACCTGGCCGTTCAGCAAACCATACGCGAAAACAGACACTCGGTCTTTATGGTCTTCAATTGGATCAGCATGCAGCGGAAGCTCCCATAAATGAGGACCAAAGGCTGGAATGACATAATGTAATACTCGGTCATTAAGAGGCTCATAGTAAGGTTTGGTGTCCGTTGGGGGTGCTGAGAAAGTGCAGAGAGACCGAGCATACTCAACAAGCCATTCTGTTTTTACACTAGTAACACCGTGCATGTAAGGACGTCTTGTCTGTATCAACTCACTGTATACCAGAAACTCAGGGGCTGAATTAGAAACAGATGACCAACGGTGGAGAAACACTCTCTCTTTAAGCATGCAGGCTTGATATCGAACTGCATGAACTTTTCTATCTCCTTCAGATGACCCTGAACTTCCTCTAATGCGTTTTGCAACCCTATCTGCCCAACCAGCACAGATAGCTTGGCGTAGGAGCTCTTCCTCATACAATGAAAGAGGGTTCTTACCGTGGGAAACCCTCCAAGCATGTTCAACATCTTCCCGACTTCCAAAAGTCCATGAAAAGTCATTCTCGCCACCAGAAACACCACTTTGATTAAAGACAAGCTGGAGTAGTTGCTTTCTCAGCTTGGACATTTCCTCCATTGTTTTCGGGTGTAGACCATTGGCATTACAGAATTCCACTGGGCTCTCTGCAAGTTCATAGCACTGCAAAGCAAAAGCTACGGACAGAGCATCGCTGCTGGGATTAGAAAATTTTTCACGGAACATTTTCACAGTTTCTTTCAGTTTCTTCCTCCCCAACTTCTCTAGCTTGTCTATAACTTTAATGTTCCCGTCCTCGTTTAATTCATGGCTTTCTTTGTGGCTATCTTCAAACTGCCTGACAAAAGGATTTGACAAACTCAAAGCAGCAGCTGCTGCAACTGCGTATGCTAGCACTAAATTAGCTCCGGAACTCTTCTTCTTACTCAGGACTTGAATAACAGTAAGGAGCATCCTAGAGTGGCGAGGACTCATGGGGTAATGAGCCATGGCCCTCCCTAGAGGTGTCAGTCTTCCACCTTTGTCAAGTGCTTGAAGAATCTTCAAGCAACGCTCTGCTTCATCCAAGGCAGCACCATCTGGAGGAGTTGGAAATGGAAAATTGGATACCTGGATGCCCAAAAAACAAGGTCATATAGTATAACACCAGTCCAGGCGTAAAAGAGGAAGCATAAATAAGACCATATAAAACATTATTACCAAATAGCATCAAGATAAAAAAAAATTAATATATTTTCACGTGAAAAACACTGCCTAAAACCTAGTAAGAACCATCCAAAACCATGAACAAAAGAAGATGGACGATACTTCTACAGACAATAAGATACCACACCAAACCCCATGAGGTCAGTATTGTCAATTTTATGCATAGTCGGAGAATGCACATGAAAATCTTGTGAAGTTAAACCATGTGTCCACCCCCCACAAATCAAGTTACTGAAAAAAAAACTTCAAAATGTTTTATGGTACATTAATATCTTAGGGATCAGTATATGTCTACCCCCACTGTTGTAAATTGTTAACATGAAAAACAAGACAGCTAGAAGATTATAAGAGATATAGACCTAACACTAAAACACATTTTGCACCTACCTTGTCAATATTCATGGATTTCATGAGAAGGACAACACCATCCACAGGGACCCTAGATATTTCAGGCAGAGAAAAGTCAGGAAATATGTTACTATATGCTGCAGAAGAATACAGACGGTAACAGTGGCCAGGCCCGGTTCTTCCCGCTCTTCCTGCACGTTGAGCAGCCGATGCCTTGCTTATCCACTGTACTTCATATGTTTCCATGCCACTTGAGGAATTGTAGTTCTTCACTTTCTCTTTTCCAGTATCGACAACATACTTTATCCCAGGTATAGTTAAAGAGGTTTCAGCCACATTAGTGGCCACAACAACAAGACGTTCTCCTTCCTTGACTTCTTCAAATACACTAAGTTGAGCTGCCGCAGGCAGCATTGCATAAAGAGGGAGAACATGCAATGCGCCAGGAGAATTATTATTTTCAAACCCACACTTTTTTCCCATGCTAGGATTGGGTGGGTTGTAGCAAGAGTCTACAGTATCTGAAATAGGTTCTTTCACATCAGAGTTGGAGTTTAAAGAAGTTTTTCCAGCTAAAGCTTCAAAAGCGGCCTTCAGTGAAGCAATTCCCCCCTCCTCTCCTAAAACTTCAGCAACATTACTATCATTTTCAGGGATATCATGGAACAATGAATCCCCATCCTCGCTAAAACTTTCCAGTTCACTCCCTGTTTCTGAATCATACGAGGCATCCAACTCATCCTTGTCTATATCATACTGATCTTCATCAATAGAGCTAAATCTATCAGTCTGATGGCCCTCTGAACTTCCATGAACCTCAAACGCTTCATTAATCTCCTTCATGTCTATTTCCTCAGCAGAATTTATTTCAGAAACTTCACTGGCATCACTCCTCTTATCTCCTTTAGATGTTTTTATAATCTGTGCCTTTGAAGCTCTACGCAGTTTTTGGCACAAGTACTCTACTTCCCTCTGCCCAGTGACAAAGACGAGAATGCCCCCACGTGGCAGCCTCTTGTGAATTGCCAAGACTTTTTTATATGCTTGCTCAATATAATCCTTTTCCTTAGTTCTCTTTGAGAAGTGAACGGATACAGGAAACTGTCTTGTGGGAACTTCTATAACTGGTGGGGGATCATGAAAAAGCTTTTTACCAGAAATGAAGTCTTCCACTCGCAATGTGGCACTCATCAGAACAAGCTTCAATGGAAAAATCCGTTGATCAGGACTTATAGTTCTTCCTGAAAGCATTTCTTTTTGCTGCTCTGCATATCTTTCCTGCCACCAGATGCAAATCAGTACAACAAAAGGGTCAAAAACCTTGACTAACAAAATTCTTGGCAATAAACATTCTTGAGTTTCACCTCGCGAGTACGAATTACACGTGAAAGCATTCCAATAAGTATGTCGGTGTTCAAGCTCCGCTCATGAGCCTCATCAAGAACTATGACAGAGTATCGCTTCAACAAAAAGTCATTCTGTACCAAAAAAATAAAAGAGCTTGCTTTAACTACACTGAACATATATTGCATAAACGTGACAGCAAAAAAAAAAAAAGGATGGAAATAGATCCCAAGTAACGATCAATCCTTGTACAATTGAGAAAGGGGGAAAACCAAAACCATTACAAGTTCAGTTCAGGGCTGAATAAAAGTGGCCCATTTGAACATCTTCATGCAAAAGTATATTGTGCAAATAATATTTAATGATCTAGTAATTCCATCCTCATGGTTCAATAGTATGTATATAAATATATACATGTATATTTATCATAATACTGCAACTTGACATTAATGGCTTCATTCTTATCCTTTGTTGGCTTTTTGACATGATGAGAGAAACAAAGCAAGGAATGTGAGCGAGGAGGGGTGTTACTTTCAAGCAAAAAAAGGAATGATATTGTTGGTCTGATTCCATTATCTAAAACCATCTGTTTATCATGTTCCCTTCAAAACTAATCCTACACACAAATGATGTAATATTATGTGCAAATAATTTGGCCCAAAAATCCTAATCACACACGCACACGTGCACACACACAGAGGACAAGTAGCGAAAAAGTAATTGTTTGATGCACAGTTATTTATATCATGATATGCATTAGAAAAAACTGCTTGGCTATTGAACCTGAAGTTCCCGTAGTAATATTCCATCTGTCATGAATTTGATGGAGCAACTTTCACCAATCCTCTTGTCATACCTAACTTGAAACCCAACCTCTTTACCTAAATGAAGACCAAGCTCATATGCCACACGCTTAGCAGTAGCAAGGACTGCAACACGGCGAGGTTGAGTAACGCCAATTATACCACTTCGTACAGAAGAGGAGCTAGAACCAAAGCCAGCTTCAAAAAGAAACTGCAATATGTGAACCAAAATGTAGAAATTAGGAGAGTAAAGGAAATCAAGACCAAGCATACACGGTAACGATAAATATAAAAACAATAATATAGAAATAAACCTACCTGAGGAACTTGGGTGGTTTTACCACAACCAGTCTCTCCACATATAATAACAGTGGAATGGTCATTAACAGCCTCCATTACCTCCTGCTCCATCATTATTATAGGGAGATCCTTCCTTGTGTTTTCAACTTCCTCAGGTCTTGATACATGCACTATGGTTAGGGAAATTAGAGGCCTCGATGCAGGAGAAATTGATGATTTACTCACCCTGCTAACATTTGCTTTTGGTGTCTCTTTTATGTGGTCCTATCCAAATCCATCCCCAAGTACAGTTAGTTGGTAGCAGTCATATATAAATGAATGTCAGCAGGAAGATGTTGATAGTGTCTTGCACATTGTTAGTTTGTTACCCTTACTACTTATCCAAAATCCAATGTGATAGCGGATTGATCATAGGCCGTTATTTGTTTGTTCCTGTTTTTATTCTCAACCGAGAAGGAGGGAGTATCGCTACAATAGAATATATGCCCAAAGAGCAACAAAAATTTCCCTTTTAAGATGCATCAACCAATAATGGGATTTGATGTAATCAGTTAGCAAAATGAATAACATGAAGAAAAGATACTTTGAAGAACTCATAATATGATGAAGAGAAACATACCGTCTTTGATATTTCATTATCACCATTCACACATGAAGTGGGAGAAATATTTGTATCTTGTTGCAAAGACATGTCAAGTTTGTTGCTAATAGCATTTTTAATAACTGGCAAGGCAGCAGCAGTTCCGCCATTGACGCCTTGCCCTCTGCCACAAACTTGACCCTGAGATGAGTCCAATGAAAAAGATGTCTTCTTTTGGATTTCTTTTTGTAAGATCTTCGACTGCACCTGGTCATTCTTGCCAATATCCCGCCTTGATTGAGTTTTTTCTACCTCAGGTTCACTTTCACTACAAGTATGGTCACTATCTACCTTGTTAAATGGTTGGGGGTCAGTCATGAAAGCTTCAAAGCCAGCTTTGGAAAATAGTACGGCCTTCTGACGTTTCTCCTTTTTAGACTCAACCTAAAAACATAGTAATTAAACAGAATGAAACTCCTATTAAGAATAAAGAAATGCATCAAAATTTGATTAAATTGGCAAATACAAACCTTGCCAATGTTCTTTGAAGACTGCAGAAGAGAATATGCAGCCTCTGGAAGCTCATATTTCCTGATAAACGTAAACAACACAAAATTAATTTCATCAAACCCCATCTGTATATCAAACAAAAAGAGGGGAGGGAGCAAGGAAGGTATATATAGGCGTACTCTAAGGCCTCAACGCTTTTGGAGATTGAAAGGGCTTTTTCCTTCTCATCCTGGAGTATTAAAAAACAGCAAACCATTCCAAATCCAAATCAACTTAAGCGAAAACCGAAATGAAACAAAACGAAAAAATGTACAGATACATAGACCAACACACCTCCAACTTCTTCAGCTTCCTCTGCCGGGATTTGCTAACCATTGGTGCTTTTGATTTGTTGGGTTTTCCACTCCCCTACGGTAAAATCAAATTAAGCGAAGAACGAAACAAGGATCAAAACGAACCGAAAACGCAGACAGATAAACCAACGAACCTCCAACTTCTTGAGCCTCCTCCGCTGGGATTTGCTAACCGTTGGCGCTTTTCTTCTTTTATTGGGTTTTCCACACTCCTAGGGTGAAATCAAATTAGATTCAGGAACAAATTAATTGGAATTCATTGACAGAAAAGAAAGAAAGCAGTGATATCAGTAAATTAATTTCAGTTTTTCACCTGATCGATGCCCTTCCTTTTGTTCCTTCTCTTGGCTGGCAATACGAGGGCGTTGCTATCTCCCCCGCCATCTCCCAAGCAGAGTTCCATGGTTGGTTCGTCGACTTACCTGCCGGCCTCTGCTTCACGCCACAGCCCCAGAACGACGGTCGAACAGGCTGCGGTCGCTGATTTGATGTTCAATTGACAGGGTTTAGGGTTCAAGTAGCCATGTCAACAACAGTAGTTGCCCAAAAACCCTAATCCCTGCCTGCCCTATCGGATTTTTTTTTTATATTTTATTTTATTTTAAAATGGAACAACTTGTGGCAAGCCATGATTATCCATCCCTTCCGGAAGCCTGGCTGCCTTACCGGAATTTCTATCTTTTGATTTTATTCAATTGATGACAATCAAAAATTAAAAAAATATGTAAAAAGTAAAAAAAATGTGTGATAGCACAACCGAATAAAAAAAAGTCTTCCAGAACCAATGCTCATCGAGTTAATTTATGGACAAAGAAAGAAAGTACACAGTAAATTTGTACATTTAACTTTCACCTAAAGTCCACCCTAGAACTTTGTCAAAAAATTAACATGCGATGATCTTTTGATTAATTCATCTCACAGTCAGAAACCTCCTGCGGCTCGGGTATATACCTCCCCCAGAACCAATGCGCCCTCCACACACTGTCCATGTCTTCCATCCGAACGTTCTTCGTCTCCGGCACGAAAAAGAACACGAAACCCGTCATGATCAACACGAATCCGCCAAAGAGGAAGAAGAGACCGAACTTGAGGTGGCAGAACATCGTGAGGGAAGATTGAGCAATTCCAAACATGAACAACATGTTGACAGACACATTCAGTGCTTGCGCCGCTGATCTCACCTCCAATGGGCATATTTCACTTGGTACTAACCATCCCAATGGCCCCCAAGACCAAGCAAATGCTGCTACGTAGCAGCAAATTAATATCACCAAAAAATCCGCTTCGCTTTTCGACATGTTCCCATGTCCCGAAATTCCAAAGTTGATCGCCACCATCGCTGCCACCGCTATTTGACATATCAACATTTGTACGCCGCCTACAAGAAACAAGGGCCTCCGTCCGAATGTGTCCACACCCGCGACAGAAACACACGTAGCAACAACGTTCACAACTCCGGTTATAGCGCTGGACATAAGTGAGGCCTTGTGACCGAACCCTAATTTCTTGTATAGTACTGGCGCGTAGAATGTTATGGCGTTGATGCCGGCGAGCTGTTGGAAAATCGGAATAAAGATGCACATGACAAGGTAAGGCCTATACTTGGGATGAAACAAGAGATTTTTCATCGGCGAGTTTACTTTTTTCGCGGCCGCGGTGGCGAAAACAAGGTCTTGGAAGTCCACCTCCACGTTTGACGTGCCGTGAATTTTCTGTAACAGTTTCTTTACCTTGTCAGCCGGTTGGCCTCTGTCAAGCATGGAATTGGGAGTGTCCGGCAGGAAGAGAGACCCGACCAAAAGCAGTAGCGCCGGAATAATTGCCGATGCTAAAGAAACTCTTCCTCCCCATCCACCTTTTATATGTCCGGCGTTATAGTTGACGAAATTCGCCACTAAAATCCCAATTGTCACATTCAGTTGGAGGATAAAGTTGAGAGCTCCTCGGATAAAAGCCGGCGCCATTTCTGACAAAAAGATTATACTCGACTGAAGGGCGAAACCAATGCCAATGCCGATGAAAATGCGACCGACGATGAGCATTACAGCGTTCACTGCAGCGGCACTGAGGATGGCACCGATCAAGTAGGTAGCGCCGCTAATGCTCATGGAAATGTTTCGACCGAAGGCCCTGGTTACTGGAGAAGCAACCAGGGCGGATACCATTGCTGCAATGTAGACAGAAGAGGTGAACAAAATCATCAGATGGTTCTGTGGTTTGCAGTACATGTTTTCGTTGTCCGCTTCCCTTTCTTTGAATGCCGATGGAAATAACTTCCTCAGAAAAGCTTCCCTTGAAATCACACCTCCTGCAAAACATTTCCACCATTTACATAAATACCTTCTTTAAAAGAAATTCTCTATGCAAAACGAATGGATGCACATCCACGTTGTATAGATTGCGGTGAAAAATGTGTTGATAACATGTTAGTACAAAATCTAGAAGGAAATTATATGGATGATAGGAGCTTGAGGGCAACCTGAGTCATAACCAAAGAGGAGACCAGCCCAGGCAGCAACCAGGCAATTCAACAACACGAAGTTGGTGATGTTACCGTTATTTTGCCTCACCCCGCCTACAACCACGACAGCCCCTCTCGACATCTTTTCAACAATCTAAACAAGTTTTTCTTTCTCCTTTTTTCCTTGTTTCTTGTTCTTCAAGAAAGGGTTTGGTAATAAACCAAACTTTTGCCGTGGTAGCGGGGGCAAGTACTATAGCATTCGAGCCATACAAGTACTTTAGCCCCCCTCAAAAACAACAATCTACGGAGAGGTAATTAACTTTCTTAGCCAAGTAATGCTGTGAATTTAAGATATTTGTTCATGGCATTCGAGCCTAAGAAAGTTAACCACCACTTCCGTTCTCGTGGATTACTCTAACGAGGAAACGAAAGACACAAAGAAACTGCAATCTTTGTATCTCCTGTTAATTCAATTTTATCCCTCATTCTTCGGGATACAGATGAATTCTCACATGAAGTTCCTCTTAAAATTAATAGCCCCTCAAATTATAAAGTTCCAAAAATGTAGGTTATCCATTCATTTGTTTCACCACCTGTGTTTGTAGCCAACTTGGTCAAATATCATCCGTTTTAGGAGGAGATTTAGGAGATGGAATTGACTCTTGTAATTCTGGATAGCAAACCCTTTTGGACTTTCATTGATTTGCTGTGTCCACGGGATGTTCCGAAATTTCGATACAACTTCATAGCATGATAATATGCTCGGTGTCAACTATAGTACGTGGAATTAGTAACACCAGGTGACAAAAGTTCTCGGACCAACCACAACTCGGAACACCTCGTTTTTCATGTACCCACAACACCTAAAGATAATTAAAACAGACGGGAGTACTCCAATTAAAGTAAAAAAACATACTTCACTCCATATGATTATCGTGATACAATATAAAAAATACTCGTAATATTTTAACGAGTCGTGGTCAAACAAATGAAAATGACAAGAAATTGCTAAGCCCGTTACAACTGTTATTTGTGTAGGTGTAACAAATTGAAGGCTAACTATAACATATACGCTACAACACAAGACTGATGATTTCCAACGGATCGCTTGTTCCGTTACATCTCTATATCGTCCAGGTCGGGTAGAGGGAAACGAAGGATTGCAGCAATGCCAGTTATTTGTGCCAGTTCTGTTCATATGATAAGATGATTAGAAAGTTTGGTTCGGAATTTTTTTTGATAAAAAGTGTCGGACACTTAAAGCAGGATTGGTATGAACGAAGCAAATACTTACGTTCTCCTGAAACATGCAAAGAAGAAAAGATATGAACAGTTCCCCCTGAATCCTTCACCGATTTCACCAGATTGGCATACCTTTGCCTCGCTACAACATCGGCATTCCTGTCCATCGAGAAATTCTTATTGTTACAGCCTTTAAACTACATTTCTCCTACAATAAAAGGATCTTTTGGACCAGTTCATTAATAGTAAAGAAGAGACATTTAAACTGACCTGAAGAGTTCATCCGTTATCAAAAGGGTTTGGATAGCCATTCGTTCATGAGCAACTTCAACATGCTTCGGTCCATAGCATGCACGATCTGGATCCTGCACGGTGACAAAAATAATTCAATAACTATGCTAAAATGCTTGAGAATGTTGAAGAAAAGATAGACGAACATAAGATAAAGATTTCTTCCTAGCACAAAAAATCTACGAGTAAAAATTACAGAGATTTTATCCCTCCGACAGAATAATAGACACATTTATTAACTTTTAGGGTGGAGGGAGTAACTACTGAATTGAAGCTCCTTTAACTGTTAATCTCCATCCTATCTTAGTTTTCTTACCATGACCAGATATGTTCAAATGTATCTACCTACCTACCTATACACAAATCCCTTTGCAAAGACCTTGTATTAAGTGATTTCTTAGATATCATGAAATCAATCAAATTTCAGTGCTCGCTAAGAGGTACAACCCACATTTTTTGGTCTTCAACTATCAATGACTTAGTATACATGCTTATCAAGAATAAGCCTCCAATCATTGTTCCAAAGGATGGTAAGTTGGCATCCAAGTATAACTTTAAATTAAAGCAACACATATTTCAGTTTAGAACCTGACATTTGAAAGCATGCCGAAGAAATCTTGCAGAACTCGAACCTGAAGAAGAAAGGGCCCAATACAATGTTATTTTTCTTTATTTTGGCAATGACAATTAAGGAGTTACGAATATTAACCAAGGTGGGTGTTGTACCTCTTGTGCTGCTTGAGTATCTTTTATCATATTCATAACATTTGGAGCATCCAGAACCTCCCTTAAGCTATGCCTGTCATTGCAAGAAGATAAAATCCACAAGTGTAAATTAAGATTGAAAAGCATAGACGATCACTGAAATAGTGTATTGATACTCAAGTCAGGAACAAGATTAAATAATAAAGAGTAAATTAGTATCACATGTACTGGATGTATGAACTGGTAAATCCCGTCTCCCTATAAAATACATAGTTATAAACATGATGTGTTCACAGCCCATTGCTAAAAAGTAACCCCAGTGGCCCCAACTCCAGCAATGGAAAATGAACACTGAAAAATGAAAATGATACAGGAACAAGAAATCGAGAACATTTACAACACAAATATGGTAGTAGTTTGAATATGTGACCATACTTGTAACCCGAGCTTGTGTGCACAAGAATTATCCGCGACTTGTTCTCAATAATAGTTCTCAGCTGTTTTCTTTCTGCCTCCAACAAGAGGTGACGATGAAATTGATCCTGAAGCAGATAAGAATGCACATTAATATCAAATAAATTGTTTTACTATTTATATAAAAAGTCGGTTCGTAAAACCAAGTAAAGACTGATTCCACAAGTAACTAATTTAAGAAGAAAGCTCTATATGTAGTGCTAGTCCACTAGTAAAATAAGGCCTGAAGGCAATTCACAATTTCACACTAATGAGTTTCAAAAGCTCATACAGAGTCATATCACACCTTTGTGAAACCTGGACTTGCAATCACAGCACACCGAACAACACTGAAATCAACGTGCTTCAAGAAAGCCTATCACATATAGAAACCTGCCTCATTAGATGCAAGCTATGTTTGACAATGTGTGGAGCTTCCGGGAAAAACTCAATTTGAAATTACCTGTAACACATTCTCGAAGAATTTATTCAAAGCCTGTCAAAGATGGAAAGATATTAGTAACACGATAATTACAGAAAACTTGATTTCAGAATAAATAAATTCTAAAAGAAAAACGTACCGATTCATAACCTGCAATCCCAGGTCCGTGCTTGCGAGGAATCGAAGTTTCTATTCGTGAACGAGTAATTGTCATACTGACAGAAATAGTTGCAAGAACATTAGTCACATAAGGTCATAATTTCAGGTTCATGGTAAGTAATGCAGGATAACAGTGTGCATATGCACAATCTTGGCTTCTGAGCTTTTTTTGAGCAATATTTTCAAAATCCACAATTTCATAAAGAAGAGATTTTAACCAATCTGTCATGCAGTTTTCCTAACACACATTTTAAGGATATAACCAAGATCCTAATGCAAATAACTACCAGAGAAGAGGGGAAAATAATAACTATATGAGTAATGTATAGGGATGGACAATGGGTCGGCACCATCACCATCACTCAACACCATTTAAACGAATCACGTTCGGATTGAAGTTAGGCAAACCTTTTACCAATAAGGAGAATATGTGCTAATCCTTCTTGCATTAAAATCACAGCTAGATCAGCACTTGCACCAGGATCTGAAAATTGTAGAAACAGGAGCAATAAAGCATCACGTAAATGTTAGGCCTAAACATCAATCTCTATCCCTATAATATGGAGGAGGTTCCACTATGCATTATACCATTTCGAAGAGTAAACGGTCGATATCACAAGAAAGCGGAGTACCATTAATTTAAGAATCTAAAGATTTTTTTATTATTTTAATATATATATATATTATTTTAATATATATATAAATAAGAAAGGGGGGGGGGGGGGGGGGGGAAGAGGGGGGCAAGAGGGGAAGAGGCGAAATATATTATATACCGGAAGCTTGATGGAGTTCGTGCAAGGCCAATGAGTCCCAGACATCCTAAAACATATGACATAGCACGGCACAAGTCAATGCATTACATAACAGGTTTATATCACTGAAATTCATAGAATCCAACAGAAAAAAATATGGATTGTTATAACACTTGTGCAGATTAACAAAAATCATACCTTTCTTAACACAAAAGGTCGGTGCAGCTCAAGCTCCAAAGTGTGAAATGCTCCTATCTGCATTAAGAAGATGAGATGCTTAGAGCAGAACTTAAAAATTGCCAATTGATCAGTATTAAATTCAATTTAACACGACATTCACCTTTACATATTCATTCTCCAAGATATTCTTCCCACGTATACGCAAGACAGCTCCTACTTTGTCATAATCAGCAACCTAAAAAGAACATACGAAATAAGTACATAACACCAAACAAAAAGCATAATTAGAGCTAATTTTTCTCCATACCTCCTCGACTTTGATTTCTAACTTCAGCTTCACGCGCTCTGCATCTCTTCCACCACCAGCCGCTTCTCTCAGAACTTTCCTATTACACAATGCATACAGTTGTCATGAAAATTGCTACTGGATGCATGTTGAACAATCAAACTGGTTCCCGAGCATATCTTAATAAAAAAGAATTCGTATACCATCTCCCGCATATAAGAAAAAATACACTCAGAATTACAGAACGTTCGACTTGCACTGATTGCAAAGTAAATCTTGTCCTTTCTTCCTACAATTTCTAAGACAATGTTATCACAAGTACAAATACACTAATGTTTTCACTCAAGCTTACTCCTAGGACAAAATTCGAGCGAAAAAAAATAAAACAATGAAATTTTTTTTTAGAAACAAATTAAATGCAGCTAATAATTAAGTTCAAATTCCTCCAATTAAATTATTAAATTTGAATTCAGCTGGTTTTGTAACAAGTAAATAAACATTAGAACTACAATTAATCAGTAAATCAGAATGTTAAGAGAAAAAAAGGGTTTTACCTAACAGTGACAGCCATGACTGTGTCTCCCGGAGCAATCAAATTATAAGCATACCACAAATCATCGGAATCCAGCGGTATCATCTGCCAAACCCACCAATCAAAATTCACCCAAAATTCAAATCAAAATTACAGATTTACACCAAAACCAGCAAAAACTAATCACTGTATTAACAGTAATAATTATGAAGTAATCAATCATAAGTTACCTTAACGCTGCCGGGTCCGCCGGGAATATAGTCCTTCCGAACAATCTTCATCGTCTCGCTGCACAGGATTACTTGTCCGAATAAATTCGAACGAGAAAGTTTTGATTTTTGGGTGTCCCGACGACGAGGGGAAGGAAGACGAAGGAGGAGGAACTTAAGAAGCTTTCGGTTTGAGTGGCGGTAGGGGTGCGCCCGTGCACGTGCGAAAGACTCCTGGATCGTTTACCAGGGGTTACGGTAGACTCGTGCGATTTCTCGAGATTAAACCAATCACAGTTTGACGCGTATACAGAAACTTTCACTTTTGTGCTTTGATAACTTGTTCGTATGAAAAAATTTCAGCAACGTTTTGTGATGATGTCTTAAAGCAATGAGAAACTTAAAAACAGTGGTGTCGTATAGTTGATCTTCCACGTAGGCCTGATTTAACTGATGAATTATAGAGAGAATAGAGAGGCACGGCAAACATAAAGAAGGAGCGAATTTTGTGAATTTTGTGAATTTTGAGATTTGTTTTCCCGTCTTATTATGCATTTATTTATATTAGGGAATGTTAATTCATTACTCAATAGGATTACAACTCTAATAAGATAATATCTAATGTAAAAAATATGGTATTTGGATACAACTCTAATGTAAGAGATATGGCAGAATCTCGCAAGGTTAATTCTTTATCCCAATAGGATTACAACACTTCCATTTGACTGTGTAAATACTCAAGCAAATGACGCATCAGATCTCTAAACTTTTAGTTTGGGTTCGAGCGCCCATAAACTTCCAATTCATGACAACATATCACCCATCAATTTTGTCACGGTTTTTTGCTAAATTCATCACTTGCGCACACGCCGCGCACCGAATGAACGATGCATTAGATGTGCTGTAAGGACCCAACAACGAAGGATCAAACGAACTAGGATTCCAACAAAACAGAAGCATAAAACACTACTACTAACGTAGCGTAGACATCCCACTGGAAGTCCGAAACAAATTTATAACGCTTTCCGTCAATCACATTAGTTCAGAAACAAAAACAGAACATGGAAGAAGATCAAAATTCATCCAAAGGCTCTAAAGCATAATCTAAAGATGTACAAGTACTTATACAGTGTTCAAAAGACAAGATCTAGATTCATAAGCTCCAAAATTATAATCAGAACACCACTCATTCTTCGAAAGCAACGACCTCCTCTACCTGGTTTATCACCTCTTCGACCTCAATAGCTTTAGCCTCGTACTCCTCTTCCTCATCACTTGCTTCTCCGTCTCTCAGATTTTTCCTCACCTCTTTCTCTTCTTCGTGCTTCTGCTTCCACTGAGCCACCCACTTCTCCCATTCCTCCTTCAACATTCTTCTTTTCTCGCGATCCTGCTCACTCAAGAAGATTGAAACATCCTGGTCCTCTGCCTCGTACTTCTTGCTGTACTTCTTCAAGTTCTTTGCAATCTCCTCCTCTTTCTCGGGAGTCAGGAATGATGGCGGCCTTGGGCGCCATAAGAACTACAACAAACGGCTATACAGTTGGAGCATGAATCTATTACAACTAGAATTTATCTATTGTCACAAAGGCATCTGGTACTTCCAAATCTATCATCACAAACTTCATTGCATACAACACTACGGCGTTACAATGAGAAAAAAAGAATTTGTAAACTAAATTATTTTATACCCAATTCCTTCATTTCTTTTTCTGTTGTAAGAACCTTGATGTAATAGAGATGATTAAAGCTTTTAAAAATTGAATAACATGTCAAAATATAGAGCATGCGAATAAGATTTAGTGCCTCCTCTGTAATGGCATTACCTGAAAGAAATGATCCTTTAGTATCCGATAAAGTAGTTTGCCATTGAATGTCCAGATGTTGAAGCCGTTCTCCATCTCATGGACTGAGGTCACTGCAGTAGCTACGTATCTGAAAGACAAAACTAGCATGTCAAAATCAAGACGTAAGTAAGAAACCAACAGACAAGTAAGATATCCAAAATTATACCTTCCGGTCGGATCCCATTCAATATCTGTCGCCATGAAATGTTCAGCGGTGGCCATGGTTTCCAGCTCATCTACATTGTAAAACTCTAGCTGCCCATTAAAACCTTTCAATCCCGCCAGAATGATGAAGCGCCCGGTAGGTGACCAGTAAAGGGCATTTGCCTGCTTTCCTTTGACAGTAGTGAGCTTTGAAACACGGCCAGTGTTGTGAGCACTTCGCATGGAGTAGAAACTTATGTCGGGCCTTGGGTTGTTATTCACATTCGTGTTATCACAATGAATTACTGCGAACCGGTGGCCCTTAGGCTCCCAAGCGAATGCAATAATTTTGTCATTCTTATTCTCCAATTCCAAGACTTCAATAGGAATGTCTCTCTCCTTGATTCTGAAAAGCTCAAACCCAGTGTATGTGCTTTTCTTTGTTTTGGTGTAGCGGTCGACTTTAACAGCTAGATACTCCCCGTTGCTCTGCCAGTACATTTTGCAATCGCTGACGCTGAAAAGATTTTTCTGCCTCAACTCCTCCTTAGCAGGGATTTGAACAAGACTCACCTATTTGTATCAGTGAAGCATTAGTTTAACTACCCTACAGTGAAATACCCAAAAAGGGGAAAAGGAAAAGACCAGATCCAGTAAAACAGAAAGTAAAATGAAACAAGATACGCACCCTAGCAGGCTGGTTGCCACCACCCAGTTCTGGAACAAATAGCGCAAGAATCGGATCAGTTGGTGACCAACTGAAGTCCATGACATTTTCCACCTTCATTGACTTTTTGTCTACAAGAGAAAATGTTTCCGTCTCGTATACAGAAATAACATTTTTTCCCATCCTGGCAAAGTACTTGTCATCTTTTCCCCCGGCCCATCTGCATATATTAAAAGAAAGGGTAAAGCATTAAAATACAGTTAACACTCAATTTCACATTTGCGTCATATAAACTTACTTGAAAACAGGCCAAGACACCCCGGCAACACCTCCAGCTCCTCCAATAGCAAAATCATCTGGGCTTCCTTTAAAATCTCTCATTACTTTTCCGGTCCTCACATCAAAAATGTTTATCACGACCCTCTGTAAAATAATTTCACATTAGAAACAGAAACAAGGCAAAAGGAAAATCACAAAAAGTATTGAATCTCACTCACATTTGCATCACGAGGATTGCTTGGTTCATGGCTGCTGTATGTCACCAAGTATTTCTCACCAGGTGAGAAATCAATCAGTCGAACCTGCAGTTGACAGTTCGAGGTAAGGACCGAGAGAGAAAACAAATACAGATACCCCCTAAAATAGAAACCAAAAACTAAAAACAACCTGGGAATGAGCATAACGCATCAGACGATTGAACGTAGAGGCGCCTCCCCAGACTGCAGCACCCTGCCTATGAACAGTGGCCAGGTAAGTCCCCAGAGGGGACCACTGCACGAAGCTCTCAGTCCAGAACTGTAACAGATAATACATATGATTATTCTCGGTTGAAGTATCCAATATAAGAGAAGGTGACCATTTAGTGGGAAAACAGTAACAATGTGTAAAGGGGAATACACATCCACTCACAGTGCGTTTGTAGAACGGTTCCGGCTTCAGGTGCCTTGCATCGTTCCATAGCACTTCAGTGTCCGCACCATAACGAATGACCAGTTGGTCCCTGGCCTTTTCGTCGGTTAGCCACTGTTGAAGGTTTTCCTGTAATGATGCCCAAGAAGATAACATAATAAATACCGGAGCTTATTTCCATTTCAGAATGTCCAAAAATTTTGATTGATTAGAGCATAATTACCCCTGGAGTATACGGTGTACTTTCTGGAGGGGCCCATTGATCCGGAACACTCATGAACCGATCAAAGTCGTTAAACATGTTGACAACAAAAATATGTGATCGATCCAGCTTGTATCCATGAGTCCTCTCTTTGGCAAGCTCAGCTTCCTACAATCACAACAATGCAAGGTTACATATCAATCGTCCACACACGCAGACATAGTTTGGGACCCAAGTGATGATTATTCATTACGCGTATCTATCAATCTGCGAAATTTCATTGGAAACACAATATACACACAATTTGTCATTTATGAGAGAAAAGATACCTGAGGAGTATTAAACTCAAGGAAGCAATAACCCAAGGTTTTATTGGTTTCGGGGTCAAGAGGCATCCAAAGGCCGTCGTCTTTGATCACACCAATCTGACTATAGATTTTACGAATGACGTTTTCGAGCTTCTCAAACTTTTCCAAAGGAACAACAGGGAGGTTATCAACAACAATTATGTTGCCAAACCCTGCGTCCAACTCCGAATTGTCCACATTGTATATATCCTCATCATCACTACGCAACCATAAATACCAACCATTTAATTAATTAAAAAAAATACTCAAATCATGCTTCTACAGAGCAAAAACACAAAATTTATAAATTCCAAAAAACGAACTTTCGTTATCAAACTTATGGAAACACGATAGGGTTTGGGAAAGAACGAATCTTGCTATCAAATTTCTGTAATGTTAGGGTTTGGGTCGGAGCTAGGATTACCTGATAATGCGAAAGTCTTCGCCGGCAGGGAGGCGGATGGAATCGAGGTCGAGCTGCGAGAGGTCGATTCCGATTCGGGCCGCCGTCGCCTCTATGTCGTTGTACGTCATGACGTCCGCCATGTTTATATCGGAGAAGCCGGATATTCGAGATGGCCTCGGGCAGCAGTGCGACGGAGGTGAAGAGGAAGCTTTTTAGGGTTTTGGTGCGACTGTGTGTAGCAGCTATCGCTTGTGTTGCGGATGCGTTATTTGCTCAGTTTGAACTCGGAACTCGGAACTTGGAACCTGGTCCCTACGAAATAAAACGAAAATATTGTTATAAATATGTCAAAGTTAGAGAGATAATCTTTTAGTGAATAGAGCGAGACAAATGTAAAATATCACACTATAATTAAAAACACAAGGAGATGGCAAATTAAAGAGAGAGGAATGTATACTGATGTTCTTAATCTTTCTTTCCTTCTATCTGTATATTCTCTCTGTATGTTTTACTGCAGTCGAAGCGCTCTATTTATAGAGCGGCTTCATACAACCAATTTCTTATAATTTGAAATCTTACATCACATGTTTTGAAAGAACACTCCTTTGTTCCCAAAGTCCATTCCAATTTTCATGGACATTGAAAATGTCTGCATGTGGCATTGATTACCCACTATTATTTTCAACACTCCTCCTTGGATGCCCACATATCAACATTAGTTGCCTCGCTAAAACCATGCTTGGAAAAACCCAGTGGGAAAAAAATCATAGCGAAGGAAAAAGAGTACAACTTTACCAGAATTGTTGATATAGTGTTAAGTATGCTTATGTTGCCTCGTTAAAACCTTGATAGGAAAAACCCAGTGGGAAAAATCCTAATCGAAGGAAAAAGAGTACAACATGGATGTATCATGGATGCTCCCCCTGATTCCGCATTCTCCAAACTTAGCTGTTTGGTAAGTCAACGTAATCCGATGTTTTGCACTAATTTCTGAAACGTGCACCTTGGTAGAGACTTGGTGAACAAGTCTGCCAGATTTTCATTAGAACGGATTTGTCTGACTTCAATAACTTTAGCCTTCTGAATCTCATGTGCGCTGAAAAACTTTGGAGATATATGTTTAGTTTTATCGCCCTTGATGAATCCTTCCTTCATTTGGGCAACACAAGCTGCATTATCTTCATGAATGACAGTTGGATTGTCGGTCTTCGAAGTTAGACCACATGAATTCCGAATATGATGGATCATTGATCTTAACCAAGAACATTCACGACTTGCTTCATGTAAAGCAATTACTTCTGAATGATTTGAAGATGTAGCAACTAATGTTTGCTTTGTTGAGCGCTATGAGATTGTTGTGTCTCCATTCTTGAACACATATCCAGTTTGTGAACGGGCTTTATGCGGATCAGAGAGAAAACCAGCATCTGCATATCCAACAAGGACCTGGTCATTTGTGGAGTTCTTTGAGTAGAAGAGACCCATGTCTGTTGTCCCACGAAGGTATCGCAATACATCTTTGATACCCTTCCAATGATGAATTGTTGGAGCAGAGCTATACCTGGCTAACAAGTTAACTGAAAAAGCTATATCTGGTCTAGTACATTGTACTAAATACAACAAAGCACCTATTGCACTCAGATATGGTACTTCTGGACCAAGGACCATTTCATCCTCTTCTTTTGGACGAAATGGATCTTTCTTAATGTCCAGAGAACGAACGACCATTGGCGTGCTCAGTGGATAAGCTTTGTCCATGCCAAATCGCTTCAGAATTTTTTCAACGTAAGCTGATTGGTGGACCAAAATTCCACTAGCACAATGCTCAATCTGCAGGCCGAGACAATATTTTGTTTTCCCAAGGTCTTTCATTTCAAATTCACTTTTCAGATATTCAGCAGTTTTATGAAGCTCTTCAGGAGTTCCAACTAGGTTCATATCATCAACATATACTGCCACTATAACAAATCCAGAATTGGATTTCTTAATGAACAAGGGCAAATGACATTGTTGATGTATCCCTCTTTGATCAAATGTTCACTGAGACGATTATACCACATTCGTTCAGAATGTTTCAGACCATACAATGATCGCCTTAATTTGATCGAGAGCATACCTCGTGGTTTCTTACTTGTTTCAGGCAACTTAAGTCCTTCTGGGACTTTCATGTATATGTCAGCATCTAATTCTCCATATAGATACGCAGTGAAGACATCCATGAGTCGCATGTCAAGTTTTTCTAAAACCACTAAACTTATTAAGTAACGGAACGTAATTGCGTCCATTACAGGAGAATATGTCTCCTCATAATCAATTCCAGGTCTTTGAGAAAAACCTTATGCAACGAGTCGTGCTTTATATCTAGCAATCTCGTTTTTCTCATTGCGTTTCCTTGTGAATACCCATTTGTAACCCACGGGATTTACATCAGGCGGGGTTTAATTCTGCTAGTCCAAAAACACTTCGCCTTTCCAAGGAATTTAATTCTGCCTGGATTGCATTTTTCCACTTAGGCCAATCCTATCTCTGTTTGCATTCATCAACAGAGCGGGGCTCACTATCATCACTTAAGATGATTTCAGTGGCTACTGCGAATGCAAACATATTGTCAATGATTATTTCATTTCGATCCCACAATTCATCAGTACATGCATAATTTATGGAGATTTCTTTGCTTTCATGTACTTCTGTCTCTTCAAGGACAGGTGTCTCATCAAGGACATTTTCTTTTTCTGGAAGTCCAGAATCATGAATTTTGGATTTGTCATTCATTCTTTCTTCATGAATGATTTCATTTGGATTCAGTTGTGCCCTCGTCTTTCTTTTTCGAGGGGTTGAATCTTTTGAACCTGGTGGTCTACCACGGTTCAGGCGTGCACCAGATGAATCATTCGCTGCCACTTTATTTTGTCCAACAGGGACATCAATTCTTGCAGGTGCATTTGCAGCTGGTATATGTGATTTTGTCACTTTCATAGCATCATTAAATGCATCTGGCATTTGATTGGCAATGCTTTGAAGATGAACGATCATTTTCACTTCATTTTCACATTGAATGCTTCGAGGATCAAAATGAGACAAGGTGGGAACAACCCATATCAACTCTTTCCGTTCTTTTGGAGCGGTCTTTTCTCCCCCTAACGACGGGAATACTGTCTCATTAAAGTGACAATCAACAAAACAAGCTGTAAACATATCACCTGTCAGGGGTTCCAAATATCTAATGATAGATGGTGAATCAAAACCCACATAAATTCCCAGTCTACGCTGAGGTCCCATTTTAGTGCGTTGCGGCGGTGCAATAGGCACATAGACAGCACAACCAAAAACTCGTAAATGTGAAATGTTTGGCTGATGTCCAAACATGAGTTGTACTGATGAGTATTGGTGGTTGGTTATAGGCCTCAATCGAACCAATGATGCAGCATGTAAAATGGTATGGGTGGTTCGGTATGGGATCCCATACCAAAACCCTTGTCCCGATTCCTAAACCAAAATTTTCGGGAATCCTAATTTCAATACCGATCCCAAACCAAATTTTTGGGAATCCCGATTTTTGGGAATCCCGAAAATCCCATACCGAAACCCTTGTCCCGATTCCCAAACCAAAATTTTCGAGAATCCCAATTTCAATACTGATCCCAAACCAAATTTTCGGGAATCCCGAAATAGTTTCGGGATTTCGGGACAAAACGGAAATCCCGAAATGATTTTGGGCTTTTGGACTAAAATTTGACGTATTATGCTTTTGGGCTAAAATTCAACATTTTATATTGAAAAATTGACATATAGGCATGTCCAATCTGCCAATTTGTTTCTACTAATATGTGCACACAAATCTGCCAATCAAATGGCAAGGCCCAGTTAGTATCTGCCTATTCAAAAGCAATCTGCCAATATAAAACGTTAATATATGCTTGAGTAAACTACTAAATCTATCTATAATCATGCTAGTCCCCAAAATTACGTCTAAAACGTTAATATATGCTTGAGTAAACTTCTGTACATATATAATATAAATATTATAGATAGATGTAAAGTTTTCTCAAGCAAATTGTAACTTATAATCTATCCATGTATCCATCTATCAATCTCATGTGATTTAAAAATTATGCATATGTTCCACTATCTATCTTAGAGCTCTTCCTGTATATGTTCCATCATCGATTTCCAGTGCTACTTCAGTATTTCAATTTTTACTATTGTAGGTAGATGATGTTCCCCTTAAAGATGTGATCCTATATATTTAAAAATTAAATAATATATATATATATATTTTTCGGTTTGGTTTGGGAATACCGAAATCCCAAAAACTTGAGACCGATTCCCGTACCAAAATTTCGGGAACGGTTCAGTATTGGGTACCGAAATTTTCGAGAATTTCGGTTTGGGAAATTTTCGGTTTGGTTTCCGGAATTTTTCGGTTCGGTTTGGGATTTTTGGGATTTTTTTCCAGCCCTATAAAATGGTATGTCCCCATGCAGAGACTGGCAGTTTTGTTTTCATAAGCAGAGTGCGAGCTATTAACTGAAGTCGCTTGATCAATGCTTCTGCTAGGCCATTTTGAGTATAGACATGAAGAGCAGGGTGTTCAACATCAATGCCCAATGTCATGCAGTAATCATCAAAGGTTTGGGATGTAAATTCACCAGCGTTATCAAGTCGGATTGACTTAATGGGATAATCTGGAAACTGTGCTCGTAATTTCGTTATCTGAGCAAGAAGTTTCGCAAAAGTTACATTCCGAGTAGACAAGAGACAAACATGTGACTATCTGGTAGATGCATCAACCAAAACCATAAAATATCGAAATGGTCCACAAGATGGTTGAATAGGTCCACAACTATCCCCCTGAATTCTTTGCAGAAATGATGGGGATTCAGCATCAACCTTTAGTTGTGATGGTCTAATTACCAACTTCCCTTGAGAACAAGCCTTGCAAGGGTTATCATTTGAGATAGCAATATCTCTGCTTAATAATGGATGTCCATTAGAGTTGGTAATGATCCTACGCATGGTGGATCCTGGATGACCCAGACGGTCATGCCAAAGCATGTAAACCTTTGAATCAATGAACTTCTGGTTCATGACAGTATGTGATTCAATTGTCCTTATGTATGTATAATACAATCCACTCGACACACCACACAACTTCTCCAATATACGTTTCTGGGTATCATTGGAGGTAATGCATAGATACTCTACATTTTCTGCACTTTTCGTTTCAATGTGGTATCCATTTAGACGTATGTCTTTGAAACTTAACAAATTTCGAGCAGATCGAGTAGCGTACAACGCACTCTGTATGGACAATATTGTTCCATTTGGTAACATAATCAGGGTTTTCCCTGAGCCTTCAATTACATCTGAAGGTCCTGATATTGTTGTTACCCCTACTCTTGTAAGCATTAAGCTTGAGAAATACTTTCGATCACGAAGTATTGTATGTGTGGTTACGCTGTCTGCAAAACAAATATCTCTGCCATTTCTCATGTTCTGAGAATAACCACAGTTTTTATCCATATTTTCTGAGTAAATGGAATCACAGTTAACAAACAATTTATAACAAGAAATTTACATGCCACTTTTATTGAATCTGAAACACTAGTTTTAAACTACAAGTTTAGCATAATAAAAGTACATTAAACATAAATGATTTAATCGGACCGGTAGGCTTCATTTCCCCTTTCCACAATAAAGTCTGAAACATCTAGGTGGGTTGTGTTCAATTGTCCTAATAAGTCACACACAAGATCAAGTATATCCATTAGCCTAGCCTGGTCGAGAAAATTAGTCTCGACACCTTTCTCCTTGATGGAAGCTTGATATAGATCCACCAGATGTTTTGGGGTACGACAGGTACGCGCCCAATGCCCATTGCCACCACATCTATGGCAGGTTCCTTCAGAGTTCCTGGGAGCATTGTTTATATAAGCTTTGCCTTTATGGCGATTCATATTTTTGAAGCTCGGGCCTGAATTATGCCTCGGAACCTGGTTGTGAGACTGAACACCAAGGTTCTTGCCTTTCCTGTTCTATCGACCTCGCTTGTGGCCACGTCCTCGTTTATGATTATCGCCACCAGAGGATGTGGCGTTCACTTCGAGGGAAGCAGCATTCACTTCTGGGAATGGTGCAGATCCAGTAGGTCTGGAATGATGGTTTCTCATCAGGAGCTCATTGTTCTGTTCAGCTACCAAGAGCACAGATATCAGCTGGTTGTACTCAGTGTAGCCTCGCGCTCTATACTGCTACTGCAGGAGCACGTTAGAGGCATGAAATGTGCTGTAAGTCTTTTCCAGCAACATTTCCTCAGTAATGGTATCCCCACAGAGCTTCATCTGAGAGGTGATCCTGAACTACGCAGAATTGTACTCAGCCACGGACTTGAAATCCTGGATCCTTAGGTGAGACCACTCATAGCGAGCTCTTGGAAGAATCACCGTTGTCTGGTGATTGTATCTGCTTTTCAAGGCATTCCAAAGAGCTAACGGATCTTCAACTGTTAAGTACTCGCTTTTTAATGCCTCATCAAGATGGCGGCGAATAAAGATCATTACCTTCGTCCGATCTTGAGAGGATGAGTTACTCTCTTCCCTGATGGTATCTCCAAGATTCCCAGCTTCCAGATGGATCTTGGTATCCAGTACCCAGGTAAGGTAATTCTTCCCAGTAAGTTCCAGGGCAGCATATTCAAGCTTTGCCAAGTTCGCCATTTTCTTTTCTGAAAGAAAATGAGATGTGTAAGAACTTGCAATAATATGTATTCCTGGAGGAATATAGTGTTAGAACTTCTGGTTCTTACAAATTTTTCATTTTGATCTTTAAGCCAAAATGACAAGCACTCGAAACTTTTGGCTCGAGATTTTCAAGGTGAATGAGGAGGGCGATTGTACCACACCATTCTCATTGAAATAATGTAACATAGAATGGGCAATTATTCCGCACCACTCAAGTAGCAAGAAAATTTAATTACGCAGAGCATGGTGGGCGATTATACCGCACCACCTAAAATTGCAATGAAATTAAACAGCAGGTAAATTTAAATTTGCAGGACAAGATGGGCGATTATACCGCTCCATCTAAAATTTGCAGTAAAATTAGATCCGCAATCCAAGATAGGCGATGATACCGCACCATCTTGGATCGTAGTAAGATTAACATAAATAAATATTGGGTTAGTAATCAATATCTAAATCAAACAAGAAATCAAAGATGTATGTAACCGCTAGTTTGAGAACTAGAAGCAGGCATGGAGCAAACAGTTCGTCGCGAGGGTATACCGCGCAGTTGAGGCAGAGGAAGAAGATGAACAGTAAAAACCTTAGAGGAAACTTTTTTTTTTTTTTCGTTCGGCTGAGAGAAATGAGAGAGTGATTTCTTTTGGCTTAGACATGTTTATATTTAGAGACTCGTGTTGATAACGTGTTATAAATATGTCAAAGTTAGAGAGATAATCTTTTAGTGAATAGAGCGAGGCAGATGTAAAATATCACACTGTAATTAAAAACACAAGGAGACGGCAAATTAAAGAGGGAGGAATGTATACTGATGTTCTTAATCTTTCTTTCCTTCTGTCTGTATATTCTCTCTGTATGTTTTACTGCAGTCGAAGCGCTCTATTTATAGAGCGGCTTCATACAAACAATTTCTTACAATTTGAAAACTTACATCACATGTTTTGAAAGAACACTTCTTTTGTTCCCAAAGTCCATTCCAATTTTCATGGACATTGAAAATGTCTGCATGTGGCATTGAAAACTTTACCAAATGTTTTCAGTTTCTACGTGGGCATTCATTACCCACTATTATTTTCAACAAATATAAATATTTATGTCTTTTGTCCGAAATTGTATTTGATTTGGATTTAAGAGATTTTAATTTTTTTAATTTTTTTTAATAAATTAAAAAGTATGTAATTTAAGTATGAAGTATTTCTCAAAAAAAAAAGTATGAAGTAATTTTTTGAAATTTAAAGTGTATTAGATTAGAATTTAAAAAAAAATTCTAACATTAAGTCTTTTCAATTAAAATTTGATTTTAAAAAATTGAGGAATTCAAGAGACTCGGAGAAATTCCATATTGCATTTTAACATTCACGAAATTTCAAGGAATCAAAGTTTTATGTGAAATTTCTCCTATCAACTAAACTTCATCAAAACTTTTTAAAATATTTTAGAATTTCAATTAATGCATGCTAAAGTAAGGCCAAACCCAAAAATAATGACAATCATGGGCCTTTCACCAAAATGATTATCATGGGCCTAAATATTGTTTCCAAAACTGTGCGACCAATACTCGCCACGGCCTTGAGTTTAAGTGGTGCATGCTGCCTCGTTTGAAAGTGCTTTTGAAATAATTGAAAATGTTTTTAATGAATAGTTTGGAAGTGCTTCCTACAAGAAACACCATTATGTACTTCATGCAGGATGCACTTGAAGTGTTTTTCCAAGATTCACTCGTACTTTTACTAAGAATTTGTTCTCACTAACCAAAAGAGAGTATAGTCCTTTTTTTTTTTTTTTTTTTATAATCATAACCAGTGCATACCATAGAGGAATATTTTGCCATATTAAGGGCATAGCACAATCTAATGTTCTATAGAAGAAAACCACATATGATACAATGCGTCGCATGAGTGCACAAATGCAGTGATGCAAGATGCAATTAGACGGCGCTAATTAAAGTTGAGGCGAGTATCGTTTCACTGCACCAGTGCCTCACACGGTTTTATTCAAAACAGGTGAGAGATTCTTAGGAAATCTTGATCACACAAAGGAGACTAATTAGATAATCTTGATCACACAGAGGAGACTAATAAGTCATTTTAAAAACACTTCCAAACTATTCAATTTTAGAATTTGTTTGAAAAGGAAAAAAAAAACTGTGTATAGCAGAAAAACGTAAAAACGGTTCTCGTTGTAAAAGCATCTTTGGTCGTCTCCAAAACCGTGCAACCAAAAAACCCAATAAAAACGTTCCTCACTATTGCCTTGTTTTTAGTAGGAAAAAATTTAAGTATTTCGTGTCGTAAAAGGGGTTTTATGAAGTAGTTGTTATGTGGTTCTTTTTAAAATACTTAAATTTTTAGTAATATTTCTACATATTCGTAGTAGAAACAGTCTTCAATAGGTGCTTGTGATATAAGCAATTCTCAAAACAGAGACAAAACTAAGGGCATTCAAGGACCGAACAGTTTCAGAAATTCAAGTGACATACCGATTCGTCCTAACATATTATATGGAAGGAGCTAACTATTATGTGGGGGTATTTTTTGCCTAGTCAGACTCAGAAGCGGAGGTGCAGGTGGCTGTGCTTTCTGCAGCCACGTTGAGGACAATTATATGATCCTATCCGTCTGCATGTCGCATGCAGACTTTTATCAACGCGTGTCGCATGCAGACTTCATCCGCCGTCTGCTTTAAACCCTTCCTCTCCATCGACTACGACTTATTTTTATTAGGGTTCCTATGCCTTCACTTCAGCCGAAGAGCTTTGTGGTGGTAATTATAAAATTCCAATAGATTTAAATTTACTGTAACCTGGATTTACCATGAAACCAAGTCAAGCAAAGTAGCAGCTCGCGCACTGATCGATCAGGTAATTAGACCTTACGTTTAAGATTATTTTAGTTAATTTGCTGAGGTTCTTGAATATGTCTTGCTAGGGGAAAACTAAATTCCAGATTAATGGATTAATTTATTAGGTTTGTTTCTATTTATTTTTCATTACTTGGGATAGTGTTATTTTGTTCGATTGCTTGCTCTATGATGCCTAGAAATTTCTTCTTTAAATTAATTTTTCGCTTTTTCCAATCAATTTCCAAGCAATTCAAGTGAACAAGGTTTATCTAGGATACCCTATTTGAAGATTGTATTGTTACATAATTTCTATTAAAATCCACTGTCGTTTGCCCTCAAACATGAATAAGTAGATTGATGTATTTCAATTTAGAAATTCCGACATTTTATCAAAATTCTAAGTTTATTTACCTCGTCGAAATCCAAAATTCAGTTCATTAACTGGCAATAATTTGGTTGCTACATGTATTATATATATGCATAGGATGGAGGATCCAAGTGGGGAGTCCGAGCTAGAAGAAGACTCCCCTGAAGCTAAGTATGGGAAGGTGAGGTGGATCTTGAACAAGGGATGGGGACTTGGGTTGAAAATTCTGGTGACTGGTATGGTAATTTCTTCTGCCCCAATTGTTCTTCCGCCGCTTGTGGTTATTTCCGCAATTGGGTTTGCCGTTTCTGTTCCATCCGGTGTTGTCTTGGCAAGTTATGCTTGCACTGAGAAGATCATGAGCAAGTTGCTCCCTTATGGTGAACCTTCTCTTTTGTCGGAAAATAATGGAACGTTAATGTCGAATAACGAAGAATTCGAGCAAGATGAGAAATGGGAACGGGACACATGGGTAGGAGGGAAGACTGACATCGAAAAGGAAGAAGGATGGGATTGGAGGGATAGACTCGAAGGCGGTGAGATGAGAGTAGGATTTGTAGATGAGGAAAATGATGACATTATTGCGGAGGATTTACAAGGAAATGTAATTGAAGATGTCGATGAAATTGTAGAAGAAAATGGATATCAGGAGGATGTTGATGAGTCTACGAATAAGGAGGAAAAGCTAATATTGGATACTATTTATGAGGTGAAATTTGAAGGATTGACTGATGATTTTACGGATGATTCTGTACTAGATGAGAATCAAGTTGACGAGGTGTGTGGATTGGTGTTGAACGTGATTGAGGGTGATGAAACTGACAATCAAATGGGAGTGACACCGATTGAAGTGACTACCGTAGTAATCGAAGAGAGCGAGGGTCAAGAAAGAGTAAATGATATTGTAGAAGATGAGGAGTTGGTGGAAGAGACAAGGGGATTGCTAGAAAAAATAAGGGATGAAGGCAACGCTGGTAATGCAATGGAGATGAAAAATCAGTATGTGGAAGAAACTGGAGGAGGTGGGGAGTTAAGAAATAAAAAAATTGGTTCACATGCTGAAGACATTGAGATATCAGTTGAAGCTAGAATTGCTGATATTGGATCGCAAGAACTGAGTAGTATCTTGGAAGGTGGAGTTGGGGAAGTTCCAGATGAATGTGAAGGTATGCAAGGATTCCAAGAAATGAGATATGCGAACGATGCAAAGACTGTTTCTGAAGATGTCAAACCGACTAGAGATATTGGGAGTGTTTCGGAAAGCAAGAATGCTGAGAAAAATTTAGAAGTGGAGAAGCCAATAGGGGAAACCAAGAATGTTAACGATGTTTTAGAGGAAGAAACAAAAATGGCAGATAAGAGAAATATGAAACCTGTGATGAGCAGCATTGTGGAAGATGAGCAAAAGCCTGTGATAATCGGAGAGGAACCAGTACAGCAAGGAAGGAGAACCGAGGATACCATCATTGACGTAGATTTTCAGTTGATTAAAGAGAAGGAAACTGTGGTATCCTCAAATTCAGATGCAGGCGGGCTTCATTTGTTCAATGACAAAAATGTTTCTGGTCAGCAAGACTGGTGTGCTTCTTTTGAAACTTCTGAAGGTGAAGTTTTTAAAACGATCATCACAGTAATTTTATGCACTGTAGTTTCTTTCCCTTGCAAATAATTTGTTCCCAGTTCAGTAATTCTAGTATTAACTCATACTTTTGGAGGACCTTCAGGTAATGCGGGTGATGAAGCTACAGAGCTTCCCGTTTCAGGCATTGCACATGAATCTACAGATTCTGGGATGTCATCCGGAAAGGATTTCAACATGCAACCAAATGGGGTTAGAGTTTGTTTCATGTTCTATGTGCTTAAATAATAATCTCATATAAACTTGTTTTTAAATTAATAGGGAAAAGAGAATCCTTACACCGATCTTTTCTCCTCGTAATGTTCTTGTTGAGTCTATTTGCACGCTTAAGCACATATAAATCTTTGTAGCGTGATACTATTCAATTACATTGTGTGGTATCACATTAATTAATTTCTGATAAAATCGTTGATTAATTCGTGCTCTGTCACAAGTTTCACCCAGAATGTCGAGCATTCTATGGACACCGTTAATAGAAATGATGTTGTAAGCCGAATATGAAAGGTGAAAATAAGAGAATCTAGATGTTTCGTTGATTATTGAGTTGCTGCCCTTCTTTTAGAGGGAAACACAAACTGGTGATAAAAGCCTGCTGATCGAATAAGTGTATTTATTGTTGCAAATTGTTTCAATTATTTAATGTGACCGACAGCTGAGTTGCTTCACTCGCTGCATCTTCAGGTACTGTACGATGAGGCCAAAATATGGGAGAAGATTGGTGCTATGCGAAGTATAGTCGGATACAAGGGAACACCCCATGCAACATGCATAGAGGAACTGAAGGCTCTTTACCTCTTCACCGGTGTGGAACCCCCGACGATATCATTTAGTGACCCTCCTGATCTCGAACAAGTTAATCACAAACTTCGCTTTCTCATGTCCATCATCGGAGTTAAACTGGACTCGTGAATTGCCCGCGGCTTGTACTTGTAGATTTTGTGTTGTCTGTTTTCGGTTTGATGTCAGATTAAGGGCAATTAGTAGATCATTAGATCGTGTGTATTGGTTTAGCTTTTGTAAGCTGCATATACCAGAAAACGTGTTGATCCAAAGTTTGTGCTCCCCGCAAGCTAGAAACTGTAAGATTTCACATCCTCTGCCGGCAACCGGCCCGCAGTGCGCTTTAGTCTCGGAAGTCTCAAGTTATCTGTAAACTTAAGTACCTGTAACTGCAAGAGTTGTATATTTGGCTCTACTTTTACCATTTTCGTCGGTCGATATAATGTTTGCTTCTCATGGTGGTTTCTTCTGTAATTATTTGAGGCTTTAAATTTCAGTCTACCAAACATGACAACGGTATTGCGGTTTAAAATTCAATTGTAGAACCGCAGAAAACCTAACCAATTGACTTCGACATAAAAAAAAAACCTAACGAAATGGCTCGGTTCGGCCTTTGCCATAAAAGAAGTCAAAGGTTTAAATAAGTGCTACAAATTTTTCTTCAGGAATTTTAATACGGGAGTGACTTCTAACACCGAACTTTTGCATCTTGTACTTCCCTTTTATTTCGTCCTTGGAGTGGATGTAATATTCAACTTAAAAAAAGTAAATTAGGCAGAAGAGGCTAGAAGATGAGAAGGGAAGTACGAAAGTCACTTCTTTTTTCTTTTCTTTTTTATATTATAAGTGACTAAGTGAAAGTCTTTTAGGGTGTGTTTGTTGTATCGGACTAAATCGGACTGGACTAGCTTCAGAGATTAAGCTAGATTGGCTTGGCATGGACTAAGTAGTATAAGAATAATGAAACGTTTGGTACAGCATCGGAGTAACGTACGGACTAAATTATTTTCATATACAAATAATTCTTTTATTATTTTCTAATTAATTTATTAGTATTTTATTATTATTAATGTCACTTTTTTTTGGCTGACTACTCTCTTCCCCTCTCTCTACTTTCCCTTTCCTTTTCTTTGTCTTCTTCGCATTGAGAGAATTCCTTTCCTTTCTCTTCTTCGACAAGCTTCAATCCCCGCTCCGCCGTCCTTTTCCTCCTTCAATCTCTCTTGGTTTGATAAAAATTCCAACTGTTCTGATCCCTCCAGTCTTATCCACAAACTATTATTCCTATTCATGTCAGATACCAAAAGACCTTTCGTGCTTGACGGACTGGCGCTGGGGGTGGGTTGCGTCTGGTAGTGGTGCGACCGACGAAGACAATGAACTCTGGAACCCTAGACCTTTGGAAGTAGCCGAAGTGGCTGATATCAGAGGCGTTAGTGATCGGGTTAGATTTGTTTAGATTTCACTTGAGGACCAGCAAGGTCGTGATTTTCATCTTCTAGATTTTCTATACACAGGTGTAATCACATAGTTTGTACGCTTACAGGGGAATTAGGGAAGAAACTGACCCGTTATTAGGAAAGAAATGAAGCAGGTGTTGGGATGTGAAGGAGAGGAAGCGAAGGTCTTAGTAGTACCGACGTTTTCGGGGGGACTCGCTAAGACCTCTTAGCGAGCTACTTAGTCCACACGAGTCCCATTTAGTACCATTAAACTTAGCCCATGCACAGAACAAACGCTGGACTAGACTAACAAGTAGTCCAGTCTAGTCCAATGAAAGCTAACGAGGCCAAACAAACGCCTCCTTATAATCTCGAAGAACTATAGATTTTTCGACTAAATGTAGTCCAAAGTATTTTTCATTATCAATAAGATGTAAAACACTAATTTTATGGCATTTTACATATCTCATGGGATGTACCAAAACTTTTTGACAGTAGATTGAGTGAGTTTGATTTACATATATATGTCATGATATGAGATAAAAATACAAGTGCTCTTAGAGCATCTCCTAGGGACTCCTACCACCACTTTTGAAGACTTATTTAGGTTCTAAAGATAATCTTTAAGTCATTAAAAGAATATTATCTCCAATAAAAAAAGTCCATATAGTATAAACCCTAATTTTGAGGACTATATAATAAAAAACTCTTAAGTTAAATCTAGATCATTTATTTATAATAATAAAAAATGTGAGGCCCAACCTGCAGATGCGTCAGCAGCTGTCTGGCGATTAACATCCATCTGCTGTTGGAGCAAGTGGGTGAGCTGCAACATCACTCAAACCCAATATTTGGAAGAAGCATGCAACATTTCATGTGGGTGGGCCTCCATCCCCACTCAAAGTTGTCCCTACATATAGTCCTCAACTGTGAGTAAACTTTTGAGTATTCCGGCCAATTCCTATACTATAGGGACTAGAGCTCCGCCAAGCCACAAAGTCTCTAAATTTAAAGACATACGATGGTAGAGGGTGATAAGGACTCTATTCAAGGATTTCACTGGAGATGCTCTTAGAAAAGCACTTGAAGTGTTTCATGTAAGAAACGTATAATTGATGCTTTTTGCAGAAAGCATCAATTATACGTTTCTTACATGAAACACTTCAAGTGCTTTTCTAAGAGCATCTCCTGTGAATTCCTATACTATAGGGACTAGAGCTCCGCCAAGCCACAAAGTCTCTAAATTTAAAGACATACGATGGTAGAGGGTGATAAGGACTCTATTCAAGGATTTCACTGGAGATGCTCTTAGAAAAGCACTTGAAGTGTTTCATGTAAGAAACGTATAATTGATGCTTTTTGCAGAAAGCACATTAAATAATTTTAAAACTCCAAACATTTTTTCTTAGTAATTTTAAAACACTTTCAAATAATTGCATAATTTTTTTTTACCAATTTTACGTTAAATAGAACTTTATTGGATTATCCAAGCTTAAGGGGGGTGTATTCAATTAAGAGTTTGAAAAATTTTAATGGATTTTTATGGAATTTAAGGGGGGTGTATTCAATTGAGATTTTAAGGGATTTTAATTCTCTTAATGAATCTAGGGGTATTCAATCAAGATTTTAAGTAATTCTCTGAAATTTAATGTGTATTCAATCAGGATTTTAAGATAGTTTATTAAAATCCTTAGAAATCCGGATGTATTCAATTAGAATTTTAAGAAGTTTATAACATTCCAGATGTATTCAATTAGAATTAGAATTTAGAGAATTTGGAAAAGTTGAGGAATTAGAGGGAATTTGAGAGATTTTGTAGTGTATTTTAAGCATCCACAAATCTCACATCTTCCCATGAGATTTCGAGAGAATTAAATCAAAATTTTACATAGAATCTTTACAAATCAGTTAAACTCGATAAAAATCCATGGATTTATAAATCCATTAAAATCTCTCAAATTCCCAATTGAATACACCCCCTAATTGATTTGTAGAGATTTCGTATAAAATTTTGATTCAATTCCCTCGAAATCTCATGGGGAGATATGAGATTTGTGAATGCTTAAAATACACTACGAAATCTCTCAAATTCCCTCTAATTCCTAAACTTTCTCAAATTCTTTAAAATCAATTTCTAATTGAATACACCTAGAATGTTATAAACTTCTTTAAAATCCTAATTGAATACCCCTGGATTTCTAAGGATTTTAATAAACTATCTTAAAATTCTAATTGAATACCCCTTGAATTTCAGAGAATCACTTAAAATCCTGATTGAATACCCTTAGATTTATTAAAAGAATTAAAATCCCTCAAAATCCTAATTGAATACACTCATTCTCTCCCCTTCTAATCTCTCTCCCCTCCCATCCCCTCCTATTTGAACAGTTGCGATTACGCCACGTCTACATCTTGTTTTGAATTTTTTATATAGAAAATAAGATAAAAAGAAGAATGTAAGAAGAGAGGATGAAAAGAGATAATAATAGGAGGGAAGGGAATCATACTTCCTAAATAAAACATGTCGGTCACACGTGCGAACGACAAGTGACGTGCAAACACAAACACAGGTGGCCAATGGCCATGATAGACGGAGAAAACAGAGTCAGAAATCTCGAAATCTAAAAAACCAAAAAAAAGTTATCTTCCTTCTCTCGTCTTCCCTGCAGTCTCTGCAATCCCGGACAAACCACGTTGGACCAATTATTCTCTGCTATTAATTTTCTAGAGAGAGAAGGAGGGGAGAGAGAGAGAGAGTAATTTCTATGCATAAATATTCATGTTTATACGAATGAGTGAATGAGAACTCCGCCTTCTCTGCTATCTCTCACCATTGACTTAGCTGTCCTCAACCTCCCCAGTATATCCGATCTCTCTCCTCTCCCTGACCACATCCTCCTCGATCTCTTCCTGGTACTCTCTCTCTCTCTCTCTCTCTCGTCCTTTATTTCTTCTTTCATTCATTCTTTTCACCTTACATGACCGATTGGTAATTTGGTATTCTTGTTCTTGATTTCACCGCGAAAGTAACTTTCTTTTGGGTCTCAAATGGATTGTTTGTTTTTTTGTGGACATGGGCAGGCTTGATTTGGTGAGATATGAATTGGGTTTGTCTTAATTTTTGAAATTTTTATGTCAATCGACGTGGGTTGAATGAATTGCTGATTCGCATGATTTGGGGATTTTAGGGATTTCTACCTCTTTTGGATTTTGGGTTTGTTTCGTAATAGCATATGTATGTTGTCATCCAGCATACATTTACTGAATTATTTCTTTTAATGACAATTTATCTGTCTAATCTTTTATGGTAAAGAAAGTTGAATATGTGTTAGCTTCCTGAAGCTTGGAGTGCTACCTGTAGCATGTAAATTTGATGACTTCTCCAATGTTTATATTCGATCTGTTCATCGTGTAGCTCCACATGGTCAATCATGGGACAGATGTGGGCTGCCTATGATCAAGATTGTTGTGTTTCCTGCAATTTGTTGTAAAAGATTGCTCTCATTGATCACTAGTGGATAATGTCGATTTAGCAGAGAGAAAATAACATCATCCCCACCCTCAGCCCCCAACCGATCCCTCTCCCCATTGTGAAAGATCAGCAAGGTGTTCTGTGTTTGTTACATTGTGAAACGTTGTGCTTGATGAGAATTATAGATTGAAATTTCAGATTTAGCTGAAATTGAAATATAGTGTTTGATTGTTTGATTCTAATCAAGAGAAAACCAGAACATCACCTTTTCATAGTCTGATGCCGTCGTCATTTTTTCCTTCTTGCTTTCTATGCTGCTGTGTTGATTTGAGACATTTGTCAAAATTGTAACCACACCTTCGTCATTTTGCCTTTCTAAGGTCTCTGTTTGCCTTCTGCTTTCATGTATGATTGTGCATTTGGTATATGGGAATAGTAATATTCAGTTTAATGGCAGAAAACTTTGAGAGCAGGAAAGCTAAATGAGAAAGTGTTGAAGCTGTTTGTAGCAACTGGCAAGGAAGAAGTCCTTTCACTAATCCAGGCACTTAATATTCGGCAGACCCTCACCCCTGTCCTTCCTACCAGTAAGTTTGTTTGAAAATTTCCAATGTCCTTCCTTTCCTGTAATATTTTGAAACCGATTTTGGCGGCCTTCTTCTGACCTACAATAATATCTCGTGCAGGATGCTCTGAAAAGTTTTGAGATTGGGTGTTATTGTGTGAGCAGAGTATATCACTTTTGGAAGACAAAGATCAACTAATTAAACAAGCACGGGCAAGTTTTGTTGTTTTTCTCTCGCAACTCCTGTTTGAAGATGTCTGACACAAGCATCAACCCTAGTGAGGTTGACATCGTGGTTGCAGCAATCAACTCCGACCTGACTCCATTCTTGAATGAATGGAGACCAATATTCTCCCCGTTCCATCTGATTATTGTCAAAGACCCTGATATGGATGGGGAGCTCCATGTTCCAGAAGGATTTAACGTGGATGTCTTTACCAAATCTGACATAAACCGGATGGTGGGCTCTTCCCATTCCATTCTCTTCTCTGGTTACTCATGCAGGTATTTTGGTTATCTGGTCTCAAGGAAAAAGTATATTATCTCAATTGATGATGACTGCATCCCGGCTAAGGACAACAATGGTCATATAGAAGATGTAGTGGCACAGCATATGGCCAATCTCAAAGCTCCAGCTACCCCATTCTTTTTTAACACACTCTATGATCCGTATCGGAAGGGAGCAGATTTTGTTCGTGGTTACCCATTTAGCCTGAGGAGTGGGGTTACATGTGCGCTATCATGTGGACTGTGGCTCAATTTGGCAGACTATGATGCACCAACACAGGCCCTCAAGCCAGAGCAGAGGAATTCTCGATATGTGGATGCTGTAATGACTGTTCCGGTGAGATCTTTAATGCCTGTAAGTGGAATAAACATTGCTTTTGATCGTGAGGTGGTGGGGCCAGCTTTGTTCCCGGCTTTGAGGTTGTCAGCGGAAGGAAAGATCAGGTGGGAGACAGTGGAAGATATATGGTCTGGAATGTGTGTAAAGGTCATATGCGATCACCTGGGAATTGGCGTAAAAACTGGGATACCGTATGTATGGAGAAAGGAAAGAGGTGATGCCATTGAAAGCTTGAAGAAAGAGTGGGAGGGTGTGAAGCTGATGGAGGAAGTGGTTCCTTTCTTTCAGTCAGTTAGGTTGCCACGATCAGCCGTTACTGCAGAAGACTGTGTTGTCGACATGGCAAAGGCGGTGAAGGAGCAGTTGGGAAAGGTAGATCCTATGTTTGCTCGTGCAGGTGATGCCATGGCGGATTGGGTGAAGCTCTGGAAGTCGGTGGGATCCAGCGCACCGGGAGTTTAATGGCTAAATTTTGATTCATCCTCTCATCTGTTTTATTCCTTATTTAATAGACTTTTCCAAGCTTCTAATGTCGATCTCCCTTATAAACTAACTGATGATGAAGTTATGTGTGGGTGAAAATAATTGATACCTTGTTTGTTGTTTCATGAAGATGGCTTATATAATTTGATCCATTATGTTTTTCTAATTACTATTTTTTTAATAGAAGAAATTTTATATGCTAAATTAATCTAAACTACGGGGAGGGAGGGGAATTCGATCGTGGGTACAAAGGGAGAAAAACGTTGCTCTAGCCAATTTGGTTAAGCCCAGGGTGGCGTGTTTTTCTAGTTACTTATTCGCGTTGCTAGCTTGGTCAAAACGAATGATAGTTTTAGAGTGCTTGCTCAATTGATCTTCAACTGCATGATACATCAGACCATTAGGAAAAACTAAACACAAAAGCTGATCCAAAACAAGCACATAGAAGTATAAATATTTAACAATGGACAGTGATTTTAGTACATCTTTTGCTGCTAACTACGGACTTACTTTTATCTAATTATTAGCTGCGTCATTCATTATTCCTTGTAGCTCTGCTGTGACTTCCTTGATGGTTGGTCTTTCCTCTCCTCTCATCCTTAAGCACTTGAGTGCAACGTTAGCAACCTCCGTCGGCTGCTCGACATTTTCTGCGTTGACAGCGACTTGATCGTTGAGAATGTCGAGCAAACGATCCTCATTCAAATGAGAAACAAAATACATTGCCAGATTTCTTTCACGCTCCGGCCTCGAAAAACAAATGACATGCTTACCAGTTAGCAGCTCCCACCAAACGACTCCCAAACTATAAACGTCAATCTTTTCTGTTAGCTGGCTACTCACAGAGTATTCCGGATCCAAATATCCAAATGTTCCTCGTACTAACGTAGTTAACTGACTCATCGATCGGAATAAGCCTCGAAGTTCCAAAGCCGGAGATCTTTGCCATGTAATCCTCATCCAACAATATAGTCGCAGTCTTCACATCTCTGTGCATGAATCTATGATAGGTATGAAAGTTTCCGAGTGTAAGTAGGAAAGAGCTCCTGAAATCTCTATCGCAACTTTAAGACGTGTTTGCCAGGAAAGAACCGAGGAAGAATCTCCTTGCTTCCGAACATGGCTGTAAAGAGTCCCGTTCGTGATGGACTCGTGAACAAGTAAGGGCAGCTCCGTCTCCAAACAACAGCCTAAAAGCTTAACCTCATTAAGACAGTTTATCGAGAAAGCACGATCACCTCCTTAACGAATGTTTCGATTTGCATTTCGCCACAAATTTTGGACTTTTTAATGGCGACCACCTTGTTGTCTGATAGAACTCCTTTGTTAACTGTTCCAAAACTTCCTTGGCCATGGACATTGTTTTCATCAAAATTGTTCGTGGCCTTTTCTAGCTCCTCCGCGCTAAAAAATTTCGTCATCTCACGGATTCTGTATGATCGGAGAGTTGTTGTAGCAATAGCCCGCCATTTTGTTTGAAGAATTTCTCTTTGAGCTTCATGAACCTTCTTCTCTTTATTCCCCTATGTTTTTATTTGTTTAATTTTTTTATACAACAAGAAATTTACGCTAAGGCGGTGAGAGAATAATTAATTGTTTGTAAATTCACCATTCACAAAATTTGAAATTACTTCCCATTTATAAGTGAAGAAGAATACTACAAAATCGTAGCATTAAGTGACAAATGATTGCATGTAAATGCTTCGTAAAAAATATTTGGGCGCGTAACCCCAGCTAGCCGGCTTCTGAAATTAGATGCACAAGGCATAGTGGAGCATATGCATAGGATAACTACCTTCTTTTATCGAATGATTGGTATACCGTATACATAGCAAAATAAAGATTAATATTATTTGACAAAAAATAATTCATGTTATATGTTAAAGGCTTTGGGTGGAAATCTTAGCCCACTCCCACACTCTCTTAGTATAGATAATATCGTTTGTTCAAAAAAAAAAAAAAACATAATCTTGGAGAGATTATTTGATTCCAGAAGGATTCAAATCAATAGTTAATCAAATCAAGGGAGAATCAAAATCAATAAATCAAATCCTGTATCAAGGCAATATTAAAACTTAATGGTGTACAGTTAAGTGTCAATCAAACCATGATATTCATCTCATTTACTTGGCATTAAGTTAAGCAATTTCAAACTTTCTAGCTTAGGTTCCTTTTTTGGCATATGAAGTAGGGGAGAATCGAATTCGACAATCAGATCTCGAGCTCAAAGGTAAAAGTTCTTAACAAACTGAGTTACAAGCCTCTTGCTTCTAGCTCAGTGTTTAGGGCGAACTATTGTTAGCTATATAGCCTGTGGCCCTGTGTAATAAATAAGTCATGTCTAAGAATAGCCTACTATTTATTGTAATTAATTAGCATTTAGCAATGAGAAGAAGCTAGTGTCCTCAATTAATTATAGTCCTCAGACTAATTTAGTGACAACATTAGTGAATCCCATTTCTTACTGACCGGGTCGTCCTATTGACCGCTAAAGACCAATTTTCTAGCCAGCCATTTGGGGAAAATACTCCTCCATGCAATTTGCATGCATGCACATCCACACCATCTCACGTCTCTTGCTTCTTTATATACTCGGCTTCCTGCAACCTCTTACAAATTCAGTACAAGAATTAAGAAGCAAATCAATATTAATTAAGGATCGAAAAACAACGATGGCAAGCTTAACTAGTCTGTTTACCACCGTCCCCAAATCCGGCCTTGTCGGACCATCCGTTGCAAGGAACGCCACTTCAACCCCTAGGATTTTTTTGGCTACAGCCCCTAGACGTATTCAAGTAAGTATAAAATATATCCCTAAACATGTTCGATTTTATTGTTGTATTTTTTTGTTTATTCGAGCGATATTGAGGGAGGGAAAATTGAACTCGGAGCCTCGGTTGCAATTTAGTGGACTTAATGACATTACATGTATTGAAGAACAATTAATTTGGTTCATGATCGCAGGCAAGTTCACGGCAAGATGCAGCTGCAGAAGTCAATGAAACTAGGAATGCTGCTGAAAATGTAAAAACAAGACTTTACTCTACTGCGAAGCATGTAATTAACCACAAATTTCTCGGGAAATTTATAGTAATTGACGATTCGTTGTGTGATTACAGGTTTCGCGGACAACAAAAGACATGGCCAGCAAGGTGTCTGCAACCGCACAAGATGTGTCTGAGAAAGCAAAGCAGACAGCACAAGATGCATGGAGCCAAGCTAAGGGCACCGCCCAGAAAGCGGCGGACACTGTGATGGGCAAGGCCGACGAATCCAAGGAATTCGTCAAAGAAAATGCTGAGCAGGTCAAGAAAAGCATGAATACCAAGAAAGAGACCATATAATTCGTCCTGTCCCTTGTTCATATTTCATGTTAACCTCCTTTTCAAAATTGTGTTATATACGTATTTCCCGTTTCAAATGTATCCACTATGGGAGAGAGACTTACCTACATTACCGGGACGCATGGTGTTTTAGATTAATAACATGATGGCATGTTTTAGCCTCGTATATTTGGTCTGGAACACCACCATCTCAGGGTTTCACGTAAGTCCTTCTCCCATTGTTGAGATATTTTGTTCCTTTTTTCGTTTTTTTTTTAATTTTGTTAAATTGGGATATTGTTCCTTAACACTGCAAGAAAGTGTTTGGTCTCTCTCTCTCTCTTGTATCAAATGTAAAGGAAATTCAAGTGTCAATAAATCCTTCCCAATTATCTGTACAAATAGTTCAAAAGCTGTTATTGTTTTTGAGTTTTTCATTCTCAATTTCTCAATAATTTAGATTCAGGAGCGGCCACAGAAGAATATCATAAGAAGATCCTTGGCACAACCACAAGCTGAGAAAAATAAGGCATTACGGGTTGCTGTAACCATTCACTAGAACCGAAAGCAAGCGAATTTTCGCAAATGCGTGCCTTATAGATGCGAGATTTATCATCAGCCAACATATGAGCCAAATGTTATAGAAACAGATAGCGCGGAAATTGAAAAACATAACAGAAGGAAAAATGTTCAGAAGAAAAAAAAGCATCTTATCCTCTCCCCGCAGAAGGAAAAATGTTCTGCAGGAGCAGCAATTCAAGCTTCACCTACCTTTACCCTTCTTTGCATCCTAACTCAACAAGGAAATTCAAACCAACACTAGACGGATTATCAATGGAGTATTACAGGAAACTAGAAGTTGGAAATTCTAATTAACAAAGAAACATAAAAGGGAAAGGGAAATCCTAAATCAACGAGGAAAATCAAATGTCACCTGATCCTAGTCTATCCGAAGCTGCTCCATTGTAGCAAGTACTAGGTTAAATTCAAAGGGAGACACCAACTGCTGGAACATGCTTAGCAGCACTCGAATCAACCCGAGGATTTCAAACACAAAAATTATATACCAGAAAGCAATCAGAACTCTGCCAAAAATTGAACCCCCTAACCTGAGAGCAAGTAGCAGCCAAACCAACCAAACGGAAATCCCAACTTAACCAGGAAAATTCAAACCAAATCCTAAACAAATTATCTACCAAAAATTAAAAGGAACAAGACTTCCTAAATCGTCCAGGAAAACTTTTAAGTAACAAAGAAACATAAAAGCGGACGTATATTCTAATTTAAGGAAAATAAAACCAAACTCTATATTAGGAATTCCAACAACACGAGGAGTCCTAACTACATGAGGATGAATGTGCCTGACTATATAATATCGAATATAACCAGTTAATCTCAAAACAGAAAAACTACATTGATTTGTTATTACGAACAAGTATTCTATTTTTCCAAGCGGAGAGAGGCCGACATGCTTTCGATGGAGGAGGTGAGGCAATGGAGGAGATGGGGTATCCTTGGAGTTTTATCAGTCGCACTACTGGGTTTGTTCTTCTTCCTCCACAATAATAATGGTACCTCCGAGACGATAACGATTTCTGGAAGGCGAGCACTCAGGAGTGTTAATGGTAATGAGTTCAACTTCAACCAGATGCTAACACAACAAACTCATAACACGGTGGAGCTGAACAATGGCATTGTCCGAGTCACTTTTTCTTATCCTGGAGGAGATGTCACTGGAATTCAATACAAGGGAATTGACAACTTGCTCGAAATCAAAAACCCCCCAAGCAATAGAGGTTACTGGGATCTTGTCTCGAAAAATGGCTTGGACAGACTACAAGGAACAACATTTAAGATTGTTACATCGACGGCAGACCAAATAGAGATTTCTTTCAATAAAACTTATGATATTTCCCTCGGTGATTGGACGCTACCCTTAAATGTTGACAAAAGATACATAATGCAGCGTGGCCGCGCTGGGTTCTATGCATATGCCATATATGAGCGTCTAGAAGGGTGGCCGGAATGGCACCTAGGTCAAACAAGACTGGTTTTGAAACTTCGGGAAGATAAGTTTCAATTCATGGCTGTATCAGACGACAGACGAAGATTCATGCCAACAGCCGAAGATCGCGACGGAGAACACGCTCAGGCCCTTGCCTATCGCGAAGCTGTTCTTTTAACTAATCCAAGCAATCCCGAGTTTAAGGGAGAGGTAGATGACAAATACCAATACTCCAGTGATGTCAAAGACATCAAGGTTCACGGTTGGATTAGCACTGACGATGCTATAGGTCTTTGGATGATCACACCTAGTACTGAGTTTCGTTCAGCAGGGCCGTTCAAGCAGGAACTTACCTCTCATGTGGGACCAACTTCCCTCACTGTGTTTCTTAGTAGTCACTACGTCGGGAGAGGTTTTGGACTGACCTTCGCAGAAGGTGAGGCATGGAAGAAGGTTTTTGGTCCTGTCTTTGTGTATCTTAACTCGGACATTCCAAGCTCGAATGCCTCCTTCTCTCTCTGGGAAAATGCAAAGGAACAGATGTATGAAGAAGTAAAGAGTTGGCCGTACAATTTCACTCAGTCCGAAGACCTTCCTAGCTCCGATGAACGTGGATCAGTTGCTGGTCAGTTACTAATACGGGATTCGTACATCCACGAGGGCCTAGATTCAGCAAGTTATGCTTATGTGGGATTGGCTGCACGCGGATACGCGGGATCATGGCAAATGGAATGCAAGGGTTATCAGTTCTGGACTCAAGCTGACAAGCAAGGTTATTTCTACATAAAAGATGTTCGACCGGGGAACTATAGTTTGTATGCAACTGTTCCCGGCTTCATTGGGGACTACAAGTACGAGTATGATATTACAATTGAACCAGCAAGTGAAATTAACTTGGCTAATATTACCTTCGAACCTCCGAGAAATGGTCCAACCTTGTGGGAGATTGGCATCCCGGATCGGTCAGCCGCAGAGTTCAACATACCGGATCCATATCCAAGCCTTGTGAACCGTTTGTTCACTGACAATTACGCAAACAAGTTTAGGCAATATGGCTTGTGGGAACGATACGGAGATTACTACCCTGACCATGATCTCATCTACACCGTCGGCACAGACAATTACAATGATGATTGGTTTTACGCTCATGTGACAAGAAACAGAAACGGTACATACGAGGCAACGACATGGCAAATTGTATTTCAACTTGAAGACGTTTGGACCGGAGATTATACGCTCCAATTGGCATTGGCTTCGGCAACCTATGCTGAACTGGAGGTTCGATTCAACAACCAGAACGACACGCCTCATTTTTCGACAGGGCTAATAGGGAAGGACAATGCCATAGCAAGGCATGGAATTCATGGTTTGTACTGGCTTTTCAGTGTTGATGTGCCGAGCTATCGACTACAAGAAGGATACAACACCATATACCTTACTCAATCAAGAAACTGGGGACCTTTCGCCGGCGTTATGTACGACTACGTCCGACTGGAAGGACCTCCACCAGAGTGATTGTACTTTTATGTATTACAGTTTTATAGTAAATACGATTTACGATTTCTTTCATATTTGGGTCAAATGAGAACTTCAAATATACAATGTTCTGATAAGCTAACGGCAGATTAGGCGCAAAATCGAGCACAATCACGTTCTAAAATTCATACAGCTGACCTCACTTAACGAGATTAGACTTGATTGTTGTATAATTTTAATTTGTTTCAAATTTGTTTCATATTTATTTCAAATTAGAACTTTATAAATACAAAGTTTCGGTAAGTTAATAACAAAATTATAAGCAGAAAATATATTGTTAGAATAAACAGCCCCAACGAGCCCTTTAATCTAGAAGGGGGCATACGTGCAAAATTATCATCATCCAGTATAGTATATTACATCATATGGAACATACGAACCATAACCTTTAAGAAACAGAATCAGCGGAAATCGAAAAACATAACAGAAGAGAATGCTTGGAAGAACAGGGAACATATCATTCGCTGCCGCTGTCGTCGTCAGGTCCTGCTGCATCTTTAATATCAAGAGTGAAATCATATTCCTGATCGCATCCCAAATATGAATCACACATGAAGTAAAGAATGAAACTCTTCTCTCCGGGTTCGGCAGGAGCAGCAAACTCGAGCTTCACCTTGGCCCTCCGTTGCAGCGAAACTCTCTTGATGGCGAGCAACGAGTTTGTCTTGGTATCGCCGACCACAAGCCACCAGCCCTCTTCTTTGGCCTTGGGATACCTCAGGGCATCCACAGGACCTACCTCAGTCCTCCCTTCAAGGTCACGTTCGAGAGTGACTAGCAGAGTGATTTCTTCCCCGGCCCTTATGCTATCCCTATCAAGCACCTCATATAGCATATCAATGTTGGGAAAGCGGTTGCAAAATCGTGCAATATCCAGCAGCTGCGAATCTGACATCCGAAGTAGGTCACGCCTTTCATCATCATCCAACTCAACCAAATCAAACACTGTCTCTATACTCTTTCCAGGATTTTCCTGGCATCTCTTTGCCAACTCCTTTGTGAAGTGAGGAAGCTGTAGAAGCATCGAGTCCCTGTCCCACATGCCCTGAGTCACCATCTGGCTCACTTCCATGGCTAAGACAGCAAGGTTTAGCCAGCCATTGCTGGAAATGACATCAACCATCGCCTGCAGCAACCTACTAGCGGAAAGGATCACCTCTCGCTGGTCCAACGCTAGGTTACCACCCAGAGGCTGCCTAGCAAAGTGGGCCTGAAGCAGAGCATTTGCTTTAACATGAGGATCTGTGCATTTGGGATTATCGAAGGAAAACCTCTGGTGGTTAATTAGCCTCCGAACTACCTCTTCCTCCCCTGGTCGAATAGGAAGTTGTGAATACTCCGAAGCGTGAGTTAGAATCTCAAGAAGACCCTTCATCTTTGTTTTGGAAGTTAAAGACGAACTGAAACGCTCAATGGTGGTATAACTGATGTAATAGTATGAAGCTATCATGCCAAGATTCAAAGGAGAAAGGTCCATGTCATCCTCGATTGCAACACACTTGCTTGCCTCCAAGTCGCTCAGTGTATTTTCAATAAGCTCCGAGAGATGATCAGAAAGATGCCGCTGAGTAACTCCCTGAAGATTGTAATAGTTGGGATTTTGTGTGAGCCTCCGGTACAAGAAAGTCCATGTAAGGTAATCGACTGCATCTTGCTTGTTCTCAATTATTCCTGCAACAACTTCTGCATTCAGATTATCATGTAGATAATGGTGCAAATGGCTTTCAACAGGGAATGCTTCGTACAAGAACTTCTTGTAGTATTCTTTACGAGGCGCATGGCAGAGGATGACACATTTCCCAGAATTATCTAGCAGAGGGCGACTAGCATGACCCATCATCTGCAACAGATCAGTAACAGGGTAATCAGTGTGAACATTTTCCCGGCCATCATAATACTGAGTTCCCATCACAACCACCAAATGGGCTGACAACGGCACTCCCCAGCACATTGAACTGCTCATAACACAAACTTGAATCCACCCAGCTTCAAACAGCTGTGACACAACTTCTTGGTCCAAACTGCTTAAACCTTCATGCAGGTAGCCCACTCCACTGCGCAAAGTGCCTTTCAAAATTTCATCACCAAGTCTTTCAATGAAAGGCTCAATATCATCTACAGACCGCAACAGAAATGACGGTTTCTCCCCACCGTCTGCATTTGAGTAGGTCATCAGATCCATAGCCGTTAGTCGAACATGTTTCCTTGTAGGAACATAAACAAGAGCTGGTTTCCCATTCTTGGCATGCTGGACAATTGCAGTGTATGTGGGTTTTGCCATTGCTTGCATCCTGGCTTCGAAATTAGCCAGATCCACCCCCTGAATGTGTATTTCCAGAGGCACTGGGCGCACACCAGGAGGAAAATTGAAAAGGCCATGAGAGCTAGCCCCTATCCATTCTCCAAGATCCTTTGCATTTGCAAGAGAAGTTGACAGAGCCACAATACGAATCATGTTCTCAGGTTGACTCGCTATGTATCTCATTCTAGAGACTATTACCTCCAAAATGGGACCACCCTGACCACCAATCAAGTGGAGTTCATCTATAATAAAAAGACTAACCTGTTGAACATGCTTTCTCTGTTTCCAGCGGCGGGATAAAGCATCCCATTTCTCTGGAGTGCTGATGATAATCTGACCTTTCTCAAGCAGTTTTAAGTCTGTGGCTGTTTCCCCTGTTAATAATTCAACTCGCAGATTGAGACCCTTTCCAAACTTCTTCTCCCAGTCACGGTAACGTTCCTTAGCAAGAGCTTCAATAGGTGCAATATACACAACACGCATGACATTATCAGAGCCCGTCTGATGATTCCTCAATACAGCAAACTCTGCACATATGGTCTTCCCACTCCCTGTTGGTGCAGCAACTAAGACATTGTCATCTGAATTGTACAAAACAGTGAAAACCTGAGTTTGAACAGGATTGAAATGCTTGAAATCTTGATACAGAGCTTCATATAACGGATTCCTTAATGCAGTCACAGGAAGTGGTTGCAAGTCCAATAACTCTGTTGGTGGAGGATACTTTTCAGGTAAAATGAGGTGTCTGAAAGAAACAGGTAAAACAGTCTGGGACCCAAGCCACCTATCAGACACAACACGAATGAAGTATTGAGGCGGAAGGGGCTCATATATTGGTACTGTAAAGTTCAAAGTATGATCCTCATCAATATACTGCTTCTTCAGCAGAAAATATTCATGATGAAGGACAAACTCACCATCATTATCCTCCACTATTACCCAAAATGGCTCCACATATCCATGAACTTTGTCCTCCCATTGGAAATCTGGTGTTATAGTGAGCTCCACCCTCAATACAGTGCGAGTAATCGGCTGCACATGTGCTGCAAGGTTTAATTTGGGGAACTGGTGGATGAACTTATGAAGTGTTCTTCCCATCTTTGGCATACGAATAAGCTCCCCTAGCTCCTGCGCAGAGAGATCATAATACCTATCCCAGGCCAAATCCTTCTTCTCCAGCTTCATCAAAATATCATTTGAAATACCAGTGAATTGGCGAAGAGGTGTTTGGACACTCCACATCTTCTTGTTAACCATCTTACACATGTTCAAAGCCTTTTCCGCTAGTTGAGCCCATCCTCGTTTCAAGACAATCTCAAAAAGAGCTCGTAGAAGACGCCCTGCACTCTGAACAAATCCAAAGCCGAAAAAAAAGAAGCAGAAAAATGAATAACAGGATAAGAGAGACAAAATAAATGCGTAAGCTAGAACAAGCTGGCAGCACAATCCTAACTGTATCTCAAACAATGAATGAGAAAAGAGCATGAAATATAATAATACAAACCTGAGTAATGTAGACCATATCTGATGTCAATGAAAGCCCCTCAAGCTTCAGCTGTGAGATATATGCTTGCAGCAAGACATTGATCTTGGCACTGGGCTCTTCCAGGCTTTCCTTCACCGGAATGGGAACACGATCCAAAAGCTTTGCTAGCTCCATCTTTTCATCCTGCCGCACAGTAACATACTTAAATTCTTCACTGAGTGAGAACAATCGACAAAGCTCAATATCCCCCATCGTAGGCTTCAAATGCTCATTATATGTGGATATTGTTCCATGAGTTATATAGTAATAACTTGCAATGCGACCCAAGTCTGTAACTTGGAAATATCCACTTTTTCTGTCATACTTAATCAAATTATTCTTGTCTAAGATGGTTGCAGCAGAATGGATCTGCAAAATGAAATGGTTGAGACAAAATGAGAGATCCATAAGAAATACAGAATGCAGGAATCCAGATAAATGCTACAAAGTGCCACAGCAACGATAAGAACAGAATGGACGAGAACTAAATGAGTCCAAGAGAAACCAGATAGAATTAAAGATGAAATATATCAAAACCCAAAAACCATCATGGTCAACACAGACTCAAATGCCATAAAATATCTAATAGAATGGGACAAGCAAATTCCTAGAACCAATACTACTTTTTGACATTACTATGTCAAGCCCCTTATGTTCGCGTGTTTCCTCTCCCTTGATATGCACTTGTTTGTTATCTAGTGCAATTAAGAATATGGTTATATACTATACTACTATTACTAATGCTGCAAGGGAATGAAAATGTCAACAGCAAATAATGCTAAGTTTGAGCGATTCTTACCAAATCAGCTCGTCTCTCCTCCAATGTAATATCTCTGGAGAGAACATCAGCTTCCAAACCATAGAGTGTGGGGTTACGTAGCATGCGAACATACAGGTAAGTGTATCCTATCCAATTGCAAGCTTCTCTAGCATTTTGAACAGTTCCAAGAACGATTTCAGCATTAAGTTGGTCAGCCAATTTGGATATGAATTGACTTTCAATGGGAAGCTGTTGGTTCATCAAAGAAAGATAGTACTGAAGCTCATTGTGGCCGGTAATGATAATCCCTTCTCCATACGAATCGTACTGAGGTCTTCCTGCACGCCCCAACATCTGCATAACATCCAAAGGACTTAGTTCAGTCCATGCTCCCTTTTCTGGATCATAGATCTGAGTCCCTTTGATTATCACAGTGTGAGCTGGCAGATTCACGCCCCAAGCAAGTGTTGCTGTGGAAACCAAAACTTGTACGTGCCCATCAGCAAAGAGATCCTCAACCAGTTGGCGATCTGCCCTGTTCAATCCAGCATGATGAATGGCAAAACCGTACGGCAGAAGATCTTTGAGATCATTGCTCTTGACCAAATCTGTATGAGTAGTTAGAATCTCTCGGCTAGCACTGTCTTCTTTAAGAAACCTGCCAAGGGTGTCCTTGGCAAGTGCAGTATCTCTTATAGCACGAGCTGTTTTGGCTGTTTCTTTCCTCGAATGGACAAAGATAAGGACTTGATGTTTTCCAGCTACAGCGACAACCTTCTCATAGCAGAGATCATTCATCAACTGGAACCTCTGTAATGGTTTCCTCACCATGATTCCAATATACTGTTGAGATAGGGGGACAGGTCTGTAACTGTTATCAAAATAAAACAGTCCCTTCTTAAGGTCAACACGCAAGAACAATGCCACATCTTCATAGTTAGGGAGAGTAGCAGATAACCCCACCAACCGAATATGATCTTTCGTGGTCTCAATCTGCCTAACAGTTCTAGCAACAATACTTTCAAGAACAGGGCCTCTATTATCATGGAGGAGATGAATTTCATCAATGATAAGAAGTTTGACCAGTTGAGTGTAAGTCCGGTCTCCTGACTTTCGGGTAATGATATCCCACTTCTCAGGGGTTGTGACAATTATTTGAGTTTCTTCAATCTGTTGACGAGTCAATGTCTGGTCACCACTTAGCTCCCGCACATTGACACCATAATCCTTCAAACGATTAGAAAGATTTCCAACAACTTCCGCAACAAGAGCTTTCATAGGCGCAACATATACAATCTTATAATCACTGTGGTTTATGGAACCGTCCTCCTTGTTCATGTTCAGCGCAAACTGTTGAAGTATAGTGAGCACTGCAACATTAGTTTTTCCAGCACCAGTAGGAGCACATAGCAGGATATTGTCCGCTTTGAAAAGGGCAGTCTCATAGACTCTACTCTGTACCCTGTTCAACTGGGTCATTCCTTTGAAAGCCGGCTGAGCCCACTCTGGCATGGCAGATATGTTTACAAGCTTCTCATCAGGATTAAATGGTCTCTGTTTCAAGGCTGGCACATGGATTTCTTCATATCCCTTGCTGGGATGTCTGTACGACCCATCTGGAAGCACGCACTTCTTCGACACCAAAAGTCTACTTTGCTCTTGTGCAAGGCTGTCAAGATCAAGTAGCTCTGCCTGCCCCTTCAACCAACCACTGTCAGCATCTCTATCGACAAGGCCCCTCCTACCCCTGTCCCCATCTCCACCACTCTCATCCTTCAACCTGCGAGCCTCTTCTCTAATACTCTTCTCCAAGTTCTTTTGCCTCTCCTTTGCACTAGCCCTTGTGGCATGCAGCTGTTCTACAATTGCAGCCAAATCTGGACCCAACTGCAGCATTTCCTCCTCAATTTTCTTCCTCTCATCTTGGTCTTCGGCTCTGGCCAAACGCGTGCACCAGACAATCTTCAGCCGGTTTCGACATAGAAACTTAATAAGGCTGAATTTGTCAAACTGAAGGTGAACCAACAGCTTGGTTTCAACTTCCCTGTCATCACCTTCAGCGAGTATCTTGAGCACCTCTTCAGCAAGCTTCTGGCATTGTTGTGGATCAATCTGTTTCTCATAAGCTTCAGATATCTTCCTCTGAAGCCAATAAGCATCAATGTCCTGAACATTAAGGCTCATACCCTCATTTGCTTCCTGCATTTCATCGTCATCAATCCCACCACCCATTTGCATAGCCCCAGACTGATGTGGTTCAGCCACATCATCGTCGTCCTCTTCGTCGTCCTCCTGGACCATATCAAGATCACTCTCCTCATCATCATCTTCATTTTCTTCAAACTCAACCGCAACCCCCACATCGTCATCTAAGGCTTCATCACCATTAGCCACGGCAGACCCTCCAGCATCACCCCCATCTTGGAAGTCAGTAATCAACCTCCCAATTGAAACCAACTGATCAAAGACGGTGTTGGGTATAGGATTCAACATTTTCTCAATCTCCTTTTTCTTATCAGCATTCTTAAAGTTCTCGTTCTTAAGAACGGCCAAAATCTCGTCCGCGGCACCGCTTATGATACTCGAAGGCTGGCCACCCAGCTGCTGCTGAATGACGCTGAGCATAGCCTCATAGGCAGCCCTGGTTTCCTTGGTCTTAGGCTGATAAACCCCTTCCTCGGTGGCCGTGAGCACGCTCTCTTCATGAAGCCGCCGCTTCTTACTCTGCCGAACTGGAGCAGGTTCAGCATTCGGGTCCCGCTCCTTCTTCTTCTTCGACTTCTTAAGCTTGTCATCGAGCTCCGGCGGTCTTCCCCTGTAAGCCCGGTCACCAAAGTGCTTGGGGTCAATCTTTCCCCATAGAGACTCCGGCTCGCCGGTGGGCTCGTGCGTGTCACGTGGGCGAGAGTCGGTGGTCAGCACCAAACTCGAGTTAGCACGGTACTCATATTGCTTGAACCGGGCGTGCGCCTCCGCACCGCCGCCCAAGTGCTGCGCCATTTCGAGATCTCAATCCGAATCTCAGAAACCCTAATACACAAATTCAAAACCCCCAAACAAGTCAGTCTAGGGTTTTACTGCAACTCCAGTTTCAAATTACGACGAAAACGTAAAATCTGAAATATATATAACACAAGTAAAAAAAAACCCAGAAAACGCAAACAGAAACCCTAGCTAAAAACGACGCAGAAAAGTAGAGAAGATGAAAGCACTCACGGCGAGTTGCGGTTTAATTACGAGCGTGCTACCGGTTCTTATACTCGCTCTCCGTCGTCTCGGACGCCGCCGTCGGAAAGTGTGGCGGCCAGGTTTTTACTATTGCCCAGTCTGAGAGTGTAAACCGATTTTAACGATGATTTGATTTTCTTCCTCCAATTTTCTTCTTTTTATCTCGGCTCTGATACCCAATTTCCACGGAAATGTGTAGAGAAATATGACCGGCCTTGGATTACTTGGGCCCAATGATGATTTGGGCTGCGTTTAGTTGTCTATGGTGTAGGGTTTTGTAGCCCAATATGATTTCTCTGCGGTTTGTTTTGATGGGCTTCGGCACACAAATTACCCAAAACTAATGAACTGAATGAAAGGAGATTAATGAACTGAATTGAGGAGAAGTTGGATTGAAAAAGAGTCATAGGATTTTTGTTGAAGTTATTTGTTAATTTTTCTAAAATCACAGTATGAATTCGTCTAACTCTGTCATGTCATGTAAGTTGTTTACTAATTTTCTTGGATCGAAATTAAAAACCCATAAACCCTTTGCGCTCTTTTCTTTTCTTTTTTTTTGTTACAAAGGGGCCCAAAGCCTAAGCGGAAATGCTAAACAAGGAAGAACATCAGCCCAAAAGTCTTACAAAAATAGCCCGAGTCCTCGCAACCCTGGAAATATCATCTAGAAGTAAGCCAACGATTGAAGGAGGAGGGTCATCCAACATAACATAGCTCAAGTCCAAAGAAAAGTTCAACTTTGCCAAACCATCAGCCACCATATTTCTTTCCCTATAAATATGACTTAAATCACATTGATCAAATTTAGTAATCAAGTGATTACAGCCATATAACAAAGAAGCTAAGGGATGCCCAGTACATTTGACAAGTGACACTAAAACAATAGAGTCAGATTCCGCAAGTATTCTCCTAGCATCCTTATCCAAAGCCACTTTCAAACCTAAAAAGAGACCCCCCAGCTCAGCTTCAAGGACTTCCCCTACTCCCATATTAGCTGAAAATTCCCCAATCCAAGAGCCCTAATGATCTCTAAGTACTCCTCCCGAACTGATAGCATTAGTCCACTCCCATGCATACTTCAAAATAATGTTCACAATGTCAATGGGAGCTTGATATAATGGATTGAAGACAATACAATTTCTCCACTTCCAAATAGGCTAACATGCAAACCAGAAAAGATTACACCATTCCAACCCTCGGTGACTGAGAGTTTTACAGTGTATGTTAGCAGCAATCCATCCTTCCAGGTCTTAAATTTAAAGTAGAGCGGATATTACTAGGAACCTTCAATGAATTCAAAACAGCTATAGCTTTAGAGCACTGTCTCAAAAGGTGAATTAAATTTTCAACAGGACCACCACATATAGGACAACTAGTATCCAATATGAAAAATTAAATATGTCAATTTAGTAATTTTGATTTAGATATGTCAAATTAAAGTAAATTAATTAAAATAAAAAATTAAATCCATACAATTAAATTCAAAAAAAAAAAAAAATTACACTACGAAAGATTAATATAACAAACAATTGATATAATTAGGTTTTGTGCGATTAAATTTTTCACCACACGTTGCGTAAAATTACGAGATAAGGATTTTCTCAATTAACCATGCGGAGCAAATTATTTTTCATCACAACAAACGTTTTTTTGTAGCAGTGGTAATACAATCTCCCTAGCATTTTTCATATTGTTCAATTTAATACACAATTAATCGACCAACTCTTTGACATCCTCAAAACGGTACTCCAACCGATCGCATAATTTTTTATGTATAAAAGTAAAAAGAAATGATACGGCCCGTTGAACTGTAAAGCTGGGCATCGTTTTATACCACACTAGATATCTAGTAATTAAGAAAACATTAACATATATGCATATAAGAAATGCGACCAAATTATATGCATCCTCCCAACTTTTTATGGTAGATACAATTAAAATTACATATGTAATTACCTTAATTGCTTAGCCAAGAAAATACTACCTTACCTAATTCCATTACGAAATGTTATTACAAGAAGATATTATAAATATATTAGTGAAAACAGTGTACTATTGTGTCAACTTTATTAGTGAATGCGTGTAAATTCATGAACTTTATCTGAGTAATTAGCTACGCTAGACATCTGTAAGAACACTTGCAAAAAAAATTTTCCATTTCTGAAATTAGACTTAATTACATGTGTCATCAAATTATTTTCTAGATGAGTGCTTTACTTGTGATGTTAATCTATTCGCTGCCTTTGCTTTCCTTGTAGGTTATATAAATAGGACTACAAAGACAAAGCAGTGGAGTACTTCGAAGAGGCCAGTGAAGGTTAGTGAGTGTTTAGCTTCCTATAGTTATTCGCTATATCAAGGGTTGCAGAGATATCAGAAACTTGCTCAGCCAACTAATTAAAAGGCTTTGATTCTGATTTCTATGATGCAGATCTAGCCTTTTTATGTACCATTTTCATCATCTTCTCTTTTTTTCACTGTTTTTTATCAGAAACATAGCCAACTATTTAAACAAACTCTGTTTTACGTGATTTCTTTTTGTGTAGATTTACCTTTGTTATATAGCTAGCATTCTCGTTTTCCCTTTGTTAATGTTTAATTATCATTTCACATAGCCAAGTAAAAGGCTTTGGTTTTGATTGCTATGATGCGTATCTTATGATGCGTATCTAGCCTTTCCATATAACATTTTCATCATTTTTTTTTTCACTGTTTTTTTTTTTTTATCAGACACACAGATAACCAACTGATTAAACGAGCCTTGATTTATGTATTTTCTTTTTTCTGTAGGTTTACCTTTGTTATGTAGCTAGAATTCTCATTTTTCTGTGATGCAGATTTAACCTTTCTATATACCATTCTCATGATTATCTCTTTTGCTTCTTCTTTTTCTCAATCAAATCATACTTTTTGATCATGTTATCCATCCTTGATGAAGAGAGATTTAAGATCTGTATGTGCATCCTATATTTTCTTGTTATATATTCACTCTAACCCCTCCTCTCTTCATCCTGATCTGCAGGATTCAAGGTACTCAAGCTTTAGATTAATCTTGGAAGAATTCTTGCAAGCAACTAGCTAGAAGATAAAAAATTAAAAAGTCAGTATGCTCTCTTTGACACTTGTAGTAAGATCTGTGCATGCATAGCATAAATTGTTCAGCATCCTCCTAGCTAACCTCTCTAAGTTGGTAGCATGATTTCTTTGACACTTTTAATGCAATATTCATGCATGACACAGTTTCCATGGTATACCTCTACCCAATTGTCAGATTTTACAAAATTTTGTTCTTATAGATGACGACAGTGATGTACAATTACCATTTTAAATCATATTTAATTGTAGATAAACTACAAAATCCGACTTATCAATTAATTTATCAGATGTTTGAACTCGACTTTCCATATAGGATCATGTTTCACTTCTTTTGATAGAAAAATGTATGCACACGTGGAGCATGTCATAGCTACACGCATCTTCAAAGTACGTTATAGTCTTTTATGAACTGAGTCTGAAAAAAGGTGAAAAGACTGTAACATACACCTAATTTGAAGATTCATATAGTTATGATATGCGTAGTGTGTTCATAATTAGTATTTATATTAAAAAAAAGTAACGAATATGATCCTACTTGAAAAGGCGAGCTCAAACATCCGATAAATTAACATTAAAATTTTGAATTCGACACATTAAAATTATGCATCCAAGTTAGATACCAGGCATGCCATAAGCATTTCGTTGGATCTGAGTTGAGTGGTTAGTTGTTGCCTTAAGAACTAGGGTAATGAGAATGAAACCAATATCGAGTTGATACGTCGAAAAAAAACAGAGTTTAAAATGGCCAATCATCAATTGGTTCAGTGAAACCTGGGGTGGGAAAAAATTCACACCTCTCTCTTTCCCAAAAAAAAAAAAAAAAACCTTAAATCTAAAAGCTTCACAGTGGCTCTTTGTTGGATTTTTGGATCGTCGGGTTTGCTCCACTCTAACGACACCGATACTGTCCTTAAATTAAGCACATGTCCAATCTGTACTATTTAAACCCCTTGGTTTCTTTTCACCCGACCTATGTGGAATCTTTTCACCCCACCGATGTGGAACTTTAATCGGTAATTGAAACTCACTCTTTCCCAAAAAAAAAAAAAAACCTTAAATCTAAAAGCTTCACAGTGGCTCTTTGTTGGATTTTTGGATCGTCAGGCCCGCTCCGCTCTAACGACACCGATACTGTCCTTAACTTAAGCACATGTCCAATCCGTACTATTTAAACCCCTTGGTTTCTTTTCACCCGACCTATGTGGAATCTTTTCACCCCAACTTTAATCGGTAATTGAAACTCAAAGGTCGGTTCACGTTGGATTCACTTGTCCCACTCTAACGACACTGATACTGTCCCCAACTTAACCATTTGTCCAATCTGTCAGGTGTGAGATTTTACCACAAAATCCGTTAGTTGTGAGATTTTACCACAAAAAAACCTCGGTATTAATTAGAATAGGGTAATATTATTTAAACCCTTTAGTTTCTTTTCACCCCTCTGGGACTTTTAACACTTTTGCTCCGACTTAGGGCTGGCGGCAACTCCTTTCTTCTAGCCTCGCTCCATCCTCCCCTCTGTCCTCATTCCTCACCTTCACCCCCTATGTTCTTCCGTCCTATCTTCCCTTTCTGGCCGATTCCTCCTCCACCTCCTCCACCTCATCTCCTATCCCATTCCCTCTTCTTCTACCGGCTTCTACAACACCTCTTTCTAGTTGGGTAGAGTCAGGTTATTATCTTTCTTATTGATAACGACCTAATTTTGCTTTCTCCTGCACTACTGAGCGTGTTGGTCGTGTCCACGGTGGTGCTCTCTGTTGGTTGGACTGGGTTTACTAAGGCATGCCCTTTGGAAGCTTGAGCTCGATCCTTTGGTTTTAGGTTAGTGATGTTGGCTGGCTACAACGTCGTTACGGTGTTGTCGGTTGGTTTGGCGTCGCATTCCTATGCTACGTACACCACTCTTTGATGTCTTTGCCAAAAACATGGCCTCCAAGTTGAGGCCTTTGCCATTGCCATTGAAAATTTGATGCAGACTTGCCTAAGTCATTGCTTCAATTTATGAGTAGTTGTCGGAATAATGCAGCAAATGACTTGAAAGATTTCAATTTTTTCATGTGGCCTTGGTGTTCATAGATCTTATATATTTTCCCGGTCAGCGAAAACCCTTGGCGGGTTTTGGTGCTAACGATTTTATACTTGTTACTATGGGTTCGCGGTGGCGACGATGACAATGTCGACGGTGGCTCTGGCGTGTTATGGGATCTACTCTGCCACTTAAGCCCCAAGCCTTTATTGTCCTTACTACCCACGCACCCACATGTTCTTGCAAACCACGCCTTTTGCCACGAATGTACTCGTGTCTTCCCTGGGGACCCGTCATCGACTCTAGTTTAGCTTTAAGTATTTGTTTGTAGTGCCGTGAGCGAGTTGGATTAGTAGATTTTATGTTGCTCCGATTATCTGTTTGTGTCGTTTAAGCGATTTGTGTGGCCTTGATGCCTTTATGTTAGGGTACCGGTGTAAGGATTGTCACATCTGCTATCTTTGTGACAGTTTTACACGGTACTTTTGTTTGTGTTAGTTTATTATGGTAGCTGTATTTAAAATCATTTGCATCTTGTGCAAATTATCTCCAGATCAAGAAATTAATCACTGCAGAAATTATATCCATCTGGCACCTCTTGTATTAATTTGGTTGTTTTTAGTAATGAAACACTCTTTCGCTTCTATTAAAATAAATAAAAAAGTGTCTAGACCACCCTAACCATTGATTCGGCCAGTTTGTGGTCAAAATGATCACCCTCGGATAAGATGAATATACACAAACCAAAACTACTATTGCTTTAAGGAGAAGGATCTATAAAAGCGAGAGCCACTTGTGGGTTTTTCAAGAAAGATGTTGGTTACACTATAAAATTATGTGGTAACAAAAGGAGTAACCATCCATGAGGGTTGGGTCTTGCAGTCGAGCTTCTTTCTGCTTTTCGTGTGACCTAAGAAACACCTTTACATGCATTTGTTACCTTTTGGGAGGCCTACAGCCCATAGAAATTATCTACCTGAGACTGTCTCTTGAACCGTAGGTTATGACACAAAGTTAGAATTCTAATTCTTCTAGAGTGGTATCTCATTAATGACTTGGATCCTCCCCAAGGGGTCTTCTTTGCCTTCCACCCAAGCTGCACAAAAAACCAAAGCCAATCCTAGGGAAGCCTGTATGAATTTTGACCTATCACTAGACATTGTCTTTCACACATTTCTCACAATCTTTCACACATTTCTCGCAATCTATACAGGAAAAGAATAGACACAGCACGAATGGTTGTAAAAGAATTAGGAGTGAACCCCACTTATATTATTATTTTTGTTTGTACAAAATAGAATTCCATCTCCTAACAGAACCTACTTATGTTCAATTATATACAAAATGAGGAACTGACAAATAGATTAGGATAAGTCTCTTGTACTCGCATCTTTATTCATGTGGTATTCGATAAATAATCATGTGGTCTTACTATAGCTAGATATTCCATTAATTTGTTAAATGCACATATTCTTATTTCTTCTTATATTAACAATTTTCCGTAAGGAATTTAATTTGATTGCCATATGTACTAGCTGTTAAAAATGGATTTGTCAATATATTTATGCAATTATGGAAGCTTTTTAAATATATAAATTCTATGTTTTATTCTAATTGTCTACCTTATTAATTTTTCAAATTTAGCAGAATTATCATATAAAAAAATTTAAATTTATTTTATCTATAATATGCATGCATATAGTTACAACATTTATTCCCTTTTCGGGTTTTCCCTCCTAATTCTAAATACTATACTACTTATGTTGTGAACCTTAACAAGAATCGCAATTGTCTTATAGATTCACTAACCATTGTAAATTTGTAATGTAGGTCATGGTAAATAATAATATTAACGCCAACGTGGGATTTCCTTATTTAGTTTTTTTATTTCATCTTCTTTCCTTTTAGTACTTCTTTACTAAAAACTCCAAAGTTAGTATTTCGACGGGCCTGTATATATATCGACTTAAATATTTTATCGGGTTTAAGAATCAACGCCGCAACGCCTCCTCCGCCAAATATTCAGTCCTTCGTATGTTTTGTTTTCTAGTAGTATTTCAATATGTTGTAAGTACTAGTTTAATTTGTAACTTTTTTAGTTTTTAACATTTAAAATTCAAGTTTATTGAAAGGTTATCCAAAATAAAGAGTAGGCGAATATGCATAAAGTAGTTTAGGATTGCCGGCCGAGGTGCTCTGGACATGCAAAATGTAGTTTAGAATTGTCGGCTGTATGCTGTGGACATGCTAAAGGCACCTTCAGTGTGTTACCATTCGGAATTTCGAATGTACAAAAAATAGCTTAAGGTTTTCGCCAGGGATGCTCTTTAAATGCAAAATGTAGTTTAGGGTTGTCGGTCGAGATATTCTGAATATACAATTTTAGGGTTGCCGATGACAATGCTCTGAATAATATGTTGTATCATATGGGAAAAAAAAAGGTCCACGAGTATTGTTTACATTTTCCTTATTTATCTTTTTTTTTTTTTTTTTTTGAAAAAGATTTATTATTTTCTTTAGCATATTGTATATTGTTTATATAATCACATTACATCTTCACTATTTTTTTTTTTAGTATAATCGTTCATTTTATTTTGAACTTTTTTTGTCATACTTTTATTTTGTACGTAAAATTTGATTGACATTTTTTGTATTTTTTTTCCTTCAGGATCTCTATATATACTTTACTATGTCAACCAATCAGAGCAACTCCTGCAACAACATCCTTGGAGTCACTTCAAAACCTACAACCGAAAAAGGGGTAATGCGTGAATTCTAGCTTCAATATAAATGGATTTGTAATATGCATGCTTATCTCCCATTATACATACAAATGTTAAGAATTTAACAATTAATTATTATTTTAATGTAATAAAAATTAATTATAACTCATTAAATACAAAAACAAGAGCATACATGGCAACGTCAAGCATCAGTTTGAGGTGTTGTTCAATGAGATCGTATTATGATTTTGCTTATTTATTTTTTAAAATGTTTACTTTTAATCATTTTTCAGCAATAGCATGCAGATGGTACTAAAGTAGACGCATATAGCTAATTAATTACTATATAAAAATAAGCTGATCAATTGTAAATAATTAAACAAGTTGATCAAATTTTCTTATAATTAAATGCCTGCAGCAGGAGCAAGTAGAAACTGCTGACCAGCATGTAATGGATGTAACTGTGGCTGATCCTGATTTTAAAGAACAAGTTGCAGTTGATGAGAAAGTTCATGTTGTGGAAAATAAGCAAGTTGTTCTGAACAATGAACAGGTGGACGATCTAGCTGAGCAAATAGAGATGATGAATGAAGATGAACAGGCAAATGAGCAAACATTTATTTCTGAGAACCAAGAGAATTTAATTGGCAGTGGTGGATTCGATGATGATGAGCAGGCTTCTGCAGCAATGCTGCTTCAGCCTCATGATCAACAGTAATATTTATACATATCGTTTTACTATATAGATTAATTCGTTCTCTAATTTTGGGACTAATCATAGATTCAAATTGACATCTTACGATACACAAATAGGCCGGTGGTGGAAGACCCCCAACCCCAAGTGGCATTTGAGATAGGTGTTGGCGCTGGCAGCAGTCCGGTTACTCCAGGGTACTACGGGATCCCTTCACTCTCCACTGATTCTGCATTAGCTGGGCCATGGTCACCTTTCTCTTCAACTGCGGTATTATCTCTCTCGTGTACTACTTTATATGTTTATATATATTTCATGTTCAGTCCAATATTATATAGTTATTTCTATAAATAAAGGAATTTTAGAATGATATATTTTTGAAATGCTATCCTCACTCTTCTCAACACAAGTTTTCCCTAATATTTTTGTAAATTTGAATGATATATTTTGAAATGCCAATACACAACAACTTCCATATGCATATATGTTATTCCTTTTACTTAATGAGAAATTACCACGGTTATTATTATTGTTTAGGTCGATTATGCACCTGCAGCCAAAGACTCCATGAAGTACACACTCAACTCTGAGCAAATTCTCATGGGCCATGTCCTTGGAAATAATCAGCAGTCAAGTGTTCCTCTGCCAAGCGGCATCCAGCAGTCTTTTCACCAACACTTTCAACAAATGCCTATGTATGTGTGTGTGTATATATAAGCTAACTACCTCAGCATTTTATATTATATTTTTTTCTTAAAGAGAGAGAGAAATATTAACTCATATTAGTTATATATAAGAAAACGGAATGTTATACATAATATTAATCCCTTATATTTATTGGAAAATAGAGAATATGTGAATTGATACATTGGACCTTCTTTTTTAAATTAAAAAACGTTGAAAAATATTACCTTTGTATCGAGTCATATTTCAATTAAAATAGACATAATATTAGCCAAATTAGATTCCGAAATTTCAAAATTCTCCAGTCAAAATATTAGCTTTCCAAATATAGATTAAATGGAAATCAGTATTCACTAACTCAGTATTGTACTTGCTTTGGAAAAAAAAGAGTGATGTACTTCATCATATATATATAGGTCCCCAGAAATCCAATTTCATGGGCTGATGGCAAATCAGTCTGCTGCTGTATCCAATGGCAGCTTTCCATCGGCCGGATACCAGAACATCGTCATTCAAGTAAGCATTATTTCTTCCTAAACTTTATACTTTCTATCTATATAATTTTGTTTCCTTTGACACTGACAATCACGGAACATATATATCACAGTTATGAAGTAGATGTGCTTGTTCTTGATTACGTTTAATTGGTCCTCACAGGAACGTGCTTTAAGTACCTTACATACCAGTAACACTTAAAAAACCCTAGAAAAATATTCAAAATATCATCACATTCTCCTATAGATATATAGTAGCTCTGCCTCCTCCATATAAATACATGTAGCAATATTTAGACCTAGCAGACATACACATTACTTTCCACCACCGTTTTAGATCGATATATCTGGTTCCGAATCCTTTTTCAGCAAGGGATGCCTTCGACCTTTATGAACGTGAATGCGTACGACCAGCTGGCGGGAGAGTTTCAGAGGCCTGCTGCAATGGTACGTACTACTCTAATTAATCTAATTTAGTGATTTTTCGTTTTGTTTCATTTTATCAGTGATCTGATATATATTCTCCATTACATATACGTAGATTCCAATGAACAACTGGCAAGGGAGCATGAATTTTCCAGTTCCAAACTATAGCAACAGTGCTCCAGCTCCTCCCCCTAGGTAATTAATTATTAATCATCTTTTATTATCAAATTCATTGGTTAAATTAATTTCATATGCATGTTATTTTCACTGTCATGTGTACTTTCTATATTCAGCAGTAATATTCTCAAATTAATTATGTATAATTTCCTGCAGGGCGATCAAGAACTCCCTGTATGATCCGAAGTACGAAGCCATGGGGTTACCCATTGATCCGCATCTGCGAATGTTTCTTGCTCAGCAGAGGCGTGAAAATGGTGGGTATTCTCATTAAGTTCTACAGTAATCAGGGTTTATACGTACCAATTAATTAAGTTCGAAAATAGCTAATAACAAATATATTAATATATTCAGCTTTATTTTTTGTGGTTGCAGGGGGAGAATGATAAGCCATAAGAGCAACGCGGGACAAAACAATAAGAGCTTAATTGCTATATTTTTGCTGGAGCCGATGTTGCAGAAAAGTTGACGTCTGAATTTATTTAGTAGTAATAAAATGAAGAACCCCGGAAAGGGATGTTAGACCCAATATCATATACATTGGTGTTCTGCAAACTATATTTGCATTGCATGGTTTTTATTGGTATTTTCGGATAATTAATTGTTCGGTTATTTTCTTTATAGACATATTAAGTTGAGTTTTGGTTAATTATTTTGTTTATTGGTGTGAATATTTGATTGCATGTTTCCGTTTTGATAATCTTAACAAATAGTCATCTTGCATCTATAATTCAGAACGTACGTATGCATGGTGATTTTGTTGCAATGTTGAATGCGTCAAGTAGTTGGTGATCAACAAGTGAGTTATACTTGTCCGTATACGATGTTGAATAATAGTGTTTCTTAGTAATAGTTAATGTTTTTGGCCCTTTTCTAGGGAGTGATGATGGTCTCTTTAGTCATTAGGGACATATCATTACAGTAGGTAGTGGCCTTTTTTGTGACATTTTTTTTTCTTCATTTTTTTTGCACATTTCTGCATAATTTCGCCTGTTTAGTTTTGTTTGATTTATTTGATTTGATAGTTATAAATAAAAAGAAGTGAGTGAGAATTTAAATATAGCGTGTGAAAATCACTTCATTTTTTCATATACAGAGTGAGAAGCTAGTCCTCATAGTCTCAATTATCATATTCAAACAGTAAATATTCGTTAATTTAAATGGATGGACAAATAAGTCCCTATTGAGGTACACAAACGTTATTCTTCTAAATTTTAGTCTACAAAAAAAAATAAAATAAAATAAAATTCAAATGCGGAGTAAGGAACACATCTGTTCTAACCATTGTAGCTACCATCGCCTCTGCAATAAATTATTTAATTTTTGTTTGTATCAAAACAAGGAACCGGATCCCCTCCGGACCCAAATAAACTGAGCCTAAGGATCAAAGGATCTGGGCCGTTGAAATTTGATCCAACAATTACAATTATTATAACTTTTAAAAGGGCCTCCTATTTGTAACCGTTAGATCAAATTTCAACGACCCAAATCCTTTGTTCAGGAGGCTCAGTTTATTTGAGTCCAAAAGGATCTGGTTCCTCAAAACCAGACAACAGAGTGTCTTTATGACAAGAATATTGGGAGTTTTAACGCAAAGCTCGCGGTACTGTTCACTTTAATGAAAAACCACATTTTTACACTAAAAAATCAATCATGATACTATTCACTTTACCTTTTATTTTGTCCTTATCGTTAAAATTTAAAATTTTCAAGCCATTTTCGTTGAGATTAGGACATAGAAACCGAATTGTAATGGTGTCATGCATGCGTTTTGGGTCGGGTGGGTGAGAAGATACCGAATCCCGACGCAATTGGATTTTAATGGGCGGGTATCTAACTACTAACCCAGCCAAAAGATACCCTCTTGTCAACTTCTTGTTGCGCTTGAAAACGGCCACATTTGGCCTCTGGATTATCATCTTCTTCTTCTTCCTCCTCCCTTCCTCTCTTCCTCAACTGCCAATCCCGACGGCTGAAGGGACACCGCCAATGGCCGCTGCCGCCACTATTCCTCTGCTGCAGTTCGTCCCCGTCAAAACCTTCCAGGCCAAGCTCCACTCCAACAGGCTCCCACCCACCAAACAGAGAGGTCCATTTCTCCTGAAAGTTCCGATCTTTGAGCTTCTTTTTGCTTTATTCGTACCTTTTTTTTGCTGATAAGTTTGGTGGGTTTTGCAGGAAGGTTTGGGTTGTCTACGATTACATGCTCCTCTTCTAATGGCAGAGAGCCTGATTCTGTCGACATCGGTGTGAAGAGCGTGGAGCGTTTGCTGGAAGAGAAGCGGCGCGCCGAGCTTTCTGCTCGGATTGCCTCAGGAGAATTCACAGTGGAAAAATCTGGGTAAATGATTAGTTGTGATCGAAATTTTGCGTTTAGTTTTGATCTGTTTTGGAAGTTTCAGCTGCATTCGATCAAATTTGCTTAGTAGTTTGTTTAATGACTTTTGATTATACTAAATTATAGCAAAAGCAAGATGTATAAGTTCAATTTTACTTTGATGTTATGTATTTGGTGGTGAAAAGTCGAAAACTTTTTTAGGTGCTCTTAGTTGTCTGAAGAAAGTCTATCACTTTCTTTTGTTGGATTTGTGGAAGTAGATTATTATCTGGGGAACCTTTACTTTTGTATTATTATACATCCACATTTGTGTTTGTGCATTCATAACTCTGAGTCTCTTGGATGTTGTAATTAGTTTTCCATCTCAATTGAAGAGCGGTTTGTCGAAGGTTGGTGTTCCTACGGGGATACTAGATTTCTTGTTCAGCTGGGCTGATGCACCTGAAGACTACCCAAAAATTCCAGAGGCAAAAGGAGCGATCAGTGCCATTCGAAGTGAGGCCTTTTTCATCCCATTATTTGAGCTTTACCTCACATATGGTGGAATTTACAGGCTGACATTTGGACCAAAGGTTTTTATTTCTAATTTAGACCTCAAACTTAATACATTGTTCCGATGAAAAAAGTTGCTATTCTCAGTGGATTACTTGTTGATTCTTGCTGCAGTCCTTTTTGATAGTTTCTGATCCGGCGATTGCCAAACATATATTAAGGGAGAATTCAAAGGCTTATTCAAAGGTTAATCAATTTGTTAATTTCTTTTCCTGTCCTCTCCCTCTCTCTCTCCCTCTCTCAATTAATAGATACTTTGTGCACAGGGAATCTTGGCTGAAATTCTAGAATTTGTCATGGGGACTGGTCTCATTCCAGCAGACGGTGAAATATGGCGCAGACGGCGACGTGCTATAGTTCCTGCATTGCATCAGAAGGTAGTTCGTTCTTATCCGTTCTATTTCAGTTGCACCTTTTCAATCTTGTGGAAAAATGTCTCTGTTTTCATAAATTCAATGTTTCCAATAGCAAAACCATCGGGCAAGGCATCCCCAGGACAAAACCTCTTTTAAAATTGCATATCAATATTTGTAGTACAGGGGAAAAGTTGGATATTAAACATGACCAAGATCTCTGATATGGAAACCGGAATTAGAATGATTCCGAGAAATTCAATTGTTACTTGCATGAGAAGGTGTTGTGCACCTTGAAATTCTGATGCCACGGTTCTGTGCATCAGAAGGAGCAATTATGAGGGCTAATCATTCTAGAACAGGCATTCAGTTTTTCTCTAGAATGGCAACTCCTCCAAATTGTTCCTTGCAGTTTCTAAGATTAAAATATTTTGTACGGTAACCAATCTTCAGAAGTTTGAAGAGAGTACTGATTTTCTTCATATATTAAAAAAAATGCTCTTTCTTTATAACAAACACACTTGATTATTAAGAAAACTGCACATAAGAATCTTATGAGCTTGTTCATTTTCTCATGCAATTTGAAGCTACCTCACTGTAAATGTAAACCTTGACACATGACATAGGAACTATTTGTAACTTTCGTTTAAGTGATCAATTTTTATTGTTGATATCTATTTTCTTATTTTGTAACTGTAGTATGTAACAGCTATGATTAATCTCTTCGGAGAAGCTACAGACAGGCTTTGCCAAAAGCTAGATGCTGCTGCATCTGATGGGGAAGATGTAGAGATGGAGTCACTTTTCTCCCGTTTGACACTGGATATCATTGGCAAGGCACTTTTTAATTATGATTTTGATTCATTAACAAATGACACTGGGATCGTCGAGGTACTCCTTTCCATTCGTTTTATCTTAGTTCCAGTTATACGAGGTTCTTTCCTGTTTAGCTTCCACTTATCTTCAATGATTCTCATAATCATTTATTGGTGTCAATCTATTTTGGCTAGAGCAGGCTGTGTACACTGTCCTGAGAGAATCAGAAGATCGTAGTGTTTCACCCATACCAGTATGGGAGATCCCAGTATGGAAAGACATTTCACCACGACAAAGAAAAGTCTCAACAGCCCTCAAATTAATTAATACTACACTGGATGATTTGATAGCAATTTGCAAGGTAAAGCCATCTCAATTGTTTGGCAAAACATGTTTCTGATAACACTCACGCGTATGTATTTTCCTTCAAGATCATACATGGCTGGGCATGGCTGCTAATCTGGTGCATTATTGCTTTATGTTTTATTTTTCATCTGTCATCTGCAGAGAATGGTAGACGAAGAAGAGCTACAGTTTCATGAGGAGTACATGAATGAACAAGATCCCAGTATTCTCCATTTCCTTTTGGCATCTGGCGATGATGTATGTAACCACAAACTATCAGACATGCTCATCACTAGCTCATATGGTTGAACTTTTTGCTCCACTGTTTGTAGGTTTCTAGCAAGCAACTCCGTGATGACTTGATGACAATGCTAATAGCTGGACATGAAACATCAGCTGCAGTCTTAACATGGACGTTTTATCTTCTTTCCAAGGTAGCAAATTTGACGCTTGGTGATGGAACTAATTTCTCAATTTTATATTCTTTAGAACATCGTAATACGGATTTTTTACTTGAAGTGCATAAATATAACAACTTGTAAATCTCGGGTGCTTGCTAAATTTTTGACTGGCTGCAGGAGCCTAGGGTCATGGCCAAGCTCCAAGAGGAGGTATGTTAATGTCTTAATATTAATGCATCCATATTTTTGCGAGAAGAATCGATAGGAGTCATGAATACTTTAGCCTATATCATACTGTTTCTTTTTAATTATAACACTTCATGTTCTTAGGTTGATTCCGTTCTAGGCGATAGATTTCCAACCATTGAAGACATGAAGAAACTCAAGTATGCAACTCGAGTGATTAACGAAGTAAGCAGATCATCTTTTCTCAGAATGATTAGAAGAGCCACCTTCTAATTAATTTTCAATATGATTGTCTGTTTTTGGTTTGACCTTCCTTCTTCCTATGTAGTCCTTGAGGCTTTACCCACAACCACCCGTGCTAATTCGTCGTTCTCTTGAGGATGACAAGCTTGGAGACTTCCCTATTAAAAGGTCATACCTGGGATCTATTGATATATTTTTTTTCTTTACAAGAACTCTAGCTTTTTCTTTCTTAAACGAGCATATTATTTTTCAAAAGAAAATTTTCTTCCTTGATAGTATGAAATTATCGTACCTAGCATTCACGGTTTTTTCGGGTTTCATGTATAGATTATTTGATACTATTGGAGAAGCATGCTTTTAGAAAAACACATACATTGAATATTACTATGCAAAAACTAATTCCTTAATTATATTTTCATTTACAGGAATGAGGATATATTCATTTGTATTTGGAATCTGCATCGCAGTCCAAAACAATGGGATGATGCAGATAAGTTTTACCCTGAAAGATGGCCATTAGATGGACCCAATCCAAATGAGACGAACCAAAATTTTCGGTAATTTTTCTCTCTGCCTCTTGCATGAATCGGATTCATGTCACAAGATAATGTCTGGTATCATTACACTTTTAAATGTGAAACATACAACAACAGCAACCATGACCAAGCCTTATCCCACTAAGTGGGGTCGGTTGTATGACTAGAATGCCATTGCGCTCGGTGTTAAATGTGACATAAAATTATAAAATGGGCTACTACTGCAAATGTTAAGTTTCTTAAGTTACGTCTGAAGTTATTCTGTTTTGGAGCTAACGGAGGACTTGGCATAACACCCGACCACAGTGGCGTTCTAGGATTCATACAACTGACCCCACTTAGTGGGATAAGACTTTGTTGTTACTATTGCTTGAAGTTATTCTGTGCTATCTTCGTTGAGATGGGATTGAGGGTTAGATTTTCTCTTGAGGTTTCATATAGAGTATCTATGTCTTTTTACAGATGAATTGACTCTGGTAGTTATTGTTTCAGTTACTTGCCCTTTGGTGGAGGACCACGGAAATGCGTAGGTGACATGTTTGCCACATTCGAGGTAATGTATATATTTGAACTTGGTGAATGAGAAACACTTACTTTTTCATGCTTCTCACGATGACCGTTTACAAACTTTCACGTTGCTGATTGACAGACCGTTGTAGCTCTTTCGATGCTTGTTCAAAGATTTAACTTTCAAATGGCACTAGGCGCTCCCGAGGTAAGTATCCCTATGTGGTTTCGTGTGTGTATTATTTATAGCCTAACCGGAGCTTTTCGAAGCGTGATTCTTCAACACGGTAGTTGTTGGTGGTGTTGTGAAGAACCACAAGACGTTTTATGATTCTATCTAACGAATGGTTCTCCGAGCAGGTCAAGATGACAACGGGAGCCACCATTCACACGACGGAAGGGTTGAAGATGACAGTCACTAGGAGGATAAAACCTCCGATAGTTCCCACATTGGAGATGCCTTCATTTGAAGTGGATACGGCCGCCGGTGTCCCAAAAGGGGATTCTTTGGCTGGTCAGAAAGGTGAGGTTTCTTCTGCTCATCCTTGATTATCGTAGTCGAGCTACATACATCTAAACGGGCTGAGATTTACGTTCTGATGTGTTTGATGTGCTTCGGCTAAATCTTATGTTCGACGATGTGAGGTCTGTAGATAATGCTATAAATTGAGAGGGTGGGGCTAGTTAATAAGAAGCAAGTGCATACCCGCGGTCGTGCCACAGAAAAGGGTTGCAAAACTTGGAAAGAAAATGTGTTTGTATAGTGCATTTTAAGCATATTCGACTCATCAATATAGTTCTTAATCAGCATTGTTGGTAAAATCGCGCAACGAGTCATTGCGCTCTGATGAACGTATCAAATGTCACCAGATCCTAGTCTATCTGAAGCTGCTCCATTTTAGCAGATGCTAAGTTAAATTTCAAGCGCGAGCCAACAGCCGGAACCTGCTTAGTAGCAACCGAACCCACCCGAGGATGTCGAACACAGAAATTTTATGCCAGAAAGCAATCAGAACTCAGCCAAAAACCAACCCACAACCCGAAGAAGCAATGCAATGCGGAGAGAGCAAGTAGCGGCCAAGCCGACAAATGGAAAATCCTATCAACCAGGAAACTAGGAACCCTAAATCGTCCAGGAAATTTAAGTAACAAAGAAACATAAAAATGAAGGTATAACCTAATTTATCCAGGAATATCAAACTAGACTCTACGAAGGAGTTCCGACGACACGAGGATGTGTGTGTCAACTATTTATATGGAATATAAGATTGATTTGTCATCAGTTAATCTCAAAACAGAACAAGTACATTGATTTGTTATTACGAACAAGTATTCTACTATTGCAAGCGAAAAGATACTAACATGCTTTCGATGGAGAAGGTGAGTTAATGGAGGTGGTGTAACGTTAAAGAAACCTACACTTACCAATTACAGGATATCAGAACTTGACATGGTCTGATTAGTACTGGATTAGTGATCAGCCTAAACATACGCTGTAGAGAATCATGTGTGGGAATAGCCAAAACATCTCCTGATAGATAATAACCCTTTTCTAGCTGGCAATGACTGATCGGGTGCGCCATCATCGGATTTATTGCAAGGGAAGTGCCTATGAAAGGCCTTCACTGCTCCCGTGACCCCGTCTTCGTTATCCATGGCCTTCGCAATTTCTACGGCACACTCTTTAACCTTTCAATGGAGAAGTTATGTACTTGTTAAACTACTGCATGTGCGGGAGTGAGAATTTTACACGAAAAAATGACAATTCAAAGCACCAGACATGTGAATCACTTGAGGTTAGAAAAGAAAACGGTAAATACCTTTGGATCTAACATAAAGCGTATGGCATCAACCAACTTGTCAAGTGAGAATTCCTCAACCGGGATGGGTGCAGGACCTACACCTCTGGCATGCACCCTCTCACCCCAAAATGGCTGGTCCCCGAAGAATGGTATAATTGTAGTCGGACACTAAAATGAACACAAGAGTATCACCCATATATAAGCCACTAAATCATTCACAAACATAAGATTCCCCAAGAATAGTATTATCAGTTACCGCAGCTTTCAGACCAGCAGCAGTTGTTCCAGCACCACCATGATGTACCTAAAATGAATTTCCATATCCAATTGAAACCAAGTTCATTCGGAAAGCAAACAAAGTACGAGCAAAAGCTAAACCAAGGGGGAAAACCAATGACAAAAAAGTGCGTCAAGCTTATGCATGACAACAGATAGCAAAGGAGATACCATTTCGGCACAACTGTGAGAGAATGATGTCGTGCACACCGTGCAGTGAAATCTCAAACAATCAAAATGAGTTTAAAAGCAAATTATAATTTACCACAGCAGAGCATCGTTTGAATAGCCAATCATGGGGGCAATTGTCCACTAAGTACACAGAATCACTTGGTTCTACCGCTGGAAAGACAAATATATAACGGTTTTTAGATGTAAAGAAGCAACAATGTGCTTGTGAAAACCATAGATATAATATTATATGTTATATATTTATCTTGTTTTATTAAAAAATCAAGACTTACAATTACCAAGGCCACCCCAGCCTCTGTTGATAATGCCTCTCTGTCCAGTTATTTCCAGAGCTTGAAGAATAATATCGGTCATTTTCTCCGGTTCTTGAAGAGGCTAATACAATACTGCAACAAAGGAAAAATATTAGCATGTAGCAACACAATTTAATAAATGTTCAATCAATTGACCTTAACTATACAATTCACGGCATCCTCTGCATTAGAAATGTCTCATTCAAATCAGATATTGAACAACTGAGCAAAGTGGACAATTGTCATGAATAGAACCCCCACAACCTATTGGTTGGGGGGACCAACATGAAGGCGGTCACTCGTTGGTGATGTGTGGTTTTGGCTCTTATAGTTTCGTTGGAAATAAACAAGTAGTTTTTTGAGTGTATGGAGGAAACAACATGAATAGAAAAAGCTGCAAAAAATACTCACCAGGCTGCCAAATCCAATATAGACAGGCTCGCCACCAGCTTCAAGCCACTTCGCAAGTGGCTCTGGGGGTTCATAGTTTGAAGCAAGGTCAAGAAAACAAAACCCAACAACATCAATCTTCGGTCCCCATTCTGCCAGACAAGTGAAAACCAAAGCATATTAGCAAATAATCAGCATACTGTGTTCTCATTTGGTCAAGCTAGTATATTTCTACCCTATCAAATCAAATTCCATTACGACATTCAATATCAGTTCATTTAACATGGAAGAATCTGTGACTTCATATCAAGTCAATACATGCAAAGTTTTCATCTGAAGGAAAAAAGATTTAAATATACGACCTTTAGGTTTGGGAACAAGATGAGGACTCCATATATACCCATAGGGCACGTCAGGAGGAGAACTATAGTTTCCACTTAAATATGTGATAGGTCTCAGCTTCAGCATTTTCTTCCTAAACTCATTTATCATGTCTCGAATTCCTAGCCAAATTAATGCATCGACTATTTGATATGATAGCTGGAAAGAAAAGAAAAATCTGTTTAATTACATAATATAGGCCTGGCAAACAAAAGAACCAATATAATCACTATCAGTAAGGTAGAAAAGGAAATCATACGAGACTCACTCTATATCCAATCGGTTGCGTGACACGGGATAGAGGATGGGGGAATTCACTCGTAGGCCTGCGAAAAGGTAAATAGTTATCAAGCGATTGATCAAACAACACAGAATATTTCATGATTTGCTGCTTTTCTCTCTTTTATCAGTACGTTTAAAGTACATACATATGCATGAACAGTCCATAATAATCAACTGTGTGTGGTTGAGAAATGTGTCACACCAAAATGAACAATGGACGATGCAACTGAAATCCAAGAAGATAATCATTGAGCAAAATATATCAGCATTTGATCTAACCCAGAGACAACACTTACGTCCATGGCATTGTGAAGAATATATGAAGCGGTACTTTTAGTGCCTCAGCGACATGAGAGTGCCCTGGACAAGTGTTGGCAAAGTTAGGAGTCCACTAAATGATTTCAAACAACACATATATTCATTCTTCTTTTGATATCAAGTAAACCATGCAGATAATATATAAAGATATTCTCGTAATTGTCATCTCCAAAGAACATAGGCATGGAGACTTTCGGAGCATTTCAAGTGGTTAAGGCTATTACCCCATGCATCCATCATCATTGTCAGTGGAAGACTGCCTTAAACACATCAATATGTGCTGAAAGGTTCTTCAATTATTTCAACGGTACTAGAAACCACAAACACATAAATACCTTGTGCTCTTGTTAAAGCCAAATATTGCGTGTGGCCAATTCAAATTTTTGAAGAATGATTGATACTTGAAAACCCAAAAGAATATTATAAGATGATGAAATCTAACCATAGGCTGGTGGGTTGGCAATTATTGCTTCTGCTTTAAATGGAACTTTGGAATCGGGATCAGGTTGGTTGCATGCAGGAAGTAAAGAAAAAATTATTTCCTTTAACTGCTGTCGCTGAATTGATATTTCCGAAGGTCCTGATGGCAAGAAACCTTTATTCTTGACCATATCTGTAAGGAAACAAATGCATAGCATCAATACGAAACCCATAATGACAGGCATGTTTACGTTTGTGTGTTTTTTAAGGAACATACAAACAAATGATCCTGAATCATATGTGTTTATACGTCCAAGATTGTTTCGTAATGATCCAAGCAAGGAGAACAAGGTACATGAAAATTACACCCTCAATGTCTAAATAAGTTTGCAAAACAAGAATTTTAGCAATTACCAAATGATTAAATAACCAGACCAGAAACTCATCATTAAATTACGCAGGGTACGGAAAAGAAAACAAAATCTGCACTTACAACCAGCAAGAACTTTTGGATCTCCACCTAAAGGATAGAACTCCAACCCAGCAGTAAGGACAAAATCTTTGAAATTTGCATGAGTTGCTAGCCTAACCCTATGGCCATATTCCTGCAAGCAAACACATCCATCAATTCACAAAAAGTAAGGGATAAGCTTTGCAAGAAGAGCTATATTTTCTTTTCACTCATCGCCTCTGAAATTTCCATCATGAAAAGTCAAATCTTCAAAGTACTCAACTAAATTATATCTATTTATGCTTATACAAACACAACGCGCATAAGAAAGTAAACGAATGTGAGCAAATCCAAAACGTTGCACGGAATCCAGAAATCAATGTCATGGAACACTTGTCACAATAACGAACAGGTACAAACCAAGACATAAATCGAGAAAACTGAAATTTCACTCAAACAACATCAATTGTCATCATAAAATTAATCACCAGCAGGGAAGAAACCCGAACACGAGCATATATTCAGCAAAAGATCACAAATTCTCTCACAAATTATGTCAACACTCCTAATTTGTTACGCACAAAATCAAGAAACATTTCGCTGATAAATTCTAAATAGCTAAAAGCAAACAAATGCAAGAGACCTGCAAACGTTTTCCAATGGCAACAAACGGCTGCACATCTCCTCGCGTGCCGACAATAAGCATTACAATTTGCAACGGAGGTATATCTCGAACTTCAGCTTCTGTTTCGCCGAAAGCTTCTGCACCAGAAGCTGCTTCACTGTGAGCAGCTCCAGTTCCGAAATTCAGATACTGTGGTTTAATATCTCCCGGAACGTCAAATTGCACCGTTCCGTCATCTTTCACTGTTGCCAGCTGCTTTATATATTTCCGCTGCAGAATTTCAAAGTAGTTCCAATTAAATCCTAGAAATTTCAAGTAGTAAATTCTAAAAATATTAAATTTGAAAAACTTAAAAAATTTAAATTCAGTACCTTTTTTCTAAAAGGAGTTCTTTGATCGAAGAGCTTGGCGAGATTCACAGACAACGCCTGGTTCTGACTCAATCTCGCGCTCGCAGTGAGTTGACTCGAACCGGACGATGTACGGACGGCGGATGATGATTCTCAGGAATTTCTCACTGTTTGCACATCCCTCTCCAAATTCCCTACAAAATCCACATTTTTCCACAAATTCGAAACCAAAATTACGAAAAAGACAATGCTGATGAAGAAGAAGACTAAGAAGGCGACGACGGAACCTGAGGAAGCGGTGGCATATTCGTCATTAGGATTGGGAGGGACTTCGGCTTTGAAATGGACGGACATGTCGCTGGAGCTGCCGGAATGGCTCCGGTGGTCGTCGGCGGAGGACTCCATGATGGATTCGCGGCGAGAGATAGATTCTCTCTCGAGGTTTGGCGATAAATGGGGAAGGTACCGGAATGCTTTTTCTGCTTCGAGTTGTTGGAGCAGTCGGAAATGTCACGTGTTGGGAAAAGAGTTGGAATTGCCTACCGGACACGTATCCTAACGAGAGGGCGCCAAATACAACGTATTAAACCCGACCTAACCGGGAAAAAAAGGTTTTTTTTCAGAAAACTAACGAAAATGGTTCGAAAATTCTGAATTTTAACGATAAACAGAAAATAAACGGTGAAGTGAATAGTATCAAGATTGATTTTTTAGTATAAAAATATGATTTTTCATTAATATGAACAGTACAAGTGCATTTCGTTAAAGTTATTTTTTTTTTAAAAAAAAACTACATTTTAATTCTTAGTAAAGTTGACTTTTAGATTAAAACTATGAATAAGATCAAAATCTAATTTTAGTCCCTTGATACATTAATAATCTTATTTATTAATTATATTTTGATTTTTTTATTATTTCTCTTTTCTTTCCTAATTTTTAATGTATTAATTTTATTTCATTATAATTTTTATTTTCATTTTATTTATTGTAATATATTTTGTTATAAACATTTAGATAAATTAATTTTTGTTAAATAATATATTTCGATGTACTTTGTTTTCTTTATTTAGGTACATTAAATTCATTATAATACATATCGGTGCATACATTTAGGTACACACATTTTGGTACATACATTTCGATACAAACATTTAGGTACATTAATTCAATATAATACATTTCGGTGCATACATTTCAGTACACACATTTAGGTACATTAATTTAATATAATATATTTTGGTGCATATATTTTGGTACTAACATTTAAATACATTAGTTCATTATAATACATTTCGGTACACATATAGATACTAACATTTAGATACATTAATTGAGTCTTTTAAGTTTGAAGAATGCTAAATAAAATTAATAAATTAAAAAACTATTTTTTGGTCAAAAAATAAATTAAAATTTGTATATTAATACATTTAAATATTTAATGTGAGACATTAAATAAAATACATATTAATTATTTCAAAATAAAGACACATTAAAAGATTATAACAGGTTTATTTTAAATTTTAATTTTCCTTTAAGGATTAAAGTTAAAAAACCCTTTTCTTCTTGCAGCGAATCCGGGTAGGATTAAATGATGGGAGCGTCACGGGTCCGGTTCAAACCCGATTGAATGGGGATTCAAATAATCAGAAGTGAGAGAGAGAGTGAGAGTGGCTCCAAGCACGCCACGTGTATTAACCGCGCACTCAGTACCCATAGCCAAACGCCAACCGCTTGTTCTTCTCTCTACTCTGTACACTCCGCAACTTGCCCTCTCACTCTCAGTCGAGGCCTCGGGCAATGGCGGCCGAATCCATAGCAAGGCTACCGTGGACAATCTCCTCCTCCGTCGACCACCGCCTTCCGCGGCGCGGAGGTTTATTCTGTGCCTCTCACAGTCACACCTTGGCAGCTCCAGCTAGAAATTGCGTCGTGGCCGGATACTCCTCGACGCAATCCGCTCTGCTGCTCTCCAAGAGCTCGCTTCGGAAATCCCTGCCGCCGCTAAAGGCGTTGGTGGCGTCGGAAACTTTGGATGTTGCAACGACGCCGATCAACGGCGATGATAAAGTCGGAGTCTTGCTGCTTAACCTCGGTGGGCCGGACACTCTCGACGACGTCCAGCCCTTCTTGTTTAACCTCTTCGCCGACCCGGTAATTTCCTCGGGCTTTTATTTTCGGGATTTTTTGAGTTTAATTTCTGAATTTAGTAACTTTATAAGTGTGTGAATTTGAATTTAGTAAATTTTAAGTGTATGAATTTGACTTTAGTAAATTTACAGTGTGTGAATTTGAATTTAGTAACTTTGCAAAGTGTGAATTTGAATTTAGTAACTTTAATGTGTGTGGATTTAAATTGGTATTTATTGTATTGCGTAGTGATTTTGAACGTATGTCGAAAAAAATGGGCAGGATATCATTAGACTGCCGAGGTTGTTTCGGTTTCTTCAGAAGCCATTGGCGCAATTTATATCCGCACTGAGGGCGCCAAAGAGCAAAGAAGGCTACGCCTCCATTGGTGGCGGCTCTCCTCTGCGACGAATAACTGATGCACAGGCATGAACTCTCTAACTTTCTCTTCACATTGACCTCAAGTTCTGTTAAATAACTTAAATTGCATGCATATCGTTGAAAGTGTAGCGCTTTGAGCTTGATGGAAATGCTGTCTAATCTGAATTTCATTTGGTTCTCTTTTCTTCATTCAGGCGGAAGAGTTGAGGAAGGCCCTTTATGTGAAGGATGTCCTGGCAAAAGTATACGTGGGAATGCGTTATTGGCATCCATTTACTGAAGAGGCTATAGAACAGGTACTTTGGTATGCTTTCATCTTGATTTTCTATGTATCTGTCAATGATATCTGAGTTATGTACTTATTAAAGTTTACGTTGTCTTGTACGATAAACAAATTTATAGTTTTTGTTGAATCATTCCACTTCAATTTTTGCTTCACAAATTACTTGAGACATGCTCTTCTGTCTTTAACTATGGTGCCACTTAATAATAATGGTTGTTCCGCACTGTTGTCAAGTCTTAAGTTAAGTCCAATTGAACAGGTAACATGCAAATGTGTTATGAGATTTAGATTTTCGATTGTGGTCAAAAGTTCATGGTTCTGGTTATTGATTTTAAAAATATGTTGTAGATAAAAAGAGATGGAATTACAAAGCTTGTTGTCCTTCCACTCTATCCACAATTTTCAATATCGACTAGTGGTTCAAGCCTTCGGCTCTTGGAGAGTATATTCCGGTGATGCCTAACTCTAACTATGTTTTCCCATATCAGTGCCTCAAACTATAATCTTTAAACTGACCGGATAAGTTCATCAGGGAGGATGAATATCTTGTCAACATGCAGCACACAGTTATACCATCTTGGTACCAGCGTGAAGGGTACATAACAGCAATGGCAAATTTGATTGAAAAAGAGCTTCAGCGTTTTGACAGCCCTGAGAAGGTACTGTTAAATCTTTCTTTTTTTGCATTGATTTCATGTCTCTAAGTGAGTTACTTATCCTGCATTTTGAACTAAATGAAAGAAAAACTATCTCTTAGGATTTTACAATTCTCATGGCAGACCAAAGGCTCCCTTAATATCTATTTAGTGGGGCATGTTTACTCATAGTTTTTCGAAAGAGGCTGCCGCAAAAAGCATGCTATCTCGCTGTAACTTTCCTTTCTTCTATTATAAAGTGACACATTTGGATATGGTTTCTTAGCGGTTGAGTGTTACTGTAGTAAATTTTTAGTGCTGCGGGAGACTACAGTTATGTCCTCTTCAGTTTTGGTGTATAAATGTTTGGTATAATATTCAATTTTTTTTCTGTTCTGCTGTAGCTTTTCTCTTACTGACACCGAAGTTCCAAAACGAAATTACTTGTCGTATCATCCTGGTGTAAATGTCAGTGTGCTTATTTGGTAATGTGCATTGCAGGTAATGATATTCTTTAGCGCGCATGGGGTGCCACTTGCATATGTGGAAGAGGCTGGTGATCCATACAAGGCGGAGATGGAGGAATGCATAGATTTGATAATGGAAGAGTTGGAAACAAGAAAAATAACTAATGCGTACACCCTTGCCTATCAGGTGCGTTCCTGCTTTTAATTTGATCTGATTTTAATTATCTTCACATTTAGAACTATCAATAGTTAAAGTTCACTTTATCTAGAGCTCTTTTTGTCCTTTAAATTCCAAACAATCTGGTAAGTATATTCAAATGAAGAGAAGAGTCATGGAACGAATCAAAACATCATAATATATGAGAAGAAAGGGAAACTAGAACTTGCTTAGTGCAGATGCAGTGGCCATTGAGTTGTGACTTGTGAGTCCGCAGTGATGGAGAGGTGGAAGAGGGCAAAGCAATTCTGGACAATATATTTATGTAAATAAAAGAAGTAGCAGTGGTTGTAGCCCCTTATGCGCATGTATACTTAAGAGTTTTGTTCTGAAAGAAGTACATCAGAAAGTGATCCTTGATAAACAAGAAAACAAAATACTAATTCAAAATCGGAAATAATATCTAAATAAATCCTAGGAAACATGAATAGGGATACGTTAGGGCTTTCATGAATAGGGATAGGTTTTTCAAATATCATGTACTAATTGTAGATGCAAATTTCTTCCTCCTTGATCTTGGACAATATTGCACCTACAAAACAATTAACACCTTTGGTCAAGGCCAATAGTCTCACGCGCCCACGATGAATGGGGGGTTTTGGCCAAAGAACCTCCGATGCCAAAGTTAGAATTTAGAGAGAAAGAGTGTTTAGAGAATTTTGGGATTTTTGCAAGAGTGTTCGAATGGCTTTTTGGTGAGAATTGGATCACTTTTATAGGGATAGGAAGTGGGTTTTGTGGTTGAATTTTAGGTTTAATTAGCCAATTTACTATGATTAATTGGCTAATTAAACATAAAGGGAATAAATGGATGGTTATAGAATCAATTAGCTAGCTTAATTGGGGTAGTAAAGTGGGAAAAGGTAGGAAAGGTAGAAAGCTAAGGGGATGGCCGGCCATGTGGTGTTTTATGGGTAAAAGGGATCACTTAATTGACAATTTAAGGGATTAATTAGGCAATTAACCCCTTAATTGGCCATTTATCATGATTTTTAGAAGGAAGGTTTTAGGAGTTATGGAAAGAATAAAATAAATAGCTAATTGATTAGCTAAAAGAGGGAAAAAGAGGTAAGAAATATATGGAATGAAATAGGTTTAGAATTGTTACCTATTTTGGGCATTTCTGACTTGGTTGAGGATGTTTGCCCTCTACTCGGGCGTAGGGATCCTGATACACCTCAAGGGTATTTTTGTCTTCTTTATCCAAAAATCCACATGTCACCTTGTGATTATTTTTAGCTCCACAAATGCCCCCACACCTGTTGGGCTGCTCCTAGGAAAGGGCAGCAGGGTTAGAGGTCCTTTTGCTTTAGGAAACGTAGGACTGCTTCCTATTTTGATGTAGATTCCCTCTTTAATAGGAAATTAGGTCCTTCTAGGAAAGGGAAATAAATTTCTCTCAAAGCCTATTTAAGTCTACCTTAAGTGGGTTATTAAATCAACTTTGGAGAGCAATTTATTTTACCCTACAAGAGAGAGAGAGCTTAGAGGATATTTTGTTCCCCCTCCTCTAGCAATCTTCTACATCTTGCCCATGAAAAAGACCGTCTTTCGTTGATTTCTTCGTCTTCTCCATGCCGCATCGATTTAAGAAAAATTTAATTTTTTTTGTCTTCTTCTTGGATAGTGCTATTGCGGGGCAGCCGTCGGGGTGGTGCGGCACGTCAGCTGGCAGGGGCCAGGAGTCAGCTCGGCATGGGCCGATGAGATGTCGTGGTAGGGACTACTGCTTGGGCAGCTCGGCTTGGTTAGAGCCAAGGGCAGCTTGTGCGGCTTGGACTGCGGATTGTGGCACTAGGGCGCAGTGCTAGGCGAGCCGTATGGCTCATGTCTTTTGGGCTCTTAGACCTGACTCGGGCCAGGCTGGCAACTGAGAGAAATGAGGAGGTCGTGGGACCTCATGGGCTGCTGGAATGCTGGGCATGTAGGCCTCCTGCCTGCTAAAATGCTGGGTTGAGCTCTTCTGTTGAGTATCGTGAATGTCGTTGGTTGCTTAGTCCTCTTCGTCGGGAGAAATGTAGGTTGCCTTCGAAAGAAGAGGTAAAGAGGATCAAGATGGATGCATTGGCTCGTCTGATCACTGTTGTAGAGCTTACTATGAATGAAGGTGGAAAGAAGAGATCTTCCCTGCCTGCTCAAGAGATGCAGGTTGAGAAAAACTGAAGACTTCCTCCGCTGCTCATGAGAGTTCGCCTGCTGCCGAGATGCCTGTGATTGACATAACTTCTTCCAATGGGAAGAAAAAATGAGGCTGCTAGATCTGAGCCTGTGGCAACTGCCATGTCGAGAATGGCTAGTACGATTGCTGATAGGATTGTTCAGCGTAAAGGTCCTATCATGCCCCCAGTGCCGAAGTCTGTACCAAGATGTCTGTTTGGAGCTAAGTCTAGTTCACCTTTGGAGAGGCTTGCTATTATGGAGTAATTGGAGAAGTTAGTGCCCAGGTTGGGGCAGCCGGAGGTGAAGTGCTGGATGATGCCGCTGCTAAGAGAATCGCGACTGCTGTAGGTGTGGCGACCAAGTAGTCATGGGATGTCCAAGCTGCTGAAGTGTAGTCTTTTAGGCAGCCTTTAGGATTTTCTTTGTTTTTCCTTGTAGCTCTTTGCTTTGCTTGAACTCATTCGGTCTTTGCTAGTTGTTTATCAATTTTGTTAGAAAATTTAATAAACTTGCTTCCTTCGCTTTTCTCCATCTTCGCTTCTTTTGTTCATGCCCTAACCTTTAGACTTTATACACCAGCGGCAGGCGTGCTACTTTTCTATAAGCAGACAGGCTTGCATAGCCGATGTAGCCGCAGGTGTTGGTGTAAAACTTTGCAAAGTTGTTAACCATAGGATTGGCAGCCGGATGTCTTACTTACAGAAGCAGACAAGTCCGCGTAACCACTAGGCTGTTAACCTTGGCTTCCTCCAAATCCGTAGGTTGTGTAGCAAGTATCACAACACTTTAGGACTTGGTGTAAATCATTTCGCGCTTGGCAGAGTGAAGCTTATCGACTACGTAGCATGTCGGCAGTGGATAAGGCTTCGTATATGCATACTAGCTTGTTTAACCTTTCACAAGAATGTGCGGTTGTATAAGTCTAGCATGGCTTTACTGCTCGAAGGGCAAGCCATATGCAGTCTTCTGGAAACTGTAGGCTACCTTAGTGCACTCGGTAGCAGCTTTAGGGTTCCAGGGCAACCGTCCCTTGGATGTACTGCATAATGTGCCCTCTCCGTTTCTAGGGCCCGGTTCCCCACGGATTAGGCCAAGAAACCCAAAATCCTTCAGTTAGCTAAGCCTTGAAAAAGACCATTGTGGCTACTTCTAGGAATCCCGGCGCAAGCCATCGTGCATCTAGTTATACTAGGGCAACCCGGCTCATCCACGTCTGGATATTCGGAGTATAGAGTTTATCCTCCCGTCTTGGAGAGCTGACCCATGTGGGTGTCGGGGAATTGGTTTACCCTCTCGCACTGGAGAGCAATTAGTTTACCCTCTCGCACTAGAGAGCATGGTTGGTCCCTCGAGGGGCGCAATTTCTGCGATGAGTCCCTAAGAAGGGCGCAATCTTCTTTTGAAGTGCAGGGATGATCAGTTGTTTTAGGCATGTAGTCGAGCCAAGTTACAAATTACTTCTGAATTCCTTATTGAAAAACGAGTGAAACGAACGAATAACTTAGTTGTAGGAGACTGCATAATAACTGGATAGTCCTTGGCTTGCGAGGTAGTGCCCGTTGAGCTGCTTGAGTCTTTGGGTCTTGATATAGTAGGAAGTCATGCATGGTACTTCCTCAGGTTGTAAGCGTTTCATTGCTTCTTGATCTCTTTGTTGATCTTGTACGGACCTTCCCAGATGAAATACATATTTTTGGAGCTTTCTCTGCGGGCAGTGATGAAGGCTTTTCTCATGGCTAGATCTCCAAGTTGGAATTGCCGAATCTTGGCCCTTTTGTTGTAGTTGGAGAGGAGCTGCTGCTGGTAGGCTGCGATGCGGGTGATGGTCTGCTTGCGCTTCTCCTCTGCCAGATATAAACTTATGGCCATCTCCTTATGGTTGCTCGTCTTTTGGTGGTGCGATATGCCCATAGACAACCGGGGAGTTCGTCTGGCCATTTTCCCTTCTTGTTGGTAAGGGATTTCTTGAGGCAGTCGAGGATTGTCTTGTTGGATGCTTCGGCCTACCCATTTCCTTGAGGATATCTCGGCGTGGACATGTGCTGCTTGATGCCATATTTTTGGAAGAATTTGGCCAAATCTTTACCCACAAATTGCGGGCCATTATCAGTGACGATGGATTGAGGGACGCCAAATCGGCAAATGATGTTCCTCCATATGAAGTGCTCTATGTCCGTCTGAATCGTGGTCGTCATGGGCTCTACTTCTACCTATTTGGTGAAGTAATCAGTTGCCACAATCATCATGCCTCTGCCCCCAGTAGCGGACAACATAGGTCCTACCAGGTCGATTGCCCACTGTATGAATAACCAAGGACTCGTCTGCGAGTGTAGCTCCCTAGCAGGCAGTGGTCGAACTTTTGTACTAACTCCTTAGCATCTTAGTGCATGGTAGACCAGTAGTAGCCTGCGTTAAGAGCCTTCTATGCTAAGAATCGGCATCCAGAGTGGTTTCCAGAAACGCCTTCGTGGATTAAGCTTAGAACCTTCAAGTCATCGGGAGGCGCTAGGCAGCGGAGATATGGTCTGGTGTAGGATCTTCGGACGAGAATGCCGTTCCACATGTAGTAGCGTGCTACCTTGATTTGGGGCTTTCTAGACTCCAATCTTTCCTTGCAGAATATGCCATTGACCAGGTAGTCTACAATGAAATCTTGCCAGTTTGGAGTTGTACTAACCTGTGACACTTCGGCTGTCGGCTCCGCCTCTATGCTTAGCTTGTCTAGATATTCTACCAGGATAAAGCGTTTGAGTTGGTGGTCAAGGGCGGAGCCTAGGTCGGCTAGTGCGTTCGCGTGGGCGTTGCCTGCCCACAGAACTTAAGTGAGGGTGTAAGTCTGAAACGCCTTAAGTAGTCTGGCGAGTGATTAGCTGGGAATCAGAATGAATTGCGAGCTTTTTTATCGCCAAGTATTTTGCCATTCGGAGGCCTGCTAATAGGGCCTCGTAATCTGCTTTGTTGTTGGATGCTTTGAAGCCTAAAGTGATCGCCTGCTCGAGCATTGAATCATCTGGGGTGACAAGGACCATGCCTATTTCCGAGCTTTTGTGGTTGGATGCGTGGTTGACATGCAAATGCCAGAAGTTTCCATCGGACGAAGCAAGCATGGCTAGGGCGTGCTCGGCTGCCTCCGAAAAGTCGTCAGCTCACTCTGTTGCGTCGCCTAGGCTAGGCGTGAAGGCGTGGTAGGGAGTCGTGGAGCTGGGCCATGTTACACGTAGCAAGAGATACTTAACTGTTGGTATTGGGCCACCCTAGAGTTGAATTATGAAGCAAGGGTCGGCTGAGGCCGTGTGACGCGCAACAGGAGGTGGTGCTCAACTGTCGGTACATGTTGCTCCTATATAGAATCTTTTGGGGCGACGAGGAAAAAACTTGTTTTCGAGTGTGTCCTTCCAGTGTTCATCTACCTATGGCGTGTCTTTTGGGCCGAGTTGTTGCGTTTGTCATAAAACTTTGCATCCGCTAGTGTCTACGCCTTTATCGTCGCGCGTCTGGATTGGGCGGAATAGTGCGTCATGAGGATGACTGCGTGCGTTTGAAGGTAAAACTTGTGCTTCCGGGTTGCAACAACTATTGCCAAAGTTAGCTTTTGAATTTATGGTAGCATCGAGGAGAGCTTTTGAACTGTTAAATACAGGTAATTGGGCCCCCAGCTCTTCTCATATGATGGTAGAGCTTATTGCTGCTTCAGATATCGTCAAACATGCGAATAATTCCTCCGCTGCTTCTAATTTGGGTAGTAGGGAAGTGATGCCGGGTACTTCTTCAAGTCCTTGAATGTGCATCAGCGAGCCTCGTCCCAAAGTACATGTTTGTCTGCCAAAGCGAAAGAGTCTGCCAGAGTTGGATCTTCTTTCATGATCAATTTTTCGAATAACGGATGGTCTGCTGGAAATTCTTTTTGGAACGCTGCTCTAGCTATCAAGTCGTTGCATCCAACTATCTTTGCCTTCTCTGCTTTGAACCTCTTCACGTAATCGCGAAGCGACTCATTTGGGTTCTCCTTGACGTTGAACAAATGGTCGGACTTCTTCTTGATCGAGCGATATGATGAATATTCTTTGGTGAAAACCAAAGATAGTTCGTCGAAACTCCGGATGGACTGTAGCGGCAGGGTGTAGAACCAATCTTGTGCCTCGCCTTGTAGATGGTGGCGAATATCTTGCACATGAGATCGTCGTTGTTTCGATAGAGGATCATTGCGCTTTGATAGTGCTTCAAGTGTCTCTCCGGGTCTCCATCCCCTTTGAAGGATGTGAAATGTGGCATGCTGAACTTGCATAGAGGCTTTGCCTGCTCGATCTCGTCCGTGGAGGGTGACCTGCTTATGTTGCTCATGTCCCGTTGTAGTGCCTTGTCGGTGACCTTGTTGCGTCGAAAATTATGCAATCGCTTGGTCAAGAGTCTCTCTACTTCTTCCTGAATTTGCCTTTGTTGGGGTAGTGGAGCTCTCGACTGCCTCTAGTAGTAACTTGCTGGTATAAGCTGCTCTTCCATGTGTTTGGCTCGTCTATGCCGCGGATGCGGTGCATGTGGTGCGTTCCTAGCAAGCGAGCGAGTTCTTCGCAGGCTGCCAGTTGAACTTGAGCCGGATTGAGTGACTGTTTCTCTCCGTCCGTCGTGTTGCCTACTCCAATGTGAGGTGGATGATGCTTCCTGCGGGCTGAGCCACGAACGAACACTTCGCTTGGAAGGCTACTTATGTTGATTATCAGAGTGTGGCCCTAACCGTGAGTGTATGCTCGTCCGTGGGCCTAGTCGAGAGTGCACGCTCCTCCGCGCGCTAAGACGAGAGTATACGCTATCTCGGGGGCCCAATCGGGAGTGTACCCTGCCCAAATGCTCGGTTCGTGGTTGGTTGAGTGGCTGTTTACCAGGACGCTGCTAGAGAGGTTCCTCGTCTGGGGCACGTTGGATCTCGATGCGCTGCAGGAGCTGGTTCACCAAGGTCGTCTGTTGTGCAAGGGTGCTCGTCAACTCTATGACTTGTTGAGACAAGTGTTGTTCGCCATTTTGGATTGGAAGAGCTTGGAAGAAATGTGCCTCCTTGAGTAGTGGAATGATGGTAGACTCCAAGTGCGGGATTTGAGTTGGGAAATGTCAAATCCGCGGAGAAATATAGTGAGAATGCCCCCGGCTCGATGGTAGGTCCGGATGGTTGAGATAATCTTGGGTTGACTTTGGCTGCTTGAAATGCCACGAGAGTATGATGGGCCACGAGAGCAGGCTGGGCCACGAGAGTGGGCTGCTCAGTGGGAGCAGGCTGGACCACGGGAGTGGGTTGCTCGAGGGGAGCAGGCTGGACCACGGGAGTGGGCTGCCCGGCGAGAGCAGGCTGGGCCACGGGAGTGGGCTGCTCGGCGGGAGCAGGCTGGGCCACAGAAGTAGGTTGCTCAGCAGGAGTAGGCTGGGCTATGGGAGTGGGCTGCTTGGCGTGTGGCACACTTGGGTGCGAGGCTTGGGCTTGGGTCGGCAACGCATTGGGCTCACGTTGGGCTTGGAGTGACATGGTTTGGGTCATGGCCTTGGTGCCGTGGGCCTTGGATGACACGGCTTGGGCCTGCTTTGGTGGCACGGCTCGGGCTGTGGTAGTGGTGCCATGGACCTCGTCGCGGGTGGCCACCATAATGGCCATCGCAGTGGTTCCCATGGTGGATGTGCCGTGAGTCGCCTTGGATGGCATGGTTTGAGCCGTGGTGAAGGCACCATGGACCTCGCCATGGGTAGCTACTGAGGTAGCCACCGCGGTGGTTCCCATGGTGGAAACTAGTGGTGGTGGTGCCGTTTCACCTATGGTCATGTTTAGCCTCGTGGATCGACGCGGGCCCATTTCTTGAATATTAGAATTCCCACTTGTTGAATTTTCTAAATTCCTCGCCATTGTATTTCTCTTTTACGTTTTACTAAAGAATCCTTTTTCTATGCGGGAGTCTTCTACGAGAATGGATTTCTTCTCTAAATGAAAGCATCAATTTGTGGATGCAAATTTCTTCCTCCTTGATCTTGGACAATATTGCACCTACAAAACAATTAACACCTTTGGTCAAGGCCAAGAGCCTTACGCACCCACGATGAATGAGAGGGCTTTGGCCAAAGAACCTCCGATGCCAAAGTTAGAATTTAGAGAGAAAGAGTGTTTAGAGAATTTTGGGATTTTTGCAAGAGTGTTCGAATGGCTTTTTGGTGAGAATTGGATCACTTTTATAGGGATAGGAAGTGGGTTTTGTGGTTGAATTTTAGGTTTAATTAGCCAATTTACTATGATTAATTGGCTAATTAAACATAAAGGGAATAAATGGATGGTTATAGAATCAATTAGCTAGCTTAATTGGGGTAGTAAAGTGGGAAAAGGTAGGAAAGGTAGAAAGCTAAGGGGATGGCCGGCCATGTGGTGTTTTATGGGTAAAAGGGATCACTTAATTGACAATTTAAGGGATTAATTAGGCAATTAACCCCTTAATTGGCCATTTATCATGATTTTTAGAAGGAAGGTTTTAGGAGTTATGGAAAGAATAAAATAAATAGCTAATTGATTAGCTAAAAGAGGGAAAAAGAGGTAAGAAATATATGGAATGAAATAGGTTTAGAATTGTTACCTATTTTGGGCATTTCTGACTTGGTTGAGGATGTTTGCCCGCTACTCGCGCGTAGGGATCCTGATACACCTCAAGGGTATTTTTGTCTTCTTTATCCAAAAATCCATATGTCACCTTGTGATTATTTTTAGCTCCACACTAATCATTTTTTGTTTAGATTTATTTATTGTATTCCATATCTTTCTAATACATCCACGATATATTCTCTGTGACTTGGTTGATAGTTAGTGAATGTTCTTACAGAGCAGAGTTGGACCTGTGGAGTGGTTAAAACCTTACACGGATGAGACAATAATTGAGCTTGGGCAGAAGGGAGTTAAAAGGTTGCTGGCAGTCCCAATAAGGTAATTGTTGTCATCTTTTGTTTCCCCCATTGCTCGCTGTATATTAACTGCATCCTCTCTCGTATTGTGGAAATTAGTTCCGTGTCATTAAACCCATTCCACATTCGAACATATGTATGAATTGTGGAAATTAGTTCCGTGTCATTAAAGTTTGATGCCTGATCCACAGCTTTGTCAGTGAGCATATTGAAACTCTAGAAGAAATTGATGTTGAGTACAAAGAATTGGCTCTGAAATCTGGTATAGAGGTCTGGGGGCGTGTTCCCGCACTAGGATGTGAAGCCACCTTCATTTCCGACTTGGCAGACGCGGTGATTGAGAGCTTGCCATATGTTGGAGCTATGGCAGTCTCGCATATTGAAGCTCGACAGGTAAACTCTCTCCTGATCAATGTTGTGTCGTGTGTGCCGTCTGCGTGCTTGAGTGCATGGGTGGTGGCAGAAGCTGACTTAATAGTATCAGTTTTCATTTGTTTGTCCCTGCTGTTTTATAGTGATCAGTTTTCATTTGTTTGTCTTTGGATTGTGGTTCGGGTATTTTATTGCAGTCTTTAGTTCCACTTGGGAGTGTGGAAGAGTTGTTAGCGACATATGATTCACAGCGTAGGGAGCTACCGGCACCTGTAACAGTTTGGGAATGGGGTTGGACAAAAAGTGCCGAGACTTGGAACGGAAGAGCAGCTATGTTGGCAGTGGTAGTTCTTCTGGTCCTAGAAGTCACCACCGGAGAAGGGTTTCTGCACCAATGGGGCATATTGCCCTTACATCGTTAAATCTAACATCTATCTCTCTCCCTTCTCCCTTGCCCTCTTCTTTCTATTTCTTACTTAAATGTACCTCTCCATATTATTGAGCCTCCTTTTTTCTCTCCTCCCATACATGTAAGTTACATACTGATGCATTTGAGTCCCGCTTACACGATCGGATTTCAGCTGTCCAGGTGCAGCACTCTGGGGAAAAAAGTTGAAAACTTGTACGATGTATAAATCGACTGTAATTCGTATCGCACGATGTTCTGTGAAAGTTTTGAGTCTACTTTGACACTTTTTCCAGGCTTTGAACTCTCATTGTTCAATGGCAAGAAGCTAGCCTAATTCAAATATTCAAAGCAATTTGTGTAAGTAGGCAGATGATTACTGGTTGAGTAGGAACCAACCTTACATGGTTTTTGGTTATTTTCGTCTAGTTTGGACGTTAATGTGCGCACTTTGTTATATATATGTATGTCTATATGATGACGATTTTTAACTGTCGGATCGAGTGAATCGAAAAAAATCAAAGCACATAAATTAACAAGGGATGTGTGGGAAATAAAAATGAGTGTGTGGATAACATCATTCTGACTAAACTACAACAAACTAATGTTAAACTGTGCAAGACAGAGAGGAAAAACTTACATGACACGAACATACTCTCACGATATTAAGGATGGTATATCCATTGACATTAGGTATACATATTATATATCTATTGTACCATTTTCACAATACGTCTTTATTACATGACTTGTTTGAAAATGATTTTAAAATAACTGAAAATGTTTTTATTGAAATTATTTTGGGTTTCAAAAGCATTTTATGTGTATTTGGCAAAATGTCAGATATGTGTTTTTTTGCAGAAAACAATTAAAGTGTTTTTTCAAAATCCATTTAAACTTTTACTAAAAATTAATTTTAAAAATGATTTCACCAAAAGTGCTTTCAATTATTTACTTCCAAACATACTCATAGTATACCTTACTACGACAGTTCTTGAGAAGTGGATGTTCTTTCACATTAATAATTTATCATACGTTGATCTATGTATAGTGTACATTTTTTGGTACTTTTTGTACTCACATTAAGTATTAAACGTGATATTAATCATTCTTTAATATAAGAGAGCAATTTATATATAAATAAATTTAATTAAATATTATATTATATTATATTATTAAATTAAAAAGTCACGGTGTCCCTTTTCTGTATGTTGGGAGACGTTTAAAATTAGAAGCCGAAAAAGACGAAAAAAGAAGAAACGTTTCGACGAGTCACTCTGTCACTTCACAGTCACTGATAGATGCTCTCTCTCTCTCTCTCTCTCTCTCTCTCTCTCTCTCCCCTCTGTCTTTCTACTGAGGAACAGCAAGCAAAGCACTCAATTTTTTCTGCAAAAAACAGAGGTCTCACCGGCGGTGGGTGCACTGCTTCGACGTCGTTTTGCTCGCCGAGCTCCGGTTTGATCCATCTCCCTTTTGTTTATCCGATGCTTTCTATTCAAGTGTATGTTTGTTTGTGGAAATTGCAGAATTTTCCTTTGATTGCTTCGCGAAAAATGAGGTAATTTTTTAATTGTTTCGTGGAAAACGAGGTTAGTGCTGGAAAACAAAACCAAATTTGGAAAATTTAAAGGAGAATGATGCTTGGCTGCTCAATGGAACATTTTGGGTGTTTGATTAGCAAACCCATGTGAGAAAATGTGTGTAAATCGCCCTCGAATTGCCAGAGGACATGGAGTTCTCTGCAATTTTCTAGCTTAGAGAGAAGTTCATGAATGCAAAGTTGAATATTTAAGTAAAAGTTGTGTTCTTGGAATGTTTTATGGGTTTTGATTTGGTGGAGCATGTGTAGTTTATAAACAGGTGTGCTTTCGTGTTGGGTTTTGGTTAAAGTAAAAGTTGTGTTCTTGGTTGAATTTCGAGCTCTTCCTTGAAGTTCATGAATTCAAAGTGGAATACTAAAGTAAAAGTTGTGTTCTTGGAATGTTTTATGGGTTTTAATTTGGTATAGCATGTGTTGTTTGGAAACAGGTATGGTTTTCGTGTGCTAGGTAGTGTAAGTGTGCGTGTTTCGGTTTTGGTTTTGGTTTTGGGTAAATTTTGAATTTCTAGCTCTTCCTTGAAGTAAGAGTTGTGTTCTTGGTTGAGTTTCGAGCTCTTCCTTGAAGTTCATGAATTCAAAGTGGAATATTAAAGTAAAAGTTGTGTTCTTGGAATGTTTTATGTTTTTAATTTGGTATAGCATGTGTTGTTTGGAAACAGGTATGCTTTTCGTGTGCTAGGTAGCGTAAATGTGCGTGTTTCGGTTTTGAATTTGGATAAAGTTTGAATTTCCAGCTCTTCCTTGAAGTAAAAGTTGTGTTCTTGGTTGAATTTTGAGCTTTTCCTTGAAGTTCATGAATTCAAAGTGGAATATTAAAGTAAAAGTTGTTTTCTTGGAATGTTTTATGGGTTTTAATTTGGTATAGCATGTGTTGTTTGGAAACAGGTATGGTTTTCGTGTGCTAGGTAGTGTAAGTGTGCGTGTTTCGGTTTTGGTTTTGGGTAAATTTTGAATTTCTAGCTCTTCCTTGAGGTAAGAGTTGTGTTCTTGGTTGAGTTTTGAGCTCTTCCTTGAAGTTCATGAATTCAAAGTGGAATATTAAAGTAAAAGTTGTGTTCTTGGAATGTTTTATGTTTTTAATTTGGTATAGCATGTGTTGTTTTGAAACAGGTATGGTTTTCGTGTGCTAGGTAGTGTAAGTGTGCGTGTTTCGGTTTTGGTTTTGGGTAAATTTTGAATTTCTAGCTCTTCCTTGAAGTAAGAGTTGTGTTCTTGGTTGAGTTTCGAGCTCTTCCTTGAAGTTCATGAATTCAAAGTGGAATACTAAAGTAAAAGTTGTGTTCTTGGAATGTTTTATGGGTTTAATTTGGTGTAGCATGTGTTGTTTGGAAACAGGTATGGTTTTCGTGTGCTAGGTAGTGTAAGTGTGCGTGTTTCGGTTTTGGTTTTGGTAAATTTTGAATTTCTAGCTCTTACTTGAAGTAAGAGTTGTGTTCTTGGTTGAGTTTCGAGCTCTTTGTGTTCTTGGTTGAATTTCGAGCTCTTCCTTGAAGTTCATGAATTCAAAGTGGAATACTAAAGTAAAAGTTGTGTTCTTGGAATGTTTTATGGGTTTTAATTTGGTATAGCATGTGTTGTTTGGAAACAGGTATGGTTTAGCGTAAGTGTGCGTGTTTCGGTTTTGGTTTTGGGTAAATTTTGAATTTCCGGCTCTTCCTTGAAGTAAGAGTTGTGTTCTTGGTTGAGTTTCGAGCTCTTCCTTGAAGTTCATGAATTCAAAGTGGAATATTAAAGTAAAAGTTGTGTCCTTGGAATGTTTTATGTTTTTAATTTGGTATAGCATGTGTTGTTTGGAAACAGGTATGCTTTTCGTGTGCTAGGTAGTGTAAGTGTGTGTGTTTCGGTTTCGGTTTTGGGTAAATTTTGAATTTCTAGCTCTTCCTTGAAGTAAGAGTTGTGTTCCTGGTTGAGTTTAAGAGTTGTGTTCCTGGTTGAGTTTCAAGCTCTTCCTTGAAGTTCATGAATTCAAAGTGGAATATTAAAGTAAAAGTTGTGTTCTTGGAATGTTTTATGGGTTTTAATTTGGTATAGCATCTGTTGTTTGGAAACAGGTATGGTTTTCGTGTGCTGGGTAGCGTAAGTGTGAGTTTTTCGGTTTTGGATTTGGATAAATTTTGAATTGGCAGCTCTTCCTTAGCATATAGAACTAAGGATTTACAGTAAAGTAGTCGAATTCTACATGGAGGCATGGACTATAGGGCCTATGCTTGACGACAATCAATATCATGAATATGAAGAAAAAAGAAAGACGAAATATATGAAAAGTAGAAGTGGGAACAAAAATCTTGTTTTTTCAAACTTAAATGGTTTTAGCTCGCAAATATTAGCGCTTTAAAATGTCAAGTACCATTGGTATCTGCTGCAGTCCTTGTAAGACTGATCGCCATTCGGGAATAGAATGGGAATCTATCTTTTGCCTTCATCTGTTATTGTATTTTGTTTTATATGAGTTTTAAATTGCTTTTTAGTTAACTAGATCTTCTTCCTTAACTTTTGCAGGTTTTTCTGTGTTGTAAATGTTAATGAATAGTGGAAGAACTAGATATTTCATGTTGTAGAAGTGTGTTTTCGGATGGGGTCCTAAGGTTTGGAATTGCTGTAAGATTTCTCTTGAGAAGCTTAAATGTCAGGGACCAAAGTGATTTTAACGTACAAGCGAAAGCGCAAATCAAGAAAAGGTCTTGTAGAGGGACTTGAGTGCCATAATGCTCTCTTTGTTGTTCCGAGTGATACTTCTCCATGTAGAGAAGACTTGCAAGTTCATTTGATTGAAGAGCGTTCAGCCGAAGACTATAGCAGACTGGAGGATAAGAAACAAGTTAAAGTATCTGAGCCGAGACAATTGACAATTAATTCCCATAAATTTCTGACAAGTCCCGATGAGGGTCCCTCCGAAAGGGATGCCTATGGATCGTCTTCTATGGACCTATCATTGGAGAATAAGTCAAGTCACCAGAAAGTTGGCTCGTCCTCAAATACTAATAATGAAGCATTGGTTGATGATAATAATGTTGGAGGGAGGTTAGTTTGCGGATTGACAGGGAATGCCACTGAAATGACTGCTGATTTTGTCCAACCAAAATCATCATCATCATCATCATGTGAAAGAAAGAGTGGCTCTAAATGTGTTGGTATATCGCTAAGATTGAATGTATCAAACCTGGAAGACACTGATTCACTCTCTAAAAATAAGGTAGATAACTCATGTGGTGATTCAGCTGTGCAGACCAAGTCGACTGCTCCATTGATTACTTTCTGCCGAAGGAAAAAAAGAAGAAAGGATACAGATAAGTCTGATATACAAAGCAAATCTGTGCCTGTGGAAAACAATTGCTCATTGGTAACCAAATTGAGTAATTCTGTTTGTGCTAATGCCGCCTCGTGTGAAGAAACTTCCCCTGAAAACTGCTCAGTAAATCATGAGACAGATTTGAAGCACTCCATAGACGAAGCTCAAGTTTTGTCAAGTGATGATCTTAAAGCGACAGAAGTCCCTCGTTTAGGCAGATCGCTTCCTTACTTGGACCTGTCTGTTCTCCCAACTGGTAAGACTTCATAAATTTCTAGGCACGCATTATTGAACCAGTAACACTATTAATTCACATTCCTTTTTTACTGACAAGACGTTCTTACTAGCAGATTCATGCGGCACTGTGGGCTGCAATTTTGACTTAAACTTGAGTCCTGCTAAGCAACCTGACACTGATGCTCCAAAAACTGTGGGGGACTCATTGGATTCTACTAGCAGAAATCATGCCGCTGTATTACATAAACTGTCTCCTCCACAAATGTCGGCTGAGAGAACTGGAAGAGTGGAAACTCAAGCTTCACAATTACACAGAGATAGATTTGAATTTTTAGAAGTTGGTGCCAGCTGCAAAGATGATGATGATAAAGTTGGTTCTCTGATTTCCGAGGAATATACTTCCAAGAATAAATGTCTGCAGGTACGTTTTGTAAGTCTTCTTGTTTGAATATTTGGGGATAGTTTGCCTGCCAAATAATTTTATTTTATATCATTTCAGCTGTTTCCAGAAGAAAAAACCAGTGACATTTTTTACCCGGTGATAACACATCCTGAGGTAGTTGCTTCTGTAGCTTCAGAACGGAGAAAAGTTCTTCAGTTGGGAGGCCAACATGATCAACCAAAACAAGGATCTCCTATGTTTTTGGGTCCATCCTTAACTGAAAAACCTATATTTGCAGGATGTGCTGCCAATACCTGCTTCAATACATCTCCCTTCTTGAACTCCATCATTGGAACAAGAGAATTCATCCAAGATGCAGCGCTCCAATCTTCTTCAAGCCGTTTATCATCAGTTTTGAGGCACAAGCTTATGCATGATGGTGTAGTATGCCAAGCAAGAGCTTTGAATGAAAGGGGTGGTTTTCATGACAAATATATGCCATATAATACCATGTGGTCTGAAGAAGAGTTGGATTTTCTATGGATGGGCTTGAGAAGATATGGACGGGACAATTGGAATGCTATGTTAAGGGATCCAAGACTGCACTTCTCACCACGGAGGGTGGCAAGGGACTTAGCTGAGCGGTGGGAAGAGGAACAATCAAAATTTTTTAGTGGCATTTGTGTTCCCCAATTGGGATGCAACCTCTTCTCGGGTCCAAAAAGAGGAATATGGAAAGAAAATACAGCAGACATGACCCAAGTTTCACTTGGTGATGTTGATGCTTGTAGAGTAGGTGATGTCTCGAGGAGGCCACTATTCAAGTCGGCTTATACTTGCAACAATGGCAATGAAAACCACCGGAGGCCTCTTGGTTACACAAAGAGGACATCTCGTTTTGAAATGGGAAGGGACACACATGAAGATGATGAATTTAGTATTCTAAAGAGAAGTAGAAGCATTCGGAGGGGCAAGTTATCATCGACTGATGTCCCCACAACTTGCACTGGAGCACAGGGAAATTTGCCCCACTGGCTCAGAGAAGCTGTGGCTTCTCCAGCCCCAACTGTGCCTTCAACTGTTTCATCAATTGCTCATTCAGACAGGTTGAATGTCACCCTTGCTGGTTTTGATCGTCGGGAATCACATTTGGCACCAAGGAATGATATGCAGGTTACATGTGGTGGTTTAAGAGTAAATGCTCCTCTTTTCAACTATTCATCGGTAGGACTTGGGACGGGGAAACAGAGAAGGGATCATTCTCGTCATGCCGGTAAACAAGACGACGTAATTATTATAGCCAGCGATGGTTCTTCTGAAGAGACTATATCTGATGATCGTAGGTAGCTTGGCAGGTGGAAATCTGTTTGTTTACGGGAAGCTGTAAAAAGGTGGTGTACACTGTATGTTAGTCAGGCAATTTGTTAACGAACTTTAGTCTCTGTAATTCCACTAATAAAAGTATAATACCACTAAACCGTAACTTCAGAAATTTAAAAAATTTGATACGACTTTGCTAAATTTCAACAAAATATTAACTTACAAATCCCGGTTACGTAGAACTGAATGGAACTACAAAAAACTAGGGAAGCAAATTAAAACAGTTGTGTTTCAAATTCAAAGCGATGCAGATTCAATTTCCATGGGGAAATCAATGTTTTGCTCCATAGGATCTTCTTGGAACGTTTCATGGCATCTTTGAGCGTTCATCAATCCTTCCAACTCTGTTGATACCTCTTTCATACTAGGCCTCTTTGCCCCATTCAGCCTCACACACCGTTTTGCAAGCTCTGCAATCGTGCGAATTTGCTCAACATCTGCATCTTTAGCCACTTGAGGATCCAAAATCTGAACGAGTTCATCTTCCCTCGTCAATGAAATGAACGATGAAACCATGTTTTCTCCTTCATGTTTTGCAAAAGAATATGGGGTGTGTCCAGTTAGTATCTCCACGAGCGTAACTCCGAAGCTGTAGGTATCACTTCTGTCTGTGAACTTACAAGATTGGAAGTACTCGGGATCCATGTACCCGAAAGTCCCCTGTACTTGTGTCGTCAAGTGAGTTTTGTCAAGGGGAACTGATTTGGAAGTCCCAAAGTCGGATACTTTAGCACTGTAGTTATGGTCTAGAAGTATGTTAGACGACTTGATGTCTCTATGATAGATGGGGATTGAAGCTGCAGAGTGCATATACGCTACTGCTCCGGCAACTTCACAAGCGATCCTTAAACGGCATTCCCACGAAAGTGATGATTCGGTTGAGTCTTTCTTCTGACGGATATGATGGGAGAGAGTTCCATTAGAAATATACTCATATACTAGCAATGGAACCTCCATCTCCAAGCAACAACCAAGCAATTTCACGATGTTTCGATGATTGATTTGAGTTAGAATGACAACTTCATTGATGAATTGCTCAATCTGATTTTCGTCGATCGCCCTTGACCTTTTAACCGCTACTATGGTACCGTCAGGTAACATCCCTTTATAAACTGTGCCGTAGCCTCCTTCCCCTAGAAATCGGCTCTCGTTGTAGTTATCTGTTGCTCTCTCCAACTCCTCTGCAGTAAATAGTTTTGCATTGCTACTAATTCCATAAGATGAGAATTTTTCTCGCAACAAGAAGCCCCCATTTTGCTTGAAAAATTTCTCCTTACGGGTTTTGGTTCTCCTTCTCTTCAGCCATTGATATAAATAGTAGCATAAAAGGAACACGCATATGAATGCAAACCCAATCCCAATACCTGTCAAGTAAATTAGACAACAAAGAAAAACCAATTAGCCCACGTCAAGTTGAAAATTCGAGTACTACACAGATATAGTTGTTAGAAGAATGTAAAGTCCGACATTCGAAACGTAACAAAATAAAATACGACATATAATGAATAATTTTACTACTAATTACATCGATGCGTCTTTTCACATCGGCCTGCTAGACTGTGTAAGATATAGAGGATAGTATATATACCTAGCAGTGTGACCAACTTCACCGGAAACTTTTTGCCGTTGCGAATGCAATCGACAGATTCTAGGATGCTCCCATCTGCAACGAAATTACCATCCGAAGTAGGGCATTTCTTGCTTTTGAGGGGAACAAGAACAGTTGTATTAGGGTCGATAATGCTGTCCCGTGACAACAAATTTGCCTCCAGTATACTTTGACTGTTGACGCCAAACATCTCTCCGATTGTTGCAATTGTATCGTTCATGGCTACTATATATGTCAGCAGGGATGTAATCCCTTCTGCAGTTTGATTTTCGCTAGGACAAGCGCATCTCAGCGGAACTTTTAACACTGCTCCCACCGGAATATCTTCAGGGTCATAGTAGTTCTGACCTATCAGAGACTGACATGTAGTCAGGCCTTGGAAAGTGTCGAGGGCCGTCTTAAAATACGTATCGCCTTTTGTCACGGTGTAAGGAGAGAAGTACTGGAAGATATTGCCCGAACATGAACAAGAAACTGGAACTACAACTAACCTGTTGCTTGGAATCTTGTCACTTGCTGAAACTTTGTTAACTGAAGCAATCTCTGAGGCTTCGGAGCCGAGGAGAGAGGCGATGCTGATGGCGGTGTCATGGGGCGGCTGCGATCTGAACGTGACGAAGGACTGGCAGGACTTGACACTGGCATCACAAAGGTACCCTTTTGATATTGCTGGGTTACTAGAGCAGTTGAACTGTGTGTTGTTCAGGTATGCCTGCTGAGCGTGTGCTGGTTGATAAAATAGGGACATACACAGGCATGCATATAGGAAATCACAGAAAGAAAATAGGTCCATTATATGTGGTTAATGGAATTTTAGTTGTTCTTTCGAAATCTTAGGGCAAGCAATAAGTAAGCAAGCTAGCTTGAACTCTTGATCCTTTACTAATAAATCCCCAAATATATATATATATATAGAGAGAGAGAGAGAGAGAGAGAGAGAGAGAGAGAGAGAGAGAGAGAGAGATTAGGTTTGGCGTGAATTTCCTATTGATGTCCAAACTTGTCAAGGTTAGCAATAGTCTGGTCCAGTCAGAATTGTCAGCTTGAAGATTTGGCATGAGGATCCTTGCCGAGAATCCGGATCCGGATCCTCTTCGTGAGGATTTCAGGATACATAAATCGTGTCTGTTCATCATACATCGTGCGATCAGAAATCATTTTAAATTTTTCTATTTAAAATTAAACATAAATAGTACTTGACAAAAATTGACCACACGATATACGATAAACGGATCCTTAGAATCCTCACCAAAAGGATCCGGAGAGGATCCTGTTGGCCTCGCCGAATCCTCTTTGTGAAGATCTCGAGAATCCTTCAATCACATCAGTTCATCGTATATTGTACGGTCAGAAATTCTTGTAAATTTTTTTATTTAAAATTGAATAGAAACATACTTGACGAAAACTAGATGTACGATGTACGATGGACGATAAACGATGAACGAATGTGATTAGAAAATTTCTGTGATCCTCACAAAGAGAATCCGGCGAGAATTATCTCTTGAAGATTTGAAAGGGATTGTTATGTCTCATTTGTCATTGGTACGTGTCGAGTCATCAAATCATAAGAAAGTTGTAAAGATATGCTAGCACGGATGGGGATCACATCCGGATCCAAATGGTAGGGTTTTTAAGGATCCTTACATCCTAACCGTTCATCATACATCGTATAGTCATTTTTTATCAGATACTATTTGTATTTAATTTTAAATAAAAAATTTATATAATTTCTGATTGTACGATATACGATTAACGATTAGGATGTGAAGATCCCTACTATTTGAATCCGAATGGATTCCATATCCTGCTTGCACGACTTGATCGCATGACAGATGGGCTAGTGTCTGGTCAAATTGGTTTAGGACACGGCAATGAACTCAATTAATCTTGGATAATATTTTAAATATCTTTCTTTTATCATTGTTGAACTTTGTGCATCGGGAAGCAAACAACGTAGTACACATGCTAGCTCGTGCTGGTTTGGGTGTTTCTAGTGAAGATAGGTGGGTTGAATCTCCCCCAATTTTTATTGTAGATGTTTTATTAGAAGATAATCAAGTCTAACCGTTTACGTTACGGTGAAGATAGCTATTTGTGCGGGATATTCTTTTTTTCTTAGACCGGATTGAAATTCACAACAAATTTTTTATTGAGGCTCATTTTAGCACCATATCCTCTTTTTGTATGTGTTTTTTGTATTAATAAATATTGTACTTTCTTAAAAAAAAAAAAAAAAAACTACTCTATTTTTTAACAAATTTGCTAACTACTTAAGTTCAATCTTGGATAATATTTTTAATATATTTCTTTTATTTTTCGTTTTATTTGCTAACTACTTATAGTGAGTGGTAGATGTTCAAATATATTGTGTTTGCGTACTTATTTTTTATTGATGGTGTGAGATCCCACATCGTCCAGGGGAGTAGATCCTGTGCGCCTTATATGTATATTCTCATTTCTACCTAGCGCGAGGCCTTTTGGGAGCTCATTGGCTTCGAGTTCCATCGGAACTCCGAAGTAAAGTGAGTAGCGCGCGAGAGCACTCCTATGATGGGTGACCCACTGGGAAGTTCTCGTGTGAGTTCCCAAAAACAAAACCGTGAGGGCGTGGTAAGGGCCCAAAGTGGACAATATCGTGTTACGGTGGAGGCGTGCTCGGGTTGTGGTAAGGGCCTAGGCCGGGATGTGACAATCTGGTAGAGAGCCAATCCCTGCCCGGAAGTGTGCCGACGAGGACGTCGGGCCCCTAAGGGGGGTGGATTGTAACATCCCACATCGCCCAGGGAAGTGGTTCGCCCCGGAACGGGATGTGACAATTGGTATCAGAGCCTAACCCTGGACGCGTGTGTGCCGACGAGGACGTCGGGCCCCTAAGGGGGGTGGATTGTGAGATCCCACATCGCCCAGGGGAGTGGATCCTGTAAGCCTTATATGTATATTCCCATCTCCACCTAGCGCGATGCCTTTTGGGAGCACTGCCATGATGGGTGACACACTAGGAAGTTCTCGTGTGAGTTCCCAGAAACAAAACCGTGAGGGTGTGGTAGGGGCCCAAAGCGGACAATATCGTGCTATGGCGGAGTCGTGCCCGGGATGTGGTAGAGCCTAGGGCGGGATGTGACAGATGGTTTCCAAATGTAATCTAAAAAAATTGGTGTCTATTTATCATTACTCATCAGATAATAAGTACGTAGAGTGTAAAGTCAATTTTTAAAATGCAAACACAAAATTTAAGAATTTGGGAATCAAGGAAATAAACTCAAGTGTGTGTTGATGAGTGATGACTAGACTAGGAGATTAATTGTCTTTGTCGAGCTATATATATGCAAGTAACAAACACGAACGCCACTGTAAAAACAACTTATACAAAGTAATAGAGGGCGCACGAGTGATAAAATAATCTTTAAAGGCTTAATTAGTTTTAAGAAATGAAACAATTTAGTAAAAAACATATAGGGGACTTATGTTTTTCTTGAACATGCACCCTGATTCTTGGACCTCTGGTTTCGAATTCATGAATTCCCCCTATCAATTGTGTGAAAAACAAAAAAGATGTGTCGCCATGCATGTAGAGTATTGTTTCCTAGCTTAACCCGGTTAATTATATAGTTCCAACTTCTATTTTTGTTTTAGATTACCTTACAAGTTCAGAAACAAGAAAAATGCAATTCTTCTAATACCTTATTACATTTGTTTATTTTCCTTATTAATTTCTAGTTTTGTTATTGTAATCAAGTACATCGTATTAGTCCATCTGATAGCGGGATTAACACAACTAATTCCAAACAGTAAAAAAGAAAACAAGGAGAAAAGGAAACAAACATGAAAACTTGAAAATTCGCAAATACAAGAAGATACCCATTGTGTGTTCTAATAAAAAGGATACGCGGTACGTGGTATACATGAGAAATCCAAAACCTGCCCCTTAGTACTACGATCTATTGATATTCCTCTTCACTTGTAAGTAGAGGTCTTAGGTTCGATTCTCACCAAGGGCGAATTTGAACCACATGATTGCTAACTCATTACAACAATCTAGTGGTATTCATTTTCATTTATAAGTGATGGGTCTTAGGTTCGATTCTCGTCAAATGCGAAGTCAAACCACATTATTACTATAGCAAAGCTCATTATAAGGCTTAGCTCACTTGTCCACCCCTTAGTGTAGATACTATAGTTTGTTAAAAAAAAAAAAAAAAAAAAAAACGTCTTCTTGTATGTAATCGGGAGGTACCTTAGATGGCAGTTGGGAAGTGGATGATAGATTCATAAAATCCAGATGAAGATAATGTTGATGAAGAAAATCTTATGTATGCATATGGTTCTTTTAGGTATCGGATATAGGTAATTAATTCCTTAGTTTGTATAGCACACTTTATTACCTTATATATTATAAAGATAATCACTTAGTTTGTGTAGTACACTTTGTTACCTCATCTATTATTCAGAGAAGAATACATCGCTCATTATTTCTCACATATTTTTTACCATATAAATTAATTAAAAAAACTGTGTAAAAATCTATATAAATCTAAATTCACTAAACTCCCTTGGTTAAATTTGACCATCTCAAATACAAATTAACTCCAAGATTCGAAATATTAGGAAAGTTGTTTTACTAAAAAGCAGTTTTTTAATGATAAAAGATAACTTGTGCAGCACGTAAGTAAAACAAAAAGCTTTTACTTTTAGTAGCCTTTCTAATATTCTTTCGATAACTCTTCCAATATTCATTTCTTATGAGTACTTATTGACAAGTATCAATTTAAACAAATATTTTTATAACTTGAACAATTTTTAGAGTTGCTTTTTCTTTAATTTTTTTTATCATGTAGTTTCCTTGGTTTATAGAAACCCTTTTCATAATTTAAGAGAAAAGTTTAACCGTAGTTATGGAGAAATAAGGTTGGTAAGCTTGTAAAAAGAGAGAAATAAGGTTGGTGAATACTAAGTAGGAATAACGCTAGCATACTTGCCAAACAGTAACCATTGTTTACTACTCCAACTGCCCTATCATCTCTATAAATTGATCCAGTGTTTTGGGGGTTCTATTAGGGTTTTTTTTCTTCTTCTAATATAAGAGGTGGCGGTTGGAATGTGTGAGGTAGCTCTGGAAACCCTAGATGATGATGAAGGCCAAGATGATGTTGATGATCTTGATCGTCCTCAACCACCAATCGCATCCATGATTGACCAGAATTAGGTATATACTTAACCCTAGACAGTCATTTCTGTTTGACATCTTGACTGGAGAATTGCATGTCTCTCTTGTTTGACATCTTGTTTGGATCTTGCGGTTTTTAGTCTAGAAATTAATCTAATAGCAAATAATTGGTTATATATCTGTTAATTGATCTTCGTATATTCTATCTCTAATGGGATTTTGTTAATTAATTTTGCTGCAAATTAAAAATCTGGAACATGTTTTCTAATTCTTTCGAGTGTCCACATTTTGGCTTGAAGTTGCAGTTAGGATACCAAGCTTTCTTGGTATCCACATCTTCCCATGCCGAGGGCATCGACGACGACAAGCCGAGTCACAGTACAATATCATGTACTGATAGACTGTATAAACTCGTCGCGTGGGTTGAGCCAGGGAGCGTAGCATATACCAGATAGAGTTCATGGCTTGCCAACCCTCGATGAGGAAGAAGGTCCGGAGTCTATGGCTGGAGAGGAAGACCGTGAAATCAGGCTATAGAGAGGACCTCACTGCTACTAACTAGTTCCTAGCGTGTTTAATTATCTCTATGTATTTATCTCAATCTTGAGAATTCAGGAAAGAAATTCAACGTCATGGGTATTTTTTTTACACTTGTATGTAATCACATGATAAATTGGAAAAAAAAAAAATTGGTGTTCCCAAGTCTATTTTTCGTTTGTTTATCTGCAAATGTATCTCAAACACTTATCAAAATTTATAAGATGCAATGAAGTTTAGAAAAATCGCTTGATTTCTTATTAAAAAAAAATGAAGAAGCATGAAATAGAAATTTACAAGTTTATGTTGGTAGTCTATAACTTTAAATATATTTAGTACTCTTATATATAAAAATATATAGTATTAATTTTCCCACCTTCAAGCTTCATATATTTTAGGAATGTTCATTTGCATTTTTTTTACTAGAATTTACTTTTTTTAAGAAAAGAAAAGATATTTGTCCAGAAAAAAAGAAGATAATTTGTGCGGTGCGCAAGTAAATTGAAAACAACGCCAACGACTATGCATAAACCTAGTATGTGAAAATGTTTTCACTTTAACTAAAATATTATTTTCACTAATTCTTCGTTGACTATATTTGAGTTCATTTTTTTTGTTAAACAAATTAGAGGTTAATAGGAATTACAAAGTAATATCGCGAGGTTAGGTTCGCGTTAAAATACCTTTGCTATAGCCTATGTATGCATATACCTGGTATGGTATGTGAAAATGTATTTGTGGGAAAAAAAGGTAAAATAATTTAATTCACGAATAAAAAATTGGAAATACAGGAAATTACCAAAAAATGGCAAAAGAGCAAACAAGAAACGCGCACTCCACCGCTGTCAAACCTCACCCTTATTGTTAGATCCCACATCGTCTAGGGAAGTGAATCATCTATGCCTTATATGTACATGCCCACCTCCATATAGCACGAGACATTTTGGGAGCTCATTGGCTTTGGATTCCATAGGAACTCCGAAATTAAGCGAGATCGCCTGAGAGCAACCCCAGGATGGGTGACCCACTGGGAAGTTCTCGTCTGAGTTCCCATAAACAAAACCGTGAAGGCATGGTCGGGGCTCAAAGCACAAAACCGTGAAGGTATGGTCGGGGCTCAAAGCGGACAATATCGCGCTACTCCTAGGTCGGGATGTGACACTTATACTTGAAAAAAAAAAATCTTAAAACGCCTGCAAAAAATCCTTAAAACGGCTGCACTTACACCTAGCCTTCTCAACCTATAAAGGAATGTATTCAAAGATTTTAAAAGTGAAAGATTTTGATGAATTTCATATATAGTCTGATTTAGTCTACAAAATTATGCTTCTTCCAGTGAGATTTTGGAGGAATTTTGCTCAAAATTCACAGGAGGTCCATGGAAATCCATTAAAACTCCATCAAACTCCATATGTTTATAACTTTTGTAAATCCTTCAAATTTTCAATTTAACACACCTCCTCATTTTATTATTTTATAATTTAATACATACACTAATTTTTTATTTTATTTTAACAAACAATAGCGTTAGTGGGTGAAATTGTCAGTTATTAGGGGCAAGGGATTGGTGAGGATCAAACACGCACCATAGTGCATAGACATTATTTCTTTTTGTCACTGCGATAAGTCGCATGTCAAGTTTTTCTGAAACCACTAAACTTATTAAGTAACGGAATGTAATTGCGTCAATTACAGGAGAGTATGTCTCCTCATAATCAATTCCAGGTCTTTGCGAAAAACCTTGTGCAACGAGTCGTGCTTTATATCTTGCAAGCTCGTTTTTCTCATTGTGTTTCCTTGTGAATACCCATTTGTAACCCATGGGGTTTACACGAGGCGGGGTTTGGACTACTGGTCCAAAAACGTTTCGTCTTTCCAAGGAATTTAATTCTGCCTGGATTGCATCTTTCCACTTAGGCCAATCTTGTCTCTGTTTGCATTCATCAACAGAGCAGGGCTCAATATCATCACTTAATATGATTTCAGTGGCTACTGCGAATGCGAACATGTCATCGATAATTATTTCATTTCGATCCCACAATTCATTAGAATAAGCATAATTTATGGAGATTTCTTTGCTTTCATGTACCTCTGTTTCTTCAGGGACATGTGTCTCATCAGGGATAATTTCTTTTTCTGAAAGTACAGAATCATGAATTGTGGATTTGTCATTCATTTTCTCTTTTTGAATGATTTCATTTGGATTCAGTTGTGTCCTCGTCTTTCTCTTTCGAGGGGCTGAATCTTTTGAACCTAGGGGTCTACCACGCTTCAGGCGTGCACCAGATGAATAATTTGCTGCCACTTTATTTTGTCCAACAGGGACATCAATTCTTGCAAGTGCATTTGCAGCTGGTATATGTGATTTTGTCACTTTCATAGCATCATTAAATGCATCTGGCATTTTATTGGCAATACTTTGAAGATGAACAATCCTTTTTACTTCATTTTCACATTGAATGCTTCGAGGATCAAAATGAGACAAGGTGGGAACAACCCATGTCAGCTATTTCCGTTCTTCTGGAATGGTCTTTTCTCTCCCTAACGGCGGGAAGGCTGTCTCATCAAAGTGACAATCAGCAAAACGAGCTGTAAACATATCACCTGTCAAGGGTTCCAAATATCTAATGATAGATGGTGAATCAAAACCCACATAAATTCCCAGTCTACGTTAAGGTCCCATTTTAGTGCGTTGCGGCGGCACAATAGGCACATAAACAGCACAACCAAAAACTCGTAAATGTGAAATGTTTGGCTGATGTCCAAACACGAGTTGTACTGAGGAGTATTGGTGGTTGGCTATAGATCTCAATTGAACTAATGATGTAGCATGTAAGATGGCATGTCCTCATGCAGAGACTGGCAATTTTGTTTTCATGAGCAGAGTGCGAGCTTTTAACTGAAGCCGCTTGATCAATGCTTCTGCTAAACCGTTTTGAGTATGGACATGAGGAACATGGTGTTCAACATAAATGCCCAATTTCATGTAGTAATCATCAAAAGTTTGAGACGTAAATTCACCAGCGTTATCAAGTCGGATTGACTTAATGGGGTAATCTGGAACTGTGCTCGTAATTTAATTATCTGAGCAAGAAGTCTCCCAAAAGCTACATTCCCAGTAGACAAGAGACAAACATGTGACCATCAGGTAGATGCATCAACCAAAACCATAAAATATCGAAATGGTCCATATGATGGTTGAATAGGCCCACTAATATCCCCTTGAATTCTTTGTATAAATGATGGGGATTCAACATCAACCTGTAGTTGTGATGGTCTAGTTACCAACTTCCCTTGAGAACAAGCCTTGCAAGGGTTATTATTTGAGATAGTAATGTGTCTGCTCAATAATAGATGTCCATTAGAGTTGGTAATGATCCTACGCATGATGGTAGATCCTGGATGGCCCAGACGGTCATGCCAAAGCATGTAAACTTTTGAATCAATGAACTTCTGGTTCATGACAGTATGTGATTTAACTGTCTTTATGTATTTATAATACAATCCACTCGACAAACCATGCAACTTCTCCAATATACGCTTCTGGGTATCATTGGAAGTAATGCATAGATACTCCACATTTTCTGCACTTTTCGTTTCAATGTGGTATCCATTTAAACGTATGTCTTTGAAACTCAACAAATTTCGAGTAGATCGAGTAGCGTACAACGCATTCTGTATGGACAATATTGTTCCATTTGGTAACATAATCTGGGCTTTCCCTGAGCCTTCAATTATATCTGAAGGTCCTGATATTGTTGTTACCCTTACTTTTGTAAGCATCAATCTTGAGAAATACTTTCGATCTCGAAGTATTGTATGCGTAGTTGCGCAGTCTGCAAGACAAATATCTTCGCCATTTTTCATGTTTTGAGAATGACCATAATTTTTATCCATGCTCTCTGAGTAAAGGAATCAGAGTTAAAAGCAAGTTATAACAGAAAATTTACATGCCACTTTTATTGAATTTGAAATACTAGTTTTAAACTACAAGTTCAGCATAATTATAGTACATCAAACATAAACGATTCGGTTGGACCGGTATACTTTATTTCCCCTTTCCACAACAAAGTCTGAAACGTCTAAGTGGGTTATGTTCAACTGCCCTGGTAAGTCACACACTGGATCAGGTATATCCATTGGTTTAGCCTGGTCGAGAAAATTGGTCTCGACACCCTTATCCTTGAGGAAGGCTTGATACAGATCCACCAGATGTTTTGGGGTACGATAGGTATGCTCCCAATGCCCATTGCCACCACACCTATGGCAGGCTCCTTCAGAGTTCCTAATAGCATTGTTCGTATGAGCTTTGCCTTTGTGGCGATTCACATTTTTGAAGCTTGGGCCTGAATTATGCCTTGGAACCTGGTTGTGAAACTGACCACCATGGTTCTTGCCTTTCTTGTTCCACCGACCTCGCTTGTGACCACGTCTTCGTTTATGATTATCGCCACCAGATGATGTGGCGTTCAATTCGAGGGAAGCAACATTCACTTCTAGGAATGGTGCAGATCCAGTAGGTCGGGACTGATGATTTTTCATCAGGAGCTCATTGTTTTGTTCAGCTACCATGAGCACAGATATCAGCTGGTTGTATTCAGTGAAGCCTCGCGCTCTATACTGCTGCTGCAGGAGCACGTTAGAGGCATGAAATGTGCCGAAAGTGTAACAACCCGTCCCGATAAAGGGGTATTTTTATGAAATTTCACCTTGGACTAAATCCTCTTCTTTTAAAATTGTTTTTTTTGGGTCTTAATTGGTGAGCCCAAGGGGCCCACCTCCCTGTTTTGTCCCCGGTCCCTTCCTCCTTTTCTTTCTTTTTTCTGATTTTTACAACTCTCAACTCTCTTCCTCACTCTCTGTGCTCTCTCCTTCCCAGTGACCAACACCCATAAACACACACACACACACACACTAGGACCCTCCCAAGCAAGAACTCGAACCCAGGGCAGGTCCGTGGTGCACCACAGTGGCGGAGACCACCGTTCTTTCCCTCTCTCGTCGAACTCCGATGCAGACCGCCCCTTTCGAGGCAAGTTCCGGCCAAACCACGGCGAGTTGGCCGGCGTGCAAGGTATCAATCTCTTCGTCTCGCTGAGTACTACAACTTTCCTTTTTGTTTCACCCAATTTCATCTAGTATTGAAGAAGTTATATCCATTTGAATCTTACCCAGTTTCCGGCGAGGCGGACGGCTTTCGAGGTTATTTCCGGCCAAACCACAGCGAGTTAGACGTCGTGTGAGGTACCATTCTCTTCGTCTCTTCGAGAACTACAACTTTCATTTTTGAATCACTTGATTTCGTCAAGTATTGACAAAGTTATGGCCATTTAAAGGTGGTGTGGTTTTCCGGCCGAATTCCGGCCTTCTTCTTCAATGGGTCCGGCGACCCACATTCCAGAAAACCAAGGCCTTTGGGCCTTTCTGCCGAGCCCAACCCAAACCCATTTTCTTTTATTTTGTTTTAATTTGAATTGTTTAATTATAAAGGCCCTTGGGCCATATTTATTAGGGCCTTAAGCCCACCTCTCCAAACCTTTAAGCCCATTTCCCTTTTAAACCCAAAACTCTTTACCCATTAACCCAAAACCCAAGAACCCAAACCCAACCCGGATCCAAGCCCAGACCCGTTTGACTTGGTTTGACCCGGACCCTGACCCGTTGACCCGGTTGACCCGTTGACCCGGTCAACGTTGACCGTGAACTTTGACTGGTCAACGTTGACCGTTGACTTTGACTTCGGGTTGACTTTTCGGGTTTTCGTCTGAGACCTCTCCTAAACTAATTTCGACGTTCTGGACCCGTTTCTGAAGTCCGTTTTCCCAAATTAAGTCGTTTGAGTAGAGTTTGACTAAATGTACTCTTTATGTGTTTAGGGGCAATTGTTGTGGCGTTACCTTCTTCGCTAGTTTGCGTGGCTCTTCAGCGGCGGAGTATCTGTGAGTGGACCCCTTCTAAAATGCATGCTTTATAGTAGAAATGCATACATGAAAAGCATGATTTGATGAATATGTTATATGAAATGCTTTACGAGATATCGTGCCTATTAAGGCTATTTTGAATTATTACTATTTTTCCTATAACCCGTATTCTTATAGAATATCTGATGGATGACGATATGATATTTAGAATACGTTTCGAACACTTCTTTATAGTATAGATGATGGATGACTTTATACTATGAAGATGCCTTTCAAATGTACGTATGTTTAATGGTTTTGTACTTACCTAGTGGTCCTTACCGTTACGGGATGTAGGGATAGTTTTCCGGTCCGTCCCGGGCGAAGAATTTGGTGTTGGCATAGGGCCTGTAGGGTGTTTCCTCTGGCACTTAAGACCAGGGATGGGGAGCCGGCATGGGGCCTGGGGGTTATTTCCTCTGACTGTCTGCTCAGAGATGGGGAGACGACATGGGGCCTGGAGAGTTATATTGGACATTCACTAGAGATTATTATATAAAAGTTATGATTTGAGACAGCGCACGGCATGCTAGGTTTCGGAAAACCTATGTTTATCATGATGTATATGTGTTTTGATAAAACCTGGGGGTTAGTACGTTGATAACTGTTTTATTATATGTATATCAAATTGGTCCACTCATGTTTGTTTTGCGCCCCCTTCAGGACTTAGTATCGAGGCATACAATCCCGGCGTCAAGGCACTTCCGTATCGGTATCTTCGAGTCCTCTCGGTGTAGGACCTATTCCTTTGTTCATTCAATTTTATATTAATTCTTTTAGTGTTCTAGATTAGATGTGTGCTTTGAACACGGTCCTTAAATGCATACTCTTTATTTTATATTTATAAGTCTTATTTATTCCTTATTCTCAGCATTTGCATTCAATAAATGGCTTTCGTCACCTTTCGGGTGTCAGCCAGCACGTGTCTATCCTGGTATTCAGGGAATATCGGGATCGGGGCGTGTCAGAAAGTCTTTTCCAGCATATCTTCCTTAGTAATAGTATCCCCACAGAGCTTCATTTGAGAGGTAATTCTGAACAACACAGAATTGTACTCTACCACTGACTTGAAATCCTGGATCCTTAGGTGAGTCCACTCATAGCGAGCTCTTGGAAGAATCACCGTTGTCTGGTGATTGTATCTGTTTCTCAAGGCCTTCCAAAGAGCTAACGGATCTTCAACCGTTAAGTACTCGCTCTTTAGTCCATCATCAAGATGGCGACGAATAAAGATCAAGGTCTTCGCCCGACCTTGAAAGGATGAGCTGTTCTCTTCCCTGATGGTATCTCTAAGATTCCTTGCTTCCAGATGGATCTTGGTATCCAGTACCCAGGTAATGTAATTATTCCCAGTAATGTCCAGGGCAACAAAATCAAGTTTCGCCAAGTTCGCCATTTTCTTTTGTGAAAGAAAATGAGATGTGTAAGAACTTGCAATAACATGTATTCCTGGAGGAATATAATGTTAGAACTTCTGGTTCTTACAAATTTTTCATTTTGATTTTCAGGCCAAAATAATAAGCACTCGAAACTTCTGGCTCGAGATTTTCAAGGTGAATGAGGAGGGCGATTGTACGGCACCATTTTTATTGAAATAATGTAACATAGAATAGGCGATTATTCCGCACAACTCAAGTAGCAGGAAAATTTAAATACGTAGAGCAGGGTGGGCGATTATACCGCACCACCTAAAATTGCAATGTAAATAAACAGCAGGCAAATTTAAATATGCAGGGTATGATGGGCGATTATACCGCTCTACCTAAAATTTGCAGTAAAATTAGATCTGCAGTCCAAGATAGGCGATGATACCACACCATCTTGGATCGCAGTAAGATTAAATTTGCAGTTCAAGATGGGTGATTGTACCGCACCATCTTGTATTGCAGTAAAATTAACATAAATAAATACTGGGTTAGTAATCAAGATCTACACCAAACAAGAAATTAAAGATATATGTAATTGTTAGGTTGAGAACTAGAAGCAGGCATGGAGCAAACAGTTCGTCGTGAGGGTATATCGTGCAGTTGAGGCAAAGGAAGAAGATGAACAATAAAAACCTTAGAGGAAACTTTTTTCTTTCTTTCTTCGTTCGGCGAAGAGAAATGAGAGAATGATTAGATTTTAGAGAGTCGTGCTGATAACGTGTTATAAATAAGTAAAAGTTAGAGAGATAACCTTTACTAGTGATATGAGCGAAACAGATGTAAAATATCATCCTGTAATTATAGCACAAGAGGATGACAAATAAAGGAGGGATGAATAGATGATGTTATTGATCTTTTCTTCTTTCTATATATTGAAAGCATACGGAGCGCTCTATTTATAGAGCAACTCCAAACTAATGCATTAACTGCATATTGAAATTTACAGCACCTCTTTTGACAATACAATCTCCATGCATTTCCAAATTCAATTTCACTTTGCATGGGCATTGAAAAACTTATGTGGGCATTCATTAATATGCCAACATTTTCAACATTGCAAATGTTTTCAATACTTACTGCCAATGTTTTCAACATTTTTTAATATTTGGTCACTGGATGTAATATAGCTGATTTCTTTTCTTTTGTATCCTTGATGGCTAGGGTTTGATGGTGGCAAATTCTAGTTAGACTTGATCTGGTCATATATAGTTTTATATGGAGACGTTAGGTGCAATGATCTAAGTTCAGACCCCAACAATTGGATGATATAAAGCATTTATGCAACCATAGAAAGGGCAGTGTCAGGACTCAAAGACTCAAGCAGGGAGTCAAGCAAACGGTCTTCTGCTCTCGGTTGATTGATAGCTATATGAATTGTCAAGCCCCGCTTGTAGATATAGTGCTCCCAGTAACACTCAACTCTTTTTGTTTTTGGTCAGACAATTTGAAACACCTAAGTTAGAAGAAAAAGAAACAAAATTTACCAAATCTTCGCTCTTGTTCCGAAAAGTATGTAAATATGAGCTTACTGTAAAAGTAAATGGATTTAAAGGGCATGGTATACATAAAAATGTTTACATTATTGTTGCCCTGTGGGATTTGAAGCAACCATCATCAGAAACAGAAAAATCGATGCTATTCAAATCAAGAGCTTACACATCCGAAGTTGACAGCTGCCTAAACAAAAATGAGAAAATATCATCAATTTCACAAATTGACATCCCTTGGTAGCTATAGTCACCTGCAAGACCAACAGAAGCGTCCTTCTTGGCATCTGCGCTGTCTTGCAGCTCCAATGCGCACTCGAGTTCCACTTGCACTTCGCCTACTGAGGGTCGCTCTGCTCCTGTAGGACTTACACATCTATAAACGATATCCATAAATTTTTGTAAACAATCAGGAGCTATTTTACCCCTCAAAGAAGGGTCCATCATGTCGCATAAGGTGTCCGGCCTGCCTCTGCATGTATGAAACTCTTTTGCCCATTTGGCAGTCAACACTTCCAGCAGCACCATTCCAAACGAGTAGACATCAGATTTTTCTGTAAATTGTTCCAAATGGATATACTCGGGATCAATATACCCGAAAGTGCCCACGATCCTATCAGAGGTCACTCGTATGAATTTATTTGACAAACTAGGAGGACCCATCTTGAACGTTAATAAGTTTGAAACCTTTGCTTCGAACCTTTCGTCCAATAGTATGATGGAGCATTTCACGTCGCGGTGGACGATAGCATGTTTTAGCCCTGCATGGAGATAATGCAACGCGCGTGCTATCCCGATACATATGTTCAGCCTCTGCCTCCAGGGCAGCGGATCAAGATCCGCTCTTTTGAACAGCTTAGAAGAGAGGGCACCTTTGGCCGTGTAGTCGTAGACAAGGATGAGTTCCTCCTTTTCTTCACAGAATCCAATAACAGGGAGAAGGTTGGGGTGGCGCAGCTGGCAGGACAGCAGCACCTCATTCCTGAAGTCTTGTCTGCTGCCTGTAAATCGCTTGATTGCAACAACAGTTGCCCCGCCGTTGATGAACCCTTTATAGACTGAGCTCATGGCACCGCTACCAATATGTAACTTGTCGTTGAAGCATTCAGTGGCTGCTATGATCTCAGCTAGCGAAAATCGGCGGCATAATTCCTCCATAAAGGCCCAGTCTTGGTTTTATGTGCGTTTTCTACTTTTATCCCATGATGCTAGTTTCTTCCTTGCGGAGAAGAAGAAACATGAGACGGACTGTGCAGTAGTACTGAAACCCATCATTGTGCTAACTGTTGTCTAATTCCAAGATCCGGAGCTCTAAATCTTAGATTTAGACATTAAGAATCTATTGACGATGATCGTAAGTCTTGGCACTCCTGGGCAAAGAGGACTTACCTTTGTAGCGCATCCCCAAGTCAACTACTTTTCCAACTCAGAAGAGACTCACGCATACATACGTTGTGAATTCGTAAAGGGGACATGGAAATAAATGCGCGAAAATTCAGAACCAAGTGATTTCTTCGAAACTGGCCAAACTTCGAGTTGGATTGGGATGCCAGCAACGCAGACGTCACAAAACAGACACGTCGTAAATGGCACTATCAAAGCAGACAGATGCGCTGAATATTGTATTTGATGAGCTGGAAAAATTCATATCAAACCTAAAACTCAACATTCAAACCTACCCAACGACTGGGAGCTAGCTAATCTTTAATTGATGCGCTGAATATTGTATGTGATGAGTTGGATTGGGATGCCACACCTCAATTTCAATGCGAAATTCAATTACACTAATACAAGAAACACAAGACTAATATACGTTCGATAGTTTTTTTTTTTTTGCCTTTTTTTTCCCTACAGCATCGCATTTTTCTACCTAATCTTTAATTGTTTACCGGCCAGAATATTCGAATTCAGAGCTACCGTCGTCATCAGAAAGTAGTGAAAAATCAGAAGACCTGGTTGGGCTAACTATTGGAGTAACTGGACAGTCTGGACTGTGTCTACTCATGAATAGAAACGAGAAAGTCTCATTAAATTCGGAAACTGATATCCCTTCATAACCGTAGGCACAGTCGGCAGGCTGATCAAGAGGAGTGCTAGTTGTTCTCAACTCCTTTTCGGCATCTGCTCTCTCCTGCTGCTCCAGTGCAAGCTCAAGTTCCACCTCCACTTCACCCATCGTGGGCCGTTGGGCTCCTGTAGGGCGGACGCATCTTTGGATGATGTCCAAAAATTTTATCAAACAATCGGGAGCTATTTTTCCCATGAGAAATGGGTCTAGAATATCAGCTGGGCTAGCCATATGTATTCGTGGTATCTCTCTTGAATATTTGGCAGACAACACTTCGAGTAACACCATTCCGAACGAGTAGACATCAGATTTTTCTGTCAGCTGGCCAGACAAATGATACTCTGGATCAAGATACCCGAGTGTACCTGCCACTCCAGAAGCGGATTTCAATCTGATTAATGCATTTGACAAAGTAGGTGGACCCATCTTGGACAGCCGGAAGTCAGAAAGCTTGGCCTCTAAGCTTTGGTCCAAGAGTATGTTGTCACATTTGATGTCTCGGTGGATTACAGCATGCTTAACACCTGTGTGGAGATAGTGTATTGCACGCGCAACCCCAATGCAGATTTTCAGCCTTTGCCTCCAAAACAACGGATGCTTATTATTGTTAAGAGGATTGAAAAGGAAATCAGAAAGGGAACCATTGGACATGTAGTTGTAAACAATGGCGCACTCTCCCTTTTCTTGGCAGAATCCGATTAGAGAGATTAAATTGGGGTGGCGCAGCTGGCACAGTAGCAGCACCTCTGCCTTGAACTCGCGTCCCTGCTGAATATCTGATTGTGCGCCGGGCATGCGCTTGATTGCTACCGTGGAAGTTACCCCGTTGAGGTTGGCGTATCCTTTGTAGACCCCTGCAGCACTAACATTAATACCGTCTTCTGTTTTCGGACCTTCAAGGGGATCAAACACCAAAAACTTTTCTATTAGGCCATTACCTTCAAATGACAAGTTTTTGGTACTGCCAGGCCGTAACCTGGCGTTGAAGTTTTGAGTTGCTGCTATGATCTCCTTGAGTGAAAACCGACGACACAATTCTTCTGGAAACGCCCATTTAGCTTCATCTCGATCTGTATCAGCAGGTTTTCTTCTATGATCAGATGAATATGGTGCACATTTCTTCCACAAATTATTGAAGAAACGTGACATAACTGACTGTGCAGTACTACTACTAAATCCCATAATCCATAAAACAGAAATATAACATGGATCTTAATTCGTTTAAACCGCGTTGGCTAACTAGTCTTGACGCCTTCCATTGTTGGGAAGATTCTTAGCTATATATCCCGAGATTCTTGGGTAAATTGTTGGGAAGATTCTTCCTTTGGCACGACCGTTGAGGGATCGATCCTGTGTAGGTTCTACTCCACATCGGATTTCAACAATCCAACCGTTCATCTTTTAAGTTTCTCCTCAAAGATTATCTCTACAAAAATCACCCAAATTCAAAATTACAATTGGATGTCTTAATATTTTTGAATTTGTCTAAATTTTTACAAAGGTGATCTATGAATGATGTGTACTAAAATATAGACGGTTTGGATCGTTGAAAAATCTTACGGAATGAGCACCACATTCATAAGGAAGAAAATGAATGAATACGGCTTTAAAAATAAACACTTAAAATGACTACCATTGAATCCAATCATCATGTAGTTTTGAATTTTGGTGATTTTTAGAAGAGACCATCTTTGAGGGAAGGAGACTGTATATGTATGTGTATATGGACACACATATATGACAAGGACCTCATGCGTTTAGAGATGGCAATTCTAACCGTTAAACCCGATAACCGTGGATAACCGTCCGAATGGATTGGATTTGGATGTGAAAATTCGGGTATGGTTTGGATATGGGGAAAAACCGTTTATATTATTCGGTTATGGTTTTAGATATGGTTATAGAGGTCTCCAAACCGTATCTATAACCGAATCCGATCCGATTAGTAAATAATATAATAGTATAATACATATATATATATATATATATGTATGTATGTATTTGTATATCTATTATTCACCAAACCATTAGCTTGAGAATACAAAAGTTGCATTTTGTAGGAAAGTAAAGTTTTGAATCAAAATCAATGCAAACTCAATGGTCCTTTTAGGACATAAAGAAGATAAGCCAACATCATCAGTTTTTTAATTTTTATACTCAACAAGATCCATTCATTGGGTCATTTTATACATCAAATGTTTAATGACGAAATTGATATCGACTAACTTATAATTTCTCAATTGAACGAATATATTTTTTGTATTGACGAAGATGGATATACCCGTTAACCGATGGGGAATCCGTTACCCGGTGAGTATGGTTATGGATAATACCCGATGGTTAATTTGCGGTTATGGATATGGTTAATTTTCGTGGTTATGGGGATGGATATAGCATTTCCGTCCCCAAACCGAACCGTTGTCATCCATACGCACGTTGCTCTCAAATATTAATTTACTTTAAAGTGGAAAATAATGAAGGACTGTGTGGATACAATATGATGATAGAATAGCCCTAGCCCCACATTCACATCAAAATATTTCCAGTCATGCACGCCAGATTGGACCATTCACTCACCACCTTCCCAACAAGTGGAGAGAAACTTCCTGCTGTATAAACTCGGGATATATAGCCAAGAAGCTTCCCAATAATTACAAACTGAATGAGACTTGGTCTTGTTTCCAATTAATTTTTCTTCTTTCTTCACTGAATGAAACTTGGACGGTGGAAAATATCAAAATAATTGCCAGTTGGTTATAAAAATCACAAAGAAAACAAAAAAACAAAAAAAAAAAAAAAAAAAAAAAAAAAAATATATATATATATATATAGAGAATCCTTTAATGAAATTATATGGTTGAGATTGTGCGGTCTGTGATTTAATCTCAATCACACAATTTTATTAAACTCAATCCAACGGTTAAGAGGATATTTCTAATTTTTTTTTTTTAATGGGGATCCCTCATGTTAAAGGGCCTATATATATATATATTTATATATATGAATTCTTTAACAAGAGGGATCCCCATTTTTCAAGAAAAATGGAAACACATTCTTGACCGTTAGATTTGACTTTAACGAAATTCTGTGGTTGAGATTCTGTGGTCTGAGATTTAATCTTAACCACATAATTTCATTAAAGTCAAATTTAACAGTAAAAAATATGTCTATTTTTTTTTTTTGAAAAATGAGAATCTCTTTTGTTAAAGAGCCTCTCTCTCTCTCTCTCTCTCTCTCTATAACCTCACGCGTTGCCCTCAAATATTAATTTACTATAAATTGGAAAATAATTGAAGGGTTGCGTGGATATTATATGATGATATAATAGCCCCACATTCATGTCAAAATATTTCCAGTCACGCACGCCAGATTGGACCATTCGCCCTATGAATCTTCCCAACAATTACCTACTGAAAGGGACCTGGTCTTGTTTCCAATTTTTTTGACTTCTTTCTCCACTGAATGAGACTTGAACGGTGGAAAATATCAAAATAATTGCCAGTTGGTTATACAAATCACAAAGAAAGAAACAAAGAAAGAAGGAAGGGAAGAGTTTTTTCATTCTTTCTTTTTGTGTGTGTAAAATCAACCTTTGTTTTGCTGTAATTTTGAGGATCAGGAAGTAGCTAGCAAGCACAAAGCATGGCAGAGTCTGTGGTATCCTTTGTTGTTGACAGGCTTGGTGACCTGCTGATTGAAAAAGCCGCCTTCTTACACGGGGTCAAGCAAAACGTTGAGCAGATCCGAGTCGAACTGAGTCGGATGCAATGCTTCTTGAAAGATGCCGATAAGAGGCAAGACGAGGATGATAGCATTCGGAATTGGGTTTCCGAGATTAGAGAAGTTGCTTATGATGCAGAGGATGTCATTGGAAGTTTTACCATCAAAATTGCAACACCAATTTCCAATCCGCTAAAAAGGTACGCTTGTTTTTTCAGCCGAGCTTCAAACCTTTATGGAGTTGGGTCTGAGATTGAGGCCATCAAAGCTAGAATTTCTGACCTTACTAGAAGTAGACAAACTTACGGCTTGACTGTTGTAAGAGATCATCAAGGCTCGTCGAGTATTGCGTTCGAGAAGCAAAGACAATTGAGGTGGTCTTATTCCCATGTTATTGATGACCATATCGTTGGTTTACAAGGAAACATAAACGAACTAGTGACGGAGCTCATGAATGAAGAAAAACACGGTCGAGTTGTGTCCATTTGTGGGATGGGCGGTTTGGGAAAGACCACTCTCGCCAAGGAAGTTTACCGCAATGATCACGTTAGGCGTTATTTTGACGGTTCTGCGTGGGCTTACATATCTCAACAATGCAAACCAAGAGATGTTTGGGAAGGCATTCTGATTAAGCTAACCTCTCCGTCGAAAGAGGAGAGGGATCACATTTTGAAATTGAGAGACGAAGAGCTTGCAAAGAAGCTTTATCAAGTTCAAATAGAGAAGAAATATTTGGTGGTTCTTGATGACATTTGGTCGATTGAGGCCTGGAAAATTCTAAGTCCTGCCTTTCCATCGTCGGGAAAAGGGTGCAGCAGAATACTGCTTACAACTCGTAATAAGGACTTAGCTTCCTTTGTAGACCGAAGCGGTCTTCATGAGCCGAGGAATTTAACTGAAGAAGAGGGTTGGGAGTTGCTTCAGAAGAAGGCATTTCCAAGAAATGGTGATCCAGGTAGTTTACCATTCCACTTTCTTAAGAATGCATCCGGATTTTGTATCAATATGCATTTCCTAATTATATAAGTAGTACTCAAGCGCTAACTAGTTAGAAACTTAATACGACCTAACCCAGAAATTAATAACTTCTCTTCTTGCAAGGTATATAATTTGAAGTTTGTCATTAAAATCTACCCTACCAAGGATCCATAAATGAATAAAATGTCATCACTACTTCAGATTTGCAATCATTTCTTCAGTTTCACAGATCCTAATTCAAATTCTTGATTTCCTATATGCGAAGAATTTCAAAACAAAAAATAATGCTGTCTCACTCGAAATTATGGGAACCTACATATATTGTTTAGTTGTTGATCCTTTATGTGCATACTCGGTTTCATCACATTTTCTTATAGGATTGCTATTCCCAACTGAGAGAGTTTTGCTAAATTGTTTTCTTCTTTAATATTGCAGATTTTATCAGAAGCAAAGATAAGGAGCAGTTAGGGAGGGAAATGGTGAAAAGGTGTTCTGGCTTGCCTTTGGCCATTGTTGTGCTTGGAGGACTTTTGGCCACTAAAGAAACAGTGCACGAGTGGGATATCGTCCACAGAGATATTCTTTCGTATCTAAAGCGAGCCAAAGGGCACGAGCAACACTCTACGGTACCTGAGGTTTTGGCTTTGAGTTATCAAGATTTACCTTTTCAATTGAAACCCTGTTTCCTTTATTTGAGCCATTTTCCGGAAGATTTTGAAATTCCGAGGAGAAAACTGGTTCAATTATGGATTGCAGAAGCCATTGTATCGCCACACCATGAAGCAGAAGGAGATGAAACAATAGAGGATGTTGTGGAACGCTACTTGGGTTACTTGATTAATAGGTGCATGGTTCAAGTGGGGGCTCTTGGCTCAACCGGAAGAATTAAAACTTGCCGCCTCCATGATCTTATGCGCGACTTGTGCTTGTCGAAAGCAAAGCAGGAAAATTTTCTCCAGACTGTTCACTATTCGGAAGAAGGTATGATGGTGGATTCTTCTTCTTCTCGCATGCTTTCTGAAGCAAAATCAACTGGTAAAACTCGCAGACTTGCTGTCTTCTTACCTTCAGATGTTGATAATCTTATCCCGTTTAAGTACAAAGAAGATTCCAACCTGCGTCTCAGGTCACTTATATATTTCCATGCAAGCAAGTGTAGATTGGTAAGTTGGCAGCTTACAAAAACAATTTTGGAGTTCAAAATGCTCAAAGTTCTCGATCTTGAAGGTGTCAAGGGACCATACGAAAAGTTACCAAAAGATATCGGGGGATTGGTTCAGTTGCAGTTTCTAAGTTTGAAGAAAACACATATACAAGCATTGCCATCATGCATCGGCAATTTGATCCACTTGAAAACTCTAAATTTGCAAACCATAAGCAAATTGAGTTGGGACCCGACAGTGCAAATTCCAAATGTGATTTGGAAGATGGAAGGGCTAAGGCATTTATATCTTCCCAAGTGGTGTGACAATGCAGTTGATAAGCTGCAACTGGGCAATCTGATCAACTTGCAGACACTCGTAAACTTTCCTGCAAACAAATGCAACGTAGAAGATCTTCTCAAGTTGACCAATCTTAGAAAATTGGTGTTGAATGATCCAAAACATTTCAATAGTTTGGTGAAAATTTTCAATCCCCAAAGCAGAACGTTAAGCTGCCTCGAGTCTTTGTCCTTGACAAGCGAGACACTTTCATTCCCTGATGAGGTTGTTGATGTTAGACAAGTAATTTTAAGTTGTCGCCGTCTTCAAAAATTGCACGTGGAAGGGCGGATAGAGAAGCTGCCAGAATACCATCAATTCCCTCCAAACCTTGCCAAGTTAACATTGTGGGGCTCTAAACTTGAGGAAGATCCAATGCCAACACTGGAAAAACTGCCGAACTTGAGAATTTTAAGTGGATGGCAAATGTTCATGGGGAAGAAAATGGTCTGCTCTAACCAAGGTTTCCCAAAACTCAAGTCTCTACTCCTCCGAGGGTTTTCTAAGTTAGAGGATTGGACGATGGAAGAAGGAGCCATGTCTAGTCTTTGTCGTTTGGAAATATCAAATTGCACCAAACTGAAGACGATTCCGGATTCTCTGAGGTTCGTGAAAACACTTCAGGAATTGGAGATATACGGATGCCTATTCAAGATCAACATTGGAAGTGAAGGAGAGGATTTTTACAAAGTGCAACACGTACCGTCCATTGTAGTTCGCAACTGAAGTTAATTCGGTAAGAATTGTTGAAGAATGAAAAAGAAAAGAGTTTATTTCTTCATTGGTTAATTCATTGTAACTTTTGTAATGTTCTTGTGGTAAGAAGTAATAGCTACTGTAAAAGAAAAGAGTTTATTTCTTCATTGGTTATTTCATTGTAACTTTTGTAATGTTCTTGAAAAAGAGTTGGATTTTCTATGGATGGGCGTGAGAAGATACGGACGGGACAATTGGAATGCTATGTTAAGGGATCCAAGACTGCACTTCTCACCACGGAGGGTGGCAAGGGACTTAGCTGAGCGGTGGGAAGAGGAACAATCAAAACTTTTTAGTGGCATTTGTGTTCCCCAATTGGGATGCAACCTCTGCTCGGGTCCAAAAAGAGGAATATGGAAAGAAAATACAGCAGACATGACCCAAGTTTCACTTGGTGATGTTGATGCTTGTAGAGGAGGTGATGTCTCGAGGAGGCCACTATTCAAGTCGGCTTATACTTGCAACAATGGCAATGAAAACCACCGGAGGCCTCTTGGTCACACAAAGAGGACATCTCGTTTTGAAATGGGAAGGGACGCACATGAAGATGATGAATTTAGTATTCTAAATAGAAGTAGAAGTATTCGGAGGGGCAAGTTATTATCGACTGATGTCCCCGCAACTTGCACTGGAGCACAGCGAAATTTGCCCCACTGGCGCAGAGAAGCTGTTGCTTCTCCACCCCCAACTGTTCCTTCAACTGTTTCATCAATTGCTCATTCAGACAGGTTGAATGTCACCCTTGCTGGTTTTGATCGTCGGGAATCACATTTGGCACCAAGGAATGACATGCAGGTTACATGTGGTGGTTTAAGAGTAAATGCTCCTCTTTTCAACTACTCATCGGTAGGACTTGGGACGGGAAAACAGAGAAGGGATCATTCTCGTCATGCCGGTAAACAAGACGACGTAATTATTATAGCCAGCGATGGTTCTTCTGAAGAGACTATATCTGATGATCGTAGGTAGCTTGGCAGGTGGAAATCTGTTTGTTTACGGGAAGCTGTAAAAAGCTGGTGTACACGGTATGTTAGTCAGGCAATTTGTTAACGAATTTTAGTCTCTGTAATTCCACTAATAGAAGTATAATACCACTAGACCGTAACTTTAGAAATTTAAAAAATTTGATACGACTTTGCTAAATTTCAACAAAATATTAACTTACAAATCCCGGTTACGTAGAACTGAATGGAACTACAAAAAACTAGGGAAGCAAATTAAAACAGTTGTGTTTCAAATTCAAAGCGATGCAGATTCAATTTCCATGGGGAAATCAATGTTTTGCTCCATAGGATCTTCTTGGAACGTTTCATGGCATCTTTGAGCGTTCATCAATCCTTCCAACTCTGTTGATACCTCTTTCATACTAGGCCTCTTTGCCCCATTCAGCCTCACACACCGTTTTGCAAGCTCTGCAATCGTGCGAATTTGCTCAACATCTGCATCTTTAGCCACTTGAGGATCCAAAATCTGAACGAGTTCATCTTCCCTCGTCAATGAAATGAACGATGAAACCATGTTTTCTCCTTCATGTTTTGCAAAAGAATATGGGGTGTGTCCAGTTAGTATCTCCACGAGCGTAACTCCGAAGCTGTAGGTATCACTTCTGTCTGTGAACTTACAAGATTGGAAGTACTCGGGATCCATGTACCCGAAAGTCCCCTGTACTTGTGTCGTCAAGTGAGTTTTGTCAAGGGGAACTGATTTGGAAGTCCCAAAGTCGGATACTTTAGCACTGTAGTTATGGTCTAGAAGTATGTTAGACGACTTGATGTCTCTATGATAGATGGGGATTGAAGCTGCAGAGTGCATATACGCTACTGCTCCGGCAACTTCACAAGCGATCCTTAAACGGCATTCCCACGAAAGTGATGATTCGGTTGAGTCTTTCTTCTGACGGATATGATGGGAGAGAGTTCCATTAGAAATATACTCATATACTAGCAATGGAACCTCCATCTCCAAGCAACAACCAAGCAATTTCACGATGTTTCGATGATTGATTTGAGTTAGAATGACAACTTCATTGATGAATTGCTCAATCTGATTTTCGTCGATCGCCCTTGACCTTTTAACCGCTACTATGGTACCGTCAGGTAACATCCCTTTATAAACTGTGCCGTAGCCTCCTTCCCCTAGAAATCGGCTCTCGTTGTAGTTATCTGTTGCTCTCTCCAACTCCTCTGCAGTAAATAGTTTTGCATTGCTACTAATTCCATAGTTTTGCATTGCTTACAACTCGTAATAAGGACTTAGCTTCCTTTGTAGACCGAAGCGGTCTTCATGAGCCGAGGAATTTAACTGAAGAAGAGGGTTGGGAGTTGCTTCAGAAGAAGGCATTTCCAAGAAATGGTGATCCAGGTAGTTTACCATTCCACTTTCTTAAGTATGCATCCGGATTTTGTATCAATATGCATTTCCTAATTATATAAGTAGTACTCAAGCGCTAACTAGTTAGAAACTTAATACGACCTAACCCAGAAATTAATAACTTCTCTTCTTGCAAGTTATATAATTTGAAGTTTGTCATTAAAATCTACCCTACCAAGGATCCATAAATGAATAAAATGTCATCACTACTTCAGATTTGCAATCATTTCTTCAGTTTCACAGATCCTAATTCAAATTCTTGATTTCCTATATGCGAAGAATTTCAAAACAAAAAATAATGCTGTCTCACTCGAAATTATGGGAACCTACATATATTGTTTAGTTGTTGATCCTTTATGTGCATACTCGGTTTCATCACATTTTCTTATAGGATTGCTATTCCCAACTGAGAGAGTTTTGCTAAATTGTTTTCTTCTTTAATATTGCAGATTTTAGCAGAAGCAAAGATAAGGAGCAGTTAGGGAGGGAAATGGTGAAAAGGTGTTCTGGCTTCCCTTTGGCCATTGTTGTGCTTGGAGGACTTTTGGCCACTAAAGAAACAGTGCACGAGTGGGATATCGTCCACAGAGATATTCTTTCGTATCTAAAGCGAGCCAAAGGGCACGAGCAACACTCTACGGTACCTGAGGTTTTGGCTTTGAGTTATCTTGATTTACCTTTTCAATTGAAACCCTGTTTCCTTTATTTGAGCCATTTTCCGGAAGATTTTGAAATTCCGAGGAGAAAACTGGTTCAATTATGGATTGCAGAAGCCATTGTATCGCCACACCATGAAGCAGAAGGAGATGAAACAATAGAGGATGTTGTGGAACGCTACTTGGGTTACTTGATTAATAGGTGCATGGTTCAAGTGGGGGCTCTTGGCTCAACCGGAAGAATTAAAACTTGCCGCCTCCATGATCTTATGCGCGACTTGTGCTTGTCGAAAGCAAAGCAGGAAAATTTTCTCCAGACTGTTCACTATTCGGATGAAGGTATGATGGTGGATTCTTCTTCTTCTCGCATGCTTTCTGAAGCAAAATCAACTGGTAAAACTCGCAGACTTGCTGTCTTCTTACCTTCACATGTCGATAATCTTCTCCCGTCTAAGTACAAAGAAGATTCCAACCTCAGTCTCAGGTCACTTATATATTTCCATGCAAACAAGTGTAGATTGGTAAGTTGGCAGCTTACAAAAACAATTTTGGAGTTCAAAATGCTCAAAGTTCTCGATCTTGAAGGTGTCAAGGGACCATACGAAAAGTTACCTAAAGATATCGGGGGCTTGGTTCAGTTGCAGTTTCTAAGTTTGAAGAAAACACATATACAAGCATTGCCATCATCCATAGGCAATTTGATCCACTTGAAAACTCTAAGTTTGCAAACCATAAGCAAATTGAGTTGGGACCCGACAGTGCAAATTCCGAATGTGATTTGGAAGATGGAAGGGCTAAGGCATTTATATCTTCCCAAGTGGTGTGGCAATGCAGTTGATAAGCTGCAACTGGGAAATCTCATCAACTTGCAGACACTCGTAAACTTTCCTGCAAACAAATGCGACATAGAAGATCTTCGCAAGTTGACCAATCTTAGAAAATTGGTGTTGAATGATCCAAAACATTTCAATAGTTTGGTGAAAATTTTCAATCCCCAAAGCAGAACGTTAAGCTGCCTCGAGTCTTTGTCCTTGACAAGTGAGACACTTTCATTCCCTGATGAGGTTGTTGATGTTAGACAAGTAATGTTAAGTTGTCGCCGTCTTCAAAAATTGCACGTGGAAGGGCGGATAGAGAAGCTGCCAGAATATTATCAGTTCCCTCCAAACCTTGCCAAGTTAACATTGTGGGGCTCTAAACTTGAGGAAGATCCAATGCCAACACTGGAAAAACTGCCGAACTTGAGAATTTTAAGTGGATGGCAAATGTTCATGGGGAAGAAAATGGTCTGCTCTAACCAAGGTTTCCCAAAACTCAAGTCTCTACTCCTCCGAGGGTTTTCTAAGTTAGAGGATTGGACGATGGAAGAAGGAGCCATGCCTAGTCTTTGTCGTTTGGAAATATCAAATTGCACCAAACTGAAGACGATTCCGGATTCTCTGAGGTTTGTGAAAACACTTCAGGAATTGGAGATATACGGATGCCTATTCAAGATCAACATTGGAAGTGAAGGAGAGGATTTTTACAAAGTGCAACACGTACCGTCCATTGTAATTCGCAACTGAAGTTAAGTAGGTAAGAATTGTTGAAGAATGTAAAAGAAAAGAGTTTATTTCTTCACTGGTTATTTCATTGTACCTTTTGTAATGTTCTTGTAGTGAGAAGTAACAGCTACTCTTATGCACTAACAATGGTTATTTGTCAAGTGCAGGATCAACAATCGAAACATCATCCCAACAGAAGTAATCGGCCAAAGAGTACAAGTACGGTTGAAGTTTCAATAAATTCATAACAAGAACCGACTCCAGAGAAGGTTTGGGTGGGCTTTCGAGTGGTCAGTGTCAAGCCAAATGGAATAGCGTGGGACAATCCAAATAGATATTCAAGCTGAAACTCACATGTTTTGCAGTTCTTAACTAGCCATAAAGAGGGTGATCCTTTTTGAGTTTTTGGTTTTTTTGCCTTCCGTTAGGGTTATGGCGACAGAGCCTTGATGGTAACCATTGTCAATTCAAATTGAACCATTTTCATGGCTGAGACTTGAAATCACGAATAATGAGATCTGTATGAGTTTAAGTATAAGTATTTTTGACATTGTTCTCACTCTAACGTTCAACGAAGCCGGTCGCTTATTTTTCCAACATGATTTTTTTTCTTTACCATGACCTTCGTCCGAGGCCTCAAAGTAGTCTAAGTTCATGTGTTCTGATACATGCAGTTAGCTCTGTAGTGTTCCTCGGATAGATATAACCAAAAGTTTATTTCTTCCAAGAGTAGTGTTACTGCAAATCACAATATTTCTTCTAAGTTATTTCTTCCCTGTTAGAATCAAAGCTAGCAATACCATCAACATAAGCGGCCAAATCAGTACTACTGAATCTCACGGCTACTCTCACAGATATGTATTTGAGAAATTTTCATTGATCTCAGAAAATGATATATCTTGGAAGGTATATCCTCCGTGTCATGGCAGGAGGAGGAGGAGGAGCAAGAGAACTGCTTGCAGTTGTCACCGACTCCTTGAGCTGCTTGACGGCGTCTGCGCTCTCCTGCAGCTTCAGTGCGCACTCAAGTTCCACCTCCACATCAACCATCGTGGGCCATTCAACTACTGTCAGACGCACACATCTCTCGGCAATGTCCATAAATTTTCTCAAACAATCTGGAGCCACATTTCCCACCAGAAATGGATCAATTATAGCAGGGAAAGTATCACCCTTGTCCACGCATTCAGTTAGCTCTCTTGAACAAGATTTGGCACACAACACTTCAAATAACACCACTCCAAGTGAGAAGACATCAGATTTTTCAGTGTTGGCCGGACAATGATACTTTGGATCAAGATAGCCTATTGTACCAGTACCGGACCCCGAGTTCAATTTGATTAATGCATTTGACAAGGCAGGAGGACCCAACTTGGCAATTCTTAAGTCAGAAAGCTTGGGGACCAAGTTTTGGTCTAGTAGAATGTTGGAGCATTTTACGTCTCGATGGATGGCAGCGTGCTTAACCCCTGCGTGGAGGAAGTGTATTGAACACGCCACTTCAATCAACTTTTCAGCCTTTGCTTCCAAGTCAAGGAAGGGAAAGGGATCTTTATTTTTAAGGATCAAAGATGTAATCGGAGAGGGTACCGTTGGGCATGTAGTCGTAGACAATGATACACTCTCCAGTTTCTTGGCAGAATCTGATGAGAGATGAGGTTGGGATGGCCCAGTGCAAGGAAGTTGTCAAATTGCACTTAAAACATTTTTCGTGGCTGAGATTGGAATCCAAGAATAATGAGATTTGTAAGTTTAAGTACAAGAATACAAGCTAGCGGGAAGTGTTAGAATCTAAAGGGGTAGAGGAAGACTTGAGATGACTTTGAAAGAGATTTTAAGAAAAAACATTGAATACTTGGAACTAACGGAAGATTTAGCGCAAAACTGAGCGCAGTAGCGTTTTAGGATTCATACAACCAACCCCACTTATGGATAGTTTGGCGTTGTGGTGCTTAAAAAAAAAACAGCTTATGAATAAAATCTAGTGCATCAAATGTGTTTGGTAAAACCAAAAAAAAAAGTTTTTTCAAGAAACTGCAATGACAATCTAAAAACATAGAAAAGTAGAAGTCGGATCTATCATGCTTCAAAAAAATGTTTTTTTTTTCTTTCAAAGCATAGTAATCAGTGCCCATTTAATGAAATTTTCAAATAACAAGTATACATCCGCATGTTTTGCAAAATTACAATCTTTGTCTCTACATTATTCTCTTTTGCAATTATTATATCACATTAAATATTATATCATTTTTAGTCATTTAACATATTCACAACAATTGATATAAAAGTTTATCAAATAGTCAGACAATTTTTTTTTTGTTATAATAAAGTTTACAAAACACTCAACAACGTTATTTTACGGCTATTTATTCTCACAGTACAACAAAAATAATTTTAACAAAGTTGTCAATACCAAACTAGCCTTAGTGGGTTAAGGCAATTTATGTAATTGCATATTGTAGAAATTTTCAGGTCGACGGGCCAAGGGTCCACTCCAACAACACCGATGTTGTTCCCACTTAACCACCTGCACAATCCTCAGGTGTGGGATTTTATCACACAAAGCCTCGATGTTAATTAGAGTGGGGTAATTCTATTTAAATTGCTTTGCTTTCCTTCCCTTAGCCGATGTGGGACAAACAGAGGGTTCCAACACATATCACAAAATGTCATCTGAGTTTATTGCTTCCCTGTTAGAATTTAAGCTAGAATAGTCCTCCAGCTATTGCCAGGGCCCAAAATTTTTGATAAAGTTTCAGTGATTTCAGAAAATGATACATCTTGGTAGGTATAGTCCTCCATGTCATGGGCAGGAGGAGGAGCAAGAGAACTGCTTGCAGTTGTCCCCGACTCCTTGAGCTGCTTCACGGCGTCTGCGCTCTCCTGCAGCTCCAGTGCGCACTCAAGTTCCACCTCCACTTCACCCATCGTGGGCCGTTCAGCTCCTGTAGGGCGCACACATCTCTCGGCGATGTTCATAAATATTTTCAAACAATCTGGAGCTACTTTTCCCACCAGAAATGGATCAATCATAGCAGGGAAAGTCTCACCCCTGTCCACGCATTCAGGTATCTCTCTTGAACAAGATTTGGCACACAACACTTCAAATAACACCATTCCAAATGAGAAGACATCAGATTTATCGGTAAGTTGGCCGTGCATTGCATGGTCCAGATCCATATAGCCGTATGTGCCGACTATCCTGTTGGTGTTTAATCTGATTAATGCATTTGACAAGGCAGGAGGACCCATCTTAGCAATCCCCACGCCCGAAAGCTTGGGCACCAAGTTTTGGTCTAACAGAATGTTGCGGCAATTCACGTCTCGGTGGACGACCGCATGCTTAACCCCTGCGTGGAGGTAGTGTATAGCGCGCGCCACACCGATACAGACTTTCAGCCTTTGCTCCCAAGTCAAGGGAAAGGCATCTTTATTTTTAACATGGGAAGTATCAAAAAGGTAATCAGAGAGAGTACCGTTGAGCATGTGCTTGTAAACAATGGAGCACTTTCCATTTTCTTGGCAGAATCAGACGAGAGAGATGAGATTGGGGTGGCGCATCTGGCATGGTATCTGTACCTCCGCCCTGAACTCATGCACTAGTCGTTCGGAAATGTACTTGATTGCAACCACGTCTGTCCTATCCTCTTCCCCATCGACCTTAATATGCCCTTTGTACATTGATCGCAAGCCTACACGAATATTTAATCTCTCTCTGTGACATTGATCAGTTGCTGCACGGATCTCGGCAAGTGAAAAGCGACGGCATAGTTCTTCTGGAAACCCCCATTCTTTTCGTTTCTTCTTCCCAAGGGAGAAGAAATGCGAGACAGACTGCAAAGTACTCCTCATCACTATGCATCAAAGACATGAACTCACAAAGTGATCCTCCTCATCCTCTTATATATATTAAGTAGATTTGAGAGAGAGGATCCAAAATTATTAACCAGATCCAGCTGCTCCCGACTGGTTTTTTCTTGGAAATTAATGGCAGTATCAAGACTCAAAAGTCCCCCAAAGATAAAGACTATCTATTTTAGAAAGTTGAGTCAACTGATGATTTTCCGCTGATAAGACCACTCATGAGATTTTTTTACGTGGAAAATACGTTTCAGTACGTCAAGTGTAATAATATAATTTGTTAAAAACTTAAAAATGAAAATTTTAATCAATTATATTATGACACTAACTGTATCTAGCTTTGTTACCGACCTGCTGAAAAAATTTATCCACATTCACTTTGCACGTTCAATACAACTTTTTTCTTCTAAGCAAAAGAAAAATGTCACTTAGTACTACAGTCTAAGAGTATTTTTCTTCACTTGTAAGTGAGAGGTCTTACTTTGTGACTTTGAATTATATTATTGCTAGCCCATTGTAAGACTTAATCCACTCTCCCATCCATGTAGATAGATCGTTCGTTAAAAATAACAAAAAAAACTTTAATCTATACAAACTTATACCATGTAAAAACAAGAATAAACTTGCTCAATGCTGAATTTTCTAATCTCTTTAAAAATATGAAATTCACAGACCAAACTCAGCCCACTTGACTAAAACAACATGATCTTTTTAAGCATTCAAGTTCGAATCTTCCTAAATTAAGATGCAATTAGAAAAAAAAAACAAAAGAATGGAAAAATAAATTGGGCTTAGGCCCACAACACATAGTAATTGGACAACAACTTACTGGTCTTCAAATTGCAAAACCAGCTTTTCATTCACATCAATTTCTGCCAAGCCGGGTCGAGGAAGAATGTAAAAGAAAAAGAGTTTATTTCTTCATTGTACCTTTTGTAATGTTCTTGTGGTAAGAAGTAATAGCTACTGTAAAAGAAAAGAGTTTATTTCTTCATTGGTTATTTCATTGTAACTTTTGTAATGTTCTTGTAGTGAGAAGTAATAGCTACTCTTATGCACTAACAAATCAGCACTAAATGAATCTCACAGCCACTCTCGCAAATATACATTTGAGAAATTTTCATTGATCTCAGTAAAAGATGTATCTTAGTAGGTATAGTCTTCCATGTCATGGGCAGGACTCCTGCCGCAGGAGGAGGATGAGGGGCAAGAGAAGTGGTTGTAGTTGTCCCCGACTCATTGAGCTGGTTGATGGCATCTGCGCTCCCCTGCCCTGCAGCTCCAGTGCGCACTCAAGTTCCACCTCCATTTCACCCATCATGGGCTGTCCAGCTCCTGTCGGCGTGCGCATCTATTAGCGATGTTCATAAATTTTCTCAAACAATGTGGAGCTACTTTTCCCACCAGAAATGGATCAATCATAGCAGCGAAAGTCTCACCCTTGTCCACGCATTCAGGTATCTCTGTTGAAGATTTGGCACACAACACTTCAAATAACACCGTTGCGAATGAGAAGAGATCAGATTTTTCAGTAAGTTGTCCGGACAATGCATACTCTAGATCAAGATTGTCACATCCCGATCCGGGACGGATCACTTTTCGGGCCTGCTCCATCACCGTAGCACGATATTGTCCGCTTTGGGCCCCAACTACGCCCTCACGGTTTTGTTTCTGAACTCACGAGCAACTTCCCAGTGGGTCACCCATCCTGGAAGTGCTCTAGCCCCCTTCTCGCTTAACTTCGCAGTTCCTACGGAACTCGAAGCCAGTTAGCTCCCAAAAGGCCTCGTGCTAGGTAGGGATGAGAATATACATTTAAGGATCACTCTCCTGGGCGATGTGGGATATTACAATCCATCCCCCTTAGGGGCCCGACGTCCTTGTCGGCACACACGCCGCTAGGGTTAGGCTCTGATACCAATTTGTCACATCCCGACCCGGGGCGGATCACTTCTCGGCCCCGCTCCACCACCGTAGCACGATCCTGTCTGCTTTGGGCCCCGACTACGCCCTCACGGTTTTATTTCTGGGAACTCACGAACAACTTTCCAGTGGGTCACCCATCCTGGGAGTGCTCTAGCCCCCTTCTCGCTTAACTTCGGAGTTCCTACGGAACCCGAAGCCAGTGAGCTCCCAAAAGGCCTCGTGCTAGATAGGGATGGGAATATACATTTAAGAATCACTCCTCTGGGCGATGTGGGATGTTACAAAGATAGCCTATTGTACCGGACACCCCCCAGTTCAATTTGATTAATACATTTGACAAGGTAGGAGGACCCAACTTGGCAATCCCCAAGTCAGAAAGCTTGAGCACCAAGTTTTGGTCTAATAGAATGTTGGAAATTTTATGTCTCAATGGATGACAGCATGCTTAACCCCGTGGAGGTAGTGTTTTAAACGCGCCACTCCAATAGAAATTTTCAGCCTTTGCTTCCAAGTCAAGGAAGGGAAAGGCATCTTTATTTTGAATATTGAAGGATCAAAGAGTAATCACAGAGGGTACCGTTGGGCATGTAGTCGTAGACAATGATACACTACATTTTCTGGGCAGAATCCGATGAGAGATGAGGTTGGGATGGTGCAGCTGTCACAGTAGCTCAGCTGTACCTCTGCCCTGAGCTCACGCATTCCCTGTTTTGAAACTCTGAAAACGCCCTTGATTGCAACGACGTCTTTCCTGTCATCATCCCCATAGACCTTAATATACCCTTTGTATATTGAGCCAATGCTACCCATACCAATACATAAGCTCTCGTCGAAACATTGAGTTGCTGCACTGATCTCAGCATGTGTAAAACGACGGCATAATTCTTCTGTAAACGCCCAATCTTTTTGTTTCTTCTTCCGAAGAGAGAAGAAATGTGGGACAGACTGCACAGTACGCCCCATCACACTTCGAAACATGGACACACAAAGTGATCCTCCTCGTCATATAATACATAGATATTTTAGAGAGAGAGAGAGAGAGAGAGAGAGAATCCAAAATCATTAACCAGCTGCTGCATGCTGGTTTCTTCTTCGAAGACCTGCTGCAAATGGCAGTGTCAAGACTCAAAGCCTTCCAGAATATCAAGACTTTAACTTAGAGAAACTCAAGTCAAGTCAACTCAACTGTTAACAATATGATTTTTCCGATCCATCCAAAAAATGCGAGCTGCGTTCACATCAAAGAGAAAGTCCCTGCTGCTTTATATAATTGAAGGGTTGTGTGGAAACCATACAAGAGGATAATATCCCACATTCACAGAAACATAGAACCGGTGGCGGTGTTTTAAGTCAATCACGGACTATCATGTGTTTTAATTTACTCACATCAATGATCGATGCATGATTCACTTGTGATACCACCGCGTCCATAGGGTCCCAGTGCTAGGAAGTTGCTAGATTGGACCATTCCCGTAGTCCAGCTTTTAATTATTTTTCCTTTTTATTAGAACTAATGGCTTGTTTGATCTTCAATTTTTCGTTTTCAGTTTTTGAAATACAAACAGAACAATGTCTCTCTCTCTCTCTCTCCAGTGTGAAATTACAAACAGAAGGTTTGATCTTCAATATTTTCTTCTTCTCTTCCTTGTCAAAATTCCGACAAGCAGTACCATCAGGTCCACCATAATAAACTGATGAAAGATGAGTTCCATTTGAATCAACAAATACATATATTTCGTCTCTGCTTCCAGGGAAGCAGTGGTGGATCTTTTTTATGATCACGCGACCAGTTGTTGGGAATAGGCTGGAACAGAGGTCAGCGTTGGACATCTAGTCGTAGAACGTGATGAGAGGAACAGTAGCACCATCGTTGATGTACGCTTAATTTATAGACTGAGCTCAAGGTACCATTACCGATATGACTTGTCGCTGAAGCATTTGGTGGCTACTATGATCTCAGCCAGTGAAAATCGGCGGCATAATTCCTGCTACTCATAGGCGTGTACATGGCAAGTTGGTAATGCTGACACGGAAAGACAATGCGAGAAAATTCAAACCCGAGTAATTTCTTTGAAACTGGGCAACCTTTGAGTTGAATTGGGATGCCAGTAATGCTATAGCGATGAATATTGAATTAGATGAGCTTGAAAATTTCATATTAAAGCTCAAAATCAACATACAATTACCCAACGACTGGTAGCTTGAAAGTATTAATCAAATTGATCAATGCTGATAGTGGATTGGTGACAATACAAGTGCTAGCTAATACAAAAAATACAAGACAAATTATACTTAACAGCATCACATTTCTCTAAATTATTGTTTACCAGCTAGAATATTCGAATTCGAAGCTATTGTCAACAGAAAGTACTGGAAGATCATAACTATTTGAATCAAGGTCAGCACACCCAGTGGAGCTAACTACTGAATGGCGTGGAGTCCGTGGACGCATATCCAAAGAGGAGAAAGCATCATTGATTTCAGGAATTGATAGAGAAGGGCTGTTTGACGGCATCTGCACTTTCCTGCAGCTGCAGTGCGCTCTCTAGTTCCACCTCCACTTCCCCCATTGTGTGCCGTTCAGCTCCACTAGGGCGAACACATCTCTGGATGATTTCCATAAATTTCTTCAAACAGTCCGGCGCCATTTGTCTCGTCAGAAATGGATCAATCATATCAAGATAAGTTTCACCCGTTTTCAGTGAATTAAAAATATCTACTGGCCGAGATTTTCCACACAAGGCTTCCAATAACACCAATCCAAATGAGAAGACATCAGATTTTTCCGTGAGTTGGCCAGAGAAAGCCTCTGGAGCAATACAACCGTATGTACCATTTACCATCACGGAGTCCCATCTAATTAATCCATTCGACAGAGTACGAGGGCCCGTCATGCACCTCCCAAAGTCGGAAAGCTTTGGCACGAACTGTTCATCCAATAGAATATTGGAACTACTTACAAATCAATGGACAATAGAATGCTTAACCCCGGTGTGGAGGTGTTGTAATGCACGCGCCACCCCGATGCAGATATTCAACCTTTGCTTCCACGACATCTGTAGTACTGGATCCCTATCGAGGGGATTATCCAGGTAATTAGAGAGGGCACCATTGGACATGTAGTTGTAAACGATGAGGCACTCTTCTTTTTCTTCGCAGAATCCGATGATAGAGATAATGTTTGGGTGGCGCAGCTGGCAAAGTAGCTGCACCTCCGTCCTGAAGTGCTCTTTAGAATCTCCCACAAAGCGTTTGATTGCAACCACTTTGTCGCTGTCGATAGTACCTTTGTACACTGAGCCGTAGCCATCTGAAGCAATACATAAGCTGTTACTGAAACCTTGAGTTGCTGCTCTCATCTCGCTGAGTGAAAAGCGACGGCAGAAGTCTTCCGCAAATGCCCGGTTTTGGCTTTCTACTGTGCGGTTGGATCTGATCTTGTTTTGATCACCCTCCTTACTCCGAGGAGAAAAGAAACGCGAGATAAACTGTGCAAGAAACCCCATCAGGCATCAAAAGTTGATGTCTACTAAGAAAACTAAAAGAGAACAAGTTCATACGTTTAGAGTGATAGATTTTCCAAAGACCGGGTCATTTGCATCTACTTGAAATATAAAATTTCAGAAAACGAAAGCCCTCTGCAGTTACAGTTGGCTCAAAAGTCAACTCATTCATACGTTTCCAATTCATCAAATAATCTCAAACGAGTAAAACATGTCAGCAAATCATGATCGAGAGATCCAAAACTAGGTTTCGTGGAAACTCACCCATGAGTTCTGTAACTCAATGTTCAACCCAACGACTTGTAGCGATAATGGGGAGAAAGTCAACACCCCACTTTCAATGAGAATATTGCTCAAAAAATAAAAGGATTTTCACGTATAATCGCATTCGAAAGAGAGACGAGATGTTTATATCTCTCAACAATGCAGTGATCATGTTCGGTTTTACTTTGATGGCTCTGCGTGGGCTTATATCTCTCAACAATGCAAACAAGAGATGTTTGGGAAGGCATTCTGATTAAACTAACCTCTCCGTCGAAAGAGGAGAGGGATCAGATTTTGAACTTGAGAGACGAAGAGCTTGCAAAGAAGCTTTATCAAGTTCAAATGGAGGAAATATTTGGTGGTTCTTGATGACATTTGGTCGATTGAGGCTTGGAAAATTCTATGTCCTGCCTGTCCATTGTCGGGAAAGGATTGTGGCCAAATATTGCTTATAACTCGTAATAAAGAATTAGCTTCCTTTGTAGACCGAAGCTGTCTTCATGAGCCGAGGAATTTAACTGAAGAAGAGGGTTTGGAGTTGCTTCAGAGAAAGGCATTTCCAAGAAATGATGATCCAGGTAGCTTTACCATTTTTGTATTCTTAATTATGCATTCAGGTTCTTGATATTCATGTATTTCAATAGCTGCTCTTCTTAATTTCGAAGAAAGTATCATCGTAAATGAAAAAAAAATGGGAAGATTGATCGGTACTTATAATAGTACCGATCATTTCACATTAAAGAGGACATCCCTACTTAGAATTAAGGGATAGTGTATTAAGTCAATCATGTACTATCATGCGTTTTAAATTTGTCACATCGATGCATGATTTACTTGTGATGCCACCACTATACGTAGAGTCCCAGTGCAAGGAAGTTGTCAAATTGCACTTAAAACATTTTTCGTGGCTGAGACTGGAATCCAAGAATAATTAGATTTGTGAGTTTAAGTACAAGAATACAAGCTAGCGGGAATTGTTGGAATCTAAAGGGGTAGAGAAAGATCTAGAAGACTTGGAAAGCGACCTTAAGAAAAAAACATTGAGTACTTAAAGCTAACGGAAGACTTGGCGTAAAACCGACCGCAATGATGTTTTAGGATTCATACAGCCGACCTCATTTAGTTGGTTAAGGCAATTTTTGACATTGTTCTCGCTCTTAACTTTCAACAAAGTCGGTAGTTTATTCTTCTAATATTGTTTTTTCTTTACCTTCAGCTTCCTCCAAGGGCCTCGAAGTGTACCAAATTCATGTGTATGACATAAGAAAACAACCTTAATTAAATTTGCACATATAGGAACGAAACGAAAAATCTACTGTGTTCCTTGGATACATATAACAGATAAAAAACTAGATTTTAATCCTTAAATAAGATGAAGTTTAGAAAAATATCTTATACAAAATTAAAAATTGGTTTTAGTCCCTACATTCTTATTAATGCCAATACATGTATTTAATGTCTTTTTTATATATGATTTTATGGTGTTCGTAAATAAAATTTTAATTCTCATTATTGTAAGTATCTTATATAAGAAAATATTTTTGTAGAGATTTTTCGATACACTTATATTTTTACATATGTCTTATGCGTCACTAATACATTGTAATATATTTAGGTACGAACATTTCAATGCACTAGTTTAGTATAATATGTTAGGTACGAACATTTCGGTACACTAGTTTAGTATAATATATTTAGGTACGGACATTTCGGTACACTAGTTTAGTATCATATATTTTGGTACGGATATGCTTATATTTTTGCATATTTTCTTATGTGCCACTAAATCACTACAATGTATTTATGTACTACAATATATTTAGGTACGAACATTTCAGTATACTAATTTAGTAAAATATATTATGATACAGACGTTTAGGTATACTAATTAGAAGAAGTTAAATAAAATTAATGAATTAAAATGTGTGTAATAATAAATTTAAAATTTAATGTAATGACATTAAATAAGATATCTATTAAATATTAAAACAATATAAATTTGAATTAAGTACACATTAAAGAACTAAAATCAATATCCAATATAACACCAGATTTTTATTAAATTTTAATCTTGGGTAAATTACACTTTACCACCTCAGGTTTGAGATCGATTTCAATTCCTTACAACATCTTTAAAACATTTCAATTTCATACATCAAGTACTATTTTATTTCAATATAATACATCTGTTACATTTTCCATTTATTGATCTATTAAGAGCTGACGTGGCTGCCACATTTGTGTCACGCGGCAAAAAAATATTCTTTTTTTGTCAAAAACGCTTTTCAAAAAAAAGTTTACCAAACATTCAACAACTTTATTTTACAGCTGTTTATTCTCACAGCACAACAAAAATAATTTTAATAAAAGCACGTCAGTACCAAACTAGCCTTAGTGGGTTACGGCAATTTCTTTCAACAAAGGGCAGTTTATCTTCCGACATTGTTTTTTTCTTTACCTTCAGCTTCCTCAAGGACCTCGAAGTGTACCAAGTTCATGTGTATAACATAAGAAAACAACCTTAATTCGATTCCATATATAGGACGAACCGAAAAATTTAGTGTTCCTTTGGATAGATATAACCAGAGTTTATTTCTTCTAGATCGAGTTATGTAATTGCATATCACAAAATGTCATCCGAGTTTATTGCTTCCCGGTTAGAATTGAAGCTAGAAGTACCTTCATCATAAATGGACAGAGCAGGACCACTTGAATCGATATCAGCACTCATATGAATCCCGCTACCGCCACGGCCGAAATTTTTTGAGAAAGTTTCAGTGATTTCAGAAAATGATACATCTTGGTAGGTATAGTCGTCCATGTCATGGGCAGGAGGAGGAGCAGGAGAACTGCTTGCAGTTGTCCCCGACTCCTTGAGCTGCTTCACGGCATCTGCGCTCTCCTGCAGCTCGAGTGCGCACTCAAGTTCCACCTCCACTTCACCCATCGTGGGCCGTTCAGCTCCTGTAGGGCGCACACATCTCTCGGCGATGTTCATAAATATTTTCAAACAATCTGGAGCTACTTTTCCCACCAGAAATGGATCAATCATAGCAGGGAAAGTCTCACCCCTGTCCACGCATTCAGGTATCTCTCTTGAACAAGATTTGGCACACAACACTTCAAATAACACCATTCCAAATGAGAAGACATCAGATTTATCGGTAAGTTGGCCGTGCATTGCATGGTCCAGATCCATATAGCCGTATGTGCCGACTATCCTGTTGGTGTTTAATCTGATTAATGCATTTGACAAGGCAGGAGGACCCATCTTGGCAATCCCCAAGCCCGAAAGCTTGGGCACCAAGTTTTGGTCTAACAGAATGTTGCGGCAATTCACGTCTCGGTGGACGACCGCATGCTTAACCCCTGCGTGGAGGTAGTGTATAGCGCGCGCCACACCGATACAGATTTTCAGCCTTTTCTCCCAAGTCAAGGGAAAGGCATCTTTATTTTTAACATGGGAAGTATCAAAAAGGTAATCAGAGAGGGTACCGTTGGGCATGTGCTTGTAAACAATGGAGCACTTTCCATTTTCTTGGCAGAATCCGACGAGAGAGATGAGATTGGGGTGGCGCATCTGGCATAGTATCTGTACCTCCGCCCTGAACTCATGCACTAGTCGTTCGGAAATGTACTTGATTGCAACCACGTCTGTCCTATCCTCTTCCCCATCGACCTTAATATGCCCTTTGTACATTGATCGCAAGCCTACACGAATATTTAATCTCTCTCTGTGACATTGATCAGTTGCTGCACGGATCTCGGCAAGTGAAAAGCGACGGCATAGTTCTTCTGGAAACCCCCATTCTTTTCGTTTCTTCTTCCCAAGGGAGAAGAAATGCGAGACAGACTGCAAAGTACTCCTCATCACTATGCATCAAAGACATGAACTCACAAAGTGATCCTCCTCATCCTCTTATATATATTAAGTAGATTTGAGAGAGAGGATCCAAAATTATTAACCAGATCCAGCTGCTCCCGACTGGTTTTTTCTTGGAAATTAATGGCAGTGTCAAGACTCAAAAGTCCCCCAAAGATAAAGACTATCTATTTTAGAAAGTTGAGTCAACTGATGATTTTCCGCTGATAAGACCACTCACGAGATTTTTTTTACGTGGAAAATACGTTTCAGTACGTCAAGTGTAATAATATAATTTGTTAAAAACTTAAAAATGAAAATTTCAACCAATTATATTATGACACTAATTGTATCTAGCTTTGTTACCGACCTGCTGAAAAAATTTATCCACATTCACTTTGCACGTTCAATACAACTTTTTTCTTCTAAGCAAAAGAAAAATGTCACTTAGTACTACAGTCTAAGAGTATTTTTCTTCACTTGTAAGTGAGAGGTCTTACTTTGTGACTTTGAATTATATTATTGCTAGCCCATTGTAAGACTTAATCCACTCTCCCATCCATGTAGATAGATCGTTAGTTAAAAATAACAAAAAAAACTTTAATCTATACAAACTTATACCATGTAAAAACAAGAATAAACTTGCTCAATGCTGAATTTTCTATCTCTTTAAAAATATGAAATTCACAGACCAAACTCAGCCCACTTGACTAAAACAATGTGATCTTTTTAAGCATTCAAGTTCGAATGTTCCTAAATTAAGATGCAATTAAAAACAAAAAAAACAAAAGAATGGAACAATGAATTGGGCTTAGGCCCACAACACATAGTAATTGGATAACAACTTATTGGTCTTCAAATTGCAAAACCAGCTTTTCATTCACATCAATTTCTGCCAAGCCGGGTCGGCCCGGTTTTGCCCTGTGATAATTTTCGAACCATCATCACGAACACCACCTCGTCCGTCTCTCTGCGATTTTATCAATTAAATTACCATTTTCTCCTCCACTTTCTCCTTCCTCCTTTCCCAGATCCCACACGAGAGAGAGAGAGAGCGCATGTGATATGATCACCTGCAACAACACCAAATCCCAGATCCACCACCACCACGCGCATTCCCCTCCTCCGTCGTAGGGTTTATCCCACAGGCCCCGAGTCGACTCACCCGACTCGCTCATGAACCAGAACCACAATCACAAGAGCAGCAGCAATGCCTCCATCAAAGAGATGGTAATCATGGACGCCCGACCCGGAAAGCTGAACAGCCGATCCAATTCCATATCCGACCCCAACACCAGCCAGAGCCTCGCCTCCATCCTCAACAACCCCAATGCCTCCGACGCCTCCTCCTGGGTCGGCTGGTGGTCCTCGTCCGCCTCAGTCGCCCCGCCCGAATTCGCACCTCTCGTGCCGAAATCTTCGTCCGACGCTGTGGCCCGATCCGACTTCCAGCCCTACCTCGCTTCCGTCTCCGATCACTACAACCGCTTCGAGGACATCATCAACCACGTGAAGAAGGAGAAATCCGACGTCGATTCCATCGGCGGCCAAGGCGAAGCCCTCGTCGCGTGCCTCCGGGAGGTTCCGGCGCTCTATTTCAAGGAGGACTTCGCCCTGGAGGATGGCGCCACGTTCCGGTCGGCGTGCCCGTTCACGAACGTCTCCGAGAACCTGGGGCTGCAGGAGAAGCTGTCGCATTACTTGGACGTGGTGGAGCTTCACTTGGTGAAGGAGATCTCGCTGCGTTCCAACTCCTTCTTTGAGGCGCAGGGGCAGCTGGAGGACTTGAATGTCAAGATCGTCGAGGGGTGCAGTCGGATTCGAGAGCTCAAGGAGACGATTCTGCTCTTGGATGTCGATTTGGTCGAATGCGCAACGCAGATTCATGATTTGAATGAAACCAGGAGCAATTTGTTGGCTCTGCAGCAGAAATTGAGGCTCATTTTATATGTTAATCAAGCTCTTTCGGCACTTAAACTGGTATTGCATTGCGCTTCGATATCTTTCTTTCGGTTTTAATCATTTCGGTTTTGGAGTGTACTGAATTGTGCATGTTTTGATAATTAGTAGCTATTTGGTCTAGAATTCACTTCATCAATAGTCGCCAATTTGCGATGTTGGATTTTATCTTTGTTTTCGTAGTAGATTCACTTCATTTGAAAATCGGTTCTTAGTATAAAACTTGATGACCATTTACATTTCTTGCAAATACTAGTAAGGGCCAATTTAAAGCACTGATATGCACTCGGTGGCGTTTTTAGTAGTTTGATTCGGATTCAATGATAGGTTTTGAATTTGTTGCCCAACTAGTTTAAATTATAATCCACACAAGTCTTTTGTTGCAATTTTATCCCCAACCTGTTCAGATGATTAGTGGCTTGTTTATCGTCCCTTTCTATAAGAAATGCTCATGATTTTCATTTGAGGAGTTGCGTAAAAGTGTATACTCGTCATTTTTATAAGTAGCAAGTTTCTTGATATAAGTTGATTTACATTTTCTGTCATACAGCTTGTTGCCTCTGCAGATTGTGCTGGAGCCTTGGACGTCACAGACGATTTACAGCATTTGCTGGTATTTTATTTATTTATGTTATGTTTGATCTGTCCCCACAAACTAGTACTAAAACAAGGAATAGTTTACTGGACTACACTTTCTTTGTACCTTATTGATGTCAATGCGTTTAATAGGATGGAGACGAGCTTACTGGTCTACATTGCTTCCATCACCTTAGGGATCGCATAGCGGCTTCAATTGAATCCATAAACAGGTATGTTTTCCTGTTGCAGTGACACTATTTTTAGTGAAATAAGTGACACCATTTGAGTTGCTTTTGATGTTTTTAATTCTGATTCCATAATTATTTTTGTCCTTCTCATTTTAAATATATGCGGTTCAATATTTTGGGACTGGGGTTGGCAGCTTTTAATTTTTTTCTTCCGAGAGTCTGAAATAGAGATGCTTTTCTTCGTCCAGTTTGGCTTCTATTGACCAAAATATTGGAATAAACGTTTTTCAGTCTTTCAAATGGAATAATATGATATGAGGCATGTTTATAGTAACTTATTAAATTTATTCTTGTAGCATTCTTTCTGCAGAGTTTATGCGTGCTTCAATACACGATGCTGGAGATACAGATGTTATAATTATATCCAGAGCGAAAGCAAGGGCGTCTAGTCTGATGAATGGAGAAGATGGTGAAGTAAGCTCAAGTCTTTTTCTTAAATGCCACAATATTTCTTTACTTCATTACAAGTCTATTCTCTCCTGCGAGGTGCTGCTCTCCACTGATCGGAAAAGCAGATAATTAAGTTTTGTAGCCTTTGCATTACTTTTTCTTCTGAATTCGCTTAAATTCTCACAGATAAATATAATATTGTAAGGAGTAAAGATTTCTTTGCAGATTTTATTTGGAACCATATCTTTTTATATAGTATGCTTTGAAATTTGTTTTTACGACAACAGTATCTGAAGATGGCTCAACAACCAGTGCCCTGCCATAAGCCATGTTGCAAGTTTTGTTGAACCCTGCAAGAAAGTGTTTAATTTAATTTTGACCATTTACGTAAGCTATAAAGGCTTTGTAGGATGTTTTGTTGAATTAACTTTATATACACCGAGTGCCTTGTCCAAATTTCATGGTTTCTTGTTTGCATTTCTTATATGCTATGACTGCTTTTTTAAGTTGATATCCTTTATCGTGATTTTCAGGCATCTGTGCATGATTCGATATGTGAACTGATCACCATTATTTTTGTATCAGCAGATTAAGTTGGATGATGAAGAAACCTCCAATTTTCAAGACCGTCTTCTTCCTGTCATTATTGGGTTGCTTAGAACAGTGAGTAATTATCGGTTTGTCAAACCTAATATTTTTCAACATATTTTTATTTTTTCCTTTGGGATGAAAGTGTAGTTCTTTCCATGATCAGTGAGTACCTTTAGTGATCTTTTAAGTAAAGATGGTATTCTTTTACTTTCAGGCCAAGCTCCCTTCTGTGTTGAGGTTATATCGTGACCAACTTACAGCTGACATGAAGTCTGCTATCAAAAATGCCGTTGCAGAGCTGCTTCCCATTCTTGTTTCGCGACCACTGGAGTCAGATTTTACACCGGGGGAGCGAATAGTTGATGCAGATGGTGAGAAAGTTGTAATCTTGTCTATCATCTATGCCTATGACTGAGAATTACACCTAATATAGGAGAAAAAGTAGATGTTATAATTCTCAATTTTTATGTTTACATTCCATCTTGTTCTTTTCTTTTTGTACCATTTTTTACAGATGAATTTGTCTTTGATCTTTTAAACATGTTTTTTAGGTTTTGGCGCATCACTTGCGAGCAAGTTGAGGAGCCTGTCATCTGAAAGCTTTGTTCAACTTTTAAGTGCTATTTTTCTGATTGTAAGGGTATGTGTTCTAGACTATTCTTGTATTGTTTTCTAGGCATTGTATGGTTGACAAAAAAATGCTTTATTATTAGTTTGTTGAATTCCCAGTATACTCACTGTTCGTTTTATTGTAATTTAGTGTGCATCAAGAAGTTAAATTTGATATTTCTAATGATTATCAATGATTGGGGGATGGATACAACATACAAGTTCTTCTCCTCGATGAACAGCTTAGGCTTAGCTTGAAGATAGATTTGGCTTGGGGTTGTCTATGATGAAAAATGTCAATTTCCCACTCATTACTGAGATTAAATATTTAAGCATCCAGTTCAATTTATCACCAACTTTTATTTATTTCTACTACAATTTTTGTTCCCTGTTGCAACTACATAAACTAATTATACGTTTTACTACGCTGTAAACAGAACTTTTTAAGGCACTATGATTGTCCTTTTGTCCTTTATATATTTTGTTTCTTGCAAGTTGCAAACCATTGACTAATTCACTAATTTGAAGCACATAATATCACTTCTTGTAATTTTTCAACCACTTGAAAGCCAGTTGAACCAATTACAGATATTTTCTTTAACCCTAATGCGAGTAAAGAAACGATAGACAGGTTTTCTCCCTGTCTACATTTTGGTCACTCCTACTCTTTCATTAATATTTCAGTCTATCAGTAGAATTCATTTGGTAGCATTAGGGTAAACAACCGGTTTTAAGTGAAATGGTTCTTATAAAAGAACGGGTACTGTCACATCAACTCATCATACATACATTATCTGTTTTTAGATTGTTCAATAAGTTATTATCAGATGGCATATGTGCTGTATTTCATTCATTTTTTGTTGTGCTAGCTTCATCTAATTTCTTGTCTATTTTCTTTAAGCGTCAACCACTATTTGAGTGTGATGTCATATGATTTATTTTAGTGAATGCAGGCACATCTAGTGCGGGCTGCTGAAGTGAAGAAGGCCATTGAATGGATTATGTGCAACCTCGATGGTCACTATGCAGCCGATTCTGTTGCTGCAGCAATTGCAGTTGGTGCCGCAGCTGCAGAAACAGCTCAAGAGAGTGATGGTCAAGGTGGCTTGCTTATGCCATATTCACCTCAGAGGGTTGGTACAAAGGCCCTTTCAATTCAAGGGAAGGCAAATGATGCAGCAAGTCCTTCAAACATCTCTAAGAATTTTAGGTGAGGTCTTGTCTCTTGATTATGTTACTTTGATGTCTAAAATTTCACCTTTGCTGAAAACCTTTTGTATCATTTAATTTTAAGATTTTGTTTTGTGCTTGTCTTGTCAGTAAAATAAATTTTGCCCTAATGAATGTCAGAAATTCTTTTGTTAATTTTAGGGTTTACTTTTGATATGTCCCCATATTAGAGTGTTTCCAAATGTATGCATGTTCTGAAGAAATGTGATTCTAAACAGAGCTGATGTATTACGAGAAAACACAGAAGCTGTTGTTGCAGCATGTGATGCTGCTCATGGAAGATGGGCAAAACTACTCGGGGTTCGTGCTCTTCTTCATCCTAAGTTGAGATTGCAGGAGTTTTTGAGCATATATAACATCACACAAAACTTTATAACAGCTACGGAGAAGGTATTCATATTTTATACTTTTTATCTGTCCCCTTTGTTTTCTTGTCCTTTCTTCTTTCCTTTAGTTTTAAGATCAACAATATTATGTCTCTGGTGCCATTTTGTGGCACTGCCAACCTAAACAGATAGGGGGAAGGCCAGGATTTAGCATCAGGGGAACACTACAGTCACAGGCCAAAGCCTTCATGGATTTTCAGCATGAATCTCGAGTTAGTTTCTGATCGTGTATACTTATACTTCACTTTTTATTTTACCTAGTATGTTGCTATGAGCTAATTGTTTTGATGGTTGTTGTAGATGGCAAAAATTAAAGCTGTTCTTGACCAAGAAACGTGGGTGGAAGTGGATGTTCCTGATGAATTTCAGGTCATTGTCACTTCACTATTTAGTTCTGAATCATTGGTAACAGAGAACCTGGATACTGTCCAAGATAATACGGAAACAAGCTACAATGAGGTGGCCACACCCAGTAATAGTTCACATGCAGCAGATACAGGACCATCAATTGCTGAACAGCAATCTAAAGGGGCGGATTCTAGCGAAACATCTGCAGGTATTACTGCAAAGGAGCCACCAAATTCTGATGGAACTGAGAAAAATAAGGCTGATGTTGCAAACTCTGTTGCTCAAAATAACCACAGCAACGTGAAGGAGCGAGGAAAATCAACCTCTCAAACCCTTTTCTACAAAGGTGTTGGTTTTCACATGGTAAACTGGTCAGTTGCCTTAGTTTTCTATCTTTCTGTTTCCCCCATTTATTCCTTATTTTTTATACCAATCCTGATTTGCAATTTGGAGTTTTGATTTGTACTCTTCTTTTCCCCATTGAGGAACTTTATTAAATTTTTTCAATAAGTAAAAGAATTTTTCAGTATAAGCCACCCTTTAGTTACGTTTTCTCCTTGTTCTTGGTTTTTCTTCCAGTGGCTTGATATTGATGAAGATGTTGTCAGAGTACATTGATATGAACAACTTTTTTCCAGCACTGTCCTCTGAAGTTGTTCATCGTATTGTAGAAATTTTAAAATTTTTCAATACAAGAACGTGTCAGCTTGTTCTTGGTGCCGGAGCCATGCAGGTACAATTTCTCTTCATAATAGATGATATTGTTGCAGACTATTTAGTAACTTTCACTTAGAAACTCCAAAAGGGTTATGCAACTGAGCTAATCAAATATCTACTGTTCTTCAATGTACATGTATCAAAAACTTGTTTCACAGGTTTTATATGTAATTTTCTTTCTTGAGCTCCTAAATGCTTTAAGTGATTGTTTGAAACCCCTTTCGATGTTTTTGGATACTATATATCCTGTTATATCTACTGACTATGCTTCTCGGGGTCATTCTGGCGGCTTTATGATAGATCACATGTGCTAATGCAGGTATCCGGTTTAAAGTCTATCACTTCTAAACACTTGGCCTTGGCAAGTCAAGTCATCAGTTTTACATATGCTATTATTCCTGGTAGGTGACTACAAAATTTTAAAAAATTGTTGGTTTTGCTGTGAATGTATATATGTATTTATTTGTAGAGTTATACTTTGAGCAATGGAGTAATGACTTTATTCATTCCGTTTCTGCAAGAAATCAGGCAAATTCTTTTTCTAAAAGTGCCAGAGACAAGAAAAGCATTGTTGTTATCTGAAATTGATCGAGTAGCTCAGGTTTGTCTTTTCACACTGGGCAACAGATTTAACATTTTCAGGGATTTGTATTCTACTTTTATTTTAGTTATATATTTTTTTCCCATCATTTTGTTGGTGTTTTACAGGATTGTGGTACCAATACTGTGCACTTTCTAGATAATTATTTTTTGGTACCTTTTTCATGAATTATCGAACGTGTTGCATGTGCATGCTTTTGTGTTTCATGACTCTGACCATGATTATGTAATTTTACATGTTTGTCAAGTTTGTTATCCTTTCAGAATGCATCTGTATCTCGAAGTCTCTAAAATCAGATTCTTTGAGCTCATATTTACATTAGCCAAGTATTGTGCTCATATTCCAGAAACCATTGTGATGTTTATTCATTCAATTTAAACAGGATTATAAGGTTCATAGAGATGAAATACACACCAAACTAGTTCAGATCATGAGAGAAAGGTTATTGGTTCATCTACGCGGGTTGCCTCAAATTGTAGAGAGCTGGAATAGACCTGAAGAGGCTGACCCACAGCCCAGCCAATTTGCTCGATCCCTTACCAAGGTACCTTTTTTGCTTTATATAAGTACTTAGTTATTGTATTAGTTTCTTTATCTTAATTGATCTGATGGGGCCTTGCCCAACTGATTTTCAGGAAGTTGGATACTTGCAACGTGTTCTAACTCGAACTTTACATGAGGTTGATGTTCAAGCGATTTTCAGGTAAGGTTCATATAACTCGAAATTTTCTTGGGAACTTGGTCAAAGACTCAAAGGATCATCCAATTCCATTTGTTAGCTTGACGTTCTTGCTTCTTCCGTCCACATTTTTAATCAGTGGGATTTGGTTGATGAAAGGGGCAGTTAATGATTACTGTGGTTTGTAATTTTCAGGCAAGTGATTTTGGTCTTCCATTCACAAATATCAGAGGCATTTTCACGGTTAGAGATCAGCACACCACAAGCCAAGGACAGGTACTACCTTTTCAGTTTCCCCCCTTGTGCGCATACAATTGTTAGGACTCCTTAATAAACACAACTTCTCACTTTGTCCACCAGGCTGCGCCGGGATGTCACACACATTCTTGGATGCATTCGATCTTTGCCGTCTGATAAAATGAGCGAATCTAGTATTCCAAACTGGGGTCAGCTAGATGAATTCTTGGTGCAGAGATTTGGCGCGGGAGCTGGTTAATGTTGTTGTAAAGTAGTGAATCGGTTGCTTCTTTGGAGATGGCTAATCAATTTTTTTGGATGTCAGAACCAATTTCGGTGGTCTATGCATTTCCCTTGTACAATTTCATTGAGGTAACTTTCGGTCCATATTCTCTGTTTATCGTGTCATGTTCATGCTGCATAAATTACTTTGGTCCAAACTTCATCTCTCTCTCTCTCTACACACACCCGCACCGTCTACTTTTTCTGTTAGCTTACCGGATGTCTTTAATATTCAGGTTTTGCATTTTTTCTGAGATGTATAAAGTCAGTGTATCAGATCCAAATATTGCGAGAAGAAGGTTGTCGAAACCAGAATGTTTGTTCTGTAGCGGTCACACTCGAATTACCATTTGTATTTACTAGGACTTAAATCAATGTTTATTGTAATTTTTGAGTTAAAGGATGACGACGATTGATTATTATTTTTTGCTTAGTGAAGGGACAACGAGCAGTATCGGCTTTTGAATTCTTAACTTCTGTTGCCGGAATTGCATCTGATTGTATCAATACTTGAGTTATTTGCATGAATGCCGTTCTTAAATGGTAAAAGGATAAGAGCTTGTTTTTCCTACACCATTTTGTTTTTCCTGCACCATTAGTATCTACCAGCTAAAGCTTGTTATTCTCTGTGTTGGGTGTCGATGCAAATTTCCGCTGTCTTCGGTCTTGACGAAAATGCACCTGCAAAACAATCAACACCTTTGATCAAAGACCTAAGCTTCACATGCCGATGAGGTGGGGGGTTGGGTCAACGGATCTCCGATGTCTAAGTTAGTTTTCCTGAGAGAATAAAGTGTTGGCTTTTTTAAGGTTGCAAAAAGCTCTCAAAATTTGGTAGAATAATGAGTATTTATAGGGCTAAGGCTGGTTTAATGGAGAGATATTCACTAAATGTTCCCAAGATATTTAATAGGAAATAATATCTTGAAATAATGGGGTAATTATTTCTAATTTATTTAAATTAGGATTACTTACTTGATTGGAGTCAATCTTCAATTAGGAATGTATTAAAGATAGGATTTGGGTAATTAATCCTTATTTTTAATTCCTTGCCAAAGGCAGGTGAGCTGTGGGCAGTTGTGTTCAGCGGCTAAGACATCCAGGGGTGTGAGTTGCGCGTGGGAGCATCTGAGAAGCCTACCTATTTATTGAGGGCAATCTTGCATTTCTTGAATAAAAGTCCACGTGTCGCCTCCAGAATTTTTAGGATTATTTTAGGCTCCACAAATGCCCCCACACCTACTGTGCTGCACGCAAGAAAATGACAGTAGGTGTAGGAATCCCAAGCTGCTTAGGCTTGTAGAATTCTGTCCCAATTTGAACTTGATCTTCTTTCTTGATTTGGAGACAGACTTCTTCTAGAAAAAGGAAACTAGTTACTCCTAATACTTATTTAATTCTGCCTTAAGCAGGGGGTTAAATAAATTTGGAGAGCAATTTTTATTCCAACAAGGAAGAGAAGTCAGAGGATATTTTTTTTCCCCTTCCCCTAGCGTTCTTCTTTACTTGTCTTTGCAAAGAGTCGTCTATCGTTGTTGTTGTTCTTTTCCGTGCCGCACCAAGGTAAAAAAAATTTGCATTTTCTTCTTCTTGAATTTTTGGGAGCCTTGGGGCTTGAAAAATTGGCTGGGTAGGGGCCAAGGTGGTGAGTGGCCCGCAGCAAGGAGGCCACAATGCAATAGGTGGTGCGGCATGGTCGGCAAGTGCACGGGGGCGTTGGCCTGGGCGAGCAGTGAGGCTCTAGCCTTTCTGAATGTGCTTGGCGGGGGCCAAGTTAGGGAAAACAGGCTCGGGCCTGCAGTAGCAGGCGAGAGGGAGCGAAGGAGACTGGCCAAGAGGCCTTAGGGCCTGCTTAGAGTGCGCTGGGCATAGAGGAAAGAAGATGGGTTGAGGCGTGGGCCTCCCTTTCACCGGGCCGTGCGGCTTGGGCCGCGTCCATGCTGCTCCTTGCGCATATATATTTGCATATATCTTGTTTTTTTTTTTTTTTTTTTTGGCAAGCTGTCTTCTAAATATTTTTCCTTGTACTCTTTGCAGAGACTTTGAGATGTCTTCTTCTGATCGCAAAAGTGACGAATATCCTCCACCTTTGTACCGTCAAGGTGGTTCTTCTGGCAAGGTGGGCTACTTCAAGGCTGCGCATGTCAAGATTAACTCCGACGAGCTGTTTCGGGATTTTCTTGAGGCGAACAAGCATGCGATTCCATCAGGGGTTCGCGTTAAGTGGGTGAAAGATGATAGCGGTCGGGAACCATGCGGCAAGGGTGCCTCTGCTAGGAGGAGGGTTATCAAATTCCATTTGTATTACTTTGTGTTGGGATTCACCTTTCCCATGCCCCATCTTTTCCAGGAGGTGATATGCTCCATGAAAAGCGCACCTGCTCAGTGTTCCCCAAATGCAGTTCGTGTGATGGTGGGGTTCTCAAACTTGAGCAGGTTCTTTGATCTTGGCTTGACTACAAATGAGTTTTGGTACTTCTTTGAGATAGGCCACAAGGAAGGTGTGGGGTAGCTAAGATCTCGCTATAGGTTGTTTGATGCTTCTAGCAAAGGTGACCATGAGTGGGCGAGAGATACCTTAAAGGTAAGTGGACAGTGGGAGTTTGACTCTTCTCCTGAGCTGCGTGTCCCGACTACCTTTATCAGTGGTAAGTGAACTGCTTCATTTTTGTCCTGCTTGAATTTTTGTTGAGCTGTTCCATAACTTCAATTTATTGATCGTCATTCCTACTTTATGTAGATTTGGAGTTTGGCTCAACTCCAAGGACTTCGGCAGATATGAAGAAAGTTCACGTTGCCTTGGGCATTCCTGCTGAGTACCGTGAGTGGTGCTGGCTGCTTAGACCTCTTTGACGTGAGAAATGTGGCCTACCTTCGAAGGAAGAGATAAAGCAAATAAAGGATGAGACACTGGCTTGCTTGATCGCTGTTGTAGAGCCTACTGCCAATGAGGGTGGAAAGAATAGATCTTCCTCACCTGCTTGTGAGCCTTCGACTGAGAAGAAGCCAAAGACTTCTTCTACTGCTCGTGGGAGCTCGTCTGCTGTCGAAAAGCTTGTCATTGATCTAACTTCCCCAAGAAGGCGGAGAAGACCGTTGAGCCTGAGCCTGTGAAACCTGTAGCTCTGAAGGTGATCGCATCCATTGCTGAGAGACTTGCCCAGCATAAGGGTTCGGTGATGCCTCCGATGTTTGGGTTTGTATCGAAGCGTCTGTTGAGAGCAAAGTCTGGTTTTGCTTCTGTGAGGCTTGCTGCTATGAAGAGCGGGAAAATGGATTCTGCTGCTAAGGTGGCACCTGGGCCTGCTTTTCCTTTTGCATTGACTGACTCGTCTACTAAGAAAGGGAAATCTGCTGGCATGGGCAGTTGTGAGAGATCCACCGAGTTTGAGGCTGGTGAGTTTCCTGATGTTTGTGAGCTGCTAAAGGCTAACCTGCTTAAGGACATAGATGCATGTGCCAAGTTTGTTGACAATGATGGGAAAGTTGTCATCCGCTCAGACTCATTTGCAAAGTGTCCTGCCTACTCGAGGAGGTCCTCCCTGATTGCTACAATGCATAAGACTATGATCTTGGCAGCTAAGTCTCTGCGTGCTGATCAGGATGCTGTCAAGTGTGCTAAGGAGGCCGAAGTGGCATTGGTGGCTCGATTTCACTCGGCTGCTGAAAAGATCGAGAAGCTCGAATTTGAACTTGCCGCTTTGAAGACGTCTAATGTCTCTGCCCCTACTTCTTTGCAGTTGGAGATCGCTATTGAGAAGGCTGCCTATTTGAATGCTAGGCTTAGTGCGACTCAGGCGATGTTAGAAGCTGCAGAGAAGGAAATCAGTTGTGTTTCTCCGGTGGTCGATGACCTTGAACATGTCAATTCAGAGCTACGATCTGCCTGTTTTGCCAAGGACGAGGATCTTATCTTTATGTATGTTGAAGTGTCTCGTCTGCTAACGAGAACCTAAAAAAGGAACTGGATGAGCTATAGGGTGCTCGTACTGGGCTTGTTGAGGAAAATGTGCAGCTGAAGAATGAGAAAGCTGGTCACAAAGTGGCGTTTGCTTCTTGTCAGGCCGATTTCTACAAGCTTGGCTATGTAGACCATCTTTAGGGTAGGCCGTCGGATTATGAGTTATCCGAGAAGGACTTCGACACTTTTTCCATTTCTCTAGTTGATCTGCTTGATTTCTCGTTCGAGGCTGCCTCTAGTGGAGCAGCTGAGGGTTAGGCAGCCCAGGCAGAGGTGGCTGAGGATAAGCTAATGGAAACTTTGGCTATTGGGAATGGCACGGCTGCTGAAGGCGTGGCCGTCGAGGAACCAGTAGTTGCGCAAGCTGCTAAGGAGTAGTCTTTTTGCTTAGACTTAGGAGTTTTTTCTTTTTCCTTTTTGTTCTGCCTTGCTTGAACTTTGTTGGCATTCGAGCTGGTTTATCAATTTGCTAGAAATTTAATAAACAGTTTTCCTTGTTTTTGCTTCATCTTTCCATTTTGCCATGTCTTTTGCGAAACTTTACCGTATGACGGGTGGCTGGGTGAGCTGCTTCAACGAAGCAATTGATCCCACGTCGTCACTTAGGTTTTAGTTTCGGCTTCGGGGCTTCGAGAGCCTTGCCTACTTGAGGTGTCTTACAAAATTTTACCGTAGGACGGGCAGTTGAGTTAGTTACTTCGATGGAGCAGTTAACTCACGCGGTCACTTTATGCTTCAGTTTTGGCTGTGGGGCTTCTAGATCTTTACCTGCAAAAAGGAAGAAATGCGAGATTTCCATCTTATACAGCCGGCGACCGAACTCGTTGTCTTCATAAGAGGCAGGCGAGTTTGCGTAGCTACTATAGCTGTGATTCTCTGCTTTGGGTAGCTTCGTGAGCTTTAGCCCTCCCAGGGCATGTTGCGAGATTTTTGACTTTTAGAGCCGTTGACCGGATTCGTGCTTCTCGTAGGAAATAGAGGAGGTCCGCGTAGCTGCTATAGTCGTGACACTCGACTTTGTGGCTTCTTGAGCTTTGGCCCTCCCGGGGCATGTTGCAAGATTTTGACTTATAGAGCCGTTGGCCTGACCCGTGTTTCTCGTAGGAAGCAGATGAGGTTCCCGTAGCTGCTATAGTCGTGACACTTGACTTTGTGCCAACAAAATTTAAACCATAGACCGTCGGCCAGAAGTGTTGCTTGTAAGTAAGCAGGCGAGTCCGCGTAGTCATAGCAGGTGTAAGTTTCAGCTTACGGGTTACCTTGGGTTTTTAGCCGTCGGGTTATCGACCATGTGTCTTACTTACAGAAGCAGACGACCCGCGTAACCACTTCAGGCTTCATCTCTGGCTCTCGGAGGTGTTTTTTGGCGTGAGGTGTAGGCGAAGTCGTTCCTCAAAGGCCATATCCTTCCGAGTCACAGCTTTGATCCCATAGGTCGCTTAATTAGTATTACAACACTTTAAAATCAAGCCACTTCATGAAGATTTGCACGTCGAGGACGAACCATCTTGTCATGCGACATCTTTCATGGGCAGGGGTTCTGCACTTAGAGTCTCTTTCGGTTAGAGACCTGGGATCCCGTGAAATTGAATCTTTCAGTTGGCTAATTCTATTCTAGTGGAATGACCATTTTGGCCAATTCTGGAGTCGTCTGGCTCAGGTAGTCGTTGACATTAGGGGAAACTGAGCAGCGTACCACTCATCCACGTTTGGATATTCTGGATACGCCATGTGTGAACGTGCAGAGGGCGTCTTCTGCTTGTCACATGGGTGGTTATGCCATGTCTGCAGGGTAGCGGGCATTTTACGCTATGTCTGCAGGGCAGCGGGTATCTTACGCTATGTCTGCAGGGCAGCGGGCGTTCTTACGCCATGTCTGCCTGGCAGCGGGCGTTTTACACCATGTATGCAGGGTAGCGGATGTCTTACACCATGTCTGCGGGGCAGTGGATGTCTTGCACCAGGTTCGTCGAGCAGCGGGTGTCCTACACCATGTCTGCAGGGTAGCGGGTGTCTTGCACCATGTCTGCCGAGCAATGAGTGTCTTTTGCTTATTGCATGATGTGGTCAATTTGTTTATGCATTTGGCCCAGGCTTGCGAATAATTCCTTCAAGGCTTTTATTAATTTTGCTCGTATGTAGTAATGTCATAACAACTGATAATCCTCGGCATGCGAGGTCTTGTCCGTCGAGCTGCTTGACTCTTCGGACTTTTTTGTCTTGAGCAGGGTCCAAGAAGTGGTGGAAGGTCATTTATTAGGTTGTAGGCATTCCACTGTTTGTCGATTTTTTTGTCGCTCATAGTGGTGAAGATGTAGCTACCCTTTCCGCCTACTCGACTGATCTTGTATGGACCTTCCCAGATGAGAGCCATCTTTTTGGAGCATTCCCGTCGGGTGGTGATGAAGGCTTTTATGAGGAATAAGTCTCCTGGCTGGAACTGCCGGACTTTTGACCTCTTGTTGTAGCTGGAGAAGAGCTGCTGCTAATAGGCCGTAATGAGGGTGATAACCTTATCGTGTTCTTCCTTTGCCAGGTCTAAGTTGGTGGCCATATCCTTTTTGTTATGCTCTAAACTTGGCAGTACAGTGCTGATGCTTGGCACCGCAACGTTAGGATGAATGATTGCCTTTGAGTCATACGCCAGGGAGAATGGAGTTTCGCTGGTTGCTCGTTTTTTGGTGGTGCGATATGCCCATAGAACACCGGGGAGCTCATCTGGCCACTTGCCCTTCTTATTTGAGAGGTCTTCTTGAGGCAGTTGAGGATGGTCTTGTTAGACGCCTCGATCTGCCCGTTGCCCTGTGGATACCGGGGCGTGGACATGTGCTGCTTAATGCTATATTTTTCGAATAACCTCGCTAAGTCTTTGCCTACGAACTGCAGACCATTGTCGGTGACGATGAAGTGTGGGATGCCGAAGCGGCAGATTATGTTCTTCCATATGAAGCGCTCTATGTTCGTCTGGATAGTTGTGGTCATGGGTTTGGCTTCGACCCATTTTGTAAAATAGTCGGTCGCTACGATCATCACGCCTCTGCCTCCGGTAGCAGACGACATTGTTCCTACTAAGTCGATTGCCCACTGCATGAATGGTCAATGGCTCGTCTGCGGGTGGAGTTCGCTGGCAGGTAGTACAGGCACGGGCTTGAAGCGTTGGCAACTGTCGCACATTTGTACATACTCCTTAGCGTCTTGATGCATAGTCGGCCAATAATAACCAGCGTTGAGAGCTTTTTGAGCCAAGGAGCGCCCTCCATAGTGGTTTCTATAGAAGGATCTTCGAACGAGCATGCCGTTCCATATGTAGTAATGTGCTGCCTTCATTTGGAGCTTTCTGGACTCTAGTCGGTCTGTGGAAAGTGTTCTATTGACTATGTAGTCGATGATGGGATCTTGCCAACTCGGGGTTGTGTTGATCTATGTTACCTCGACTGCTGGTTCCTCATCTATACTTGGTTTTTCCAAGTATTCGACTGGGATAAAGTGCCTGAGCTGATAGTCTAATGCAGAGCCTAAGCTTGCTAGTGCGTCTGCGTGGGCATGTTCTGCTCGTGGAACCTGAGTGAGTGTGTATGCCTGGAACGTCGCTAGCTACTCTCGTACCTTCTTGAGGTACCAGGCCATCCTTGGATGCTTTGCTGCGTACTTCCCTGAGGTTTGATTGGTGATCAACTGGGAATCGGAATAGATTGCGAGCTTCTTCACCGCTAGGTTTTTTGCCAATCGGAGACCTGCTAGTAGAGCTTCATATTCCGCTTCATTGTTTGATGCTTTGAAGCTCAGAGTGATCGTCTGCTCGAGAATCGAGCCGTCTGGGGTAGTGAGAACCCGGCCTGCCCTCGATTCTTGGTGGTTGGATGATTCATCGACTTGCAAATGCCAAAAATCTCCATAAGGTGAGGCATGTACGATTATGGCGTGCTCGGTTGCCTTCGGGGCACTTTCGGGTTGTGTTGCTGCATCATTCAGGCTTGGGGTGAATTTTGGCTATGATATCTGCCAACGCCTGGGCTTTTATTGCGATGTGGGGTTGGTATGCTAAGCCGTATTGGCCAAGTTCCAACGCCCACTTCATCACTCGTTGAGAAGCGTTTGGACTGTGCAAAACTGATCGCAGTGGGTACTGGGTCATGATGATGACAAGATGCCCTTGAAAGTAGGGTCTAAGCTTTGGAGCTGCAACAAATAATGCCAAAATTTGTTTTTCAATCTTCGAGTATCTGGTTTCCGCATTGATGAGAGCTTTGGATGTGTAGAATACAGGCAGTTGGGCCTCCAGCTCTTCTCATATGAGGGCAGAGCTTACTGCTACCTCCGATACTGCCAGATAGATGTATAGGTTCTCTGCTGCTTTTGGTTTGGATAGTAGTGGAGGTGATGTCAGGTACTGCTTCAGGTTCTTAAATGCTTTCTCGCACTCATCGTCCCACTTGTCCTTCTACGTATTTTTTATTGCCTTGAAGAAGGGCTTGGATCGGTAGGTCGATCGTGAAAGGAAATGATTGAGTACGGCCGCTCGTCCAGTCAGACTTTGGATCTCCTTCAGAGTTATGGGTGATTTTATGTCCATGATCGCTTTGATATGCCTTGGATAAGCCTTGATTCGTCATTGGGTTACAATTTACCAAAAGAATCGGCCTGAGGAGACGCCAAATATGCACTTGGCTGGGTTGAGCTTCATGTTGTATTCTAGGAGAATGGCAAAAGTTTCAGTCAAGTTGCGAATGTGGTCTGACCGCTGCTTACCTTTCACCATGATGTTGTCGACGTATACTTCCATGGTGACTCCGATCTGCTTCTTGAACATCGTGTTTACGAGTTGTTGGTAGGTTGCTCCTGCGTTCTTGAGGACAAAAAGCATGACCTTATAGCAGTATGTGCCTTGCTCGATCACGAATATGGTCATTTCTTTGTCAGGCTTGTGCATGGCAATCTAATTGTAGCCTGAGTACGCGTCCAAGAAGCTGAACAGCTGGTTCTCGGATGTTGAGTCAACGAGCAAATCGATTCGAGAAACCGGGTAGTTATCTTTAGGGCATGCCTTGTTGAGATTGATGTAATCCATACACACTCTTCATTTGCCCATCTTTTTTTTTCATCACTAGCACGACGTTGGCCAGCCATACTGAGTGTGCCACTTCCTTAATGAATCCGGCCTCCAGTAACTTGTTGATTTCCACCTCAATGATTGTTACTCACTTGGGTGCGAAATGTCACATTTTCTAGATCATAGGTTTGGCAGCGGGATCAACTTGCAACTTGTGATAAGCTATCGCTGGATCAATGTCAAGCATGTCAGAAGGTGACCATGCGAAGATGTCACGATTTTTCCTAAGGAAAGTCGTGAGTTCTTCCTTCTCCACTGGGCTCAGACGTGAGCGGATTCTAGCCGTATTTTCCGGCTGGTAGGGGTCAAGAATGATGTTTTCGACTTCATTTTCGGGTTTCCATCCTGATTTATCGTCTAGGGCATTGACGACCTTGATGCCATCTTCTTGACTTGCCTGCTGTAATTGCTATTTGGCGAAGGTAGAGTCGTCTTTCTGCACTTCAGCTGTTATTGCTGGGGTGAAAGATTTATTCTTCGACTTCTTGAGAACTTGTACAGTGCATCGCTTGGACATGGCCTGGTCACCTTTGATCTCTCCGACTGCTCCTCCCGTGATACGAAATCAGATTTTCTGATACTCAATCGATGTCACAGCTCCAATCTTCACTAGCTAGGGACGGCCCAATATCCCGTTGTGAGGAGATGGGTCGCTGGCGATCATGAAGGTTTGCGATGAGACAATCGGCGGGCTGGTTACGTCAAGTGTGATAGTGCCAATGACAGTTGAGGTGAGTCCATTGAATCTCGTCAAGACCTTTGCTTTGCTGACAGTTGTAGGAGGTTGACTGAGCTACCGTTGTCCACCATGACTTTGTCAACGATGACGTGAGCCAGTTGTACAAAAATCACCAGTGCGTCATCGTGGGGAAAGTCTACTCTCTCAGCGTCCTGCTTGGTGAAGCCGACGATTGGTCCAGGTACAACATCTATGGCTTGAATCTAATTGACCGATCTCGCCTGCTGGATCTTCCTCTTCTTAGAGTTATTGGTGGCCCTCAGATGCTTGGATTCGGCAAAGATTCCGTTGATTCGGATTGTCTTGTTTGGGGGTTTGACATCGGCATCTGCTTCTCGCCTTGGCCGAGCAGCTGGTTTATCAACATACTGGTCGCACTTGCCTTCCTTCAGGAACTGCTCAAGGTACTATTTCCATGTGGTGCAATCATTGGTTGTGTGTCCAAGACCTCTGTGGAATGCGCAATATTTGGTCTGGTGCATCTTAGAGGTGTCGCCCTTTAAAGGTCGCGGTGGCTTAAACCATGGCTTGTCCTTGAGGTCGTGAAAGAGCTGGCTGATCGGGACTGAGAAACTGGTGTATGTCTTAGGCGCTCCGCCTCCTTTAGCCAGGGTTCGGTCCCTGCGTTTGTCTTCTGGCTTGCTTTTGTTGTTGAGCGGTTTGTTGCTCACCTTCTTTTGAGTCGGTTCCGAGTCTTTGCGCGGCTGTTCAAGCGGCTTCTGGGAGCGCTTTTCTTTATCCTAGAGGGAGTTCTTTTCTGCCAAAGCATAAGAGTTTGTCAGAGACAGGTTCTCGCCCATAATTAATTCTTCGAAAAGTGGGTGATCTGCTACAAGCCCCTTTCGGAAAGCTGAGCATGCGATGATGTCATTGCATCCGACAATCTTTGCCTTCTTCGCCTTGAATCTCTTGACATAAGTGTAGAGAGACTCATTTAGGTCATTCTTCATGCTGAAAAGATGGTAAGACTTCTTCTTGATTGAGCGGTAGGACGAATATTCCTTAGTGAAAACCAAGGAAAGTTCGTCGAAGTTCCAGATTGAATGTGGCGGTAGGGTGTGGAACCAATCTTGCGTCTCACCTTGTAGAGTCGTGGTGAAGATCTTGCACATGAGAGCGTCATTGTTGGCGTAAAGGGTCATGGCACTTCGGTAGTGCATCAAGTGTCTTTCCGGATCTTCATCTCCCCTAAACAAGGTGAAATGTGGTGGGTTGAACTTCCACGGTGGTTCCGTCCGCTCGATCTCATTTGTAAATGGTGACATGCTCAGGTTGGCCATGTCTCTACGGAGGGCATCGTCGGTAGTGTTAATGCGCTAGAAACCGCGTAACTGCTCTGCTACGAGCCTTTGTACTTCTTCCTGGATTTGTGCCTGTGGGGGTAGTAGAACCTCCAGCTGCTCCCGGTGTTGACCTGCTGGTCTATGTTACTCTTCGGCATGTCTTGCTTGTTTATGCCGCGGTTGCTGTATCGCTTGGTGTTGACCTGCTGGTTCATGCTGTGCTGCTCGCCGTAGCTCCTGGCGAGGGCTACTAGTGGAACTTGAGCTGGACTGCTCACGTGCTATTCTCTGTGCGTCATGCGGCTGACTACTCTGTTGCCCCGTAGGAGGATCTCCTTGTGGGCCTAGCTTCTTGTGAAGGCTTCTCCCGGAAGGTCTTGAGTGCTCGTCGGAGTGTGGACCCAACCTCGAATGCACACTGACTCGTGAGCCGAGTCTAGAATGAATGCTTCTCTGCATATCTAGGCTGGAGAAGACGTTTCCCCAAGGGCCCAAACGAGAGTGTACACTACCTGAACATAAGGTTCGTGGTGGGCTGAACAACTCTTTTTTGGGACGTCACTGGAATGAGCCACGTTCTTCTGCCCTTGTCCTGCTTCGGGACACCTCATCTGGGGCGCTCAACATCTCGATGCGCTCGAGGAGTTGGTTCACCAAAGTGGTCTGCTGCGAGAGGGCGTTCATCAAATTGGCGACCTGCTGGGGCAGGTGGTGCTCGCCGTGGTCTGCTGCGCGAGGGTGTTCATCAAATTGGCGACCTGCTGGGGCAGGTGGTGCTCGCCATTTGGATTGGAAGAGTCTGGATAATGGGTTTCTCCATGTATGGTGGAAGTATAATGGACTGTAGGTACCAAACTTGAGCCCAGAATGGGCATTTCTGCAGAAAAGTGGGGTGTAAGTAACCCTGAATTGATTGTGGGTCCGGTGGTCGGAATTAGGATTGCTGGAGGTGGCCTTGGAATGGGTTGGGCCGCATGTCGGGTCGTTTGAGCGAGCCGCGGGGCGTGTTGGAATGGTATTTGCTCGCCTTGGATCTACATGGCCGTGGGCCTTCCTGGCCGTTGGGCTGTCACATCTTGGCCTACTAGCTGAGTGGCTTGGGCTTGGGCCCGTTGAGCTGCTTGGCTGGCAGCAGCTGCCGAATTCTAGGCTCGGGTTCAGACCTGCTGTGCAACAAGGCCTATTGCTGCATTGGGCTGGACCTCCTGCCCAGGGCTTGCTGTGGCAGCTGCCAAGTTATGGGCCTCCTGCCCATGTGTTTGGAAGTGGACCTGGGCCTCCTGCCTAGGGTTTAGTGGGAGTGGTGCCGTGGCCTGTTAGCCTTGCCGTGGCTGCTGGGTCACAATGGTGATGGTGGTGGCGCGGGTTCGTCGCGGTAGGGCTCCTCATGTCGTCACATTGTGCCTTGAGGACCTCCGTCGTGGGGCTATGTTCTCGTCTCCACTATCCGGTCCAAATCCTTGCACGTAGGAGGTTCCGTTTATCGTAGTTTCTGAATTTCCTACCGTTGTATCTTTTCTTCAGGGATTGATCAAGAAACTTTTCTAGGAAAAATTAATTGATACGACGTGTGAGAAATTCAATGTAACAGAAAATTCAAGAAACTAATGCAAAAGGCTTTCAATGAAAGCACCAATTTGTCGATGCAAATTTTCACCGTCTTCGGTCTTGACGAAAATGCACCTGCAAAACAATCAACACCTTTGATCAAAGACCTAAGCCTCACGCGCCCACAAGGTGGGGGGTTAGGTCAATGGATCTCTGATGCCTAAGTTAGTTTCTCTGAGAGAGTAAAGTGTTTAGGGTTGCAAAAAGCTCTCAAAATTTGGTAGAATAATGGGTATTTATAGGGCTAGGGCCGGCCATATAGTGTTTAATGGAGAGATATTCTCTGAATAGTCCCAAGATATTTAATAGGAAATAATATCTTGAGATAATAGGGGTAATTATCCATAATTTATTTAAATTAGGATTACGTACTTGATTGGAGTCAATCTTTAATTAGGAATGTATTAAAGATATGATTTGGAGAATTATCCTTATCTTTAATTCCTTGGCAAGGGCAGGTGAGCTGTGAGCAGTTGTGTTCAGCTGCTGAGACATACAGGGGTATGAGCTGCGCGTGGGAGCATCTGAGAAGCCTACCCATTTATTAAGGGGCAATATTGTCTTTCTTGAATAAAAGTTCACGTGTCGCCTCTAGAATTTTTGAGATTATTTTAGGCTTCGCATTAGACTTTTTTTGTTATTGAGCTTGCTATTCTTTGCTATATTTGGGCTTTAATAAAATTACTTTTAGGCCCAATACAAAAAGTTCAATCAATCCCCCCCCTAAAAAAGGGTCAATGGAGAGTATCCACTCTTGAGCGTGATGCTCCATCTTCTCCTTTAATATCGTTTGTACGAAAAAAGAAACAATATTTCTAAACTAATTTTAAAAATGTTACGTTGTGGTGAAAGTTATTTGCAACCGATCTTTTTATTTTATTGAGAAAGAAAAATAAAGTTAAATATTAAATTCCAAAAAAAATTTGTTTAGGTCTAAAATATAGCAATTTGGTGGCCAATTTTTTTTGAAATACAAATAGTGTTAGACAGTTAGTTGTTAGAGAGTGTGAATTGACCACACATCATAATGTATATGTATGATTGTTTTTCTTCCGCTGCGGTAAAATCTAAATATCCTAATTTAATTCTAAGAAGCTTCCAGTGTGTGAAAGTGAGAAATAGATTTTGGAAATAGTTTTCTAGAAAGTGTAGCGTTTGTCAACATTAGAAAAAGAAGTAAAACTCGAGGAAAAATTGAACCATGCCTTAACGCCTAAGGCCTCTCTCCCTTGTCCATACAAATATGACAAGTTTCTTACACGCAACAGAACACGTACCACAAAGTACACGCACGACACGAGAGTCAACGACACAGACAGACGGAAAACATGAAGAGACATCACCCAGAGATGCAAAGGACGGAAAACATGAAGAGATTCCGCCGCGGCGGAGATCACCCAGAGATGCAAAAGAAGACAGTCGACGCCGGTGCATCAGGAGGAGGAGAAGAAGGAATCACCTGCGGGGGCTGCGGGACGCCGGTGTCGATGGAACTCGATGACGATCATCATCACGTTCACATGGATCTGCAGGAGTTGCCCGAAGGATGCATAGCTAACGTCGTCTCCTTAACGACGCCTCACTCCTCCTCCTCCTCCTACCTCACTCTCTGCGAAAACCCTGTCCTCGTTGACGACGGCAAAATGGTAATTTTATACATTCTTTTTAGCTTTTGTGGTGGGATTAGGGGTAGCTCCCAAAATTTGAAACATGAATATATTTGAAGATTTTATTTGTTTCTCTGCTTTCTGATAAAGTTTTAGGAGTGTATTCAATTGAGATTCTGAGGATTTTAATTCTTTTAATGAATCTAGGGTATTCAATTAGGATTTTAAGTGATTATCTGAAATTCAAGGTGTATTTAATTAGAGTTTTAAGATAGTTTATTAAAATCCTTAGAAATTTGGGTGGATCTAATTAGGATTTTAAAGAAGTTTATAACATTCCAGGTATGTTCAATTAGAAATTGATTTTAAAGAATTTGAGAAAGTTGAGGAATTAGGGAGAATTGAAGAGATTTTGTAGTGTATTTTAAGCATCCACAAATCTAACATCTTCCCATGACATTTCTAGGAAATTGAATCAAAATTTTATATGGAATCTCTACAAATCAATTAAACTCAATAAAAATCCATGGATTTATAAATCCATTAAAGTCTCTCAAATTCTCAATTGAATACACCATCTATATTAATATGAAAATATGACTTTAGACTTTGAGATCGTGCCTGCTGGAACTAATGCATGAAAAACTAGCCAGAATAAGTTTTTGTAACCTTTTGCAATCAGTTTCTATGATCTATATATGCAGAGTTTTACTCTGGACAAATGGAGTGGGAAAAAATGTTACATGATATCGCCGAAGGACCTTATGATTGCTTGGGGTGATAATCCTGAGCACTGGAAATGGATTTCTCTTGCCAACTCCAGGTCTGTAAACTTCTTCATTCATCTTACGTTTTGTTGGTTTGATTAAGCTAACAGCTACGCTTTTAAGATGTTGAGAAAGCGTTTCCATATCTTGCTTATTCTGCGGTTGGATTTGTTTTAGCGATGTATATATATATAGATTGAAATATGTGTGTATGTGTGTAATTAGGCAATTAATTAGTATATGTCATGTTAAATGAAACAGGTTTGAGGAGGTGGCTGCGCTTGTAGTAGTTTGGTGGCTTGATATCCGTGGCAAAATTGATACACGGATTCTTTCCCCCTCCACTGTCTACAAAGCTTATCTTGTGTTCATGTTAAGTGAAAGGGCTGGAGGATTTGATCGTGACGATCCCTTGGAGGTCAAGGTAGGACTTTTTGGGGAAGAAGAGACTAGTAGTAAGCGCACTGTGTTTCTGGGCCAAGAAAGGAGCCGAACAGTAGGATGCTGGAGACAGAACATGACTGGGAGACGCATGGAAATCGATGAAACTCAATATCCAAAGAAAAGGCCCGACGGCTGGATGGAGGTGGACATTGGAGAGTTTTTCTGTCTAGGAGAAGAAGATGGGAGGTTAATGGAGATGACATGTATGGATCTTGACCTTCATAGAATGAAGAGTGGCCTTATTGTTCAGGGGATTGAAGTCAGACCCAAAAGAGGGTAGAATGTTTAACTTTTTCTAAGGACTTCCACTTAATGGGTGAAGTCAGGCCCAAAACTTTCTACTTTTGACATTATAAGTGGCTGAACCCTGATCATTTAGGATGGTTACAGTCCTCTTGAATAATTATTTAATGATTCCTTTCACCTTTGAATACTCGTTGTAAAACGTTATAAACTTATTTGATGGATGGAGAGATCGGGAGATCTGTTATCACAGGTATAGTTTTTTTGACCTAGGAATGCCTGCATTTTCTTCTCGGCCAAGTTCATGGTGCACAACAAAGTAATATTACCCTAATGTGGATGGTAGATTGTTTTTTTCTTCTTCTTCTTCTCTTCAGCTAGTTGACTCCGTATACTTTCTGTTTGAATTAGCCATAGGAATCCAATTCACAGTTGCAAAGTACTGACTTTACGCCGAATTTACCAAAACAAAATTATCTTTTCCCCGTCATATACTTGCCATGTGATGTTCGCGTGATCAAGATGGATGAAAGATTAGAAGAAAATGTTCAAAATCCATTTATAAAAGTCCAGGGATAATCAGCCAAATTAAAATTCATGAGGGATATAAGTAGCTATATACAAGTTAGGTGGGCAAATCAACAAACAGGTCTTTTGAAAAAATAACCTTTTATAAGTGCATTGACTGTAGGCTGAATCATGTATTACTAATTCTCTAAGAGACAAAATCCATTCTTATTAATTAGGCTGATACTCAAAATTTAAAACCATTCTATATTTTTATGCATCCCAATCCAAGAAAATAGGTCAAGATCTTTTCTTTTTGTATTTGGTCCAAGAATCCAACGAATTTAACGTTTCTATGAACCTGGTGCATACCAGATACCTTGATTTTGATGGTGTTTTACGGGATTGTGGTACCATGCACCTTCTAGATAATTGTTTTTTCGTACCTTTTCACGAATTATCGAACGTGTTGCATGTGCATGCTTTTGTGTTTCATGAGTCTGACCATGATTATGTAATTTTACATGTTTGACAAGTTTATTATCCTTTCAGAATGCATCTGTATCTCGAAGTCTAAAATCAGATTCTTTGAGCTCATATTTACATTAGCCAAGTATTGTGCTCATATTCCAGAAACCATTGTGATGTTTATTCATTCAATTTAAACAGGATTATGAGGTTCATAGAGATGAAATACACACCAAACTAGTTCAGATCATGAGAAAAAGGTTATTGGTTCATCTACGCGGGTTGCCTCAAATTGTAGAGAGCTGGAATAGACCTGAAGAGGCTGACCCACAGCCCAGCCAATTTGCTCGATCCCTTACCAAGGTACCTTTTTGCTTTATATAAGCACTTAGTTATTGTATTAGTTTCTGTATCTTAATTGATCTGATGGGGCTTTGCCCAACTGATTTTCAGGAAGTTGGATACCTGCAACGTGTTCTAACTCGAACTTTACATGAGGTTGATGTTCAAGCGATTTTCAGGTAAGGTTCATATAACTCGAAATTTGCTTGGGAACGTGGTCAAGACTCAAAGGATCATCCAGTTCCATTTGTTAGATTGACGTTTTTGCTTCTTCCGTCCACATTTTTAATCAGTGTGATTTGGTTGATGAAAGGGGCAGTTAATGATTACTGTGGTTTGTAATTTTCAGGCAAGTGATTTTGGTCTTCCATTCACAAATATCAGAGGCATTTTCACGGTTAGAGATCAGCACACCACAAGCCAAGGACAGGTACTACTGACATGCCCCGATCCCGAAATTCCCCTAATAAACACAACTTTTCACTTTGTCCACCAGGCTGCGCCGGGATGTCACACACATTCTTGGATGTATTCGATCTTTGCCGTCTAATAAAATGAGCGAATCTAGTATTCCAAACTGGGGTCAGCTGGATGAATTTTTGGTGCAGAGATTTGGCGCGGAAGTTGGTTAATGTTGTTGTAAAGTAGTGAATCGGTTGCTTCTTTGGAGATGGCTTATCAATTTTTTTTTATGTCGGAACCAATTTCGGTGGTCTATGCATTTCCCTTGTACAATTTCATTGAGGTAACTTTCGGTCCCTATTCTCTGTTTATCGTGTCATGTTCATGCTGCATAAATTACTTTCGTCCAAACTTCAATTCTCTCTCTCTCTAAACACACATGTACCGTCTATTTTTTCTTTTAGCTTACCAGATGTCTTTAATTTTCAGGTTTTGCATTTTTTCTGAAATGTTTAAAGTCAGTGTATCAGATCCAAATATTGCGAGAAGAAGGTTGTCGAAACCAGAATGTTTCTACTGTAGCAGTCACACTCGAATTACCATTTGTATTTACTAGGACTCAAATCAATGTTTATTGTAATTTTTGAGTTAAAGGATGGCGACGATTGATTTCTTTTTGCTTAGTGAAGGGACAACGAGCAGTATCGGCTTTTGAATTCTCAACTTCCGTTGCCGGAATCCCATCTGATTGTATTTGTACTTGATTTATTTGCATGAATGCCGTTCTTAAATGGTAAAAGGATTAGAAGGATAAGGGCTTATTGTTCCTGCACTATTTGGATTTACCAGCTAAAGCTTATTATTCTTCGGGTTGGGCTTTTGTTGTTATTGGGCTTGCTAGTCTTTACCATCTTTGGGCTTTAATGAAATTACTTTTAGACCTAGTATTAAAAAGTCGGATCATGCCCTTCCCTTCCCCCTCCCTCCTAAAACAAGGACTCTTGAACGTGGTGCTCCGACCTCTCCTCTAATATCGATTGTAAAAAATAAAAATCAATATTTTTAAAATTACGGTGTGGTGAAAGTCATTTGGAAGGGATCTTATTATTTTATTGAGAAAGAAAAACAAAGTTAAATATTTAATTCCAAAAATAAATTTGTTCGGGTCTAAAATATAGCAATTTGGTGTCATTTAGTACTACGGTCTAGTAGTATTTCTCTTCACTTGTAAGTGAGAGGTCTTAGGTTTGATTCTCACCAAAGGCGAATTTGAAGATTCTGGCTAAAGGCGAATATGAACCAAATTATTGTCACCCTTATTCTAACAGTTTTCTTAGGAATTGGATTGTGAGATCCCACGTCGCCCAGGTGAGTGGATCCTGTGAGCCTTATATGTATATTCCCATCTCTAACTAGCGCAAGGCCTTTTGGGAGCTCACTGGCTTCGGGTTCCATTGGAACGCCGAAGTTAAGCGAGTAGGGTGCAAAAGCATTCCCATGATGGGTGACCCACTGGGAAGTTCTCATGTGAGTTCCCAAAAACAAAACCGTGAGGGCGTGGTCGGGATGTGACATGGATCCTCGCCGGATCCCCTCCCTAGGGATCATAGGGATCAACGCACACAATGATCGTCCAGCCACCCCAGGGAGGAGATTCGGCGATGATCCAATTTTGTTTTCTTATGCTCTGACAATGTTCTAAAAATCGGCCTAGGCGGCTGCCTAGGTGTGCCGATTCGATTAGTTCTGAATTGTTAAGAAAAATCGGGGAGCTGTTAGGCATCCGCCTAGGAGATCTTAGGCGGCCTGGACGGTCTAGGCGGAGTGAAATGGTTTCCTGAGAAGAAATTTCGCTTCGACTCCCTCTCTGTGCACCACGGCTTTCTTGGCTGTCGTAACTCCCTCTCTGAAATCCATCGAAGAAGAGGAACTTACAACTCAAAACAGAAGAAGAGGAAACAGAAAGAAGGTCCATCGATTATTAGAGAAGGAAAGTCAAGATTTGTGACCAGGAAGTGAGATGCGGCGAGACCTCCTTGAAGGAGCCAAAGAAGAATCCAGAGAGAGAGAGATAAGGAAATAAGAAAAATTGGGAAAAAAGTAAAGTGGGAGAGAGGTTTGGTTGGATTGGGAAAGGGATATAGAGGTCAAAGGAGAGAGTCGGGAGGATTGAGAGGGAGAAGGAGAGAGAGAGAGAAAGAAAGAAAGGATATGAGAGAGGAATTGAGAAGAGGGAGTAAGGTGTGAAGATTGAGGAGAGGAAGTGTAAAGGAACACGAAAATCTATTTTTTATTTAAATATATTAAACTAGAGGGCACGAAAACATTAATAGTGTATTTGTAAATTAATAAATAATAAAAAATCTGACATTGAAGGACATATGCAAGCTGGATGGACACCAAAGGCGCAAAAGTCATGTTTTTCAAGGCGTCAAAATGGTCTCCTTTGTTTGGGAGCCTCTAGGCTGACGTAATGGGGAAGGATGTATGCACCTCTTCATAATTGTCTCTTTATGATTTCTGATCTCAAACTTTCAAATCAATTGCTATATAGGTTTATGACCGGTTTGGTGCTCCAAAGTTCAAAGTGGGACACCAACCAAAATAAAATCATAAACAAAAGAGAGAGGATTTTGGGGATGATATAAATGTTCGTGGTTTGGTTAAGGGATGCCTGACATGGCTTCCTAGTAGTTTTATTATGAACCATCCAACCCATTACATGGGGTTTTTACTTTTATTTAAAAAAAAAATAGATATAATCATTTAAAATGTTTGAAGTTATATGGTATATATGCTTAATGTATTTTTAAATTTTGGACTTGTTTGATACTCTTTTTGTATTTTATCATTCTTTTATTATCTTACACATGGATTTCATACAAGTATAATTTTATTTTTTATGTGTCAATATGCACTTATTTAAAAGATATACAAGAAATTTACCTAAATCTGCCTAGTCGCCCGTCTAGATCCTGTCTAGCTGCCTAGGCGCTAGGTGCCAGTCCGCCGCCCGACTAGCGCCTAGCGTTTTTAGGAACTTTGTGCTCTGAAATATCCTAATTTAATTCCAAGAAGCTTACACTACGTGGAAAGTGACAAATAAAATTTGGAAATATTTTCTAGAAAGTGTAAGCGTTTGTCAACATTAGAAAAGTAAAAGAAGGAAAAATTGAACCGTGCCGTAACGCCTAAGGCCTGTTTCCCTGCAAATACGGGTTTCTTACACACAACAGAACACGTACCACAAAGTACACGCACGACACGAGAGTCGACGACATAGACAGACTGAAAACATGAAGAGACTCCGCCGTGGCGGAGATCACCCAAAGATGCAAAATAAGACAGTCGACGCCGGTGCATGAGGAGGAGGAGAAGAAGGAATTGTTAGAGCCTAGAGAGAGGTTTCTGTACGAGAAAATGTAGAGAGAGAGTAAAATAATATTGTGTATATTTTTCATTACAATAAGATTACACTTAGGTATATATATATATACCAGCATTTACATATAAGAATAACCACATATCTTAATGACTAAGAAATGTAACTAACTATGACAATATCACTCAGTTCTATTGACAATACTACCCTTAATATCCCCCTTCAAACTGAACTGAGGTAACCGAAGAGAAAGTTTGTCCCGAAGAAGAAGAAACTGATCCTTGGACAATGCTTTGGTGCAAATATCTGCAGTTTGATCCTGTGTACAGATGAAATGAACTGTAACAGAGTTGGCCAAAACCTTTTCCCTGATATAATGATAGTCAATCTCTACATGCTTCGTTCGAGCAGGGAAGATTGGATTCTTGGCTAGAGAAATGCCAGATATGTTGTCACATCATACATGTGGAAGACAGGGAAGAACAAGACCAATATCAACCAATAATTTGCAGATCCAAATCAATTCAGCAGATGTGTTAGCCAATGATCTATGTTCAGCTTCAATTGAGGATCTGGCTACAGTGGGTTATTTTTTGGCACTCCAACTAATGACTGAGTCACCTAGAAAAACACAAAACCCACATGTAGATCGGTGATCTAAGGAACAACCTGCCCAGTCTGCATCTGAAAAACTATTTATGCAGAGTTGTTTAGAACATTTGGGAAACCATAGACCAAGGGAGAGAGAACCCTTCAAATACCTGAAAATTCTTTTAACAATCTATAAATGAGATTACCTTGGACTATGCATAAACTGACAGACAAGGTTAACTGCAAAGGATAGGTCAGGTCGAGTCCAGGTTAAGTATTGAAGCCCTCCTACTAATGATCTGTATTCCTCAAGATTAGGAAGTAATAGGGAATAGTGATCTACTTTAGATGTGCTCAATGGAGTAGCACAAGGTTTAGCTTCATCCATGTTTGCCTTTTTAAGAAGATCCAAGATATATTTAGTTTGGGAAATAAAGATACCCTTGGAAGACCTTTTGACTTCAATTCCCAGAAAATAGTGAAGAGATCTTAAATCCTTTACAGGAAACAAAGCACAGAGTTGTGAAATCACAAGTTTGCAAGCTGCAGAATCTGGGCCAGTAACCAAAATGTCATCCACATACACTAAAACATACACCACAGAAGTATCTTTCTTAACAAATAGTGAATGATCATTCTGTGAACCAGAAAATCCAATAGACTGTAAAGCAACTGTCAACTTGTCATACCAGGCTCTGGGAGCCTGTTTCAGGCTATACAAAGATCTATGCAATTTGCAGACATGATGTGGGTTGACAGAGTCCTCAAACCCAGAAGGTTGAACCATGTATACAGATTCAGTGAGATTACCATGCAAAAATGCATTACTAACATCCAACTGATTTAGAAACCAATCAAACTGAAAAGCTAAGGTGAGTAGTAGTCGAATGGTGACTAGTTTAGCAACCGGACTGAAGGTTTCATTATAGTCCAGACCTTGTTGCTGATGAAAACCTTTAGCAACAAGCCTGGCTTTGTATCTGTCAACTGAACCATCATGTTTTCTTTTGATACGGAACACCCACTTACAACCAACCAGGTTTTGAGAGGAATGTGGAGGTACTAAAGACCATGTACCAGTTTGAAACAGGGCATTGAACTTCTCCTGCATAACTTATCTTCAATGCAGAGACTTGGATGCTTGAAGATAGGTAGAAGGTGTAAAATCAAGGGATAAATGGGATGGAAGATGATGTTTAGTGGCTAAGAGAGCATTGGGTTTGAAAATACCTGATTTGGACCGAGTGGTCATGGGATGAATATTGGTAGTGGGAGAGGGTTGTATAGGTGATGATATAGTTGATAAAGTAGGATCTGGGGGTAATAGAATAGATGATGAAGTGGTAGAGACAGAAACAGTGTGTAAGGAAGAGGATGAAGAAGAAATAAGAGTGGGATTGGTAAAGATTAAGGATGTAGGTATAGAAGGTTGAATAAAAGTAGTGGTAGAGAAAGGCACTGAAGGTACAGTGGCTTACTGATGAAGAAAAGGTAATGTATGCTCATCAAATATAACATGCTGAGAAATATAGATTTTTCCAGTTTGAACATCCAAACATCGATACCCTTTATCATTTAGACTATAGCCTAAGAAGACACAGGGTTTGCTTTTGGGATCAAGTTTGGAAGATGTGTAGGGTTTAAGCCACGGGAAACATCGACATCCAAAGATCTTGAGAGTGGTATAATCTGGTGGTTTATGAAAAAGAGATTTCTAAGGAGAATGTTTGACACCAGTTGCCATACGATTAATAAGATATAGAGCTGTGGAAAAAGCTTCAACCCAGTAGATATGAGGAACCTGAGAAGCTGCAAGAAGAGTTCGAGCAATTTCAACCAAGTGCCTGTGCTGCATTTCAGCACAGTCATTCTGTTCTGGGGTATGAGGATAACTAAGTGGATGAGAAATCCCATGTGCTTTTTTGGAGAAATGGTGATAGACAAACTCACTACCAGAATCTGATCGCACAGTTATAATCTTGAATCCCAACAAGTTTTCAGCCATAGTTTTGAAATGAACAAAAGTGCTGTAAACTTCAGACTTATAATTAAGTGGAAAAATACTTGGTAAAATCATCAACCAAAATAAGGTAATAGCGACAGTCATTAACAGAAGCAACGGGTGCAGGACCCCATACATCAGTGTGTACAAGTTCAAGAGGTTTGCTGGTGGTACAGGGAACAGAAGTAAATGATTTTCTTGAGCATTTGCCTAGAGCACAACTGGAACACACAAACTTATTTATCCTATCTGAGGTAGAGATACTAGTATGAGAAACTAGTTTATTTAGAACTTTGAAGGATGGATGGCCCAAACGTTGATGCCAAATATCCTGAGAAGCTTTAGTACTTGCTACATAAGCATATTGATTTCCAGCAATAGAAGGTGCAAGAAATGGATAGAATCCAGCTTTGACAGGGCCTTTAAAAAGCTCATTCCCCGAAATAAGATCCTTCACAGTAAAGTGAAAAGGATATAGATGAACAGAACACCAGTTATCAAGAATAAATTGATTCGCAGAAATCAAATCTTGTTTCAGATCAGGAACATGTAACACATTTTGCAGGGCAAATGTATGATTAGATGTAGTAAGTCTAGAAGAACCAGAATGAGTAATAGGCAAACCTTTGCTGTCACCAATGTAGACCTGTTCAGGACCATTGTAAGGTTCAGAATTCTGAAGATTAGTTGAGGAATTTGTCATGTGAGAGCTTGCACCAGTATCAAGAAGCCATGGAAAATTTGCAAACAAGGTACTAGCATGAAATGCAGTTTGAGAATTCTTGTTGCCATAACCAGGATTCATCCGATGAGGACAATCAATTGCCTCATGATCAAATTGGCGACATATTTGATAGGAGTTTCTTCTGTTGAAATTATTGAAATTGGATCTGGATCCTCAATTGAACCTCTGATTTCCTTGGCGAGAGAAACTCTAACGAGAATTATTGAAAGATCAAGAATTATTGGGGTGATTTTGTGAATTTCTAGGTTGTGAGAAATTTTGATCCATGCCACGGCCTTGTGAGGCGTCGGAATTCAAGCCTTGTTGAACATAATATGCCTGAGAATTTGAGTCACCAAGTGATGTAGGAAGAATGCCTGTGGAGGAATTGTAAGCTTGAAACGATGCCGATGGTGAAACTTTCTTGCGACTAGTTAATTGAATCTCCTTGCTTAGCAATAAACCATGTAATTCATCAATGGTGGTTGAACCAAGACGAAACTGAATGGCATCCACAAAAGAATCAAATTCAGGCGGCAATCCATGAAGAGTGATAGAGATCAGTTCTGAATCATCAACCGGAGCTCCAGTACTTGCGAGAGCATTTGCAATTGCTTCAACTTGTTGAAGATAAGCAACGGCGGTGGAATTTCCTTTGGTGATTGTTCGGATGCGAGATCGCAATTCATGAATATATGAATGAGACGCCATCGCAACACGCGATTCCAACTTTGACCAAAGATCTCGAGCGGTTGTGACACCAACAGTGTAGGGAATCAGAGAATCCGAGAGTGTAGAATTAATCCAGATCAGAATGTTCTGATCATTCTCAAACCACGCCACATACTGAGGATTGATTGTTGAAGTGCAAAGACCTGAAGAATCAAGAAGATACTTAGGCGGCGCCACCATGGATCCATCAACAAATCCGGTGAGATTGTACAGGCGGGTTTTCGACGGTGTCTAAGAGTTTCATGTCGGCCGTCAATTCCGACGCTGTTTGGGACAAGTTCCCTCCCCCTGATATCCCCTCCATCCTATCTCACTCCTCCTCCTCCAAGAAGAAGCTTTATCTCACTCTCTGCGAAAACCCTGTCCTCGTTGACGACGGCAAAATGGTAATTTTATACGTTCTTTTTCGCTTCTGTGGTGGGATTAGGGATAGCTCCCAAAATTTGAAACATGAATATATTTGAAGATTTTATTTGTTTCTCTCTACTTTCTGATAAAGTTTTATTGTCATATATTAATATGAAAATATGACTTTAGACTTTGAGATCGTGCCTGCTGGAACTAATGCATGAAAAACTAGCCAGAATAAGTTTTTGTAACCTTTTCCAATCAGTTTCTATGATCTATATATGCAGAGTTTTACTCTGGACAAATGGAGTGGGAAAAAATGTTACATGATATCGCCGAAGGACCTTATGATTGCTTGGGGTGATACTCCTGAGTACTGGAAATGGATTTCTCTTGCCAACTCCTCCGTACAGCCTCAGTCTCCCTCCTCCCTCCCAGTCCCTCCTTGCTCTTCTTCTTCATCCAGTTGGAAATCCAAGAAGGAGCTTTTCCTCTCTCTATGTGACAACCCGGTCCTCATCGATCAGTTGGAAATCCAAGAACGTGTCAGCTTGTTCTTGGTGCCGGTGCCATGCGGGTACAATTTCTCTCAATAATAGATGATATTGTTGCAGACTAATTAGTAACTTTCACTTAGAAAGTCCAAAAGGGTTATGCAACTGAGCTAATCAATTATCTACTGTTCTTCAATGTAAATGTATAAAAAAAACTCGTTTAGATGTAATTTTCTTTCTTGAGCTCCTAAATGCTTTAAGTGATTGTTTGAAACCCCTTTCGATGTTTTTGGTTACTATATCCTGTTATATCTACTGACTATGCTCCTCGGGGGCATTCTCGCGGCTTTTTGATAGATCACATGTTCTAATGCAGGTATCCGGTTTAAAGTCTATCACTTCTAAACACTTGGCCTTGGCAAGTCAAGTCATCAGTTTTACATATGCTATTATTCCTGGTAGGTGATTACAAAATTTTAAAAATTGTTGGTTTTGCTGTGAATGTATATATGTATTTATTTGTAGAGTTCTGCTTTGAGCAATGGAGTAATGACTTTATTCATTCCGTTTCTGCAAGAAATCAGGCAAATTCTTTTTCTAAAAGTGCCAGAGACAAGAAAAGCATTGTTGTTATCTGAAATTGATCGAGTAGCTCAGGTTTGTCTTTTCACACTGGGCAACAGATTTAACATTTTCAGGGATTCGTATCGTGAAGTCTAAGCTCAGATTCTTTGAGCTCATATTTACATTAGCCAAGTATTGTGATCATATTCCAGAAACCATTGTGATGTTTATTCATTCAATTTAAACAGGATTATAAGGTTCATAGAGATGAAATACACACCAAACTAGTTCAGATCATGAGAGAAAGGTTATTGGTTCATCTACGCGGGTTGCCTCAAATTGTAGAGAGCTGGAATAGACCTGAAGAGGCTGACCCACAGTCCAGCCAATTTGCTCGATCCCTTACCAAGGTACTTTTTTGCTTTATATAAGCACTTAGTTATTGTATTAGTTTTTTTATCTTAATTGATCTGATGGGGCCTTGCCCAACTGATTTTCAGGAAGTTGGATACTTGCAACGTGTTCTAACTCGAACTTTACATGAGGTCGATGTTCAAGCGATTTTCAGGTAAGGTTCATATAACTCGAAATTTGCTTGGGAACGTGGTCAAGACTCAAAGGATCATCCAATTCCATTTGTTAGCTTGACGTTCTTGCTTCTTCCCTCCACATTTTTAATCACTGTGATTTGGTTGATGAAAGGGGCAGTTAATGATTAAAGGGGCAGTTAATCATCCAATTCCACCAGGCTGCGCCGGGATGTCACACACATTCTTGGATGCATTCGATCTTTGCCGTCTGATAAAATGAGCGAATCTAGTATTCCAAACTGGGGTCAGCTAGATGAATTCTTGGTGCAGAGATTTGGCGCGGGAGCTGGTTAATGTTGTTGTAAAGTAGTGAATCGGTTGCTTCTTTGGAGATGGCTAATCAATTTTTTTGGATGTCAGAACCAATTTCGGTGGTCTATGCATTTCCCTTGTACAATTTCATTGAGGTAACTTTCGGTCCATATTCTCTGTTTATCGTGTCATGTTCATGCTGCATGAATTACGTACTTTCGTCCAAACTTCAGTTCTCTCTCTCTCTCTCTCTCTCTCTAAACACACACGCACCGTCTATTTTTTCTTTTAGCTTACCGGATGTCTTTAATTGTTCAACTTTCAGGTTTTGCATTTTTTCTAAGATGTATAAAGTCAGTGTATCAGATCCAAATATTGCGAGAAGAAGGATGTCGAAACGAGAATGTTTGTTCTGTAGCAGTCACACTCGAATTACCATTTGTATTTACTAGGACTCAAATCAATGTTTATTGTAATTTTTGAGTTAAAAGGATGACGACGATTGAGTTTTTTTTTCCTTAGTGAAGGGACAACGAGCAGTATTGGCTTTTGAATTCTCAACTTCCGTTGCCGGTTTCGCATCTGATTGTATCAATACTTGAGTTATTTGCATGAATGCCATTCTTAAATGGTAAAAGGATAAGAGTTTTTTTTCCTGCACCATTAGTGTCTACTAGCTAAAGCTCGATATTCTTCGTGTTAGGCTTTTCTTGTTATTGGGCTTGCTAATCTTTGATATTTTTGGGCTTTAATGAAATTACTTTTGGGCCATTCCCCCCCCCCCCCCCCCCAAAACACCCCAACAAAAAAAGTCAATGGAGAGTATCTACTCTTGAACATGATGCTTTGCTTGTATGAAAAAAGAATCAATATTTCTAAACTATTTTAAAAATCTTACGTTGTGGTGAAAGGTATTTGCAACCGATATTTTTATTTTATTGAGAAAGAAAAATAAAGTTAAATATTAAATTCCAAAAAAAAATTTGTTCGGGTCTAAAAAATAGCAATTTGGTTTGGTGGCCAATTTTTTTGAAATACAAATAGAGTTAGATAGTTGTTAGAGAGAGTGTGAATTGACCACACATCATAAAGCATACGTATGATTGTTTTTCTTCCGCTGCGGTAAAATCTAAATATCCTAATTTAATTGTAAGAAGCTTCCAGTCTGTGAAAGTGAGAAATAGATTTTGGAAATAGTTTTCTAGAAGAGTAAATTGTAGCAATGGTCCCTCAACTTAAATCAAATTGGAGCAATGGTCCCTCGACTAAAAATCCATTATCATTGGTCCCTCAACTTATCAAAATGTGTAGCTATAGTCATTTTCATCAATTTCATCAAAATTTTGTCAAAATAAGTTATGTTGGAATGACCATTTATAAAATTAGGGTCCCTCAACTCATCAAAGTGTGTAATTATAGTCATTTTCGTCAATTACGTCAAAATTTTTGTCAAAACGAGTTATATTGGAAGGACCATTGCTACAATTGGGTTATAGTTAAGGCACCATTTCTCTAGTTGAATTAAAGTTGAGGGACCAATGGTAATGGATTTTTAGTTGAGGGATCATAGCTGCACGCTTTGATGAGTTGAGGGACCAATGGTAATGGATTTTTAGTTAAGGGACCATTGCTCCAATTGAGTTAAAGTTAAGGGACCATAGTTACAATTTACTCTTTCTAGAAAGTGTAGCGTTTGTCAACATTAGAAAACGAAGTAAAACTCGAGGAAAAATTGAACCATGCCTTAACGCCTAAGGCCTCTCTCCCTTGTCCCTACAAATATGACAAGTTTCTTACACGCAACAGAACACGTACCACAAAGTACACGCACGACACGAGAGTCAACGACACAGCGACAGACAGACCCCGGCGCGGCGGAGATCAACCAAAGATGCAAAAGAAGACAGTCGACGCCGGTGCATCAGGAGGAGGAGGAGGAGGAGAAGGAATCACCTGCGGCGGCTGCGGGACGCCGGTGTCGATGGTACTCGATGACGATCATCATCACGTTCACATGGATCTGCAGGAGTTGCCCGAAGGATGCATAGCTAACGTCGTCTCCTTAACGACGCCTCGAGACGCTTGCAGGTTTTCGGCGGTGTCTAAGAGTTTCATGTCGGCCGCCGATTCCGACGCTGTTTGGGACAAGTTCCTTCCCCCTGATATTCCCTCCATCCTATCTCACTCCTCCTCCACCTCTTCCTCCTCCAAGAAGAAGCTTTACCTCACTCTCTGAGAAAACCCTGTCCTCGTTGACGACGGCAAAATGGTAATTTTATACATTCTTTTTCACTTTTGTGGTGGGATTAAGGATAGCTCCCAAAATTTGAAACATGAATATATTTGAAGATTTTATTTGTTTCTCTCTACTTTCTGATAAAGTTTTATTGTCATATATTAATATGAAAATATGACTTTAGACTTTGAGATCGTGCCTGCTAGAACTAATGCTTGAAAAACTAGCCAGAATAAGTTTTTGTAACCTTTTCCAATCAGTTTCTATGTTCTATATATGCAGAGTTTTACTCTGGACAAATGGAGTGGGAAAAAATGTTACATGATATCGCCGAAGGACCTTATGATTGCTTGGGGTGGTACTCCTGCCTACTGGAAATGGATTTCTCTTGCCGACTCCCGGTCTGTAAAGTTCATTCATCTTACGTTTTGTTGTTTTGATTAAGCTAACAGCTATGCTTTTAAGATGTTTAGAAAGCGTTTCCATACCGTTTTTGTTCTGCGGTTGGATTTGTTTTAGCGATGTATATATATAGATTGAAATATGTGTGTATGTGTGTAATTAGGCAATTAATTAGTATGTGTCATGTTAAATGAAACAGGTTTGAGGAGGTGGCTGAGCTTGTAGTTGTTTGGTGGCTTGAGATCCGTGGCAAAATTGATACACGGATTCTTTCCCCCTCCACTGTCTACAAAGCTTATCTTGTGTTCATGTTAAGTGAAGTGGCTAGAGGATTTGATCGTGACGATCCATTGGAGGTCAAGGTAGGACTTTTTGGGGAAGAAGAGACTAGTAGTAAGCGTACTGTGTTTCTGGGCCAAGAAAGGAGCCTAAAAGTAGGATGGAGGAGACAGAACATTAGCGGGAGACCCAAGGAAATCGATGAAACTCAATATCCAAAGAAAAGGCCCGACGGCTGGCTGGAGGTGGAGATTGGAGAGTTTTTCTGTCCGGGAGAAGAAGATAGGGGGTTAATGGAGATGACATGTATGGAGGTTGATAGAATGAAGAGAGGCCTTATTGTTCAGGGTATTGAAGTCAAGCCCAAAAGAGCGTAGAAAGTAACTTTTTCTAAGAACTTCCACGTAATGGGTGAAGTCAGGCCCAAAACTTTCTACTTTGACATTATAAGTGGCTGACCCTAATCATCAACGGAACCGGATCCCAAAAAACTGAGCACCCTAAGCAATGAATTAGGGCCGTTGAAATTTGATTCAACGGCTACAATTATTATAACTTTTAGAGGCGCCCCTTGTTTGTAGCCGTTGAATTAAATTCAACGGCCCAGGATCATTGCTTAGTAGGCTCAATTTTTGGGGATCCGATTCCATCATCAACGGTGGTTACAGTCATCTTGAATAATTATTTAATGATTCCTTTCACCTTTGAATACTCTTTGTAAAACGTTATAAACTTATTTGATGGACGGAGAGATCGGGAGATGTGTTATCACAGGTATAGTTTTTTTGACCTAAGAATGTCTGGATTCTCTACTCGGCCAAGTTCATGGTGCACAACAAAGTAATATTACCCTAATGTGGATGGTAGATTGCTTTTTTCTTCTTCTTCTCTTCAGCTAGTTGACTCTGTATACTTTCTGTTTGAATTAGCCATAGGAATCCAATTCGAAGCTGCAAAGTACTGACTTTGCGCCGAATTTACCAAAACAAAATTATCTTTTCCCCGTCATATACTTGCCATGTGATGTTCGCATGATCAAGATGGATGGAAGATTAGATGAAAATTTTCAAAATCCATTTATAAAAGTTCATGGATAATCAGCTAAATTAAAATTCATGAGGGATATAAGTAGCTATATACAAGTTAGGAGGGCAAATCAACAAATAGATCTTTTGAAAAAATAACCTTTTATATGTGCATTGAATATAGGCTCAATCATGTATTACTAATTCTAAGAGAAATAAATTCCATTCTTATTAATTAGGCGGATACTCAAAATTTAAAACCATTCTATAATTTTATGCAACCCCGGAGAATAGGTTAAGGTCTTTTCTTTTTGTATTTGGTCCAAGAATCCAACGAATTTAACGTTTCTATAAACCTGGTGCATACCATATACCTTGATGCGTTATAAAACAACCCTAAACTTGACCCCTAAGACTTCATCTAGGAAATCCCTGCATATATTACACACGTTTACAAACACCAAAACGCAATACAGTATACAAAGACAAAGTACGGGAACGCCGGCGCTGTATCTGGAGGCGTTGCCAGAAGGATGCAAAGCCACTGTGGCCTCCTTAACGACGCCTCCAGACGTGTGTAGGCTTTCAGCGGTGTCTAGGGGTTTCCGGTCGGCCGCTGAATCGGACGCCGTTTGGGACAGGTTCCTTCCGCCTGATGTCTACACGATCCTCGGCAAGTCCTCCGTACAGCCTCAGTCTCCCTCCTCCCTCCCAGTCCCTCCTTGCTCTTCTTCTTCATCCAGTTGGAAATCCAAGAAGGAGCTTTTCCTCTCTCTATGTGACAACCCGGTCCTCATCGATCAGTTGGAAATCCAAGAACGTGTCAGCTTGTTCTTGGTGCCGGTGCCATGCGGGTACAATTTCTCTCAATAATAGATGATATTGTTGCAGACTATTTAGTAACTTTCACTTAGAAACTCCAAAAGGGTTATGCAACTGAGCTAATCAAATATCTAAATGCTTTAATGTACATGTATCAAAAACTCGTTTCACGGGTTTTATATGTAATTTTCTTTCTTGAGCTCCTAAATGCTTTAAGTGATTGTTTGAAACCCCTTTTGATGTTTTTGGTTACTATATCCTGTTATATCTACTGACTATGCTCCTCGGGGTCATTCTCGCGGCTTTTTGATAGATCACATGTGCTAATGCTGGTATCCGGTTTAAAGTCTATCACTTCTAAACACTTGGCCTTGGCAAGTCAAGTCATCAGTTTTACATATGCTATTATTCCTGGTAGGTGATTACAAAATTTTAAAAATTGTTGGTTTTGCTGTGAATGTATATATGTATTTACTTGTAGAGTTCTTCTTTGAGCAATGCAGTAATTACTTTATTCATTCCGTTTCTGCAAGAAATCAGGCAAATTCTTTTTCTAAAAGTGCCAGAGACAAGAAAAGTATTGTTGTTATCTGAAATCGATCGAGTAGCTCAGGTTTGTCTTTTCACACTGGGCAACAGATTTAACATTTTCAGGGATTCGTATCTCGAAGTCTAAGCTCAGATTCTTTGAGCTTATATTTACATTGGCCAAGTATTGTGCTCATATTCCAGAAACCATTGTGATGTTTATTCATTCAATTTAAACAGGATTATAAGGTTCATAGAGATGAAATACACACCAAACTAGTTCAGGTCATGAGAGAAAGGTTATTGGTTCATCTACGCGGGTTGCCTCAAATTGTAGAGAGCTGGAATAGACCTGAAGAGGCTGACCCACAGCCCAGCGAATTTGCTCGATCCCTTACCAAGGTTCATCTTTGCTTTATATAAGCACTTAGTTATTGTATTAGTTTCTTTATCTTAATTGATCTGATGGGGCCTTGCCAAACTGATTTTCAGGAAGTTGGATACCTGCAACGTGTTCTAACTCGAACTTTACTTGAGGTTGATGTTCAAGCGATTTTCAGGTAAGGTTCATATAACTCGAAATTTGCTTGGGAACTTGGTCAAGACTCAAAGGATCATCCAGTTCCATTTGTTAGCTTGACGTTCTTGCTTCTTCCCTCCACATTTTTAATCACTGTGATTTGGTTGATGAAAGGGGCAGTTTGTGAGATCCCACATCGTCCAGGGGAGTGGATCATGTGAGCCTTATATGTATATTCTCATCTCTACCTAGCACGACGCCTTTTGGGAGCTCACTGGCTTCGGGTTCCATCGGAACTTCGAAGTTAAGCGAGTAGAGCGCAAGAGCACTCCCATGATGGGTGACCCACTGGGAAGTTCTTGTGTGAGTTCCTAGAAACAAAACCGTGAGGACGTGGTCGGGGCCCAAAGCGGACAATATCGTGCTACGGTGGTGGAGCGGGCCCGGGAAGTGATTCGCCTCGGGCTGGTATGTGACAATTTGGTATCAGAGCCAAACCCTGGCCGCCTGTGTGCCTACGAGGACGTCGGGCCCCTAAGGGGGGTGGATTGTGAGATCCCACATCACTCCGAAGTTAAGCGAGTAGCACGCGAGAGGATTCCCATGATGGGTGACCCACTGAGAAGTTCTCGTGCGAGTTCCCAGAAACAAAACCGTGAGGGTGTGGTCGGGGCCCAAACCGGACAATATCGTGCTACGGTGGAGTCGAGCCCGGGATGTAGTGGAGCCTGGGTTGGGATGTGACAATTTGGTATCAGAGCCTAACCCTGGCCGCGTGTGTGCCGACGAGGACGTCAGGCTCCTAAGGGGGGTGGATTGTGAGATCCCACATCGCCTAGGGGAGTGGATCCTATGAGCCTTATATGTATATTCTCATCTCTACCTAGCGCGATGCTTTTTGGGAGCTCTCACTGGCTTCGGGTTCCATTGGAACTCCGAAGTTAAGCAAGTAGCGCGCGAGAGCATTCCCATGATGGGTGACCCACTGGGAAGTTCTCGTGTGAGTTCCCAGAAGCAAAACCATGAGGGTGTGGTCGGGGCCCAAAGCGGTCAATATCGTGCTACGGTAGAGTCGAGCCTGGGATATGGTGGAGCCTGAGTCGGGATGTGACACTGTTAATGATTACTGTGGTTTGTAATTTTCAGGCAAGTGATTTTGGTCTTCCATTCACAAATATCAGAGGCATTTTCACGGTTAGAGATCAGCACACCACATGCCAAGGACAGGTACTACTTACACGCCCCGATCTTGATATTCCCCGAATAAACACAACTTTTCACTTTGTCCACCAGGCTGCGCCGGGATGTCACACACATTCTTGGATGTATTCGATCTTTGCCGTCTGATAAAATGAGCGAATCTAGTATTCCAAACTGGGGTCAGCTGGATGAATTCTTGGTGCAGAGATTTGGAGCGGAAGTTGGTTAATGTTGTTGTAAAGTAGTGAATCGGTTGCTTCTTTGGAGATGGCTAATCAATTTTTTTGGATGTCAGAACCAATTTCGGTGGTCTATGCATTTCCCTTGTAAAATTTCATTGAGGTAACTTTCGGTCCATATTCTCTGTTTATCGTGTCATGTTCATGCTGCATAAATTACTTTCGTCCAAACTTCAATTCTCTCTCTCTCTAAACACACATGCACGGTCTATTTTTTCTTTTAGCTTACCAGATGTCTTTAATTTTCAGGTTTTGCATTTTTCTGAGATGTTTAAAGTCAGTGTATCAGATCCAAATATTGCGAGAAGAAGGTTGTCGAAACCAGAATGTTTCTACTGTAGCAGTCACACTCGAATTACCATTTGTATTTACTAGGACTGAAATCAATGTTTATTGTAATTTTTGAGTTAAAGGATGGCGACGACTGATTTTTTTTGGCTTAGTGAAGGGACAACGAGCAGTATCAGCTTTTGAATTCTCAACTTCTGTTGCCGGAATCGCATCTGATTATATCAATATTTGAGTTATTTGCATGAATGCCGTTCTTAAATGGTAAAAGGATAAGAAGGATAACGGCTTATTGTTCCTGCACTATTTGTATTTACCAGCTAAAGCTTATTATTCTTCGGGTTGGGCTTTTGTTGTTATTGGGCTTGCTAGTCTTTACCATCTTTGGGCTTTAATGAAATTACTTTTAGACCTAGTGTTAAAAAGTCGGATCATGCCCTCCCCCTCCCCCCCTCCGAAAACAAGGACTCTTGAACGTGGTGCTCCGACTTCTCCTCTAATATCGATTGTAAAAAATAAAAATCAATATTTTTAAAATTACGGTGTGGTGAAAGTCATTTGCAAGGGATCTTATTATTTTATTGAGAAAGAAAAACAAAGTTAAATATTTAATTCCAAAAATAAATTTGTTCGGGTCTAAAATATAGCAATTTGGTGTCATTTAGTACTACGGTTTAGTAGTATTTCTTTTCACTTGTAAGTGAGAGGTCTTAGGTTTGATTCTCGCCAAAGGCGAATTTGAAGATTATGGCTAAAGGTGAATATGAACCAAATTATTGTCACCCTTATTCTAACAGTTTTCTTAGGAATTGGATCCTCTCCGGATCCCCTCCCTGGGGATCATAAGGATCAACGCACACAAAGATCGTGCAGCCACAATTTTTATATATATATTTTTCATGTAAAACGAGGCTTCTTTACTTTTAAAAATATAAAAAACATTTAATTATGGCCACACGATTTTTGATCAACTGTCCGTGTGCGTTGATCCCTAGGATCCCCAAGATCCCCAGGGAGGAGATCCGGAGAGGATCCAATTCCGTTTTCTTATGCTCTGACAATGTTCTAAAAATTGGCCTAGGCGGTTGCCTAGGCGCTGGGCGTAGGTGTGCCGATTCGATTAGTTCTGAATCATTAAGAAAAATCGGGGAGCTGTTAGGCGTCCGCCTAGGCGATCTTAGGCGGCCTGGATGGTCTAGGCGGCTGTCTAGGAGGAGTGAAATGGTTTCCTGGGAAGAAATTTCACTTTGACTCCCTCTCTGTGCACCACGGCTTTCTTGGCTGTCGCAACTCCTTCTCTCTGAAATCCATCGAAGAAGAGCAACTTACAGCTCATAACAGAAGAAGAGGAAATGGAAAGAAGGTCCATCGATTATTAGAGAAGGAAAGTCGAGATTTGTGACCAAGAAGTGAGATGCGGCGAGACCTCCTTGAAGGAGCCAAAGAAGAATCCAGAGAGAGAGATAAAGAAATAAGAAAAATTGGGAAAAAGGTAAGTGGAAGAGAGGTTTGGTTGGATTGGGAAAGGGATATAGAGGTCAGAGGAGAGAGTCGGGAGGATTGAGAGGGGGAGAGAGAGAGAGAGAGAGAGGAGAGGAGAGAGGAATTGAGAAGAAGGAGTAAGGCATGAAGATTGAGTAGATGAAGTGTAAAGGAACACGAAAATCTATTTTTTATTTAAATATATTAAACTAGAGGGCACGAAAACATTAATAGTGTATTTCTAAATTAATAAAAAAAAATCTGACATTAAAGGACACATGCAAGCTAGATGGACACCAAATGCGCAAAAGTCATGTTTTTCAAGGCGTCAAAATGGTCTCCTTCGTTTGGGAGCCTCTAGGCTGACGTAATGGGGATGGATGCATGCACCTCTTCTTAATTGTTTCTTTATGATTTCTGATCTCAAACTTTCAAATCAATTGCTTTATATGTTTATGACCGGTTTTGGTGCTCTAAAGTTCAAAGTGGGACACCAACCCAAATAAAATCATAAATAAAAGAGAGAGGATTTTGGGGATGATATAAATGTTCGTGGTTTGGTTAAGGGATGCTTGGCATGGCTTCCTAGTAGTTTTATGATGAACTATCCAACCCACTACATGGGATTTTTACTTTTATTTTAAAAAAAAAATAGATATAATCTTCCTTGTGTGAACTCAAACAGCAGAGTTGTATTTTTTTCATATCCAAATAATCATAAATAGTGACTTCTATCTCTGCATCTTCACCTTCCTTCGCTTGTTTGTTTCTCACGTAAACTGGATCTTGCCGGAACATTACACGGAGGGTGTGGAAAAAAAAAAAAAAACGTTTGTTCTCGGCATGGTTTCTCGTTCAAAACCAAATATCTTGTACTCCATTTTTGAAAGATTTGTTTTGACCCTCAAATTATTGGGTGTTCTTTCAGCCTTCTCGACATGGTTTTTCGCTCAATTAGTGAGGAATTCACGATCGATCCATTCGGCGAAAGTGTGCACCCAGTTCTTATCGTTTTAGACAGGAACGTTATGAGCATAACCTTTTCACAAGCTTACCAGACTTACCAGGAAGAGTTCCACGTGGGTGTGAGGTTTGAGTTATCTTTTGGTAAAGGATTAGTGAAGATTGTAGTGCAAGTGATCAGCAGATTGCATCACTATCTTCATGCTGAATTGAATGGTCACCACTCATTATCCTGCTGCAATGCATCAACATCTTATCGTACTCTAGTAGTTCTTTTCCAATGATATGTAAATAAGTTCACGTGCTCAATTATTTTAAGGGTATCTTCTACTCAACCCTAACACACCTTTGTTAGGCATTTACTGAGATTAAATTTCATCTTGGGTTCTAAGTCGAATTTTTGAACGAATTGTTTAGACCCTGTTGAACGCGTTGTGTTCACTTGTATTGTGGCTTTAGCACATTTAGAAGTTGCACTTCTCTGGAAAGGTGTATGCTCTCTTGGGGTTTTAAGGTTGATCACTCGTGAGTCATTTTTTCTTATTTCCACAAACTTTGACCTTGTTTGACTAGAAATCTGCAACTAAACAAAAAAAAAATGGAAAGGTGGATTGAGCATTACAACAACTCCTAAGAAATATTGCTTGTTGAGAAATGTGACTTCTCGTTTTTTGCTTGCTTGGTTCGAGCTTTTGGGTCTACTACTAACATAGTAGCCATTCCTCTTGAATCCCAAGGTACATTTTTCAATGGGTTCTTTGTTGGCAAAACACTAGAGTAGTTGGTCACATTTGGAAGAACTGAGGAGAATATGATGCTTGGTGATGGATAGAGTTTTACGACGACAGTTTCTGTTTTGTTCGGCTTGGGGTATGGCACTTTTTGCGACATGGTACGAGAGTCTTCTACAAGCAACACTAGTTGGTAGAGGAACATTGTGAATTGGTATTCGGAAGATTGAAAATACTTTATGAGAAATTGTGCATCTTCAGGCAATTACTACTTGCTTATCGAGACAATAATGTGTTGTCGACATTGCGGGTTGCAGATTGTGATATCGATAACTTATTCCTTGGGTTCGTTAAGCAAGTGAGCAGGAAGATCCGTCTACAGCAGTTGTTACAAATTCTCTATTGTTGGGGCTCGACCCAAAGACAGATCTATTCTCGGAGTACGTGACATTTCGAATTCTTGGGCAAGACCCACTCTCATTTTTCAGTTTTGGTTTTCAGTATAAGTATTTTTAACTTCCTTTACTTTAGTTATTTGTTTTTGTCGTTACAAATGTTTTGGGGAAAGTATCCATTTTTAGTTTTAAGTTCAGCAAGAGTTTTCGACCTATATATTAGTACATATCTATTTTGACGCTATAGTATTTTGCGTACTTATTTTTGACCTTACGTCAATATATGTTTTCGACTTTATATCTTTATAAAGTATGTTTCTACTTTTACACTGATAGGGAAGAAAGTAAGAGCTTGGAGGCATGATAGAGGATTTTGCAACCCGCTCGCGACGGTGTGGCATATTCTCTTTGATGCACCCACTCTGACTTGATTTCTCTTTATACATATATATCTTTTCCTATCTTCGAGTATTTATGTATAGTACTTTATTTTAAATTTCGAGGACAAAATTCTTTTAAGGGGGTAGATTGTAACAACCCGTCCCGGGTTTTACGGAATAAAAAGGGTATTTTTGTATTTTCACCAAGTTTGGGGATATTTTCCTTTTAAAAATGGTTTTTGGGTCTTAAATGGTGTGCCCAAGGGGCCCACCCCTGATTTGTGTCCCCCGGTCTCTCTCTTTTCTCTTTCAGTTCTCTTTCATCTCTTCTATCCCCGTAACTTCATCTTTCTCTCCCTCTTCTTCTGCTCTCCTTCACTCTCCCGTGTTCTCCCTCCCTGCACACCCTCATCTCCCTCATCATTAAACACAAAAACAACAAAAACATCATCACCATCATCCTTGTGTTCTAAAAAACAAAGAAAGAACACCCCAGACCCTTCTATTCCATTCGGCCGGTACTGTTCATCATATTCTCCGTCGAGTTTCGTATTTTTCTGACGTTGGTAAGCTTCTAGAAACCCTTGGGTTGTGTTTTAGGGTTGGATCAAAGCTTGTTTTAAGTGGTGTATATGTTTGAATCGCAGAAAATGGCTTGGAGTAGCTTTTCCAAATTTTTCGGCCAGCACCGCCCCTTTCGAGGAAATTTTCGGCCAAACCACGGCGAGTTGGCCGGCATGCAAGGTATCAATCTCTTCGTCTTGCCGATTACTACAACTTTCCTTTTTGTTTCACCCAATTTTATGGAGTATTGAAGAAGTTATATCCATTTGAATCTTACCCAGTTTCCGGCGACCTCAATGGCTTTCGAGGTGTTTTCCAGCCAAACCACGGCGAGTTAGACGTCGTACGAGGTACCATTCTCTTCATCTCTTTGAGAACTACAACTTTCGTTTTTAAATTCCGGCTTTCTCTCCCATTGGGTCAGGCGACACACCAAACCCAAGGCCTTTGGGCATTTCCTGCCGAGCCCAACCCAAACCCATTTCTGTTTCCTTATTTATTTTGTTTTATATTTTAATTGTTTTAAGTTTAAGGGCCCTTGGGCCGGTTTCTATTGAGGGCTTCAAGCCCAAACCCTAAAAACCCTAAGCCATTTTCCTCTAAAACCCAAACCATCAAGGACCCAAGCCCAAAGCCAAAACCCAGGCCCATAACCCGTTTGACTATTTGACCCATTGACCCGGTTTGACTCATTGACCCGGTCTGACAGTTGACCTAGTGAACGTTGATCGTTGACCGTTGACTTTAACTGGTCAACGTTGACCATTGACTTTTAGGGTTGACTTTCAGGTTTTCGTCCGAGACCTCTCCTAGGCTAATTCCGACATCCTGGACCCGTTTTTGAAGTCCGTTTTCCCAAATTAAGTCGTTTGAGTAGAGTTTGACTAAATGTACTCTTTATGTGCTTAGGGGCAATTATTGTGGCGTTACCTTCTTCGCTAGTTTGCGTGGCTCTTCGGCTGCGAAGTACTGTGAGTGGACCCCGTTAAAAATGCATGTTTTGATAGTAGAAATGCACACATGAAAAGCATGATTTAATGATTATGTTCTATGAAATGTTTTGAGATAACATGCTTACTGAGGCTAGATTGAATTACTACTATTTTTCCTATAACCCGTGTTCTTATAGAATATCTGATGGATGACGATATGATATTTAGAATATGTTTCGCACATTTCTTTATAGTATAGATGATGGATGACTTTATACTATGAAGATGCTTTTCAAACGTATATATGTTCAATGGTTTTGTACTTACCTAGTGGTCCCTATTCCGCTACGGGATGAAGGGATAGATTCCAGTCCATCACGAGCGAAGGTTTGGTGTTGGCATAGGGCCTGGAGTGTGTTTCCTCTGGCTATTTAGCACAGGGATGGGGAGCCGCCAAGGGGCTTGGGGGTGATTTTCCTCTGACTGTCTGCTCAGAGATGGGGAGCCGGCATGGGGCTTGGTGGTTATATTGGACATTCACTAGTGATTATTATGTATACAAGTTATGATTTGAGACATTGCACGACATGCTAGGTTTTGGAAAACCTATGTTTATCATGATATATATGTGTTTTCATAAAACCTGGGGGTTAGTACGTTGATAACTGTTTTAATATATGTATATCAAATTGGTCCACTCATGTTTGTTTTGTGCCCCCTTCAGGACTTAGAAATGAGGCATACAATCCCGGCGTCAAGGCACTTCCGCATCGGCATCTTCGAGTCCTCTCAATGTAGGACCCATTTTTTTATTCATTCAATTTTATATTAATTATTTTAGTATTCTAGATTAGATGTGTGCTCTGAACACGTTCCTAAATTGCATATTCATTGCTTTTATATTTATAAGTCTTATTTATTCCTTATTCTCAACATTTGCATTCAATAAATGGCTTTTGTCACCCTTCGGATATCGGCCAGCACGTGTCTATCCTGGTATTCGGCGAATATTGAGATTGGGGCGTGTCAATCTAAATATCCTAATTTAATTCGAAGAAGCTTCCAGTGTGTGAAAGTGAGAAATATATTTTGGAAATAGTTTTCTAGAAAGTGTAGCGTTTGTCAACATTAGAAAACGATGTAAAACTAGAGGAAAATTTGAACCATGCCTTAACGCCTAAGGCCTCTCTCCCTTGTCCCTACAAATATGACAAGTTTCTTACACGCAAGAGAACACGTACCACAATGTACACGCACGACACGAGAGTCAACGACACAGAGACAGACAGACCCCGGCGCGGCGGAGATCAACCAAAGATGCAAAAGAAGACAGTCGACGCCGGTGCATCAGGAGGAGGAGGAGGAGGAGGAGAAGGAATCACCTGCGGGGGCTGCGGGACGCCGGTGTCGATGGTACTCGATGACGATCATCATCACATCCACATGGATCTGCAGGAGTTGCCCGAAGGATGCATAGCTAACGTTGTCTCCTTAACGACGCCTCGAGACGCTTGCAGGTTTTCGGCGGTGTCTAAGAGTTTCATGTCGGCCGCCGATTCCGACGCTGTTTGGGACAAGTTCCTTCCCCTGATATCCCCTCCATCCTATCTCACTCCTCCTCCTCCTCCTCCTCCACTTCCTCCTCCTCCAAGAAGAAGCTTTACCTCACTCTCTGCGAAAACCCTGTCCTCGTTGACGACGGCAAAATGGTAATTTTATACCTTCTTTTTCGCTTTTGTGGTGGGATTAGGGATAGCTCCCAAAATTTGAAACATGAACATATTTGAAGATTTTATTTGTTTCTCTCTACTTTCTGATAAAGTTTTATTGTCATATATTGATATGAAAATATGACTTTAGACTTTGAGATCGTGCCTGCTGGAACTAATGCATGAAAAACTAGCCAGAATAAGTTTTTGTAACCTTTTCCAATCAGCTTCTATGTTCTATATATGCAGAGTTTTACTCTGGACAAATGGAGTGGGAAAAAATATTACATGATATCGCCGCTGGACCTTATGATTGCTTGGGGTGGTACTCCTGCCTACTGGAAATGGATTTCTCTTGCCAACTCCAGGTCTGTAAAGTTCATTCATCTTACGTTTTGTTGTTTTGATTAAGCTAACAGCTATGCTTTTAAGATGTTGAGAAAGCGTTTCCATATCGTGCATATTCTGCGGTTGGATTTGTTTTAGCGATGTATATATATAGATTGAAATATGTGTGTATGTGTGTAATTAGGCAATTAATTAGTATGTGTCATGTTAAATGAAACAGGTTTGAGGAGGTGGCTGAGCTTGTAGTTGTTTGGTGGCTTGAGATCCGTGGCAAAATTGATACACGGATTCTTTCCCCCTCCACTGTCTACAAAGCTTATCTTGTGTTCATGTTAAGTGAAGGGGCTAGAGGATTTGATCGTGACGATCCATTGGAGGTCAAGGTAGGACTTTTTGGGGAAGAAGAGACTAGTAGTAAGCGTACTGTGTTTCTGGGCCAAGAAAGGAGCCTAAAAGTAGGATGGAGGAGACGGAACATTACCGGGAGACCCAAGGAAATCGATGAAACTCAATATCCAAAGAAAAGGCCCGACGGCTGGCTGGAGGTGGAGATTGGAGAGTTTTTATGTCCAGGAGAAGAAGATGGGGGGTTAATGGAGATGACATGTATGGAGGTTGATAGAATGAAGAGAGGCCTTATTGTTCAGGGGATTGAAGTTAGGCCCAAAAGAGTGGAGAAAGTAACTTTTTCTAAGGACTTCCACGTAATGGGTGAAGTCAGGCCCAAAACTTTCTACTTTGATATTATAAGTGGTTGAACACTGATCATTAACGGAACCGGATCCCAAAAAATTAAGCACCCTGAGCAATAAATCAGGGCCGTTGAAATTTGATACAACGGCTACAATTATTATAACTTTTAGAGGGGCCCCCTTGTTTGTAGCCGTTGGATTAAATTTCGACGACCCAAAATCATTGCTCAGTAGGCTCAGTTTTTGGGGATCCGGAGGGGATTCGGTTCCATCATCAACGGTGGTTACTGTCATCTTGAATAATTATTTAATGATTCCTTTCACCTTTGAATACTCTTTGTAAAACGTTATAAACTTATTTGATGGATGGAGAGATCGGGAGATGTGTTATCACAGGTATAGTTTTTTTGACCTAAGAATGCCAGCATTCTCTTCTCGGCCAAGTTCATGGTGCACAACAAGGTAATATTACCCTAATGTGGATGGTAGATTGCTTTTTTCTTATTCTTCTCTTCAGCTAGTTGACTCCGTATACTTTCTATTTGAATTAGCCATAGGAATCCAATTCGTAGCTGCAAAGTACTGACTTTGCGCCGAATTTACCAAAACAAAATTATCTTTTCCCCGTCATATACTTGCCATGTGATGTTCGCATGATCAAGATGGATGGAAGATTAGATGAAAATTTTCAAAATCCATTTATAAAAGTTCAGGGATAATCAGCTAAATTAAAATTCATGAGGGATATAAGTAGCTATATACAAGTCAGGAGGGCAAATCAACAAATAGATCTTGAGAAAAAATAACCTTTTATATGTGCATTGAATATAGGCTGAATCATGTATTACTAATTCTAAGAGAAATAAAATCCATTCTTATTAATTAGGCTGATACTCAAAATTTAAAACCATTCTATAATTTTATGCATCCCCAGAGAATAGGTCAAGGTCATTTCTGTTTGTATTTGGTCCAAGAATCCAACGAACTTAACGTTTCTATAAACCTGGTGCATACCATATACCTTGATGCGTTATAAAACAACCCTAAACTTGACCCCTAAGACTTCATCTAGGAAATCCCTGCATATATTACACACGTTTACAAACACCAAAGCGCAATACAGTATGCAAAGACAAACTACGGGAATGCCGGCGATGGATCTGGAGGCGTTGCCAGAAGGATGCAAAGCCTCCTTAACGACGCCTCCAGACGCGTGCAGGCTTTCAGCGGTGTCTAGGGGTTTCCGGTCGGCCGCTGAATCGGACGCCAGTTGGGACAGGTTCCTTCCGCCTGATGTCTACACGATCCTCGGCAAGTCCTCCGTACAGCCTCAGTCTCCCTCCTCCCTCCCAGTCCCTCCTTGCTCTTCTTCTTCATCCAGTTGGAAATCCAAGAAGGAGCTTTTCCTCTCTCTATGTGACAACCCGGTCCTCATCGATCAGTTGGAAATCCAAGAACGTGTCAGCTTGTTCTTGGTGCCGGTGCCATGCGGGTACAATTTCTCTCAATAATAGATGATATTGTTGCAGACTATTTAGTAACTTTCACTTAGAAAGTCCAAAAGTGTTAGGCAGCTGAGCTAATCAAATATCTACTGTTCTTCAATGTACATGTATCAAAAACTCGTTTCACGGGTTTTATATGTAATTTTCTTTCTTGAGTTCCAAAATGCTTTAAGTGATTGTTTGAAACCCCTTTCGATGTTTTTGGTTACTATATCCTGTTATATCTACTGAGTATGCTCCTCGGGGTCATTCTCGCGGCTTTTTGATAGATGACATGTTCTAATGCAGGTATCCGGTTTAAAGTCTATCACTTCTAAACACTTGGCCTTGGCAAGTCAAGTCATCAGTTTTACATGTGCTAATGCTATTATTCCAGGTAGGTGACTACAAAATTTTAAAAATTGTTGGTTTTGCTGTGAATGTATATATGTATTTATTTGTAGACTTCTGCTTTGAGCAATGGAGTAATGACTTTATTCATTCCGTTTCTGCAAGAAATCAGGCAAATTCTTTTTCTAAAAGTTCCAGAGACAAGAAAAGCATTGTTGTTATCTGAAATTGATCGAGTAGCTCAGGTTTGTCTTTTCACACTGGGCAACAGATTTAACATTTTCAGGGATTCGTATCTCGAAGTCTAAGCTCAGATTCTTTGAGCTCATATTTACATTAACCAAGTATTGTGCTCATATTCCAGAAACCATTGTGATGTTTATTCATTCAATTTAAACAGGACTATGAGGTTCATAGAGATGAAATACACACCAAACTAGTTCAGATCATGGGAGAAAGGTTATTGGTTCATCTACGCGGGTTGCCTCAAATTGTAGAGAGCTGGAATAGAGCTGGAGAGGCTGACCCACAGCCCAGCCAATTTGCTCGATCCCTTACCAAGGTACTTTTTTGCTTTATATAAGCACTTAGTTATTGTATTAGTTTTTTTTTATTTTAATTGATCTGATGGGGCCTTGCCCAACTGATTTTCAGGAAGTTGGATACTTGCAACGTGTTCTAACTCGAACTTTACATGAGGTCGATGTTCAAGCGATTTTCAGGTAAGGTTCATATAACTCGAAATTTGCTTGGGAACGTGGTCAAGACTCAAAGGATCATCCAATTCCATTTGTTAGCTTGACGTTCTTGCTTCTTCCCTCCACATTTTTAATCACTGTGATTTGGTTGATGAAAAGGGCAGTTAATGATTACTGTGGTTTGTAATTTTCAGGCTGGTCTTCCATTCACAAATATCAGAGGCATTTTCACGGTAAAAGATCAGCACACCACAAGCCAAGGACAGGTACTACCTTTTCAGTTCCCCCCCTCGTGCGCATACAATTGTTAGGACTCCTTAATAAACGCAACTTTTCACTTTGTCCACCAGGCTGCGCCGGGATGTCACACACATTCATGGATGCATTCGATCTTTGCCGTCTGAAAAAATGAGCGAATATAGTATTCCAAACTGGGGTCAGCTTTATGAATTCTTGGTGCAGAGATTTGGCGCGGAAGCTAGTTAATGTTGTTGTAAAGTAGTGAATCGGTTGCTTCTTTGGAGATGGCTATGTAAGACAATTATGCAACGGAAAAACTTATTCACAATTATCAACTGAACCAGTTACCTAAAGAAGACATCGTCTCAGAGAACTAGGATTAATAACTGAAGTTCTTCTGCAACTCTACACAACCGAAAGCAAGGCTCGCTCAATGGGGGCTTGAGTTTTCTATAAACTTGCGTGTACTGTGAGAGAACAGGGACCTCTGTTTTATACTACATATGATGAAATTCATCCCTCCCATTAAGTGATCCTTATCAAAAAGTAACCTTATCACCGTGAAACACTCATGCATTATATCAGCTAGAAGAGTTCTAGTTTTACCGAGAATGTATCTGACTTGAATCTTTAAAGAAATACAACTCCTGATAAGTCTACCACAAGTGTCAATCCTAATCTCCTTGTCATTCCAAATGTCTTTAATCAAATCACCAAGTGTTTGCTTTCATATAGAACTTACATTCTCCCACTAGAGCAAATACTTTGTCAACTTGTATAGTTTATACTTAAAATGGAATGAATCTGAATTGGCCATGAGATTAGTATTTGACATTTTCTCGATTTACCAGTCTCTGTCATTAACAAGTATTCATGAGAACTATAGGGCAACACACTCAACTTTCAAAGAGCACCATCCCCATAATTACTTACAATGAAACTAACCAACACATGAGACTCCAACAAGATATAAAAACAATGTAAGACATGACTGGATATGTATTTGTAACATGTCAAACATTTGGTCCCCTTCAGGATTGAAATTAATCCCAATGCTTCTAAACGAAGCCCTTAGGTTGTTTTTCCTTCATAATAATTCAAGATCATTAATCATCATGGATAAAAACATTCATGCAGTATCATAACTATATGCTTTATACTTTTTGGGAACTTCAACAACCTGACAGCATTTTCTTTATTAGCTAAGAAGCCCTTATTATGAATACTTGAATACAACTTCCAGAACATGAACTGCAACTGAAGAAAACTAACATTTAAAATAAACCTGATATGCAGCTCCCATTAATTTCCTGCATCAGTTTGCTCCCACTGGTTTCCTGCATGAGTTTGCTGCATCAAAATCACCCAATACCCCCATGCTTTGCTGACATGCTTCTTGAAAACTTTTCTCGAGAAATGAGATACTTCATATCCAAGTTCCTTGTTTCATTTTACCTTTTATTATTCTAAGTGAAAAATATAGCTACTCTGTTGTCAAATAAATCTGTATAGGTCTCAAGATTAAGTCCACCTCTTGTAGTCCTGTTATGAAAATCTTCAACCAAATGGCTAGATTCACAGTTTCACAATAGGACAAGTATTCGGCAAACATAGTTTGAAGCAACCATAGTCTGTTATTTTACACTCTTCCAAGATACTGCTCCACATGCCATTAAGATCACACAACCCCATGTTGATTTCATATCATCTGGACAACCCGCAAAATCTAAGTCATCGTAACCTTCTAAAATGATGTTTTATGTCCTTATGTAGACTAACATATGATCTTTAGTTCTCTAAAGATATCTCAGCACTATTTTTGTTGCATTCTAGTAAGCCTCTCCAGCACTGGATTGGAACCTACCAAACACCGAAATGGTGAAGACTAAGTCAGGCCTTGTGCATACTTGTGCATACATCAAACTCCTAACCCATGATGCATATTGCTTATCTTCCAACATCTTCATCTCCAAGTCTGTTTTGGGACACTATAATTCGCTCAATATATCACCCTTTGATATGGGCATTTCTGTAGTCTCACATGAAGACATATTAAATCTTTTCTATGTATGCTCTTTGTGGCAAAACCCAACAACCCTCTTATTCTCTCTCTTTTGATCTCAATCCCTAGGACATAAGTGTCACCTCCCAGGTATTTCATCTCGAAGTGTCTTTGCAAGAAAACTTTGGTTTCATCCAACAAGTTATGACTATTTGCAGTGAGCAATATATCATCCACATAAAGAACTAGAATGATAAAATTGTTCCCACTGAATCTCAAATAAATACAATTTGTCTGATGGGTTCTTTGTGAAACATTCTCTTTTACAACTCGATGAAATTTTAGGTACCATTGTCTTGATGTCTGCTGTAATCCAATTGTCTATTTTTGGACTCAAGATGACTTGTTTGAAAATCCCAGGATCACTAAACTCTGATAAATTAAAATATGTCTCTACCAAATACACAAAATATGATGAGAATGTTGACTTTCTTACCCTATTTGATTACCTCAAAACGGTGGAACATTACTGACTGCCAAAACTGTTGACTCCAGTCGGTGGTTACTGCCATTCACAGCTGCTTCATCCACACGTCCTTGCTGGTTTCCTACATGCGGTTCACCGTCTAACAACACCTCAATTTCAATGTCATGCTTCAGTCGGGTCATTGCCACTTGAAACTCCTTCCTCCACGTGCCTTGTATGATGACGAATTTGCTACTCACCATGCAACAACACATCATTGTTGCCATGCTAAAAATTGCAATCATCATAGCCCTCATCTTCTTCCACTTGACTTAGAAGTTTAACCACTAGTGCTACAGTCGATGTTGGCTCAGTATTAATCCCCATTTGGCCATTTCAGTATTAATCTCCATTTGACCATCTTCTTGCCACGTTTGTCAAGTGTCAATTCCACGTACCCCGCAAGAATGTTTGCATGTTGTTGCAATCGATGTAGTCGGTGCTCACTGCTGCTTGCCAAGTTTGTTTGCTGGTTGTCGGTGGTCACAGCTGCCATTCACAGTTGCTGACTCATCATGGCTTCCATGATCATAAGTATGTTGCTCATTGAGCAACATCACATCATCGGTGCTTTGGTGTAACATATCATCATCATTACACATACTTTCTTCTAATTGATCTGGAATTTCAACCAAGGCTGCTGCAATCGATGAATGTTCAGCATCATTCCCCATTTAATCATCTTCTTCAAATATAAGATTGTCGGTTCTTGTACTTGCATGATCGTCCATCTCTAACTCCATAAACAACTTGATAGATTAGTCTTACAAATCATACTCCTTACCATGTCCATTAAGGTTCTCCTTCTTTTCTTAGCCACTTGGTTTTGCTCGAGATTTCCAGTGTGGTGTATTAAGCTACAATTCCATTTTCTTGTAGAAAAAAGGGCAAATGGACTAAGATATCTGCCAGTTTGAGTGTATCTACCATTGTATTCACCTCTTCTATCAGACTTAACCTCCTTAATTTTTCTTTCCAATTGGTTTTCAATGTCACTTTTGAAATCTTAAAGTTGCAAGTGCATTTGATTATTCTGAAATTAGATAGGTGAAACAAAATCGAGAAAAAGTAGTTTATGAAATATTTATGTCCCTCTATAGTTTGTGTGGGGGAAAAAAAAGACCACAAACGTCCGTGTGGATGATTTCTAAAGTTTCTTTGCTTCTTGTTTAACCTTTCTTTCTTCTACTTGTCATTTTTCCTTTAGCATAATCCACACAGAACTCAAAATCATTGAAAAAATACTGGAGGCAAAATATCATTTTTGACAAGTACCTTCATCCTTTGTTTTGACATATGACCTAGCCTCTTTTGCTATAAGTTTAATGATTTTTAAGTCTTAGTATGTTCGTTTTGAATGTTAAAATAAATTCGACTTTGTTGAGTTTTATTTGAAACATGCCATCATTCAAAAAACCGGTACCAATTTGAGAAGATTTGTAAAATATGTTGAAGCCAAAATTATTTATAGTAAAATAAAAAACTCAACAAAACTAACTTTGAAACGGAATCAACTTCCTTCTCATGGAAGGCACATAGACAATGTTTTCTAATTCTAAACAAAAATCCAAATCCTAACTTTAGCCTAACACTTCCTTAAGCTTTGACTTCAACTCTTCTTCCATTGCAAACTGAAACTTTGACTTCATCCTTATTTGGTGTTCTCCTTGTTATGAAGTTCTTTTTTCATGTGGCAAGCCAAGCCTTATACAAAAATAACGTTTGAGAATCGATGGCTTGTTAGGTTTGGTGTTTCTTTTAGGAGAGGGAACCCTTTTGGTAGAATTCTTTCTAGTAGCATCGGTGGTTATGGGTGTATGTGCCTCGGTGGTACTTCGTACATAGTTCAAAGACTCAATCTTCTCATTTTCAGACTTTTTCATCATTTCCTCTTCACTCACATATACTGAAATTAACTCATTCACACCCCACTTTTCACGCAATGCATTGTAGGACAATTTGAGATGTGTATAACTATCAGGCAGGGAATTCAATATCACATGTACCAAGAAAGTTTCAGGGATTAGTACCTCGAGAGCTTTGAGTTTTCCAGTGATGTCCACCAGCTTTAAAATGTACTCACGCACACTCTCTATGCCATCATGTCTCATGGTTGTCAGTGAATTCATGAGATTACCTGTTTCCATTTTTGGTGACTCCTGGTATTTTTCTTCAACAGACTTAATGATATAGTTTGCATTGGTAGCATCTGTCTCAGTTTTTGGTGACTCTTAGTACTTCTTCTCAATGGACTTGAGAAAATCCTTTGCATTGGTAGCATCTGTGAAGGCTCCACGAACCACATCAGTCATGCTTCTTTTGATAATCAACAATGAAATTCTGTTTGATTTGTGCCACTTTTCATACTTAGACTTTTGACTTGAGGTGCTTCCATTTGTTGGTGTAGGGGGCTCTTCAGTTCTAAGTGCTAAGTCCCAATCCATGACACCTAGCACGATCTCAAGATCTTGCTTCCATTTCTTGTAGTTGATACCAGTGAATGGTTCAACCGTATTAAGGTGCATAGAGCTAGGATTCATAACTGTCAAAGCACATAGTTCAAGTATTAATCTTTAAATCCCCAGACTATAAATCACCATTTCAACATCTTTGGATTGATGAACATGTGAAGACTTTCTTTAATCATATCACCTTTATAACCAACATTCGAATTTCTGTAATCAAAATTATAAACCTTTGTGGTTTGACAATAGTAATTTGATTCAAACATTCGTATATAAAGTGATATAGTACTTAAATTCTAAGCATGAAAAAATGATCATCTTTAGATGACCAGTGATCATGTCTTGAATTTAAGCACCATCACTGGTATGTATATCTGAATGAAAATATATGTCTTTATGATCAAGGATAGCTTTAGCTATCACTAGATCGTGTTCATATATATTTCCCTAATGATATCCTACCAGTTCTGTAACCTGCGAGACAAGGAAAAATTTCTTGATGCCTTCAACATAAGGTTAAATGATATGTGAAAGGCTCTGATACCAAATGTAAGACAATTATGCAACGGAAAAACTTATTCACAATTTTCAACTTAACCACTTACCTGTGGAAGACATCGTCTTAGAGAACTATGATTAATAACTGAAGTTCTTCTGCAACTCTACACAACTGAAAGCAAGGCTCGCTCAATGGGGCTTGAGTTTTCTGTAAACTTGCGTGTACTGTGAGAGAGTAGGGACCTCAGTTTTATACTACATACAATGGAATTCAATTAGGATCCCTCCCATTAAGTGGTCCTTATCAAAAAGTAACCTTATCACCGTGAAACACTTATGCATTATATCAGCTAGAAAAGTTCTAGTTTTACCGAGAATGTATCTGACTTGAATCTTTAAATAAATACAACTCCTGATAAGTCTACCACAAGTGTCAATCCTAATCTCCTTATCATTCCAAATATCTTTAATCAAATCACCAAGTGTTTGCTCTCATATAGAACTTACAGGCTAATCAATTTTTTTGGATGTCAGAACCAATTTCGATGGTCTATGCATTTCCCTTGTACAATTTCATTGAGGTAATTTTCGGTGCATATTCTCTGTTTTTCGTGTCATGTTCATGCTACATAAATTACCTTCGTCCAAACTTCAGTTCTCTCTCTCTCTCTCTCTCTCTCTCTCTCTCTAAACACACACACACCGTCTATTTTTTCTTTTAGCTTACCGGATGTCTCTAATTGTCTAACTTTCAGGTTTTGCATTTTTTCTAAGATGTATAAAGTCTAGGCCTGGCAAACGGGTCGTGCCTGTCGTGTTCGTGTCATTTTCGTATAACACATATTATCTTAACAGGTTGTGTCGTGTCACACCCGTTATCTTAACGGGTCCTTAACAAGTCGGGTCACTTTACCCAACGGGTAAAGTGACCCGACCCATTATGACCGGTTAAGAAATTTTTTTTTCTTTTTTCTTAAATTTGCACATACCACACATTGCCACATAAATATTACTTCAAAACATTAAAACACATTTTTTTGTTTAAATACTACATCTACACTCGAAAATAAAAGCCTAATAAAAAAAAATACATACACTACTAATCTATTACAAATATTAAATGTGCAAGGATATGCAAAATGAAAGTTTTTGTTTTCAAGGTTGTGAAGCCTTTCTCAAAATATTTTAAATTGAAGATCGAATTCATTCATTGTATTGATATAAGGTCAAGGAGTGTAGCTGTAAAAAATCATCAAAATCGGAGTTAAAATAACCGTTAAATCGTTATTTTTCGTTTATAACCGTCGAAAAGTTTTGTCCTGTTACTTGATCTCTGAATGTTTGTTTTTTGAGATTTTTTGCTGATGTGATCTCGAAGCATATACAAACAAGTTTGACGGTTAGGATCATTGAAATTAGTTTCGTAGAATTCGTATTCCATCAAAACGACAGATTCACTAACACTTACAGTTTATTTATACTTTCATTAAGTATAACATAAGATTTTGTGGTATCCACTTGCATAAATATTTTAAATTGAAGATCAAATTCATTCATTGTATTCATATAGGGTCAAGGAGTGTAGCTGTAAAAAATCATCAAAATCGGAGTTAAAATAACCGTTAAATCGTGATTTTTCGTTTATAACCGTCGAAAAGTTTTGTCCTATTACTTGATCTTTGAATGTTTGTTTTTTGCGATTTTTTGCTAATGTGATCTGAAAGCATATACAAACAAGTTTGACGGTAAGGATCGTTGAAATTAGTTTCGTATAATTCGTATCCCATCAAAACGATAGATTCACTAACACTTGGAGTTTATTTATACTTTCATTAAGTATAACATAAGATTTTATGGTATCCACTTGTGTAAATATTTTAAATTGAAGATCGAATTCATTCATTGTATTCATATAGGGTCAATGAGTTTAGCTGTAAAAAATCATCAAAATCGGAGTTAAAATAACCGTTAAATCGTGATTTTTCATTTATAACCGTCGAAAAGTTTTTGTCCCGTTATTTGATTTCTGAATGTTTGTTTTTTGCGATTTTTTGCTGATGTGATCTCGAAGCATATACAAACAAGTTTGACGGTTGGGATCGTTGAAATTAGTTTCGTAAAATTCGTATCTCATCAAAACAATAAATTCACTAACACTTAAGAGTTTATTTATACTTTCATTAAGTATAACATAAGATTTTGTGGCATCCACTTGTGTAATATTTTAAATTGAAGATTAAATTCATTCATTGTATTCATATAGGGTCAAGGAACACGCTGTAAAAAATCATCAAAATCGAAGTTAAAATAATCGTTCAATAGTGATTTTTCGTTTATAACCGTAAAAAAGTTTTGTCCTGTTACTTGATCTCTCTGAATGTTTGTTTTTTGCGATTTTTTGCTGATGTGATCTGGAAGCATATACAAACAAGTTTAACGGTTGGGATCGTTGAAATTAGTTTCGTATAATTCGTATCTCATCTAGTTCAATGGTATGTGTGTGTGTGTATATATATATATTTATTTATTTATTTATTTATTTATTTATTAAGTAGATCATCACGTGTCATAAACTACCTTTTCACCCATCTTTCCCTCCCTTTTCAGTTTCACCCATCTTTTCCTCTCTTTTCTGTTTCCTTTTCTTATAATTTTCTTTTTGCCCTCCCTTTTCTCACCCATCTTTCCCTCTCTTTTTTGTTTCTTTTTCTTATAATTTTCTTTTTGCCCTCCCTTTTTCTTCAAAGAGTGGATGCATATTAATTATTATAGTTTTTAGGCGTATAAAATTTAATTTAAAATTTAATATATATATATATATAAAATTATTATAGTTAATATTTTGGGGGTATAATTATTACAGTATATATAATTATTGTAATTATTATAGTTAATTTAATATATATATATATATATAATTATTATAGTTTTTAGGGGTATAAAATTGTTAAATTAATATATATAATTATTATAGTATTTTTGTAGGGTTATAAAAATATTAAATTAATATTCTGCTTATCGTGTATCGTGTTACCCACGTGGATACCCAAACCAACCCGTTATCTTAACAGGTGCTTATTGGGTTACCCGATAACCACCCGATTCGTTATCGTGTCGACCCGAACACCTGTTAATTTCGTGTCGTGTCGGGTTATCGGGTCGTGTCAGGAATTGCCAAGCCTAATAAAGTCAGTGTATCAGATCCAAATATTGCAAGAAGAAGGATGTCGAAACCAGAATGTTTGTTGTGTAGCAGTCACACTCGAATTACCATTTGTATTTACTAGGACTCAAATCAATGTTTATTGTAATTTTTGAGTTAAAGGATGACGACGATTGATTTTTTTTTTGCTTAGTGAAGGGACAACGAGCAGTATCGGCTTTTGAATTCTCAACTTCCATGGCAGGAATCGCATCTAATTGTATCAATACTTGAGTTATTTGCATGAATGCCGTTCTTAAATGGTAAAAGGATAAGAGCTTTGTTTTTCCTGCACCATTAGTATCTACTACCAGCTAAAGCTTGTTATTCTTTGTGTTGGGCTTTTCTTGTTATTGGGCTTGCTAATATTTGTTATCTTTGGGATTTAATGAAATTACTTTTAAGCCCAGTATAAAAAGTTGGATCATTTCCCCCCCAAAACAACAACCAAAACTAAAAAAAAAGTCAATGGAGATTATCCACTCTTGAATTTGATGCTCCTTTCATTTAATATCGCTTGTACGAAAAAAGAATCAATATTTCTAAATTGATTTTAAAATTCTTACGTTGTGCCGTTGTGGTGAAAGCTATTTGCAAGTGATTTTATTATTTTATTGAGAAAAACAAAGTTAAATATTAAATTCCAAAAAAATTTGTTCGGGTCTAAAATATAGCAATTTGGTGGCCAATTTTTTTGAAATATAAATAGTATTAGATGGTTAGTTGTTAGAGAGAGTGTGAATTGACCACACATCATACTGCATATGCATGATTTTTTTTTTTTTTTTTCGGTGCGGTAAAATCTCATATGCTCTGAAATATCCTAATTTAATTTTAAGAATCTTACAGTGTGTCGAAAGTGACATAGAAATAAATTTTGGAAATAGTTTTCTAGAAGGTGTAGCGTTTGTCAACATTAGAAAAGTAAAACTCACCGTGACTTAACGCGTAAGGCCTCTCTCCCTAGTCCCTACAAATATGACAAGTTTCTCAAACGCAACTGAACACGTACCACAAAGTATAAGCACGATACGAGAGTCAACAACACAGACAGACAGACAGAATACGTTATGAGACCCCGCCGCGGCCGAGATCAACCAAAAATGCAAAAGAAGACAGTCGACGCCGGTGCATCAGGCGGAGGAGGAGGAGGAGGAATCACCTGCGGAGGCTGCAGGACGCCGGTGTCGATGGTACTCGATGACGATCATCATCACGTTCACATGGATCTGCAGGAGTTGCCCGAAGGATGCATAGCTAACATCGCCTCCTTAACGACGCCTCGAGACGCGTGTAGGTTGTCGGCGGTGTCTAAGAGTTTCATGTCGGCCGCAGATTCCGACCCTGTTTGGGACAAGTTCCTTCCCCCTGATATCCCCTCCATCCTATCTCACTCCTCCTCCTCCTCCTCCACCTCCTCCTCCTCCAAGAAGAAGCTTTACCTCACTCTCTGCGAAAACCCTGTCCTCGTTGACGACGGCAAAATGGTAATTTTATACATTCTTTTTCGCTTCTGTGGTGGGATTAGGGATAGCTCCCAAAATTTGAAACATGAATATATTTGAAGATTTTATTTGTTTCCCTCTACTTTCTGATAAAGTTTTATTGTCCTATATTAATATGAAAATATGACTTTAGACTTTGAGATCGTGCCTGCTGGAACTAATAATGCATGAAAAACTAGCCAGAATAAGTTTTTGTAACCTTTTCCAATCAGTTTCTATGATCTATATATGCAGAGTTTTACTCTGGACAAATGGAGTGGGAAAAAATGTTACATGATATCGCCGAAGGACCTTATGATTGCTTGGGGTGATAATCCTGAGTACTGGAAATGGATTTCTCTTGCCAACTCCAGGTCTGTAAACTTCTTCATTCATCTTACGTTTTGTTGGTTTGATTAAGCTAACAGCTACGCTTTTAAGATGTTGAGAAAGCGTTTCCATATTGTGCTTATTCTGCGGTTGGATTTGTTTTGGCGATGTATATATATCGATTGAAATATGTGTGTAATTAGGCAATTAATTAGTATATGTCATGTTAAATGAAACAGGTTTGAGGAGGTGGCTGCGCTTGTAGTTGTTTGGTGGCTTGATATCCGTGGCAAAATTGATACACGGATTCTTTCCCCCTCCACTGTCTACAAAGCTTATCTTGTGTTCATGTTAAGTGAAGGGGCTAGAGGATTTGATCGTGACGATCCATTGGAGGTCAAGGTAGGACTTTTTGGGGAAGAAGAGACTAGTAGTAAGCGCACTGTGTTTCTGGGCCAAGAAAGGAGCATAAAAGTAGGATGGAGGAGACAGAACATTACCGGGAGACCCAAGGAAATCGATGAAACTCAATATCCAAAGAAAAGGCCCGACGGCTGGCTGGAGGTGGAGATTGGAGAGTTTTTCTGTCCAGGAGAAGAAGATAGGGGGTTAATGGAGATGACATGTATGGATCTTGACCTTCATAGAATGAAGAGAGGCCTTATTGTCCAGGGGATTGAAGTCAGGCCCAAAAGAGTGTAGGAAGTTTAACTTTTTCTAAGGACTTCCACGTAATGGGTGAAGTCAGGCCCAAAACTTTCTACTTTGACATTATAAGTGGCTGAACCCTGATCATCAACGGTGGTTACAATCCTCTTGAATAATTATTTAATGATTCCTTTCACCTTTAAATACTCTTTGTAAAATGTTATAAACTTATTTAATGGATGGACAGATCGGGAGATCTATTATCACAGGTATAGTTTTTTTGACCTAGGAATGCCTGCATTCTCTTCTCGGCCAAGTTCATGGGGCACAACAAAGTAATATTACCCTAATGTGGATGGTAGATTGTTTTTTCTTCTTCTTCTTCTCTTCAGCTAGTTGACTCCATTTACTTTCTATTTGAATTAGCCATAGGAATCCAATTCGCAGTTGCAAAGTACTGACTTTGCACCGAATTTACCAAAACAAAATTATCTTTTCCCTGTCATATACTTGCCATGTGATGTTCGCGTGATCAAGATGGATGGAAGATTAGAAGAAAATTTTCAAAATCCATTTATAAAAGTCCAGGGATAATCAGCCAAATTAAAATTCATGAGGGATATAAGTAGCTATATACAAGTTAGGAGGACAAATCAAGAAATAGGTCTTTTGAAAAAATAACCTTTTATATGTGCATTGACTATGGGCTGAATCATGTATTACTAATTCTCTAAGAGAAATAAAATCCATTCTTATTAATTAGGCTGATACTCAAAATTTAAAACCATTCTATATTTTTATGCATCCCAATCCAAGAGAATAGGTCAAGATCTTTTCTTTTTGTATTTGGTCCAAGAATCCAACGAATTTAACGTTTCTATGAACCTGGTGCATACCATATACCTTGATGCGTTATAAAACAACAGTAAACTTAACCCCTAAGACTTCATCTAGGAAATCCCTGCATATATTACACAAGTTTACAAACACCAAAACGCAATACAATATACAAAGACAAACTACAGGAACGCCGGCGATGGATCTGGAGGCGTTGCCAGAAGGATGCAAAGCCACCGTGGCCTCCTTAACGACGCCTCCAGCGCGTGCAGGCTTTCAGCGGTGTCTAGGGGTTTCCGGTCGGCCGCTGAGTCGGACGCCGTTTGGGACAGGTTCCTTCCGCCTGATGTCTACACGATCCTCGGCAAGTCCTCCGTACAGCCTCAGTCTCCCTCCTCCCTCCCAGTCCCTCCTTGCTCTTCTTCTTCTTCAAGTTGGAAATCCAAGAAGGAGCTTTTCCTCTCTCTATGTGACAACCCGGTCCTCATCGATCAGGGCAAGATGGTAACTTCATATTAACTATACCTTATTTTTTGTTATTAACTTAATGTGATTAATTTATTATTCATGTATGTCATTATAATTGACATCATGCATATGCAATATTAATTGCAGAGCTTTTCGGTGGACAAATGGAGTGGGAAAAAAAGCTATATGATATCTGCAAGGGAGCTTATGATTACTTGGGGCGATACTCCTCAATATTGGGAATGGATTTGTCTGCCTGAATCCAGGTCTGGTAATAATTTTTCATCCAAATTCTAATTAAGATTCTGTTTGACATTGCTCGTGGACAGCCTAAAAGCGCTTTATATATATAACTGTTAAAGCGCGTTTAACTGCATTTGACAGCAAAAATTAAAAATGCTTATGGATCATAAGTGCTTTTTAGAAAAGTTTGTTGGTTTTTTACTAGTGTGTAGAATTTAAGTAAATGGAACTATGCAGGTTTAACGAGGTGGCTGAGGTTGTGCATGTTTGGTGGCTTGAAATTCGTGGGAAAATTGATACGCGCATCGTGTCCCCAGCCACAACGTACGAAGCTTATCTCGTGTTCAAGTTGAGGGAAGGGGCATACGGATTTGAGGTGCCTGTAAAGGTCACAACAGGAGGAGATGGAGAGCCCCCCATTGACAATAAGAACAGTACTGTATTTCTGGACCCAGAAGCCGGAAGAAGAAGGCAGAAGAAGAAGAACGACAACAGAAAAAACGAAGAAACGCATCGGTTTCCAAGGGAAAGAGCGGACAGCTGGTTGGAGGTGAAACTGGGTGAGTTCTTCTGCCCAGGAGGAGGGGATGGGAAGTTAATGGAGATGACATGTAAGGAGGTGGCTGGTGTATTAAAGGCTGGCCTCATTGTTCATGGGATTGAGGTCAGGCCCAAAAAGGACAAAGTAGAACATTTGCTATCACATGACGTGTCAGCAACATGAGAAAGACTAACATGTATTGGTGCCATTTAGTTGGCACCCAAAGTGGAATTAACAATTCAAATTTGAAAGAAATAAGTTGGCACCCAAATCCTAAGATTTCTATTTGGTGCCATTTAGCTTGCTAGGGTTTTTACTTTGGCCTTTGTAGTTTGAAAATGTTCCACTGTACCCATGTAGTTTACATTAGGTTGCAGTTTGGTGATCTTTAAACTACATGGATTGAGTGGTGATGTGAAAATTAACTTGACACTCAAATTAAACCCTATTGATGACAATTGTAGCAATGATGTAAGTAGAGATCGTTCTAGACCGGGGATTAACTAGGGATGCTAATCAGCACAAATAAGACTCAAAAACACTAAACTAGACTCTATAGACTCAAAACTGACTTAAAACACTAAAAACAGCAAGAAACAATAAAAAAGACTCAATTCTAGACCTAACAATTGGTTTTGACGAAAATAGAACTTAAAAGACTCAAACAACTAAAAGAAAACAGGTTTTGACTCTAAAAACAAGATTTAATGAAAGGGGGATTGTTTTGGACGAATTTAAGACTTAAAACATAAACTTTGCATAAAACACTTTATAAAAACGAATTTGGTGAATTGAAAAGGGTGAAAGGCTAGTTAGAGGGCCCTTCTCCACACATGACATATGCATATAAATCGATTTCCAGTTATTCTTTCAACAAACCATGAATGACAATGCCCCAAATTAATTGTATTGAACTAATTAATTCTCAGATTTCCCTAGATTCATTGAATTGAATGGATGACGCATTACAACCAAATTATTCTTTATTAAGCTCCCTAACTATTAAAAGCATGATAGAGACACGAAACAAAGATCATTAAGCTTTATGAAAACCATAAGCATTGACAAGACATTCATAACTATGACAAGCATGTTACTCTTGCCTAGGATTTACTTAACATGATTGTGACTAGCAACCTTTACTACTCATGAAGACAAGTTCATAACGATTAGGTGAAATTCCCTTATACTCTAGCATCAAATTCATCCATGCAAACTAAGTAGGCCTCCTTAATCAACACACAAGAACAAGTTCTTAATAAAACAGATAAGTAAACCACATTCACGATTCATGAAATCATAACTGGAGGAAATCAATTCATATAAAACATACGTCCATGGCTTCGAATTCGCCTCTAACTATAAAGAAATTAGTTCCTCATATTCGCAATCAAACAAATATAAATAAAATTAAACATTGAAACAAAGATAGAAAACACCTAGAAAACGCTCCAGATTCCTTCTTTCCTTGCAAGTTGCGGCACAAGAGGGTGTATGGCTGATTGTAGCGTAGAGATGTGTGAATGATAGATGGTGGTGTGTTGAATGGTGCAGCAAAAGGGTATATTTATAGGGGGAGGTGTGGCACAAACATTGGTGTAGGAAAAGGATTGCAAAACATAATTTGTGTAGGAAAATAATAACACAATCCTAAGGGGAAAAGGTTATGTAATCCCAGCAGGAAATAGGACATCTAGAAGGTCAAAAACCAAAGGGATTTAGGATAAAAAGGTGCGGCTGGATCATGAATCTAGAAGGTTGGGGCGCCACTTTTTTAGGGACTTCTAGAAAGGGTGTTATTTGGCTGATTTTGCCACTTCTAGAAGGGATAGGTGCGGCACCAATGTAGGAGAGGATAAGGTTCCTAGAAATTAGGTTTTCATGTCTCCTAAACTGAAATTAAATCCCTTTTGCAGCAGGAATTAAGTTAGGAAAGGATTAGGATAGGATAAGATAAGATAAGGTTGGTTTGAATAGTGTTTAGACAAACTAGGAACGGATAAGGTTTGGATAAGATAAGGTAGTTTGGATAATGTTTTGGATAATTCTCCTTCTTTGTAGCTGATTCCTTATCTTCTTTGACTTGGATTTGATTTCTTCAACTCTTTTGCACATTCCTAGCCTCTCTTGAACTTCAAATTCGTCCATCCATCTTGCTCCATACTTGTGATATCCATTCTAAGCCCAAAACTGCTCTAACATGCTCCAAATTGCATCTTTTTGCCAACTTTGCTTCTTGGACCTACAAACACACGAAAATGACTTAAGACACCGTAATAAGCAACAAATAACTAAGTAAATGCAAGAAAACACACTAACTAAGTCGCATAAATATGCTCCTATCAAGTGGAAAGTCATACCAAACTACCGGAAATAGTATCTAGGTAGTGTGTTCTTAGCCAATGATAAAGTAGGGGAGATCATTTAATTAGAAGGTACTAATTACTAATAAATGAAACCAGTGGCGTAGCCAGGATTTTTACATAATGGGGTCATAATATCAACCAAAAAAGCTTTATAGGGCCATTCCGTCTAGTACCTAGTAGGCACTTGCCAATCCTTGTTAACATATGCCTAAAGTTTATGCCAACATATGTCAACAACTATTATTATTTGTAGAGGTTTGTTGAAGGTGGATGCAGAATACTATGAAGTAATGTTAACGACTCCCGAGGCTTTTCAACTAAAGTATAGGAGGACAAATATGATAGAAGAAAATAGAAGTAGGAGGAGGAAGTTGTAATTTAGTTTGTATTAGCAGTTTATAGGGGTCAAATGCAATATACAAACAAATATACATGGGGGATTTTGAAGTTGTTGAGGTTAAGGACAACCAATGAATCCATGCTGGCTCTGCCACTGTATAAAACAATAATTTAAAATTTATATACTTTTTGCAGATTATATATGTGATATTGGCTCATTGATAACTTGAATTGAAATTGAGTCTTTGCAAATGAATGACATTATCAGAGCTATTGGTTATGGTAATGGATGAAATATTGCTTCAAGGCACGTAGTGATTATGTTATCTTTCAGACTCTATTCGGCCTCACATCCAATGCGCAAAAGGGTGTGTTTGTCAAAGTTTGGCACACGCCTAAAACAAATCTTAATACTCAAAGAAAGTTTACAAGATGGCTCATGGTTCCTAGCTAGGAAATAACATGTTCACTTTGTTAGATCCTAGAAGCATTTGTAGTGTGTTTTCATTCATCTTTTTCATGTTTTTCATATGAAAATCTGCAGAGAATTACCCTATACATAGGAGTACTTATGTCTCTCCAATTGGTGTGCAACTCTTCAATTACACGGTTTACACCCATTAATTTGGACACAATTGCTTCACCAAAAGTTGTCTATATGGTTCCAAATTCATGCTAATATGCCCCCTTGAATTGTGAGGAAAAAACACAAATCCCTGGGCCAGATTAGTTCTCCTAATAGGTGCGAACTAAAAGACACCTCTTTATCAAAATTCTTGTAATTTGAAAAATGATTCAACATTCCTAATAGACAAAGAAGTGATTTCTACACACCTTTTTTCTTCCTTTACAAGGTGGTTTATTTGTGATTATTAGATTGAATAATTCAAAGAAAAATTACCTCAAAAAAAATTTAAAAAAGAATGATAAGATAGAAATAAACAGGAGTATGTAAAGAAGAAAATGAGCGTGTGAAAATATATATATATATATATATATATATATATATATATATATATAAAACTACTAGAAATTGTTATAAAAACAAAAAGTAAAGTAAAAGCAATTAATTGTCTGTGTAATGGAGAAGAGTAGTACTAGTTTGTGTGGAAGGATATAGGAAAAAATAAAAATGTTATAAGTTGGAAAAATACAGCAATAATATCCAGCCAAATCAACTTCACATGCAATGGTACATACATATACATATATAGTTCAATAGCAATAATGCAAGAAACCTTTTAACATATCCGATCCAGCCTACTGGCCGGTACTGCACTAGGCTGTAAGTCGGAGGAGGGTTCCTTTCACTGGTTACCCAAAATTTGAATGCAGATAGAGTCTTGCATTGCACGGTGATCGTCCACACAAATAGTCAATTATTAAGTTCACATTCTATAGTGGACTATAATAGTTCAACACTTGAGCAGCAACTTTATCTCAGAAGTAGAAACTGTTGATTATTGGCTCAAACAAAGTAGTGTAAAACCAACAATTAATTTCGGCTACTTTTGTGGTCATGGTTGTTGGTTGGCATGCTACATGTGGGAAACAAAAAATGGATGCACTTATGCCTAATTCCTTTTGACTTGATGAGAGGCCTTTGGCCTTTGGTTTCTTTGAGAAGCCACTTTCTTTGGCCTATAAAAGGAGATGTAGGCATAACTCAAGGAACAACAAGGAAGAAGGAAAATAGCAAGAAGCCATTCGGCAAAGAGAAGAATTTTCTCAAATTGTCTTGCTTTGTATTTTTGGTTTTCTCTTCCTATTGTAAGTGTGTGAGCTTGGGTTATTCGGGTCTTTGGGAAATTGAGTGATAAACACTATTGTATGTTCTCATTGATTATAGTGGAATACTCTGTCGTCTCCAAACTAGATGTAGGCATTGCCGAACCAGTATAAATCTTGGTATTCTTGTTGGTATTGTTCCATTTATCTTTTGTCAGTTATTGTGGTTTATTTTTCATTCACACTTGGTTGACGCTTCCGCACAACAGAAACAAAACCAAGATTTCGTCCGTAGTGATGGAGCATGTATATGCTGGTCTTTAAGCAAAAAACCAGCTATAGCCTTGCGGTGGGTAGAAACAATATGATTAACAAAACAAAACAAAACAAGAAAGAAAATGAAGTTCGAATCTTCTCTATACTTTTGTTCTTGAGTTTATTATTGAATATTTCCGATTATGAAACCAAAAAATACATTTTTTTTTATTATCTTTGGTGCTTTCACCGAGTAAATTTTTTTTTATCGAATAAAGAGGAATACCTTTAGACATTTTTAAGTGGCTGTTTGGCCAATAGTTAGAAGTCAAAGAAACTTTAAGTTCAATCCAATCATGTCATATTTTTCAAAGAGAAGTTTATTCATTAGTTCATTAGTCCATGATCATTCCATTAGCTAAAATAGACTCCTTTTAATTTTCTTAATACCAAGCATGCAGCATGCATAAATTTTATTCTAGCTACATACATGATCATCAAATCAAACAAGTGGTGACACTACAATCGGGCTCCTGACAGTGTATTTTCCATTTTGTTCGATCCAAACAAGTGCACCAGAAGAAGCCTTCCCTTTCTTCTTCACTTTGTAATTTAAAGTGACCGTAAAACTTTGCTTCTCATACTTGTATGCAAAGATCAGTATCTCTGGGGAGACTGTTACCTGAGAACCCTTTGGAGCAGTCACCGAAGCTCTGTACCTAGCCGCACCATCTCCCACATTCGTTACGGTTCTCTGAAATTTTTGAACCTTTGTCTTTGTTTTGTGATGATTGTTGTACAACGAGATGAAAGATGGATAGTTGAGATCAGAAGATGGTTTGGAACAATCATAGGCGTGTGATCTAGTGATGGATAAGATTTGGTTACGCGTAAAGTTCGTGGAGCATAAGAGATTGACATATTCTTGTGGAGTTGCATCGTATATTAGGCCCGGATCAAGGGCTCTATTAGGAACGATGTGACCTGCTCCCATAGCTAATGGTGAAGCAAAGTTGAAATTGTCACCGTCGTCAAGAATTGGATTGCCAGTATTGTCCAATGGGTGAGCTGTGGTCATCAAAGCAGATCTTATTGCTGCTGCACTCCATTCCGGGTGAGCACCTTTCAGTAGAGCAGCTACACCTGAAGCATGAGGGCATGCCATGGATGTCCCGGATATCAAATTGTAGTTGCTAGGTAAGTTCACATTGAACCCGATTTTACCTGCTGCTACCTTAGGAGCCCAAGCAGCCAAAACTAATGACCCCGGGGCCATTATATCCGGCTTCAAAATGCCCGGATAACTCTTTGAAGGACCTCTCGAAGTGTACCAGCAGCGGGTGCAGGCTTTGTCTTGAGCAACGTTTGTTGGAAATTTATGCTGACAGTAGGGTTTGCACTTTTCCGTGCGTATTCAATCACAGTCCGCCCATCCTTCGTATTCACCACAACGCTAGGAGTTGCAACGTGACCTGATTCGCGTATCTTAGGATTATTGGTAATAAAGATAGCTCCAAGAAGCCCCGATTGGATGATGTGAAATATTTGATTACGAATAGGCACCGTGTCATCACATATGATGATCGCATCTGGGGCAGTTTCTAGCACTGCGGTTGAGTTGCATGCTGAGAATGTCTTGTTGTAAACCAGTGGCGAGTTTTCGACTAAGGAGTTTGCTGGAAACAAGGTAAATCCAGTAATGGTTAAACCATTACCAAAGGTTAATGCTCCTTCAAATGAGCGGTCTATTGTGCCGGCTGCAACGGTCAAAACCCAAGGGATGCCATTGTGCAATTTCCCAAGCTCGGGGCCTTCGTTTCCGGCTGAAGCTGAAACCACCACACCCTTCTCCATGGCTGCAAATGAAGCAATCGCTACGGGATCCTCGTACAATGGTGTGTCGTCAAAGCCAGAGGAAATTGAAATAACATCAACACCATCAGCAATAGCTTGGTCCATACCAGCTAGAACATCAGAGGCATAACGCCCCTCATCCCAGCTAACCTTGTACATGGCAACTCTGGCACGCGGTGCTACGCCTCTGGCTGTTCCTTTAGCGTAACCAAAATAAGATGCCCCGTCTACGTAGTTCCCCGCAGCTGTGGAAGATGTATGTGTCCCATGCCCTAAACTGTCTCTAGCCGAGTTCATGCTAAGTGTGACACCGGGGTTTGCAGCCATGACACCCTTATTAAGGTATCGAGCTCCAATCAATTTATAGTTACAAAGAGATGCATTGAACTCTTGTCCAACCTCGCATTTTCCTTTCCACCTAGCTGGAAGACTTTAGCTCATACCTTCATCTCTGAAGCTTTCACTCTCCGGCCAGAGACCTGTATCAATGACACCAATGATGATGTCGTCTCCGTAATCTGAAGCAGGCCACAGCCCGGCGAAAGGATTGAGGTTGAGGAACTGAGTGGTGTGGGTGGTGTCGAGCGTAATGGACTTGTCAGCGTAAGCTGAGACGAAACCCGGGGACTTTTTTAGAGTCACTAATTCATCAGCAGATAGAACTGCACTGAACCCATGAAGGGCATTGTCATAGGTGTACAGAATGGAAGGCAAGATTTTGTTGCCATCGAATGAGGTAGGGTTTTCGGATTTGAATGAATCGACGATGGAGGAGTACCAATGGTCATGGCTAGTGTAGGACTTGGGCATGAGGGACTTGTCCATGTGGACAATATATGTCGACCTATCTGCGAAAGACACATTGACATGAAGAGCCAACAGAAACAATGCAACAAGAGAGAAAAAGAAGGGAAGAGGAACCCCATTGTTATGCCCCATGGTTTCTTTTAGTAACCAGAGCTTTGCTTGTGGAAGGATTTACAGTCTACCGCTTGATATATATAGAAGTGAATGAGATATACCGAATTTCGGAATTAACAAAGAAAATGCAGTGCAAAAGAAGCCAAAAAATGATGACAAGGTGCCGGCATATGTGTAGCATGGACAAGAAACCTGTTGAATTGATAATCTTGTCTTGACCCTACACAATTGATCCAGGCCATGCACAAAGAAAGATTCATGCACATGCTAGAGAATTCTAGCAAAGTCTAAGTCGGTGTGCTATGACTAGAAACTCTAGCAAAGTAGCATCAATTTGAAAAAGCCAAGTCGGTTGACTTAGGTTAGAATAATCAAGAAAAAGTTTAGTTGTAAAAATGTGAGGAAAAAAACAGAACCAAGAACAGAAAAGAGAGCAAGAAGTGAGAAAAAAAATGAAGAAGTTTGAGAGTGTCTGAGTGTTTCCTTTTGTATTAGTTTGTATTAGCGCCTAATTTTTTTAGAACCTTGTTGAATACTAAAATGAACACATAATATTTGCTTGTATCCTCATGTTTTCATTATGTTCCAATACTTCATAATATGTATGTCATTCTATTTTGTAGTTTATGATGAAATTAAATATACATTATAAATATAAATAGACACCTATTTACACAAAATATAATAGATTTACTTAAATCCGCCTAATCTGCCTAGGCACTAAGCCCCAGCCCGCTACTTAGGCGCTAGGCCCCAGCCCGCCGCCCGACTAGCGCTTAGTGTCTTTTAGAACCTTGGTTTCGTGGTTACTCTGCGAGGTCTGTCGTAGGTGCTTGGGAGCATGGCGTATATTTCAATGGGTGATACTAGAAATTTGAAAGTATTGTCTTCTTTTTCAATCTAAACCGTGGAAACATTAGAATTGTACAAGTTGGAACTTCGAATGGGAATTGCAAAGTTATACCACTCGATATATTCAGTTATACCAGATTCATTTGCTGAAATATGGTGATTTGATCTAAGCAGATGTGGGCCAGAGAAATCTGTTTGTCATGGGAAAGTTACAGAAGTCTACTAGTGTGACACGGTATTGCAGGGAAGTTGGGCAGAGAAGCAGCACTGCAGGGGAAAACAGTTTTTGCAACGAAATATTTGGTCACGGAAGTAGGATTTCGACCCCAGAGGTATAGAAGGCATGGCAGTTGGCAGACTGAGAAGTAGAACAAGGGTCAACTGATAATTAAGTTCACTTGAATCTTTGATTATGTACATGTACTTAATTACCATTTATCTTGCTTTTACTTGTTTTTACTGCTCTTTGTTTGTGTTTATTTGACTTTGGTGGATTGGCGTTGGCTTTGCAGGTTGAAGCTACTTTTAGCAGCGGTTACCACGACTACTTGGCCACAACCTTGCTTCTGAAGCAACTTCCTTGATTTCGTGGCATTAGTGTCAATCAATTCACACCCAGAAACGTCTACAAAACGCATAGACAAAGCGATAACCAAATATTTGACATTCAAATCTCTGGCGGATACTGTTTGGTCTGGAGTACGGTGCATCTTTCTGGATGATGAACCCCTATTTAAAGTCTTTGATTCATCCCGTTCAAAAAAGATTTAAATAAAGCGAATTCAATATAATTGTGGCGTACTGAACCACTAATATAAGGTCATATCGAAAAAAGTTTCACGCACAATCTTATATTAGTTAGTGGCTTGAGAAGTCACCATGCCAATAGATTTTTCAATGTCAAGAACATATGACCCAGTATATGCATGTGTCATAATATAATTAATTAAATCTTTAAAAAAATGGAAGGGTAAATTACACTTTACCACCTCAGGTTTGGGATCGATTTCAATTCTTTACAACATCTTTAAAACATTTCACTTTCATATCTCAAGTACTATTTTATTTCAATATAATACAGCCGTTACATTTTTCATCCATTGATCCGTTAAGAGCTGACGTGGCTGCCACATTTGTGTCACGTGGCAAAAAAAATAATTTTTTAATTTTAACAAAAAAAAAAAAAACTAAAAACCCATCTTCTTCTTCGCTTGCCTCTCCTCCGTCCACCCCACCAAACATCCCTCAAACTCCCACCTTCCTCTCCATCCAGTTCAACGGAGACTGCAAAGAGCAATACCATCCCTGCGAACTCGCAAGAATGCAAAGAGCACCCATCTCGACCCCAACATTGCAATTGACCCAACCCTCCCACCCCGTAAGCTCACACCCCTTCCCAAAACCATAACCAAGCTTTATAATTCGAGTTGGGGGTCCCTAAATTCGAGCAATACCAGCCCACATCTTCTCCATGTTTCTTCTCTCGTGAGCTCCACAATGCCTGCAAGCTCCACGATGCCCAGATGGGTAGACGTGCACCACCATCTGTAAAAATTCAAACTTGCGTGGGGGGAGGGGGGGCTGTGAGGGAGATGGGGATGGGGTAGGGTGGGTTGCGGTGGAGGTGGAGGTGAGGGTGAGGTGGGATGGGGGGTTTGGGTTGCAGGGAAGGGGAAATGAGGTGGGTCGGGGGGAGATGAGTTTTCTGGGTTCGTGATTTGTTTCGGTTTTTTTTTTTTTTTAATAATAATTATATTAATAGGGTAAATTATTATAATATTTTAAAGGTATAAAAAATTATTTTTTTTGCTACGTGGCACAAATTTAACAGCCACGTCAGCACCATGTCATCACTTAACGGTTTACTTAACGGATTTTCTAACGAATGTATGAAATTGAAATCAAATGATAAGTCAATATATGACATTGAAATGTTTTAAAGATGTTGTAAGGAATTGAAATTGACCCCAAACCTGAGGAGGTAAAATGTAATTTACCCAAAATGGAACTTTAACGAAAAGCTCCCGGTACTGTTCACTTTAATGAAAAACCACATTTTTACACTAAAAAGTTAATCATGGTACTATTCATTTTACCCTTTATTTTATCCTTATCGTTAAAACTCAAAGTTTTTAAGCTCTTTTCATTAGTTTTCCTTTAAAAAAACTTAACTAATTATATTATAACACTTAATCTACCAGTCATATATTCCCGAACACAGTAAAAATTATTTCCATCCTGACGAATCATCTATGAACTCCTCCAAGAAATCATGTCCCACTACTTTTGTTTTGCCCTAGATTTTCAATAATTGTGCATGCAAACAATAACATAACAACTCAGAGTATAGGTTTAATCTTAACCCTACACGTGGCCGGAGACTCACCCACTGTCTACACTCCGGTCGATGACATCACCCTTCAGTGCGCCTTTTCCACGACCAAGTCAACATAAACCTATGAATACGTCAGTCACGTATACTTAAAATCAATAATACATGTAAACCGCATAATGCGTCGATACTAACAAAAATCCTTGTGCAGAATATCATCATCTTACAACAAAAATAACATTGTAAAGACACATGCTTGTTAAAATGACGTTTTACCAACTCAAAGCGGGAGACCATTTGACGGTTTGTTTGTAACTTGCTAGTGGTGAGACTTCGCTACCTAGCATTATCCATAAGAGTATATAACAAGGGAGGCAGATTCTCTGCTCCTTTTTTCTCATACACTTTCATCATCTATATGTTTGTGTGGTCACGATTAAATCATTTCTTTTTGTCATATTATCTCTATAAAAAAATCAATATAAAATGTTGACGTAATTTAACCGTGACCACACAAACAGAAAAATGATAGAAGTTTATGAGAAAAGGACAGCAGAGAATCTGCCTCCAAACAAGATAACAACACAATATCTACTTGTTTGGAAAAGTATACAAGCAAACGACCCACCATGCATCAAGACTTGTCGCAAAGACTTTTGACTCTTCAAGTCCACTACCACTACCCTTTGTGTATAGTCTACTAACGTTACTGTTGAAGATTGAGAATCTTTAATTTAGACTGCACATGCATTCAAAGTCTTTGATTCATGTCGTGTGAGAAATACTTAAATGAAACGAATTCAGTGTAATTGTGGCGTAGTGAACTACTAATACAAGATCAAGTTGAAGAAAACACTAATTCAAGTGAGGAGTTGATTTGACAAAAATTACTTTTAAGTTAACTGGAAATTTCACATAATGATCAAAATAATTGACGGTGGACGATTTCAGAGACCACTTCTACTCATTTTAAATCCCAAAGATCAATATGAAGAGTTATACCAATATCCAAAACCATTTACTAAAAAGCTTAGTTCTTTATATATAAGTGGCTTGAGAGGTCACTCCTCCATAAAAATTTCTCGTGTTCCACTTTTGTTTTGCCCTAAATTTTCAATTATTGTGCATGCAAACAATAATATAACAACTCAGAGTAAAGAACAAGAGTCAAGACAAGCAGCTTCTCAGAAATTTGGTGATAAAACAAAAAAAAAATCTCTGAACTTTCAAACACACAGTTTTCCAATTAGAACTAAACACTTCACTAAAATATGGGAGCTCAGTGAAACACGAAGTGAATCTAAGAACCAATTATAGCAACGGTTCCTTAACTTTAATTAACTTAGAACAATTGTCTCTTAACTAAAAATTCATTACCATTGGTCCCTTAACTCATCAAAACGTGTATCTATGATCATTTTCGTCAACTCTGTCAGAATTCTGTCAAAATGAGTTATATTAGAAAGACTATTCCTACAATTGGGTTAAAGTTAAGGGATCATTGCTCCAATTGGGTTAAAGTCGGAAGTTCTAACGGAATTGACAAAAAGAACCATAGTTGCACGTTTTGATGAGTTGAGGAACCACTGATAATGAATTTTTAATTGAGGTATCATTGCTCTAATTGGGTTAAAGTTAAGAGACAATTTCTACAATTTACTCCGAATCTAGTTACAAATTTTGCAATTACGAATACCATTTTTTACTTCTAATTTTTTTTTAAATATTTTTTGGTTGGAAATTCGGATTTTTTATTTTTACTTTCTATTTACTTTTATTAATTTTTATCATTTTGTTTTATTTTATTTATTTATGTTTTTTAACAAACGCTATTATCTATCCTAAAGAGAGAGGGTTGGTTTTAGCCTCACAATGTGTTAGCAATAATGTGGTTCAAATTCGCATTTTTTGGCGAGAATCGAACATAAGAACTCTCCCTTACAAGTGAAGAGGAATACCACTAAGACCATACTACTAAGTGACAATTTTTATCATTTGATCTTCTTTCATTTACTTCATCCGACCATTAAAAATTGAGAAGAGCGTATAAAAAATGAAAATAGTGATAAAAGCTAAAAAAGGCTCTAATTGGATGCTAGAAAGTGGATATGAATTTTCTGCGTGGATTGTGAAACTTCATAAACACAACATTGTCACATCCCGGCCCGGGCCCCCATCACATCTCGGGCACGACTCCGCCGTAGCACGATATTGTCCGCTTTGGGCCCCGACCACACCTTCACGATTTTTTTTCTGAGAACTTACACACGAGAACTTCCCAGTGGGTCACCCATCATAGGAGTGCTCCCGCGCTCTACTCGCTTAACTTCGGAGTTCCTACGGAACCCGAAGCCAGTGAGCTCCCAAAAGGCCTCACGCTAGGTAGAGATGAGAATATACATATAAGGCTCACAGGATCCACTCCCCTGGACAATGTGGGATCTCACAATCCACCCCCCTTAGAGGCCCAACGTCCTCGTCGGCACACATGCGGCCAGGGTTAGGCTCTGATACTAAATTGTCACATCCAGGCCTGGGCCCCCACCACATCCCAGGCACGACTCCGCCGTAGCACGATATTGTCCACTTTGGGCCCCGACCACACCCTCACGGTTTTGTTTCTGGGAACTCACACGAGAACTTCCCAGTGGATCACCCATCATGGAAGTGCTCTCGCGCGCTACTCGCTTTACTTCGGAGTTCCTACGGAACCCGAAGCCAGTGAGCTCCCAAAAGGCTTCGCGCTAGGTAGAGATGTGAATATACATATAAGGCTCACATTATCCACTCCCCTGGGCGATGTGGGATCTCACAACATTTTTAACTTGCATGGATGGAGAGAGGATTCTCGCTGGATTCTCAAATCACATATGTTCATCGTGCATCGTGAGACCAATTTTCGTCAGGTACTGTTTATATTCAATTTTAAATAAAAAAAATTTACAATGATTTCTGACTGCACGATGTACAATGAACGGATGTGATTTGAGGATCCCCGGACCTTCACAAAGAGGATCCGGCGAGGATCCTCACTCACATGGATGCAATACCCAAATAAAATTGAGTGCATATCTATCGTGTCCATAAAGCCTATGTGACAGAGCATGAGCGTAAAGAGTTACAAACCTATGTCCGCGAAGAATGAAGTTTTTTGAAATCTACTAAAGTTTGTGAGAATATCCAAAAGGTTGATTGATTAATTCTGAATTGATGAATTACATTGAGAGCCAAATGGCTTGAATAGACTTAATCACAGTCCTGGGAAAGCCTAAGGGTCTTCAGGAATGAAAACGACATTAGTCAGATGAAATTCAAAAGGTCCGATTTTTATTACAAAATTTAAATTGCGGTTTTAGTAGTCTAAAATTGGATGACCAAAACCCATCATATGTTACAGCAAAACAGTGGTTTGAACCGGGAAGTTGTGCTCAGTATCATGGGCCCAAAATGAAGCTCAGATGTCAAATCTGTAAATTCTCATTGTGTCTTTTTGTCTTCCTTCCATCCATTTCGTCTTCAATTTACTCGGCCATCTATTCTACGTTACTATGCCCTGCATCCTTGTTTAATTCGATTTTCCTCTAAATTACACGATCAGACCTTGTACGTTCTTGCTTCAAATGTCAAGTTTAAGAAAGATCAACCAAAAAACAAAGAATCACAAAAAAAAAAAACAGGAGCACAAAAGGAACAGACTATCAATTGAACTGTTTTGAGTATACAATATTAGAAATCAAAGTCTTCGTTTTTTATACAAGCAATATTAGGGAGAAGGAAAGTGTTGCTTTTAAGTGCTTAAAAGATCTTGATTTCTCCACCTGTTTTCAATTGATTTTCAGTAAGATGCTAGCATTCCCTTGAACTGGTTGGATAGGTTTAAAGACATCAAATAGATTCTGTTTCTTTGAAGCTATTCTGCATTTGACCAAACCAAAAAGTCTTGTTCAGCGTTTATAATTTGTATATATGGATCCCTCACCACAAGGGAAATGTGTATATATAATATAGACACACACGTTATTTGAGCTGTAACTACGTATTTTTAAAGGAAAACTAATGAAAATGGTTTGAAAACTTTGAGTTTTAACGATAAGGACAAAATAAAGGGTAAAGTGAATAGTACCAGGATTGACTTTTTAGTGTAAAAATGTGGTTTTTCGTTAAAATGAACAGTACCGGGAGTTTTTCGTTACAGTTCCCTATTTTTAATCTATAATTTTAATTTTTTATTAAAGCATTGTACGTATATGGATCTCTCAATACAAGAGAAATGTATATATATAATAGGGTAAAGTGCCGATTTAGTCCATGAATTATCATCTCAGGGAAAATAAGTCCCTGAATTATTTTTTTTAGTAAAATAAGTCCCTAAATCATTAAAAATTTCTAATTTCATCCCTACTATTATATTCAAAGCTATTTTATTCAATTTTTCGTCAACTTAAGTCACTTGACACACTTTAGAGTATAATATCATCATTTTCTCTCATATAAGCCATTAACATTTTATATAGGTTGCGAATCAAACGTCTAATTTACCCTCCAAAGTTAACTTTATACACTATTACTTTATGACAAATTACCATCCAAAGTTAACTCCATACACTATTTATGCATGAAAAATATCATTCTACCCTCTAATGTGTATCACATGTAAGTAACATGATTTAAATTGATGAAAAATCAAATATAGTAACTTCAAATATAATATTAGGGATGTAATTGGCAGATTTTTATAATTCAAGGACTAATTTTTCTGAAAAAAATAGTTTAGGGACCTAATTTTCACTCAGGTGATAATTCAGGGACTAAATTGACAGTTTACCCATTATAGACACACCCGTCATTTGAATTGTAACCACATATTTTTAATCTATAATTTCAATTTTTTATTAAAGCATGTTACATATAATCTCAATTTTTTATTAAACCATGTTTCATTTGCTTATTGATTATAAATAAATGAAAGTAAACCAATCCATTATCTCAAATTCTTTATTAATTCGTGTTAGATTCAATCAGGAGAGAATAGAAGTTATATATTTCATCCATATAAAGTAGCACACCAAAATGATAAGATATTCAAAATACCATAAATTGCCCTTCAAAATTTTCTAAAATTACAATTGAATTAAGAGGAGTTCAAGTAATTCACCACATATTAATTTTGAATGAATTTAAATCTCTCTTTTCTATATTAATTCATGTTAGATTCAATCAGGAGAGTAAAACATCATATTAATGTAGAAAGACTTTTGGGTTACTATAGAAACCTTTGGGTGATCACTCATGTATTGGATGACCTATATAAAGAGAGCTAATGATAATGGAAGACACTCGAATTTTCTCCTCCAAATGTCTCTTGTCTCTCTTGTTCTCATCTTTCTTACACTTTAATTCCAACATGTTATTAGCACGATAGTGCTCTTAATCTTAAGTTTCAGAGAAAGAAAAAGTTAAGAGAACACATGGATACTACAAGAGATTTTTTATACTTCTCTCGTTTGAAGTCCATGATTCTATTAGTCTCCTTGTCTTCTTTTTTTTAAGATCTTGTATTTATTGTCAAACATGTTTTTTTTCTTTCTAATAATATATGATGTATTGCTTGCAGATTCCTCGTTGCACTATGATGCAAGACAATTGAAATCCAAAGTCGGATAACCGAACGTGTGAAGCCTCTAGCCTTCCACCATGAATCTCCAGCCTATTTAAGTCGTTTGTCCCGGTTTTGAAGAGAAAATTATAATTTTTTTTCTATCCAAATCTATCACGTTTCCTTCCTGATGAAGGGGTAGGTATTGATGCCATCATTTATTTTTCATTTATTTCACTTATTTGATCAATGTGATTACTAATTAGCATATAGGTTTGGTTGCTTATTCCTCATGTGCCAAGTCATAGAAAAATTATTTCCGGCAGCAACCACTCCATTAAGGGGCAACATGTGTGTTAACTAGCATTAAAATTGTCTATTAATTATAGACGACTTCAAAACTAAAATATTATTGATTGTTGTTTCTCTAAGATCCAAGTATACTATATAGTTATACAATGACCTCCCATATATATCGTATTTGAAGGTGAAATGTTCCATAGTCTCTCTGAATCCAAAATAAGTGAATAACCGTGACTTGCCACATATTATTTTCTTTTTAAAGAAAAAAGAGGTCCACTACAACCTCTATTTTCTTCAACTTATAATTTTGTTAGTTGCTAATTAATAATAAGAATTTGAGATTCCTTCCCCGACAAGGCAATGTGTTAAGTGTATAATTATAGCCATTACTAGAAAATAAGCCCGTGTGTTGCGGCGGGAACCTACTTTTAGTTTGCCAGAGCCACCTAATGTTGAATATATATCTGTTGAATGTTCTACTACCATTAACATTAATAAAGGTTTCTAATTGAATCATATGTTTAAAATTCAAGCATGAAAGCTTTACAGAGATAAATAAACAAATGTAAATAACTAATTAGGCAATACACAGTAGAGAGGGAAGGGAGAGAGAGCGAGAGAGAGCAGTTGAAGGAGTGAGAAGCAAAGTAGCATACCAAGTGGAGAGTAAGCATAGTCATCTCACGTAAGGAATGCCTGAGAACTGATCTTTGCTTCTCTTCCTTATGATCCTCTTAAATGTAATTCTACACATTTCTAAACCAAAATTACAAAGCAGAATTCAAGGAGATTTAAAGAACCTAGTAAAGATTCAAGCTTTTTTATTATCCAAAATATATGCATAACCCCATTTAACAAAAACAAATTTATGACACAAAAGACATGATCTTTAGCCACAAAAAGCGAGAGAGAGAGAGAGAGAGAGAGAGAGAGATTTTGCTTTTTGCACCATGCAGAACGTGCAGAGAATCAAAATATCATAACCCATTTAACATGATATTTTAGGCAAAACGGCATCATCTTCATACCCCAAATGAAAGAATTTGAGAGAGAAAGGGCGTACGTGGTTGCCAAGAAGAAGAAGAGAGCAATTCCATTTCCTGTAAAAACGAAGAAACAGAGCATTAACAAACACACATGCACAAATCTCAAAGGAAATTGGTAAGAAATAATCCTAATTGAGAAAATAATCAGAAAACCAGAGAGGACACAACTGGAGTCTAATTCTACAGAATGTGATCAAATGTTTGATTTTGCCAAATATTACAAAATAAAATAAATGGGTGTTTTGATATAGGTGTCTCAGTTTTGAAATTCTTAGATTTAACATCCATAGCTTTTAGACTTTTGATCAAACATTCTTATCTAATTTTTAATAACAAAAATTACATATATTTGGTTTACCAATCAAATGACAAATTAATATCACCTAAATCCTAAAATCTAGTAGATATATTATCCCATAATTCATTTCAAACGACACTTTTCATTACTCAGATAAAAAATATCATTAAAATTCTAAAAATACAACTAACATCCTATTAAATAAAATGTACCAATTATGGACATGATATATGAATGCACATATGTATTAAACATAACGTACCAATAACTTGGTACATAATTGGTACATTAATAATCTTAGTTTTGGTACGTATTAATATTTTGGTACATTACAAATTACTAATTTTGGTACATTATGTGATTCTTGTTTTAGTATGTACCATGGTATTGGTACAATGCGTTAACCTAACTCTGGTACGTACATGGTACGTTATGACCCTTAAAAAGAGAGAATTTTTGATATTAAAACTTTGTACTGAAAATTAATTATATCAAATTCTTAACAATTAAATATTGGGATAATGACTCAATCAAAATTTTCAAACTTATTTTCTTTCCACGGATTTAGGGATTTTAGATCTGATCAGTTTCAATATAAATAACTCTTTTTTTTTTTTTTTTTTTGTTTTCTTTAAAATTTACTTAAAATGATGAGTTGGAAATTAAAAAAATGACATGAATAAAGATGGAAGCACCTTAATCAAAATACAAAGCGTTTTAATAAAAAGTTGAAAACCCACAAATGTTTAATTAATAAGATGTAGAATTGGAGCGCTTTTATCTAATTAATCCTAAAATAAATAAGAATATGTACAAATCAGCATGCATTGTAGAATCCCACATCGGCAGGGTGAGGGTCGGTCCCAGCCTTATATGTACATGCCCCTCTCTTCATAGCATGATGCGTTTTGGGTAGTGAGGTTATGTCACATCCCAGTCCGTATAGCAAGATATTGTCCACTTTGGGCCACGCCCTCGCGGATTTGTTCTTGGGTTTCGGCACGAGAACTTCTCAGGAGGTCACCCATCCTAGGATTGCTCTCGCCCAAACTCGCTTAACTTCGGAGTTCTTATGGGATCCAGAGCCAGTGAGTTCCCAAAACGCATCTTGCTAGGAAGAGATGGGCATGTACATATAAGGCCATGGACCAATCCCCACCCTGCCGATGTGGGATCTAACAATCCATCTCCCTTGGGAGCCTGACGTGACACGCCCCGATCCCGATATTCCCCGAATACCAGGATAGGCACGTGCTGGCCGACACCCGAAGGGTGACGAAAGCCATTTATTGAATGCAAATGATGAGAATAAGGAATAAATAAGACTTATAAATATAAAATAAAGAGTATGCATTTAAGGACCGTGTTCAGAGCACACATCTAATCTAGAACACTAAAAGAATTAATATAAAATTGAATGAACAAAGGAATAGGTCCTACACCGAGAGGACTCGAAGATACCGATACGGAAGTGCCTTGACGCCGGGATTGTATGTCTCGATTCTAGGTCCTGAAGGGGGCGCAAAACAAACATGAGTGGACCAATTTGATATACATATAATAAAACAGTTATCAACGTACTAACCCCCAGGTTTTATGAAAACACATATATATATATTGTGATAAACATAGGTTTTCCGAAACTTAGCATGCCGTGCACTGTCTCAAATCATAACTTTTATATATACTAGCCGCTAGTGAATGTCCAATATAACTCTCCAGGCCCCATGCCGGCTCCCCATCTCTGAGCAGACAGTCAGAGGAAATAACCCCCAGGCCCCATGCCGGCTCCCCATCCCTGGTCTTAAATGCCAGAGGAAACACCCTACAGGCCCTATGCCAACACCAAATTCTTCGCCCGGGACGGACCGGAAAACTATCCCTACGTCCCGTAACGGTAAGGACCACTAGGTAAGTACAAAACCATTAAACATACGTACATTTGAAAGGCATCTTCATAGTATAAAGTCATCCATCATCTATACTATAAAGAAGTGTTCGAAACGTATTCTAAATATCATATCGTCATCCATCAGATATTCTATAAGAATACGGGTTATAGGAAAAATAGTAATAATTCAAAATAGCCTTAATAGGCACGATATCTCGTAAAGCATTTCATATAACATATTCATCAAATCATGCTTTTCATGTATGCATTCCTACTATAAAACATGCATTTTAGAAGGGGTCCACTCACAGTACTTCGCCGTCGAAAGCTGCGCAGACTAGCGAAGACAAACACGCCACAACAATTGCCCCTAAGCACATAAAATGATATATTTAGTCAAACTCTACTCAAACGACTTAATTTGGGAAAACGGACTTCAGAAACGGGTCCAGAACGTCGAAATTAGCCTAGGAGAGGTCTCGGACGAAAACCCGAAAAGTCAACCCGAAAGTCATAGTCAACGTTGACCAGTCAAAGTCAACGTTGACCGGGTCAACAGTCAGACCGGGTCAACGGGTCAGGGTCCGGGTCGGACCAGGTCAAACGGGTTACGGGTTTGGATCCGGGTTGGGCTTGGGTTCTTGGGCTTGGGTTTTGGGTCCAAAGGGTTTAGGTTTAGGGTTAATGGGTTTCGGATTTGGGCTTAGGGCCCTAACAGATTTGGCCCAACGGCCTTTATAATTGAACAATTCAAATTAAAACAAAATAAAAGAAAATGGGTTTGGGTTGGGCTCGGCAGAAAGGCCCAAAGGCCTGGTCTGGAATGTGGGTCGCCGGACCCATGAAGAAGAAGGCCGGAATTCGGCCGGAAAACCACACAACTTTAAACGGCCATAACTTTGTCAATACTCAACGAAATCAAGCGATTCAAAAAGAAAAGTTATAGCTCTCGAAGAGACGAAGAGAATGGTACCTCGCACGACGTCTAACTCGCCGTTTTTTGGCCGGAAATCGCCTCGAAATCCGTCGGACTCGCCGGTAACTGGGTAAGATTCAAATGAGTATAACTTCTTCAATACTCGATGAAATTGGGTGAAACAAAAAGGAAAGTTGTAGTACTCAGCGAGACGAAGAGATTGATACCTTGCACACCGGCCAACTCGCCGTGGTTTGGCCGGAAATTTCCTCGAAAGGGGCGGTCTGCATCAGAGTTCGACGAGAGAGGGAAAGAACAGGGGTCTCCGCCATTGTGGTGCATCACGGACCTGTCCTGGGTTCCAGTTCTCTCTAGGGAGGATCCTAGGGTGTGCGTTGTGTGTTTGTGGGTGTGTTTGTCACCGGGGAGGAGAGAGCACAGAGAGTTGAGGGAGAGAGCTGAGAGTTGTAAAAATCAGAAGAAAAAAAAAGAAAGAAAAGGGGAAGGGACCGGGGGACAAATCAGAAGGTGGGCCCCTTGGGCTCACCAATTAAGACCCAAAAATAATTTTAAAAGAAGAGGATCTAGCCCAAAGTGAAATTTCACAAAAATACCCCTTTTATCGGAACGGGTTGTTACATGACGTCCTTGTCAGCACACTCGAACGGACGGTGAGTCTGGCTCTGATATCAAATTGTCACATCCCAGTCTTCATAGCAGGATATTGTCCGCTTTGGGCCACGCTCTCACGGATTTTTTCTTGGGTTTCGGCAGAAGAACTTCCCAAGGGGTCAACCATCATTGGACTGCTTTCGCCCAAACTCACTTAACTTCAGAGTTCTTATGGGATCCGGAGCCAGTGAGTTCCCAAAACGCGTCTTGCAATGGGAGGTGAACATGTACATATAAGACAATGTTTTTTACACAAACATCCATACACAAACATAATAGACAATGTTTTTTTAGCGAATTATGGACAAAGCTTAATATTCAAATGCAATGAAGTGGAAAACAAAATCCAATTCTAGGACGAATTGAATCCTTATTCATCCTTCCTAGTCTAGTACCTAGGAACCAATGAGGTGACATTGGCAATATATGGATATGCATGCTATAAGAAACTACTCATTTGTAGATAGTATTGTGTCACCATTATTGTATTTAAAAATCTACCCAAGATAAAGATGCAATATATAGTTCAGTAAAAAATCAAAACGAAGAGTTAACAAAGGAAAAGGATTAAGACGTTGAAAATACAAAACCGGATTCTTTTATTTGGTAAAGACGGTTCCCACAAACACCTTTTTACACAGAAACTTTATAAACTTATAGATTAAAATAAATCTAACTTATAGATTAAAATAAATCTAAGTGTTATAAATGAAAAATCCTGGGATTGATAGCTATGACATCAACAGTGCCACCACATCCCAAATAAATGAACGAAAATATAGTGATTGACAGCCAACTAAGAAGCTCAAGCTTGAACATAAACCAAGGCATAAGATGCTTACCAAACTTTTCAAAGGGCTAAATTGTTCATTTAACTTGATAACTTCTTCCTGCAATCCATAAGTAAGATCATTAGATGCGGTAAATAAAACATCATACTTCATCCATGGCAATCTAGCAGAGAAACCAATTGCATTCAGATGGAGCCTAATTTGTGGAACTACAGTTATATGCACTGAAATGCATTATCATGTTGTCATATTTAAAACTGAGGTTTATGCAGTATGCTATCTTTAGCATACCCAAAATTTTTGCCCCTCATTTTTGAAGTTCTGCACATCATAATTCATATACTTTCAGTTTCCCTTCTAATGAAGGTATGGACTGCTTTCCATTTGGAATTTTCGTAAGACAATGTTATGATATTCCTAATTTAGAATGTGTTTCCATTCTAATGAATGCAAGCCCTAAATCATAAATATTGTACAATTAGCTCTCAATTACTCTGATGTGTTTGAGCATGTGGCAGGGCATGAGAATCAGAACCACTCCATGTTGTTCTCCGCTTCGTGATTTGGTCATTAAACAATACTTCATTCCCTCCATCCCTTATCACGTCTTCTTGGTGATCACTTGTTCGTCTCCGAATTGTATCCACAAAAAAACCACAAATTAATCCAAAAAACAATCATACAAAAAAATTGCGGATTAGATTCGATTACGTACCATTTTCCCAGGATGTAGAGCTAGGTGATGTTGAAAGTCGGTCTGATGCTGAAAGTCGTCCAACAATCCAATCACGTCACCGATGAGGCACAATCCCGACACGAAGCTGTTAATTTTCAATAGGATGTGACTATTCACGGAGAACCGTGCCGAATGACAACAAATCCGGAAGTCGTGACATCCAAATGATGTGATGACCGACACACTACTACAGTAACAAAAGATCCTAAGTATGCTATGATACCAAATTGACACGCCTGACCCTGATATCCTCCAAACACCAGGGTAGGCACATGCTGGCCGACACCCTAAGGTGACGTAGCCATACTAACATGCATGAGAACAATGAATATGAATAAGACTTATAAATTTAAATATAATTAATATGCAAATGAGGAACGTGTTCAGAGCATACAACTAATTCAACACAAAAGGAATAATATAAGCTTGAAAGAACAAAGGGATGGGTCCTACACCGAGAGAACTCGAAGATGCCGATATGTGAGTGCCTTGACGCCGGGATTGTACTCCTCGATTCTAAGTCCTGAGGGGGTGCACGACAAAAAATGAGTGGATCAAGTTGATATATAGATAATACTAAAACAGTTATTCACAATGTACTAACCCCTAAAGTTTATAAAACTCGATAGCATAATATGTAATAGGTTTTCCGAAAACTCTAGCATGCGATAAAACCTTTCTTGAGACATAATCATATATAGTGAATAGTGGTATCATAATTGCCCGTAGGCAGAAAATACGCCCACAGGCAGAACAGTGACCATTAGATAAGCACAAAACATTGAGTATAATCTTTCCAATATATACATATATCTCAACGGAGCTCAGTAGCTCAAACATCATATCTTAAAACATCTTCATAGTATATAGTCATAAATCATATATACTACAAAGAACGTAAAATCAATAAGGTAAGGTATTCCAAAATATTCTCAGTAAAGCATGAAATATCATAAAGTGTAAATCTAGTTTACTCATAAACATTTCATAAAATGTAACCATTAAATCATGCTTTTCATGTATGCATTTCTAATAGTAAAATATGCATTTTAGAAGGGGTTCACTCACAGATACTTCGCCGTCGAAAAGCCACGCAAACTAGCGAAGACGGAACGCCACAATAAATGTACCTAAGCACATAAATGGTCCAATTAATAAAACTCTATCAAAACGATTGAATTTTGGGAAACGGACGTCATAAACGGATTCAAGACGTCGAATAACATATAGGGGAACCTCGAGTACCCCTACACACCGTCGCAAAGTGACAGCCCTGACGGCCACGTGCCCCCACAGTACCTTCGACGGAGGCGCATGTGCTCCATGCCCTGGCACAGATGGCCCTTCATGCGTACCCATGCTCAGGCCCACGCGCCACTCACGCACAGCCTGGGGTCCTGGGATCTGATTGGGTCTGGGTTGGATCCAGGTCTACGCTTGGTTCTTGGGCTTGGGCCTAGGGTTTTGGGCCTCAAGGTTGGGCCTGGGCCGGTTTTTAAATGGGTTTGGGCCTAGGTTATGGCCAGATTCCGTGGCCCAAAGGCCTGGGTTGGGTTTCCATCTGGGCTGGGTTAGGCAATCAAGCCTGGGCCCAGGTTTGGGCTCGGGCTTGGGCTTCAGGGTTAAATGGGTTTGGGCTGGACACTGGGCTGGGTTCATGGCCCAACGAGTTGGGCGGGTCTGAGCTGGTGGGTCGGGTTTGACCCTTTTCCAGGCTAGGTTTGGCCAATTCAACGGAAGGAGCGCCAGATCATTCCCAACTCCGATCAACCTCAAAAATCAACAAACACATCACATGTCATACATGGATTTAAAGCCACGGGGGAAGGGGAAAGAACTATACCGAGATTTGGTCCAGCCGTGGCCAGAGTTAGCCGAAAAATAGCCTGGAAGTCGTGGGACTCGCCGGGGAAACTTGTTGGGTCTATAAGCTTCACAGAGGATGAGAGAGAGAGAGAGAGAGAGAGAGAGAGAGAGAGAGTATGTCATAATGGTGGTAGTGGTGGTGTCATTTGTCGTGGTTTGGGTGTGGTGTGGGTGGGTGTGTGTGTTAGTCCTAATGGAGAGAGGGCTAAGGGGTTCGAGAGAGAAAGCTGAGGGAGCTCGGGGAAAATGAGAGAAATGTGAGGGGAGTGCCACGCGGCAGACAGGGGGAGAAGGGAAACCGGGGAACAAAAAGGAAGGTGGGCCCCGCCCGACTCACCATTTAAGGCCCAAAAAGCTAACCCAAGAATAAAATATCCCACCCAAAGTGAAATTACAAAATTACCCATTTTGATTCGCCAAAACTGGAACGAGTTGTTACACTATTCCTTTCTCCATTTTACAGCGATAGTATTAGAGCTCTTACAACATCACAGATGCATAAACAATAGTGTATTCGACAACCTTTTCTCTGATCATTTTCATCAATTGGTCCTAAAGATTCTATTCTTTTAAATTCATCTTCTTTTTCGGTATTAACACACATTTATCACTTCATATGTCGAACACAAAATACCTAACATTTTCGATGACAAATTAGAAGCAACTAATCAGAATCTGGGTACTAAGAATTAAATTATTCTTTGTTCTTATAGTCCCAATGGAAATTACTCATTGATTCACAATATTAATCAAACTAAAATGCAAGAAAAGCAAAATCAATAACCCATATCAAAATAATATGAAAAGATTCCAACAAACCAACCAAACAATTAACATTTAAAAAAAAAATTACAAAGTTGGAGGGAAAGAAGCACCAGAAGATGAAGAGGAAGAAGAAGAGCATGTTACAGAAACCTTTCTCGTTTTTCAGAAACCCAACTCTGGGTCGAGCTGATCTTCTCCGCTGCCGTTCTTGCCTGCTCCAATTTACAGGTCATCAGTATCAGTGGCCTCTCTCTCCCTTCTCTCTCTGCTTACGGCATTGTCTCACTCAGTCCCACTGCATCTCAGAAATAAAGGAAATGAAAGTCTCTCTAAAATGACCATTGCACCCCTGCCTTTCCACGATTATCAACACGCGCGCATCAATACCAACGGCAGAGAGAGATGAAGATAGGACGGAGGTGAGACCGTCTGTGACGTGGGTCTGTGCGGAAAAGGCCTGCTTTACCATTATTATTCCTTTCCTGCAATCATCAACGCGTGTGCATCAATATCAGCGGCAAAGAGAGCCTGTGGTGATAGACCCTTGATCAACCTTGACTCTTAAGCTGCCATAGAAGTCGAGAGAGAATATGAACAAGAAGGAAACAATACTATTTTCATCATATCCCTTGTATCTTACAATTCCTGCTATATAGCTACTGACCACAACAAGCTTTACCAATTACAACTAACTAACAACATTTTACAACAATACAATCTTATTCACTAATATGATGACACTTGGCACCATCTCAATTGTCATACAACAACCATTTATCCCCCAGATTCCTATCAATTACTCCCCCCTTTGAAATTAGCCTTGTCCTCAAGGCTGGAAGTTAGGAAATCGAGCTGCCAAATCATCCAAACACTCCCAAGATGCATCTGCAACATGATGATTCTGCCAATGCATTAAGACTTCAGTGACTAGAGTCGACCCTTGTTGAATGACCCTGCGATCCAATATAGCTGCTGGTTCATCCTGAATCAAACCCGTATTATGAACTGATGGTAGTGGCAGAGTAGTAGAGGCTAACGTGCCCAGTTGTTTCTTGAGATATGAAACATGGAAAACAGGGTGAATCTTAGAATGAGATGGCAACTTCAATTTGTAAGCCACAGGTCTGACCTTCGCAAGAATCTCAAAAGGTCCATAAAACCGAGGATGCAATTTATGGTAAGGATGTAGAGCCATTGACTTTTGTTGGTAGGGTACCAATCTAAGATACACAAAATCACTTACTTCAAAAGACCTCTCAGTTCGATGTTTGTCCGCCTGACTTTTCATTCGTACTTGAGCTGCTTCCAGATTGGCCTTTAGAAGAGATAAAATCCGAGTTCGATCTTGTAAGGACTGATCCATAGAATAAATCCTCGTAGTCCCAGATTCATAGATTGGAACATGTGGAGAAGGCTGCCCATACACCACTTCATAGGGTGTAAGCTTAGTTGCAGTGTGATAAGATGTATTGTAACTCCACTCCGCCCATGGAAGCCATTTCAGCCATTGCTTAGGCTTCAAGCTACAGAAACACCTTAAGTATGTTTCTAAACATAGATTTAAAACCTCAGTTTGCCCATCAGTTTGGGGATGAAATCCAGAACTAAGACACAATTTGGAGCCTTGAAGTTTAAAGAATTCTTTCCAAAATAAGCTGATGAAAATGAGATCTCTATATGAGACAATGGAGGTTGGCATCCCATGTAGTTTAAACACGTGATCAATGAAAAGCTGAGCTACGGAGTGAGCAGTATAAGGATCAGATATGGACAGAAAGTGTGCAGCTTTTGAAAACCGGTCAACAACTACAAATATGACAGATTTACCCCTGCAAGGAGGAAGTCCAGTAATGAAATCCATGGATATGTCAGTCCACACCCTTTGAGGAATAGGTAGAGGATTATGGAGTCCTGCGGGAGCAAGTGACTCATACTTGTTTGTCTGACATATATCACAACCAGCAACCATGTCCTTGATGTTTTTCTTCATACCTTCCTAATAAAACAACTTAGAGATTATTTTGTAAGTCTTGAGAAAACATGCATGACCTGCACTAGGTGTGCAGTGATGCTTTTCAAACAATTTCGTCCTCCAAGAACTTGTAGGACTTAGGACAATCCTATTTTTGTACCGCAAAAAACCATTAGCAAAGTGATATCTTAGAAATTTCAATGGGACAGAATCTGAAGTTGTATTCGAAACTGATTGTGATTTGGCTAAGATCTAATTATCTTGCTCAACATGCCTGCGAAGGTCATCGAGCCAAGACATATAAGGATAAGATATGGCAGTAAATTCACTACTTAGTTCCCCAGGTGTCATTGAATTAGTAGCAACACTACTTGTATCAAAAACATCAAGACTGGTTGAAGTAGTGTCAGGTGTAGTCTTTGAATCTGAAAACATTCGAGATAGAGCATCTGCTGCTTTGTTATCACTACCATTTTTGTATTGAATTTCGTAATCAAAGCCAAGTAATTTCGAGACCCATTTCTGCTGAAAATGGGAGTTAGCACGATTCTGTAGAAAATACTTTAGGCTGTGGTGATCTGTTCGTATAATGAAATGGTTCCCAAGGAGATACGATTGCCATTTCTTGACTGCATGAATTACTGCTAACAGTTCCCTTTCATAAGTCGATAAAGCTTGATTTTTTGGTCCTAAAGACTGGCTTGTAAATGTAATCGGCTTACCCTCTTGTTGTAATACTGCTCCTAACCCCGTACCTGAAGCATCACTCTCAATAATGAAAGGTTTTGAAAAATCTGGGAGAGCCAAGACTGTGGGAGACATCATGGCACTCTTGAGTTCCTGAAATGCGGCTGTGGCTGCAGGGTTCCAATGAAATCTATCCTTTTTGGTGAGTTGAGTCAAAGGGCCGCAGATTCTGCCATAATGGGGAATAAATTTTCTGTAATATCCAGTGAGGCCTAAAAAACCCCTTAAAGCTTTCACAGAGACCGGTAGAGGCCATTCTGCAATTGCTTTTAATTTCGAAGGGTCAGCAGCAACTCCTTTTTCCGAAATTGTATGCCCCAAATACTCAATTTGCGTTTTCCCAAATGCACACTTAGAAAGCTTGACAAAGAGGTGATTATCTCGCAGTAAACTTAAAGCAATATTCAAGTGATGGAGGTGTAATTCCCAAGAAGCACTATATATCAAGATATCATCAAAAAATACCAAGATGAACTTCCTCAAATAAGGTTTGAAAATCTCATTCATTAGACCTTGAAAGGAAGCCGGGGCTTTGGTCAAGCCAAAAGGCATAACGAGGAACTCATAATGTCCCTCATGTCCCTCATGAGTTCGAAATGCCATTTTATCAATATCCTTGGGATGCATACGAATCTGATGATATCCCGATCTAAGATCCAACTTTGAGAAATATTTGGCACCAAAGAGTTCATCTAAGAGCTCATCAATCAATGGTATTGGATATTTGTCTTTAATTGTCAACAGATTGAGTGCCCTATAATCCATGCACATTCTCCAAGTACCCTCTTTTTTCTTCACTAACAAAACTGGAGAGGAAAATGGACTATGGCTTGGCCTTATAAAACCAGAATCTAGCAGTTCTTTGACACATTTCTCGATTTCAGCCTTTTGGAAATGACCATACTTGTAGGGTCTTGCACTAGGAGGCTTGCACCCTTCTATTAAAGGTATCCTGTGATCATGGTACCTTGATGGAGGCAATCCTGATGGTGGTTGAAATATAGATTGAAATTGATCCAACAAAACTTGCAGATCTGTTTCTTGTGTGGAAGGCAGCTGCGAAAGGTTAGAAGGAAGTATGTTCTCCTCACTGACTTGTAAAACAAATAGTGCAGCTCCCAAACAATGATCATGAGTGAGTAATTTATCCATTTGCAAAGAAGATAATGACTGAGGATCTTGAACCGGAGGACTTGTGATAGAGAATGTAGTATTGCCAACAACAAATTGCATAACCATTTTATCAAAATCCCACAAAACCAGTCCCAATATTCTTAGCCACTGTACTCCAAGAACAATATGACACCCTCCCAAAGGAAGAGCATAGAAATCCAACACAACTGCATAATTTTGAATTCTAACAGAGACTTGTGCTAAACAACCAGGACTGGTGAGGGAACCTCCATTTGCAATCTTAACAGAAAATGGATGTGTAGTATCTAAGTGACCCTTCAACTGTTTTACTAAGGCAATGTCAATGAAATTGTGTGAGCTACCTGAATGTATCAAAAAAATAGCAAGACAATTCAACACCAATCCTTTGACTTTCATGGTCCTGATAGACTTCGGGGCAGGCATACCATAAACGGCACAAGCCGTGACTTCAGCTTCATCATTATCATCAGATTCATGCTCAGTCAGATGGCCATTTTCATACACATCTATAAGTAAAATTTGACGTTTCGGACCAGCACACACATGTTCTTTAGAAAATTTCTCATCACAATTGAAACACAATCTATTTTTTCTTCGAAACTCAATTTCTGCAGCTGTTAATCTTCGAAAACTATCATTCCGTGTTGAAGATTCGAGTTTTGGTATATTGGTAATGTCAGATAGGTGAGTAGGCCTGAATTGTGATGCAGGAAACAAATTTCGTGAAAAAGATTTTACCTTGAGTTCTGCCAATTTAGCATCCACTTGTTGCGAATAGGCGATAACTTCATGAATATCGAAAGAGCGAAGGATCTTGACATCATGACGAAATTTCGGTTTCAAACCCCAAATGAAGCAGCTTTTCAAGATTCCTGGAGTCATTTCCACGGTACGATTCGCTAATCGTCGGAATTCCATGATATAATCCCTGAGTAATCCGGTTTGGCGAAGCTTCACTAAATTCTCAGTGCAATCAACAAGATCCGCTGACCCAAATTCGCGACAAAAAATCTTTGTGAAATCTTCCCATTTAGGGTAATTCTTGATGCAATTTACCCGTTGAAACCACTGAAGTGCTTCATTCTCCATGTGGAAAGAGGCCATTCTAACCTTCTTATCCGCTAGGATGTTGAAGTAATCAAAGTAGTGCTCTGCTTTATAAACCCAGCCGAGAGGATCATCACCGTCGTGAAATCGAGGAAAGTCCAATTTCACCAATGGAGGTCTTGGGTGAAAACCTGGATCTTGGCGATTGAATTGATGATTTCTTGCATTTTCATGCAAATTGGGATCTGAATGGGTTGCCTCTGAGGCATCCACATGAAAGCCCATATCACATTTCGCCACAAAATCGCGATGAAATTTCTCAAACCGAGCATCGGATGAATCTTGGCGCTCTTCCATGGCGTCAAACCTCTAAAGCAGTATGTTGAGAGTGTTGTTTATCGCAGCAAGTTGATTCTGCGAGTCCATGGCTTTCTTTGTAAATAAATTTAAATTCACCCCAAAACACTGTTCATTTGAATAGAATAAAAAGTTTTTGTGTATTACCTTGAGTGTTCTTTATTTCTCTTGCCTATCAAATATCTGTTGCGTTACATTCTTCTTTGTGAGATAAACATCTCCAAAGTAGTGAAGTCTCTTTAAGCCCCAACAAAACCTACGTGTAAAATTATGAACTAGCTAAGTCAGTACATTAGGATAGAGAACGTATCTTGATATAATTATTACAAACCACGGTTAAGAATAATTAAGAAAGTGAGAGTAATACATCTATCATGTGTTTTAGGCCAGGTTAATTGAGAGCATCGTTAAGACACCAAGAACATAATACCCATTTAATCAAGAAGTTGGTTGTAAAAAATGTTTAATTACTTAATTAGCAAGCAAGCTGTCAAATTGTTTAATTTTTAGTATCCGAACAGAAGGGATTGAGGTGTTGTTGATCTGTTGCCAAACCGGTCATCGCATGGCTAACGTTTTCTTGTCGTTCGATCATTAGTCGATGGATTATATTAACTATATTAAGAAAAGCTTAATGAATAAGAAAGATTGATGAACATATAAGGAATATTGATGAAGAACTCAGAGAGAATGAGAAAGAAAGCTAGAGATAAGTTAGAGAGAGAGAGAGAGAGCAATAAAACTGAACAGTTTTCATTAACTATACCTAGTGCTAAACCAACGGTACATATAGAGCATTCCTAACTAACTTGCCTATGTGGCTTATCCAATACAACCATTTCTATCGTAACCATCCTTATCTCTTCATATAAACCAATAAACTATTAACATCTATTATTACTCCCCCTCAATCTTAGCTAGGATTTCCTATCCTAAGATTGTGACAATGCTTGATGAAGAGAGGACTTTGTGAGTATATCAGCAACCTGAGACTCTGTTGGTACATAATGCACTGTTATATCTCAATTTTGAACCCTTTCTCTGACAAAATGATAGTCAGTATCAAGGTGTTTTATGCGAGAGTCAAATACAGGATTGGAGGAGAGTGCCAAAGTTGATAGATTATAGCAATGTAGAGCTGGGGGACAAGTCAAAACATGATGCAAGTCTTTTAAAGTCGATCTGATCCAATAAACATCAGCAGTACAGTTAGCTAATGCCTTATATTCAGCTTCAGTTGAACTTTTCAAAACTGATGCTTGTTTCTTCGATTGCCATGAAATGGGATTATCACCAACATACACTACATATCCTGAGATCGATCTCCTTGTGTTGACATCTGCAGCCCAATCAGCATCAGAGAATACCAAGATATTGATGTCTTTGGATGGTATATAAGTAATTCCACAATTAAGTATACCCTGCAGATACCTTAGGATCCGTTTTACGAAGAAAAAATGTGCATTAGTTGGCTGAGTCATGTACTGACATACCACACTCACAACATGTGATATATCTGGCCTGGTGAATGTCAAGTATTGCAATGCTCCTACTATACTCCTGTACAATGTTGGATCCTCCATAGGTGTACCTTCTGAGACAAGTAACTGTGTATGAGGTTTTGATGGTGTTGGGGCATGTTTACATGAATTCATCCCTGCCGTATTCAGCAGTTCCCTTGCATACTTCGATTGATTAATAAACAAGCTGCCATGTGGTTTATATTGCATATGTAGCCCCAGAAAATATGTCAATCTCCCCATATCTTTTAAATCAAACAGTTATACAAGATAAGAAATGACATATTGCACCTGTGCTTTATTTGAACCAGTTAGAATTATATTATCTACATAAAGTAGTATGATGATAATATCCTCACCATCATGCTTGATGAACAAACTTGTATCCGATTGAGACATAGTAACTCCAAGAGATGGTAAGACTCTAGTGAACTTTGCATTCCATGCCCTTGGAGTTTGTTTAAGCCCATACAAAGATTTGACCAACTTGCACACATGGTTGGGATATTTTGAATCAAGAAACCCCTGTGGCTGCTTCATATAAATTTCCTCTTGAAGTTCTCCATGTAAAAATGCATTCTTTATATCTAGTTGCCTGAGTTCCCATTGATGACAGGTAGCCAAAGCCAATATCAATCTCACTGTGGTATAACGAACCACTGGACTAAACGTTTCTGAGTAATCAATACCTTGCTCTTGAGTGAACCCCTGAGCTACCAACCTTGCCTTATATCTTGCTATACTCCCATCAGGATTTTTCTTTATCTTATAAACCCATTTGCTGCCAATTATTGACCTATTGGATGGTGTGGTAACAAGATTCCAAGTCCCTTGAGTTTTCAGTGCATTAAACTCTTCTTGCATTACTTGTTGCCATTTGGGATTGGATGCAGCAGCTTGAAATGTTTTTGGTTCATCACCATCATGAATATCAGCTATAAATGAGTATCCATCAAAGGTAGTATCACATGTAATTTGTGATGAATGAAATTCTGGAAGTGAAGCAAGATAAACAGCATAATTTTTCCTTTCAATAACTCATGTCTTTAGCCTTGTTTGCATATATTAGGGATAATGACAAGTCATCCAATATAGTTACTGATAAATAGTTGTTAAAGCTAAATGTAATTGTTTCTGTTAGTAACTGTAATTAGTTTAGGTAGTTGAGGGTATTTTTGTAATTGGCCTAAGGCAGCTAAGGCTATATATATTCACATCTGTGTAACTGAATTATTCATTCAATACAATCAGGAAAATTCACTGTTGCAGTTTTCTGTTTCTATATGGTATCACGCCATTCTGCTTTACAGCACCGACCTTCTCTTCCGCTCGTCATCTCGATCGTTTCTTGCTCGATTGTTTCTTGATCGATTCTTCATTTTTTGTTCTCGATCTCTCTTGAATCTTGTTTTCTGCAAGATATGGCGGCTCAATCTACATCGCAACCGACTAGATCGTCTTCTCCGGTCATTTCTCCTTCGGTCCAAAACCCTAATTCCTCTTCCAATCCGTGTCCTCTGAATTCGTATACCTCTCTGACGATTCACAACATTGGCAGTATGGTGCCGATCAAGCTGAAAAGTTCCAACTATCTGCCATGGCGAGCACTGTTTGCTCCAATTTTCAGGCGATACAAGCTTCTTGGTATTATTGATGGCACTGAGGTTTGTCCTTCGCCATTCTTGCCTGATCGATCGATGAACCCTGCCTTTGAGGATTGGTATGAAAAAGACCAAAATCTTTTGATTTGGTTCAACTCTACCCTATCAGAAGAGATCATTCCGTTCACGGTTGGGGTTTCTTCTTCTCACGAGCTCTGGGTGAAGCTTGAACAGCGTTTTGGTGGAGTTTTGGAGGCTCACATTCATCAATTAAGGTCAAGACTTCAATCAATTCAGAAAGGTTCTCAGTCAATTTCTGCGTATGTTCAACAAATCAAGGAAATTGCTGATTCCTTGCAAGCTGCTGGTGCTTCAGTCTCCGATCGTGACCTAATTGCTGCCACTCTACATGGTTTACCTGATGAATTCGAGTCCTTTATTGACTTCATCATGCTGCGACTATCTTCTACATCCCTTGATGAACTCCATGGTCTCTTACTCACCAAAGAGTTGTCTATGGCCCGTCGCAAGGCTGTTCTTTCCGCATTTGAGCCCTTTCAAGCATTCTCAGTGCAATCTCAGCCTCCCCTGCTTCCTACTCCATCTGCTTTTGCTGCTCAACACCAATCATTTCATTCTGCTTCTCGATTTAACTCCAATCGTGGTAAGTTATCTAGAGGTAATTTCTCCTCAAATCGCAGCAATCGCACCTTTCAGAATAATAATAGGGGTAATTTCATCAACAATCGTGGCAATCGCAATTATCAAAGCTCTTGCAATTATCAAGGTCATTCCAATTTTAAAGTCTCTTGTCAGATTTGTGGATCTACCAGTCATGAGGCACTTGATTGTTTTGATCGTACGAATCCGGATATCTGTGGTAGAATTCCTTCTGCCAAACTTGCTGCTATGTGTGTGCATCATTCAGCAAAACCCTCTCAGCCTTGGTTGATTGACTCTGGAGCTACTTCACACATCACTAATGATGTAGCTAACATCTCTTCTCCTACTCCTTACACTGGAGAGGACAAAGTATACATTGGAGATGGTAAAGGACTCCCTATTCAGCATGTTGGTTCTTCGTCTCTGCACACTCCTTCTACTTCCTTTAAGCTGAGAAATGTTTTACATGTTCCTTTCATGAAACATAATCTCTTATCTGCTTATCAGTTTCTTAAAGATAATAACTGCTCATTGACTCTTGACCCTTATGGATCCATTGTCAAGGATCGCATTTCGGGGAAGATGCTTTTGCAAGGACCTGTTAAGGATGGTTTCTATCCTCTTCACAGTTCCACCAGTTCTCCCACCTCACCTTCAGCATTTCTCAGCATTAAAGCACCTATCCCTGTATGGCACAAGCGCCTCGGCCATCATTCCTCCTTAATTTTCAGAAGAGTTATATCCACTAATAATCTTCCAATGCAAGGCAAGAAGACTGTTGATTTTTTCTGCTCAGATTGTGCGCTTGCTAAAAATCACAAGCTTCCTTTTGAAGTGTCTTCTTCATCAACAACTCACAGTCTCCAGCTTCTGCATTGTGATCTGTGGGGACCTACTGTTACATCTAATAGTGGTTTCAAGTATTACCTACTGTTTGTTGATGATTTTAGCAAATACAGTTGGTTTTTTCCATTGAAGTCTAAATCTGATGTATTTTCTACCTTTGTCACTTTCAAAACCTATGTAGAAAACTTCACTGGAAATACAATCAAGATTCTACGTTCAGATTCAGGGGGTGAATTTACTAGTCATTCTCTTGCTTCATTTCTTCGTGCACATGGTATATTACATCAGTTCAGTTGTCCCCATACGCCTGAACAAAATGGCTGTGCAGAGAGAAAGCACAGACATCTTGTTGAGACAGCTCGCACATTACTTGTTGCTTCTCATGTTTCTCAGATTTTTTGGGTTGAAGCCTTCTCCACTGCAATATACCTTATCAACAGACATCCTATTTCTGGTCTCACAAAGTCTCATTGGGAACTTCTCTTCAAGTAACATCCAGATTACTCTAAACTGAAAGTCTTTGGTTGTCAATGTTATCCATGGCTTAAGCCTTACACTCCCAGCAAATTGGATGCTAAAAGCAAAAGTTGTGTGTTTTTAGGCTATAGTCTTCAACATAAAGGCTATAGATGCCTTGATCCTCTCACCACTCGGATCTACATATCAAGACATGTTGTCTTTGATGAAACAACTTATCCTTTTAAGTCACTTCATCTTCATTTCACTTCAAAGACTTTATCTTCTGATTCTTCACCATCCTTGGATCTTCATTTCAGCAAACATTTTTCCAGTTCTCCTCCAGCCAATACCTCTTCAGAGTCACAGTGTCCTTCTGTACCTTAACCTATTCCTCAGATCCCATCTTCCACAGAACTTTCTTCCTGTACTCAATCCGTAGAACATTCACAAAGTTCTTCCAGTTCTGCCTCTCTCACTGAATCCTCTCTTGTACCACTACAGTCCAGTCTTCCACCTATTTATGAGAATACACATCCTATGATTACAAGATCTAAGGCTGGTATACACAAGCCTAGAGCTTATGCAGCAACCAAACACCCACTTCCAGTTGATCTTGATTTTGTTCCTAGTACTTACTTGCAAGCATCAAAGCATTCTCACAGGAGAGCAGCAATGCAGAATGAATATAATGCCTTAATACACACAGGCACTTGGTCTCTTGTTCCATCTCATCCTTCTCAGAACGTTGTTGGTTGTAAATGGGTGTTTCGGATCAAGAAAAATCCTGATGGAATTATTGACAAATACAAAGCCCGCTTGGTGGCAAAGGGCTTTCACCAGCAAGAAGGAATTGATTTCCAAGAAACCTTCAGTCCTGTTGCTAAGCCTGTAACCATTCGGATTCTTCTTACACTTGCTGTCCAAGATAATTGGTTTTTAAACCAATTGGACATAAGCAATGCGTTCCTTGATGGTGATTTAAAGGAGGATGTTTATATGCAACAACCTCCTGGTTTTATTGCTCCTAACTCTCCACACTTTGTTTGCAAGCTGAAGAAATCATTATATGGTCTAAAACAAGCCCCTCGAGCTTGGTTTGACAAATTGTTTCAAGCTCTTCGAACACTTGGCTTTCATCAATCTCAATCTGATGCTTCCTTGTTTGTTCTTAATGGACCTCAGTTGGTCATTGTCCTAGTTTATGTGGATGACATATTAGTCACCGGACCCAACTCTCAGCTTCGTCAACAGTTTATCCAACAACTTAGTATTCAGTTTCCAGTGAAGGATCTTGGTCCTTTACACTATTTCTTGGGGTTGGAAGTCCACAGATCCAACAAAGGCATCTTTCTACATCAGACCAAGTACTTACTTGATCTTCTCAAGAAATCAAATATGGAGGGTGCAAAACCGTGTTGCACTCCTCTTGGTTCTCACAAGCTGGATCATAGCGGGCCTCTCTTATCCAATCCTACTGAATACCGCTCTATAGTTGGTGGTTTACAATATCTGACTTGGACTCGTCTAGATCTTGCATTTCCTGTTAATCAGATATGCCAATTTATGCATGCTCCTAGAGAACAACACCTTCAAGCAACAAAACGAGTTCTCAGATTTCTTAAAGGTTCCATCTCTCATGGTTTATGGTTCACCAAAGGTCCTATTAATCTTTCAGCATTCTCTGATGCTGATTGGGTTGGCTGCACATTTGATAGGCGGTCTACTAGTGGATATTGTGTATTTCTTGGTTCTAATCTCCTCAGTTGGAGTGCAAAGAAACAACGCACTGTTGCTCGTTCCTCTACAGAAGCTGAATATCGTTCCTTAGCACATACTGCTGCAGAAATCACTTGGGTCTGCAAAATCCTCAAAGATCTTAAGATCTCTCTACCTACACTGCCTCACCTATGGTGTGATAATATTTCAGCAATCTCTTTGGCATCTAATCCTATTTTTCATGCTCGAACCAAGCATGTTGAGATTGATTACCATTACATCCGGGAGTTGGTCCTCGCACAACTTATCAAAGTCAGCTATGTTAGCAGTGAAGACCAAGTGGCTGATATTCACACCAAATCCTTGTCTAAAAGCAGATTCTCTTATTTGTGTTCCAAGCTTCCAATAGGAATCCTATCTGATTCCTCCTTTAGCTTGAGGGGGTGTATTAGGGATAATGACAAGTCATCCAATATAGTTACTGATAAATAGTTGTTAAAGCTAAATGTAATTGTTTCTGTTAGTAACTGTAATTAGTTTAGGTAGTTGAGGGTATTTTTGTAATTGGTCTAAGGCAGCTAAGGCTATATATATTCACATCTGTGTAACTGAATTATTCATTCAATACAATCAGGAAAATTCACTGTTGCAGTTTTCTGTTTCTATAGCATAGAGTGTGAGTTACGTGATGCTGGTTCTTGAATTGGAACAAAAATTGGAGATGCACTATGAGTGAATGAAAGAATTACCTGTAACAGTTCAGGATTGAGGACATGCAACAAAGGTTGAAGTTGACCTTGACCTTGAGAAGGAGCCTGAGAATTTGAAGTTTCAGATCCCTGTGAAGAATCTGACACTGTATGATTTGTTGTAGCAGCACTATCATTCTCAGAAGAATTATAAACAGGAGCTTGTGAGACCTGTCTGAAATAAGAGTCAAAACCTAAGTCACTCTGAGATCCTTGTACTGAGATAGGAGTATGACTTATTGATTGTGTTTCATTTGACCTCTGTTGATGTGTTCTTGAATGGGCAATATTGACTACAAATGGAAAATTATGAACTGGTGACACATTTCTTACCACTTCTATGATTTTAGATCTCTCAATCTTGGCTAAAAAAATTGACTCATTATGTAAAACATGTCTGGACAGAATTAATCTCTTTGACTCCAAATTGTAGCAGATAACACCCTTATAACCAGGAGCATAACCTAGAAACAAACTCACAGATGTTCTAGGTTGAAGTTTGGAATCATTGTAATGCCTCAAATATGGATATACAACCAATCCAAATATCTTTAGGTCATGCAACTGTGGTGATTTATTAAACAAGGCATAATAAGGGGAAGCCATCTGCAAGGTTCTACTTAGCATTCTATTGATCAAATATACTGCATGAGCACAAGCATGATACCAAAATTCTTAAGGTAATCCAGCAACATTCATCAAGGTTATAGCAGTTTCAATTATATGTCTATGCTTCCTCTCAACTAAACCATTTTGTTGAGGTGTGGAAGGGCAAGAAATTATGTGAGTCGTCCTTTTGGAAGCAACAAACTCCTTAAAAGCTTTATTAATAAACTCACCACCTTCATCAGATTGCATCCTTTTGATCTTAATCCCAAATTGGACTTCAACAAAACTATAAAACTGAATAAAAATTGGGAAAACTTCAGATTTATTGAATAATGGGAAAATCCATACATATCTAGTATAATCATCCACAAAGGTAACATAAAACCTATAACCTTTAATTGATCTAACAGATGCTGGCCCCCAAACATCCATATGAATTCTATCAAAAGGAAAAATACATATCACAGATTCACCAGAGAAACGTTTCTTAGCTATCTTTCCATGAATACAAGCAGTACACATCCTGTGCACATCATCTATAACATGAGATATTTGAGACTTAGCTAACATAAAAAACAATACTTCATTTGTTGGATGCCCTAGTCTGTGATGCCACACTGAAGATTTCACCAATTGCCCAATAAAAGATGCTGAAGATAAGAAGGTTGATGCAGGGATCTGAAACAATTCTCCAGGCTTAATCCTTCCTTGGTACACGATTTGCTTTGTTGCCTTGTCCTGCACAAAGAACACTGTTTCATCACAAATAAACCAACATTTATTGTCTTTGCATAGTTGAGTTATAGATAAAAGATTAACTACTATTGAGGGAACATGTAACACTTGTTTTAGTATTAGAGAACTTAAAGGTGTTTTTACCATAGTACTGCCAATATTATGAATTGATAATCCCTGACCATTCCCAATTTTTATTGTTTCTGCACCTTCAAATGGAGTTACATTGTTCAAACTCACAATATCAGAAGTCATATGATGGGATGCTCCAGTATCAAGAATCCATGATGGTGAATTCTGTGCAGAAGTATCAGGTGAATTAGTTTGAGCAGCCATAACATGAACTTGATATGAACCTTCATTCTGATAAAAGATACTTGGATATGTTGTATATATTGCAGATCCTGGAACTTGATAGGAGTAATGTGCCATGAAGGGAGTCGATGCATTAGAATTGCCTTGTTGCTGAGGAAATGCACAAGGATGAATTTAAGGCACTGATGAGGATGCAGTGAATGTTGGTGCCTGAGAAATAGGTGGTCTAGGAGGCTTATATGCATAATTTCCCCTGTGATAGCACTCAAGTGCAATGTGACCACGTTTTCCACAGATCTAACATTCAGTTGAATAACCAGGAGTAAGTGGTTAAGAACTTCTGAAGAAACAGTTTGGAGCTGTGTGACTTATTCTTTGACAGATTTGGCATTCAAGATGCAAAGTTATCCTTGACTCAGTATTTCTAGACCATGTATTATTTTGCCTGTACCCATTATATCATTTGCCTTTGTAATTTGACCTATATCCTCCATTATTCCTCTGTTGACTACCATTGTATGACCTTTTTTGTTGTTGCTGCCCACCATGATATTGAGTTGCACCACACAATTGACCAGAACCTGAGTTAATGTTACTATTACCAAGAAAACTAGTTCCATGGTCAAAATTTTGACCAGGGAAATAAGAAACAACTTCAGGTGGCTGAGAAGTGAAACCAAGTGGTGGAGTGCCATATGGAACCTGAGCAATCCTACTTCCAGTACTGGACTCAATATCAGACGAGTTAGAACTCGACGTACCATTGCTAAATTGAGAATTCTCATAGAAACTAGATGATGCACCATTCATATACAATGCTAACATGCTATGAGATAATGAGTTAATCACTGTTTCATTTTCCCTTTCAACACCAAGAAGTAAAGCCCTGAATTCTTTCATTGAAATAGTAGTATCCTGGGCCAAAATTACAGTTCTTATAGTTGCATATTCCTTTGGCAAACCAGCTAAAGCATCAATAATGACATCATTATCTGAAATGAACTCTCATGCAGCAGTTAATTGGTCCCTAATCAATTTAAGTCTTAACAGACACTTATCCACCGAATCTCCACCCTTTTGAATGGTATGTAACTTAGTCTTTAAATGGTTAACACCAGTTTTTGACACAAAAGCAAATATGTCCTCAAGACTCAACCAAGCATCTCTAGCAGTTCTACAACCAATAACATGTTCAATTGCATCATCAGATAAAGTAGCAATTAACAGACTCAACAAGGCCAAATCTAGGGATTCCCACTCTTGATAATCTTCTGAAACATCTTTACTCACTCCATTTTCAGCACTTACAGTAAATTTGGGTGGACAATTCACAGATCCATCAAAATGCCCGAACAATTTGTAACCTTTCAGAACTGACTGAAAGCCCACTTAATGAAATTGTTATCACTAAGCTTTATGGTTAGCATGCCCAATACACCTTCAATTTTCACCATAGACGAAACCATGATATCAATCTTTAACAAGAAAACTAAATGTCAAATCTTTCACAAGAATCACAAATTGTAATCTTCAGAATTCAACTAACTACACAGAAATGGGTAGCATTGGCTTTCCACACCCACACCCACAAAACTCAAAATCTTGATTAAGTGCAATACGCAATTGGCATCGGCCTTGTTGAAAGCAGTCAAATTTAGACACTGAAAGCAAAATCTACTGTATATACAACAACACACTATAACCAATGAAATATTATGTTCATATTCAAGAAAGAACAATCGGCAACTAGATTCCGAACATTAAACCTGAAACTTCACCATTCTCCACCGCCGCAAACTGGAAATCATCAACTCCACCGGACAAAGACAGAAGAATAGCAAGATCGCCGGAATCACGATAATGAACCCCTGCTCCGCCGCGAAGAAAACCCAACTCGAAATTCGCACCGCCGAAGCTAATCTCCTAACTCCACAGCAGATCGCTGGCTCGATACCATATTAACTATATTGAGAAAAGCTTAATGAATAAGAAAGATTGATGAACAGAGAAGGAATATTGATGAAGAACTCAAAGAAAAGGAGAAAGAAAGCTAGAGAGAAGTTAGAGAGAGAGAGAGAGAGCAACAAAACTGAACGGTTTTCATTAACTGCACATAGTCCTAAACCAACGGTACATATAGAGCATTCCTAACTAACTTGCCTAAGTGGCTTGTCCAATACAACCATTTCTATTGTAACCATCCTTATCTCTTCATATTAACTAAGAAACTGTTGACATCTGTTATTAGATTAGATCCTAATTCCAAACAGGATTTGGTATATAAATATTCCAGAAACTCACAAAGCATACATTTCCAAAACGTCAGATACCAAACAGCAAACAACAAGAGAGGGACTGAATAGCATAAACACCTAATTCAAACAGAAAATAGTGCCAAACACTTACGCTTGTTTCAGTCATTTAGGCCGGGTTTTGCAGTACTTCACATTGAGCTAATCAGAGTGGTAATCCCTGTCGATGAATTCATTTTTATATCAGGCAACAAACAGAAGAAAACATATCTTAAAGCTAATCTAAGTTCAACTAAAGATCTGTCTTGGCAGCACCTTAAAAAAAAGAAGAAGAAAAATGTGCCTAATAGAAATTAAATTAAGCATGAACATAAGAGATCAGATGATATATGTAACAAGTCAAGCACATAGAACATGTTCATTGTCCCAAAAAAAAAAAATAGTGAATGAATTATCCTAACGGCAGACCCAGATTGTCACAATTTTGCAAAGCACGGGTACTAAACTGTTAAAATTCAAAATGAACGTGCTAACATGCCTTAATTATGGAAAAAAGATGACGCGGCGTTAATTAATTAAACTTGAGAGCATGGCCGCCAAGCTGATCAGAGAATACATCAGTAGCATCGTCCTCCATTTCGCTCTGTTCAGGAGTTTGATCTTCCCTGACCCTATTTCCATCGAAAGTGAAACACATTACTTTGAACATAAGATTTTTACGTTCAAAATAATCTCGCATCAGATATTGGAGCGGCACAGTGCCATCAGTCCTGTAGTACATGTCAGGTTCATGCTGTTTTTGCACCCTGAGAATTATTCGAACTTCACCTTCCATAAGATAAAGCCTGATGAGGGATTCCTGGATGGCTGCCGGTCTTCTGTCCATTCCCACAACTAGTACTGCTCGAAAATTCTCTGCTTGGAAAACCTTGTAATCCCTCAACATTGTATACGTGCACACACAGATACGTCTATATATATATATATATATATGTATGTATGTATGTATGTATGTATGTATGTATGTATGGGGATTTCAAACGCCTTGTATAATTAATTTGAACATTATATTAAAGAACTCTCAAAATTCTTCCCTGCATATATACGTATACAATGGTGGATCCAGGATTTAACATCGGGTGATCCTAACATAAACAAATCAAGAATGATTTTTGCTTGTAATATCGTTCCATAATTCTAATTTCTACACATATCAATTAATCAAAACAAAAAACCATATCAACTAATGAAGCTAAAAAATTATATAAGAACTAGCAAAACATGCAAACAATATCAAAAAAATCATAACAAATTAATAACAACAACAATTCTATTATGAAATTTGTTGGTATTCAAGAGTTTACAAACTCAATAATGTTGACTTTTGTATTTTAGGTAGGATCCCTAATTGATATGTAATCCCGTGTATTCTCATGTAATCACTTGTAATTAGTTCTCTTTCCATTTATGTTAGGGTTGTACACCTATAAGTACCTCTTATTGAGAAGAATATATTACAATTCAAAGCATTCTCTTCTAATACCAATTATGTGGGTGATAGGTTTTCTAACTCAATCACACCTCGCTTGTACGAAGCTGGACAAAAGAAAAGAAAGAAGCAGCAAGCTTCTTGAAAGAACATGCACTTAATATATTAAACGAGTTTCAACTCTATTGCTGAAAATGGGAATGGGATTACAAAAAGCCTTACGGGAAGGCTTACTTATACATGCAGACTAAAGAACCACACAAGTGGTTTTAATAAACAATACAAAACAAAGATTAACATATGCCAAATAAATGAAGGTGTTCAAAGTCTTTACATCCTTTAAAACATGCAGCAGCTTTAGACTTTTGCACACACACTGCATTATTCCAATGGTTGCAATCCACAATTTTGGCCAACACATGGGAAGCTTTAATTTTTGGAAGGTGCAGCTGCAGAAGGATTAAAACCATGCTAGTTGAAAAGGATAGTTGTGCAAACAACTATTTCAACTACTGGCATTTATTTTGCTTAGCAGCACTCCAACATTGTAATAATGTTTTTGTTTGAACTTCCAACAAAATTAACATCCTACTTGACCATCAGCTCAAACAAGAGGTGACACTACAATTGGGCTCCTGATAGTGTATTTTCCATTTTGTTCGATCCAAACAAGTGCGCCAGTGATAAGAGTAATAGATGTGAAGCACCAGATTAGTATTTAGTCTTATTGATAGTTAAGGGAGTGCTTAGTCAGCATAATTAGTTATCCTCAGCAAGTCTGTCAGCACATGCAGGCTCCCAGAACCATTCATTTGCAGGCAGTCAAGCGTATCTTACGCTAAAGGTACTCTTGACTCCGGACTATGGTTTACCAAAGGTGCTCAGCATTTAACGGCTTGGTCTGATGCTGATTGGGCTGGCTGCCCTGTTGACAGACGGTCTACAAGTGGATATTGTGTCTTTTTGGGATCGAATTTGATATCTTGGAGTGCTAAGAAACAAAACACAGTGGCTCAGTCATCCACTGAAGCTGAATACAGGTCCCTTGCAAATACTGCCGCAGAAGTTACATGGATTTGTAAAATTCTTTCTGATATTTCATTCCCTCTACTCAGCAAACCTTTCATCTTCTATGATAACAAGAGTGCTATAGCCTTAGCTTTCAATCCGGTTTTCCATGCTCGCACCAAACATATTGAAATTGACTATTATTTCATCCGAGAGAAAGTCCTTTTGGGGCAGATTGGTATACATCATGTTGGCACATTGTCACAGATTGCTGATATCTTCACTAAGTCTCTTCCTGCTGAACGTTTTGCCTCTTTGGCTGACAAGCTTTCAGTTCGTTCCTCTACCTTCAGCTTGAGAGGGTGTGATAAGAGTAATAGATGTGTGAAGCACCAGATTAGTATTTAGTCTTATTGATAGTTAAGGGAGTGCTTAGTCAACATAATTAGTTATCCTCAGTATTTATGTATAAATACTCAATGTACACAGTGTCTCATATATGGAAAATCATTTTTACACAATTCTCTCTCTTTACATTTCTCTCTCTCTCTCTCTCTCTAAAACTCTAATTCCTTACTTGTTAAGATTCTATTTTCTACATGATAAGAGTACTAGATGTGCGTATAAAGGCATGACCAATATGAGATATACACAGACCTTTACCATCACCAACAAATAGCTGCTCACTACCAGTGTAGGGAATGGCAGAATTGAGAGAAGAAAGATCTGGAGTAACATGATGAGAAGCCCCACTGTTTGTGATCCAATAATTTGGTGTATGATGAGGTACTGCAGTCATAGCCATAGGGGAATAGCCTGAAAACTGAGAATTGCCTGAGGATTGAATGTTGCTAGAAGTCATTGAAGAAGCAAATTGAGATAGGCGACCACACTGGAGAGCTTGATGACCATGTTGGTGACATAGTTGACATGGAATTGATTTCCCAGAGAAGTTCGATTGACCAGACTGAAAGCCAGTTGATCGAGATGGACCAGCACCAAGAATGCCACCAGTTTGGTTATTAAAGCGATTTCCCCCAAAATTACGATGTGAATTGAATCTAGAGCGAGTCTGATTACGGCCGCGATAATTCCCTCGATAGCCAGAGTTATGACCAGAATTATTGGATGATTGAGCAGCACAAGCATGAAATGGAGTAGATGTATTAGATGCAGTCAATCGAGTTACGTTTTTGAAGAGAAATTTCCTTGCTCAAAAGTAAACCATGAAGTTCATCAGAAGTAATTGACTCATTTCTGGTTTCAATATAATCAATAAATGATTCATAGGCATCAGGAAGACCAGACAGAATATATGCTACCAAATCAGACTCAGAGATCGGCTCACCCACAGCAGCCAATTTATCAGAAATTTCTTTAATGGAATTGAGGTAATCAGTCATCGAAGAATCACCTTTTTGGACCGTTTGAATCTTACCACGGAGGCTATGAATATGTGTGCGAGAAGATCCAGCAAAGCATTTTTCCAGAGAAAGCCAGAGAGATCGAGAATCATCCATTCCAACAGCCAGAGGAAGAAGATCTTCAGAGAGAGTCGAATTGATCCAAATCATCAAGATTTGATCTTGCTCACACCAAATGTCATGTGCTGGATTAAGAACACAAAGACCAGCAGAGTCACGAACGAAGGGAGAAGGACGTACGTCGGTGCCATCGATAAGCTCTAAAAGCTTAAATCGCTTCAGAACTGGAAGAAATAAACTGCGCCAGGTGATGAAGTTGTGACGATTCAACTTCGTCGGAACCATACCGGCGATGTTCTGAACAGTAACAGAGGCAATCGGAGCAAGGAGAGGATTAGAAACTTCAGTGTGAGGAGCAGAAGCTGAAGAATTCGCAGGAGAAGAAGAATTGGAGGAGTTCGCCGCCGTAGCCATAGCGAATCACACAGAAACTCAAGATTTGTTAGGGCAAGACCTGTTTGGTAAGAGAGAAAAAGGCAAGAAAATCAAGAACGCAGAAGCGGGAGATCAACGTCGGTGGACTCCGGCGATGATACCATGTAGAAAATAGAATCTTAGCAAGTAAGGAATTAGAGTTTTAGAGAGAGAGAAATGTAGAGAGAGAGAGAATTGTGTAAAAATGATTTTCCATATATGAGACACTGTGTACATTGAGTATTTATACATAAATACTGAGGATAACTAATTATGCTGACTAAGCACTCCCTTAACTATCAATAAGACTAAATACTAATCTGGTGCTTCACATCTATTACTCTTATCAGCTAGAAAAAGCGTTTCCTTTCTTCTTCGCATTAAAATTTATAGTGACCGTAAAACTATGCTTCTCATACTTGTATGCAAAGATCAGTATCTCCGGGGAGACTGTTACCTGAGAACCCTTCGGAGCAATCACCGAAGCCATGTACCTAGCCGCGCCATCTCCCACATTGGTTACGGTCCTCTGAAATGTTTGAACCCTTGTCTTTGTTTTGTGATGATTGTTGTGCAACGAGATGAAAGATGGATAGTTGAGATCAGAAGACGGTTTGGAACAATCATAGGCGTGTGATCTAGTGATGGATAAGATTTGGTTACACATAAAGTTCGTGGAGCATAAGAGATTGACATATTCTTGTGGAGTTGCATCGTATTTTAGGCCCGGATCAAGGGCTCTATTAGGATCGATGTGACCTGCTCCCATAGCTAATGGTGAAGCAAAGTTGAAATTGTCACCGTCGTCAAGAATTGGATTGCCAGTATTGTCCAATGGGTGAGCTGTGGTCATCAAAGCAGATCTTATTGCTGCTGCACTCCATTCCGGGTGCGCACCTTTCAGTAGAGCGGCTACACCTGAAGCATGAGGGCATGCCATGGATGTCCCGGATATCAAATTGTAGTTGCTAGGTAAGTTCACATTGAACCCGATTTGACCTGCTGCAACCTTAGGAACCCAAGCAGCTAAAACTAATGACCCCGGGGCCATTATGTCCGGCTTCAAAATGCCCGGATAACTTTTTGAAGGACCTCTCGAAGTGTAAAAAGCAGCAGCGGGTGCAGGCTTTGTATTGAGCAACGTTTGTTGGAAATTTATGCTGACAGTAGGTTTTTCACTTTTTAGTGCGTACTCGATCACAGTCCGCCCATACTTCGTATTCACCACAACGCTAGGAGTTGCAACGTCTCCTACTTCGTGTATCTCAGGATTATTGGTAATAAAGATAGCTCCAAGAACCCCCGATTGAATGATGTGAGATATTTGATAATCAACAGGCTCCGTGTCATCACATATGATGATCGCATCTGGTGCAGTTGCTAGCGCTGCTGTTGAGTTGCATGCTGAGAAGGTCTTGTTGTAAACCAGTGGCGAGTTTTTTACTAAGGCGTTTGCTGGGAACAAGGTAAATCCAGTAATGGTTAAACCATTACCAAAGGTTAATGCTCCTCCAAATGAGCGGTCTATTGTGCCGGCTGCAACGGTAAAGACCCAAGGGATGCCATTGTGCAATTTCCCAGGCTCGGGGCCTTTGTTTCCGGCTGAAGCTGAAACCACCACACCCTTCTCCATGGCTGCAAATGAAGCAATCGCTACGGGATCCTCGTACAATGGTGTGTCGTCAAAGCCAGAGGAAATTGAAATAACATCAACACCATCAGCAATAGCTTGGTCCATACCAGCTAGAACATCAGAGGCATAACGCCCCTCATCCCAGCTAACCTTGTACATGGCAAATCTGGCACGTGGTGCTACGCCTCTGGTTGTTCCTTTAGCGTAACCAAAATAAGATGCCCCGTCTACGTAGTTCCCTGCAGCTGTGGAAGATGTATGCGTCCCACGCCCTAAACTGTCTCTAGCCGAGTTCATGCTAAGTGTGACACCGGGGTTTGCAGCCATGACACCCTTATTAAAGTATCGAGCTCCAATCAATTTATAGTTACGAAGGGAGGCATTGAACTCTTGTCCAACCTCGCATTTTCCTTTCCACCTAGCTGGAAGACTTTTGCTCATACCTTCATCTCTGAAGCTTTCACTCTCCGGCCAGAGACCTGTATCAATGACACCAATGATGATGTCGTCTCCGTAATCCGAAGCAGGCCACAGCCCGGCGAAAGGATTGAGGTTGAGGAACTGAGTGGTGTGGGTGGTGTCGAGCGTAATGGACTTGTCAGCGTAAGCTGAGACGAAACCCGGGGACTTTTATAGAGTCACTAATTCATCAGCAGATAGAACTGCTCTGAACCCATGAAAGGCATTGTCATAGGTGGACAGAATGGAAGGCAAGATTTTGTTGCCATCGAATGAGGTAGGGTTTTCGGATTTGAATGAATCAACAATGGAGGAATACCAATGGTCATGGCTAGAGTAGGACTTGGGCATGAGGGACTTGTCCATGTGGACAATATACGTCGACCTATCTGCGAAAGACACCTTGAGATGCAGAGCCAACAGAAACAATGCAACAAGAGAGAAAATGAATGAAGGGAAGAGGAACCCCATTGTTATGCCCCATGGTTTCTTTTAGCAACCAGAGCTTTGCTTGTGGAAGGATTTACAGTCTGCTGCTTTATATATATGGAAGTGAATGAGATATACCGAATTTCGAAAGTAACGAAGAAAATGCAGTGCAGAAGAAGCCAAAAAATTATCAAAATGTTGAATTGTAATCTTGTTTCGACCGAAGACAATTGATCCAGCCCATGTTGAAGGGTCAACACAAGCACAAGGGAAGATTCATGCATCTATCTATAATATATAAAGCCAACACAAAAGGTGAATAGTGATTTGGTGTCATAAGGCTTCAACAAAAAAAATTGAACAAAAATGCCTCAAAAACAAAAAACTTCAAAGGCATCTCAAAATAATGCAAGGGCATTTTTGTCATTTTGGTAGTATTTTTTTAATAATGAATTATTTTGTGGTTTTTTTTTAAAAAAAAGAAAAATAGTACCTTACAATAAGCTAGCAATAATGTGATTTAATTTATCTATTTTTAAACACGTTCAAAACATCTTAAGAGGCGTGTAATGCCGGTTATAAAAAAGATTATTCGCACGTGCATAATAATGTGATTAACTTAGTTGTCAAATGATTTTTTTTTTTTTGTAATAAACGATATTATCTATACTAAGGGGGAGGGAGGTGGGCTTAATCTCATAATAGGCTAGCAATAATGTGATTCAATAAGTTGTTTATTAAATATTATTTTCTCTATTTTAAACACGTTCAAAACATCTTAAAAGACGTGTAATGCTGGTTATAAAAAAGTTTTTCACACGCGGATAATAATGTGAATTCAGCTGCTTTAATTGGTTTATGAGGAGTTTCTTCTAGCATGATCTAAGATTATTCATTTACTTCAAATGTTTGACTTTTCTTCTAACATGATTTAAAACTTGTAAGTCGCACGTAACATGCCGTGATTCAAAAAATGTCTTCTGCACGCACGTGAGCGCATGCATGGAGGCTAGTAATATATAAAGCCAACACAAAGGTGAATAGTGTTTTGGTGTCATAAGGCTTCAACAAAAAAATTGGACAAAAATGCCCCCAAAACAAAAAACTTCAAAAGCATCTCAAATTAATGCATCAAATAATGCAATGGCATTTTCGTCATTTTAGTAGGATTTTTTTAATAATTAATTTTAAAAATAAAATAAAATAATAGTACCTTACAATAAGCTAACAATAATGTGATTCAATTCATCTATTTTTAAACACGTTCAAAACATCTTAAGAGGCGTGTAATGTCAGTTATAAAAAAGATTATTCGCACGCGGATAATAATGTGATTAAATTAGTTGTCAAATGATTATTTATTTATTTATTTTTTGTAATAAACGATATTATCTATACTAAGGGGGAGAGGGCTTAGTCTCATAATGGACTAGCAATAATGTGATTCAATCATTTGTTTATTAAATATTATTTTCTCTATTTTAAACACGTTCAAAACATCTTAAGAGGCGTGTAATGCCAGTTATAAAAAAGTTTTTCACACGCGGATAATAATGTGAATTCAGCTGCTTTAATTGGTTTATGAGGAGTTTCTTCTAGCATGATCTAAGATTATTCATTTACTTCAAATATTTGACTTTTCTTCTAACATGATTTAAAATGTGTAAGTCGCACGTAGCATGCCGTGATTCAAAAAATGCACGCGCATGCATGGAGGCTAGTATAGAGAATTCTAGCAATATAAGTTGATTAGCCACCTAAAATATCTAAGCTAACGAAAGATCTAGAGGCTGCAAATTATGTGGTCTATATTCATCCTTGTAAGCACGAAAATGAACCATATTTATAACTATGTAACCTATACTAATTTTGTCATTAAATATCCACATCCAATCATAAATTGGTCCAATAAATATGAAAATGACGACAAAAGCAAATACAACAACCATTAGAAAAGAAAGACAAAGCAAATTGTCAAATAATCCTAAAACTTGTGATGACAAAATTAGAGCATTAAATTTAAAACATTGGTGATGTTGGCTGATCTTTGATCTCTCCCATAAGCACCATGAATTACCATTGGTTTTAATTCAAAACTTTTAAACTTTCCCATAAAATTCAACTTTTGTAATTCTCAAGACAATGAGTTTGGTGTATATACATATATCTTATACAATACTATTATATTATTATATAATGTTATTTGGTTCGGATTCGTGGACAGATACGGATTGAAGGCCTCTAGAACCATGTCCGAAATGATAATCGAATAATATTTCCATTTTTTCCCCATGTTTGAAATATACCCAAATTTTCATCCTTATATCTATTCCATTCGGATGATTATCCACGGTTATCGGGTCTAACGGTTTGAATTGTCATCCCTGGGCCCAAGTTGGTGGGCAATGAGGAAGGTTGGTAAACACCACCTATAAATAGGTGTGTGCTATTATGTAACAAAGCAAGTCAAGTGAGAATAATAGTAAGAGAAAACAAGAAGAAGCAACAATAGTTTCTAAGAGTAAGCAAAGTGTATGAGTGTATTCTTGTATTAGTTTGCTGTGTGAGAATAAATTAATTTGGGTGTTTCTTCTTTCTTTTGCCTATCAATTTTCGTTGCATTACAAACACACTTCTTTGTGAAATAAACATCTCCAAAGTAGTGAAATCTCTTTAAGTTCCAACACAAAAGGAGCCGGCATATGTGTAGCATAGTAGCTACTTCTTGTACAAAACAAGAAACCTATGTGTAAAACTATGAACTAGCTAAGTCAGTACATTAGGATAGAGCACGTATTTTTATATGGCTAAACCGTTACTCAATTATTACAAACCACGGTTAAGATTAAATAAGAAAGTGAGAGTAATCCATCTATCATGTGTTTTAGGCCAGGTTAACTAAGAGCATAGTTAAGACGCAAGGAACATATATAATACCCATCTTGTAACATCCCACATTGACCAACGGAGAGGAGGTGATGTTCTTTATATGTACATTCGCACCTCTATATAGCACGAGGTCTTTTGGAAGCTCACTGGCTTCGGAGTTCGTCGGAACTCCAAAGTTAAGCGAGTTCGGGCGAGAGCAATTCCAGGATGGGTGACCTACTGGGAAGTTCTCGTGTGAGTTCCCAGAAACAAAACCGTGAGGGCATGGTCGGGGCCCAAAGCGGACAATATTGTGCCACGGCAGAGCCGAGACTAGGACGTGTCAGAATGGTATGATAGCCACTCTGCCGTGTGGTGCGAATGTGCTGACGAGGACATCGGGCCCCTAAGGGGGGTGGATTGTAACATCCCACATTGACCAACGGAGAGGGGGTGATGTGCCTTTTATGTACATGCCCACCTCCATATAGCACGAGGCCTTTTGGGGACTCATTGGCTTCGGAGTTCATCAGAACTCCGAAGTTAAGCGAGTTCGGGCGAAAGCAATCCCAGGATGGGTGACCCACTGGGAATTTCTCGTGTGAGTTCTCAGAAACAAAACCGTGAGGGTGTGGTCGGGGCCCAAAGCGGACAATATCGTGATACGGTTTAATTACTTAATTAGCATGCAGGTTATCAAATTGTTTACTTTTTAGTATCCGGACAGAAGGGATTGAGGTGTTGTTGATCTGTTGCCAAATCGGTAAGTTTCTTACACAACGATCACATGTAGGGCTACCCAAGATAATACCAAACCACCCGAGATACAATAGGGCTCCTCATAGTAAAATTTTCACTCTCTTCTTCCCAAACAATTGCACAAATGAGATGGCTTCTTCCTCGGAGCTCTTGTACGTGATTGCCAAAGTGTAGTCTTGCTTCTCTATCTTTTACTGGACACCAATTTCTCTGGTCACACCGCGACAACCGTACCCTTTTGGTTCTTTAACTGTGACATTATAAGTGGCTGAACCCTCACCAACGAAGGTTACAGTCCTCTAGAATAATTATTTAATGATTCCCTTCGCCTGTGAATACTTGTTGAAAAACGTTATAAACTTATTTGATGAATGGAGAGATCGGGAGATGTGTTATCACACGTATAGTTTTTTGACCTAAGAATGCTTGCACTCTCTTCTCGGACAGGTTCATGGAGCACAACAAATTGAACGGAGGTCATGTGGCGTCGCATCACAAATCAAACCGAGGTCAAGTGCTCGTTTTGGATTTATTTGAGTAGCCCCCACAATAAGGGGTGAAGCAACCGTAAAATTGAAACTCTGATCTTGAATCGGACAGTGGGAATTATCCAACGGGGGTTAGATGTGGTCATTAGGGCAGACCTAGGTAATAGCAGCTGCACTCCACTCAGGGTGTGAGGTTTTCCAAGAGTGAAATTATACACCAGAAACAGGCGTGGTAGCCATGGATGTCCCAGAAACCATGTATATGGAAGTCATTGGACAAGTAAACATTTTGCCCTATTGACCAACTATATAATTTGGAATTCAAGCAGCCAATATTGACGAAGCTGTTGTCAGGGAAGAGCTAGGATTTGACGCGTGGGGGGCCGAAAATTAGTAACTCTTCGGATTTTTCTTTTGTCAAACTAACAATTTTCTACTACAAGTCTACTTGTGGAAAAACTAACGATTAACACGATAGGGACACAAGATGTTCCAACGCTACTCGTTTATAGTTTGTTCATTTCTTTGACTTGCTTACGAAACATCCGTAATTAGGATATTAAAAGATGCACAAGGGAGTTTTGTTAAATTCTAAAGGAGAAAGACCGATCGAGCAAATAAAGGCCAAGATATTGAAACCAAGAACCCTAATATGGTCATTCACCAAAACAAGAAGAAGACCCAATAAGACTGATTTGTTGCAGTCCTATTAAATTAGGAATGTGATTGTGTAAATCTTAGTAGATCTAGAGATATCTCATATATTCATATTAGGCGTTGATTACCTATTAAGAGTTGTAATCCTAAAAGGGTAAGGAATTAACCTTCCCTACTACTATAAATAAAGGCATAATGAGATCGAATAGATACACCTCACAATTACACATCTCTCTCTTCTCTCTATTATTGCCGCACCTTTCTCTCTCTTTATGGCCTCCATAATTGTTCTATAAATTATGCCTACAACACGTTATCAGCACACTCTTGACGCTACGCTAAAGAGAGTTTATTATTCAATCAAGGGAGTATTACGTTTTAATCATCTTTTTATGATTAATTTATTATTTAATTGAATTGATCTACATGCTATTGATTCAATTTAATTTTTCTATGTTGAACTTGATACAACGCATTGGAGATGCAATTTTGGCTTTCTGAGAAGGATCTTCTACAAATTCAAAGGCTTTTGTAGTTTTCTGCCAATCAGGTACGCTTAAAATAAAGTAAGATATTTGAAACGACCATGAAGCATGAAAACATTCCCCATAATGCATGAACCCCTACATTTATATTTACCTTCCGATATATATATATATATATATATATATATATATATATATATATTGTATATGTTCATATATTTGTCAATATATATATATTTGTTTCATGCATTACGCAATTTTTGCTATGTGGAATTTGTGAGTCAAAGAATATAAATAAATTAGAAGCATATTCAAACCCTATAAATTTTGAAAAAGAACTTAAGATTTATGGGAACAACTTCAACTGAGCCACGACCTAGGGTTTTTGCATGTTGCTGGGCCCGCAGACCTATATAACAGCATACCAGCTCGTGGGTTTTCTCCTGGTCCAGCCCGCGCCAGACCAAGCCAGCCCGTGCTGGGCTTGTTCGCGCACTCGACCTATTTTCCATCAGCCTGCAACTGAATGAGTTAGCTTCCGTTTGGGCTTGTTACCCGTGTAGTGGACCAAGCCCGATTGACTGGGTTCTTTGGTGCTGGGCTTCACTCCCCCGGCCTCTGATCCAAAATGTCAGCACATGCTGGGCTCTTCCCATCCCCTCAGCCCAATCTGCAGCAAGCCTACAGCTTGCACTGCAGCGAACAGGCCTGCTTTGCAGCCGTTTCCCCGAGGCCAAACAGGCCTGTAACCTTGTCTCATGTACTGCAATCAGCAATTATATGCTGGACTATGTTCCTTTTTCGACTCAATGCTAATTTTTTTGGCATTTTAGATAATTTTAACTCGAATGTTATAATTATTTTTGCTTCTACGATCGACCTTGTTTGGTCCCGATCTATTGAATTAATTAAAAGTGACATGCAGTCCATTAATCTGATAATTAATCCAAAAATATTGACCTGAAGATCACTTTTGGACATTAACGATTCAATAATTTATTTTTATACTTTGAACTGTTGACATACTTTCGTAGTAACGAAGCTCTCACACTTGAGTTCCTGAAGAACCTCAAATCCACTACACTTAAATCAACATATTGCATTATGTGTTCTTGCAGGAACCTCTCTTTTATGAACTAAACATTCATGAACTAAATTGAACCTGTAGTTTCAAATTTAGTGCCTTTGAAACCCGAAGTTTTCATAAAACAATACACCTTCATGAAAACCTAACGTTTTTCATGAAAACCATGTTTTAGAACTCAAATGTTCTAACTTTGATGCTTATGGATGCTTCATTCCCATAGCACCAATCACAATCTTATTCCCTCCAATTCAGTGGATTGTCAAATCGTCACAAGTTTGATTTTCTCGATTTGGACGTTTTCTATTATAAACCACTTTATGTGGGGTACAAGACGTGAATCTCCACTTGACTATCAAGAAGCTGAGAAACCATTGTAGCCAACAATGGCATGAAAGAGCTGGATAAGCTTCCGCCATGATCTTCATTCGAAGACTTATGCCCGAAGCATTACCAACGGAAGTACCTCCCGAATGAGGATTCCATGACTCTTTGGCTCGCTTTTACGGACCATCTAATCATGAAAGACATTGCATGAAGCACACCATGATTACGTCCATGAATAAGGACGATTTTGAAGTTTATAAATCCGACCGAATTTTGACTGGAGATTACTTTTCTCGTCCTTCCATGTTTCTAAGTCACCCCTGAAGCAGCAGTGTAGAAAGCGAAAGTTTACCGAATTCTTAGATCTAATAACTACCACAAACATGAGAGTATAAACCCAGTTTGGCTAAAGTCTACCGAATGGCTCAACCCAGTTCGGTCAAAGCCCACCGAATGGTGATGCACTGCTTCGGCAGGGATACACTAAATGGCATACTTTCTCACAATCCAATTTCAAGTTTGTTTTTACAACATATGGTAGAATCAGGGCCTGCCAAGGTGCGGCATCATGCTTGAAGCATGATCCTTGGCACCTAAGACCTAAAACTTCAAGCATAAGGGAAAATATATTCCCGAACCTTAACTCTGCAGAATCTACTTCCATCTCGATCATTGGTTATGCACATGTTCGTGCCCCTACCAATGTCATTGAGGAGTACCATTCTCGTAGCCAATCTGTGAGACTAATTTTGCTCCACCAAACATTGTTGGAAGAGCAGAATTTTGACATGGATGACCTTGTTGGCTGAATCCCCTTAGTAAACCAGTTACTTTGTGAACATTTTTCCATGTTCTTGGATTCAAGTTTGGTGTATGTTTTACTTATGGATAATCTTATTGATATTGTCCTCGAATATGAGTTAATTGAATCATGTTTCTTAATACACGTGATCGATTCAATTAAACACGTGATTAGGTAGGAATGTGGGGAAGTTAGTTGTCTAGATGAATGCGATACTACGCACACTAATTTTAAACCTAAATCACACCTCTAACAACGACTTCAGGTCTATCCATCTTGATTAAGAGCATTGGCATGCTCCTCGTTGTATGAATGGTACTGCATCACCATTTAAGGGACCTTAAATTCTCCCTGTCATTGAGTTTTCAAGGATATTTGAGAGAACAATGATCATAAATGAAACCACCGAAGAAAATAGAGTGGAATATCTTTGCACCACCTTCAAACATGAGCATGCAGCTTTGATTTGGGGCCAATGAGTTATCTTCCAACCGGGAACACATCATATGTGGCCGACCTGGAACCTGGTGATTGAGCATTTTTACTTGCTTTGGCACGACCTTTTGGGACACTTAGGTCGAACAATGATGCTACGACACATCTTCTTATTCGAAGTAAGGATCTTGTGCCTACAAGCACACTTTGCCAAGCCTGCTCATTAGGGAAATTAATTTTTTATATCATTCCTCGCAAAGATACGAAATCACCCCTTTTTGACAGTGGATTCAAGGGAGTATATGTGGACTAATCCAACCAAAATGCAGACCATATAAATACTTATGGTTTTGGTTGATGAATCGACAAACTGGTCACATGTTTGTCGACACACATTGTTGCTAAACCTTCAGGACGATTAAGGGTTCACCACCCTACTTATCCCTTAAAGTTCGGGAGATTGGATAATGCTGGAGAGTTTATATCGACAGTTTTTGATAAAGTATTGCATTTATTTTGGGTTTATAATTGAACATCGAATTCCTATGTTCACCTGAAATAGCATCGCCTAGTGATCATAAAAGCACAATTTAAATGATCGCCCGAATTTTGGTGAACGTACCAAGTTTTCAATTTTTACCTAGGGCTATGCAATCTTGTACGCAGCTATGCTGGTCCTCCTTGAGGCACATTGCTACCCAACCTATATGACGTTATAGTTGGTTACTGGGTACGAACCTAGCGATTTTTGTATTTACTTATTTGGGTGTGCATTCTATGTGCCAAGTTGCGCTGCCGCAACATACCAATATGGGTCCTCAAAGAAGGATGTGAATCTTTGTCGATCATGATTCTCCTTTACACTAGCTCTCTTAGAGCCCTTGCACACGATCTCTTTACCGCTCATTTACAGGTTGTCACTTTAATGAGACACTATTCTCATCGTTAGGGCAAGATAAGAACGTCAACGTTCTTGTAGAACGGTGCGAAGTTGTGTGGACATTGCCCACTATGTGTCACATCCCGGACCGGCTCCGCCGTAACACGATATTGTCCGTTTTAGGCTTACCATTCCCTCATGATTTTGTTTTTGGGAACTCAGCACACAGAACTTCCCAATGGGTCACCCATCCTAGGAATGCTCTTGCCCAAACTTGCTTAACTTCAAAGTTCTCATGGGATCCGAAGCCAGTAAGTCCCCAAAAGGCCTCGTGCTATAAGGAGGGAAACATGTACATATAAGGCACATCATCCCTTCTCCGTTGGTCGATGTGAGATCTCACAATCCACCCCCTTAGGGGCCCGACGTCCTCGTCGGCATACTCACACCGAACGGCAGAGTAGCTCTGATACCATTCTGTCACATCCCGAACTGGCTTCGCCGTAGCATGATATTGTCCGCTTTGGGCTTACCATTCCTTCACGGTTTTATTTTTGGGAACTCAGCACACAGAACTTCCCAGTGGGTCACTCATCCTAGGAATGCTCTTGCCCAAACTTGCTTAACTTCGGAGTTCCTACGGAATCCGAAGCCAGTAAGTCCCCAAAAGACCTCGTGCTATTGGGAGGGGAGCATGTACATATAAGGCACATCAACCCCTTTCTGTTGGTCAATGTGGGATCTTACACTGTGTCTCATCTTGATCCCCGTACTGCATAAGTGTGATAAGCAAGTGCAATGAATTCTAGCTTTTAAAATGTTGCTCCAGACACATTCCTCTTATCTAGTTAAAGTGACGAGATCATATACTAGCTGCAAACATGCCTGCAAAGATAGATGTACTTAACGGACGTCGAGTCAACATCCCCGAAAAGTGTGCCACCCTTGTTGGACAGTCTGGTACACCAGTGGGTAGCCAATCAATCTATCTTGGCATAGAGCATGGTAGATTACTCGGTTCGTATGATTCACTTCCCTAGAAGAGGAAGACACAACACAACAATGAATCTAAACTCGATCGTTGCCTTAAATCATTTCCATCTCATGAGATTAATCCGAAATACTCCCGAGACTTGAAGTTATTAGTCCAGTATACTAGTTTGGATGAGCTAAATGGAATTGAAATGAGATTACCATCGATGATGTTTTCACTTATGTGATAACTACCAATATAAATGAAAAGCAACGATATCGAACCGTTTTTCGTTGAATAACAATCCAGGTTAAATTCCTTACCAAAGTGTGTATTGGACCTGTTGTTCCTACACTGCCCAAGGTAACCCTGTTGTGTTACAAGTGGGAAAGGAAGCGTTATAAGATGAATGAAATAGTGCGATATGATGCACACCTTACGGTGCAAGGTTTCTCTCAAAATGTCCTATGATTGATAGCAGCATTATTAAATGTGGCTAGTGTTTTCTCTATGGGGATATAGATACAAATATTGATATGTAAGTTCCCGAAGAATTACATGGACTGGTTCAAATAGTTCTAAAACCACGGAACACCTTCTTAACTTGTTTGAGGCATTCACTTACAATCCGACGGATGTGGTATACCCGTCTAAGTGATTATTTGATCAGTCAGGGATATGAATTATGCCCTTGCATGTTAAACTATGAAGTCTTATTCCAAATTGCTAGGGTTACAGTTTATGTCGTTGACACGAATCTCACTAAGACTCCATAAGAGCTTGAGAAAACTGCCTCAAACCTAAAGATGGAATTTGAGATGAATGATCTTAGGAAAACTCGTTTATGCCTTGAATTGAAGTTCAAGCGTTGTTCTGACGGTACATTGGTCTACCAGTCGAACAACACCTCGAATGTGTCACCTTTGAGTATACCTTTGATCGTTCGTACGTTATATGCAAAAGAGGCCCTTGAAGAGGTTATGGAATCCTAAATCCCATATCTAATTTCAACTTTGCACTTCATTGTACTTAGCTCATTGTATTAAGACAAGACATCTCATTCGTTGTTGATCTTGGTAAAGATACAACATCGCATTTACACACAATCACTGAATTGGTATTAAAGACGTACCTTGAAGGTACTACGAAGGCAAATCCCATCGTATCTCTAGCGGATCCAACCCCTTAATCCTCAAAATGATGCTTGTCTTGTTTGTTATGCTGACACAGGTTACTTATCAAACGCACACAAGGCAAAATCCCCAAATGATTATGTCTTTACCGTTAAGGATATCGCAATATCTTGGAGCTCCACAATATGACCTTGGTTGTGAAATCTTCGAATCATTCCAAGACTCACCTCACTTCACCACACCACACATGAGACATGGTTAGGAGTTTTTGTTGAGCATATTTGAAGTATTTGTTGTTTTTCATACATCGTTGAGTCCCAACGACGATCCATGAAGATTATGCCGTATGTATCCACCCGACCAGGACATGATACATTAACAAAATCAACACCAAGACATATTGCGTCTACATTTACATCAGCAAAGCATCAGGAGATTGAAGTCATGCAAGCCAATTCCAAACAACCTTGCCGACCTCTACACGACGTCATTGTCGAAGTCAACCTTCCAGAAGCTTGTCCGAGGAATTGGTATGCCTAATTATCATATGCAATGCTTGTAGTTCTCATTTAGAAGTTATGTCAAATTCAGGGGGAGTATCCAGAAATATACTCACTTGATCTTAATGTACTCTTTTTCCCTACGATTAGGAGCATTTTTCCCACTAGGTTTTTGCTACCTAACTAGGTTTTAACGAGGCACTCATCCTGGGCTGATTATACCCTTATGAGCCATTCTACTTGCGTCCAAAAGACGTATAGTTTTGACTTAATGGAACTTCTCACTTTTCTTCTTAGTTTATGGGTTTTTCTCCCAATTTGGGTTTTACCAAGGTTCTAAAAAACGCTAGGCGCTAGTTGGGCGGCGGGCTGGCGCCTAGCGCCCAGGCGGCCTAGGCGGATTTAGTTAAATTTCTTGTATATCTTGTAAATAAGTGCATATTGACACTGACAAAAAATTATACTTGTATGAAATCCATAGATAAGATAATAAAAGTATGATAAAATGCACAGCCCGCCTAGGGCCTAGCTGATTTGCACGAAAACGCCTCGGGTCACCACCGCCTAGCGCCTAGGCAACTGCCTATGCCATTTTTTAGAACACTGGGTTTTATCATAGCGAGGTTTTGTGAGTTTTACTTTTTTATGCATTCTTCCGTTGAGCTCATTGTGCCAACGACTTCATCAATTGTACTTGCTTCATCAGTGAAGACCTGATGCGCGATTTACTTGAGTATTTACACACTCAAGTAGGAGTGTTGCAGTCCTATTAGATTAGGAATGTGATTGTGTAAATCCTAGTAGATCTAGGGATATCTCGTATATTCCTATTAGGAGTTGATTACCTATTAAGAGTTGTAATCCTAAAAAGGTAAGGAATTAATCTTCCCTACTACTATAAATAAAGGCACAATAGGGTGGAATAGATACAACCTCACAATTACACATCTCACTCTTCTCTCTATTATTGCCGCACCTTTCTCTCTCTCCCTCTCTATGACCTCCATAATTGTTCAGTAAATTATGCCTACAACATTTTTATTTTGAGGGGGAGGGGGTGGGCAGTCGATGTTATTACATTAAACTCGTGAACAAGATAAGTTAAATTTGAGACTTTTAACTTAAAAGAATATACACTAGATACTAGATAGTGTTGATGACTTATTACAGTAAAAAATTTGAAATGAAAAGGGAAAAAGAAACCCAATAACCTTTTCTCTTATTTTGAAAAGAGGTATCTGTCGGGTTTTTCCCCTAGAACTTTAAGCAGTTGCTAATTAATTTTCCCTCTGAACTTTAATTTTAGCTGATTACCCTCTTAAACTTTTATAATTAGTCAATTTTCCTTCTGACATTAGATTTTAGATTTTTTCATCCAATTTCCTATCCATTTTAGTCACATGGAAAATGTTTGATGGCAATAAAGTAAGGGGTGTGATATCCATACACCCCATTTTACTTCTCACACACCTTTTTACTTTTCGACCGTCGGATCGGATGAATTGAAGAAGATCAACAGACAGAAATTATCAAGGGGTGTGTGAGAAGTAAAATGGAGTGTGTGGATAGCACACCCCTAAAGTAATATTATCGCTAATGTGGATAGTAGATTATTATTTTTCTTATTCTTCTTCTCTTTTGCTAGTTGACTCTGTATACTTTATGTTTGAATTAGCCATAGGAATTCAATTAGCAGCTGCAAAGTACTGACTTTTCACCCAATTTACCAAAACAAAATTACCTTATTTCCCCTCATATGGTTGCCATGTGATGTTTGCGTGATTAAGCTGGATGGAAGATTAGATGAAAATTTTCAAAATCCATTTATAAAAGTTCAAGGATAATCAACTAAATTAAAATTCATGAGAAAAATAGGTAGTTGTATACAAGTTAGGAGAGCAAATCAACAAATAGGTCTTTTGAAAAAATAACCTTTTATATGTGCATTGAATATAGGCTGAATCATGTATTACTAATTCTAAGAGAAATAAAATCCATTCTTATTAATTAGGCTGATACTCAAAATTTAAAACCATTCTATATTTTTATGCATCCCCAGAGAATAGGTCAAGATATTTTCTTTTTGTATTTGGTCCAAGAATCCAACGAATCTAACGTTTCTATAAACTTGGTGTATGCCATATACCTTGATGTGTTATAAAACAACCCTAAACTTAACCCCTAAGACTTCATCTAGGAAATCCCTGCATATATTACATAAGTTTACAAACACCAAACGCAATACAATATACAAAGACAAACTATAGGAACGTCGGTGATGGATCTGGAGGCGTTGCCAGAAGGATGCAAAGCCATTGTAGCCTCCTTAACGACGCCTCCAGACGCTTGCAGGCTTTCAACGGTGTCTAGGGGTTTCCGGTCGGCCGCTGAATCGGACGCCGTTTGGGACAGGTTCCTTTCGCCTGATGTCTACACAATCCTCGCCAAGTCGTCCGTACAGCCTCAACCTCCCTCCTCCCTTCTTGCTCTTCTTCTTCCAATTGGAAATCCAAGGAGTTTTTCCTCTCTCTATGTGACAACCCGGTCCTCATCGATCAAGGGAAGATGGTAAAGTCATATTCACTATATGCCTTCTTTTTTGTTATTAACTTAGGAAACGGATCTCCTTCGGATCCATTATGTGGGGATCCTAGGGATCCTCGCATCTCAGCCGTTCATCGTATATTGTACGGTAAGTTTTTGTGAGGTACTATTTGTGTTTAATTTTAAATAATAAAAGTTTAATGATTTCTAACCGCACGATACACGATGAACGGCTGAGACATGGGGATCCTAGGATCCCCACATAATGGATCCGGAGGGATCCGTTTCCATTAACTTATTGCGATTAATTTTTTTTCACATATTTAATTATAATTGACGTCATGCATATGCAATATTAATTGCAGAGCTTTTCGGTGGACAAATGGAGTGGGAAAAATGCTATATGATATCTGCAAGGGAGCTTAAGATTACTTGGGGCGATACTCCTCAATATTGGGAATGGATTTGTCTGCCTGAATCCAGGTCTGTTAAGATTTTGTGTAAATTACACTTTACCACCTCAGGTTTGAGGTCTATTGCAACCTCATACAACATCTTCAAAACATTTCATTTGCATACCTCAAGTACTATTTTATTTTAATATAATACATCTGTTACATTTTCCATCATGTTTGCAGGTTTTTCTTAATACTGATTGCCAACCTGTTTGCAATAATAATTGAATAGTTTAATTTCTCTTAGTTCAATTTTAGACGTTCTCCATAGTAAGTGTGCACACTATTTTTCTAGCTATAAATTTGTATATGATTCACTAAGTACTTTTTTTATATGAAAAAGCCTTTTCTGAATGCAAATGAATTACATGGTATGTGGGCAAAATTCTATGTAGGCGTAAAAGACTTTTGGCTTGCGATATTTCATTGCCAACCCAAGCCCTAAAAGTGGAACCACCTGAAGTCAATACTTCAAGAGCTAAAAAGCAAGCATCAGTTATGGAAATGGAAACTTGTTTCAAAATTATACTACCTAGCAGCAGTGGAGCAAAACAATAAATAAAACAGCCTTTTAACACCCTTATCACACAAATACAGAAGCAACAAAACATGGAGAAACAACCTAGCAATAGAGGGATATTCAAAGGATGTTAAGCAGAAAAGGAACCTCAATTCAACTTGTTGAGAAGGAAATAGCAGCAAAGCATGAAGAAAACAGAAATGAGCACAGTGCAACACCCTAAGTTTAAAAGACACAAACCTGACTCTAACAATGTACAAAACAGTGCACTAAACAGACCTATCTTCCTAACACCCAACTAAACAGGTTATAAACATCCATTACAATTTTATTGAAACAAAAAAAATGTCAATCACAGTTTTAACAAAGCAAATGGGAAACAAACAATAAACAATGATTTTTGAACAGTGTTTCACCTGTTGAATCAGAGGACAAAACTGAAAACCATTCTCCCATACCTCCCTCAGACATCCTCTGCTCACCAACCCCGTGGGGTAACCCGTTAACCCCAAAAAACGCACAATAAGCTCTCTGTCCTCTCTCTCTCTGTCCATCCGTCCCTCAAAAAGTGGGAAAAAATCTCTAAATATCTCTCCCACTTAGTCGAAACTATGCTCTCTGCCCCCTTCTCTCTCTCACTCTTCATCCTTGTCTAAAAAATTCAATAAAATCCCTAAATCTCTCACCCACCCAGTCGAAACCCTTAACTCGTATCTCTCTCCAACCTGTCAGTCCCTCTCTCCCGCTCATCTCATCCCCCAACGACCATCTGACGGATGCGTCACCTACAGCCACACCCACCAGCCCCGAGCCAAAATTCCCGGAGATGCTCTCCCTCCAACACCCTCCCGACCCTTTTTCGTCTCTCTCCCCAAGTGAAAGAGCGCTCGTGTGTAAACCAGCCATCCGTGCTAAACCAAACGGACAAAATTACCCTCTGAACTTTTAAGAATTACCCTCCCAACCCAGCCCCATTTGGCTGGTATTGTTGTAAATAGCATGAAATCGAGTGGCTCCATGCTAAACCATATGGACAAAATCACCCTCTGAAATTTTGAGAATTACCCTCCCAACCCAGCCTAATTTGGCTGGCATCGTTGTGAATAGAGTGAAATCGAGTGGCAAATAATTGAGGAAGCTACAGTGCCGCTCCCCCTTCACTTTTAGAATAAATAATAATAATTATCACACTATGATAATGGATGAAAGATTGCTTCAAAGTGCGTAATGTTTTTGCTATAGACTTTATTCGGCCTCACATCTAATCTGCTAAGGATATTATGTGAATAAGCCTTGTGAATACAATGAAACTTATCCTAATTAACATAGTGTTTGTCAAAGTTTGGCACACGCCTAAAACAAATCTTAATACTCAAAGAAAGTTTACAAGATGGCTCATGGTTTCTAGCTAGGAAATAACATGTTCACTATGTTAGATCCTATATAGAAGAATTTGTATGTGTGTTTTCTTTCATTTTTTTTCATGTTTTTCAAATGAAAATCTGCAGAGAATTACCCTATATATAGCAGTACTTATGTCTCTCCAATTGTTGTGTAACTCTTCAGTTACACAGTTTACACCCATTAATTTGGACACAATTGCTTCACCAAAAGTTGTCTATATGCATGGTTGCAAATTCATGCTAATATGCCCCCTTGAATTGTGACGAAAAATCACAAATCCCTGGGCCTTATGATTCTGCGGATTAATTTTCCAAATAGGTGCGAACTAAAAGACACCTCTTTATCAAAATTCTTGTAATTTGAAAAATTGTTCAACATTCCTAATAGACAAAGAAGTGATACACCTCTTTATCAAAATTCTTTTAATTTGAAAAATTATTCAACATTCCTAAAAGACAAAGAAGTGATACACCTCTTTATCAAAATTCTTTTAATTTGAAAAATTATTCAACATTCCTAATAGACAAAGAAGTGATTTCTACACACCTTTTTTCGTCCATACAAATAGTTAATTATTAAGTTCACATTCTATAGTGGAATATAATAGTTGATAGTGTTTGATTTCTAGGTTAGTTTCAATGGAATGATAAAATCAGTAAATGCACAGAGATGAAGGATTAGAGAGCCATGGGAGCTTCAAGATTCATTGTATTCCACTCACTCTCCAAGCAAGGAACTCGGAGAGCATATATAACCGTTAGAGGAGTGAGAAACAACTCCACTCACTCACAACATTACAAAACAATCACAACCGTCCATTCTTAAGTCATCATAGATGCTTACACTTGTCATGAGCTATGACTCATTACAAACTAATCTAGATGCCATATGGAATATGATCCAAAGGCTCACATTCAATCCTACAACTTACTTATAATAAAAACATCACAGCAAATACATTTATACACCAATGCTTACACTGGCCGGTACTGCACTAGGCTGTAAGTTGGAGGAGGGTTCCTTTCACTCACTACTTGGTTTACCCAAAATTTGAATTAATGCAGATAAAGTCTTTGCATGGTGATCGTCCATACAAATAGTCAATTATTAAGTTCACATTCTATAGTGGAATATAATAGTTCACCACTTGAGCAGTAACCTTATCTCAGAAGTAGAAACAAAACCAAGATTCGTCCTTAGTGATGGAGCATGTATATGCTGGTCTCTAAGCAAAAAACCAGCTATAGCCTTGCGGTGGGTAGAAACAATATGATTAACAAAACAAAACAAAACAAGAAAGAAAATGAAGTTCGAATCTTCTCTATACTTATGTTCTTGAGTTTATTATTGAATAATTCCGATTATGCAACCCAAAAATACATTTTTTTTTATTACCATTGGTGCTTTCACCGAGTAAAAAGAAAATTATCGACTAAAGAGGAATACCTTTGGACATTTTTAAGTGGCTGTTTGGCCAACAGTTAGAAGTCAAAGAAACTTTAAATTCAATCCAATCATGCCATAATTTTCAAAGAGAAGTTTATTCATTAGTTCATTTGTTCATGATCATTCCATTAGCTAAAATAGACTCCTTTTAATTTTCTTAATACCAAGCATGCAGCATGCATAAATTTTATTCTAGCTACATACATGATTATCAAATCAAACAAGTGGTGACACTACAATCGGGCTCCTGACAGTGTAGTTTCCATTTTGTTCGATCCAAACAAGTGCACCAGAAGAAGCCTTCCCTTTCTTCTTCGCTTTGTAATTTAAAGTGACCGTAAAACTTTGCTTCTCATACTTGTATGCAAAGATCAGAATCTCTGGGGAGACTGTTACCTGTGAACCCTTCGGAGCAGTCACCGAAGCCCTGTACCTAGCCGCGCCATCTCCCACACTCGTTACAGTCCTCTGAAATGTTTGAACCCTTTTCTTTGTTTTGTGATGATTGTTATACAACGCAATGAAAGATGGATAGTTGAGATCAGAAGATGGTTTGGAACAATCATAAGCGTCTGACCTAGTGATGGATAAAATTTGCTTACGCGTAAAGTTCGTGGAGCATAAGAGATTGACATATTCTTGTGGAGTTGCATCGTATATTAGGCCAGGCTCAAGTGCTCTGTTAGGATCGATGTGACCTGCTCCCATAGCTAACGGTGAAGCAAAGTTGAAATTGTCACCGTCGTCAAGAATTGGATTAAGAGTATTGTCCAATGGGTTAGCTGTGGTCATCAAAGCAGATCTTATTGCTGCTGCACTCCATTCCGGGTGCGCACCTTTCAGTAGAGCAGCTACACCTGAAGCATGAGGGCATGCCATGGATGTCCCGGATATCAAATTGTAGTTGCTAGGTAAGTTCACATTGAACCCGATTTGACCTGCTGTAACCTTAGGAACCCAAGCAGCTAAAACTAATGACCCCGGGGCCATTATGTCCGGCTTCAAAATGCCCGGATAACTTTTTGAAGGACCTCTCGAAGTGTACAAAGCAGCAGCGGGTGCAGGCTTTGTCTTGAGAAACGTTTGTTGGAAATTTATGCTGACAGTAGGGTTCGCCCTTTTCCGTGCGTACTCGATCACAGTCCGCCCATCCTTCGTATTCACCACAACGCTAGGAGTTGCAACGTAACCTAGTTCGCGTATCTCAGGATTATTGGTAATAAAGATAGCTCCAAGAAGCCCCGATTGGATGATGTGAGATATTTGATTACGAATAGGCACCGTGTCATCACATATGATGATCGCATCTGGGGCAGTTTCTAGTGCTGCGGTTGAGTTGCATGCTGAGAATGTCTTGTTGTAAACCAGTGGCGAGTTTTCTACTAAGGAGTTTGCTGGAAACAAGGTAAATCCAGTAATGCTTAAACCATTACCAAAGGTTAATGCTCCTCCAAATGAGCGGTCTATTGTGCCGGCTGCAACGGTCAAGACCCAAGGGATGCCATTGTGCAAACTCCCAAGCTCGGGGCCTTCGTTTCCCGCTGAAGTTGAAACCACCACACCCTTCTCCATTGCTGCAAATGAAGCAATCGCTACAGGATCCTCGTACAATGGTGTGTCGTCAAAGCCTGAGGAGATTGAAATAACATCAACACCATCAGCAATAGCCTGGTCCATACCAGCTAGAACATCAGAGGCATAACGCCCCTCATCCCAGATAACCTTGTACATGGCAACTCTGGCGCGCGGTGCTACGCCTCTGGCTGTTCCTTTAGCGTAACCAAAATAAGATGCCCGGTCTACATAGTTCCCTGCAGCTGTGGAAGATGTATGCGTCCCATGCCCTGCACTGTCTCTAGCCGAGTTCATGCTGAGTGTGACACCGGGGTTTGCAGCCATCACACCCTTGTTAAAGTATCGAGCTCCAATCAATTTATAGTTACAAAGAGAGGCATTGAACTCTTGTCCAACCTCACATTTTCCTTTCCACCTAGCTGGAAGACTTTTGGTCATACCTTCATCTCTGAAGCTTTCACTCTCCGGCCAGAGACCGGTATCAATGACACCAATGATGATGTCGTCTCCGTAATCCGAAGCAGGCCACAGCCCGGCGAAAGGATTGAGGTTGAGGAACTGAGTGGTGTGGGTAGTGTCGAGCGTAATGGACTTGTCAGCGTAAGCTGAGACGAAACCCGGGGACTTTTTTAGAGTCACTAATTCATCAGCAGATAGAACTGCACTGAACCCCTGAAAGGCATTGTCATAGGTGTACAGAATGGAAGGCAAGATTTTGTTGCCATCGAATGAGGTAGGGTTTTCGGATTTGAATGAATCGACGATGGAGGAGTACCAATGGTCATGACTAGTGTAGGACTTGGGCATGAGGGACTTGTCCATGTGGACTATATATGTCGACCTATCTGCGAAAGACACATTGACATGAAGAGCCAACAGAAACAATGCAACAAGAGAGAAAATGAAGGGAAGAGGAACCCCATTGTTATGCCCCATGGTTTCTTTTAGCAACCAGAGCTTTGCTTGTGGAAGGATTTACAGTCTACTGCTTGATATATATGGAAGTGAATGAGATATACCGAATTTCGGAAGTAACAAAGAAAATGCAGTGCAAAAAAAGCCAAAAAATGATGACAAGTTGCCGGCATATGTGTAGTAGCATAGTAGCTTCAACTTCTTGTGCTAAACAAGAAACCTGTTGAGTTGATAATCTTGTCTTGACCCAAGACAATTGATCCAGTCCATGCACATGCTAGAGAATTATAGCAAAGTCTAAGTCGGTGTGCTATGACTAGAAAACTCTAGCAAAGTAGCATCAATTTGAAAAGGTCAAGTCGGTTGACTTAGGCTAGAATAATCAAGAAAATGTTTAGTTGTAAAATTGTGAGGAAAAAAAAAGAAAAAGAAAAATAAACCAAGAACAGAATAGAGAGCAAGAAGTGAGAAAAAAAATGAAGAAGTTTGAGAGTGTTTGAGTATTTCTTCTTGTATTAGTTTGTGTGAGAATAAAAAGTTTTTGTGTAATACCTTGAGTGTTCTTTATTTCTCTTGCCTATCAAATATCCGCTGCGTTACATTCTTCTTTGTGAGATAAACATCTCCAAAGTAGTGAAGTCTCTTTAAGCCCCAACAAAGTGGTATCAGAGTCATGGCTAGCAACGCTATGGCAGCCTTCCAAGTTCCAGTGCTCAACAACAACTTTGATAATTGGAGTATCAAAATGGAGGCCGTTTTGGGAGCACATGATGTCTGGGAAGTCGTGGAGAAAGGCTACATTGAGCCAGAAGATGAAGCTACTATGTCCCAACCACAAAATGAGGGTTTGAAAGATTCAAGAAAGAGAGACAAAAAGGCTTTCTACCTCATCTACCAAGCATTAGATGACAATGCCTTTGATAAGGTCTCAAGTGCAACCTCTGCCAAGCAAGCATGGGAGAAGCTTCAAACCTTTTACAAAGGAGCCGAACAAGTGAAAAAGGTTCGTCTTCAAGTATTAAGAAGTGAGTTCGAATCTCTACAAATGAAAGTGTCTGAATCAATCTCAGATTATTTCTCAAGAGTCTTAGCCATTTCCAATCAATTAAAAAGAAACGGTGAAAAATTGGAAGATGTTAGAATTATGGAGAAGATACTACACTTGTTGAACCCCAAATTCGAGTACATTGTCGTAACGATTGAAGAAACCAAAAACTTGGAAGAAATTACTATACAGCAATTAATGGGTTCACTGCAAGTATATGAAGAGAAACATAAGAAGAGGCAAGGGAATGATGAGCAACTCCTCAAGACATAAGTTCAACCAAATAAGAAAGAAGTCGTGGCTAAGATCGGGGACGTGGACATGGACATAGACGTGGACGTGGTTGGAACTTCAATAACCATATCAACTATGAAAGAGGAGAAAGCTCAATAAAAGGTCGTGGAAGAGGACGCTTGACACGCCCGACCCTGATATCCTCCAAATACCAGGGTAGGCACATGCTGGCCGACACTCGAAGGTGACGAAGCCATACTAAAATACGTGAGAACTATGAAGAAAGAATGAATATAAATAAAACTTGTAAATAGAGTATACAACTAATCCCAGACACTAAAAAGGAATAATATAAAATTAAATGAAATAAGGGATGGGTCCTACACCGAGAGGACTCGAAGATACCGATGTAGGAGTGCCTTAACGCCAGGATTGTACGCCTCAATTCTAAGTCCTGAGGGGGCGAAAAACAAAACATGAGTAGACCAAGTTGATATATAAGTAATACTAAAACAGTTATTCATCAACGTACTAACCCCCAAAGTTTATGAAAACTCAATAGCATAATAAGTAATAGGTTTTCCGAAACCCTAGCATGCCATAAAACTTCATAAAACATGTATTATATAGTTGTGCTTAGTAGTGGTATCATCTCCCACCCGAAGGCATATAGAACTCTTCATTTGCCCCTACATCACCCGACCGAAGCCATATATAGATATCATTTGCCCGTAGGCCCTTACATCACCCGACCGAAGCCATATATAGATATCATTCGCCCGTAGGCCTCTACAACACCAAACCGAAGCCATATATAGATATCATTTGCCCATAGGCATATAGTGACCACTAGATAAGCACAAAAATCATTGAACATAATCTTTCCAAAATATATCTCATCGGAGCTCAATAGCTTAAACATCATATCATAAATCATGTTCATAAATATCTCAGTGAAAGTAAATCCAGTAAAGCATGAAATATCAATAAGTGTAAATCCAATTTACTCATAAACATTTCATAAAACGTAACCATTAATTTAGGCTTTCCATGTATGCATTTCTAATAGTAAAATCATGCATATTAGAAAAGGTCCACTCACCTTACTCCATCATCGACGAGCCGTGAAAAAAAAAAGAAGACGGAAACGCCACTAACAAATGCACCTAAGCACATAAAGGGATCAATTAATAAAACTATACCATAACAATTGAATTTGGGAAAACGGACGTCATAAAAAGATTCAAGATGTCGAAAAACATAAGGGGGACCTCGGGTACCCCCACGTGCCGCCGTACGCGCCAAGTTGGGTCGCTGGAAAAGTCACCGGCGCCGCCGTGGACAGCGGCGGAGCACAATACCTCCAGTGGAGGTGCGTGTGCTCCACGCATCAGCCAAGACAAGCGCTGATAAGCTTATATTTATATACATTTCACATCAAATTCACTTGTCTTTTCTTAGTTAGTTCATTATATTTTTGAGCTATTTACTTTGTTTTTGTGTTTTGTGGGATTTGTCAAGCAAAGAAAAGAAAAATAGCACAAGTGGGATTTTAAGTAACAAATTCGTCAAAATTGCCTATGCAGGTCAGCTGACTTTGGAAGCAATTTGCGAACAGATCAGAATGAATTAATGAGCCTTATATGCTTAAAAAGCTATGGATGTCTATTTTCTGGTGCATTTCGCAGATTCCTAATATCATTTTTCTAGAAAAGTTATGGCCGTTTTAACACTGAAAGGTACACAAAGGGCTGAGCAGTTTGTAACTGACAGAAAGCATTGAAAGCAATAAACCCAATGAATCTAGCAGCCAAAACTGATGCAGCCAAAAACAAACTAGCTGACACCGATTCAAATATCAGAGGAAATGGAATTAAAGATGAGGATTAAAAGGGAGTAATTGGCATAAAGACTACCTAAAGAGTTACAATTGTTTTACCATTTCCTCTCACTTATTGTCATCACAAAATGGTTATTAGTGGGAGAGTTATGGAGCAGAAATGGGGCAGCAAGCATGGGCATAAAGGCTGCAGGTTGCAACGGCAAAAGAGGAGTTTTTTTAGGAAAAAAAAAAGATAGAAAAAAAAAAAGGAAGGAAAAAAAGGCAAGGCTGCTGCGTTGAGGAAGGAAGGAAAGGGATGAGGAAATCTTGGCATTCTCTTATTTCGGTTTTATCTTCTCAAACCTATGTCTTTCTTTTGGTTTAATTTGAGAATAAAGTGTAACTGAATTTTTAGTAGTTAGGGGCTGTTTTGAAGCCCCGAATATGATTGCAAGTTTGTTATGACATTTCGTTTGAATTACTTTTATGAATATATGAAAATTGGCTCACTACTTGTCTCATTGATGAATTCTTTATGTGTTTTCTACGGATGCAGACTTAGTAAGCATATCTAGGATTCTAATGCTATGAATATGTGTGTGCCTACCCTTGTCGAACGGGGACCTACATATGTTCTAGAGTAGTACTTGTTAATTGCGATTAACATGTGAACTAATTTCTATGATAAGTAAGACAACGCCAGTACTTACGATGCCTTGTGATGACTCAAACTCTTTTCGGTCTTAATGATTTCTACTTGTTAAATCTATGAACATGCCATTCTAGATTGCATGCTAGCAACTAAGTTAAGTTGAAAACGCCACTCTCTTAACATACTACATAAGAAAGAGTAATAAGTTGAAAACTAAAACATTGAGCCAACTTGAGCATCTTCATCCGGAAATAAAAGGAATTTGAATGAAACATAACATGCTTGTATGATTATTTGGTGGTGGATAGCAATTCCCCTAACTCGTTTTTCTTAATTTGTGAACTACTTGAAATATGTTTCTGTCCTGTTTTTGTTCGATTTAATTTAAATATCAAATCAACTCCAAAAATCCCAAAAATTTGTATGAGTAGCTCTGTGTGTCTAGTATCTTCATATAAAATTTCGTAGACTTTAGATAAGTGTAAGTCGGTCTCATAATTATTTTTCGGTGGCTGGTCAGAAGGGACAGCAGCTCAGTTTTTGTGACATTTTTTTCGGTGGCTGGTCAGAAGGGACAGCAGCTCAGTTTTTGTGACATTTTAAGTAGTTAGATAAAACAATCTTTTGCGGGAAAGATCCTTATTTTCATATGCTACAATTGACATATCTTAGTGTTAATAAAGAAAATCAATAGGATATTTGTGTGTTACTTTGTGGTGTGCATTTAATCCTATCAGGCACCCACGCACAGACCCACGCACGGACCCACACGCTTACTTAAGACCTGGGATCCGACCGGGTCGGGTTGAATCCGGGTCGGATATAGCTTCTGGGTTTGGGCTTGGGGTTCTGGGTTGGGTCGAAGGCCTGGGTTTGGGCTTGGTAGCATGGCCCAACGGTTTGGGCCTGGTAGTAACTGGGTTTGGATCTCGGTTTAAGGTATCAGGTCGGGTTGACCCGGTTTCAGGCCATGGGTTCGATCGGATTCTGGACAACCCTTCTCGAGCTCCGTTGAAGCTCATTTCTTCACCATTTTCAATGAGTCAAAGCCAAAATGAAGCTGAAGATGATAGGAAGAGATTTGTACCAAGAAAAGGTCGAATGGTGGCCAGAGTTGGCAGGGAAATGGCCTGCAAGATTCGGGTTCCTCTTCAAAAACTGGGAAGTGTTTTTCCCCAAGGGTTCTTCGTCCAAAACCACAAAAACTATTCATAAACGTCTCAATTTCACCCCAAAACATGATCTATGGGGTTCTAGAAGCTTACCTTGGTCAAAGATTCAAGAAGTTTATCGGAGGTCACAAGCACAGTGATCGTGTTGCTATGCCAAGAAGGAAAGAATGAGAGATAGTTACCTAGCCGAAGGTAGGTGATCGTCGTAGTCAAAAGGTGGTGATGAAGGTGTGTCGTTATCATTGTAGGTGTGTAGGTGTGTAGGTGTTGGTCGTTGGAGAGGAGAGAGCACAGAAAGTAGAGACGGAAAAGAGAGAAAGAGATCCAAGAGTTGTCACGGGGAGAAGGGAAGAGAGAAGAAGAAGTTTGGGCCGGGGGACAAAACCAAAGGGTGGGTCCCCCATTGGCACACCAATTAAGACTATAAAGCAACATAACAAAATATCTAACCCAACCATAGAGAAATTACAAAATTTCCCTTTCGTTCCGTAAATTCCGGGATAGGTCGTTACGATGCTCAAACTTGAGGTATGAAAAATCTTACGTTCAATGCTACAATTGTCAAAAGTTTGGGCATTATGCTTGGGAATGTAGAGCTCCAAGTAATAGACTTGATGAAAAAGGTCAATTATGTGAAAGAAGATAAAGAAGAGAATGGCATTGTGCTATTACCATGCAAGAACAATGATGGAGATACATGGTACCTTGACACCGATGCCAGCAACCACATGTGCGGAAGAAGAAGCATGTTCGTAGAGCTCAATGAATCAGTAAGTGGCAACATTTCTTTCGGATACGAATATAAAATACCCATAAAAAGAATTCCCCTGAAAAATGGCTGTTACCAAGTAATTTCAAATGTCTACTGCGTTCCCAATATGAAAAGCAACATTTTAAGTTTAGGTCAACTATTAGAAAAAGGTTATGATATTCACATGAAAAATTATAGCCTTTTTGTTAGAGATGACAAAGGAAGATTAATTGCCAAGGTGAAAATGTCAAAGAATAAGATGTTTCTCATGAACATTCAAAACGATGTTGCAAAGTGTCTCAAAACATGTTACAAAGACACATCATGACTTTGACATCTTCGTTTTGGGTATCTTAACTTTGGAGGACTGGAGTTATTATCCAAGAAGGAGATGGTGAGAGGCTTACCATGCATCAGTCACCCTGATCAAGTTTGCGAAAAATGTTTACTTGGGAAATAGTTCAAGAAAAGCTTTCCAAATGAGTCGACCACAAGAGCCCAGAAGCCACTCGAGCTCATTCATACCGATGTGTGCAGTCCAATAAAACCAAGCTCTTTAGGTAAAAATAATTATTTCCTTCTCTTCATTGATGATTTTTCAAGGAAAACCTGGGTGTATTTCTTAAAGCATAAATCAGAGGTATTTGGAGCATTCAAGAAGTTCAAAGTCGATGTAGAAAAAGATAGTGGTTGCAAGATCAAAGCCATGAGATCTGATCGAGAAGGAGAATTCACTTCGAAGGAATTTCAAGAATTCTGTGAAGCCAATGGAATTCTTCGACATTTGACAGTTCCTAGATCCCCTCAACAAAATGGTGTGGCGGAAAGAAAAAATCGAACCATCCTCGACATGGCTCGAAGCATGCTCAAAAGCAAGAGGTTCAAGAGGTTGCCTAAAGAATTGTGAGCAGAAGCGGTAGCATGTGCTGTCTACCTATCCAATCGGTCTCTAACAAGAAGTGTGTGGGGAAAGACTCTGCATGAAGTATGGTGTAAAACCCCTCCCTAAAATTATTATGTAATGTTACATTTTCCCCAACGTTATGTAGTTTTTACAATTTGGTCCCCACTTACTTACCCTATCCAGATCCAGTTTTTGGATTCTCTCACTCTTTTTAACTGCCACATGGCAGCCCCTAAATTTACATCTCTCTCAGCTCTCTATCCCTCTTATGCATTCTTGTCCCTCTCTCTCTATGACCACTCTCTCACTCCCTTTCCCGATCAAACCTGCACACCCAAGCCACCCCGACGACGGTGCACCACCACCAGCTTCGTGGACTCTCTCTCTCACTCCCTATCGTCTCTGCAAGCTTCGGGACACCTAGAGGCATCCAAATCTCTCTGGCGATCCCCGTGCTTTTCCAACGAGATTCCGGCCACCCTGTCCATTCTCCGTTGGATTTCAGGTACAAAACCTCTTCCTCTCTCTTGTACCTTCATGTTCGTAAGTAAATATGATGGTGGATCGGTATTTTGTCGTTGACCGGAACTTCAGGGAAGCTTCGGCGTTCTCTCTATCGAAATCAAGCCTTCGGGCCGTTGCATCTAAGCCCAAGCCTTAGGGCAGCCCAAACCCAAACCCCTGCTTCTTAGGTTTATGGGCCATTTGGAACTCGGGCCAAACCCGTTTAAACCTAAACCCTTTTATTCTAATTGTTTTTATTTTATTTAAAAACCTAAAGGCCTTTGGGCCATTTCCGTTAGGGCCTTCGGCCCGTTTACCCTAAACCCTAAACCTTTCAGCCCGTGGACCCAAGCCCGAAACCCTTGGACCTTAGGCCTAACCCGAACCAGACCTAGTTTGACCCGGTTAACCCGTGACCCAGTTTGACCTGACCCAAACTCGTTGACTTTGACCCAGGCAACATTAACTGTTAACTTTGACCCGTTAAAGTTGACTTTTTGTTGACTATTTAAGGTTTCGTTGGGACCCCTCCTAGGCTAATTTCGACGTCCTGAATCCGTTTGTGACATCTGTTTTCACAAATTCAATCGTTTGAGTAGAGTTTTACTAATTAGACCCTTTATGTGCTTAGGTGCATTTATTGTAGTGTTTTCGGCTTCGCTAGTTTGCATGGCTTTTCGTCGGCGAAGTATCTTCTAAAATGCATGTTTTAATAGTAGAGATGCATACATGAAAAACATGATTTAATGAGCACATTTTGTGAAACGTTTGATGAGTAAATTGGATTTACCTTATATGATTATCATGTTTTACTTAGAATATTTTGGAATACCATATTTTCTATCGAACCCATGTTCTTTGTAGGATATCTGATGGATGACGATATACTATTTAGAACATGTTTTTACACACTTCTTTATAGTATAGATGATGGATGACTTTATACTACGAAGATGTTTTTCAGATATATGTACCTATGTTTGGAAAGATTATGTTCAATGTTTTTGTGCGTATCTAGTGGTCACTATTCCATCAGGGGCAAGGTTTTGGTGTTGGTTGCGGGCCAGGAGAAATAATCCCTGACTTCAGGCCGAGGGACATGGAAACGGCATTGGGCCGGGAGAAAATAATCTCTGGCTTCGAGTCGAGAGACTTGGTGTTGGCTACAGGCCGGGAGATATTATTAGTTGATACCACTATTTAGCACACTATATACGAGATATGTCTTATGAGATGTTTTATGGCATGCTAAGGTTTTCGAAAAACCTATTACTTATTATGCTATCGAGTTTTCATAAAGCTTTGGGGGTTAGTATGTTGATAACTGTTTCAATATATTATATATATCAACTTGGTCCACTCATGTCTGTTTTTTTAGCCCCCTTAGGATTTAGAATGGAGGCGTACAATCCCGGCATCAAGGCACTTCCGCATTGGCATCTTTGAGTCATCTCGGTGTAGGACCCATATCTTGGTTCATTCAATTTTATATTATTTCTTTTTAGTGTTCTAGATTAGTGTATGTTCTGAACACGTTCCTCAATTTGCATATTCATTATATTTAAATTTACAAGTTTTATTTATATTTGTGTTTGTTTTAATTTCTCATGCATCCTAAATGACTTTCGTCACCCTCGGGTGTCGACCAACATGTGACTATCTCGATGTCCGAATGACATTGGGAAATAAAATAAAAACAATTAGAATAAAAGGGTTTGGGTTTAAACGAGCCTGGCCCGAGTTCCAAATGGCTCGTAGGCCTAAGAGGCAGGGGTTTGGGTTTGGGCTGCCTAAGGCTTGGGCTCAGATGCAACGGCTCAAAGGCCTGATTTCGACAGAGATGACGTCGAAGCTTCCCCAGCTCCAGTCGACGGCAAAACATCGATCCACCCTTCGATCTATTTACGAACATGAAGGTACAAGAGAGAGGAAGAGGTTTTGTACCTGAAATCCAACAGAGAATGGACGAGGTGGCCGAAATCTCGTTCCAAAAACACGGGGCTCGCCAGAGAGATTTGGGTGCCTCTGGGTGTGATGGTGGTGGTGCGCCATCGTCAAGGTGGCTTGGGTGTGACGGTCGGTGTGCAGGTTTGATCGGGAAATGAGTGAGAAAGTGGTCCTAGAGAGAGAGAGAGAGAGAGAGACGAGAGTGCGTGAGAGGGATAGAGAGCTGAGAGAGAGATGTAAGTTTAGGGGCTGCCAAATGGCAGTTAAAGAGAGGGAGAGAAACTAAAAAGTGGATCCGAACAGGGTAAGTAAGTGGGGACCAAATTGTAAAAATTACGTAACTTTGGGGAAAATGTAACATTACATAATAATTTTGGGGAAGGGTTTTACAATCTACCCCCTTAAAAAAATTTCGTCCCTGAAATTTAAAATAACTTGCTACACTGAAAAACTCGAGAGTAGGGGAAAAAAAGAAAAAATCAAGTCAGAGCGTTTGCACAAAAGGGAAAATGACACACCGTCGCGATCGGGTTACAATGATTCCATCTTTCGTGCCGCCAGGCTCATTCTTTCTTCCCCCATCATTATAACAGTAGAAATATACTTTATAAAAATATAAAGTCAAAAAACGCATACTAGCGTAGGATCAAAAATATGTACATAATATATGATAATGTCAAAATAGATATGTAATAACGTAGAGGTCAAAAATTCGTACTGAAATTAACATTAAGAGTGGAACAGACTCAACCAAACATTTGTAACTTCAAAAATACAAATATATAAGTACACTAAAGTAAGTTAAAATACTTGTGCTGAAAATCAAAATCGAAAAAGTGAGTGGGTTTCGCCTAAGAATTCGTAATGTCACAATACTCCGAGAACAGATGTGTCTTTGGGTCGAGTCTCAACAATATATAATCTGTAACAACTACCGTAGACTATCTACCTGCCCACTTGTTTAACGAACCCAACGAATAAGCTATCGATGTCACAGTCTGCAGCCCGTAATATCGACAACACATTGTTGTCTCGATAAACAAGTAGTAATTCCCCAAGAGTGTATAATTTCTTGTATCGTAAAATCGATTCTCCGAAAACAAGTTTGCAAACTCCTCTGCTCTTCCACATATGACCAACTGCTCCAGTGTTTTGTCAACAAGGAAATCGTTGAAAAATGTACCTTGGGTTTCAAGAGAAGTGGCTACCATGTTAATAGCAGACTCAAAAGCTCGAATCAAGCAAGCAAACAACATGAAGTCACCTTCCCAAATAAGCAGTATTTATTGGCAGCTGTTGTAGTGCTTAAACCACCTCTCCATTTTGCTTAGTTGCAGATTTCTAGTCAAACAAGGTCAAAGTTAATGGAAGGAAGAAGGACTATCAAGTGATCAACCTAAAAACCTCATGAGAGCACACAATATTTGAGAGAAGTGTAAATTCTACATGTACTTAAGCCACAAGACGAGTGAATACAATGCATCCTCCAAGGTCTAGATAGTTAGTTCAGATACCAGACTCGGAACTCAAGATGGAATTTAATCTCAGTAGATGCCTATGAATTGTAGCAAGATAATAGGAGGTGATTATTCATTCTTGCGTGAAGATAATGATTGGTGATGCAATTCGCTGACCACCCGTACTACTACCTTCATCAATCTCTTACTAAAAGGTGGCTTAAACCTCACGGCCACATGAAACTCTTCTTGATATGTCTGGTAGGCTTGCGAGAAGGTTAAGCTCCAAAAATTCGTGCTAGCATTGATATGAAATTGGGTGCACGCATTTGCCGAGTTGATCAATCGTGAATTCCTCACTGAATGAGCAAGAAAACACGTCGAGAAGGCTAAAAGAACACTTTACGATTTGAGGGTCAAAACAAGTCTCTCAAAGCTGAAGTACAAGATATCTGGTTTGAGCGAGAAACCATGCCGAGAACAAACTTTTTTTTTCCCATCAGTGTAATGTTCTGGCATGATTCAGTTTACCTTGAGAAACAAACAAGCAAAAGAATGTGAAGATGCAGAAATAGAAGTCATGGTTTATGATTATTTTGTTAATCATCGCAATATACAACTGTGTTACTTCGTTGATCTACCGTGCCTCAAAGTTAGGAAACCAAAACGTCCTACCTATATTCCCTTGAGCTTTGGGTGTGTCTTTCTACTGAGGTGTTCAGCAACTACGCTTGCACAATCGAGATGGTACACGATGGTGCGGTCATAGACATTTATATGCCCTTAACAAAACAACATTCGAAGAATTTGACTTACAAATGACGATCGAGGTTTCGTGAACTTCACCTCGTTGTTAGAGTAAGCGGGAATGTTAACAATAGAAGAATCGACGAGATTTGTTCTAAAGATCCACACAATTTCCTCAGCAGGAGCGAGTTCGAAAACATCGATCCGATCCCACCAAACTACAACTTACTACACTTTGTAACAACTAGCGTTTACTCGCTTTCTCCAACACGAACTTTGAATGTTTCGAACAATTTCCATATAGATGTGACTCCGCCGAGCCATTCCTAGGGAACGCATGTTGCAGAGTATCGATCCCCTATTGAAAGTTGTTCAACAATCCATTTTGTCACCGATGAGGCACAATATCACCATGAATTTCTTCTTCTTCCATAAAATATGACTATTCATGCAGTATGAAAGTTGCACTACCGTGTTGAAAGATAACAAATTCGGAAGTCGTGACATCCAAATGACGTCATGACCAACACACTACTACTATAACTGAAGATCCTAAGTATGCTCTGATACCAATCTGACGCGCCCTGATCCCGATGCCCCTCAGACATCGGGATGGCCACGTGTTGGCTGACACCCGAGGGTGACGAAAGCCATTTTAGGATGCATGAGAAATTAAAACAAACACGAATATAAATAAAACTTGTAAATTTAAAATAGAATGAATATGCAAATTGAGGAATGTGTTCTGAACATACATTAATCTAGAACACTAAAAAGAAATAAATATAAAATTGAATGAACCAAGATATGGGTTCTACACCGAGAGGACTCGAAGATGCCAATGCAGAAGTGCCTTGACGCTAGGGTACGCCTCGATTCTAAATCCTGAGGAGGCACAAAACAAACATAGTGGACCAAGTTGATATATATATAATATACTGAAACAGTTATCAAGATACTAACCCCCAAAGTTTTATGAAAACTAGATAGCATAATAAGTAATAGGTTTTCCTAAAACCCTAGCATGCCATAAAACATATCTCGTATATAGTGTGCTAAATAGTGGTATCCCATAATAATCTCTAACTTTGGGTCGAGAAACATGGTGTTGGCAGCACGTGGCCATCCCGATGTTCAAGGGACATCGGGATTGAGGCGTATCACATGGAGTGGAAGAAAGCCAGGTATCTCTCATCTAAGAGTTTTTGGAAGCATAGCCCATGTACATGTACCAGATAAGAGGAGAATAAAACTCGATGACAAAAGTGAGAAGTTTATCTTCATCGGCTATTACTCAAATTCAAAAGGCTATAAGCTGTATAATCCAAACAATGGAAAGACGATGCTCAGTCGAGACGTGACGTTCGATGAAGAAGGAGAATGGGATTTTGGCTCTCATGCAAGTGATCTCAGCTTCTTTCCTCAATTTGAATAAGAGAATGAACAAGGGATGATGGAGCAAGTAAGAGAGGTTAAACAAGAATCCACTACTCCACCTGCTTCACCAACATTAACCAATCATGGCAATTCACTAGCATCAGCATCGTCAAGTGAGAGTCTAAATGAAAGAGAAGTACCACGCACAAGAAGTATACGAGATCTCTATAAGGTAGCTGAAAGACTTGATAATCCTACATTTTTCTGTCTCTTTGTTGATTGTGAACCAGTCAACTTTCAAGAAGCAGTGCAAGATACTAAGTGGAGGAAAATAATGGATGAAGAAATCGAAGCAATCCAGAAAAATAATACATGGGAATTCGTTATTTTTTTGAAATGACACAAAGTCATTAAAGTCAAGTGGGTGTACAAGACAAAGAAAAATGTCAATGAAGAGGTCAAAAGATACAAGGTGATACTAGTGGCGAAAGGCTATAGTCAAAGAGCCGGAATCGACTATGATGAGGTATTTGCACTCGTAGCTCGTTTGGAAACTATATGATTACTAATTTCTTTGGCATCTCAAAACAAATGGAAGATTCAACAAATGGATGTGAAGTCCACTTTCCTAAATGGAGTCCGTGAAGAAGAAGTCTACATTCAGGAACCGTCAGGCTATGAAATCAAAGGGCATGAAGACAAAGTTCATGAAGACAAAGTTCTGAACCTGAAGAAATCCCTCCATGGGTTAAAATAAGCGCCACGAGCATGGAATAGTCGCATTGATAAGTATTTCCAAGAAAACAACTTCACCAAATGCCCTCATGAACATGCTCTTTACGTCAAAGTCAAAGATGAAGATATTTTAATTGTGTGCTTATATGTGGATGATCTAATCTTCATCAGAAGTAATCTAATCATGTTTGAAAACTTCAAGAGAGTGATGACCAAAGAACTTGAGATGACCGACATCGGGTTGATGGCATACTACCTAGGCATTAAAGTCAAGCTGAACAAAGAAAGCATTTTCATCTCCTAAGAAAGCTACACAAAGGAGATACTAAAAAAGTTCAAAATGGACGACTGCAAGCCCATAAGCACGCCAGTGGAGTGCGGAGTCAAACTAACCAAGCATGACAAAGGAGAAAGCATAGATCCAACATTTTTCAAGAGTCTAGTTAGAAACTTACGCTACTTGACATGCACAAGACCAGATATTCTCTATGTCATCGAATTAGTCAGTCGCTACATGGAGAATCACATAACTACACATTTGAAGACTGCCAAAAGAATTCTTCGATACCTTAAAGGTACTATTAACTTTGGCTTGTTCTATTCAAGTTCTGATAACTACAAACTTGTTGGATATAGCGACAGTGATTGGGCAGGAGATTCCGACGATAGAAAAAACACTACTGGATTTGTTTTTTTCATAGGAGACACTACATTCACATGGATGTAGAAAAAGCAACCAATTGTCACACTATCTACCTATGAAGGTAAATACATAGTTGCTACCGTATGCGTCTATCATGCAATTTGGTTGAGAAACTTGCTGAAAGAATTAAGCATGTCATAAGAAGAACCAACATAGATCTATGTCGACAATAAGTCTGCAATAGCTCTAGCATAGAATCTGGTATTCCATGATAGGAGCAAACACATAGATACCTGCTGTAACGACCCGTCCTAAAAAATTACGGTTTTTATAATTTTAAAATGTGAAATTACCAAAATGCCCTTCGAAGCAAATACATTGACTTTGTTTGACCTCCTTGTCATGCCAAGTGAGATCCATTTTCTTGGCATATCCTCGTAGTACTCGTCGCGACGAACGTGTGAGCACAAGCGGAATCAAATTTGAATTATAAAAAAGAAGTTATAGGCGAGTAAAGATAAGGGCAAAATGGTTATTTGACCATCATCTAGAAGGCTCCAGATTTGCTGGAGCAGTCAGATGATGCCACATATATGGCTGTGATAAAAAGAAGATGAGATGATGAGGGGGTGCTACTCAATAGGGTAGGGGGAGAGGAGAGAGTGACTAATCAGAAGAGAGAGTAAGTAGGGAAATGAGGGAATGAGAGACCCAGCAAACCCAGACCCTCTTTCGACCCGTGACCAAACCCGATTCCTATGAACACCCCAACGCCAATTCTGGCGTTTTCTTAATGAATTGACTGTCGCCACCACCTTTACTCGACTCCACGACCCTTCCTCTACCAATTCCACCCCCAAATCGAAGACATTTGACCGGTGATTCGCCATTTCTACAAGCACCACCATCAACCACCACCATGGTTCAACTTCCCTTGAGGCCAGGATCAAACCCCAAACAAGTTTGGGGGGCGGCATAGCATCGAAAAAGGACGAATTGACAACCACCCAATCTAGGGTTTCTAACGATTCGTGGTGGTTTTCAAGCCACTTCCCGATCGAATTGGACTTCGGCCTAAGTATGAAAGTTGTTCCTCTCATTGAGATTTTCATTCTTGTAAAATTTGGGAATTTTTAGAATTGTTGAATTTTTCGGCGAATCGGGGCTGCAGGCCGCCGCGTGCGGCAACGCTTGGCCTTCCAGGCCACCGCCTCATGGCGCCTCGTGCAGCGACGCGTGGGGGGAAACCCAAGGTCCCTCCTTAGGTTTTTCGATGTGCCGAATCAAAAATTCGTCGCCTGTTTTCCCAAATTCTAACGTTTTTGTAGAGTTTTACTAAATGGTCCCTAATTGTGGTTAGGTGCATCGGTGGAAAGGACTCCATCCTCGCTAGCACAAGCGGCTCTCGGGCAATGGAATACCTGTGAGTGGACCCCATCTAAACTTACATGTTTTTATAAAATGTTAGGCTTGCATGCATTTCATATTTCATGAATGAAACATGTTTTATAATATGTTTTATGGATTTCCATACTTATGATTTATTTAAATTGCTTGTACGAAATAATTATGACGTCTCGAAATTATGTTTTACAAAAGGTTATGAATATTTGGATTCTTGTATATGAAATTCTATGGCTTTCGAATATGATTTATATTACGGATTTATGAATATGGATTTACGAGATAAGGCTTTGAGCTTTTAATCTCCGAATTTGATATGATTTTTGAGATATGTTTTTGGTACGTATCTAGTGGGTTGTCATACAACACATCCACACAACCGGGTATGTAGACGTCTATGGCCATAGGACACAATTGAGGAGATTTATGTTTATACCTCTTCTTCAGCGTAACTCGGAGTCATACAGCTTCACCTTCGGGTAATGGACCATGGTTTTCTTCATTGGCGTAACCCAGTGTCGTACAGCTTCACCTTCAGGTGATGGACAGGTACTGCCTTTAGGCAAATGAGGTGTTGATGATATTGATGATATACCCCCAGCTTCACTAGCCTGGGGCTAGTGTCGGTGTGTGATGTTATATATCCTTCTCTCTGGCGTAACCCGGAGTCGTACAACTTCACCTTCGAGTGATGGACCATGGTTTCTTCACTGGCGTAACCTAGTGTCATACAGCTTCACCTTCGGGTGATAGACAGGTATCACCTTCGGGTGATAGACAGGTACTGCCTTCGGGCGACTGTGATACCCCTAGAAAGTATAGTATTGATGAGATTTATGGATTTGCCTTCGGGAGATGATAGCACCGTTATTGAGCATGGTTTTACTCATACTTGTTTTAGGAATGATTTTCACAGCATGCTAGAGTTTTCAGAAAACTTACTATATGTAGTATTATATATGTGTTTTCAAAACAGGGGGTTAGTATGTTCAGAAATAAAATGGTTTTCCTATTATTAGTATTAATATAAATTATGGTCCACTTACTTTTTCTATTTTGCGCCCCCTCAGGAGTTAGAACCAAGGCACACAGTCTCGGCATCAAGGCAATTCCGCGTAGTAATCTTTGAGTCTTCTCAGGATAGGACCCATTCCTCGGTTCGTACATTTTCATAATAATTATTTCACACTATTCTTGATTAGTTGTATGCTCTGAACACGTTCCTGCATTAGTATATTCCTTTCTAATCACATCTTTTAAGTTGTATGCATGTTTAAAATGGCTTCGTCACCTTCGGGTGTCGGCCAGCACGTACCTACCCTGATATTTGGGGATATCGGGGTTGGGGCGTGTCACCCGCTATCATTACATAAGTGAGTGCATTGCAAGAAAGGATGTGCAAGTTGAATACGTGAAGTCTCAAGACCAAGTCGCCGACATATTCACCAAGCCACTCAAACAAGAAGACTTGATCAAATTGAGAAACTCAATCGGCGTCAAAAGACAAGATTAAGGGGGGATGTTGAATTGATAATCTTATCTTAACCCAATATAATTGATCCAGCCCATGCACAAAGAAGGATTCATGCACATGCTAGAGAATTCTAGCAAAGTCTAAGTTGGTGTGCTATTACTAGAAAACTCTAGCAAAGCATCAATTTGAAAAAGCCAAGTCGGTTGACTTAGGCTAGAATAATCAAGAAAATGTTTAGTTGTAAAATTGTGAGGAAAACATAAAAAGAACCAAGAACAAAAAAGAGAGCAAGAAGTGAGAAAAAAAATGAAGAAGTTTGAGAGTGTTTGAGTGTTTCCTCTTGTATTAGTTTGTGTGAGAATAAAAAGTTTTTGTGTATTACCTTGAGTGTTCTTTATTTCTCTTGCCTATCAAATATCCGTTGCGTTACATTCTTCTTTGTGAGATAAACATCTCCAAGTAGTGAAGTGTCTTTAAGCCCCAACAAAACCTACATGTAAAATAATGAACTAGCTAAGTCAGTACATTAGGATAGAGTACGTATCTTGATATAATTATTACAAACCGTATAATTAAGAAAGTGAGAGTAATACATCTATCATGTGTTTTAGGCCAGGTTAATTGAGAGCATCGTTAAGATGCCAAGAAGATAATACCCATCTAATCAAGAAGTTGGTTGTAAAAAATGTTTAATTACTTAATTAGAAAGCCGGCTGTCAAATTGTTTAATTTTTAGTATCCGAACAGAAGGGATTGAGATGTTGTTAATCTGGTGCCAAACCGGTCATCGCATGGCTAACGTTTTCTTGTCGTTGGATCATTAGCCGATGGATTAGATCCTAATTCCAAACAGGATTTGGTATATAAATATTCCAGAAACTCACAAAGCATACATTTCCAAAACGCCGATACCAAACAGCAAACAACAAGAGAGGGAGTGAATAGCATAAACACCTAATTCAAACAGAATATAGTGCCAAACACTTACGGTTGTTTCAGTCATTTAGGCCGGGTTTTGCAGTACTTCAGATTGAGCTAATCAGATTGGTAATCCCTGTCGATGAATTCATTTTTATATCAGGCAACAAACAGAAGAAAACATATCTTAAAGCTAATATAAGTTCAGCCAAAGATCAATCTTGGCAGCACCTTAAAAAAAACGAAGAAGAAAAATGTGCTTAATAGAAATTAAATTAAACATGAACATAAGAGATCAGATGATATATGTAACAAGTCAAGCACATAGAACATGTAAATTGTCCCCAAAAAAATAGTGAATGAATTATCCTAACGGCAGGCCCAGATTGTCACAATTTTGCAAAGCACGGGTACTAAACTGTTAAAATTCAAATGAACGTGCTAACATGCCTTAATTATGGAAAAAAGATGACGCGGCGTTAATTAATTAAACTTGAGAACATGGCCGCCAAGCTGATCAGTGAATACATCAGTAGCATTGTCCTCCATTTCGAGCTGTTCAGGAGTTTGATCTTCCCTGATCTTATTTCCATCGAAAGTGAAACGCATTACTTCGAACATAAGATTTTTACATTCAAAATAATCTCGCATCAGATATTGGAGCGGCACAGTGCCACCAGTCCTGTAGTACATGTCAGGTTCATGCTGTTTTTGCACCCTGAGAATTATTCGAACTTCACCTTCCATAAGAGAAATCCTGATGAGGGATTCTTGGATGGCTGCCGGTCTTCTGTCGATTCCCACAACTAGTACTGCTCCAAAATTCTCTGCTTGGAAAGCCTTGCAATCCCTCAACATTGTATGCACACACACACATACACAGAGACAGATACACACACACACACATATATATATATATATGTGTGTGGGGATTTCAAACGCCTTGTATAATTAATTTGAACATTATATTAAAGAACTCTCAAAATTCTTCCCTGCATATATATGTATACAATGGTGGATCCAAGATTTAACATCAGGTGGTCCTAACATAAAAAGTTCAAGGGTGATTTTTGCTTGTAATACCATTCCATGACAGATACACACACACACACACACACACACACACACATATATATATATATGTGTGTGTGTGGGGATTTCAAACGCCTTGTATAATTAATTTGAACATTCTTCCCTGCATATATATGTATACAATGGTGGATCCAAGATTTAACATCAGGTGGTCCTAACATAAAAAGTTCAAGGGTGATTTTTGCTTGTAATACCATTCCATGATTCTAATTTCTACACATATGAATTAATCAAAAAAAAAAACCATATCAACTGATGCAGGGACGGAGCCACCTTGGACTCAGAGGGGGCAGATGCCCCTACTCAGTTTATTGGCAAACAAAAAAATGTACATGCTTGTGACATTAGTAAGGTGTGTATAACTTGCTTACTTGCTTGTGACATTAGTATTAACTCTTTCAATTGCAATTGCCAACGTTGAAAGAGCATTTTCGACCATGAAATTTCCGAAGAATCGATTGAGAAATCGGATGGGAAATAAATAGTGTAACATCCCACATCGACCAACAAAGAGGGGGTGATGTGCCTTATATGTACATGCCCACCTCCACATAGCACAAGGTCTTTTGGGAGCTCACTGGCTTCGGAGTTCATCGGAACTCTGAAGTTAAGCGAGTTCGGGCGAGAGCATTCCTAAGATGGGTGACCCACTAGGAAGTTCTCGTGTGAGTTCCCAGAAACAAAACCTTGAGGGTGTGGCCTAAAGCGTACAATATCATGCTACGGCGGAGCCGGTCTGAGATGTGAAAGAATGGTATCAGAGCCATTCTGCCGTGTGGTGCGAGTGAGCTGACGAGGACGTCGGGCCCCTAAGGGGGGTGGATTGTAACATCCCACATCGATCAACGAAGAGGGGGTGATGTGCCTTATATGTACATACCCACAGGCGCCAAGGGATATTGTAATATTTTGTATGAAAAATCTTAAGGATTAATAAATAAGTATTTGTTTAGTAAATTCTCGACCTTTTTATTTTGTGACTTTGTTGTTTAACAATGCCCCCATCTATACAAATTTCTGACTTCGTCCCTAAACTGATGAAGCTAAAAATTAAATTATATAAGAACCAACCAACACATCCAAACAACATAAAAAAATTCATAACAAATTAATAATAACAATAATCTATTATGAAATTAACATCCTGCTTGACAATCAGCTCAAACAAGAGGTGACACTACAATTGGGCTCCTGACAGTGTATTTTCCATTTTGTTCAATCCAAACAAGTGCGCCAGAAGAAGCCTCCCTTTTCTTCTTCGCATTGTAATTTAAAGTGACCGTAAAACTTTGCTTCTCATACTTGTATGCAAAGATCAGTATCTCCGGGGAGACTGTTACCTGAGAACCCTTTGGAGCAATCACCGAAGCCATGTACCTAGCCGCACCATCTCCCACATTTGTTACGGTCCTCTGAAATGTTTGAACCCTTGTCTTTGTTTTGTGATGATTGTTGTACAACGCGATGAAAGATGGGTAGTTCAGATCAGAAGATGGTTTGGAACAATCATAGGCATGTGATCTAGTGATGGACAAGATTTGGTTACGCGTAAAGTTCGTGGAGCATAAGAGATTGACATATTCTTGTGGAGTTGCATCGTATATTAGGCCTGGATCAAGTGCTCTATTAGGATCGATGTGACCTGCTCCCATAGCTAATGGTGAAGCAAAGTTGAAATTGTCACCGTCATCAAGAATTGGATTGCCAGTATTGTCCAATGGGTTAGCTGTGGTCATCAAAGCAGATCTAATTGCTGCTGTACTCCATTCCGGGTGCACACCTTTCAGTAGAGCAGCTACACCTGAAGCATGAGGGCAAGCCATGGATGTCCCGGATATCAAATTGTAGTTGCTAGGTAAATTCACATTGAACCCGATTTGACCTGCTGCAACCTTAGGAACCCAAGCAGCTAAAACTAATGACCCCGGGGCCATTATGTCCGGCTTCAAAATGCCCGGATAACTTTTTGAAGGACCTCTCGAAGTGTAAAAAGCAGCAGCGGGTGCAGGCTTTGTATTGAGCAACGTTTGTTGGAAATTTATGCTGACAGTAGGGTTTTCACTTTTTAGTGCGTACTCGATCACAGTCCGCCCATCCTTCGTATTCACCACAACGCTAGGAGTTGCAACGTCTCCTACTTCGCGTATCTCAGGATTATTGGTAATAAAGATAGCTCCAAGAACCCCCGATTGAATGATGTGAGATATTTGATAATCAACAGGCTCCGTGTCATCACATATGATGATCGCATCTGGTGCAGTTGCTAGTGCTGCTGTTGAGTTGCATGCTGAGAAGGTCTTGTTGTAAACCAGTGGCGAGTTTTTTACTAAGGCGTTTGCTGGGAACAAGGTAAATCCAGTAATGGTTAAACCATTACCAAAGGTTAATGCTCCTCCAAATGAGCGGTCTATTGTGCCGGCTGCAACAGTCAAGACCCAAGGGATGCCATTGTGCAATTTCCCAAGCTCGGGACCTTCATTTCCGGCTGAAGCTGAAACCACCACACCCTTCTCCATGGCTGCAAATGAAGCAATCGCTACGGGATCCTCGTACAATGGCGTGTCGTCAAAGCCAGAGGAAATTGAAATAACATCAACACCATCAGCAATAGCTTGGTCCATACCAGCTAGAACATCAGAGGCATAACGCCCCTCATCCCAGCTAACCTTGTACATGGCAACTCTGGCACGTGGTGCTACGCCTCTGGCTGTTCCTTTAGCGTAACCAAAATAAGATGCCCCGTCTACGTAGTTCCCCGCAGCTGTGGAAGATGTATGCGTCCCATGCCCTAAACTGTCTCTAGCCGAGTTCATGCTAAGTGTGACACCGGGGTTTGCAGCCATGACACCCTTATTAAAGTATCGAGCTCCAATCAATTTATAGTTACAAAGGGAGGCATTGAACTCTTGTCCAACCTCGCATTTTCCTTTCCACCTAGCTGGAAGACTTTTGGTCATACCTTCATCTCTGAAGCTTTCACTCTCCGGCCAGAGACCTGTATCAATGACACCAATGATGATGTCGTCTCCGTAATCCGAAGCAGGCCACAGCCCGGCGAAAGGATTGAGGTTGAGGAACTGAGTGGTGTGGGTGGTGTCGAGCGTAATGGACTTGTCAGCGTAAGCTGAGACGAAACCCGGGGACTTTTTTAGAGTCACTAATTCATCAGCAGATAGAACTGCACTGAACCCATGAAAGACATTGTCATAGGTATACAGAATGGAAGGCAAGATTTTGTTGCCATCGAATGAGGTAGGGTTTTCGGATTTGAATGAATCAACAATGGAGGAATACCAATGGTCATGGCTAGAGTAGGACTTGGGCATGAGGGACTTGTCCATGTGGACAATATACGTCGACCTATCTGCGAAAGACACCTTGACATGCAGAGCCAACAGGAACAATGCAACAAGAGAGAAAATGAAGGGAAGAGGAACCCCATTGTTATGCCCCATGGTTTCTTTTAGCAACCAGAGCTTTGCTTGTGGAAGGATATACAGTCTGCTGCTTTATATATATGGAAGTGAATGAGATATACCGAATTTCGGAAGTAACGAAGAAAATGCAGTGCAGAAGAAGCCAAAAAATTATCAAAAGGAGCCGGCATCTGTGTATCAATAGCTTCAACTTCTTGTGCTAAACAAGAAACCTAGGTGTAAAATTATACTAGCTAAGTCAGTACATTAGGATAGAGTACGTATCTTTATATAGCTATCGATTATCAAACCGTTACTCAATCATTAAAACAACGGTTAAGAATAATTAAGAAAGTGGGAGTAATACATCTATCATGTGTTTTAGGCCAGGTTAATTAAGAGCATACTTAAGACGCCAAGAACATAACCCATCTAATCACGACAGATGGTTGTAAAAATGTTTGATTACTTAATTAGCATGCAGGCGGTCAAATTGTTTATTCTTTAGTATCCGAACAGAAGGGATTGAGGTGTTGGTGTGTTGCCAAACCGGTCATGGCATGGCTAACGTCTTCTTGTCGCTGGATTATTTGCCCATGGACTATGTCCTAATTCCAAACAAAATTTGGTGTATAAATATTCCAGAAACTCACAAAGCATACATTTCCAAAACGCCAGATACCAAACACCAAACAAGAAGAACCAAATACAAACAGAAAATACTGCCAAACACTTATGGTTGATTCAATCGTTTAGGCCGGGTTTTGCAGTACTTCAGATTAAGCTAATATATGATCCTCGTCAACGAATTCATTTTTATATCGGGCAACAAACAGAAAAGACATATGTTAAAGCTAATCTAAGTTCAGCAAAAAGATCTATCTTGGCAGCACCTGACAGAAAAAAAAACGAAGAAGTGCCAATAGAAATTAAATTAAACATGAACAAAAGAGATCAGATGATATATGTAACAAGTAAAGCACATAGAAGTATAGAACATGTTCATTGTGGTGAATTAATTAACCTAACGGCAGACCCAGATTGTCAGAATTTCGCAAAGTACGGGTACTAAACTGTTAAAATTCCAAATGAAAGTGCTAACCTTCCATCGAAAAGAAAAGCACATCTTCGTACAGTAGATGTTTGCGTTCGCAGTAATCTCGCAACACATACTTGAGCAGCACGCTTTCGACTGATCTTGTAGCACAAGTTAGGTTCATGCTGTATTTGCACCTTGATATTAATAGGATCTTGTTCTTTCACAAGAGCCTGATGCAGGATTCGTTGGTGATTGTTGGCATTCCGTCATCCATTCCCACACTGCTCGTAAATCCACTGCTGTTTAATTTCACAGATTATCTATGGATTTCAAACACCTTGTATACTTTTAATATGAGCATTGAACACTATAGAAAACTTATTTGTTTTCGTTTATTCTTGGGTTCTAGTGTGACGGACTCATCCTTATGCAACGAAACCACTTATTAAATAAGGCCGCACCATCATAATAATGAAGAATTAATTATCAATATCAAACACAGAACCTCGAGTGGTGTAGGAGCCCGCATGCCAGAAACATTAACAAACCAACCTCAAACGAAGAGGCCCAAGCTAAAGAAACCGATATGAAAGAGTGACCCAAACATGGGGTGGCAGATAGGCAAGGGGCTTGCTGGTTATGAACATTCAACCCTGTACTCGAGGTCCTGAGTTTCGGTTGTATAAAAATAACAGTCATGATTGGGGGTGGGGATGGATAGAAGGAGAGTATAGACGAAACCCGAAGCAACTCCTCAAATATCAAAAGACTACATTCATCCAGTAGCAGATTGTCATCAACACAACACTAAAGCAAAAAGTCACTACACATCTGCTGAATCCAAAATATTGTATCTAGATTTCCCAACAGAAATGAAACATGAACAAAAGAGGTCTTTCTTTCTCCATCAAACAAGCAGCACAGAGACTGTAATCTAACCTAGGCAAATTTCACAAGATGATGAGTTAGTTAATACCCGCCGCCGCCACCAATCATATCCACCATTGCATCAATAGTATCATCCTCCTCCATCTCGAGCTTTGCAGGGGTATCGGTTTGTTGGACCCTTCTTCCATCATAGAGGAAACGTGTAACTTCAAAGCTCACATTTAGACGTCTGCAGTAATCTCTAGTTACATGTTTAAGCTGCATATGGAGACCGGTCATGTAGGAGATGACAGAACCCTGTTGGCTCTGCACCTTGAGAAGAATCATAGGATCCCCGTCTTTCGCAGGAGAAAGCCTGACGAGCGGTTCCCTGGTGATTGCTGGTACGTGATCGTCCATTCCCACAACGTTCAAACAAGTGTTCTTTAAAACCACAAATGAAAATCAAGAAAATATGAATCAAGCACAGATATATTAACATTGTGAACTAATGCAGCCGATAAAGCTACATACATCCATATCAACATCTCATCTGTATATACTCTCTAACGTAAATTTGAACGATTTATAATGCTCGAATCTTAAGGATGGATGCTTTATGTGTACATTACAAAGGTCAGACAGCATCTTTTGCAAGCATTTAACCAAACACCTAACCAGTTAAAGATGATATCTTTCAAATTCAACCAAAACATGTGAGACTTTGAGGACAAATGAGGACCTGACTAGACCATTTCACTCCTATTTTCGATACAAAATGCTGAATCGAAAGCATGGAAAAATAGGTCTGATTCTGTGCTAGCCTAACCAGCTCCTGGTATGAAAACCAAACCCCCTATACAAAATCACCGAAAACAAACCCAATCCACTCACCATAACAAAACAAAGCAGCAAAATAAACCAAAACAGAACAGAAATCTGCAGAAGTGATAGAAGGAAAGGAAGAACTAGAGAGAAACAAAGATAATCAGCCACAAGAACAAAAACCCAGAAATGATTTCAACTTTCAAGTTGAAATAAGCCAACAAAGTCAGAAACTTTCTCAAACCAAAACCAAATTTTGCAAAAAAGATTTTACCTTTCTGCAGAAATGACTGAATGTGTTCTCCCAAATGAGATTCCTGCCATGAAAAATGACATCAATAAACACCAAACCAAGATACAAGAAATAAATTTAAAGAAAGCACAAATTTTCAAAAACAGAGAGCAAAAAAAGATAACCCTTTTTTTTTTTTTCCAGAGGAGAGTAAGAGAGTGAGCTTTCAAGTTTTTGAAGTGGGAAAATGTATATATCTCTCAGCCTCTCAGCTGCTTTCTGCAAACATTATTGATCCTTCCTGCCCATCATTTTTCCCTTTTGTTGTGTGAGCTTTTGTTTTGATGGTCCAATTTGTTCAAGTAGTACCAAATATTTCCTTTTTAGTCATCAATCCTGCGTGTTATCGCTGCATTCTGGAGGAGGGGGAGAGAGAGAGGAAATCAAATTTCTTGTCCTCTAGTCAATTAACCGGTGTTTTTTTTTCTTTTTCGAGTGAAAGTTGCTTAGTAGTTGAATTAATTAAGAATAGTGTTATTCACACTTATTTTTACATCTAACATACTCTTGTTAACTTTTTGTCATTAATCTTTTTTATTCATTCAATCTGATGACCGAAATTAAGAGTGTGTGATAAGTAAAAATGAATGTGGATCACACTACGCTCATTTAAAAGTGACAAGTTTAATCAAATATGCAAATGATAAAAACACACATTTTTTAACCTCTCACACGCATGTTTAATCATGTCCGTTGATTATATTTGATTTATTTAATCTGATGACCAAAAGCAAAAGGAGGTGTGAGAATTGAGAAACTAACAAAAGTATAAAAATGACCTTCCTATTTCTACCCACGTGAGAGAAATTTGAGTAAAACATTCTGATCGATGATTAGCTTGATGGCCAAGCACTATACCCTACTCAAACTTTTCTTCGACCCACATTATCCTTTCTCTACCAACCGGTCTCAAAAAATAACATGCCCGACGGCCGGCGATTCTTGTTCTTGACATTGAGAGCGGCCGAGAGTTAACTTGGCGATGACAATTGTAACTTGTATTGTATATGATCATCCATATTTCCCATCAAAAAACAGAAACAGCCGATGATTATTTTACCCATGTGCTTTGGTAAATGGGACGGTTCGGCTTTGGTCAATTAATTTAAATTGGCTTGGTTTTCCCGCCAACTTTGCTTACTGCCACCATCTCCTGCTCTGCTGCAGGCTGCAGCTGCAGCTGTAGCTGCACTACTTAATGAAAGAAAAGACGTCCAGTTATTACTACCTAGTACTATCTTTCACAAAAGAGGGAATTAAACAACCCACAAGGCAGAAGGCGGATCACATTGTAATTACTACTTTACCAATAAACTAAGGGAACCTTAATGAAAAAACTCCCAGTACTATTTATTTTAACGAAAAATTATATTTTTACATTAAAAAGTCAATCCTAGTACTATTCATTTTACTCTTTATTTTGTCCTTATCGTTAAAACTCAAAATTTTCAAATCATTTTGATTAGTTTTCCTATAAAGTAACCTAAAGGGGGTCCTTGGCCGTTATCCATAGGGATCCTTGGCCGTTGGATCTTTGACCGCACATCCAACCATATATCTATATTGTACATGTCATACACCAGAGTATAATAGAATTATTGTAAATTAGAATAGGTGTTAGTACGATGGTATTGAAAGAAATGAATAATGGAACTCTCCTCAGGTTGTTAGAGCACACAAAGGGATTAATGATTAGTTAACTACAACGAAAAATGCTACGTTTTCTTATCACTAAGGAAGAATGTCATCGGTTCTCATTCTGGAAAGAGTCCAAGTAAGTGACTTAACTGAAAATGTACCTTCCATCCAGAGAAGCCAATTCCTTCTAAATTTTATTGCAGGAAAGATGACATACTTATAGTGTTCAATCAACGTGATCGTTGATTTTCCTAAATCAGATTGAAAACAGGAAAATAGATAAACCTAAATTAATGAATGTTCTGTTTTCTACAGGCCAGCCAATACCTTTGAAATGAACTTTGATGAGGTTCCCATATACGTTTCCAAACAGATGAGTTTGAAAATCTCTACATTCCGAGTCCAACCACCATTCACCAATGCATTTGAAATTTATCAGTAGATGCAATCCATCGAAAAAATAGTCTGAATACTTAGCTTAGACCAACACAGAAAACCTTTTCAAGGCATTAATGTTTTTTAGAATGCAAGGGGTTTCTGATATCCTAAAATGTACACACTTCGATAAAGGTCTACAATTCGACGTTCTTAAAGAGAATAACGGCTTCTTTACCCTAGAAATTATTAGGAGATAGGGTGCTAAGATTACTTGTCAACTTATTTGAGCACTTAGAAACAAGAGATAACACAACAAGATAGTTTAGTTATATTTCCCCGCAATTGACAAGAGATCACCTTTCCATCTTGCAAACTTACCTTTTGCTAATTGGCATTATCGCCTCAATTAATTACCTTACAAATACTGAAGTTTTTCTTTAATCAGAAATCAGAAAAATTGATTATTTTTCTGGAAAAACTAAAGTAATGGTGAACTTGTAAATCTAGACTCTTGAACAATCTTATCTTTATCACTACCACCCAAATTGGAAGACAATAATCGTAAACTCTTGCGCGAGAACACAATATGATATCTGAACTGAATCATAAAGTGCCACAAAATATACTGAAAATCATAATGGAAGCATACAAAATGGAGGATGTTTTCTCCTACCTGTAACATCAAGATTCAGTATCACGCCATGGCCGAGCTCAGTCACTTCATTTCAATGGGGGCGAGCCACTTCTTCTACAATAAAGCCCAGTGATCTCCAGACACTCAACTCGAAGATTCAGTATCGGTCTCAAGATGAACGATCATATAGGATTGTGGGTCTCCTTCTCTTATATGTTAACATATAACAAGCAAAGAGGTGGCTTTTGGGTCTCCTTCTCTTATATGTTAACATCGAACAAGGATCGAGCTTTTTGGGCCTTCTCTTATATGTTACCATAGACTGATTAACCGTGCTCCTTTTCCTGTACTTGAAGTAAAAAGGATCAAGTTTAGAATTGCGCCTTTTGTCTTTCGGCGTTGTAACACACACACATTCATCTTGCTCTTGTTTATTGAGAGCATCAACGCCATTGGAGCTGCTCCCTTGTCCTTCGATCAACAGCCCGTCATCATCCTCATTCTCCTCTTCGATATCCAGCTTCAAACAACCAGCACCAGTCGACGAATCACAAACACACACACTCAAATTTGGTGAACGCAGCTTCTTAGCAGAGCTATTCATGGCAGCCAAATGCCCATTATCATCATCATCATCGTCATCGTCATCAACATCAACACCCGCATCCTTTGAGCCCTCTTCAGCACCAGACACATCACGAATTGTCCTGCCATCCAGCACGGCCGAAACCCTATACTTCCCCAATCCCAAACAAGCTCTCCCCTTTCCACTCCTTCGCGCCTTCTGACTCCTCATAACCCCTCTCCACCGCGCCAGCGACTCCGGCAGCCAGCAATCGGCGCAAACCCCAACCTCCACCGCCAAGCAAGAAGCCTGAGACAACAGCGCAATCCCTCGATACTCAGAATCGCAATGCCTGTGTACTCTCCGGTTACACTGGCAGCAAGTGAAGGAGTCCTGCGACGGCGAAGTGTCGGCGAAGCAGTAGGAGCAGAGTTCCAATGACTCGACCCGCGAGAGGCATTTCTTGCAGAGGAGGACGACGCGCCACTCGCTGTAGAGGATGTGAAGCTTGCTCTTGGCGCTGGCGTTGGCAATGTCGACTCTCAGGTGGCAACAATGGCACTCCGACAGATTCGGCAACTCTCTGGTTTTCTTCGTCGATTGCGATTGCGGATCTTCGTTGTTCGTCATTGAAGCATTTGGCAGCGACGATGATTCGCTTTGAATCAAAAGGGGGTTTTTTTAATTGCAAATTAGGGTTCAATTCAAGCAAAATAGGGCCCTCTATTGAATGTGCCGGCTAAGACGACGCCGTCTTGGTGTATAACTTAATAGACCTTTTTGTTTGTATGCCCCTTGTGCTATGGTTAACTTTACATTTTTCCCCCTTGAACTTGCAAATTGCAATTGTGTCAACATGCCTAGTGTGATGATGTATCTAAAAATTACCAAAAAACAGTTCATTCTATTTATAAAGTTACTCATATTGTCAAGTTTGTCAAAAAATTTGTTAACTTAGATGTTGTGAACTTGTGAAATTGTAGGTAAAATAAAGAAAATACCAAGTTCGACCTAAATTTTAGCTCCACATCCAGACTTAATTTTCGGCTAAACCAAAACGTAAACAAATATTTTCAAAAACGATTTAAAAAGTTTTCAAAATGGATATCAATTCTGATTTCATAATAGAGTTGATGTGGTCCTTACATTATTGAAAGTTTCACTTTCGTCTCTGAATATGTAATTGTGAGAGTTTACCGCCTCATGTACATTTGTGCTTTGTCTATCCCATTTCACATCAATTAAGTTAACGACTTTCTCAATCAAGATGATGGAATGGAGAAATTTTTATGTGTATTCGAAATACAAAATGATATATCACGTGTTATAATATAAGTGAATGAAATAGTTGATATGTCACACTTTAAAGTATAATTTTATAATGACTTCACTTATACAATGACGCAGTATATCATCTTATATTCTTGTTACACTAAAAAGTCTCTCGATGGAATGAGATAGGGCACAAAATGAAAGTACTTGGGGCAAGGCGCACAATTGAAATTTTAGAGAGAGGAAAGTGAAATTTTCGTAACAAATAAGCCTACAGAACGTGGAGATACCCTCCGAAGAAAAAGAAAGGAAGAAGAAGAAGACGCCGCCGATTTTTACAGAGATAGTGAGCGAACGACGGAGAGAGAGAGAGTGTGACGATGGAGGAGCGAGTGGGAGAGGCAGAACCAGAACAGCGGCAAGAGGAGGAGCAGGTAGTGAATCCATGGACGGTGTCGGCCAAAGGTGGCGGGAAAATCGACTACGACAAGCTCATCGACCAGTTCGGCTGCCAGAGAATCGACCAGCAGCTCGTGGATCGCATCCACCGCCTCACCGGCCGTCCTCCCCACGTCTTCCTCCGCCGCGGCGTCTTCTTTGCCCACAGGTCCCCTCTCTCCTCTCTCTCTCTCTCTCTCTCTCTCTCTCTCAAGTTTACATCTTTTTTTCTGAAAATTTTGCAAAAAATTGAATTGGGGGTCGAATTTCGAATTTATGTGTAATGCAGGGACTTGAATGAGATTCTGGATGCCTGTGAGAGAGGAGACAAGTTCTATTTGTACACAGGAAGAGGGCCTTCCTCCGAGGCTTTGCATTTGGGGCATCTTATCCCCTTCATGTTCACTAAGTAAGCCCCCCCTGCATTGCTACCTGATTATCTGATGTTGGTCTTTTATGAAATTTTTTATCTTTTCGGGTTTTCGTGAGTGTGATCTTCAGTATCTGTGTGCATTATGTTGGAATTGGCGATTGGTTGCGTGTTGATATGAAGTAAACTTTTTAAGGGTTTATGAATTGAATGCTTTGTGCAGATATTTGCAAGATGTCTTCAAGGTTCCTCTTGTTGTACAACTTACCGATGATGAGAAGTGCATGTGGAAAAATCTGACTGTGGAAGAGAGCCAGAGACTTGCCAGGGAGAATGCTAAAGACATTATTGCTTGTGGTTTTGACATATCAAAAACCTTCATCTTCTCCGATTTTGATTTCGTTGGTGGGTAAGTATCAGATATGTAGGCTTAACTCCATTATGAAGTTAATATTACTTCGTGTTGATACTTGTTATATATGTGAGTTTATGCTTCAGTTTTGATCAACGGATTTAGTGGATTACTAAGCTATTTGCTTCTCTGCCCATGTCGGAGGGGTTTGAGATTTTATAATCTTATCAAAGCCCTTTGGTTGGGTTGAAATTGATTGACACTCACATGAGGTCCCATTTTTCTTGAACCGGAATGAGATGCCCTTGATGATTTAGTTGGCCACAAACTGCTTGACAAGCTACGATAATAATTAGGAAGCTTTTTAGTTTCAAACCTAACAGGGCTTGATTCTATCATGAATACGTTGTGTGTGTGTGTGCACGTGTTGTATCACTTGCTTACTGATTTTGTGTCTAATTTCCTGTGCAGTGCCTTCTACAAGAACATGGTGAAGGTTGGAAAGTGTGTCACATATAATAAGGTGATTAACAATCTTTTCCTCCCATGGCGAAATATTTTCTTTGTCTTCCTCTTTGTTTGAGTTTTTGTAATAATTTTATGAGTTTTGGATTTAATATCCAGGTTGTTGGTATCTTTGGTTTCACTGGAGAAGATCACATAGGAAAAGTTAGTTTTCCACCTGTACAGGTATTTTCCTTAGCTACGCTGCTTATCACATGAAGAATTATGAAATTTTGGTTAGTTGTTGCTGACTAGCTCCGCAAAATGACTGAAGCTTATATCTGTTTTCCTTTTATATCTTCACTGAAACCTCACCTCCTGTGAGTTTGATTTAGCTCATAAGTGCTTATTCTTTCCTATGAGCTCATATTGTTGACTTGCTCCAGTCAACTGTACAATTCTTTCACCAGTGAACATCTTTCATACTTTCCATCATATAAAGAAAACAAATCATTGTTTAGTCCAAGTCAAGCCTCCACCAAGAATATTGACTTTTCTGAAACCTTCAGTTTGATGTTCTGTATCTATTGTGTGACTATGTCAGATGACACATGGATGCAACATGTGCTGTGATACATATTAAGGAGATCCAATATGGTCGTGTTTTAATGCAGGCAGTTCCCTCATTTCCAAGTTCATTTCCTCATCTCTTCTCTGGCCAAGACAATCTTCGTTGCTTAATACCTTGTGCGATTGACCAGGTATGCATGATATGGATAATTCTCAGCTATGATATACGTGTTTTTCCCCTTGGCTAAATGTCTACGGATCCACCTTACCTATAAATGCAGCACCTTTTCAGAGTATAAAATAGTTTTAGTAACTTTGTGTGCTAGTGCATTTGATTTAACGTTGTTTTTCTTTCTTTTGTTTATTTTCTAATACCATGGTTTATTTGTTTGTGATTTGTCAAGGATCCTTATTTTAGAATGACACGAGATGTTGCTCCACGAATTGGATATCACAAGCCTGCATTGATTGAGTCTTCTTTCTTCCCTGCCCTGCAGGTACTTTTATGATTTTGGCACAGAAAACTGATTTTCTACTGTTAGTAGCCTATGATGTGATTTCTGATACCTTTTCTGGAATGTGGATACTTGCAGGGAGAGACAGGAAAAATGTCGGCTAGTGATCCAAATTCGGCCATATATGTAACTGATGCTGCAAAGGAAATTAAGAACAAGGTTTGCATTTATGTGGCCGTAGTCTCACAGTGCCAATCTTCTACATGAAATCACAATCCAAACGGTCCAAAACTCTTCAAGATTAACCTTAAACAAGGAACTTGTGTGTATATGCAGATAAACAGGTATGCATTTTCTGGTGGACAAGATTCAGTAGAGAAACATAGAGAGCTTGGAGCAAATCTCGAGGTATTTGGATTGTCCCGCATGTTAGTAATAGAAATGGGCCCTCTCCGATTGGCATGACTGTTATTTGTTGCTGGATGTGCTACCTTATTTCCTCATTAGATTGTCCGAGCAAGAAGACAAATTTTGCTTACCAGTCTAGAATTTACATGCTGATTTGATTTCATATGTTATGAGATTTCTTTTGGTGCCTTGTAACTTATTGAGGAATTCATTTATCTTCTGGAAATTATTCAGGTAGATATTCCATTCAAATATCTAAGCTTTTTCCTAGACGACGATGATAAACTCGAAGAGATACGGAAGGTGAGACTGATCGCCCTAGTGAACTTATTTGTTTTCTTTGTCAACATATCCTTTTTGCTAATTCACTTGGGGTTGCTATTAGGAGTATGGTTCCGGACGCATGCTAACAGGTGAAGTGAAGCAACTTCTTGTTGAAGTTTTAACCGAAATGGTAGAAAGACACCGTAGGGCTAGGGCTGCTGTGACTGATGAGGTAAGCTTCTAGCATTTTTAGACAATTGGCTGTTCTGTAAGTTATTTGTTGGTGATGAAAGCGTGGTGCTTGATCCCTGAAAGCAAACATTTTGAACTACATGCTCAGGACTTACGGAAATGTTTTTACATATTCTGCAGATGGTGGATGCATTTATGGCAGTGAGGCCCCTACCAAATATGTTCAGCTAAAGTCGAGGCTGAGAAGCTTACACACACATCGTATAATCACTTCTCAAATTGAAGCTTAGCATTCAACTCTTACTAATTTGAGATTTAATCGTTTTTGGGTTGTTGATGCTCAATACAAAAGAAATTGGGATGGTAGTCGATGCAGCTACGCCTATTTTCTGTAACAGTCGCGTGACTTCGAACTCCTTTTGAGCTGAATACAATGGTTTTAAGTTTGCATTTGTACGATATTTTTCGATGATAGCTGTTTGTTCATATCATCTATTGCAAGGTTGAAGCATTTTTTGGACAAAGTTACCGTCTCCATTAACTCTCAAATGAAACAGAGTTAATTGCAGAATCTGTATGAGCAAACACGGTTAAACAGAACGACGACGCAATGAAGTTGCAGCGTTTAGCAATCACCGGAAGTTTATGCCGATAGAACCGAGAGATGCGGATCCCCGGATAATTATGATACGATCTAACAGGATAAATGGATTGAATGTGCATAAGAAAAAGAAAACGAATCCTTATTTCGCAACTGAAGTTGTTAAATTAAAACATACATTAACATTACTTCCACACAACTGATTCTACTGCGTTTTTGAACAATGAAAGGGGAAAAAGAACCAAAATCTAGGGGTATGAACGATTTTAAACAGTCTAATTCAGGTCAATGTGGCAAGGTACATTTCTTTTGAGAATGCCCTAACATATGACAGCGACCGCATTGAACCACCCTCTTCGGCCTCTTGAAGTTTTCTACACGAAGGACCTTCTTCTTGGGTCTTCCAGGTGGCCGCCGAGTCTTGGGTGGGCGTATCATGATATCAACATTGGTGCTTCCACCCTCTGTTCCATCGCCTGGCTCCTTCCATAAGCTCTTATCCGGAATGGGATGAATCACCTGCGAATATGTCTCTCGGTAACTTGCTACTGTGAAGCAAGGCTCAGCAAACAAATGGACACTGTGTCCACAAGAAATAAGTGCAGCAGCAGCATGTGCACAAGGTAGAGCATATATATGCCAACGGCGACAAGAGCAAACACGAGTTTGTATATCCACAATATTTGTCCGCTCAGTAGACACAATCTCAAATTCAACTTCATTTGCACGAAGTACTTGATAGCATCGAGCATCAGCCATTGCCTCTAGAATCCGCTTCTCAGCAGATGGTACTAAAATTGACGTCCACCTCATTCCCATATCCCGGCGGTCATTATACCACGATGATAACTGATCACGAATATGCTCCATCATTTGCACAATAGGGAGCTCATGGCATTCAAGAGCCCAATTATACAACAACTCCGTAACACCGAGAGTAAAATGGCCATATCGCACTCCTTCAAAATATGCTACAGCCCAAAGTTGGGGAGGGAAGTGTTGAAACCATGGAATCATGTCTTGTGAGATCTCTGTCATCTCTGCAATCTTGCTGTCAAATTCAACTGCAGTGAGAGCATAAACAGCATTCCAGAAGATATTCACCAACTTCGCATTCTTAAACGTATCACGAAAATTTTCACTAACATAACGCAGACAAAAACCATGGAAGGCACTAGGAAAATGGGTTTCCACTGCCTCTACAACACCCCTTTGTCTTTCAGAGAGTATTGTTAGTCTAGGCATGTTGTCAGTGTTTACTCCGAGAAGCTTTCGCAATTCTGACATAAACCACATCCAATTTTCGTCGCTTTCCACATCAACGATAGCTATTGCCAGAGGAAATAATGTATCATCAGCATCAACAGCTGCAGCACAAAGTAAGGAACCCAAGTATTTGCCTTTGAGGTGCGATCTATCAATTTCCAAAAGTGGCCTACAAGCATGTATAAACCCATATATTGATGCACGGTAAGAAATGAAGAGACGGTGGAAGCAATTTTCTTGTCCAGTGGTAAAAACTGAAGCGATGCTTCCAGGGTTGGTTTTCTTTATTTGCTCACAGTATGCAGGAAGAAGCCGATACCCTTCTTCAAAAGTTCCATGAAGTGCTGCCATGCTACGCTCCTTGCCACGCCAAGCTTGCATGTAAGAAACAGCAACTCCATGCTGATCCCGGATATCTTGCAGGATCTCTTTTGGTTTATACCGTGGGTTATCCCGAACCCGTGATTCTACAGACCTAGCAACCCAACCTACTGATGCTTGCTGATGATGAAGGTTGAGAACTCCTTCACAGGTATGCTCACCATGCAGGGTTCTTACTGTAAAGGTTGGAACTCCGGGACATTTTGCCACATGGACACGCCATGGGCAACCTTCTTTGGAGCACTTGGCTATAAACCGGCTGCGATCTGATTTCACTATACGAAGATCAAAATGTTGTACTAGAGCAATGTTCTTCAATCTTCTTCTGCATGTTTCAACATCAGGAAATTCTTGCCCAATAGCCAAGTCTAAAGCATATTCTGTCAAAGCATGAGAATTGTTCTGCACAGCTAAAGAATGATCTTCCATGTATCCACGACCGTAGCAGAAGTGTCACATGATTCTAACCGTTCCCCTCATCCCGACACAGATTGATAATTCTTCTGAAAGGGTGTATTGTAAACACTGCACTACATGAGACCTCCTGTCATATATGGATACAGCATAGGAACACAAGAACAAGGAAGCAGCATTTATCAGTGCGTGCATGCGTGCATGTGTGTGCGCATAACTGATCAACAGGAGACCCAAATGCGAAGAATCATACCTTTCCTAACTAATCAATAATCATAAGCGAAGGGCAGTTGTGATATAGGATAAGAGCATTTCAAGGTATATCCTTTGACCCTGTCGTGTTGATGAATTATATATTTTACAAGGATAGAAACATTATTACCACACCTATGAAACAAAAAAACAAAAAAATACCATGAGCAATTTTATTAATAAATTGTATCAACTATTGAACAAATTTTGAAGACACGGAAAAATTCACTTATCGGCCCAATTTTGAAACTTTGGATCTACCGGTATTAAGATTACTTGTGTTCGAGCCACACGCAATAAGCCATTCAAATGAGGGGTACACCATTTTTATGCAATCAACTGTACTAAAACTCCGTATCACTCTTGCTCCAATAGCAGACTCAATTTTCATTTGCCACATAATCTACGGATAACACGGTTAAACTACCTAGTAGCTGTAAGACCTCGCACATTTCTCACTGCTACACACAATTTCTCATCCCCTCATCCTCAGACTGACGGCAAAAACAGAAACCGAAAAGCACGGCTTAAGAACAGTCTTATCCAACAGAATGTAGGTTGAATTTGATGAACCCTAAGACCCGACTCGACTGCACAAAAGGCAAACGTCACCGGAACAGTCAATGTGGCCATTTGAGTCACCGACAAACTGGTGATTACTTACAACATTATAAACTAAATCACCGATAACCCATTAAATCAAAATAGAGCATTCTGCCCCCAAAATTATTCCCAACTCAAACCCACGACTTGAAATTTTACAACAACAACAATCAACAACCAGAAATTCCCAAACTTTTTTTCCAAACGACAATTTGGGAATCTCAGAGCGGCGGATCCAAACACTAATCAATCCCAATACCCCAAAAGGCTTTTCATATAAGCACTTTTACGAAGTGGGTTCTTCTCCTTTTCAACAATCATTGCACAAAACGATTCAAGTCAACAACTTGTGCTTTAATTTCTAATTTGAAGTGAGTGGTTCTTTTGTGGGATGTGGTGGAATATAAATATCAAATTACGTGAGATTAAAATAGAAAATCTAGAGAAGGAAAGGGAGGAAGAAATGGAGAACCTGGTGGGGGTGAGAGTGAGAAGCTGCGTTCTGCTGAAAGTGCTTTTTTCCGCTTTTGGGTCTTCTTCGTTCTCTAAGCTGGAGTCTGGCAATTCGAGAGGAGATAGACCAAAACCTTTCCTTTTTTCTTTTTCTTTTTTCTGTGTGTTTTCGTTTTGGATTTTACGACAAGTTTTTATCGTTTATAATTAAAATTTAGTTGTAAATTCACAAACGTCATTTTTATAAATAAATTAATTAATTAAATACAGAGAAAAATTTCACTTCAATAAACTTGAATATCTTTGAAATAAAAAACTCAGGTCCCATTAGTGTTCAAAATAAATCTTCTCTCCAATCCCCATACACCACGAAAGGTCGTGGAAAAGATGTAATTTCAATTTTGTTTTCTTTAAAAGTCTAGGTTTTTAGTTTAAATAGTCCTTAAAATTGGCATAACTATTCATTTTAATATCTGATATTGAAAATCGATAAAAGTAGTTCCTAAATTTGTCCATATTTAATCATTTTGATTATTGCATGAAAATTATCTGTTAAATAGAAAAGCAAGTAGAAAGACTGATTGATCAAAATACCCTCACTTTATCGGTGGTGCCGACTCTAGCTTTCGTTGGGGTCGGTTGCCAATTTCCCCTTCTTCTTGTTTATTATTTTCCCCTTTTATGCTGCTTACTCCCCCTCCTCTACATCTTGATATGTCATCCTCTTCTTACCTTACTGGTCTCCCTTCCTCTCGTTCATCTAAGCTTCGATCTCGCTCATCTAAGCTTCGTTTTTCAGTCATACTTTCTCTCAAGATGGTGCATAGAGTTCTAGTTCTTCAACTGTCTCAGGTGTTCCAACACCACCACCTTCTGATGTCTATTGTGTTTGGCATTGTTGCTCATGATTTTCCATTTCTTGATAGCCGACTCATTTCTTTCAATTGCTGATTATCTTTATTTTCAGCGTTCCAAATAATGTTCAGTGATGAGCGTGGATTGTGCATATCGAAATGCATTGTTTTAGTGAAGGCGATAACAGCAGATTTCTCGGTTGTGTGTTTCTTTGTCTTTGAGCTTTAGTTATTTGGCTGGACTCTTGTTGGTTGGTTGCAAATCGAAATGCATTGTTCCAGTGGAGGCGACAACAGCAGATTTCTCGATTGGGTGTTTATCTATTTTTGGGCCTTAGTTATTTGACTGGGCTCTTGTGGTTGGTTTGATTGACCCCTTTTTTGCTTGTTTATATTTCTTTGTTTTTTGGGTTTTTGTATGTAAATCAGTTTCTTTGTGGTTAAATAATAATTTCCTTCAACCAACTAAACATAAAAACCAAACTCAATCTTCACAAGTCTTTGACTTTTCTATGGTACCGATAGCTTTATATTTCTATAGTACCAGCACAAAGACTACAACAAAGCTAGCAATTGACCATGACATTGACACGTTTCAATTGCGACATTTTCCAAATGCAATAAAAAGAAGATAAAAAGGCAAACACCTTTTTTAATCGGACTTGGATTGTCTGCGCTCTTATTTCATATCCTCTTTCATCTTCTTTTATTTGTGTGATTATAGTTAAGGCACGTCAATATTTTATATTCCTGTTACTTTTTGTCTTATTATCTCTATAAAAAAAATCAATATAAAATGTTGACGTAGCTTAACTGTGACCGCACAAATAGGATGGAATGAGAAGTGGGATGGCAGACAATCCAAATCCTTTTTAATCTGAATTACCATAGCTCAATTTTATAATATTTTGAATTCAAAAGGACAATATTACCCTACCGCCACTTGATTTCTACATCCTTTTAGGCCTGACCTCAATCCCTTGAAAAATGAGGCCACCCTTCCACTGTCCACCCCTAACCTCCAAGCAAGTCATCTCCAACTCCCCACCTTCACCCCCTTCACAGAAGAACTCCCCCAGCTCTATCTCCAGCCACCCATCGTTCCGCTCTTTTGGGTACTGGGCCTCGTTGATCTCCCTTGGCTGGAACGACTGGAGGCTGAGAATGTGTCTGCGGTTGAAGAGGCCAATACACCGAGGCCCGGCAATGTGGTAGCCCTGGCCTTGGATTTGGCCTCTCTGCGTGTCCAGAAACACCTCGTGTTTCGTGGGCTCCTGCCCAATTAAACCCACTGTGACCTCCACAGGTTGGTTCTCAAATCCATTAGCCCCTGCAATTGACTTGAATACAAGAAAAGCTTTGTAAAGGGTGGATGGGGACAGCATCCGTGTCCCAATTTTGCCACGGATTTCAAGCCAGCACACACTAATAAGCTCTGCCACCTCCTCAAACCTGTTTGTTTACAATAACAGAGAGTTTATGTAACAAAAGCATGGAATGGTTATCGCAGTCCAAAAATTATCTAGAGTCCTCAATCACGAGGAAGGGGTGCAGAAGGGATGACTATTTCAAAATGCTGATAACAATTTCTTTAAAAGAAAAGAAGAAAATTTTAAGAGACCTTGAGTCGGGGACAGAAATCCATCTCCAGTAGTGAGGAGTGTCAGCCCAAACAATCGAAAGGGCCCTTGCAGCAATCATATAGCATTTCTTCCCACTCCATTTGTCCAGTGAAAAGCTCTGCATTATCATTCCAATTAACGCTCGGGATCTTAGAACAGTGAGAAATAGAAAACGCTAATGAAAAACAAACAAACAAAAACCTGAAATCAATAGAATGCATTCGAATTTCTGACTCGGTTTTTCAACTCTTTCATCTTACTTCTTCTAATGCTAAAAAGAATTTAACACTAGCGATTTGAATACTATTCCCTCAACCATCTGCACTTCAAACTGAATAATTCACGATTTGTCATGTACTTGCAGAAAAAGAACGAGCGACAAAATCGTTAGACAATTTTAAAACTACAAAGTACAAAACAAATGGCAGGATATACCATATGTCATCACAATTTTGTCAACATTTTTCCTCCATTTTTGTCACATCTCATAAATATTCACATCACCAAATGTACACAAAATATTTGGTCCCACCGCCTACTCACTCTCTCTCGGCCAACAACAAAACCTACGATCTTCCTCGACCAACAACAAAACCTATGATCTTGCCGGCCAACAAAGTTCCAAACTTTGTACTTTCCAGTACGGAAATTTCACGACAAATCCGTATCAACTAAGAATCTATCACATCAGTGAAACAGAACACTAATCCACAACTAAAATAACCAAATAAATCCCACAAAAGAAAAGGAGCAAAGGAGAAAAGCAGTAAAATTACCAACTTGCCCTGTTCGATGAGAACCGGGTTGTCGCACAGAGCGAGGAAAAGCTCCTTCCTGGTTTTGGAAGTGGAGGAAGGAGACACAAGCGGCGGCTGTGAGGGTGACGAGGAGGACAGGATAGTGTGGATCTCAGGGGGAAGGAACTTGTCCCAAACGGCGTCGGATTCGGCGGCCGACCTGAAACTCCTCGAAACCGACGACATCGTGCCCGCGTCCCGAGGCGTGGTCAGCGAGACAACGGTGGCTATGCATCCCTCCGGCAAGGCCTGCAGATCCATGGGGTCGCCTCCGCCTCCGCCGCCACCGACATCATCTGTTTTCTCCTGGTTTCCGCCACCGCCCAAGAAGAACTTGATCATTTTTGCGATTTTAATGGGTTCCTCGGACAATGGAAAATACGTTATAATTTGTTTTCTTATGTTTTCTGATTGCTGTAGGGCGGTTATGTATTTATAGATAGAGGAATGCTTAGCCGTTAAGTCTCTCTCCCGCTGTGAAAAGGTGTCAGGATCCTCCTGGACCCTACTTATATACCACCAAAAAAAAATATTAGAATTTATTATGCTCAAATTTTATTTTTTTTCACGAAATGATAAACTTGTTAGATTAAATGTGATTTCAATTTTCGCCAACCCCGTAATATAAGAATGAGGTACATCTCTATCGCTGTAATAGGCCCACTTGCCAAATCTTGTTTAAGTTAAAGCTAAATAAAAAGGCGAAAGAAAAAGGTGATTTCTTTCCCATATCAGAATCCGTTTTATTTATTTGACTTTCCCCTTTTATCTTTATTTTTTTTTAAAGAAAAGTGAAAAAGAACATTCCATGTACTTTATCTTGGCTGTGGGTTTGCTGTCCCAGAATCCATGTCTTCTTGGTGTCTCTTTGTTTAGTTTGATGACACGTGTTTTACAATTTAACTCCAAAAAATACTGTTACTTTTTATAAAATAAATTATAAAAAAATCAAAGAAATAAAAAAACTCCAGAGACCCACGCCAAAACTCCAGATACCTAGAATTTTTGCAGTTAAACTTTTCACTGGTGAGGTGCATCTCTCTCTGCTGAGAATTTTTCTGTTGGACGGTGATTTAGAAGTCACCGTACCCTTTCTTTCCCAGGTGCATCTCTCGCTTGATTTGATCATATCTGGAAAAAAAGCAAACTAACAAAATAAGAGCACCAGTCGTTTAGCTCCCAATTGCAGAAACATGTGGACTCCGGCCACTGATCTTGCCGGTCTCTTTATTCACCAACCCATTACCCATCGTCGTCATCTTCTTCTCCAGGTTGATTTTCGAATTTTTCTACTTTGCTCTTTGCTGGGTTTGCAATGGCGAGGTGGAGAAGCCGAATGGCGCTCTCCATGCTTGGGTTTTTAATTTTTATTTATTTATTAATTAGTTTTATTAAAACTTAACAGTGTTAGATGTTGGCATCAAGGAAGGGACACGTGTCAAAAAATTAAAAACGAGACACAAATGAGACATAGGCCTCGTTTGGTAGCCCGTATAAGGGATTGGATAGGATAAATAATACGGACCCGAGTGTTTGGCACAGCTCCGTACTAAATAGCACCCGGATTAATTGTATTGACCCCACATGTTTTATACGGCACACACCTGCTAATTTATCCACCCCAAAACCTAAGGATTATTAGTCGGGTATGAAACAACTCTCACTCTCTCGCTCTTTCTGTCCCTCTGTCGTCACATTCCTCTCTCTCATCGTTCGCAAGACTCATTCCTGTTCTCGTCGTTCAGCCGTCGTTCTTCTTCTTCTTCTTTCTGTTTCTATAAAATTATGTGAAGTTAATTAGGGTTGGACGATGAAGCTTCCTAGCTAAATTCATATAGCTTCTTGGCTCAATTTGCGACAACCTACCACTATGGAAATCCAATTAATCGATTTCCTTGACAGGATCTTAAACCTGATGACCTGCAGCTGCCCTTTCGCAGGAATCTGGAGCAAAATCTCAACGATTCCCAGAAAACTTCAAGAGCCATAAGCTCTATCAATCCTCGCCGACGTGGCTGGACCGTCGTCTCTGCTTGAAAGCCGCACCTTCACAGTACCTTGATTTACCGTGAAAACACACCCATAACTGATCCGATTTGTCTGCAGAAGATAAACAAAATAGGTTTTTGTGCAGAAGATGAACGAAAAATTCAGGGCAGAGCCTTTGTGCATTATTCTATCATTATTTTTCTATTTTTTAAATTATTTTATTAACAAATTTTTTCTTAAAACTAATATGGATATTTTTTTTATAAAAAAATATTAGCAATACTACTTATTCTGTAGGGTACCAAACGCAGTACTAATAGTCGATCTTTAATCTGATACTGCACCAAACGACCGACTAATTTAGTCAGTACTATACGACGACTATTTATCCTATTCGACTTAAATAGTCAGTACAGTCCGAGCTGCCAAACGAGGCCATAGAGTCCGGGACAGCAGACGTGGAACCCTTTATCTTCTGGTGGTGACAATAATCTACGAAGAACGTTACAACAATTAAGGCTGGTTTGGTATTGATGTGCTTTGAAAAAAAACTGTTTCTGCTGTGTTGTGAGAATAAGCAGCTGTGAAATAAAGTAGCAGAATGTTTGGTAAACTTTTTTGAAAAAGTGCTTTTGGAAAAAAAAAAACAGTATGATAGTGTTTGGTAAACTTTTATGTAAAACAGCTGTGGCTGTGTGAAATGACCAAAAATGGTATAAAATGAGTATAATGTTAAATGTAAAATAATAAACCAGCCCTATCTTTCTTTTATCCATCTTCATTTATTAATAATCCATGTCTTTTATTTATTAATAGTCTCTCTAGAAATCTCATATCTTTCTTTTATTAACCTTCTTTCTCATTCTGTCTCATTTCGCCGATCTTTCTCCGCTGCGCGTTTGCCTTTCAAATAAGTCCTCCTTCCCCTCTTTTCTCTCTCTAGATTTTGCTCTTTCTCTCTCTAGATTTTCATTTCCGCTTGCTTCTCCTTCGTTAGATCCGAAATCTCTGATCGGATTCTAGATCTGAGGTTCAACTTTGGGGTTTTTTTGAGGTTCTTGAAAATCCAATTCGATCGGATTCGATTTGGGGGCCTGGAAGTTCTGGGTTCGTAGAAGTCTAAATCAATGGGTCTAGTCTTTCTATGACATTATGTTTCGTATCCATCTGCTCCACTCGTTCTCCGTTGTCTTCCTCTACTGGTTCTACGTTTTCTCGTGAATTAATCGCATAAATTCCTTGCCTTCAATTTAAATCCCAATCTTAATTTTATTTTCGCCCCAATTCTTTCAACCCTAATCTAATTTAGGTAACAAACATCAATTCCTAATTTTTGCAATTCTTGGGTAAATTACCCGAAGAAAGGAAGAAATGTCTTCGGTTTAGCGCCAATGAAGCTCAGGATCCGACGGGTCCGCGACGATGGACGAGAAGAAGAGGAAGAGGATGTTGTCCAACCGCGAATCTGCGAGGCGTTCGAGGATGAAGAAGTATAAGCAGATTGATGATTTGACGACTGAGATCACCCGTCTGGAAATGTCGAACAATCAGGTTCGGCAAACAGTCGATACCAGGGAGCGGAGCTACAATGAGATAGAAGGTGTTATTGGACTTTAGAAAGTTTCATTAAAGGTGCACTGTAGCTCTGCGTGCTTTGACAAAAAGCCAGTTTTCCAAAGCAGCATTTAGCTAGCTGCTTCAGCTTTTCTGATGATTTCAGCTTATTCTCACAGCAACTTCCAAAATAATCCCTTTTTTTTAAAGTTTACCAAACACCTTCAACACAAAAACTTTGAAAATAAGAAGCTTTTTTTTTTCAAGCACCTCAATGCCAAACCATACCTTACTCATACTCAAAATTATTGGTTGTCAACCACGAGCTGATAGCTCAGTGGTAAAAGATGGATTACGAGACTTGTTTCAAATAAAAAACTAAAGGTTTCAGGTTCAAAACCCGCTGATGGTGTAGAAGCCAGACTTGTGGCCAGGGGAGGCTGAAATGCATCTGTGAGTCTTCCCGACCCCCAGAAGGGTTGGATAACCGTGGCTTGCCACCAGTTGTCCCCCTTTTTAAGAAAAAAAAAATTATTGGTTGTTGATTTATAAAACTTTTTGTTTATAATTACCGTTCATATTGTAAAACACTTTATAAAGATCGTCTCTGCAAGAAATCAAAACTAAGGTCGTTTAGTTATCAAACTGTATAAAAACAGATGAACATTATTAGTAAAAGCATTACGAACCATTTATGTATTTTCACAATAGATTAACTAAACAACTTTAGTTTTAATTCACTTTTTGCTGGAATGATCTTTATAGAGTGATCATAATATGAACGATTCTAATCATAATCACAAAACTTTATAATTCGAATATGAAGAATTTTGAGTAGGAGACCGTACTCATCCTTAAGCAGTCAAACATTATTCCTTACATAACAAACTCTGCATAATAAGATATTGAATTTGTTATTTTATATGAGTCGAGCGTGATATCCCCTACTTACAAATTGAAAACAACACTTTTAGTCTGCAGTAACTCTCTTGTTAAAAACGGAATTTGCACATTTTTTTGGCTAAAAATGACTTGTAGTCTTTGGTTGAAGATGGCGTAAAGTTATCTCTAACACAAAACTCACATTTTCTTATATAGGTAAAAAGTGGTGATGAATTTGAATTTTCTTATTTTCTTTTCAATGCACGCACCTTAATTTTGAAACTTGAATTTGAGTCTTAAGTCTAAAACTTATATTGGAGAAGGAAAGAAAGTATATTTGTGTTAATTACTAATATAATTTTCGTGATATATTAAAATACAAATTTGAATATGAATTTGGCAAAAACTTAAATCAGAAATTTGAGATTCCAACCGAATAAAGAAGGAAAAATATATGTTTTTACCCAAATACAACATTTCTGCATTTGGGTCCAACATCTCAGCTATGTTACACAATGATAAAAATTTGTACAGATAATGTTTAGTGAAAACGAAAAAAAAAAAAGGAGATAACAAAAACAAAACCATACTAGCCGTAACAAGTGGTTGATTGTCTTGATGTTAGAGTATTTTTTTTCAACCCAATGCATTTTGGATTCATACCTTCTCCCTCCTTAGGTTGTAATAAGAAAAGTGGTTCACTTGAGTTGCTCAACCGCCCCTTACCCCAGTGCTCATGATGCACTACAGAATCTCTATCGTGCCGAGGGACCAAGCAGGGCATAACTAATATCATAGGACCGACTCGGTATCAGTGACATACAATTTAGAATAGAAATATCGTTTTTATCAAAAAAGAAACATAAGTAAACGTAATGCTCCTTAAATATAAATGCCGCTTTGGCATTGCTGATCATGATACTGGTGATGATAACCTGTAGGCTACATCAGTGAATACTGAAACGTTCGTCAGTCGTCAAAACGTTGAACAAGAAAAGAAAGATGTATCGTCACACTAGTTGCGAGTAATTTGACCTAAGAACAACAATGACGTATAGGTGAGTTTGATCAACTGGTTGTAACAATGCATTTGTCCCACTGCATTTAAATTTGAATTAGTCTCCCGTAAATTAGTGTAAGTTTTATATTATACCGGTGCTTAGAATGCACCAATGTACTGAACGGCTAGATCTATAATTGGACTTTTACAATGTTTCATGATAAAATCAAGGGTAAATTATGTTGGAAAATATTAGTATTTTGATTTATTTGAATGTTTGGTTTTCTAAGCTTAGTCAATTAGCATTAGGATTTTGATTACTTACTTTTTAGGATTATGCTTAGTTTATCATAAATGGCATGCTTGTTATTCACTCGAGAACAAGTTAGTTATGATGTAGCCTTTTAGGGTTTTGTAGCTGTTCCTACATTCTTATCTATTAATAATATTCTTATTATTTTGTAGTCTTGTTTGTTCCGCACTCTCATATTCAACTAATTATACTTTACCAACTTCATACAACATCTTCAAAACATTTCACTTTCATATCTCAAGTACTATTTTATTTCAATATAATACCTCCGTTACATTTTTCATCCATTAATTCGTTAAGAACTGACGTGACTTCCACATTTGTGCCACGTGAAAAAAAGATATTTTTTTAATAAATTAAAATAAATAAATAAATAAACCACAAACCCAGAAACCCTTCTTCCCCCGATCCACCTCCCTCTCCTCCACTCTCTCCACCTCCCCTCCCACCCAAAAACCCACCCTACCCCCACCTCCACCGTAACCCCCACCCCCCACCCCCCACCTCCCCCCCCTCCCCAAAACACCCACGAGAGCAAACTCCGGGAGGCCATTAGAGGGGCAATCCTCAGTCCTCACACTGCTCTTCACGAACTCGGCCTGGTCCACCTGAGCGATCCTGGCGTACCTGCTGAGCAGAATATTGGACCCTTTCAAGATTTGGGTGCTCAGAGCACCGGTGTCAGATTTGGGTGCTCAGAGCACCGGTGTCGGTATACGAGACCTCAATTTCCGGTGGCACGAAGAGCTTCTCGAGCGGGATTTCGATGTGGGTTTCGAATTCCTGGGGGGCTTCGACTTGCGATTCCGGGATTTGGGAAATGGTTGTGGGTTCGGAGGCTGAGAGGGTGGATTTGGGGGCGGAGGTGAGGACTGAGAGGAGAGTTGTGGCGGTGGCGAAGGTTGGGGTTTTGGGTTCTGCGAAGAGGGAGAAATGGTGTAGAGAGATATATGGGTTCTTGGAAGGTGAAGCAGAACCATATCTGTAGATTTTTTGGGGTGGGGTGGGGGGTTGCGGGGGAGGGTTGGGTGGGGTGGGGGTGGTTGCGGGGGAGGTGGGGGTGGGGGTGGGTTTCTGGGTTTTCAGTTTTATTATTATTTATTATTATTTAATTTATTAAAAATTAATATTTTTATCACGTGGCACAAATGTGGCAGCCACGTTAGCTCTTAACAGATTAATGGATGGAAAATGTAACTGATGTATTATATTGAAATAAAATAGTATATGAAATTGAAATGTTTTGAAGACGTTGTATGAGGTTGTAATAGATCTCAAACTTGAGACGGTAAAATGTAATTTACCTTAAAATCAATTGAAAATATGAAGAGTAATCAAACTCTTTATATGCACATATAATATCCTTTTCTTTTTTTTTTTCATTTCAATGTGAGATTCTTTCACTCTCAACCGTGAGTATTCTAACAAAACCGCCAATTATAACCGATCATAGTAAGTAATTTTGTTACACATAATTTCGTTTTATACAAACTATTTTTTTTTAGAGCATTTGGATTAATTAAAAATCACGAAAAAACACATGCATAAAAAAAATAAAAAATAAAAGTGTTCTAGAATCTTTCGTAGATTGTAATATCACTTTTTTCAAAGAAAATGACGATGGAAAAAATAAAATAAAAAGAAAAGGGGGTTTGGGAATTGAGACAACACAAAAAGATTAGGATGGGGAGGAATGTGAATATGATGAAGGAAGCATGTGGGGTGTTTTTGACGTGTCGAAGAGGGACTTTATATGTGTCGACTGTTTGGTTTGCATGTGCTCGCTAATTGAGGCCACGCATGTCACAATCCTTGTACTCCTCCTCCTCCTCCTGTGTACTAATCTTTTCGTCACTTTGCTTTGGCTTTGGCTTTGGAGTCGGAAACGCACTTACACTTTGTTTTACTTTCTATTTTCCACTTCACTCCCACATGTTTACTTGTTTCCTCAATATAAAATTAAAAGTAATAAAAGATGTTAAAAGAAAAAATTAAACAAATGTGAGTTAGGTCAGACGATCAATGTAGCTCAAGTGTGCTTCTTTACGAGTACGAGTTCAGAAGGACTCATAGATGGATTTAGCTTGCATGACCTGATGTGGAAAGATCCAACAAGATCACTAAGCGATAATGATCCTTATCGTGGCCCAAACATATACAGTGTTGAAATTTTTTAGATCGACGGATCCGGAGGATCCACGCTAATGACACCGATATTGTCCTTAACTTTTTCACTTGCCCAATCCGTCAAGCGTGGGATTTTATCACAAAAGATCTCGATATTAGTTAGAGTGGGGTAATCATATTTAAAGCCACCCTTGTTGACTTCCCTACCGACGTGGGACTGCCAACACGCCCCCTCACGTGTAACTCCATTTAGTGGTCCCCCTCACGTGTAACTCCATTTAGTGGTTCATACGTGGAGATCTACACATCGGCAATTGAAACTCAGAGGTTGGCTCCAATGGAGTCCAAACTTATTTTCAATCTTTTTAGGAAGTGCCTCTTAAGAACTCAAGGGCCGACTCTATGTTAAGAGTCCAAGCTTGTTTCCAAACCACACTTCCTGGTGCCAAGTATTTGGCTTGCACGGGCCCGTAACCGTGAGCTTTGCTACCATGTTGAAATTTTTTGATCGACGGGCCTGAGGGGCCTCACTTTAACGATACCGATACTATCCCCAACTTTAGCACCTGCCCAATCCGTCAGGTGTGGGGTTTTATCACAAAAATCTCGATATTAGTTAGAGTAGGGTAATCATATTTAAAGCCACCATTGTTGACTTCCCCCACCGATGTGGGATTGCCAACATATAGGTCATGATTTTCGATGTTCTTAAAAGCCTTCTCTAAATGAGACTCTTAACTAGTGTCCCTCATCACGTCTCTATTAGTTAAACGTTAACTAGGGTGGAATAACTTGGGGTTCAAACTTACCACTTAGAGAGTGCCACACGTGCTCTTATGAATCACCATCAAGCTCAAATTTGTCACTATATAAAAGCATGATAGCTCCTTATAAAGGCATGTTCCCTAGCCAAGAAACCTAAAGCTTTGTTATAATATGTAAGAAGAGGAATGTGAATATTGTAATTGATTATACTGAGGCTCCTTTCTTAGGTTTTCTAGATCAATTGTGATTAAGGTTGTACAACTATATATATTTGCTCCTAGTAAAAGGAATAAAATTGAAGCATTCATGAATTCTAATTTGACATCACGAGCTAGTCTAAAAAAAAAATCGAAAAAACATTTTGAAGAACAGCCAAAGTGCCTACACCGAAACCCTAGTCCACCAAATAGCCGCACCTACTAGGTTGAAAACATAGAACTTAAACTTGGGAATTTGAGATCCCAAATTTCAAGTTTTTTCCATGCGAAATTCTAAATATCTATGTTTATGAATCCAAATAAGGGAATTAATGCATGTCAATTTAGAAATTTCGACTTTTGTCTCAAATTCCAAGTTTATTTCCCTCATCCAAAAATAGTATTATAGATATGCATGATTGATAGTGCAAGGGAATCATAATTTAGAGTTTAGACTGTAGGATTCTAGTGTTAAATTGGTTAATCGCTTTGAATTTCCGTTTTAAGTACAAAGCCCTAAGTGGCCATTTTATACCATAAATACACAACTAGGATTAATAAAGAAGAAAGTTGAATAAAAGTAAATTAAGTTTCTCAATGCTTATATTCTGTATTTAAAAAGGAGACGTCATGCGCATAAACTTATACTAACTAATTAGTGCTTGGGCGTTACTTTATATAAGCAAAATTTATTTGAATGAGGCTCCCTTCATCTAAGAGGACACCCATGAGTCCAGTCACTCTCTCATTGGGATTTAATTATTTGGTTTAAAAAGAGTACTAATACACTCATACTACTAACACAAGCATCTCATCCTATTATCTTACTCATTTTTAGGTGTTAAAATCTTATTAAAAATTAAAAACAGAGAAACAGAAGAAATGGAGTTGGAACTAAAATGGCAATGCAAAGTCAAATAAATAATTACTGTCCTTAAAATAACTGCTGAGGAAAATTCCTGGGCTGTAAACCCTCCATCTATAGCCTGTCTTTTTAACTACAATTCAATAAAATTCCCACATTTTTCTCTCCTTAGTTTTAAACGGCCGGACACATCCACTCACATCTCCACCTTTTTCTGCGAGAAGTCTAAGGAAAAATCTCACATTTCCCAACCCCCCCAAAACCATGCAGATGCATTGCCTCCCATTTCTCCTTCTCCTAAGTTAGTTTTGCTTTTGTTTTTTTGTCCTCGAAATTGCAATTAGCTACCCCCTCCCCGCCTCCGGGGTCCTCCTCCTTCAATAATCTCGGAGGACCCTGATCCGCTCCTCCTCCTCCTCCTCCTCCTTCTCTATGCGCCTTCTTGTTTCTTGTCAAACAAGTTTTGAGTTTGACCTACATTTTTCTCTTTAACTCTTGTTAACTTGATTAATTTTTTGGAAAAAGTCTGGCATTGTAATATTTTAACTACATTTTGAATTAGCAAGCATTCGATTGTTTGGCAAAGTTCTTCTGTATGTTGAAAGGAGATTCTTGAATATCAGAGATTAGTTAGAAGACATGAGTTGTTTTCCGTGTTTCGGCTCACAGAGAAGTAAGAGATCAAATAGCAACAAGAGATTAGAGAATGACTCGTCTTCTCCTCCTATCGCGCAAGGTAAGTTTTCGTTTTTATTTTTCTTCCGCTTTTCTCAATCTTTGGTTATAAATGATTTCGAAACAATGAAAGGCTTGGTTGTAATTTACGGTGAATATTGAATGTGTGTGCATGAACCTGTCGCTCAATACTTCTACATATATATATATGTGTGTGTGTGTGAAGTATGAAGTAAGAAATATCAAGAACAATCGTTACAAAAATCGCGTAAATATTAAGGATGAATGCATGTCTAAATTACAATGCCTTCACAATTTCAGTTTTTGCAAAAGGTTTTAGAGGAGGTTTTCCATGACTAGGCGACCATATTTTTGCGCTGCTATCTGTTGTGGTACCAATCTGTAAATTGCTATAGCTACGAAATGTGGACTGTCAAAAAAGAATCAATTAGCTAGGGCAGTTATACACTAGATATAGAAACTAATGCAAAACAACGATTGACAATGCTGTCCAAAGGTATTGGAAAGGGCCTAAAACCTTATCATTTTTCTGCAGAATTGAAGAAACAAAAACCTGCAGAGGCCACCGAGGCAGTTAACCCAGCAGATATTAATGCGAAGACTTTCACTTTCCGGGAGCTTGCGACAGCAACAAAGAATTTCCGGCAGGAATTTCTTTTGGGGGAAGGTGGATTTGGAAGAGTCTATAAGGGAACTCTTCAGTCGAGCGGGCAGGTTATAAAAATTCTCGGTTTCTTTTGGTTGTTATGTTTTAATGAGGACTATACTGAGTAATGAATTTACAAAGACTGGTTTTTCCATCTTGGTTATAGGTGGTGGCGGTGAAGCAACTGGACAGACATGGAATGCATGGGAACAAAGAGTTTCTTGGGGATGTTTTGATGCTAAGCCTCCTACACCATCCAAATCTGGTTAACCTAATTGGATATTGTGCTGATGGAGATCAAAGACTTTTGGTGTATGAATTCATATCCGGGGGTTCTGTAGACGATCGTGTTCTTGGTACCTGCGCAACCCTCCCTTTTTCTACCGCTTTCTTGATTTAGAACCCTTTGATCAGCTGCCTAACTACGGATGAACAAAACTATCTGCAGGCAATGGACCAGATGACAAGCCATTAGATTGGTACACCCGAGTTAAAATAGCTTATGGTGCTGCTATGGGACTGGAGTACTTGCACAAAAAGGCCAATCCCCCAGTTGTCTATCGAGATTTGAAATCGTCAAACATCTTGCTAGACGAAGCATTCAATCCAAAGCTCTCAGATGTTGGACTTGCCCAGCTTGGCTCCGAGGGAGATAAGAGTCATGGACCATCAAGACTGATGGGAACCTATGGTTTCTGTGCTCCTGAGTATTCAAGATCGGGTGAATTCACAATGAAGTCGGATGTGTACAGTTTCGGAGTTATACTTCTGGAGCTCATTACCGGAAGAAGAGCCATTGACACAACAAGGTCAAATGATGAGCAAAATCTAGTATCTTGGGTAATTATCTTATCATTTTTCACTTATCTAATACGTCTCTTTAATTGACCTAATGATTTTCACACTCTCGTTCATCATTACCATCGTGTGTAACTTTGTTCTATTTTTAATGTGTGTGAGCAGGCACAACCCTTATTCAGGGACCCGAAAAAGTATCCTGACATGGCAGATCCTCTTCTTAACAAGCAATTCCCAGAAAAGGATCTAAATCAAGCTGTTGCAATAGCATCCATGTGTTTGCAAGAGGAGGCAGAAGTTCGTCCCTTCATGAGTGACGTTGTGACTACTCTAAGTTTTCTTTCCACAACTCCTCCTCCTCCTGAGGCTGTCCCTGCTCCTCTTCCAGCTGATCCGACCCCAACTGAAAAACGTGAAGAGAACAATGACGAATCAGAATGTGTTTCTGAATATTCAGAAGACGATGATCTTGATGATGCAGGAGATGATGACGAAGATCAGGAGGCTTCTGATCAAGAGAGTATCAGGAATTCAAAGAATAACCGCCGTAGCATTGACATTTCAGAAGGTGAAGGTAGCGAAATTGAACGCCAAGTAACTTTTACAGAATCCAAAGAATGGCATTCATTTACAAGGGGCAGCATGATATCACGGAACGACAGTGTTAATTCAAGTGACCAGGGCAGCAAGGGTGGTAATAATTTGGATGGTAATTCAAGCCAAGTGAGCAGCAATCAATCCAAATATGCAAGTGCATCTTCTAGAAGCAGTAGCAGTGGGTCAACAGAAGAAATCGTTTCCAATAGCAGAAAGAACAGCAGAAAAGCATCACAAAAAGAAGCTGCTACTGTTACATTAGCTGGCAATGGCAGTACCGAGGAAAAATCATCAGAAGGCGGAAGTGTTTGCACAAATGATCAGGATCAGAAAAGCATAAGCAAGGTACAACAACTACCACCAGTACTGAAAGATGGAAAAGTTTCTGTAGACCAACACAGAAACAACGAGGAATCGCACGATTTTAAATCATCGAAAAAATGTCAATCCAGTCGCTACTAAAATGTCTCTAACTTGCACAGACATTTGAACATGAGATATTTTTTGTATGGATGAGCCATGCACCGCTTTTGTCATTCAAAGATAGCAAACGAGAAGCATTGCTACAAAGGTGCCCTATTGAGATGCATAAGTAAGTTGGTAGAAGGAGAAATGCTGCCCGAGGCCAAGAATTTAATGATGTGCTTCTTTTCAGTACTTTTAAGCTTTCGATTATATTTCATTTTGAGGACTTCTGTATCGTGTTTCTTCATTGACATACCCTTCAAGTAAGAGAAAAAAACTGAAAACAAACAAAAGAACCTGCTTAATTATGGGTGGCTTCAGATAAGAAGTTAATGTATTTACCAATGTTAAATTGCAGAGAGCGGTGACAAGAAAAGGACATGTACGTATATAACTTACCTCCGCGCTCTTACATTTATGGTGTTTATGTGCGAAGTTGCCAAGTTGGATATAGGGATAAACATGATCTTGTAAATTAGCTTTTGTGAAATAGAATGCTGCATTAACAATTTACTCTGCAACCGGTACAATCAAAGGAAAACTAATGAAAAGGGCTTGAAAACTTTGAGTAAATAGTATCATAATTGACTTTTTAGTGTAAAAATGTGATTTTTCGTTAAAGTAAACAATACCGGGAGCTTTTCGTTAAAGTTCCCTAAAATCAATTGAAAGTATATATAGCTAGCTCGCGAGAAGAATAACCTGTAATATCAGCTTGCATTCTACAAAAATAAATAAAATACAATATGAAATAAATAAAATACAATATGGTATAAACAAGAAGCAAGATGCTCACTGTTTCATAACACTCAACTATCTTAGCTTCTTCAGCGGAAGAGTTTGTCCAAAAAGTTTTTCTGCTTCACCTGCTTCCATTTTTAGCTCACTCAGCTGATCGATCTCTTCTCTGGGAAGACCTCTCAAGAAGTTCTCCTCGTCTTGTTTAAGCTCGTTAAACCCTTCCAGTAACTTTTGAAACATTGTCAACTCAGTCTGTTCACCCTTTTTCAACTTCCCCTTCTATCTGTTTAACTTCCTCTATAATCGTCCTTTCCCCTTCTTCAATTGTCTTTTCCAACCTCTCTACAAGCGGAGGCTCAGGTCCACAAGTATTGTCTGTTCAGATAAACTTGCTGAAGTCCCTTCCCAGACTTTTAGCTGCTCTTTCACGGTCAGGAACAATGCGTTCTTGCAAAACTGAACTCCTTGTATATACAACAGCACCACCGTTTCCATCCCATGCGTCATTCCTTCCACAGTACACAAATATGTAGTCATCCGGTGTGTTCTATATCTTATACGACATACATGCATGTGTTCTCGTAAGGTTTCTGGGTTTATGCAGAAACCAAATGGGGAACAAAATGGTGGAAACAGCCACATAAATGGAACGGGAACAAGATAAGAATGTAAAGACACGTGATATGTATTACCAGTCATCTTGATAGTGAAGATAGTCATTGTTGTGATTGTATAGAATGCCTTTCATCACTTGTAAGTCCCAACCTAATACAAGCATTTCCTACACTATCTTTATGGGAAAGGAAGACCGAACGTCCAGCCAATGCCATACTTCAGAATTTTCATTTCGAATTCTGGCCTGCACACAGTTCATTATTTCAGAGGCATTCGTTCTTTTTCCCCGGAATGTAAATAATCAGAAATCCATTCTCTTAAAAAATGTTATGACAGCCTTTCATTTGCTTCTCCTTCACAGAAGTTAATTGCCCTCAATACATTTTTTTTGGCCTAATTCTTGTGATAGTTGATTCAACCTCAGATTATAAACGAAAACAAAAATTTACGACAGTTTAATTTGGTCTTCACTCTCTACAAAAAATTACTGATGAGCAGAATCACCCAAATGTTTCAACGAATAAAAGATCCAAATCGCATTCTGAATGCAAAAAAGTTAACTTTCCATGCATATACCAAATGAAGTGAATTCTCTAATAACCTATGAAAACCATATTGTATATTAAACCCTTATAAATCTTGACATGGGAGTAGAACACATCCAAATAAGAAAACTTTGTTTATTTTTTTCTCTCAAGACTATAAACACAATTCGAATTTTGAATTTCTATGTTTGGACAAGGGACTTTATACAAAAGTTCTAAGGAACTCCAGACTCAGATTATTAAAAATACACTACAAGAATAATATTAACTAACTACTCAAGCGCTACAAAATTAAAACACTACAAAGACACCAAACAAAGAACTGACACCATGAAAGGTATCATTTCAAAGTTTTCTGTATTCTAGTCATTTTCAAGTCCCATGATCTAAAACAAGAACTTATGGCAAAAACGACGTATTCATATAATTACGAGATAAAAATTAAAAAACTTGGCTGCCCAGGGAGCCTCATCAAACAACGTGAAACAATTTTGGCTGAATTTCTCGAAATATACCCGAACGAGCAATATTTGAAACAAAAAGTTTGGTAGAAGTTCTACACAACCTTCGACTCACAGTACAAAATATCTAAAATAGCAGATATTATTCACACAAAAAAAGAAGAGAGGAGATATTAACTCCAAAAGAGGATATCAACTCAAAGAATTTGTCCAATTGAATAGCTCCAGGAGTTTTACAGTATAGAGTTAGCTTTTTACACTCGTATCGTATCATATTTTTTTTTTTAGGGATCCAACCTATTCTTTGCAAGACGTCAACTATTCTTCTTGTACTTTGGTCTTCTCTTTGGTTTCTTTGGATTAAACTTAATACAAATGGTTTGTCTAAAGGAAAATCCTGGTCCTACTACTTGTGAAGGAGTTTTCCGGGATAGCCATGGTCAGTTTCTTGGTGGTTTCTGCCAAGGGATTGGTCATCACAATTCTTTTTTTGCAGAATTATTAGCAGTTTATTACTGGTGTAGAGTTTGTATATCAGCCGGGTTGACATTGTCTTTGGCTGGAAAGTGACTATTCTAGTGTTATTTCTAGTCTCAAATCGATTGATTTTGATCCTCCTTGGCCTCTTCGTATGCAAGGTCTATTTGTTTGGACCGCATTCGGAAGATGACTTTTTACGCCTCTCATATATATATCGCGAAGGCAATGTTTTAGCACATTATTTAATTTGCTAACATGGGCTTGTCTTCTCTAACTTTGGAATGACATGATTTCATTCTGTCGGCGATTTTGCTTCTCAACTTAATGTGCATCTTGGCATAAAGGTTTGTCTCATTTTCTGATTTATTTCTTAACCTTGTGATGTGGTTTGCTCTATTTTGCAAGTTTAGATCTTTAGGTTCAGCTTTAGAGTGTTTAGGTTTCATGTCCCACCCCCCTTCCCCTCTCTTCCTTGTACTTTGTTGTTTATGTTTCTAGAGGGGTTAGGTTTTTGTCTCTCCCCCACCCCCCCCCCCCCCCCCCCCCCGCCCCCCTCTTTTTGCATGTATCTTTTTTATCCGTCTTTCTTGTATTATGAGGGGTTAGGTTTATGTCCTCCCTAACTAGGTGTACCTTTTTTTTGTTATCAATAAAATTTCTCTCGTACCATCGAAGTTTTCTAAAAAAAAAAAAAAAAAAATGAAATTCTGAATTAAATAAAAACGATTTTATTTTCGTATTAATAAAATAAAATAACAAATATATTAGAAAGTTGAAGAAGATCACCTATCGTTTGGATTTGCTTTTTCAGGAAAACGCTTCATTAAGCTATAATCATTTCTATTTTTTTTTTTGGTCAAATACAATGAGAAAAGCGTTTTTAAACCCTCTAAAGAATGAGGATCCTCTCCTGATCCTTTTTTGAGAATTCAGGATATCTTCCAATCACGTCTGTTCATCGTACATCGTGTGGTCATAAATTATTGTAATTTTTTTTTTAAATTGAATATAAATAGTACATCAGTACCTAACGAAAACTGATCGCACGATATACAATGAACGGACGTGATTGAAGGATCCGGAAAGACCCTCATTCCCCTCCAAAATCAAATTCCTAACCTTTGCAATTAAACACCCAAGAAAATGCTCCACAGTATGGCAAATAAGGCCCACGATTATCATTGGCCCATATTTTGATTACAAAACTGATTAAATTTTTGTGCGTTAATTACACTAATACTCTTGAGATTTATTGTGTTTTTACAAAACTCTTCACACACTAATGCTTCCTGAGTTTTTAATTCACTTTCACATAATCCTTTTAGAGCTGATATCACTTTAAAATAAAAAATAAAAAAGCCTCATTATTAATTACTTTAAAAGCTTTTAGGAGTAAATACAATAATAACCAAATAAAATAGATACATTAAACATTTAAAAAAAAAACAGAAAATTGAAAGCCACCTATGGATCTTCGGATATTCCTCTCAATTTTTTTCGTCGTCTTGTCTTCAGATCCCCACCTTTGTCTCTTTCATCAATCTCCTTCGCTCCTTGCTCACCCAAACCGACACCAACTTTGACGAGAAATCGATGAGAACGACAGGTAATGTATTTTTTTAAATGTGGGATGCCGATCATTGCGTTCCATAGTGAACAATTTTGGGTTCAATCCCCTACTTGGAGATCATAATGTTAACATACTCATGGCCAAGTTCAACCATTCGGCCGTGGCTACCAAGTATAAAGGATGGCGACGAAAGTGATATGGTTAGGCTTGATTTGAGCCCTTTCAATTTGAGAAAACATTTAAGGGTCTTCTCTTGCAAGACCATGCAGTGCCAGTCCAGCAATCATGTCGTCCATGTTACAAGTTTTTTCATTATTAGCCAAAATTTGAGCCTTGAATTCATAAATATTAGTTTTTATACACAATTTCAAATGTAACCAAAATTTCACTTGGATGTACTCCATTGCCCTCAAAATCAAAACCTAATTACAACTAAAAGCCAACTGCTTTTTAAATCTTATTCATCATTGTTCATGAGGAGGGGAGTGGCATAATTGCAGGCGTCGAACAAGACAAACACCATGAATATATGTCTGCTGCACTATTGTGAAAGTGAAATGCATTTTATACATTGAAGTATAAGTCGATTTTTTAGTATTGATAGGGAGCTATGGAAACAACCATTAGATCAATCCGAAAGTGTGTGTGCCCCAAATTAAAATTATAAATATATGTACATATACATATATATTTATATATATGTATATATATGTGTATATATATATATATATCTATATATAAATACAAAATGCCATGAAACCGTGTACTAGAGATTTCCATCCAAACAAAGACTTGCAAAATTCATTTTTAAAGTATGCAGAAGTTGTATGTTATGAAATTTCGAGAATATCAATTAATTTTTATGCAAGAATATGCACTTCAGTTGTAGGTGTTCGTTAATTAATAAATGAGTTAGACAATTTTCTTTCAACTTATTAGATTGGCATATGGGAATAATCAAAACCCTAAAAATGAAAGAACATGGAACAAAGAAAGAACATAAAAAATCTCATTTGCATATGGTGTTTTTTATTTTTTTATTTTTTATTTTGAATATGGTGTTTTTAACTTTGAGGGTACATAGGTTAATTGATGTGAATTTTTGTTATATTTGAAAGTTTTAATAAAAATTGACATTTATGAATTTAGGAGTTAAAATTTTGCTATAAACGATAAATTCTCTCCAAGGTACGACAGTTTTGCATTTGGTATTTTAAAAAACCTGAACGGCTTTCCTAATGCTGCATGATTTTGCATACATGTCGATAAGTGCATTGTTAAGCCAGCTCACGATGCTTGTCAATGTAGTTATGGATCCACTCCCCCAAGTCGAGGGCACCCAAATCGGCACACGCAGAGACTCTGCGGCTAACATTGCTATCTCATCAGGCTCAACGCTCTCAGCTTTCATTCTCCGGAAGACGATGATGGCCTCGTGGGGGCGGTTCGTCTCGGCGTATCCGGCAATGAGGGCAGTCCAAGAAATCACGTTACGAATGCAATGGGGCATAAGTTCAGACACATGGCAGGCACTGTCGAGGTCATCTAGCTTGGCATGCCCCCGATCATTGCGTTCCAGAGAGCGGCATCCCTGATAAAGTAATTAATAATGAGGGCAAATTTGTCTTTAAGAAAATAGATGTCAGCCCTAAAGGGTTATGCGGAAGTGAATTAAAAACTCAGAGAGTGTTAGTGTAATGTTTCAAACGTGAGAAAGTTTTATAAAAACACAATAAATCTCAAGGGAGGTGTTAGTATAATTAACCCATAATAAGCACCAAATAAAGATGGAGAGAAATCTAGTGAAGCGCAGATGGTGTAAATAAGTAGTTTAATTATGTGTGCAGATAATTATCCATTATATCCCTTATATAATTTCTTAGTGTACTTCTTAGAAATTAGATTATGAAGAAAGAAAATTTGATTAGTTTAGAGAAGAAGAATAATATCTAGTAGTGACAAATTTAGGTTTAATCAAGTTGGTTAGAGCATTGTACTTTTTTTTGTACTTAAGTTTGAATACCTTTTTCGTAGTTGTAAAATATCGCTTGTGTAAAAAAAAAAAAGAGATTATATTCACACCCTAAATTACTTCCCCCACATCATTTTTATTTTTTTTTAATATTTTCTACACACCACTAACAATTGATCAAAACATATTAAAAAATTAAAAGGGTGTGAGGAAAGTAATTTGGGATGTGTGAATATAATCTCTCATAAAAAAATTAGCATCATATCTTGTAATGGCAGACTCTGGTTTAGCCAAGTTTGTTAGAATAATGTGATTCCTCTCTGCACTCAAGTTTCTCCCATCGTAATTTATATGAATTTAGTGTAAAATATTTCTTCCGTAATTTAGATGAATTAAGTGTAAAATATCTCAATCGCATGTGTAAGAAAAATAGTATTTTAGCACTGTTGGGAATTTAGGCATAATAAGCACCAAAAAATTTGCCAAATAACAAATAAGCTTGAGCTTTTTATTTCTCACACACCCTTTGTTAATTTCTGTCATTTGATCTTCTTTAATTCAGTCGATCCAACGGCCGCAAATTAAGAGAGTGTGTATGAAGTAAAAATGGGTGTGTAGATAGCAAACCCCATAAGCTTTTGTTATAAAATAAGATGATGTTGTATAAGGAGATATTAATTAGTTTGTAGTTTTACACAGAGACATATATGCGGCGATGTGAATGAAGATAGATGATTGGTTCAAATCTTAATAAGCATATGCTTTTGGAGCCACTTTCCAAGTGGATGTTATTTTAATTACCACTTAGTTAATATCCCTTAATTATGGTTTGTGTACATGATCAAAGCCACCTGAAATATCAAGGTTGTAAGAGCAGCTGGCTCTCTCAGAACCAAAACTAGAAGAAACAAAGAATATCCCTATTCATTTTTCGACGTCGACGAGGAATGCTAGGGTTTCTATAAGTATTCAGTTCCACTGTTGCCTTGGAAAACTTTCGGGTACATTGTTAATCTTTCACAAAATATAACTTTTCGTTGCTTAGTTTCTCGGATTTGTATAGAACTTGTAAAAAATATGACACCAAGAAAGTTTTCTTCCAAGCTTGCCATCTTACTCTTTGTCACTTATTTTATCTTAATTTCTGCAGATGATTTACCTTCACCAGAAGATCCCTCAGGTCCTTTTATCTTTTACTTTAAGTAATTATTTATTTATTAATTTTTAATAACTGTATGAGAGAGTTGAACCCGTATATCATCCAACAAAGTAGATGTGAGATCCCACATCGCCTAGGAGAGTGGATCATGTGAGCCTTATATGTATATTCCCATCTCTACCTAACGCGAGGCCTTTTGGGAGCTCACTGACTTCGGGTTCCATTGGAACTCCGAAGTTAAGCAAGTAGCGCGCGAGAGCACTCCCATGATGGGTGACCCACTGGGAAGTTCTCGTGTCAGAAACAAAACCGTGAGGGCGTAGTCGGGGCCCAAAGCGGACAATATTGTGCTACGGCGGAGTTGAGCCCAGGCCGGGATGTGACGGTAGAGACTTGGTTCCATAAAACCAAAGGACCCTGTGCTTATTTTTAGTAAATTAGTCCTCTAGGGAGGCATAGTGTCTTCTAGTTTATTAAATTTTAGTTTTTTTTTTTTTTTTTTCTCTTTTGCTCGCCAACATTTTCTAATGACATGAAACATGAACTGGGATAATGATTTAAAGACTGATAGCTAGATAAATTAATCGAAATATGTATGTGGTTGAAATGGAAATTGTTTGGTTTCTTACATGCAACAACATTTTTTTTTTTTGTGATTTTAATGAGTTATTTTTGCGTATGCGTCAGGGCTGTGATTTTAGCAAAGTAACGAGGTACAACTCCTTCACGTAAGGAGCCAAGTGTTCGTTTAACATTAGATAGTTATCTACTACTTTGCAGCGTTTGTGTCGACTTAGGAAGATTTATGATTGTTTGAACTGTAGATGCAAAAACTTGGAAACCAGATGCTGATACATGCCTTTTTGCAGGAGGCTGTGTGTTAAACGTCACATCCAATCCATTCCAACCAACTGGGGAGTGCCTCAATCACGTAAAACAGAAAATAAACGTGTGGGGGAGCTACCTCACGAGCCCGTGCTGTCGAAATGTCCTCACCACCATGTCCAAAGCCTTAGCCATTCACGTAGTTAAGACGCAGGGCAGCGCCCGCATCTTTCTTTCACAACAAGAATGGAAAAACTGCAGCGGCCCTTTTCAGAAGGAGCGAAGCGTGTCTGCAGAAAATTGTCATTTTGGTGACCTTTACTACGGCAGCAGCGCGTGCTCGAACACAACTCTTGCATCCATCAAGACAGAGCAGGCTTTCCAAAACGCAATAAGGAAATGCGCAAACCTCAGCCATGCATTTGACGATGTTTGTGGAAATTGCAGCAAGGCGGTGTTAGGCTTGAGGGACTCTTTGCTGAAAGCATATGGAGTGAAGGACGGGAACGCAACTGAGACGGGCATATGTGGTATAGCAGCTGTTATTTCTGTTTTAGAAGAGAAGATGAACAATACCTTTTTGATCGACAATGACTACATGTGGTGTATGTCTTTGTTAGATGCCTTCGGTATGAAAACTGCTTCTGCCTCATGCTTGCTCAATCAACTTCCACTTGGCCCAAATTTTTTCTATGATTCTATCTGCTTAATTAATTTTCTGTTTCGTGTGTATTCGCTTTCGGTCCATATGCAGATCCAGGCTACGTCAAACTCAAATGTAAGTAAAGCTGTATTACTATTCAATCTACTCTATTTGGTGAAAATTCATAACAAAAGTTCATGCGTACTCAAAGAAATTAATCATTTAACCTATCAGATTCTTTAGCAGAAGCGATACTTTCAATCTTAATAGGTATCACCGCAGTGACGCTGATCGTCCTGCTGATACATTTTGTGACCAAGAAGAAGCCTCAAAAACCGGTTCTCTCAGGACCGATAACTACATGGTCTGGCCTTTACAGGTTCTCCAAGGCCGAGATTGAGAATGCCATCAATACAGAAAGAAAGGATCTTGGACGAGGAAGCGCAGGTCAAGTTTATAAAGGGGTTCTTCCGAGCGGGCAAGTTGTGGCCATTAAGCACATAAACAAGAGCAACAAATCCGATTCTTTTACTAGAGAAGTGGAAAGCCTTTCGAGGGTTCGACATCCAAACTTGGTTTGCCTCTTTGGTTGCTGCGTCGAAGATGGTGAACAATATCTTGTTTATGAATATTGTGCTAAAGGGAATCTAGCTCAACACCTCCTAAGTAATTCCTCTGATTCTTATCGATTTCTAAACGTATTTAATAAGTTAATCATCTTGGAAATGCATTTTCTTTAAGGATAACATGAATGAACATTTATTGAAATCAGGAAACGATCCTATCTTAACATGGGAAAGAAGAGTTAAGATTCTAAGAGATTGTGCACTTGCTTTGAGATATCTTCACCATTATATTGATGGCTGCATTGTTCATAGAGATATTAAGGTAAAATTAACCGTGGGGAACAGATTCCCGCACACCCTTTTTCTTTATTGGCACATCTCTTTATTTTTGTCCCTTAATTCTCTTTTGATTTACTCAACCTAAAGACCAGGATAACAAAAAAAGGAAGGTATGCAGAAGGATGCCGAAATCATTTCCTTTAACTTTGATATGGTTCTCCAATTCACAATTAATTCCTCTTGAGTGTATTGATGTTGATGCTTGTTCGCTCAATTTGAAGCTTACCAACATCCTTTTGACCAATAACTTGGAACCCAAGCTATCTGATTTCGGTCTAGCAAAGATGTTGAGTATGGAGGAAAGCAAAGTATTTACAGATGTTAGCGGAACCATAGGGTACATGGATCCAGAGTACATGACCAATGCCAAGTTAACCTGCGCAAGTGATGTCTACAGTTTCGGTATTGTTGCTCTGCAACTGCTATCGGGGCAAAAAGCATTTGAGCTAGATCTTGATGCTAGAGACCAACTAACGAGAAAGGTATAGTAGTATACACACCAGTTCATTTGCGCCGAGAGCTAGAGAAAGAGAAAATAGATTTACAATTCTAGTTACTTTTTTGCAGGCAAAGGATATAAGTATGAACAAACGCCCACCTGAGGATCTTGAGGACCCAAGAATGAATGGAAATGTCAACAAGGCAGACTTTGAATCGATCCTGCAAGTTGCAGTACTTTGTGTTGCCAAATCAAGCAAAGGCCGCCCTACGATCGATCTTGTCTTCGAAGAGATGGACAAGGCTTGGAAGAACACTCTTGCTGACATGGTTAGGACCCACAAAATTTATAGCTCATTTGTGGATGTGCTGTATTGGTAACTCTTCTTCTTTTCTTTGATTGCAGAAGGCAAGGATTAATAAAGGGATAAGTTCATCAGCTACACCACTGTCTACATCTTCCGATGTGTATTCAGTCTGACTTGCAATCATGATCAACAAAGGTTTTGGCTTGGTGTTAATTTTGGGTCTTTTCTGCGTTTGTTCGGCCTAGAAAAAATTGGTGTTTAATTATCTGAAAATATGCACAAATAGAACTGGAGCTGTGGTTCATATATGGTATTTTTTTTTGTTTATCGTGTTGAGTTCCTTTTTAATTAAAAGTTTGTATACCGTTTCATTTGGGCATATTTATCTTGATTATTAGGAAATAAAGATGTAATATAATCTAAGGTGTACCACTACCACTTGCGTAGTAGACTAGTACTTGTCGCTATCCTACAAATCACTGTGATGTACATATTTTTATCCGTTGATCATTGCTTGTCATAAGCAAGAAAGATATATAGAATATGCCTTTTCACAAATAGAAAGAAGAAAGATTTCCAAGCTGATCAAAGAGAACTCCTTAAACTTTGACAACATATGAGCTATTGTTAGTAATTAGGCAACTTTCAGCGGGATTTTAATTATGACCAAAAAAGTACTTGCATCATCTCTAATCTTGTATTCCGGAAAAACACATCCATGGTAATATGTTATTGAACTGTGGATAGAACAATTTCATCGATGCGATTTCTTGTTTGAATGTGTGGTCGAGATTGAGAGTCGAGCAATGTAGTGCACTACAAATAGCTGGCAAGTTTGCCCCAATGAGAGTCTAGCATGTTTGCCCCATTGACAGTCTAGCATGTTTGCCCCAGTGAGAGTCTAGCATGAATATTAATCCTCATTTAGGATGAAACCTAGTTAGTACGTAGATGCATGAATGTGTGTGGTGCCTAGAATTCCACGCTATGTTACCAAATGACAGAAAGATTGAGAGCAAATAACCCAGTTATAGAAAGTGTTGTAAAAGCCGTCTCTGTGTTTAAATGGAAAATGGACAGATTAAACATCTTGGTCTATTCAATGTTGCTTCTAAGAAAAAGCATCGTGGACGGCCATTAATATATTATGGTAATTTTTACTGTGGTTTCGTTTCTATAAGTTTATCTTCGTGGGATTTGATTACGGTACATTTATCTTTGTTGGAGCGAAATCTCTCATAAGAAGAAACACCTCTACAAGTTCGTTGATTGTGATCCGCACATTGGTTGAATCTCTCGTCGAGATGCGTCTCCGAACGTCCACTTCTAAGCTTATTAAATGGGTTTTTTTTGTTTGGGGGTGTACCTGCAGGTGTACCTGCAAGTACTCCGACACTCAAATCAATATCTTTATTCAAGATGACTACAGTTCATTATAAAGCGGTCGCCGGTCTCATACTTCCCTCCTCCTCTCATTTTGTTGGGACTCTAGGCCTTTTACAGGAGAAATTTTTCTTTATGACGGGAACATGGATGGTACATCACGTGTTTTTATATAAGTGGTAGGAAATTGTATTTTTTAAGTTATTAACTTTTTAACACACATATTCCACTATTGATATAGTGACACGTGATGTATCACTACGTGTTCCAGTCACACTAAAAAAATCTCTCATTTGAGACATTTTTAGTTGTGATGGGAACACGAATGGTACACCACGTGTTTTTATGTAAGTGGTGGAAAATTTTAATTTTTAAGTTATTAACCTTTTAACACACATATCCCACCATTTCTATAAAGACACATGATGTACCACTTTGTGTGACAGTCACCCTGAAAAATCTCTCGAATGTGAGAGTGAGACCGATGATATTGGTTGGCCACTTGGTTTAGCCTACCGCTCTTGGACTTATGCCAAAGAACCTTATAGTGACCTTCCATGATCCATCCATTTGGATAACTCGCGATGGGTCCTTGTCGAAACCGAATTTTATCCTCCACAAATATTAACCCCTTATTTGGGATGAAACCTAGCTAATACATAGATGCATGAGTGTGTGTGGTGCTTAAAATTCCACGCTATGTTACCAAATGACAGAAAGGTTGAGGGCAAGCAAACAACCCAGTTATAGATAGAAAGTGTTGTAAAAGCCGTGTCTGTGTCTAAATGGAAATGGATATTGAGTGATCATCTAGGTGTATGCAATGTAGCTTCTAAGAAAAACATCATGGACGGCCTAATTAATGAAAATTCTTATTGACATTCTAAAAATTTCATTTTGCAGTTCTTGCGGAAAGTTTGAAGTGCATAGTAAGAATTTTAAAATACTAATTCCCTCATTAATATGGTAATTGTTTCTTCTTAAGTACTTTTCATTTATGTAAATTTATCTTCGTAGAACTTGATTGCGGTACATTTATTTTTTGTACCAATTTTATTTTTAAGTATACTGTGGCTTCATTATTGATAAAGATTTTTTTTTTTTTTTGAGTACATCGATATTTTTACACTAAGGAGATGGAGAGTTCGGCTAAGCCATACAATGGGCAGACTGATTTGGTATCAAATTCATTATCCACGAGATTCGAATCTAAGACCTCTCACCTCCAAGTGAAGAGGAATACCATCAGACCGTAATACTAAGTGATTCATTATTGATAAAGTTAACAAAATTGAAACCACATAACCTAAACTACAAGTACAAATTTGACTTTTGGCCTAATTTGAGATGTCGTTTGACGGCATTTCTCTTGGCTAGAAGCCTCGAACCATTACATCAGTGATGAAAGTTAGAATTTCACCATAAAATAATTAGTTTTGTACGAAATAGTTTAATTATTTATAAGCACATGTAATATTCATTTTTTTTATTAATGTAGAATTTATTCTCAACGCGTCCTCTAATTGTGGCAAGTTTTTAAGTCTAGTACGTGGATAATACAAACCGGGTGACATAGAGTACATATGGTCATTGGAGCTTACATGTGAGACAACCTGCTCTGATACTAAGAAGAAGTTGAGGTTTCACCATAAAACCAATTGGCAATATGAGAAGTAACTCAATTATTTATAAGCACATACAATGTCATTAATTTACTCGAGGTGAGATTCATACACTCAACACACTATACATGAGTGGGTGTGTTGAGAATGAATTCAGATTGATGGGAGGAGAAATCATGTATGAGCTTATAAGTAAGTTAGGGTACTCTCATATTGGCAATTACTTTTATAGTAGAACCTTAATTTTTTTTTTTTTTTTTGTATTAGAGCAAGTTGTCCCACATGTAAAGTCTAACAACCACACATGCTCTACATCACTCTATTTGTATTATCCTCCTGTTAAACTTGAAAATTCATCAGACGTAAAGAAGCATGTTTTGAAAGTAAATCACACATTACTAAAGAAATGGACCTTACATAAACTCATAAGTAAGCTAAACTATTTTTGATATTTACCCAACTTTCTTCAATCAACGTGGTGCATATCAAAGATAATTGTAGGGCAGACCAAACAATTAAGAAACCTCGACCCGTGGTAGTTGATTGTCAAAATTTGGTAGTCTCTCAACTGTCACATCATACATAGGTATTTTTCTAGCTAGCTAGGATCCAATATTTGCGTCGAAATTGGGATGTTCCCATCTTTGTGTAAACCATCCTAAAGTTCCTAATTTAGCACGCTCTTTTTTACTTTTCTTATACTTTTTTGCTATCATTTGATCATTTTTCAGTTTATTTAATTCGACGATTGAAAATTAAAAGAGTTTATGAGAAATAAAAATGAGTATATGGATATCACATCCCTTTTAATAAAAGATGCAAAAGAGTGTCCTCTAAAATGGCAGATCACACTTTCCTAATCATTAAAATCTAAAGATATTTAAATATAATTTTGGAGAGAATGGTGCTGTTGAACACTTTAGGTCGTTTATTAAGTATTTTAAATGACTAAAAACACTTTTAGAGAAAATATTTTTGAGTTCTAAAAGCATTTGAGTGCATTCTGCAAGAAGCACCAATTATGTGCTACTTAATTACAGAAAACACTTCCAGTGCTTTTCTAGGATTAAATTGCATTTTTACTAAGGATTGTTTTCAAAATTATTTTGTATAATAGCGCTTTCAGTCATTTAAAAATACTTCTTATACGAGCCATTTATGTGCATAGTGGACAAAATGTTATTCTTAATTTGAATTAAATATCTTTTATATCTATGCGTTTTACTTGAAATTTTTAATTTAGCCAATTCAATCATTGTGTTTTAATTCCTTAACTATTTTGGTTTTTTTTTTTTTTTTCTAACTTTAAGTGTTATTTTACACGTGCATAGCACGCAGAGGCGTAGCTAAGCAAAAGGGACCAAGATTGTTAATGGATAGCATAATGATAAAGTTTATTCAAACTAAAATCATAAGGACCAAAAGTAAAAAAAAAATGGAGCAACACCGTAATTAAGATGGTATTTACCATTTAATCTTGGGAACTTTATCGAAAAGCACCCGATATTGTTCACTTTAACGAAAAACCATATTTTTACACTAAAACGTCAATCCTGGTACTATTCACTTTACCCTTTATTTTGTCCTTATCGTTAAAACTCAAAATTTTCAAGTTCTTTTCATTTGTTTTCCTTTTAATCTTTCTAAGCTTTCGTTTTTGAAGAATGTAAGGAGTCACATATCGGATACTTGACAAAGTAAATTATAATTTGGGTAAATTACACTTTCATACCTTAGGTTTGGGCTCTATTTCAATTCCTTACAACATCTTTAAAACATTTCATTTTCATACCTTAAGTACTATTTTATTTCAAAATAATACCTCCGTTACATTTTCCATCCATTGATCCGTTAAATGATGACGTGGCTGCCACATATATGCCACGTGGCTGCCACATATATGCCACGTGGCTGCCAAATGTCTGCCACGTGGGAAAAAACAATAATTTTTAAATTTTTTTTAAAAAAACCTGAATTTTTACAAAAAAAAAAAAGATGGTAAATTACACTTTCATACCTCAGGTTTGGAGTCTATTTCAATTTCTTACAACATCTTTAAAACATTTCACTTTCATACCTTAAGTACTATTTTATTTCAAAATAATACCTCAATTACATTTTTCATCCATTGATCCATTAAATGATAACGTGGCTGCCACATGGCAAATAATATATATATATATTTTTTTTTTAAAAACCCTGAATTTTCTCACCAAAAAAATAAATAAATAAAAAATTGAAACCCACATTTGCAAGAGGAAGAAGAGGGAGGAAGAAAAAAAAAATTGTCCCTCCCCTCAGCGACCCACATATGCAGGAAGAAGAAGAAGAAGGAAGAAGAAGAAGGAAGAAGAAGAAGCAGAAGAAGAGGAAGGGGAGGAGGAAGAAGAAGAAGAAGAAGAAGAAGAGGAGGGAGGGAGGAAGAAAGAAGCAACCCAAATATGCAGGAAGAAGAAGAAAAGCCCTTCCCCCCTGCCTTGCGACCCTTCTCCCGTCCCCCCACCGCCCCTGCCCCCCTCCCCGGGGACCCTCCTCCCTCCGTGATCTGGTGATTTTCAGTGTGGGTGAGTTTTGAAAATAGTTTGAGTTTGAGATGATTTTTGGACTGGTTTTGTGGTAGATCCACCTAATCTCGGGTGGGATTTTGGGTTTTTTTCTTTCTTTCTTCCTCCCTCCTCTTCTTCTTCTTGTTGCAAATGTGGGTCGCTGGGGGGTGGGGGAGGGACAATTTTTTTTTTCTTTCTTCCTCCCTCTTCTTCTTCTTGCAAATGTGGGTTTCAAATTTTTTATTTTTTTTATTTTTTTTGTTGAGAAAATTTAGGTTTTTTAAAAAAATTAAAAAATTATTTTATTTGCCCCGTGGCAGACATTTGGCAGCCACGTGGCATATATGTGGCAACCACGTCAGCATTTAACTGATCAATGGATGGAAAATGTAACGGAGGTATTAGTTTGAAATAAAATAGTACTTAAGGTATGAAAGTGAAATGTTTTAAAGATGTTGTAAGGAATTGAAATAGACCCTAAACCTGAAGTATGAAAGTGTAATTTACCCTCTTTTTTATTTTTTTTTTGTAAAAATTCAGTTTTTTTTTTTAATTAAATTTTTTTATTTGCCACGTGGCAGACATTTGGCAGCCACGTGGCATATATGTGGCAGCCACGTCAGCATTTAACGGATCAATGGATGGAAAATGTAACGGAGGTATTATTTTGAAATAAAATAGTACTTAAGGTATGAAAGTGAAATGTTTTAAAGATGTTGTAAGGAATTGAAATACAGCCCAAACCTGAGATATGAAATTGTAATTTACCCTTATAATTTTATATTAAGTAATTTTACTTCTAATTGTGTGTTAGGCTGGCCATTAGTTAAGAGAAATTTTTAATTGTGACGGGAATATAAATAGTACACCACGTGTTTTAATAGAAGTGGTGGGAAATTTTATTTTTTAAGTTATTAACTTTTTAGCATACATATCCTACCATTTGTATAATGACACGTGATGTACCATCCCGTGTACCGATCACATTGAAAAATCTCTCGTTAGTTAATTGAATACGGTATGATCAGTGAGTATTTTCATTTCCCATATGCAACATCAATATCTGGGCAACTCATGGATGCCAATGCAAAATAACCAAGCCACCTATTACATGGTTTAGGACTCCCAGTTAGGTACTTCAATCACATATAATTAGTTACCTATCATCATATATAAGCTGTGAACGAAGATGGAAGTTTCATTTCAGTCTCAGTTTGTCACGTAGTTGATGAGTTGCCTAACTTTTTAACTTATACCTTGCTATAAAAGGGTACCTGAAAAATGGAATCCTTAAGCTTTTTTGCAGTGTCGTATTAACTACTGCAAACAAAGGTGCTGAAAAAAGCTTCACAAGTAAAAGAAAGGAAAAAACTACAAATTTAATACATAAATATTCATCAATCATCAGCAGCAGAATGCAGTTCTTGAATACCGAACAACTGGCTTTGATATTCGGTCTCTTAGGTATGTAAATATATAATTGTGTATATCAATTTTCTTTCTCTCTTCTATTCAGATATGGTTATATACAATTAAGTAGGTAATTAAATTAATTAAAATGCTCACTCACACTTCATTCTTCTAAAAAAGTTCTTTAAAAATCTCAAATTATTAAGTTGTTTTACGATATTATTCCTGTTATCTAATTCTGACACAAGCTTTGGATTATTGTCATGGTTTCACAGGTAACATTGTATCATTCATGGTGTTCTTGGCGCCAATGTAAGACCCTTTTACTTTAAACAAATAACCACGTACTTAAACCCTATTTCACATCTTTATGAATAAGTTGCATTGGCGTAACTCTCTCTCTCTCTCTCTGTGTAGACCAACGTTTTACACAATATACAAGAAGAAATCATCGAAAGGGTTCCAATCCATACCTTATGTGGTTGCCCTACTCAGTGCAACTCTATTGTTGTATTATGGAGTCCTCAAGACAAATGCTTATTTGATCGTCAGCATCAACGGCATCGGAATCGTTATCGAAGTTATTTACCTCATCCTCTACATTGTATACGCATCCAAGAAGGACAAGGTCAGAGGCATACATTATGCATGGCTCTTTTTGTTTTATTGTTTGTTAGGGAGTACTGAAGAAAACAGATATGCAGATATGTATGTTATTTAAATTGGATATATGCTTATACTTTGATCATGGCTCGCAGATTACTACACTGAGTTTGATCCTGCTAGTAAATGTAGCCGCCTTCGGGTTGGTGCTGGCAGTCACCGTCTTCCTTCTCGGAGGGACAGCGCGCGTTTGCGCTGTTGGATGGATTTGTGCCGTGTTTAACATTGCTGTATTTGCTGCTCCTCTAAGCATTATGGTACTTAATTAACTAGTTAAATGATAAATCTCTATTTTTCTTTAAATTTATAATTATGGCAATCACTTTCATTTGACATGTATTTACATTCCGGCAGAGGCAAGTAATAAGAACCAAAAGTGTGGAATTCATGCCATTTTCTTTGTCCCTTTTCCTGACACTTTGTGCCACCATGTGGTTCTTCTATGGATTATTCACAAAGGATTACTACATTGCAGTAAGTACCAATTTCCAATTTCATTTCTTGGAATTTTGAGGCTAGCTAGCCCTAATTTTCGAAATCTGACACGAACATTTATCGGATGAGCGCAGTTACCAAACGTGTTAGGGTTTCTATTTGGCATCGCCCAAATGATCCTATACATGACATACAAGAATTCAGGGAAAGATGTCGAAGCGAAAAAGAGTACTATGGAGATGAAGAAGTTGAGCTCCACCAACCGTCCAAATTTGACGGGCAGTGTGAGCAAAAATCCAAGATCAGATGAACTTAAGCAGACTACGGATATCTATGAATCAAACGATGAACACGTATAGTTCCCACTGTTTCAGCTCAAGAAAGATTGAAGATTTCATATAATTCTAGCCTTAATTTTCTGTTTATCCATAGTGTATATCTCATATGTAAACAGTAGATGGTAATAACTTTAGGAATAGAAGCCTTGCTGTGTAGGTGTAAGTGAAGAATTGGTTGTGTCTTGTGTGTGTTAGAGTTATTTAATATTAATTAAATAAATATCCACCCAAATTAGTAGGTGGATTGGAATAATATTTCTAAGGAAATATCATTGATAACCAAGAGATATTCTCCCTTGGAATATGCCAAGGATGGTGGGATTTGGCTTGGTGAGCAAGCATATTCTTCTACACCCTATGCCTTACATGACCACTATAAATAAAGGCCATGTGGAGAGGGTTAGGGGTAGAGAAATAGAGCAGCCATTCCTTACTTTCCCTAGCCGAAATTCCTTAGTGGAATTTCCCCGCACAAATCTCTCCCTACAAGTTCCATTCTAGCAAGGCGAGATAGTGGTCCGAAATTCATCAATTCCGATTGTTTAACCTAAACGAATTCCCTGTCTGTTTGTATATATTTTCAACAGTGTGCAATCCTGAACAATCATATAGCAAAAAGTAGATTAGTTCTTTTATATAAATGCCTTGTGTTGTAAGAAAGCACCTGAGTCGAAGCATTAACTGGCAATGAAGTCATCAAAATGTAAAATCGCAAAAATTTCATTAACCATCAACTATCCCAGATACACATAGCTAGCAGGATTCCAAGAAATCATTAGAACAGTTACTAATTATTCATCAAACAATGCTCAAAGTTGAACATAAAACTCAGGATGTAGACAGATATGTACACGTCGCATAGAAAGTGATCATTGATTTACAACATGCAATTTCTTGTTAGAAAACGTTCACAGCTCAAGAAGTTATCCCATATCAGCTGCACATCTTCCTTGAGTACCTCAGAAATTGAGCTGACTTCAACATTCTCTTCCTGAAAATTGAAAGAAAGGGAGATTTCAGCACACGATAAAGCTTCTCAAATAAATCTTTTCTTTCAGTGCATGAAATGAAAAAATTTGTCCCAGAGAAAGGGAAACTCTTACCTGCAACATTGACATGACCTTTTTCAGCATCAGACTTGTCTCCCCAGTAGCTTCCCCAGTTAAGGTTCTACAATCGAATCGATCAGGATGTCTTACTTTCAGTCTCAGTGATGAATTTTTATACGTATTGGCTATCACGTGCCAAACCCCAACAACTTTATATTTATCTCCAGAAGACTCCTTTCCCAGAGGCCACCTCAACCCACCCTTCACATATGGATCGAGAATCGCCGAATTAATCAGATCCCTAATGCTTTGCATCTCATCATCCTGAAATAGCAACAATTCATATGATTACAGAACCACATTCCAAGCTGCATAAGTTCAGCAGTTGATCCATGTTTAAACCTCATCGTCCGGTTACATTTACAGAAAATTTTATATTCTTTGTTTTGATTGTGGCTCCATGATAAATAGGTTATAACTAATTGCTTTGCTGAAATAAAAAGGAATAGAAATGTAAATTTCCAAAAGGTACTGGGTGAAGCAGCTTACAGTCAGATCTGTTACGAGTCTCTTCGTGCATAGCATTAGTCTCAGGTCCAGACTCTTAGTAGTGCATGAAATGTCCATAAATATGTTACGCAGTTGATTCAGTTCAATCTAAAATAAAGAAATTTGGCATTGCAATGTAAGTCTTAGTAAACATACGCTACGCCAAGCAACAGGGAAGAGGGAAGAGTTAAGGAACTATTAATGATGTGGAAATTCTGTTCACACATTATTCCAAAAACTGGAAAGCTTAATCACATTCACCCGTTTAACGTTTAATGTAATAACAGAAATGTTTAGTAATAACAGAAATGTCACATGGCATTATTCTAGTGGTTGAGTTTGTTAATATAGTTAGAAGGGTATCATTGTAATTGGGATATATGGATATATAAGGGATTGTATAGCTATCATTTCTTTAAGTTCAATTGTATACATTTTCTCCATTCAATCACTACAATCTTTCTACTTTTCTCTCTATCTTCTTCCTCTTTCTCTGTATCAATCCTTCATCTTTGCAATGTAGTTAATATGGTATCAGAGCCACCAGGCTCACGCCATGATTCTGGTGGTTCCACTTCTCATTAGTTTCGTCTATTTCTATTTTTACTCTGTTAGAGATTTCGTTAATTTCTTTGGTGCTTCTACAATCGTTCAGTTTGTTCTGTATTTTCTAGGTAAATTTTCGTTCTGGGTTGTGATCAGAGATCATAAATTTTCGTTGAGAAGAGATGGGGTTTCCCGAAGCAGCTTTTGGAAGCCAAGAAGGTCGCCGGACTGAGCGAAGCCGTGGATGGTGGTGGGTCTGGCGGATGTCGACCGTTGATCTATCCTTCCTTCCTTCTTCCTCTCCCTCTCCCTCAAGGCGCGCGCGATCGATGCGACCTCCCTCTTCACCGTCTCCTTCTTGAAGAAATCGCTCTCCTGAGCAAGAAATTCCAACACCTTCTCCACTAACCCTAGAGGGACGCCTGCGAATACTTCGTCTCAGCGAGCTCTGTTCCTCCTGAGCCATGGATTCGATAAAAGTTTGAGAATTTGAGCGGAGTCTTTCGATCCTGATTCTTCCGCTGTTATCGTCTTCAAGGGTTATTGCAGAGGTGCGAAATCAGAGTGTTGGATTCTTCTGGGTTGCTCAATGTCTCCGTGATTGTTTCAGTTGTTGTTATTCCTTTAATTTGAAGATTATAGTCAATTTTTGATTTCTGGGTTGCTAAATTCTCAAGATGTTGAAGTGGGATATTTCTGATTGATCTGGGATATATGTGTTGATTTGGGTGTTTGTGTTCATCTGCATATATTGTATTATATATGTTGATGTGTTGAAATACGAAGTTTTGTAGTCAAGAAAGTGTCAATCTTTCCAGAAAGTGTCATTCTTTCCGCATCAAGAACGTGTGGGTACAAGAAAGTGTTATTCTTTCTGCATCAACAACGTGTGGGGGTTTGGGTGCTGCTTGAAGATTGGGTGTTTGGTGATCTGAAACGGCGATGTGTGGTTGTTTGGAGATTTGGTGGTGCGATTTTGGTAAATCATGTGAATTCGTTTACTGGTTTTGTTTGTTGCTTATTTCTTGAAGCTGTGGCCTTTGATGTACTTTCGAGATTTAATTGAAGTGAAGATTTGGAGCTTTTTTGTTATAATCTTGATGTGTTGATCTCTGCAAGTATTAGTTTTTCTGTATCTTTCCTGCGAGTATCATTCTCTAGGGCTTGTCGATTTAAAGAAGAAAGTGTCATTCTTTCTATGAATCTTGGAGTTTCATTCTCCTAAGCTGCAATATGATTTGGAGTTTTATTCTCCTTGGGTATTTTTCTGTGAATCTTGGAAGAAAGTTGTGTTCATGGAGTGTCAGTCTCCTTATTTGGTATCTTTAGTAGAAGTGTGAGATTTGTGTTGTGCTTTGGAGTGTCATTCTCCTTGGTAGATTTAGTTTCTTGGAGTGTCATTCTCCTTGGTAGACTTAGTTTCTTGGCAGTGTCAACTATGGCTTCTCAGTTCACAGTTGAAAACTTGTTGGGTATGTTCAGACCAAGACCACAAAGTACAACTTTTTCTCCCGCAACCATAATGTACTTTGGAACATCATGTGCTCTCACAGAGCCGCCCCCAATAAATGAGACAGAGCCAACATGGCAGAATTGATGAACGACGACAGCCCCTGCAGTGTGAGCATAATCTTCCACCACAACATGGCCTGCCAACAATGTATTATTTGCAAAAATGATGTTGTTTCCGATCTTGCAATCGTGGGCAATATGACAAGATCCCATGATAAGATTGTTATTCCCAATAGCTGTTATATCACTTGACTTCGAAGATCAGTGGATCGAAGTATAGTTTCTTGCATTATACAAGAGAAGTTGCAGGAGTGATCGACAAAGAAGAAGAAGGTGGGTGTGGAGAGAAGAAGAGCTTTCTTGTGGCGCAATTTTCGAGGGGAAGTGCGGTAATTGGCACCTGGTGGTATTCATTTGTTTGGGATTTTCTGCAGTGTTCTTGAAGCATTGCAGACATCTTGGTCTTGCAGTTCCAGATCAGTTTCAGAGCTCTAGCTAGTTTAAACTTCACTTGGCTATACCAAGTTCAGTTTGAGGGGGGAGTAATAACAGAAATGTTTAGTAATAACAGAAATGCCACATGGCATTATTCTAGTGGTTGAGTTTGTTAATATAGTTAGAAGAGTATCATTGTAATTGAGATATATGGCTATATAAGGGATTGTATAGCTATCATTTCTTTAAGTTCATTTGTATACATTTTATCCATTCAATCAATACAATCTTTCTAGTTCTCTCTATCTTCTTCCTCTTTCTCTGTATCAATCCTTCATCTTTGCAATGTAGTTAATAAGAAGCACAGTAGATTATACTGAATCAGTATCATGACAACTAAATCATGAAACTGAATCATTATTTAACATTTCATCCAATTTAGTTGGCAGGAATAGAAAAACTTGCCTTGTAGAGTTGAAGCTTTCCATGTTCTTTTATGACACGGCATTTGCAGGAGAGAAATGCATCTGGTCTGGTGGAATCAGACAACTATACGAGAAGGACATAGATGAGTGATTCAATAGCCAAAGTCAGAATTGTGGAAAGCATAAACTCAGAACTCAGTAAGGTGACGTGTCTAAAAGAAATACCTTTACTTGGAACGTATCTTTCTCCTCTTCGAAATCAACTCCAATTTTCAGGACAACTTCGTTCACAATATTTTCCTTATATGAAACAGGAATGTTTGTATAAAATGATTTCCTCAATTGTTTCAAGATTTCAGGACACAAATTTTTTCTGATGGATTCCATGTCAACTGAACGGCTCCTGATTCAAAGATTTCAACAAAAATTGTTATACATCTGTCTGTGTACAAGTATCCAAATAATACCAAAATAAGCATCAATACCAAATAATATTGTATCAGGTATCGAAAACCAAGGGCAGAGTTTTAGAATCCTGCTTCACTGTCCAACTTGGCATCCTACCTTCTTAACTAAAATGCCAAATGTAACATTTTATCATAGTATAGACTATTATTTGTTCTACTTCAACCAGTATTCTGAGGCGGATAAAATAACAACATAAAGGTAAAAAGGATAATCGGATTAAACAATCAACTAAATGAATGGCACAATAGGCTCAATAGCCAACCAATGAATCAGATAAGGAAGAAATCTAACCTACGAAAAAGTACTTTCCCCACTCTAGCAATCAAAGTTGGATTTACTTCTTTGAGCTTTGAGCACTTCATTTCATTCCCCACGTGTTTAAAAGAAGAAACTAAGTCTTCCAGCACATTTTCTGTTATAGATACCCCAGGGCTCCTGGGCAAATTCTATTTCACCTCACCGCCTTCTGTCACATATCAATCATGAATAAAAAACCAAACATATCCACAACCCAAGTAACAACATACAAGATAAACGCACTAAAAAGAAATATTAGAGTACCAACCATCATCTAGACTAGTATTGATTAAACCTAGACGGTTTTCTCCAACTTTCGGCTCAGTGGACTCCAAGTAAATGGGCATAAGATTAACAGAAGGCAGAAATTGGTTCTCGTCATCCAAACCAATGGTGAGCCATCTCGATGTAGAATGATCTGCATAAACTATTTTTACGGTCCATTCCACATTAGACTTATTATATGGCTTGACGTTTAAGTTTTTCTTGAATTGAGGAGCAAGCAGCTCTGGAGTCAGCAATGGCCTCTCCGGTTCCTTCGAGTGCCGCTTGTGTGGTGGACTGTAAGCCATTGTAGAACTACCACTTATGCCTAAAAAATCAAAGATTAAAATAAGGCCAACCGGAAAAAAAAAAAAAAAAAAGGACTTAAAACAGAGTACTCATATTTATGCAGCAAGAAGTGTTCTTTCTCATGTTTATTGAAGAATATCAGACTTATCTCTAAGTTTCTTGGTTAATTTAATTCCATTTACTTCCAATTGGTTTCTGAGGAAATTGAAATCTTTCATTTGTATTCAGAAACAATTACAAAAATTAAATGAAGGGTTGAGCTAATAAAGTGAGAATCTGATCATGTTAGGGTTCTTTGCTAAGAAATTGATCAACTGGGTAATCATTATTTATCACTTTCTTGGAGCAAAACATATATTGGAATCAATGTTTTAAAAAACTAGCATCGGGGTGTGCCTAGGTCGCCCTTGAGGCTGGGTGCCAAGGCTAACGCCTCAGTTTTGTTAGAGTGGGCGAAAGGCTTCGCCGGAGCCGGAAGGAGTCGTCGGAGCCGCCTAGGCGCGCCTCAGTCGGTTTTTTTTTTTTTTTTTATTTCTTTCAAACTCCCAAACCCAAATTTTGGGTAGAGTTTTAACTGCCTCATACCTCTTTCTTACACTATCATCTTCTATTTTATATATAATATATATATATATATATATATGTATATATATGTGTGAGGGTGTGAGACTGAGACAAAGACAAGCCTAAAGATTGTATTGATAGAAGTTCAGAGAGACAAAGAATTTGAAGAAAAGAAAAAGCCGAGAGATGGAATGACTTTGGAAACTAACTACAGTACTTGCAGTTCATACATTCTTTAATCCTAATTGCAGTACTTTTTCTTTTTATCCTCTATTATATATATATAATATATGTATATATATGTGTGTATATATATTTATAATATATGTGTGTGCTCATAGTGATTATTGATTAATAATCTTTTTTTTAATATAATATATATGTACCCTTAGTGTATATATTAAAAAATTTAGGTCTCGTGAGGCTTCGTCTAACGCCTAGGCCGGGCTATCCCTCAGCCGCCTCGCCCACGCCTCACGCTTTTAATACATTGATTGGAATTGATATGAACTTAGAACAGAGAGCAGATATAATTCAAACAATTTATAAGTAGAGAGAAAGAGAGGAAAATGAAGAAAGGGGAGCTTACCCAGTAATCAATACACAGAGGCAGATAGAAAGTTGAAATCTTGACGGAACAGAAATGGATGAAGATGAAGAATTGGGGTGATCAATCGGCAGTTCTCTCACTATATATATTTACTACCTGCATTGCCTTTTGAGGTTTTATAAAATGGCAACTTGCTGGAGGGCTTTTTCCATTTCCTTTTTCTATTTAGGGACACCTTGCTGGTGGGTTATATATACATATAGAAACCTTTAAGGAAGTTATCTTCATATTTTTATAAAAATTGGAATTAGTTGTGGGGTTTACACCACATCAAACTTTAACGATTCGAATCGTTTATTTTTCAAGTTGCACCTCATAGATCATCCTTGTAAAATATTAGCTAAATCATAAATGTTTAAGACATTTAATTGAGTTCAAAGAAATTAACGAATATTTTCCTATATAAGAAACAATGAAATTTTATCTTAATCATTAAATAGGCAAATAGTTTCGGATTGAATTAAATTTTTGCAAAGATGATTTATGAATCGAGACTTAAAAAATAAACAGTTCGGATTGTTGAAGTTCGATGTGGAATGGGGCCCTTTATGCAAAGGGGGATTAGGTGTGGGGCCCACTCTACATTGAACTTCAACTATCCGAATCGATTATTTTGTAAGTCTCGTTTCATAGATTATATTTACAAAAATCCAATTCAATCCGAAATCATTTGCCTATTTAATTATCAAGATAAAATTTTATTGTTTCTTATATGACAAAGTATTCGTTAATTTCTTTGAACTCAATTAAATGTCTTAAACATTTCCGGTTTAGCTAATACTTTGCAATAATGATCTATGAGGTGCAACTTGAAAAATAGACGGTTCGGATCGTTAAAGTTTGATGTGGTGTGGACCCTACAACTAATTCCCATTTTTATAATTAGCTAATACTTTGCAATAATAATCTATGAGGTGCAACTTAAAAAATAGACGGTTTGGATCGTTAAAGTTTGATGTGGTGTGGACCCCACAACTAATTCCTATTTTTATAAAAAAATAGAAATCCCTTCCCTTTAACGGTTTCCTATATATATATATATATATTTTTTTTTTTTTTTTTTTTTTTTTTTTTTTTGTCACAAACCTTGCCGGAGGGCTCTCTCTTTGGAATCTTTACCTTTTTGCTAATTAACCTCGCTGGAGGGTTTTGATAACAAATAAAATTAGCTTTGTGCAAAGGGAGAATTGTTTACGTAACTTCGAGTGAAAGAGTGAACATTATATTTTTAACCATTCGTGGTACAAACTCTCAGCAAATGAAATATAGTGTAAGGGAGAATGCAATTGGGGGAGGAGAATAAACTCGGAAATGGAAATTGTCCTTAACTAGCCATATATAAACTATACGAGTACGAGCCCTCTCATAGTATAAGAATCAAACTAGAGGACAAATATAACGTATAAAAATTTGGATTTTTAACATGTGATATTAAGTGTTGTTCGTCATTAGCTTATTAAAAGTTAGGGTAGAACCTCCTTAAATGATACATACTCAAGCAAAAGTTGATATCCTGATATCGTAAAATTAAGCAAAGAAAATCACTCTCACAATAAGCACTTAACTACTACTACATAGGTTTACAACGAAGGAAGCAGAAAACGGTTCGTTCTTTCTATAGTGAAAGGCTTGCAGCTTGCATGCAGTAGTTTCATTTCATGTTAGAAAAAGGTTTACAGCACAAGAAGTTGTCCCATATCAACTTCACATTTTCCTGCAGCATATCAGAAATCGAGCCGACTTCAACATTTCATGGTATAATTCTTCCTCCCCTTAATTTGAACTCCAGTCCAATCTTCGGGACAACTTCCTTTACAGTGTATTCCTTATATGACACCAGAACGTTTGTGCAAAATAACGTCTTCCATTGTCTAAAGATTCCAGAATCCAAGCTCACTTATGGATTCTAGGTTCATTCAAGGGATCCTGAGAGTTAAAGTTTCAACTGTGCAATCTAATATGTCAGAGATTTTATACAAAAGACTTCGATACAATTAATTGTAGAACCATCCATTATAAGCTTAATTCTGTCAAGTTTCCCATGTGGGACTTTTACATTGTTCAACACTTCAATGTTTAAGTTATATGCATGGAAAATCAATGAGCTTACTAATTAAGAAGGAAACCAAACATATGAAATAGAAATTTTCCCACTAGCAACCAAATTCGGACAAAATTCTTCGAGCTTATTTCCACACTACTCTCGACTTCATTCCTTGCACTTTTAAATGAATAAACAAGGTCCCCAAGCACATTCTGCTATAGATACCCAGGGACTCTTTGGCAATTTCCTTATAGAATCCAAGTAACAAACTTACAAGATATAAATCAATGTACTAATTAACAAAATGTTATACTAGCTACCATTATCAAGACTAGTGTTTATCAGAGCTAAAGTTTTTTCTTCATTATTCCTCTCTGTAGATTCCAAGGAAATGGGCACAAGTTTAACGTGCGGTAGACGGAAACTGGTTCTGATCATTCAAACCAATGGTAGAAATTAGAAAATCTCGATGTAGCATGGTTTGCATATGCATAAAGAAACCCTGGATCAAAACTATACTTAGATGGCTTCACATATTTTAAATTTTTCTTGAACTGGGGAGCAAGCAGCTCTGGCGTTGGTAACGGCCTCTCCTTTTCCTTTATGTGCTTCTTGTGGGGCGGGACGTAAGCCATTACACCAGAACTTGTGCCTAAAATTAAAATCGTAGCAAGGCAAAAAGAAAATAAAGAAGGTTAAAACACTGTACTTTATAACACAAGAAATTCCATTTTCTCATGTTTATTGATTTAAATCAAACTAATCTCAGTCTCTTGATAGAATATTTCTTCGGTTAACTTAAGTCGAACTGAAAGGACAAATGTTTACCTATATGGGTCATTATGCACATCACCTCTTAATTTCATTAACATTCGGTAGTACATGTTGATGCATAAATTAAAATTATATCATACTAATAATGACGAACACCTAATCAATAGTTTAGCAAATCCCTCTCATAATAAGTTCCTAAATTAAGCAGTCCAGAGGTCCATCTCGGCCAAGATGGAGTCGTCCCACTCCAATTTTCTGTTGACCTGATCACCATCATCGCTACCTTGATGATATTCTTTAACTTGTTGATCAAATGGTGGAAGGTCATCATCCATTGGATAGTCACTCGCATTAATCCCAGAACTATTATTATTATTATTATTATTCTCAAATATCTGATTATTATTCTGACCATTTCCATTAAAATTGCATAGCTTTGGCATTGGCCCTGTGCTGCTACCTTCCTCTTGTACAAATACATTAACTGGTTGATGAGGAGTTGGTGCATATGACGGCCTCTTTGAGCTGCTTGTACCTGCAGAGTTTGAAGCTTGGGATCTTATGACTTTTACACCATTATTAATGTTCCTTACTGCATCATGCTTGTTTTTAATATGATATTCACTTTGATGATCTTGCTGAGCGTTTAGCCTTTTGCTCAAGTGACAATTCCAGTAGTTCTTCACATCGTTACCGGTCCTTCCTGGAAGTCTAGCTGCAACCGATGACCACCTGACAAAAAAAATCGATTATTAGGGTTTATGCTCAAGAGTAGATATGTGTGGTTTGTGGGTGATTATTAACTAGAACTTACCTGTTTCCCAGGAGCCTGTGGAGCTTGATGATAAGATCAACTTCCTCTTCTTCAAAGTTTCCTCTTTTGATGTTTGGGCGGAGGTAGTTTAACCACCTCAGCCTACAGCTCTTTCGGCACCTGTTTAGACCTTAATTCACAGCAATAATATCCATGTTTGAGGGATTAACATGCTTTTTGACACTGAGAGTAGCCATAATTTATTTATTTTTTAGCAATTAAGATAGCTTGTTTAATTCTAATCAACTAATTAGGGTTTATCTGTGAAAGAATTTTTAGGTAGAATGCTTCTTTATGAAGCATTTCCATTTTTCTTCTTTCATGAAGCCATTAAAACTTTAAGGTATTTCTACTAAAAGATCGTAGTAAAAACACTTATAAACATAAATGTTTCATTAGTAGTATCCCCAAACCAGATCATCACTAGGAACACCATCCATGTATGTATGTGCGTGTGTGTGTGTGTGTATTCAATAATCATATATATGCAGGTAGACTAATTTCATCAAGAACCCAACGAGATGCCTAGTCTAAAGGGTGTGTATGACCCACTAGCATGTTTTCCATGAAAAGTTGAAATGCATACATGAGATTGGTAACCAAAAATGAACAATCTTTGTCTCCTCACCTAACCTATATACGGGGATTTCAATAGCATGTCTGAAATGATATGGAAGTGATATGACCCACCCTTTTAATCTCCACTTTGGTCCCATCTCCTTCTTTGCTATAAAATTTAGTGGTTTTTTTATAGGGAAATTTGGTGTTTAAAATAGTGTTAATTGATAGCTGGAGGATATGATTTTCGCTTTTTTTTTTTTTTTTTACCTCTTCATGTGTTCTATCTCTTCTTAGAGTTAAATAAATCCAAAGAAAAAGTGCAAAAGGAAAAACTGAGAGTGTGAAAATCAATATCCTAACAAGTTCTATTCATGATAAGAAAGTTGAGAACAATACTAAATATATACTGAGAAGGAATTTTACATTGATGAGAAAAAAGACCATACATGAAATTATAAGGAGTTGAACTACTCACAATACAGTCAATTTGGTTTATGATGAATGCTCAACTTTTTCAATATATTAAATATAAATATATTCAACCTTTTATACAGTAGTGTTGTACATGCCACAGGGGTACTATTTTCATGTCAAAAAAGAAATTAATCGCTCATAAGATGCCATTGAAAAATAGTTAAGGAATCTAAGGGTCCATTTGAAATTGCATTCTAGAATAGCTAATGTGTTTTCTGACAATCAAAAACCTTTTTTTAGTATGTTTTGCATAAAAACTTAAAAGCACTTCAAGAATCACTTACAAGTACTTTTCCAAACAACACTTGAATTTAAAAAAAAAAATCGACTTATTTATAATCAAAGTGCTTTTTAAAAAGTCTTTAATATAGAAGCAGCCTTCAGTTGATGGCAAAAGTTATGAAGTTAAGCAAGCAAATACCAGCCAAGAGAGGAAGACGATGCCATTTGCCTTCTCCATGCTGCTCTATGCATTTCCTGAGCAATTGATCCTCTTCCTTAGTCCATGGAATGCCACCCATCTCTCCTCCTGATCCTTTACACTCTTACACTACTCTCTGATGAATCTAATTTCATTGCAGCCAGCGACTTATATATATCCCACTCAATTACAATAATATTGTACTTTTGCTCTTCATTTTTGTCACTTTAATTGAGGATGGTGTTATCCACACATTTATTTTTACCTCTCACACACCTCTTGCTAATTTCTATCCTTTGATTTACTTCAATTCATTCGATCCGACGACCGAAAATTGAGAGATGTATGTGGGAGATAAAAAGGTGTGTGTGGATAACACCGTCCTTAATTTAATGCATTATAGAAAAACCATGAAATATGTTCACTTGGAGAGATTTTTCAATGTGCTCGGAATATGGGAGGATACACCACATGTTATTATACAATTTGAGGGACACTTGAAAAAAAAACTTTTCTCCACTTGTATAATAATGTATAGCCCCATATGTTCCTAACGTAGTGAAAAATCTCTGGTTCACATGACACTAGAATTACATGGTGAATGGTCCATATTCTTTCTACGATAGTATGGCTATATACATGTTTATAATGAGGCAGCATTATTATGTCTTCCTGATACATCTTTTTCAAAATTTGGCCCAGCTAATAAATAGAAGTTGGACAACTCCATTACTATTTTATTTATTTATTTATGCCCTAGTTTAATTAAAGTCTCTCATGCTCGATTTGTTTGCGTGATTATAACTATATACGTGTTTATACTGAGGTAACATTATTATGTCTTTCCGATACGTCTCTTGTTATTATCTATTTGGCACATGTGACAGATCAGAGCCAAAGAGAGAGACCATATATATACGTGTGGTTTGCGCATGAGAGACCCTTTTAGCAGGGTGTTTGAACTGGAAATAAGCATTAGGCTTGTTTTAGGCTCAAACTATTTCTTTTTCTAAATGGACTATTCATTTTCATAAACGAGAAGGCCGGGGGTGCGAGCCCAAACAAATTCAAAAGTGCTTTTTTTTATAACAGTACTACCAGTATCAAGAAATCACCAATGAAGAAGGAAAAGAACGAAGAAAGAAATGCATAAATGAAAGAGGAGAGTGCGAATTGTAAGAGAGAATTGTAGAGAGAGAGAACCGTGAATTTCAGTGAATTCTTTTCTAACTAAATTGCAATGACAGTTTTCACACTTTATATAGCTCACTAGCTATCTTACACTGTAAGCTATTAAACCCAACAACCCTAACTAACTGCCACATCAGCTAGATATCTAACTGTTTTGCCATATCAGCATAGCTAGTCTTTGGATAATACTACCCTTCAACCTATGTTAGTCAATACTTTTATGTGACATTAGAGTCGGTGAACAACCGTTCACGGTAAGAGGACTTTAGTCGACTTTCACAAGAGAAAAACTACTTTACAGTGGCATTCTGGTGGGTTTTGGAAGAATGAAAGACCAAGTTGAAAAGATAAACGTCTTCTTCTCTGATTCCAATCATGTCATCAACTTGACTCAAGGGGATTTGACCCGAAAAGAACTTCAAATCAAAGACAAGCTCTCTCTATTAAAAGCAGAAAAGAGGTTGAAGACATGGACACTCAAATCAAAAATAAAAAACTTTGCTCTTCGCAGTCAGATTTTTTATTTTCTTACAAGTATTTTTCAATACATTCAGCACCCTCTATACCTTGATAGCTTTGCTATATTTCATGGAGTATCGATTTTCTGTATTCAAATTCAATAAAAACACTCATTTCAGTGTTATGAACTAGCCCGATCGAACGGCATGTGGACTTGCCCGAACAGGTTCAAGCTTTCCCGAATGCTTGTGTTTCACATTCTTCTCTACCTTATTATCTTGTAACTTCAAATACTTATCTTTTTTGTTCAAGTTATTTATATGTTGTAAACATTTAACAAGCACTCAAGTCTTTCATTAACTTTACTTTCAGTCTTTTCTTTTTTCCAGCTAAATGGTCTTACTTTCTGTCTTTACCACATGAGAATTGCAAACTGACTTGGAGCCAGTTTCGATCAATTTGTGGTTGTCTTTTATTTGGCACCAACACAAAGAATAAAGTCCATGGCGACAAGGCATAGAAAAGAACTGAACATAGCTTTAATATCTCTATTGCACAGTCCTTTGATAACGAAGTTCGATTTACTTGTGGCGCAAGCAAACGACCTAACTAATAACAAACAATCAATCAATCTGTTGGTTTTGGCCAACATTGCGTATCTGAAGTAACAAATCTCATTTGAGATAGCCTGAAGGCCTCCTAAAGGCACCCTTCATAAGCTTAAGCTGACACAGAGTTCTCAAACACTCGCAACGGGAGTTATGGCACCAATACAGGGATTATGTTTTATTATAGAAAAAAGGGGATGATAGGGCCACCGTAGATACCATGTCCTTACCTTATTGGATCCTCGTTGTAGAGCAACAAAATTGAGTACAAAGTGAAATATAAGGGTGCGTTTGGTACACGGGACGGGATGGAACAGAGTGGGACGAGGCGTTCCGTCCCGCGTTTGGTACGCCTAAAACGAGTGGGACGAGGCGTTCCACGGGACAAGTTTTGGATGTTTTTTGGTTCCACCTCCCCCCCCTGGAACGGGTTGTTCCACGTCGGTGGGACAGAAATTTTTAACATTTTAGGACAAAAAAGCCCCTTGTCTTTTTCAAAATTTACAGCACCAAAATCATATAACAAACCCTAAAAACTATTTCTCTTCTTCTCAGCCGCTGACCCTCTTCACCCCCATCTCTCCCCTTCGCATCTCCCCTTCGCAACTCTTCCCATGTAGCAGCTCTGCATCTCCCCTTCGCAACTCTTCCGTGTAGCAGCTCTGCGAACATTCCTCCTCATCCTCTTCCGTGTAGCATCTTCAGCTTTACGAACATTCCTCTGCATCTCCCCTTCGCAACTCTTCCGTGTAGCAGCTCTGCGAACATTCCTCCTCATCCTCTTCCGTGTAGCATCTTTAGATCTGCATCTCTGTTCCAAGTTCGATCTGTTTTTGTGTAGCTCTCGGTCTCTCTTTCTTTGTAAAAAAATTTCTTTGTAATTTGATGTCATTACAGTAAAAACCAAACGCAGAATGGAACAACCGTCCTGTTCCGTCCTGCGCGTACCAAACGCAGAACGGAACATCCATTCCGTCCCGTCCCGTCCCATCTGTGTACCAAACGCTACCTAAGTTCATGGCTATATGGTGAATACATGGCTTCTACCACGTTTAATTTGGCTTCTGTAAAACGGAGTCCTGTTAAGAAACTGCTCCAATGTCATGTGTGTATAATGTACATCCGCATGCATTATTATGCATGCGGTCCACGAAAAGAAGTAAAGGCGTAAGGACAATGCATTTGCATTAAATTTGCATGTATATACATTTTTTTAAAATTTAATTATTTATTAAGAGAAGATGAGGGGATTCGAAACTATTACAATAATTTATAAGAGGGGGAGTTTCGAACCTGAAAGGCATGGAAAGGATATTGGACCTTATGCAATTTGCATGTGTATATATATATATATATATATATATATATATATATATATATATATTGACTGCATCAACCATATAAAATGGCCTTTTCGACCAAAAAAAAAAAAACTATATAAAATGGCATGGCCCTGAACCGTAGTCAGCAATTTGATTTATTGTTTGAATAAATTCTCACATGAAATTGTTATTGGCACTCAAAACTCTCATTTTTTTATTCTAAACTTTCTATAATTAGAAAGAAAAATATACATACTTGTAAGGAGTATAAAATAAATTTTTAAAGTGCTTGTAGCAGCCCTCTTATTCAAACTGTATAACTTGCCACCTGATGGCTATGACATAAATACACGCATATTTAATAGTCCCTGCAATTTTCATCTCTATTGTCTCACTGGATTTGAAGCTGGGAAGCTTTGGCCGGTGACATTGAGAACGACATCGTATCCATATGCAATGTCGTGTGAGAACTACAACCCACATGCAAACATTCTAATATATTATACAGCTTAATTAGAACATAATTAATAACAAAGAATCATATAACAAATTGCACCATTAATTAGTTTGTTAACTATGAGGGAAGAGGGCTAAAACTATTTAACTCATATGCAAAGCTTTACGTTTCTGATGTGTGATTCATATAAATAGTATCAAAATCTCAATAGACCAAAGAAATATGAAAGTGAAGAGGAATAATTGAACTATCATAATGTGTTTAATCTCGTAAAAATTATAGGCAATCATCTAGGCTCAATTGTTTCATAGTTTTCTAGAAGTATCAAAAAAATTAGCTTATGAGCCACCTTAGGGTTTGTTTAAAGACTTCCATTTCTATTTACTGTTTCATTTTTATGTTAGTGGTAGAAGGAAAATGCAAAAGAAAAATGAGGAATGAAGATGGGAGAGATGAAGAAATGTAAAAGGAAATCTATACAACGAAAACAAAAACAAAAAATAAAAAGTTATTTTGTTGTTTTCACTTCCAAGATTTTGTTTTCAGTCATTCTTCTCTATTTCTTCCCCTTTCTACCATACTATTCTTCATCTCTCAATTCTTCCATATCAGTAGCGCGGGCAAAAATATTTGAAGTTGGATCAACCTTAAATAACTATAAGATTAAAAAGATAATAAGAAAAACTCATATAAAAATAAAAATCCCCAGTATGTTTCATGAAACATTCTATTATTCTAATAAAATTACAATTGTCCTCGACGAGTTTTAATAGTCTGAAATTTTCTCATAATCACATCATTATAATATTGTCTAGCTATCCTTCTCGATAAATATAACCATGTTATCATCAACCACATATCTCCCATTCGGTTTCACAAATCACTTGTTAGTATATTCATAACATAAAAAAGCTCTTTATACACTAGTAGTAGCAACTAGTAAGATTAGCACCAATGTCACAAGCAAGTAGACCAATGGGGATACCTTGTCTTTTTTTGTCTCAACCAGTTTTAAAAGTGTAATTAGAATCTCTCTCAATAACTCTATAAATTAGAATATTTTCAATTAGAGAAAAATAATAATTCTTACCAATAAACAACCTAATCACAAAGAAAATTGTAAATTTAGGATTAGGAATTATCTATTTGATTTTTTTTATTCATAAAAGAATTCCAAAGATGAACTGATGAATGTTGTATTGTTTTTTCTACAGTAAGTTGGAGACGAGAAAACTTTGAATAAGAGAGGGTTTAAAAGTTTAATTGTTAACTGATACGTTTTAGGTTTGGTAATTATCTAGTGAACCTAAAGGGTTAAATATGGAAAACTACCCAACTTTTTGGGTAGGTTCCAAATTAGTCTCAATATTTTTAAACATTCCAAATAATTTAAAAATTAGACATCCGTTAGGTCATAAGCGTTAAGTGATGACTTTACGAACATTAAGTGATGATATTTCTAATATTAACGATGAGGTGGACAAATACTAAAGTTGGTCATCGTCGCCTTTGGGGCTCTAATTCTCAAATCAACTCCTTTTAGCTAAGCTAAGTCGTAAGTTTGCGTTGCTAAACTGCGTCGATTTGGAAATTTAAAGTTTCGTACATGGCTTGAGAGTAAAAACCTACTTTAATAATTGTCGACATCATCACTTAATGCTAGTGTACCTAACAAATATCCACTTTTCAAAACTTTAGATATTTATTTGAAATATTTTAAATAATTAAGACCAATTTAGAATCACTCCTAAAATTAAGTAGTTATCTGGACTTAACCTTTTTCTAAATATTATAAATGTTGTAAATAAAAAGAGAAGACTAATAAGTGGGGCTTAGGTTGTTTTAGTGGGCCACAAGGGGCAAATTATAAGCATATTGTACATAACTAATAAATTAGGGTTCGTTTGGAAATGTTTTTAAAATAACTGTAAGCACTTTTGATGAGAGTGTACTAATCTTTAACCAAAAATATAAGTGAATCCTGAAAAAGCAATGCTTCCTGCAAGAAGGACCACTTCAGGTTCTTTTGGAACCCAAAAATGCTTCCAGACTTTCAGTCATTTTAAAAGCACTTCTAAACAAGCTCTTATTATATAATATATATTATTCTAATGAGAAGCATGAGAACTTCACAAGGATCAGATAACCATTGTGAGCCCATACTGGCTCTGCAAGTATTCCATATATTTCCTAACCGAAAACTAACAACGAAATAGTTATCAAATTGACCCAACCACTGCACACATGTTCCAAGCCCAATGCAAACCCAAATGAAAATAAGACTTTCTAATAAAATAAAAAAGCCCAAAACAACCTTTTCCTTAGTGGGTCGCCAGTAGCAGCTATAGGTCTCTAGCCCAAGTTTTGAAAGTGGTTTGCCATTTGCAGCTATAGGATTCTCCTTAAAAGAGAAACTTACCTGCAACAAGGTGCGTTCCATATTTTTCCTTCTCTATCCTCACGTGAAAGAAAGAGAAAAAAAGGGTGCACATCTTGTTAGCTATAATGTGAGTATTTATACATGGCTCTTTTAATCTTTTAATTTATTATACAATATACTAAATTCGTCATTCACGAAATTCGAACCTAATACATCTCATTTACATTTTTCTTCTCTTAATAAATTTAATTATGACTATACTACAGATTAAAATTTTAAGAAAAGTGAGACCCATTTTTTCACCAAAGAATCCTATTTTAGGAGGACTATATTGGGTATTTTACTTGTTGAAATGCTTTCACACATGACATTGTTTTATTGGCTGGAATGCTACGGTAGCATTCTAAGGGATGCATGTAAGTCTCTCTCTCATTGTAGACCACACTTTCATTTGTATGTGATCATGTAGCATTTCTGTGTTAGGCTATTTATAGAGTTGTTCAGTTAAAGTAACCCTATAGAAAGAAGTATTTCACAAATAACGTGATCTTATAATAAACGCCTCACATAATGTGTTTGACTTACATTATAAGATTGAAACGTCCCATGACGATAGATTTCATTTTATGTAAGTTGATCTTCACATCTTACCCAAAAAATCTTACCCAAAAAATTTCATCCTTAATATATGGATGAATTTGAGGCTTTTAGAAGAGACTGGTTGGTCCGTTCTTCTGTTTTGGCCTATTTATTAACTCTCTAGTCGGTTGCTAATGTCGTTTAGCAAGAAAATGCACTGAGTACAAATATCATGTGTGTCAGGTCAGCTAACATACTGTGGATAGCAGACGTACGTACAGAGCAATGGAGGCAGGGGGAGCCTGTGGGGGCCCACGGTAGGGAGAAGACGAAGGAGTGGTTGAAGTCAATAGTACATATATCAAATATTCCACTGTGTAAGCCGTGTACGTAGGTCTGTCATCCTGATGCCTCTTCCTGACCTGTGTTGCTACAAGCCCTACACATGCCCGTATCATGCTACCAAATCTTCTCACTCAAGTCTCGGTTTTTCTTTTAAATATGCAATATTACTTGATGATTCGAACAACTTACTAAGTATCATAAGATTAATTCTACACACAATTAGTTAAATAAAAAATCGTTTAACCGTTTGATTAATATTACCAAAATTTCAGTGTTTCCGAGTAACATCATTTTAGCATTGTTTTTGCAAAATAAGTAAATAACTTAAAATACAGACGATTTGGATTTTGGGGGTCATTGGAAAGCAAAAACGAGATGTAAAAAAGTAGATTAATAAAATTAGAATAAGAACCTTGCTAGTATTCTCTCAATATATGTTTGTAATGTGCATATATATTTGCGCAAACCCCAAGTGGTTCCTTGGCAAAGATTTTTCAGTGTGACCGTCATATGAGGCGGTACATTACGTATTCCTATATAAATTGTGGGATATGTGTGTTAAAAAGTTAATAACTTAAAAATTAAAATTTTCCACCACTTACATAAAAATACGTGATGTACCATCCGTCTTCCCGTCACAACTAAAAATTTCTCTCCTTGGAGTCAAAGTTGTCTACAACAGCAAAGCTTTTTACAACATTGAAACCCTAATTATACTAATAGTTTAACAAAGGAAAAAAAGAGTCAAAACTTTTAGGCTCCTCGATGGCAACGATTCTTGGAGCCCCTTGCGTTCTCCTGCCGCGGTTGACGTTAAAAAAGAAAACTCTGGCAAATGGCAATGGCGTTTGAGGATGTTTTTGTAATCACACATGCAGATTCAAAGGCATGTTCACATGAATTTTCTGGCATTTGGTGCGGTAAGTCGGTATTTTTTTATTGGATTTCTTCACGTGATTCGATCTTCTGGGATTTTGACCCATACGTTTTTATGTTAATTAATTTCCCGTTTTAACCGTTGCTGCTGGTGCTAATTAAGCAGAGTTTGTTAATTAATTGAAAACAATATTCTCCAAGGATCATGACTTGTATAATATGTTGAAATATATGTCACCGCATCTGCATATCCAATATTAATTCTCACTTACGATTTGACTAAAACAAAGTTAGCAAGTGGAATAATGTGTAAAAAATCTTAAATCTTAAACCTGATGTGTGCGTACATGTGTATAAAACATATTTGTTTTTTTTTTAAATGGATATTCTTGTAGCTTGAGAATTGTATGAAAAACAAATGTATTTCTTTATATTTATGTGTATAACACGTGTATTTATACATATACACATGTAAAAATTGGGCTAAAAGTTCTTGGGTTCCTAGTTAGTTTATTTGAGTGTATAATAACACATGAATTCTCAAAACCACACCGCGAGGTGGAGGAGAAAAAAATTGATTTTATAATGAATTGCGTACAAAATTGTAAAACCGATAAATAATACTCATGATTTTTTTTGTTAAATACACAAATTTTTTATTTTCATGATATATTTTACCATAAGCGTTAAGGAAAAATCGTAAGCCATTTGGACTTGGTTTTACCATTACTGAGCCACAAATGTATTTTTCATAGAATATTTAAGCCAAAAACTAATCAATAAGTGGAAAAAAATTGTAGTGAGCCCAACACATTGTCAAAACAGAGGTTTTATGACACACCCCGTCCCAAGGAGGGCGTGTTGGCCGTCACGTGAGAGTGACGTAACCATATGCACAGTGCGGAAGCTAATAAGATAAATAGAAATACGACTAAATAAAAACCAACTACTAGCCGTACTATCCAAATAACATGCTAGTGAGAGTCTAAGTGTATAAATACACATTCAGAGCAATAAGAACGTCTAGTTGTAGTCAAGGACAATTACTAAGATATAACACCCGAAGGTGAATCCTACTTTTGTGAATTCTGTCAGAACACCGTTGGATCCCTCGTGGCCACCAAAGCACTGCTACTTAGAACCTGGAGGGGCGAAAAGCAAAACGCGTGAGTGGGCAAAAACAAATCTTTTCAAAACCATTTCTCTTTTCAAATGTTCTAACCCCTCGCCGTAGAACCTGTATAATTTCCCAGAAAAATAGCATATATACATATATACTTATCTCAACTCATAAATTCAAAATTCTGTCAAAAGTAGTGATATGCAAGGTATATGCCATGCCAAATATATCTCATCAAATCACATAAATATATTAGGTGAAATAAACTCATCATAGTTAATAACATGTCCACCGAGTGATCAGCTCGGCTGAACTATAGCTCATAATCAATCTTATCATATCTCATCATCACATATATATATATATATATATATATATATATATATATCCTACACATGAGTCGGAACCACCTCACGTGGTCTGACCGACAAGACTAAGTGTAAATAAATACGCTCTAGTGCTACGATCACGTGAAGACTGTGCGCTAATCGCGGGTCACCTACGAGTTGAAACCACCTATAGTGGTCTGTACGACATGACTATGCACCTAACTTGGATCCAAGGTGAGCGTATGGTGCGGGAGGTGAACATCACGTGAAGGACTATGCCCTGGCCCTGGGCGGGAGCACTAACATCGGGGTGCAGGTTTATGAGCTTTCAATACATCTCACATAATCATCTTTTCATATTAATCATTCTCTATCATCGATATATACTCACCTGAACTTACCTGTGCGTCCACAGCACCAATTACCATTATATACAACTACTAATGCATGAATAAAATAGATATATACTTTGCATGGCATATCATATCACATTTCATATCACATTTCACTTAAATTGATTTTCTGGGAAAAATCTCATTTATATAGGTATATACGGAAAACAAAAGCCCACTCACAGATAAGTTGAAGGGTCACAACCCCTGAGCCTCAATTGATGGCTCTCGTCCTCAGGATAGGCCTCACCTATATGTGTAATAACCAAATAAACGTTATTTAACGCACTTAACCAACAATATGTAATAACTTATCATACAATGCTCAAATTGGGTATATGAATATACCACAGTGACCTACTCATCCTCAGAAACATCCCCATATTTTTAAAATAATTTTCTGACCCCTCACGCGCCGGCCAAGGCACTGCCCTATGCGCCCCCATGCGCGGCCACGTGCCTGGCACACTGACGGAGTCAATTAACGCCGTCAGGAATATTCCGTCAAAAAGTAGCATATTCCGTTAAAATTAACCTAACGTAGTTAGAATATTCCGTCAGACTTGACGGAATATTCTCCTTCATCTACCTTGGTTCGCCGGAGACCGTCGCCGGCGCCGCTGCAACTTGCCGGTTTCTGGAAAAACTTTAAACCTTAATATCTCTTCCATTTCTCAACCAAAATTCACAAATCTTATACCAAATTGAAGCTTATGATGAGTAGAACATATCCTTACCTTTTAAGCTCCAAAAATCACCGGATCTCATCGGAGAATTTCCATGAAAGCCGGCCAAATATGAAACTTGCTATCCCGACGTTCAAAACATGCCAACGTTGCTCCCTGAGCTTCGTGGAGATGTCTAGAAGCTCCCTATGATCTTAAAATCTTCTAAAACCTTCACGATCATAAGTGCATGAACAGTACCTTCGACGGAGCCCACGGGTTCTTAGGGTTTTCAAAGGTTTTAATCCTAATAAATGGTACGAATCGACTCCTGGACTCACAAGGATGATGATGATGGTAACTACAGGCTCGATCTGTGAAGAAATGGTTCTGTTTGGTGTTGTCCGTACAGTTGTACGGATAATGGCAGAAATCGAGAGGGAGAGAGAGAGAGCGAGAAAGTGTAGATGTGGATGTGTGTGTGTGGTCCAAAAGCCACCAATCAAAACCAATAATTTTCCTATTCCCAATTGGGTCCAAAATAATAGGAACTTAACACATTGGTCCTCAAATCAGATTTAACCACACAATGCCACAAACGCTCAAGGGTATTTTCGTCTTTTCACACCTTCGAGAATCATTTTTTGGGACGGGTTGTCACATTCTATCCCTAAGAATATCAACGAAAATTCTTACATGAATTATCAAAACCTAACAATGAGGTGGAGGGGAAAGTAAATGGAATTGATAATGAATTTTGTACAAAATTGTAAAACCGACTGAAACCTGTGAGTGTTAACACCTACGTTTTTCTTTTGTGAAAAATGCAAATTTTTTTTTTCACAAGATATTTTGTGTAGGAGTTAAGGAAAATTTTATAAGGCATTTGGAATTGGTTTTACCATTTATTGAGCCAGAAATGTATTTTTCATAATACTAAAGCCGAAAAACTAATCAATACGTGGAAAAATTGTTGTGGACCCAAAACACTGACAAAACGGGGTTCTATCCATAAGAATATTTACGAAAAACTTACATGAATTCTCAAGACCTCACAGTGAGGCGGAGGTGAAGGCAAAGGAATTTTATAAAGAACTTTGAACAAATTTGTAATATTGACAAAAACCCATTAGTGTTAACCCACTTTTTTTGTGAGAGACGAAAATTGTTTATTTTCAAGAAATACTTTTTGTAAGCATGAAGGAAAACTTTATAAGACATTTAGAATTTGTTTTAACCGTTTATTGAGCCACATATTATTTAAACATTTAAGTCGAGAACTAATCAACAAGTGGAAAAATAGTAGCGGGCCCAAAAAATTGCTAAAACGGGGTTCTATCCTTGAGAATATCAACGAAAAATCTTACATGAATTCTCAAATCTCATGGTGAAGTTGAGGTGAAAGAAATAAATTTTATAATGAATTTGGTACAAAATTGCGAAACTGATAAAAAATCGTGAGTGTTAACCCACATTTTTTGTGAAATTTGCAATTTTTTTATTGGCTTAAATGTTAAAATGGTCCTTGTGTTTTAGTCATTGGGTCAATTTAGTCCATGCGTTTTCAATTTGGCCAATTTGGTCCTTGTATTTATCTTCGTTAGCCAATTAAGGACATTCCATCTAATTTCTGAAGAAAAAAAATTATAAATTATCATAAACTTATTTATAAAATTATTTATTTGATTTAAAATATTTTAAAATGAAATAAAATTAAAAATAAATAAATAAAATTTCTCCTCCCAACTCTCCGACCTCCTCCCTAACATTACCCCCTCTCTTTTCTATGTCACAACATTTGTAACAACCCGTCCTGATAGAAGGGTATTTTTGTGAAATTTCACCTTGGGCTAGATCTTATTCTTTTAAAATTGGTTTTTGGGTCTTGTGTGCCTAAGGGGCCCACCTCATGTTTTGTCCCCGGTTCTCTTTCCCTTTCTTTTTATTTTTCTGAAAAGTCTCTCTCTCTTCTCTCAACTCTCAGCTCTCTGTGCTATTTCCTCCCCCGTAACCCAACACCCATTAACACACATACACACACCCTAGGATCCTCCCTAGGGAGAACTGGAACCCAGGACAGGTCCGTGATGCACCACAATGGCGGAGACCCCTGTTCTTTCCCTCTCTCGTCGAACTCCGATGCAGACCGCCCCTTTCGAGGCAATTTCCGGCCAAACCACAACGAGTTGGCCGGCGTGCAAGTTTCCGGCGACCTCCGAGGCTTTCGAGGCGTTTTCCGGCCAAACCACGACGAGTTAGACGTCGTGCGAGGGGCAATTGTTGTGGCATTTCCGTCTTCGCTAGTCTGCGCAACTTTCGATGGTGAAGTACTGTGAGTTGACCCCTTCTAAAATGCATGTTTTATAGTAGAAATGCATACATGAAAAGCATGATTTGATGAGTATGTTCTATGAAATGCTTTATGAGATATCGTGCCTATTGAGGTTATTTTGAATTATTACTATTTTTCTTAAAACCCGTATTCTTATAGAATATCTGATGGATGACGATATGATATTTAGAATACGTTTCGAACACCTCTTTATAGTATAGATGATGGATGACTTTATACTATGAAGATGCCTTTCAAATGTACGTATGTTCAATGGTTTTGTACTTACCTAGTGGTCCTTTTCGCTACGGGATGTAGGGATAGTTTCCGGTCCATCCCGGGCGAAGGTTTGGTGTTGGCATAGGGCATGGAGGGTGTTTCCTCTGGCATTTAAGACCAGGGATGGGGAGCCGGCATGGGGCCTGGGGGTTATTTCCTCTAACTGTCTGCTCAGAAATGGGGAGCCTGCATAGGGCCTAGAGAGTTATATTGGACATTCACTAGCAGCTAGTATATATAAAAGTTATGATTTGAGACAGTGCACGGCATGCTAGGTTTCGGAAAACCTATGTTTATCATTATATATATGGGTTTTAATAAAACCTGGGGGTTAGTACGTTGATAACGGTTTTATTATATGTATATCAAATTGGTCCACTCATGTTTGTTTTGCGCCCCCTTCAGGACTTAGAATCGAGGCATACAATCCCGGCGTCAAGGCACTTCTGCATCGGTATCTTCGAGTTCTCTCGGTGTAGGACCTATTCCTTTGTTCATTTGATTTTATATTAATTCTTTTAGTGTTCTAGATTAGATGTGTGCTCTGAACACGTTCCTTAAATTCATATTCTTTATTCTTTTATATTTATAAGTCTTATATATCCCTTGTTTTCAGCATATGCATTCAATAAATGGCTTTCGTCACCCTTCAGGTGTCGGCCAGCACGTGTCTATCTTGGTATTCGGGGAATATCAGGATCGGGGCGTATCAGATTGGTATCAGAGCGTGGTTTGTTCAGAGCATACTTAGGATCTTTAATTTCTGTAGTATTATGTCTGTCATGACGTCATTTGGATGTCACGACTTCTCAATTTGGTGCCATTCAGCGCAATTGTACAAATCTGTCTCAGTTTGAATTGCCATCTTCTGGTTGAAATACAAGGATTCGTGTCGAGATTGTGCCTCAGTAGTGGTGAAGTGGATTTGTTGGACGACTTTCAGCATATGACGATACTCTGCGACGTGCATTCCCAGGGAATGGCGGGTAGAGTCGGTGTTACTTGGAAGCGACGTGTTTTAGAAATATCAATTTGCAGAAGTCTAGTCAATACCAGTTGTAGATCCTAAATGGCGACGCCACTCTGCAACATGCGTTCCTTAGGAATTGCGGGCGGAGTCGGCTCTACATCGAAATCTTGGGAAACGAAAAGATCTTGGTGGTACGAATTGGCTAAGACCAACTGGAGTTCTAAAACAGTGATATCGCTCTGCAACATGCGTTCCCTAGGACTGGCGGGTAGAGTCATATCTCTTGGAAATTGTTCGAAAACTTTCGAAGTGCATGTTAGAGAAAGCGAGCAAGTGCTAGTTGAGACGACGGTTAGTAAGTGGTTGTTAATGGGAGCAAATCAATGTTCTCGGGCTCATAACCACTCAAGAAATTCATGTGGATTTTTAGAACAATTCTCGGCGATTATTCTATCGATACCCATTTTGCTTACTCCAACTACGAAGTCAAGTTCTCTAACATTTGGCTGTCAGCTTTGCACCAAATCCTTCGAGTGTTGACTTCGTCTACATTAATTGCTTTTCTTGGGAAAGTCCTCGGTAGCAGACGTTATTCTCATCAATTTCCAAAAAGGAGTTGCGATTCTTCTTGTTGTCATAGTGGAATTGGATGATGTTGATCCAGACTTGTTTGGATAAACAGACTCCTTGAACTTCATCTGGGCCTGGTACGTGGCGGTAAATCCTAATTCCTTGTCCACGTACTTTTTGGTGTAGGTGAACTTAGTTTCTTGCTTGTAACCCAACTGATCAGTGCTCTTGTCCACTAACTGTTCAGCCTTGTAATTTTCAGTGTGATGGCTTGAGACTTCACCATATTCGTCATTGTACGAAGATCGAACTTTACTCTAAACTTCTCTGGACTCATTGAGCTTTGGTTTTCTCAAGGGCATCACTTTAAGGTAACCAATCGTGTCACTGCATGCATACGCAGGTTGCTTTGTATCTTTCTTCCTTGTCATGCTGTTGATTCAGAGGTTCAATGTTTAATTTTTGAACTTTGAAACAGCTCTCACAAAGTATTGTGAATTTCGAAATGTCTTTGGCCTCATTAAATCTTATTAGCAGTTCTCTACTATTTTTGGGCTTATACCTAATCCCTTCTTGGCTAAGAAACCAGTCAACCTTACGGTGATGATTACCAAATAATCGTAAATAGTGACTTCTATTTCTGCATCTTCACCTTCCTTCGCTTGTTCGTACCTCAATGTAAACTGGATCATGCTAGAACAATACACCGAAGGTAGGAAAAAAAAAACGTTTGTTCTCAGCATGGTTTCTGGTTCAAATCCTGATCTCTTGTACTCTAGATTTTTAACGGACTTGTTTTGACCCTCAAATCCTAAAGTGTTCTTTTAGCCTTCTCGACGTGGTTTCTTCGCATTCAGTAAGGAATTCACGATCGATCGATTCGACGGAAGTGTGTGCCCAATTCTTATCGATTTCGTCAGGAACATTTGAAGCATAACCTTTTCACGAGCTTACCAGACTTACCGGAAAGAGTTCCACGTGGGTGTGAGGTTTGAGTCATCTTTTGGTAAGGAATTGGTGAAGATTGTAGTGCAAGTGATCAGCAGATTGCATCACTATCTTCATGTTGAATTGAATGGTCACCACTCATCATGCTGCTGCATTTCACCAACACTATATCATACTCTTGTAGACTTTTTCGATGATGTGATGTGTTCGCCTCAACACAGCTTTCCACTACCTCGCACTAGAATCCTTTGGTTAGCGAGCACGTGGGCGTGAGGTATGAGCGATCTTTTAGTAAGAGTTGGATGAAGGTTTTAGTACAGAAGGTCAGCGGATTGTATCACGATCTTACTATAATTTATAGGCATCACATCGGTTCTTTTCCAACGAGATGTGCACGTCTCAACGTATATTTCCACTGCTTCACTTCCGAACTATATTATTGTGAGTATGTGGATGTCGAAACGTTTCTAGCTGATTTGTTTGGTGCACTCTAGGATGGCACCACAACGTGGTTGAGGCGAGAATCTTTACACTTCTCTCGAAATGTGCGTACTCATGGGGTTTTTAGATTGAGCACTTGCGAGTCCTTTCCACCAACATTGACCTTGTTTGACTAGAAATCTGCAACTAAGCAAAAATGGAGAGGTGGATTGAGCATTGCAACAATTCCCAAGAAATACTGCGTGTCAAGGAAGATGACTTCTCATTTTCTGCTTACTTGGCTTGAACTTTTGGGTATGCTACTAGCATGGTAGCCACTTTTCTTGAATCCCGAGGTACAGTTTTCAAATATGTTCTTTGTTGGCAAAACACCAGAGTAGTTGGTCACTTTTGGAAGAATTGAGGCGGATGGAATGTTTGGTGCTGGATAGAGTTTTTACAACGACAGTTTTTGTTTTGTTCGATTTGGGTATGGCACTTTTGCGACCTAGTGCGAGAGTTTTCTACGGGAAACATTAGTTGTCAGAGGAGTGTTGTGAACTAGTTTTCGGAAGATCGAAAATACGTTATGAGAAATTGTGCATCCTCAGGAAATTACTACTTGCTTATCAAGACAACAAATGTGTGGTTGATATCACGGGTGGCCGACTGTGGTATCGATAACTTATTCGTTGGTTCGTTAAGCAAGTGGGCAAGAAGATCCGTCTACGGCAGTTGTTACAAATTCGTTATTGTTGGGGCTCGACCTAAAGACACATCTATTCTCGGAGTACGTGATGTTTCGAATTCTTGGGCGAGACCCACTCATTTTTTTTTTTCAGTTTTGGTTTTCAGTATAAGTATTTTAACTTTCTTTACTTTCGTTATTTGTTTTTGTCGTTACAAATGTTTTGGGGGAAGCCTTTTTCCGTTTTCAGTTTTAAGTTCAGCTCGAGTTTTTGACCTATATATTATTACATATCTATTTTGACGTATTCTTATTTTATGTACTTACTTTTAACCTTAAGCTATTTTATGATTTTAACTTTATATCCTTGTAAAGTAAGTTTTCAACTTTTACACTGATGGGAAAGAAAGTAAGAGCTTGGAGGCATGATAGAGGATTTTGCAACCCGCTCGCGACGATGTGGCATATTCTCTTTGATGCACCCACTCTGACTTGATTTCTCTTTATACATATATTTTTCTTCCTATTTTCGAGGTTTTCAGCGTAGCAAATTATTTTAAATTTCGGGACGAAATTCTTTTAAGGGGGTAGATTGTAACAACCCGTCCCGATAGAAAGGGTATTTTTGTGAAATTTCACCTTGGGCTAGATCTTATTCTTTTAAAATTGGTTTTTGGGTCTTAAATGGTGTGCCCAAGGGGCCCATCTCCTGTTTTGTCCCCGGTTCTCTTTCCCTTTCTTTTTATTTTTCTGAAAAGTGTCTCTCTCTTCTCTCAACTCTCAGCTCTCTGTGCTCTCTCCTCCCCCGTAACCCAACACCCATTAACACACATACACACACACACTAGGATCTTCCCTGGCGAGAACTGGAACCCAGGACAGGTCCGTGATGCACCACAATGGCGGAGACCCCTGTTCTTTCCATCTCTCGTCGAACTCCGATGCAGACCGCCCCTTTCGAGGCAATTTCCGGCCAAACCATGACGAGTTGGCCGGCGTGCAAGTTTCCGGTGACCTCCGAGGCTTTCGAGGCGTTTTCCGACCAAACCACGGCGAGTTAGACGTCGTGCGAGGGGCAATTGTTGTGGCGTTTTCGTCTTCGCTAGTCTGCCCAGCTTTCGATGGTGAAGTACTGTGAGTGGACCCCTTCTAAAATGCATGTTTTATAGTAGAAATGCATACATGAAAAGCATGATTTGATGAGTATGTTCTATGAAATGCTTTATGAGATATCGTGCCTATTGAGGTTATTTTGAATTATTACTATTTTTCTTATAACTCGTATTCTTATAGAATATCTGATGGATGACGATATGATATTTAGAATACGTTTCGAACACCTCTTTATAGTATAGATGATGGATGACTTTATACTATGAAGATGCCTTTCAAATGTACGTATGTTCAATGGTTTTGTACTTACCTAGTGGTCTTTTTCGCTACGGGATATAGGGATAGTTTCCGGTCCGTCTCGGGCGAAGGTTTGGTGTTGGCATAGGGCCTGGAGGGTGTTTCCTCTGGCATTTAAGACCAGGGATGGGGAGCCGGCATGGGGTCTGGAGAGTTATATTGGACATTCACTAGCGGCTAGTATATATAAAAGTTATGATTTGAGACAATGCACGGCATGCTAGGTTTCGGAAAACCTATGTTTATCATGATATATATGTGTTTTAATAAAACCTAGGGGTTAGTACGTTAATAACGGTTTTATTATATGTATATCAAATTGGTCCACTCATGTTTGTTTTGTGCCTCCTTCAGGACTTAGAATCGAGGCATACAATCCCGGCGTCAAGGCACTTCCGCATCGGTATCTTCGAGTTCTCTCGGTGTAGGACCTATTCCTTTGTTCATTCGATTTTATATTAATTCTTTTAGTGTTCTAGATTAGATGTGTGCTCTGAACACGTTCCTTAAATTCATATTCTTTATTCTTTTATATTTATAAGTCTTATATATCCCTTGTTTTCAGCATTTGCATTCAATAAATGGCTTTCGTCACCCTTCGGGTGTCGGCCAGCATGTGTCTATCTTGGTATTCGGGGAATATCAGGATCGGGGCGTGTCAGATTTTAAAAGAATAAGATCTAGCCCAAGGTGAAATTTCACAAAAATACCCTTTCTATCGGGACGGGTTGTTACAACCTTAATCATTTTTTGGATTGGAAGTTTTATCTCTTATATGTGTTATTTCTCATTGACTTTCATTTTTCTGTAAAGAGAAAGGGTAATTATATCTCATATAATTTTTCTTATGAATTTTTTAAAAGAGATTGAATGAAATGTCCTTAATTGGCTAACATAGACAAACACGAGTACTAAATTAGCCAAATAAAAAACACGGGGACTAAATTGGCCACATGGCTATAACACAGGCACCATTTTGACATTTAAGCCTTTTTTATTTTCATGAGATATTTTCCGTAAGTGTTAAGGATAAGGCATTTGAAATTGATTTTACCATTTATTGAGCCACAAATGTATTTTTCATAGAATATTTACTCGGAAAACTAATCAATAAGTGGAAAAAATTGTGCATGAGCCCCAAAACATTGCCAAATCGAAGTTCTATCCTTAAGAATATCAATGACAAGTCTTACATGAATTCTCAAAACCTCACAGTGAGACGGAGGTGAAAGCAAATGGATTTTATGATAAATATTGGACACAATTGTAAAACTGACTAAAACCAAGGAGTGTTAACTCACGTTTTTGTTGTGAAAAATGCAAAATTTTTATTTTTGCAAGTTATTTTCCGTAAGGGTTAGGAAAAACTTTGTAAGGCATTTAGAATTGGTTTGACCATTTATTGACTTTTCGTAGAATATTTAATTGAATACTAATCAAGATGTGACAAAAATTGTAGTGGGTCCCAAAACATTGCCAAAACGGGTTTCTATCCTTAACAGTATCAACGAAAATCCTTATATGAATACTCGAAACCTTATGGTGAGACGGATGTGAAAGCAAATGAATTTTGTAATGAACTTTGTACAAAATTGTATAACCGACAAAAAATCCTAAGCGTTAATCCATGTTTTTTTGTGAAAAATATATATATATTTTTATAGAATATTTAAGCTGAAAAACTAAACAATAAGTGGAAAAACTAGTAGTTGGGCTAAAAACATTGCTAAAACATGGTTCTATCCTTAAGAATATCAACGAAAATGTGCTAAAAGTGATCTTGAATTCCTAGTTGGTTTATTTGAGTGGATAATGCGTATTATAATTATTATTCACATACGGATGTAATACATGTATTCATAAATAGATCTCATTGCTAGAGGCATAGTGATCTGTATGCATATTCAATACCATATGTATCCCTTTGGTATTTTTAGGGTTCATCATGTTATATTGCTGTTCACAATCCACATGACAGGTCCTGTTGAAGTAGAGTTGCTGGATTCGTGCTGGAAACGGACAAGGATCCCAAAATGGTGGGCGTGACTTCTCGAAAAATTGCTCCTTCCCAAAGCCACTTTTTACTACCAAATCCACCACAATAATCCTCTCCTCCCACAGTAGAAGCAATTAGCAAAGTTTGGCAGTAGACCTACCTACATATTTTATTCATAAGCACTTTTTCAAAACTTTCAAAGCCTTTTTCAACTTTGGGCCATACATTTGGTCACACAGTCGCACCCACTACACCAGTCTTCTCCTGCATTGCAAACAGTTGAAAGGAAAAAAAAGAACAATAAAACTTTAACGAAAAATTTTCGATATTGTTTGCTTTAATAAAAAATTATATTGTTACATCAAAATGATCTTGATACTATTCACTTTACTTTTTATTTTCTCATTTTAGTTAAAATTCAAAATTTTTAAACTTTTTTCTTTAGTTTTTCTAAGAAAAAAGAATTCACATTTCTCAGAGATTTTTTTTTTAAGTTTTTAAGTGGGAAAACCTAGAATTTCTGGGGCCCACCTGCCAACCGCGTGAACCGAGGAGGGAAGAAACCAATCTTTTAATCGGGCATGGTTGCAATGTGGCATTACCAGATTCAGGATTGGATAAAATTGTCAACCACCACCACCACCACCAACTCTCTCTTCCTTTTCTCTCTCTTAAGTGTGTACAGTGTGTAGTGCAACCGTAAACATATATGATGCAGAACCGAAGCAGAAGCAGAAGCAGCAGCAGCAGCAGCCATCCCCCTAAAACAAGGCCCTGAGGACTGCCATTGCCTACCCAAATAAGCTGTCTTTCCTGCTCAGACCTGCTCAGAGCCTTTGCTTCTGTATGCTATAAATCTAGAAGAAAAAAAGCAGCTTTGAGATCATCTCTCTCTCTCTCCTCCTAGATTCTCTCTCTCTCTCTCTCTCTCTCTCTCTCTCTGTGTTTAACACTGTCCATAATTTATATCCTCTGACTTTTCCTTAGGATTCTCCATAGCTTCTTTCACCTTTTTGCTCCCCCCCACCCCCTCCTTTTTAACTCCTAGGTTCTTCACACCACACCTCTTTAAATTTGCTACCTTGCTTTCACCTTTGCATTCAAAGTCCAATCTTTCAATTGGGTTCGTGTTCTTTCAAATCAAAATCCGATATTTTCTATTGGGTTCTTGCTCCTTTCGGCAACATACCAGTTTCTGCAACTAGCCCACAAACACAATGGATGTAAGTTCCTCACCCATTTCTCGATCAGCGATCTGTTTCTTCTAGTTATTGTGTTTTTTTATTTTTTTATTTTGTGTTTTAATCTGTGTTTGGATGGTGATTCAGGACTATTACAAGAGGAGTGGGCAGATTCCGGCGTTTGGAGACTGGGATTATGCAAACGATCTGCCGATCACTCAGTATTTCGAGTGTGCGAGACAAGCCGGTTTGATCAGATTCAGCTCTTCTTCTGGTGAAAGTGCTGATCATCCCTACAATATGCGTCCTGACTTGTATGCTGTTCCTGTCCATCACTTCAAGAAGCCTTCTCGCAATGTTGCTCCTTCTCGAAAGGTTCCAACTTAAATTCCATCCCCCTACATCTTCATTTTTTTGTAAATATTTTGCTTTTTCTTTAATTTATGATTTCATTGAGTATTTTTGCTTTTGTTTTTCATTCCCTTTGCATTTTTAGTAGCATGATTTGGATATTTTTGGTACAAGTGAGTGTAAAAGAAAATATTTTCTTTTTCGGTGATGCACCGGATTTTAAGATTTTTTTTTTTTTTTGTAAATTACTTGATGTGATGATTAATAATTTCTTGTAGTTGCTAAATCTTTATGTGTGATGCAATTATTTTTGGTCTAGGACTTTAGAAGCTAATTATTGAGACCTATGAGCCAATTATGATAAGCTAGCCAGCTTAGGTGAGGCAGCTCATTTCCAAAAGCATGATGCCTGTTTACTATAAATTTTTATGTTTACATGGAACACTTGTTATTTGCTGTATTTTTTTACATGTTATATAATTTTTAGGAGACAACGTGGTTGATTTATCCCACTTATTACAACATATTAGTATAAAAAAAATAAAATAGTGTTATAAGTTGAGTGAAATCGTAACATAATTTGATGATGTTTCGTTTATACTGAACAATCTTTCTTGTTTTACCACTTGATTGTATTTTATTCCAAATTTAATTTTATTTAGAAATAAACACAAACAAAAACTTGAACACGAATCCCTTGTTTAAATACGATTTCTTGTCAGTTTAATGTCCTTCCTCATTTTTTTTTATTTTGAACACATGGAGACTTGACTAGTTATATTTGTGCTATTGTCACACGTTAGCATATGCCTCATTTAATATGAGTGAAAAAAACTAGTTGATGAAATTAATTAAATGATGATATAATATGTGAGAGTGAGACATAGAATATTATTGGTGCAGGCAACAAGAGGAGTTGGTGGAGGAGGAGGAGGAGGAGGAGGTGGAGGGAGGGAAAAGCGAGGGCAGCGTGCGCATGTTATGGAGCAAAAGAGGCAGCAATCGAAGGTGGCAAAAGTCTGTGACGTGACCGAACCGCCAACTAAACCCTATCACTATCAACTCCATGTCCAACCACCCAATCGCACTCACCACCACCACCACGACACCGTTCCAAGAAGACCTCCCAAGCCTGTCGACGAAGATCTCTACAAAATACCCCCTGAGCTCCTCCACACTACCAAGCGGGTACAATAACTAAATGTCCACATTTTATTTGTTTTTGTTTTAATTTTTTATAGGCCATAGAATTTTTTGTGAAACTTGCATGGAAGTTTTACTCATGAATGAATATGATATGGATTTCTATTCACTGAAACGTAGTATTTATTTTTTCAAAACATGTTGCTTGAGCATTTTATACCGTAAAAATGGTATAAAACTCTATACACCGAATCACATTAGAATTTTCATGAAAACATTTTGCAGGACAGTTTTACTTGGGACATTGTAGGGTTTCAATTTTCAACATGGTACTGAAATTCAATTTTCCACATGATCAGTTGGAAAATATGACCTCAAATGGTCTTAAATTCCAAACTATCATGCGTGATGATTTGACTTTCTACTTTAATTCGTAACACCTTGGGGGCACTTGAAATGACCGTCAATATCTTGTCACCTTTACTGTTTTACTTACCCGTTTGACTAATTTTTTAGTTTTTTTTTTTTTTTTTTTTTTGCAGAAGAAAATGCTGAGAATGTTTGCTTGCTTGGTGCCTGCTTGTGCTTCGTGAAGCAAAAGGGGTCTCAAAACTCATAGGAATTAGAATGCCTAGTAGACAAGAAAAACTCGGTGCCTTAGTTATTTTATATGTGTTGTGTTCTTCAACGTGTGTTGGTTGTTGTACTTGTATTTCTGATATTGAATGGAGAAGCCAAAAACTATTCTCTCTTGATAGAAGCAAGACCTAGTGAAGACTCTACTGTACTTTTGAAGATTCTACTGTACTTTGGTATATGACAAGTATTAGAGTAATAAAGAGTTGGATGTGCGATCAAGAATTTAACAAACAATGATTCGACAACAAAAAATACCGATATATGATATCAGCATACAAATTGGCAGAAGGCATAAAACAATGAAAATAAAAACAATTACTGAATTGATAAAACAATGAAAATAAATACAATTACCGATATATGATAACTGAGTTTTAGACCACAAGGTTTGAGGGTCATTTGTCAAAGTAGCCACGAGATTTTAATTTTTGTATTTTACACCACGTGGTTTTTAAATTACGTCAATTTAACCTATCCGATAGTTTTATTGTCTACCAGACATTACGTATTGATGCAGCATATACGTGACCCAAATTTTAAGCACTCATTGATTGTTAATTTCAATGTTTATTACTTTACTCTTTTAATCCTTTTATAAAATTGACAGTTAACGTGTGCTTAAAGGGCCACCTAACGTCTAATTAGACAATGAAATTAACGGAGGTTAAATTGGTCCAATTCAGGAACCACATGGTGTAAAATGCAAAAATTGAAATCTTGTGGCTGATTTTGCAAATGACTCAAACCTCATGATGTAAATGCAGTTAACCCTTCGATTTATAATCATTAGTCGTGGCATGGCCCTCATTGATCATTGCCACTTCCAGCTGGTAGCTGTTAGTCCGTGCGACTTTCTCTTAACAGAGATATTCTAAACCATTTTTGTAATAGAAAACGGGATTTACAATTGAATGTAAGTAGACGATCGTACTATTATCGTGATCAACCAATCTAACTCACATTTTTCACTTTCTGCTGTTTTGTAGACTTTTGGAGATCACTTTGGGTCTGATGTTTCCGTGGCTGCCCACTTTTGGGCATTCCATGGAAGAATCTTTAGATGGAGCCCCAAAACAGACTTGGGCTTCCTTTTGCTTGTCTTCGGCTTTCTGTTCCAGATACCCTTCTACCCAATTGAATTGTACTGCGTTTAGCCCTTCAACTGTTGCATCCTTATAGAAACCTGTCCTTAAGGGCTCTAAGGCCTACAGAGACTCTCTCTCGTCACCAATGATATATCCTCATTGGTATACAACAATCTTCGCTCAGTATTGGTTTGATATTAAGATGCTTTTATAAAAAGTGAGTATAAAAAAAAGCTGAGCTCAAAAAGGTGTTTGGTAAACACTTAAAAACAACTTATTTTCACAGTTTTGAGTGAAAAAAAGCTGAAAATGTGAAGCAGCAAAAATGAGCTTATTCTCACAGCACTGCAGAAATAGTTTTTTTTTCAAAGCACATCAATACCAAACCAGACCTCAATCTGTTTCCTTAAGAACCCAATATCTGCAGAGATTCTTTAAGTGTTACCCGGGATATATCTTCTTACACAATGACTGATGTACACTCGTAAAATATATTCCTCGTTGTATGTAAGAATTTCATTTAGCAGGCAATGTTTTTCTATTTACAGAAAGCTTGTTGGTAGTTGAGCAATTGAAGAAACTTTGAGATGCCATTGACTATTTTGTATACGAATTTAGTCTTCTTCTCTATCTTGGTCCCCCGACTATAAACTACATACTACTATATAAACCACCATGTCATGTCTTTTACGAGAGGTTCTACCTTCTAACTAGAAATATATTTTCACATAATATCTCACTTATCGCAATCTAATCACATAATACGTACACAAACAATAATATATTTCCAGTCACACTCAAGATTTTCTCGTCTCATGCACATACGTGCTATCTTGCTGGATAAGAAAGTAATTTGAATGGGTTCTTTGCGTGCACCACGATTTTCTTGTTTTTACTTTTACTTTTGACATGCGGGAGTCCATGGTTTTTGTTATTTTCCAAAGTCCATATTTTGGAGGCAAAAAAAGACACGTGACAAGGGATCCATGGTATTACTTGTCAAACCCCGAAAGTTGCTAGCCCCACCATCCCCCTCCTTAGCCATTAGGACCACACTCCCTCACTCAACCGAAAGCAAAAAATAATAGAAAAAAAGAAATGATGTTTTGACAGTTCGTAGATGGTTTTCGACCTACCTTATCTGTAAGGCACTTTACAAAAACAAGAAAACTCTCTGTATTTTGATCACACTCAACTTGATACGATTTTACTTGGTCCGAGAACTATCCTAATTAGACAATGCTATCGAATCTAAACCCACGGCTTTCAAATATCATGGGTATCTTTTTGGTCCAAAAATATTGAGAGATTCTTGACGAATGTTTGTGGATAGGGCATAGGAGTAGGACCAGAAAATGGCACCATCAAATGCTGCATGATGTGAGTTGTCCTCTAGGGTTTATAATGGCTTGTAGTGAACTGTGGTTTGCATTTTTCTTTCCTTTTTTATTATTATTAAAGTTCGTAAATCCTATTAGGGCCGACTAAACATGTCGTTATCGAACATAATCATGGTTTAACGACTTAATCCAGTGCTTAAGTATTGTTATAAAAAAGAAAAGACATCGGAAATTATGCAGCCTGCCGACACACTTAAAATATTAGGGTGGAAGAAACTATGGAGGCCCTACAATTAGTCACCATTCAATCACAAAATCCAAATGAAACATTATATTTATGATGGCATTTCAAAGAGGCACAAACCTGACAATGTAACACGTGATGAGAGAGATACGAACATTGTGATATACCACCGGTTCTACCCGAGAATCGGAAAATGACTCGGAAACACACACAGAAACGATATGTACTAGTTGTGATTTCTTTTGCCATCAAAGAGAGGTGAAATTCCGATGGCCTTTACATGTCTAGAAATGGACCAAAACTTTGCCTAGGAAAATGTCAAGTAATGTGTACAAATCTGTGAGCTCTTTTCTGTGTACAGGTGGAGTATAGTACGAAATATACGACATTTACATGGGGTGTGATAGGGTAATACCTTCTCGGAGGAGAAAAAAGAGAAGAAAAGTTTGATTTCTGTCAAGCAGTGTGCGTTATTGAACCGGTCCTATTCAGCCTTTCAAGAATTCCGCTGGCCTTTCTCTTTGCCCTCGAAGTCCCGGTTTGTACAAGTCTAGAAAATGTACCATTAACCATTTCCTCTTCCTTAATTTCCTTCAGTTTGGTCCGGTCAGCAAAACAGATTGTGTAAAGGATTGCGACACAGTTCTCCTTGTTGCGCTCGCAGTCGCTCTCCCTTGTGATGCCAATCAAGCAAGGCACAGCGCCAAGCTCACACATTTCCTGAACAGCTCTCTGATGGCTGGAGAGCATTGCAAGTATAGCTAACAACTCGGCAACTAAAACACGGTCCATAATCTTCTTCAGAATCACCCTGACTGCTCCAGCATTGATGGCCCTTCCCTTATTTTCGAGGACAGTACACAGGCTGAATATCGCCGAAGCAGCATCCTTAATTGCTAATGGATGCCCCTCATCTAACAGGTCAATCAAAGGTTTGATAGCACCGGATGCTCCAATAGTAATCTTGTTGGAGTCAATTGCTGATAGTGTGAAGAAAGTTGCGGCAGCATTGCTTCTTGTTTGAACGGTTCCAGATATTAAGGATTCAATAAGCAGACAGATGACTGAAGCGTTCTCTGCAACTAATCTTTTGTTATTGTCATGAATTGAGAGGTTTAGTAGTGTGGTGATCAGATCTTCTTGAAGATCATGATGAGCATCAACCTGTCCCAGTGAAAGTGGACTGAGCAATTGCGGAATGGTCTCAGTAGACTCGCCAAAAAGTGCCCGAAATGATGAACTTCGCTTTGTTAGCAGTCGAAGCTCTTTTGCTGCTGCTTTCTGATCAGATAGAGATGATGACATCTTCTCAAGCAGTGAATTCAGATATCCTCGGTCTGCATTGGTGACAAGTTGCTCATCAATATCCTGAACAGGTTTCGGAAGCTCAATTTCACGCTCCCTGCACCATTGTGAAATCATTTCTCGAACCAGGTGATTAGGGGTAAGGACAGTATGAGAGATGACTTGGTTTGTTTGAGGGCACATTCTGTGGCCTTCATTCAACCACCTCTGAATGAATGGTCGATCAAAAGTCTGTAATCCAATAAAGATATGTAAAACATTAGAAACTGCACAAATTCAAGGTGCTACTAACAAAAGGCGTGAACTCAAAACATCTGACAGATATACGGATTATAAGATCATACGGTCAAGGAGGATGCCAGCGATGCTACCATATTTGCAGGAGCGGTGATCTGATCCTAAATAATTCATAAACGCTACAAAACGCAAGTAAATAACTGTTTCTATACCTACTTTGTATATGCAATGTGCCAGTACCTGCCAAAATTGGCGATGCCGTGAAGGATAGCAAAACCTCACCGATCCCTCTCTTTACAAAGTTTCCTTTTTTCATCGAACAAATTACTCATTGAGGTTTTATAATCACAGCTCATCTCAGAAGTTCAGTTGAAGCAGTAATCCCTATTCGATCAATACCAGCATTTCGCGGAGATAAACGCACAATATACATATGTGTGTGTGTGTAGCATTTCGCGGAGATAAACGAACAATATATATATATGTGTGCGTGTATATGTATATATATACAGTACAAACACATATATCAAAAGAGAAACTACAGAAGTTTCCATTGGGAGTACTACTCTCGTGATCAAACAATTTTTCGAATTTTCCCATTACAATGGAGGAATGACAACATAAATTACCGACGAGATTATTAAAACTCCGACAATTCTTCATATCAAACACAAAGTAGCAAACAGTTTCACTGCAAAGAAATTGCACAACAAATGACCGCAGAAAACAAAACAAAAAAATCTTCAAATCCCAACTCCAAAAATGAAGAACCAATCTTGATGCGAAAGCAAAAACGAAAATCCCCAATATAAGAACAACCCAAATCTTAAAAACACGAAATTCTTGCATGCAAATTCGAATTAGTCACGAATTCCTCAAAATTTTCACAGATACAGAAAAGACAAGTTGTAAATTTGTGAACCTGATACCTCTCCAGTGGCCAAGACAACAGGGTCGGCCATGAGCTCTCCGGAAATGGGACATCTGAATTCTTTAGGAACGCCAGCAAGAACACCGCCTCCATGGCTACCGCCTTCAGCGAGTTTGAAAGAGAACGACTTTTGGGACTTCAAGTCTTTCAAAGAAGCCAAGGTTCTGATGGCCTCGTCGGCTGTCTCGACCCTGTAGTCATCTTCGTCGACAATGGCCTTCACCAGCCTCTCCAGCTGCTTCTTTATCTCCACGGCCTTCGCCTTCTCAGCCGCCGTGGACGCATCGGCGTCGGTCACAGTTCCCTCGCCGGAGACGAAACCTTTCCTGGTCATTTGCGGAAGAAAGAAGAAAAATTGAGATCAGGGGTTGCTGTGGCTCTGATTATTCGTCTCAGATGAATGCGACGTCGAGAATTGTGGACCGCTGCTGCAGCTGCATCGTCTCGTCTGTCAGAGGAAGGAGAGAGAGAGACACACACACACAGAGACAGAGAGAGATGCTCTGTTTTCTTGGATTTCTTTTTGTTTTGGTTTGTGTGCGACTGACCGAGAGGAGAGAGTGAAGGAAGGAGTGTGACACGCAAAATTCCCTTTCAACTGGCACATGTCTAAAACTATCTCAACAAATTGTACTTCCCGTCCAGAGATTTTTTTATGTTAGATAAATATTTTTTAAGTGTTCATCTATTTGATAATGAAATATAACGTATGCGTTCATATTCCGAGCATATTGAAAAATCTATCTTCTATCACTTCTCACCAAGGCCACTATAATGTGAATTTGAAGTCGGTACAGTTTGGAAGAGAGTAACTTGAGTATAACAGCATGACAAGTTGGATGGTCAGACGCTATCATGGAGAATAAGCCTCTGTATAATTGGAGTTGTTCAACCCAAATGTCCAAGACACGTGGCTATCCAATAATATTAAGTAAGATAGTGAGCATTACCACCACTTGAGATTGGCCTGAACGAATGATTTTAAGTACTATCCGGATAAACTTAACAAATTTACTAATAAACATATAATTAAATAGCAATTTTACATAATCTCTACAAAATTAAAAAATACCAAGAGTACATAACAAGCATTCTTCTTCCATCTACATATTTTAATGAAGGTAAGAAGCAGCATATTTCAATGAAGGTAAGAAGAAGCCAGGTTTCCGACATGCACTGCTTCCGATTTGTATGAACTCGTCGAATCAATTCATCGGAGAACAGCATTCCATGAGCAAAACAGAACTATTGCATACAACTGAAGGTCAAGGCACCAGTACCATGCTTCATCCACTTATGTCATCACTCTCCATGTTGACATAACCAGAGGACAGAGACGTTCGGAGCATCGCGCTTCCTTTCACGAACTTCTACATTCTAGCAGAAGCTGGGGGCATTTTTCATATCTGCAAGGCAAAGAGACAAGGGTATCAGAAAATTCAACCATGACATCACATGTAATGCTGTATACTACAAAACCGGAGTAGAAAGCAAGTAACAAAAAAAGGAACCGGGGGGGGTAAGGAGGAGTTGAAAGCTTCCCCAATCGAAAATACAAGGACCGAGAGATTTATAATGATGCTATTCTTTGCAATCCAACGACAAACCTGTTTACCCTTATTTGCAGATTGGGATCTGATACCATGGCCCTCTGTCAGACAATGACCCAGCCGGTCTTTGGAAAGGATTTATGTTATGTATACTTTTCTTTCTGTTTTTTTAATGCATGAAGCTTTAAGTGCAAAGAAATAGACAAAATATATCACTTGGGTAATTGGATTCCCTTGGACAAAAAATGCAGCACATACATGCGCAACATGGAAGTAATTGGTGCTACAGTCAGCTAGACTTCTCGGAGAGAGGTTAACAGAATTAACTTGGCTCATCGATATCATTAATGTACTTAATTTGGTTTGGTCAGAGAGAGGTCTGGCCCAAAAGAAAATTCAGAGCGAGGTTAGCGTGTAAAGAAACAGGATTGACATGTAAGGAGTTTAACAAGGTGGTGGTGTTGGTGTTTTCTCTCACTTAACTAGACTAACAATTGCTAAATGCAAGACATCACAATTGCAAGGGTTATCATAATGAAACTGAAGTAAATACAGACAAGAGGAATGCAGTAAATAACAATCTCAACTGATAACATGATGTTGACAAATGAGGGTAAAAAATCATAAGGAATATGGGAATAACTATGCCAGTACGAGTAATGATTTGCCATCAACTTATCGTCTACTCAGAACGTGAATGAGTGAAGAAACAAGGACAACTGAAAATATCTAAATGCTTAACAGCTCATAAAAAAACAGTCAAGGATACAAAGGAGGATACAGGTGAAGTTAAAATTGCTGAAGCCTGATGACTTCGGGCTGCAAATTTGGTCAGTAAACCATGTCACAAAAGAAATGTCACTTTCAAATTCAAGTGAGAGCATACTATAAGTACATTAAAAAAAATCAAGAATAACTTACCGACATGGCAGTCATATTTCTAATGGTAGTCGGGAATTTTCTCTTTTTCAGAACGTCTGCCTGCTCTAGCATACTTTCTGTTAGTAGAGGGATCGTCTTCATATACGTCATGAGGCTCCAGAGGATCATATCTATCATCAAACGTATTTTGTTCCATAGAGTTTGAACTGTGTTTCTCATATGTGTATCTATCCCTTCTAACTTTTGATTTCAGATGAGAACTTGACTGAGAAGATGATCCATCTTGAAACTTGGATATGCCAGAAGATGACATTTTGGTTTCATAATGCTTCGTCTTTGTCACCTCCAGATCATCTCGTTCCCTGCGATTGCGAGTATGTCCGTGTGACCATCCATGATCTCGGTGACTTTCTGGACTTCTCGAATGATTTTCTGTATCGCGCCTGTCCCTACTGACACTTCTCTGATCTTCTATATATTCATGGCGTCCCTCAAGACTACGGTTTGGTTTTTCATGAGCCTTAGTATAAGCATCCCTGGCTGTTGCAGAATGAATAGCATCACTAAAATGAGACTGTTTCCTGCTATGATACGGGGTACTTGCCGCTGACTCATAACTACTTTTTGTTGCCTTATCAGCATCCATGGTGATGTCAGGAGCTGATGGTAGCTCCAATGGAATGCCCCCTTTCCCTTCAGTTCCTTTCTCAAAGCACTCAATCCCACCAGCTTTCTTGATTTCCTCCATGTATACCTCTATAATATCCCTCATTTTCTTCAGAAAGTATAGAAGTAAACATTAAATGCTAATAAAATAAAAAGGGCAAAAAACTGCAGACGTAAATGCTTCAACAGAGAAAAAAAAGAAGATTTTCTTTAGTTATTCCTACTTTCCTACCATCAGTCCAATAAATCGCAACATATTAAAATCAATTATTTTTAGCTCCACTGACCGAGTTTGAAACATAGATCACTCAAAGATTACCATTGTTTCTATAAGTACACTCAAAAGAAATGTTCTCGATGTTTTAGCAGCCTCAGTACCCTCCCTGCGTTATTGTGTGTTATCTTCAGTATCAATGTCAATGTCATATATTAGTAGGTAGAGAAGTGCAAATGTATCATTTTAAGACAATTCTTTGTATCTAGGTTTAATTTAAAACATCGAGGGCTTCTGATGAGGTTTTCTTAGAGTCTACCCATAAAATTCTTTTCCTTTTCAATATTTTGTTTGTTCTTCTTTTGTAAGAACTCAAGAAAGCCACAAATAATACTAGCCAGAATAACTAAAGTGATATGCATAGTATAAAATAAGCAACAAGAAATAAACATTCCACAAATATAAACTGCGCCATACCTGCAAAGGTGTTCCCTTCACCTTTTTACCACGATATGACATTCTTCGTCTTTTGTAGTCTCGTTCTTCTGCCAATAACTCTTCTCTAGTCTTAGTCTTGTTTGTTTCCTTGAGTTCAGCCAACAAAGAAGAACCAAATTCAGGAATTTCAGGCTATTACTAGGTTTATTCTTCATCTAATTAAAACCATACTTTAAAATGCAATAATCGCTAGAAAAGACAAGATCTTAATCATGATAGGATACTCTCTACACTGTTGAAATTATTTTTGATCTGTCTGAGAACCTTTTACTTAATCTAAAATGGCAATAAAGAATCCAGACTCCCAGCAGAGAGATAAGCTGAATCACTTTAAACAAGCATCATGTGTCTACTAAGTTATCTTGAAACAATGATATTATCTGGTACCTGGTCACGTGATTTCTCCCAATGAATCCCATCATGGTCAATAATGGGTTTATACTGACTTCGGTGTTTCCGTTCCTCATGAGCTCTCTGTGATACATAATCATGATCAACCACCCTACAAAGAAAGACAGTACAAGAAAAACTTAGCATTTCATAAGCAATCCCAAAAACAACAGATATGTCAAATATGGAACTGACAAATAGCCATATGAATAAGAGTCTAAGACTTGTATGTGTGTAACAACCCAGTTGGAATAAATGTTAGCCAAAGGACAGTTTGCTCCAAACAGCATAAATGGCCAACAATAACAAAAACAAAGTATTGGCTATTTTACAAAGGTTTCTATGAAGATCCGAAGCACTGGCAGATCCCTGGCCTTTTCAGTTACTAATAATATTTCTTCTAACAAACTCCTGTGTTTAGCATTTGTTTCTATTCACCTCCCTCTGTTATGCTTCAACTAGATTTTCAACATATTGAAAGTAAACCTGAAAGCAAGCACAACATAAAAATGAAATTGAGCATAGTGCATACCGTTGATATCTAGTAAGGGTGTTTGAAACCCGTTGTGCTTTAATTTTTTCTTCAAGCAAGGACCTTTCATGCAATGCTGCAACGGCTGCTGCAACCTGGGACACAAATACCACCCTACCGATAATGCTTTCCTTCATCATGCTATTCCCTTCGCCATCTGTGTTTAGTGGTTTCATAACTTCAGCATCCCTCACACCATTGCCATTGGCATCCAGATTCAATGAACCCCCTTCTAAAGCAGGAGACTCTGTCACCTGTTGCTCCAATGGGAAAATTAACGAGCCCATTGCAGCATCTGATATGCATTTCTTAAGGACGCTTATGACAAAAACTTTCCCATTTTGTGCACCATACAGTATGGAAAGCTGAGAAGCCAGCCACGTCAAAGCTTGAACCAGAGTGGGACACTCAAAACTTTTACTCTTTGGATCTCCTTTCTTTACCTTACTTAAAGCTTCCCTTAAAATAGCCTTCAAGCACAACTGGAAAAGTAAAAGTATATGATCCCTCATAGCCACATCAATCACAACTCCATATTGTGGTGAATTTGCAATCACCCATATGGCTAAATCACATTCTCTAACCACACCCAACCCCAAAATGACACGAAGAACACAGTACGAGTACATAAAAGGAAACTCATTCCAGCCCTCAACTTCGGATTTAATAGCCCACAACTCAGATGGAAGAATTCTACACCACTCGTTGTCAAAATCCATAACCTCTCTCTCTCCTGGACCAATAAAGTTTGCACACTCAGCTGACAAAATTAATGGAAGTGTGAACATTCTGTTGACACCATCCAGAGCAGAAAAGTTAACGACACCAGGGCAATCATTGTAGAAGAAATTGGAATCGAAATCCGCATAGTATTGCTCCAATGACAAGCACAGGTCAACCTCTGAGCCATTAACTGTTTGAAGAAAACTTTTTCCAGTGCGGGATTGCTCAGAGGATTTGAGGGTTTTGGTGTAGTTGCGAGGCGGGAGAGTGTCATGCTGGAGAGGGTGAGGATGGGAAGGGCAGTGGAGGGAGTGGGAGAAAAGAGAGTCAGGGTGCACACTGTGGTGGGGGTTGAAAGGGCAGGTGACAAGGCCACTATGTAAATTATGGTAACTTGAGTTTTCGAGAGGGAGGAGGGCGGAGAGTGAGTCGAGGGTCTGGTTAGACTCGTGAATGAGGCTATCGAGAGATGAGATTGTGGTCGAAAGATCAGGGGGCAGAGGATGAGTGAGGATTCCGGGAGGTGTGTTTTGTGGCTCAGAGTGGAAGTAATCGGGGTTAGGATTATGACTTGAAGGATGGAAAGTGAAGGGTGGGTGGGAAATTTGAGCAGGAGGACGGTTCATGGCGGACTCTAACCAATGTCCAGCTCAAAACTTCACAAAATTTTCACCTGCAATTTTATCTGATACAATGACACGGTACAAAATCAGCTGCCAGAAGTTTCCAACATATAAGCATGCATATACACGCGCACGCGCGCACACACACACACACACACACATATATATATATATATCATATCATATGGGTCGAAATTCGTATGATATAAACAGAAATAATCTCCAGATAAAGAACTGAACTAAATAATTTTGAAGATTTAAGCATTAAAAGAGCAAATCACACTATACTAAGAGAAATATATATACAATAATACATGAATACAAACATATATATACACACATACATGCATATTTATATATATAATTATATATCTATTTATTTATTTATTCCAAATAATTTCATGAATAAAACCAGAATCTCAGTAAATATTTTCTACAACCATCTTTAAACCACCAAATCAAATCTTAGCTTGTTTTATCGCCATCGAAACGGCAACGTTTAGCTTTACAAGTTCGACGGAGAGAGGGAGAGAGAGTTACCCGATGCTGAATCCAAAGCGACGTCGCTTGCTTCCTTCTTTCCAGCCTGAAATAAGCGAGAGCTGAGAAGGCCTTCTGCTTTCGTTTCGAGATGTAAACTCAGAAGGTTGAAGACGAAGAAGAAGAATAAGAAACGACATCGTTTCCTCAACTACAAAGGGCACCGATTGGGGTAATTTCGTGAATACCACTAAATACATAATGTCTCTTATACCCTTCAAAATACGGAATTTAGCAATGGTATTATTGGAAATTCACACTTCACTCCCGCTCTAAAGTAAAATCACTCAATTTTGCAACCTCTTTGGAAGCAGAGAAACATATGTTGGGCGCCGCCAAAAACTCACCGGTCCTCCACAGGCCGCAACCACTCCGCCGCCTCCTCCGCCACTTCACCACCGCCCTCAATGCCGCCCCTCCAAACGGCGTCGTCCCGACAAAAGACGACTACTTCTCAGCCATCCATCACATCTCCAACATCGTCTGTCGCGACCACTACCTGGAGCGGACACTCAACAAGCTCCGAATCGCCGTCGACTCGGACCTCGTCTACCGCGTCCTCCGCGCCTGCTCCGCCTGCGGCACCGAGTCGCTCCGATTCTTCAATTGGGCCCGGACCCACCACCCCACCTACCACCCCACGACCCTAGAGCTCGAAGAACTCGCCAAGATCCTCGCTCGCGCCAAAAAGTACGAATCGATGTGGAAGCTCCTCGAATCGATGCAGACCCACCACGGATTAACCCTCTCGGAAGAAACCCTCTGCTTCGTAATCGAAGAGTACGGCCGCCACGGCCTGGTGGATCAGGCGGTGGAGCTTTTCAATCGGGCGCCGAAGACCTTCCGGTGCTCCCAATCCGCCGGAGTTTACAACGCTCTGCTGTTCGCGCTCTGCGAAGGGAAGCTCTTTCATGGGGCTTATGCTCTGGTGAGGAGGATGATCCGAAAAGGGGTTGTTCCGGATAAGAAGACTTATTCGATTTTGGTGAATGCTTGGTGCTCCAATGGGAAAATGCGGGAGGCCCAATTGTTCTTGGAGGAGATGAGCAGCAAAGGGTTCAATCCGCCGGTTCGCGGCCGCGATCTTCTCGTTGAAGGGCTGCTCAATGCTGGCTACGTCGAGGCTGCGAAAGGGATGGTAAGGAAGATGGTGAAGGAAGGATTTGTGCCTGATGTTTCTACTTTTAATGCATTGATGGAAGCCATATGTAAATGTGGGGAGGTTGATTTTTGCATTGGTTTGTATTGGGAAGCAAATGGTTTGGGGCTCTGTCCTGATATCAACACTTACAAGGTGTTGATTCCGGCGGTTTCGAAGGTGGGGAGGATTGATGATGCGTTTCGGCTTCTGCATAATTCGATTGAAGAGGGGCATAAGCCGTTTCCAAGCTTGTATGCTTCTATAATTAAGGGAATGTGCAGGAGGGGGCAGTTTGATGATGCATTTTGTTTCTTTAGTGAGATGAAGGTTAAGGGGCATCCTCCCAACAGGCCGGTGTATACCATGTTGATAACGGTGGCTGGACGCGGAGGGCGGTTTGTTGAGGCTGCGAATTACTTGGTGGAAATGACTGAGATGGGGTTGATGCCGATTTCGCGGTGCTTTGATTTTGTTACTGATGGATTGAAGAACTGTGGGAAGCATGATATGGCTAAGAGGATTGAACAATTGGAAGTTTCTCTCCGCGGCGCGTGATGTGTCGATAGAGCGTTGAAGATGACGGATTTTGGCAGTTTTGAGGATCTAGTGGCTATGTGCATTGTGCATTGCCGGTTGTGCTCGAGGAGAAGGATGAGGCACCTGCTTCCCGGGGTACGATGAACAGAGCGTATGGAAGAAACGATGGCCTTTTTGGTACTCAATTGGGGTATATGATGAACAGAGCGCGTAACACGCCAACAGTTATCAGAAAAATTGACTGGCGGAGGTTGAACATTGCTGCAATTTGTAAGATAAAGTATGAGATTGTGATACGACCCATAGGTTATGTGTAATGTAAACAATAAATTAGTATGCTTCTGGTTCATTTGTTTTATCAAAAGTGAAATACGAAATGTTGGACAGAATTTGCTTGCAAACTGAATGCCAAAGAGAGCCAAGGCACCCGCAAATCGCAATTTAATTTTCGGCAAAGTTTTGGTTCAAGCCGAAAGAAAACGGAAAATGTCTCAGAAGATTGTAGTTTACGATCGAAAATGTAAAGAACGAGCAGACAGAACCAATACATTACCATTGATGATACAACGGTTAACGTGGGAGACATAAATCAGCACACAAGTATACCATCTCCATTACATAAGAGACGTACAAATCACAAGATTATATAGTGGATGGAGGGGATGGTGTGGAGGGGAGCAAGTGGAAAGAGCGACATACTGAATACTGCTACGTCGAGCGAATCTCTCTCCTTCGACTCGAAACATGTCCAGTTTGGGTAATAATTATATGGATCTCCTAATCCATTGAAGCAACTTCCCTATTTTGTTTCTCTCCTAAACTATCTACAAATCCCGTCTCTAACTTCGCCCTTCTATCTATCGTAGGGGAACTCTAAATCGTTCTCGGTGACTTTGAAATGATGCGGCTTCTTGCCCGAGCAATGCAGATTCCACATTTTGAAGTAACTCCTCTCCAGATTCCTCACCTGCAACAGGTTGTTTCAAGAGATTATTACCAATTCTTTAATTCCAAAGGTTAGTCTTATGCGACAACAATTTGAAAATACAACTGATAAATGCACAAGACATGCTGCTTTAACTCACCCAGCGTGCAGTGTCGAACAGAGGACAAGTCAGTCGAGCTGCCTTGAGCTTGTTGGCAAGAGCACGGAGCTTTGGAGGATTCAACGCCAGAGACACTGCCTTCTCTTCATACTCTTTCATGCTATAGGAAGTCAAAACAGGAAAGGAAAATTGTTACAAACTCGTGTATATGTATAACACAAGCATCTGGTGAAAGGACAGGAACAAAGCCTTCGGAAACAAGTATTTTGCAAAGTGACAAGGGCTCTTTGAAAATGGTAGAGTCTGAAGTTTGCCCGTAAAAAGATATACCTGCTAACAATCATCTCATCTCCCAGTCCAGTGGCGAGACACAGAGATCCAGCAACCCTGGTAGCCATCTTTTCAAGGGGAAGGGTCACCATCGGCAGACCTGCCCATAGAATATCCGTGCCTGTCGTATGTGCATTGCACAAAGGCCTAAAGACAAAAACTCCCACAATCAATATTTTAGCTTACTATGACCAGTACACAATGAAAGAGAGCCTTCAGATTTCTCAATGGAATCAAGGGAATAGAAGATTACGTGTCAAGGAATAAATCTGCCAACGCGCTCCGCCTGATATGTTCACCTTTCATAGCAACATCCGTGAATATGATTTGGTCTGGCTGGACTCCTTGATCAACAGCATCTGAACAAAGTCCAATAAATAACAAAAATATCACAAACGGGTTTAATTTTTTGGGTGAAAACCAGAGCTTAAGGCCCATTATTAGATGGTTTTAACTTCAGACTGAAACATCAAAAGCTGTGTTATTTCTTTTACTTGGACTGGGTATTCTGAAATGGTAGCAAAAATGAGGTTTAAAGGAATGCGATCCCTTAATATAAATTAGTAAATCATTGCACTCACATTTATGAAGTCTTGTTTCGCCTGCAGCTGGGAATCTGAGGAGCCAAAGTGCACTGTTGGGTACACGTTTAAGAATATTGCACCTAGAAAACATAGAAATAACTCGTGAGATGATGAATTATGTACGATATGCACTAATATAATTTTTGGTTCTTTAGGAATTGCTTCTATGAACATGGAGGAATATGAAGATATTACCAAGTATTAAAAATTTCAGGATCCATTTTGTACAACTGATTGAAGCATGCGAATATAAATTTATCCTCGGGAAGCCCATAATCCGATCGCTTGTGCCGGCAGCTTGGATCCAACACATCTTGATTTTTCTGAACACAAAATTGAATGGTGATTCGGGTACCATGCAACTTTGCTCAAGTTAATAAAATAAGAAAACAGACTAGAGAACTTTCTGTAATATGATTATTAACACCAACCTGCTTATAATCATTCACAAAGTAGCAATGCGGGAGATGAACAATTTTCTCAGAATAAATATGTGCATAGCGTAAAGGTGAAACGAACTGAAAGCAAAGAAAGAGCAAATCAGACAACTACAGCCAACAAAATTGTGCTCTCCAAGACATAAGGTGGACCAATTCAAACCTCATCAGTGACTAGATAATCGATGTAATTTGCCCCCGTGGTACCAGGGAACCCCATGTATGAAACCTGAATGGGAGCTGGCTGCATAGCAAATATCTCATTTCTTGCCCCCTGCATGATGAATGTGTCATTAAGTCATTCAAACAAGTAACAACAGATATATGTTACAAATGCAATCATTAGAAGATGAGTGTAGAATAAACTACTACAATTATAACAAAAATGTACAATCATAGTTATAAGAAAATATTAACAAAATGTATCACACAAATAGGCACATTTTCTAGGTCTACTTATTGCTTGCTATAAGGTTTATCAAAGATTATTTGAGGATGAGAAACAGAAATCAACAGAAGAAGTATACCTTTGTATAGCCATTGAGGTTAATTAAGACTTGTATCTTATTTTCATTAATCATTTTGGCAATCATATCTGATGACAAAGAAGAGACATCCATAAAGTGCTCTGCTTCAGACTGGATGCGTTGTCTCCATTCCGTTCCATCATTTGGACTCAAGGCATAACAGAAAACCTATATAATAATGCTAAGTTTAACAGGCAGTAATGAACATAAAAAGAACCAATAAGAGAGTACAAAAAGTACAAACCTCAACATTGTCCTTGTTATGCATCCCAAACACAGATCCCATAAGATGTGACAAAGGGTGATTACCAAAGTCACTGCTTACATATCTGCAAATCAAGAAAGGTCCTCACACATTTAAGGAGAAGTAAAGGAATGGCAAATAAAGAGATTAGTCTTAAGCACATCCTCTCAAAACATACCCAACCCTTAGTCTCTGAGGTCCACCATTACGCCTTATGGGGACAGGAGCAGGATGGTTGAAGGGAGAAAGTCCAAATCGGGATGCAACTATGGAGCAGTGTGCAGCATATTTACGACTTCAAAAGAGAAAACAACTTGTGAATGAGAAGAAAAATAATTCCTGCTAGTAGCTATAGTAGCTATTGCTTCTTAAAGCCTAAAACACTGAACATACAGCTATACCTAATTTCAAGTGCCAGAATTGGATCAATAGGATATGCTATTGCGTGGAAAGGTTGCACACTAGGCAGAAGAGACATCTGAAATAATAAGCAATTAGCATTCAGGTAACTCTGAGCAAAGTTATGGGCGATAGAAACAAGACTAGAAATGAAAATGATCAGTTTAACAAAATAAAGAGTACAATGAGGATATATCAAGACTGACATTAATCTGCCTCCTGATTATGCCTTCCACTTCAGAAAACATTTTGTCACGATCCTCCCAACTGCATACACACTGGAATATACAATCATATTAATTTACATGTAAAGATTTCAAAATCTCAGCTGCATTGCAAACAACACAAGCCATACAAGTAGAAGTGAAACATAGATACGCTCATCTACTTTTGATTGCCGCATAAATGCCTTCATGTTTCACTTCTACTTATGTAGTCATCAACAAGAATAAAACCAATTCTATGGTCATCGATACATCCACGTAACTCCAAAAGTTTTCAAGTGTACAGGCACGTGTGCACATTTGTGTCAGTGTCCAAGAGCAAACCAACATGCAGAGTTTAGATTCATTCAAATTTCTGAGAAAAAAAAAACTATACATTAAAAAGTTCGAAAAAATCACCTCACTTTCATCAAATTAAGATAATACCTGTAATGTATGTAAAAGATTACAAGTTGCCTCTGGAAAATCAGTTCGAAGAAGCAATGCCTGACTATAGCTCTTAATAGCAGCCTCGACATGTCCACTGCAAGATGAGTTCAAGACATGTTAGTTCCACTTCCACACAAGGGCTGTGATAGTTTTCATATCCATCTGAAACATCAAGCTACTTTACTAAAATTTACTCGGTTGGAGTTTGTTGTAGCCCAAAGATGAAATTCCCTGATGTAAACACGAGTACCATACCTATCCTTGTAAGCTGAAGCCAAGTTTGCATGAGCTTCGGCCATAGTTGGCCGGACAGATATTGCATGCATGTAGTCCTGAATTGCTTCACTGACTCTACCAATCTCTTTGTATGTATTGCCCCTATTGACAAGCCCATCAGCTGCCAAGGGATCAATGCGAAGAACCTCATTGTAGCAAGAAATTGCATCCGCATAGTTCCCCTGCGATGAAAGGACGCAAAATAAAGAATTAGAGCAGAATACAAATGATAAATAAAAAATAGAGCAATTCTTATTTTGATGCTTTTAGATTTTATTTCTACTCTTAACCTTAGAAACCAATCCTTTCTTGTGAGGGTTTCACCTATGATTCCTGAAAATATGGTTATTACAGCCCTCCCCCTAAAATGACAGCTTTTTGGTGTGCGGAATCTTCATCTTTATGAAGTTTGCATGGATTTTAGTAAGAGGAAAAAAACAGGTCCACATTTTCCAGAAGCTTTGAAGGAGCAATTTTTTGTAGTACCATCCTCCCCCCTCTATCCCAACCCAAAAAATGGCAGTTTTTTTTTTTTTTGTTCGAAAGATACACCCACACCCCATGGGGGGAAAACAAACTTGCAACAACCTAAGAAATGTATCACAGAAGCAATACCTGTTGCTTATAGATGATGGCAAGATTATTAAAAGGAGCAGACAATCCAGTTGTTACGGTCAATGTGGCCTTATAATATTGAGCAGCAGCAGCCACCATGTTCCTGCATATACAGTACTTTAATTGTTAAAATCCCAAACTAATTGTTTCAACATTAATAAATTAATAAAATTCACAAGTATTTCAAGATCGCATACCATTCCATATAAATATTCCCAAGGTTTGTAAGCGCTTGTGGATGGTTAGGTTGTAAAGTAAGGCATTGCTGCATGCAGCAATACAAAAGGTTAAGTAAAACGGAAGATCATACGCAAGCAATTCAGACAAACCTAACACCACAGGTTGAACCTACATTGTAGCATTGAATTGCTTCATCCACTCTGCCAATGTCTTTCAGAGCATTGCCCTTCAAATGGTGGGAAAAGAAAAAAATTAAGTCGGTGTAAGTTGCAATTACAAATCCGAAAATCATAATGTATAAAATTAAATATATGAGAACCAACCAAATTATTGTAAGCCTCCAAAAATCTTGCATCACAGGAAATGGCTTGCTTATAATGTAGGATTGCCAGATCCAGTTGACCTTGCTCATAATACGAACTAGCCAAATTTCCTGCATCAAACAATTCAATAAAGGTCAAAGAAAATCCATGAAACTGCTACCACAAAAAAAAATATATATCTGAACAGATGGAAAAGGAAACAAGGATTCCTCAACAAGAGTTCAAAACAAGTTAAAAAAAATAAAGCTTTTAAGTTACAAATATTTATTACACTGAGATACATAAAAGTAGTCAGTTAAGACAAGAATGTAGCCATCAACTGACTCATCTATGTGCAATAATTTAGGAATAAATACCATTCTCTTTCTGCTTAAAGGAAATGTTTGAAATCCATAATGCCAGATTACAAGTTATTATGCACATAGACCGTTAAGCGTTGAGACAAAAAGTAGCTGTCAACCATATCCATATTACTACAAAGACTACTAGGGACATAAAACAAAGATTTCTCATAAGGAAGAACCACGTAATCTAATAAGTCAAGAATAAATAAAAAGATGAAAAAGCTAAGACATGGTAAGATATTACTCACCGAAAGCCATTGCATAGTTGGGTCTTGTCTGGAGAGCACGCTGATAACACATGATTGCCTCCTGAGGCAGTCCCAAAGCCTGGAAAAGGCAAAAGAAATAGCTTGTTTTTCTCCAACACAAGTCCAGCCACTTGCATCTACCCAACCTTACTGGCATTAGGCATGACAGCTTACCTTATAAACATTCCCAAGGTTGAGATACGCATCTGGAAAAGCAGGTTTGAGTTTCACAGCCTCCTGAGATAGAAAAGTATCCAAGGAAAAAGAACACGATTTAAGAACAATTCTAAATAGGGCAATCATGTATTGTACTAAGATGTAAAAGAATCAGCACATCACAAAGTCAGAAGATGATTAATGGGTGAACACAAAATTTATGATACCTTATAGTACTGCAGGGCTCTATTAAGATCACCAGACTCCATGAAAAGACCAGCAAGATTAGACCATGCAATAGCAAAGTTTGGTTGTATACGTATAGCCTCGAGGTAGCAACTGTATGCCTGCACAAAAGGTTAGAGTCTGACTATTTGCAGTCTTGGGGATGGGAGTAACAACAAGACCATCATCTGAGCCCTGGCCTGGGGACAACAACTTCATATCTGTTTGAACTGTGAATTCACATACAGTTCCACACATGAATTATTCCATCAGTGACTTTACTTGAGATACATTACAGAATTTAAATGTTGAACAGAATTATCATTCCAGTAGACTGTTGAGAAATTCAAATTTATTTAACCCCACAAATCTGGGCAGGGGAAAAGTTTGGGCCAGGTGGATATTAACTAGAGCAGTAGCTCAGACTTTCAGTACCACATTCTGTACTGGATCAGAACAGAAAGTGATACAACGGTAGGTCTAGGCAAACAGTAGGGAAGCTAGGGAAAAGAATAAACAACGGCGCAATCTAGATTTTAGCTTCCAATACATATACGGTAACTAAAACATAATGCAAGGTAATACATTCATTTTCTAAGACTTACCTCTTGCACCAATCCCCGTGCCTTCATTAGATTTCCAAGATTACTATGGGCATCAACCTGTATACCAATTTCCCACTGTAGTTAGCTTGCAGATAACATTGAAAGTAAAATAGCGTGGAACCTTGGATTGGACAAAAGAACAACAAGAACATCCTGTTGTAAGTCAAAAACAAACAAGATAGAAGCCTACCAAATGGGGATTTAATGCAAGTGCCTGGCGACAACACTGTGCCGCTTCTTCATGTCTTCCTTTCCGCATGTATGCACTAGCTAAGTTTGACCATGCATCACAGAAGTTGGGACGAAGCTGCAGCCAAGAAAAACTAAGATCAACAAACTACACAAGAGTATGAGAAGACAAGGACACCTAAACCATTCAAACTGAAGCAGAACAACTTGAACTTTATAAACAAAGGACATCCAAAAAGTTTAAGAACCAAACCAGGGTAATTTGACCCTATAAATTACAAACTAAAAGAAAACTCAACATCCATTTTAATCCCTTTCTAAGGTTTGAGGAAAATGCAAGTATAGTCAGAAAACAGTATAAAATAGTATACGAACCTCAATGGCAACCAAATAATAGCGAATAGCAACGTCATTATTTCCCTTTTCCTGCATAAAGAACAAACCAACTCAACATTATGGACAATTATTCAACAAGAAAAAATGGGTAAAAGTAGGCAACTATGCGTTCATGACATTACCTTCCAAGCATTAGCCATGTTCCCATAACACTCAGCGAAATGGGGCTCAATTCGAAGGGCTTCTTCATTTTTGGCAATACACATATCAAAGTCATGCAACTGGAACGGAATAAAGCACACATAAAATTAATTAATTTCAGGTTCCCAACACCAATAGAAAGGAGAAAAACCAGTGAAAGAAAAAGAGATTAGTTTGGTGAATTAAAATTGAACCTGATAATAGATTGCACCCAAAAGCAGGAGATTGTCGGTGCGAATCGGGTTTTTCTCATACACGATTTTGCTATGCTCTAGTGCCTCCTTATAGTTTCCAGCCTTGTACATTTGATGAGCAACAGTCAAATGTGCGTCTTCATCAACTACATAATCGAATAATTCATCAATTAGCCTCAACTATCAGAAATTCAAATAATTTACCAAACGAGCACATCCGACGCCTCCCAACCTGGAATAATTGATGAAAACCCTAACCCTAAAATTCGAAATTTAGCTTTTCCGTCAAATTCTTAGCTAAAAATTAATCACCTACACAGCAACATCGATTAAAACACCCCCAAAATTGCAACCGAAGTTTCAAACTTTGATTAAAAAACAATTTAGAAGTTCATATTCCGATTAAAAAAAAAATGAAATTAGACAAAATTGGAATCAGAAAATGGAACCTTCACGAGCATTGTGATGAGGCTTGAAAGAGACCAAGCTGAGCGACGACGGCTCCGGCTTGATCCCAAAGGAGTCATCGCGAGCGACGCCGAAGTGAGCCCTAGAAGCTCCGACCACCGCCGGCGGCTGACGAGCCTCTCCCTGAACCGTGATCATCGTGGCGAACCTCCTCCTCACCCGCCCCCGATCACTACCATCCAACTGCGATCGGACTGCCCACAACTCTCTCTCGAGCTGTCCGGCTCTGCACCTTGGCTTCTGAATTTTTTTTTTTTTTTTTTTTTTTTTGGGTTCGGAAGTTTGCAAGAAGCGGCTTTCGTTGGAAGCGCTTTTTGTTTTTCGGTGCTTTTTTGGTGCGGAGAACAGAGCACAACGCGACACAGAGAGGGGTTTAAATAAATGGTGGAGAAGTGGGGCTGAGGGCGAGAGCGATCTGGGCCGTCGGATGCGGGGAAGTGATTGAGATTTGGGATTGGAATTTTGATGTCGTAACGGTACTCTTAAGATTAAATTTAACTTATTCGGAGTTTTTCACCCAAAAAAGGAAGAAAAACTTAAAACGTGTTTTGGACACGTAATCTTAGGCTGACTAATGAATGCAAAAGCGCGTACATTTAATTACTTTGGGATTAAATGGTTCACCCGAAACCAAAGATTTTTTAGTGTACTCGAAAATAAATTACGAGTCATTATAAAAATGATGAATGCTAAAACATGTATTTTTTTTACCTCCGGACTATATCTATATGTATCGAAGGACTTGTGTTTGAACTCTCTCAAATAATATCGTTTGTATAAAAACATATCGACATCGTTTGGTAAGCTAATCTAGTTGAATAAGGTTAACTATAGTAAATGGAATAGATGTATATTTATATTTAAAAATATAACGAGTGTTTATCCAAGTATTCAACAAGTCTTTTATAATTTATTGAAAAAATAAAATATAAAATGAAATTTATCTATTTTCTGGTTAAGCGAGAGTCGAGACTTAAAAGGGTCTAGAAGCCCTTTCTTAATTTTCAAACGTCTTGGGATTAATTAAGGTGGTAGCTAACCGTCTAGCGTCTAGACAGATATTTTTTAGAGTAGTGACCTAAAGTAACCTCATTTCTTAATTTTCAAACTTTTAAGAATTTAAGTCATATTATTGCCAACCTATTGTTTGTTTAAAAAAAATAATAATAATCGAGACAGTTACCAACCGTTTAATGCCTAAACAGATATTTTTAAAGCATCGACCTGAAGTAACCCTCATCCGGCTTCTTACATTTTTTACTTGCGAATTACATGGAAAAATTTTATAACACACGGAAAAATGGCTTCTTGTCAACCTTTTTTTTTCATAAAAAGAGAGAAATAGAAAGTTGGTGACAAGCCTCCATCGGGCCTTTTTAACATTAGTCATTGGGTCATTTGAATCCGATTCAGCCGGAGTCCATTGGACCAATAACAAGCAAAGTATAGTCGGGTCAGGCCCAACAGCTATCAAGTTAGGGACAGAGATGGGAGGGAACTCCAAGCAAACTGCAATCCAATGACTCGTTACCCCAACCCTACACTACAATCGTAGCATCTTGTGCCAATGTTACAATGTTATACATTAACTTTTCTCCACATTATGTTGTATAAGGGCCACATAACGTCTAGATGACAGTGTACCTATTTGGTAGGGCGCGCTTTGGTTACTCTTGTTACCAATGACTGTCCTGTTTCTTTTTAGTAAGTGCATCCACTCATCATTTGCAAACAAAAAGGATTTTCATTGTACGAATTTCATAATATGGATTGTTTAATTTCTTAATCATCATTTCAGTATTATTCTTATAACAAATAGTTTGAATCGGAGATATTCTTCCAAATGTATATCAAATAAATGCATGAGTATGTTATTTGGCATATACACCCTCAATTTTTTTTATACATATGGATAACTAAGCAATCTTTGATTCAAATAATTTTTTGTATGAATGACCTTCAAATGAAAATTATATAAAATTTGTATGGTGAACATACATTATTTGCACGGGATGATTATGTGCATCCACTCGATCGGTAGTTACAAGTACTATTGATTTATTCATACACACATATATATAAACTTTAATTTTGTATCATTTTCTTCTTAGGATAGTACTTGTGTTCCCGGCATAGAGGAATCCACATATTCTATCATTTTGATTAATTTATCTTCACCATATAAACTTCATAATTTGAACCGTTCAATTTATAAAAGGTGGTGTATCCACCCACCCCTTTTAATTTCCGGTCGTCGGATTGAATGAATTGAAAAAAATCAAAAGACATAAATCAAGATAGGGTGTATGAAAGGTAAAAAAAGGTTGTGTGGATATCACTACCCTTTAGAAATCTTGATTTGAAAATCATTTATATATATAAAAAAAAAAAAAATTGAATTGGAGATCGTTTGATCAGCGAAATCTAATCAATTATTTGACTAGATCTATAAATCTTCTTAGGATAATACTTGTCTCCCCACAAGTAACGTCACGTAGAAAACCAATTCCCTCATCGAAATCTAGTCATTTATTTGAGTGGGTGCAGCTGCCATGTGGACGTTCTAGATAATTACTTTAGGATAATGCTATGGAGACCAAATTTCTAAACTAAATTTGCGAACCAAATAATCTATCATCAATAGGAATAAGCAAGTTAATCAATACTTAGTAACAATTTAATTATCAATAACCACATCAATCGATTTACAAAATTTAGTTTAAATTTTTTCCCCCTAGCATTACCCCTTACATTAATCATGAAAAGGATAAGTTAATTAACCGAGAAAACTCATAGCAGCAGTGTATTAGACAAATCATAATATATCCTTAAACTAGTTCAATTAGCAAGTCAAGCTCATTAGCGTTCTTAATCAATAAACGATCGAGAGTTGACCCAGCCGCGTCACTCTTTTTCGCAACCCAGAACGACGGGCCTCTGCCTTTGATGGCATGTAAAGCCAGTTAAATGCCGCCAAGTCTCGCCCTCTCAAAGCTCCGCCGCTGCGAAGAACACCCTCCGTTTTCTTATCCTCGGCGTATGTTGATTTACTAATCTTGGGGAGACGCAGCACCAGATCAAGAGCCGTGAGACCAGACTCGTTCACATCATTTAATTCCGTAACTCCACTCCCAACCAAGCATCTCACCACCTCGTGCCGCCGTTCAGTGATGGCGACGTGAAGAGCTGAATTCCCCGTTACGTTCTTCATGTTAAGGATCTTCCTCTTCATGTCTACCGTGATCATTGGTGAGTCGACCGTCAGTTCCACCAAAGCGTGAATCGCTTTGACTCGGTTGCTTCTAGCAGCAAGGTGAAAGGCAGTCTCTCCGCTTAACGTTACGTCTTCAAGGCTCTCAGGACAAGCGGAGATGATTTCTTTCAGTATTTCAACGCGGCCGCAGATGGCAGCGCAATGGAGAGGAGTCAAGTCACGTTTTCCTCCTCTGAGATGGCAGACTGCCGCTCCGAAGCGGCAAAGATTCTCCTTCACAATGTCCAAGTATCCGTTTGCAGACGCTATGTGCATCGGAGTGAAGCCGCCCTGGTTTCTTAATTCAGCGAAACAGGTTTTGTTAAGGAAGCAAACGTCACGCTGGCCGCCACCGCCATCGCCATTGGTGCTTCGGCGCGAGAGCAGTAGCATGTTTCCTGCATGAGAAGCCTCGTACAGTGTTTGATCCATCGGTAAATTCTTGCCAAATTATTGTGTAGAAAACTGAACGATCTATTAAGTAATGTAAAGGGTGGCTGTAATTTCCTATATGGTGTCGGATTTTTCATGTCCTATTGCAACTAGGAGGAGTCAATTTTTTTTCTTTCCTTTTCCTTCAAGGAGTCGGTTTAATTTTGACTCACTGCAACGTAAATTAGTAACTGAGCAAAAGCAAGTACGAGAGATGGGGAAAAAAATAGTAACTTGACTTCCAAGTAATTAATAAACGTGCTGTTGATCATCTAAGATGTAGAATGCACCATACAATTTTCTAATTTTACGTTAAATACTTACGCATAATAATAAAAAAAAATTCTTGAGTATAATTGTTCGTCTCACGTCATCTGCTCGTGCAAGATAATAAAAATTTTCATTTTGAGTCTCACATGGGTCCATTTTGATGAACCCGAATGCAGAGCGTTGATCCATTTGTGTGTGCCTTTGGTGAATATATAGCATGGGAAAGGGATCCTCTCTGGATCCATTCCTCCTAATCCATCCAATTAGGGATCCGGACCATTAAAATTTGATCAAACGGCTGAAGTTATTATAACTTTTAAAGTGACCCCCTGTTTGTAGTCGTTAGATCAAATTTCAATGATACAGATTCCCTGATTTGGTGGATTAGGAGAAAGGGATCCTCTCCGAAGAGGATCCCTTTCTCCTAACATGGACAACAATACTTAAAATTTCTCGAATAAACAAAATCCATATATCCAATTAGTGTATTATAAGTTAGATGTAATTTTAATTAATCTTTACTTTGTGGTTCACAATGTCCTAAATGGTGTGGGATTTTTACTTGCCTATTACAACTAGGAGGAGTGAATATTTTGAAGTCGGTTAATTTTGACTGACTGACAGCAATATTAATTAGTATCTAAGCACAAACAAGTAAGAGAAGCCCCAAAAGCAAGTAACTTGACTGCCAAGTAATTAACCAAACTGCTGTAAGTTAGATTTTGTAATTGAGTTAGAGATTGAGAATACACTGTACTAATTGTTTTCTATTTTATATTTGATACTTACACGAGAAATAAAGAGATATTCTTGGGTATGGTTGTCCTTGTCATGTCATCTATTCTTGCAAGATAATGAAAACACTCTAAATTCGCGTCTTATTAGGGTCCATTTTGGTGAACCTGAATACAGAGCGTTCATCTTGTATGTACCTTTGGAGGATGGATGACGTGCCATGGACGGCCGTACCAAATTTTTTTCCGAATAAGTATATTTCATATATCCAATTTGTATATAAGTTGATGAAAATTTAACCAATCTTTACTTTTAGTGGTTCACAATGTTCCTTCCCCTGTAAAAATATCAAGACAAACTCTACAAGAGGAAACTAAATCTAATTTTTGTGTTCTTATTGATTAACTAGTGATCTAGTAACTGCTCACATGGTTCTCCATGAAAGTAGCATGGATTAACTTGTAAATCGACGCAAGCACACAATCACCACATTCCCCTCGTCTCACAACCGGAGCCACCACATTCCCTCGACTCACAATCGGAGCAAAGAAGCCCGTCGAAATGGCTAGGAAGTGGCAGAAACTAACTGCTATCTGCCATGCCGAGCCAAGAATCATTGGAGTATAATGTATGGACATAGCAGCAGCACCACTTCAGGGACTACTAGAGGTAGAGGAGAGCTCACTTTGTGGTTTGTAGAGCTAACGTCAAACGCTTTCATTTTCCATCGATATATCGGAAAATGGATACCGATCTCCATGAAAATAACATGAGACTAAGAACTTACCAACATGTTATGTTTTAATCTACAGAAAAACTAATACAAAATCAATCCTTAAAATATGAAATTCATCGTTCCATCATAAACACATCCAGAATACCGTCAAATATAATCGTCTATAAAAATATGAACAAAAAAAAATCCTTCATTAAAAGTTAAAGGATCTACAAAACAGAAACAGCAGTCTCAGTTCTCACAAGTGTTGCGTTTCTACTTCTTGGTCGTGGATGATTCGATTACTTCCTGGCTGGCACTAGCACCACAACGACTACTACAACCGTTTGTATCTTTTTTCCCCTCCTCATCTTTCTTCATCATCGACGATTCAGCAGCTTCTTGCCTATCAGTAGTACTAGCACCACCATTAACATTTTTTTTTTTATGCTTAACCACTGCCAAGTCGAGAGATTCTTGGTTGCCAAGATCGGGATTGTTAACTCAATAAAACCTCCTCATTCGTAGAAATTGAGTTCCAAACCTTGTTTAAGGCAAAGCTAAAGCTGCTTTTGGTTTGAGTAGCCCACTTGGTCAACCCTAAATCGTCATGCACCATTAAGCATGGATCTACCATTCTCACATATGTTACTCCGTTGTTCAACCTTTCATCGTCTTGGCCGAGAAAGTTCTTATTGATCACTTGATCACGCGGCATATAGAATCTCACTGCTTTCGGGAGAAGCCAAGAATCAACGGAGTAGATGGCCATACAGGTACTCGAGAAAAGGTCATTGTACATTTGAATACAACTGATCCTACCAACCTAGCTACATTCTTTTTTCCGTCTCCGAAGATTGCATTACAGCACAAATTAATATATGCACAGGAGGTTTAGTTGCTGTTAAGTAACATGACCTTAAATGAAACTAGCCCGTAATTTAAACATATATACTCTTCAAATGTTAAGAATCACATACGGTAGAAAAATACATAAGAATAATAACGTAAACCATCTAATCTTCCACAAAAATATGAACAAAAGTAACCCTCAATGAAGACGGAGGATCGTTTTACACAACAGAAACATAAGTCTTAATTTGTCTAAAAATTACATTTCTAAACTTGAGGTTTAGGCTGACATGCTTCGTGGCTGTAACCGCTGCCTGCAGGCTCTTGTTCTTGGCCTTAGATGATTCAATAGCCTCCTCACTGGCGGTACTGCAATTACTATCTTTTTTCCTCTCTTCTTCCTTGATCATCGCCAAGTCAACAGGTTCCGGCCTCTCGGTACCCGTACTAACATTGGCATCTGTTTCCATCTCATCATTCTTGATCACTTGCGATACGATAGCTTCCTGCCTATCAGTACTTGTACTACCATTAACATCTTTCTTAGTAATTGAGGATTCGATAACTTGCTGCCTCTCAATACTAGTACTAGCATTGAAGTCTTTTTTCCCATCACCTCTAATCTTAACAAGTGCGAATCCAAGACCTTCTTTTTTGATATCAGGATTGGGATCGATATATCGAAACGACCACACCTGAATTACATCGTTTTTATTAAGCCCAACCTCCTCATCCTTCAAAATTGTTCTCCAACCCCTGCCTAGGACATACGAAAAGCTGCTTTGGGTATGAGTAAACCACTTGGCCAACCATAATTTACGCTCCTTTAAGCATGAATCTATTACTTTCACTTTCACCACTCTACCGTTCTCCAATCTTTTCTCGTGTTCGCCGAGAAAGTGCTTATTAACCACTTGATTCCTTGGCATCGAGAGACGGTCGTGACCATAGCTCAAATCAGTCTTGAAAAGTTGCTTCTGGATAATCAATTGCACTTGGAAACCATGCATTGATTCAATCTTTTCCTTGAATTCTTTAGGCAACTCCGGCTGTATAAGAGGAATTGAAGGAGCTGATAGTTTCACGCTTTCCGCTTTCTTGGCCGTCTTCTGCTTCTTCGTCCTCGCTTTCTTTTCATGATCTTCTTCATCACAATCCTTATAATATACGTACTCATCTTGCATGCTCCGGTTGCTGCTTCCGAAATTATGCTTCTTGATTTTCTGATTGTTAGAAGCAGAAGCAGCTTTCCGCTTCCTCAATTCGGTGGATTTCTTGCCTTTGTTTTGAAAGAGATCAAGCAAAACTTTCTGTTCGAGCATAGAAAGTTCTTCGTCTCGGTTTTTCGCAACCGCTTTCACCTCCGCCAACATCTTTGTAAAAGACTCAACTTCAAGCTTTCGCACATAATCCAACGTAATCTTCGTTGCCATTTTCGGTTTCTTGGAACTCAAAAGATCACCACTTCTTAATTGGGGTTAGGGTTTGTGAGAGAAGATGGAATGGAGATAGCAGAGACGAATGCTACTTGAATATTTGGGGCGCAAGTAACAGAAGTAGTGTGGTTTAGGGTTTTTATAAGGAAATAAGACCCCTTCCTTATCGATCAAGGAAGAAGCCCCAACTATTTCCTAAACCTACAAGGACAATACTAATTTTAGTTTGATCCTAAATTCACCTGGATTAATTAATTAAAAAAACTTTCTAATCTCTGATAAGGATTCATTTAAAATTTGCTAATTGGGATTTTCTACTGTCTTTTCCTATACCATGTTGGCAATGCCTGTTACCTTTAATTAATATACGGTTTAGATGCTTGGCGCAACAAGTATCCTTGATTTGTTTCTAGTTGGAGCGTGTTGCAGCTTTACTCAAAAGCGAGGGTGTTTTATTTTTTTTATAAAAAAAAAAAAAAGGACAACTGGTGACAGGCCACGGTCTACTTTCATTTTCGTTTGGTTTTTTTGTTCTACTTGTTCCTATCCTCTGTAAGTTCTTCCCTTCCCACCCATCAGTCAATCTTTTTGTAATTTCGCTTCAACCCATGTCTGCTTATCAAACTCTCTCTTGGAAAATTTGAAAAATTTGGTAGCTTTGAACTTGATAACTCATTGGTAGGCTTATGTATCAAGAAACAAGACTCGAACGAGCATTCTTAGTTCCAAAACTGTTTAATTGCAAAAAAGAATGCGTTAAAAGTAACCATTTGGGTGCATATTTAATTACTTGATGATGGTGTATTAAAGAAAATGATGTACCTTTTCGGCCAAGTTCGTGGCAGATGCCGGATTGTTTCGTTTGAATCGTGTCGTCGAGCATCGGATAAGTTATTGTTTCCTTGCAATGTGAGAGAGCAGCTTACCAAAGGTATGTACTAATTGATGTACACTTGCCCATGTCTGCATAGTGAGCTATGATTGGTTTGAGGGCTTAATCACTAAACTTGTTTAGAAAGTATGTCACTTTATGGATTAATGATACTTTTCTGTAGGGGCATGTAATGACATATCGGGCGTTCGAGAAACAATATGTACTTTACTTGAATAACAGACCAAACAATGAATCAAAAACTGTATAAAGTTCTTCAAATATAGATCATAACAGATATAGACTGCTTCCCGTGTGAAGAACGGAACATGTTATCCACGTAAATGGATCGAGAAGAGAAGCCATAGGGTGTATGCACAGGGAGAAGCTTATTGTATTTGTTTAAATAATACAGGGATGAGTATATATAATTGACAATTAAAAGTGAAAAACTCATCCTGGCTAAACCAAAATCACTTGAAAACTTAGGATTAATTGGAATTAAGGTTCAGTATTATCCATGGAATTGGTATCATGATTTGATGAATCACTTTCGAAGTGTCCTTCCCACTCATTTGACCCAATAAGCATGGAAACAACTTGTCTCATGGTCGGGCGGTGGAAAGGGAACGTACTTGTGCACATCAAAGCAATTTTCAAGACATTAATCATGTGAGAGACAGTACCTTCATCTTGTAAATCTAATCGAGCATCAAGTACTCCTGAAGACAAAGAATGGTGCAGAAAATAGTTTCGTACCCACGTTACCAGGTCACCGCCTTCCTCAATTGACTGTACGGGCGTTCTTCCAGTCAGCAGCTCCAGAAGGACTACTCCGTAGCTGTAGATGTCGCATTTTTCTGTGACTTTCAAAGTGTATGCATACTCTGGAATCAAAAGATTATGTATCAGTATCTATAGCACTAATCATCCTGACTATAACAGATAGCGTTCGGGGTTATATCAAATTGATCTTCTGAGCAGTATTATATTAAGGTTAGCTTAAAGATAGCTTACCAGGGGCAATGTATCCATAAGAACCTGCAACTGCAGACATAGTTTCAGAATGTGGCATGTCGATCACCTTTGCCAACCCGAAATCCCCAACACGAGCTTCAAACTTATCATCAAGAAGAATGTTATTGGACTTTATATCACGGTGAAAGATCTTCGGTTTGCAATCATGATGCAAGTAAGAGAGACCCTGAGCAGCCCCAAGAGCAATCATGAACCTCGTTATCCAATCAAGACTACAAGATGTTCCATGAAGCAATTCTCCCAAGCTGCCTCTTGCCATGTACTCGTAAAGCAGAAGATTGGAACCCTGGTGGTAGCAGAAGCCGTATAGCTTTACAATATTTCGATGCCTGATTTTTCCTAAAGTTAAAATTTCAGCACGGAAACTGTTATCCACATTGCTCCCCTCCCTGTTGGATACTACCTTCTTAACAGCAACTATGTGACCCCTCGGTAAGACTGCTTTGTACACGGTTCCACAAGCTCCTCTTCCAATTGCATAGCTCTCATCAAAATTTTCAGTCGCTGCAACCAAGTCTTGGAAAGTGAACCCTGCAGCCTTTGGGCAAAAGTACTTATCCAGAACCAAGTACATATCCAGAACCGGCGAAGAGAGTGATTTTTCTTGCAATGAAGCAACTACGCTTGTGGGACGTCTCATGACATATACAAGGATTGCAATCAACATGAGAGAAACACCACCAATAGCTGCTGCAATGATAGCGATGATTTTACCCAAGCGGGGGTTTTTCTTCACCATATCCGGAGTAAAAGAGAGTGAAGATGGTGGTGTTTTGCATTCACCAAGAGGCCTGCCACAGAGTCCTTTATTCCCAACAAAGCTGTCAACAGTCATATTCTGGAAGAGCCGTAACTGAGGAATAGACCCCGTCAAGGCATTGTACGACAAGTTGCAGCCAAGTAGACTCAAAAGATTCCCGAAAGAACCTGGAATTTCACCGGTCAAATTGTTGTTATTGAGTAGAAGGAATTCCAGTAAGATAAGATTCCCAAGTTGAGGAGGTATCTCCCCAGAGAGGTTGTTAAAACTGAGATTTAACTCAATCTGCAGGCTCGAAAGGGCACCCAACTCAGCTGGGATGCCACCAGAAAATGAGTTGCCACCCATTTGTAACTCAGTCAAACGCACGAGGTTTCCCAGCGCAACTGGTATGTTCCCAGAAAGATTGTTTTCAGAAAGCTTGAGAAGCTCCAATTGAGAAAGTGTTCCTATCTCACTTGGCAATGCATCTGAAAAGTTGTTATTGCTAAGATCAAGCCGTTGAAGTGTTGTACAATTGAAAATTTCGGGCGGTATCCTTCCAGAAAGAGAATTTGATGAGACATTAAAGATCACCAACTGTGGGAGGCTACCAATCTCTCTAGGCAACTCTGATGTGAAGTAGTTGTCCGAAAGGTGCAGCGTTTGCAAAGTTCTGCAGTTACCAATTTCTGGAGGAATGGCGCCGCTGAACTTGTTCTGATTCAACTCCACTGTAGAAAGGTTAACCAGTTTGCACATTTCGGATGGAAAAGTCCCCGTGAGGTTGTTGCCAACCAGACGAAGCTGCACCAATGACTTGCAGCTTGTGATGCCATTTGGTACATTCCCAGTGAGCCTGTTAGACCCCAAATTTAACAATATCATGTTAGAATTTCTGCAGAGATGACGAGGAACTTCCCCTGTTAGGAAGTTTTCAGACAAGTCAACCACCCAAAGCAGGCTATGCACTCCAAGGCCTTGAGGGATTACGCCACTCAGCGAATTGTTGAACAATTGCAGCATGATCAGTTCAGTCAAGTACTGGAATCCGGTAGGAATTGAACCTGTTAAAAAATTAATAGAGAGGTCGAGCTTAGTCAGGTTTGTAAGACTTGTGAACTCATCTGGAATAACACCTGTGAATTGGTTCTGGAAAAGATAAAGCAATTGCAATCCCGCTATCTTACTGAGCTCAACTGGTATCTCTCCTGACAAGAAGTTTTCCGAAAAATCAATCTCTGTTGCTAGAGAAAGATTGCCAATCTCTCTTGGAACTGTCCCATTCAACATATTTCTGTAAATATACAACTTCTCCAGGTACACAATGTTTCCAAGCTCCTTTGGAATCTCTCCCACAAGCTTGTTCTCATACAGGGCAAGAATTTCCAAATATGTACAATTGCCAAGCTCCTTTGGAATAACCCCGGAAAGCTGGTTACCCCAAAGAATTAATGTTCTCAGATTCTCAAGCATCCCGAGCTCCTTAGGCATTTCTCCGGTTAACCGATTTTCCGCTAGACCAAGATACTCCAAGCTCACACATCCACCTATCTCTGCAGGCAAGCTTCCGGATATCAAGTTCTCCCCCGCCCTGAAAGTCGTCAATCTTTTGAGATTTCCAAGAGAGAGCGGCAGAATTCCGCTAAGATTGTTAGAGTACGCAATCAGCTGGGACAGGGATGAAAGATTTCCAATTTCTTCATGGAGAGGCCCTGATAATCTATTGTTGCAGACATTCAGCACTTGTAAACTTGAAAGTCTAGCTATTGCTTTCGGAATTTGACCTATAAACTTATTGTTATTCAAAGCTAGAACCTCCAAACTCGAACAATTTCCGATGTCTTTAGGTAAACTCCGACTCAGTTCATTGAAAGAAAGATTAAGATAGTTCAGGTGAACCAATCCGCCAATGCTCGGAGACAAATAACCTGAAAGATTCATGGAGTTCAAGTCAAGGGACACCACCACCGGATTGTATCCGTTGCTGCAATTCACACCTCTCCATCCACAAGGTGTGAAATCATTGGAATTCCAACTACCAAGATGATCAAATCTATCAACTAACCTGCTCTTTACTTCTAGAAGATATTGACCCTCATCGTTGATCCCCTCGGATTCGAAAACCATAAGGGCAACAACAAGAACAATTATAGTAATCAACAAACCATATGACATTTTCACCATCACCACCAAATGGATTTAAACAAGAACCCTAAGTTTGGAGGGTTTCAGCACTCACAACATCACTTTCTCATCAACAATTCCATGATTTTTTCGACGAAAACTAGAATTCGAGAAGTTAACACAACAAATATGAAGGGTGATCACAAAAGAAAAGATTCAGGTTTGAGAAGGATACAAGGGTTTTGATAACTTGTAGGGAACTAGATAGGGAACAATGATTTTACATACCTGGAGTTGATGACCAATAGAGGAAAAAAAAAGGAATCCCATCAAAGAGAAGCACCGAAAACTCAAGAAAGCAGCAAGAAATGCTCTCCACTTTCCCAAGAAAACAAAATTTTCTGGGAAAATTCATTGGATGTTTATGGTTGAAAAGAGAGAGTGGTGCATTATTGGAAAGGTTGAGCTTGACTTCCTCTAAATTTTTCTTTGAGTAGATAATAAGTAATCAGGTGCAGTGAATTGCCAACTTTCTATCTAAAGATAATCTAAAAGAAGATAAAAAGCCAAGTGTTCATTCGTTTTGTCACCCTACAGAATGATTCAGAAGATCCACTTTGTGTGAATGCGGAAGAGAGATAAAGAGAGAAAGAGAGAGAGTGAGATGCAGAAATGGCCGACAAAGCATGCATATGCTTTCTCCTCTCTCACTCCTCTTCCATAATATTTTAGTGCTTCTCGAAAGCCAACTGAGGTTGTTTCAGTTTTGTATTATTCTGCTGCTATTGTACTATCATAAAATACATGACGTGTTTTTTTTTTTTTTTCCAAGTACATCGATATTTTTGCACTAGGGGAGGGGGCCTTCAGTTAAGCTACACAATGGGCTGCCTAATTAGATAACTAGAGACGCTTTCAATAGCGTTTAACATGATAATGGCTTGTTTGAAATTGTTTTTAAAATAATTGAAAGTTTTTTTGTGAAAATATTTTTGGAGCTAATCATTAGTAAGAATGCAAGTGAATCTTGCAAAAACACTTGAAGTGCTTCATGCGAGAAGCATAAGTTATGTGCCTTTTAAAAGCGTTTTCAATCATTTTAAAAGCACTTTCAATTATTTAAAAAGCACTTCCAAATGAGTTATAAGTTAAGAAATTGTTCTTCTTTTAATAAACACTTTGCCCTTTATTAAAAAATTAATATACTTCTAATAAAAGCGTTTCCAGTATCAATACATTAAAAAAAAAAAAAACATATGAGACTCTTGAGTCTTGTTAGTAAATGGTTAGTTGCCGTGATCTAGTTTTGAGCAAGTCAATCTTGACCTCATCTTCATAACTTGCTTAAGATAATTAAGCTGAGCAAGTCAATCTTGACCTCATCTTCATAACTTGCTTAAGATAATTAAGCTCTAATTAAACTTCTAATTATATATATGATTGAGAGCCACCTCAACATATACAGCACTACCCCTTTCGGTCTTCGTACGCCTTTTCCACCATAGCTTTTGTTTTGTTTCTGTATTTTTGTTTGGGCTAACACGTAGTTTTTCCGTACTTGTTTTGGGGAAAGTGTATGTGCTTTATATTTTTGAAGATGATTAAGCAATTTGTTTGTTTTTCTTTTGCTACGAGTCATCAAGACTGCGGATGTCAACGTGCAGTGAGTCGTCCAGTAATATAATATCATGTCTAAGTTTTTATTTACATGATATTATGCTATTGGACAGAGGGGGCGCTAAGAGGGAGCGAAATGTATAGTTGCACAGGGCTCTAAATTTGGAGGGGTTCCCAAAAATTTTTGCCATCTAATGTTATGTAATAATGTTATATATTTAAAAATTATTTTTGTTAGTACTTTAAAATCTCATTGTGCATTCCTTATAAGAGTAAATTTTTTTTGTTTCTAAATATAAAAGAGTAATGTTAGGAAGACTAAATTTGTGAACTAAATGATGAGTCACTAATAGGAAATGATCACATTTATCAATGTTTAAGTACTAATACAATCATCAACTTACATGTCATTTAATTTACAAAATTGTGTCTACAAATTTAGTATCCTTAGTATCACTCAATATAAAAATTTCTAGTGCAATGATATATTCTGATTGTCAATAATAACACCCTAAAAAACGATAGTTTTCCAATTTTATTATATAATAAGGTTATACATTCAAGTGAACTTTAAATTTAGAGTTTTGAAGTTTTTTTTCTTCATGTTTGGTTGTTTAAGATTGAATTGCTTTTGATTATCTAGTGAAGGTTATGTTTGTAGCTTTTTTACTTATAATTAATGACATTTGTAAACTTACAATTGGTGAGTGCTAAAGTTTATTTTGATTTAAGTGATTTTTTTTCTAACATCAATACATTGTTTTACTTTTTTTAATACTATCTTAAGAAGGGGTCCAAGCCAAGGAACTCACTCCAAATAGTCCTGACAAGTGATGATTTAGAAGATTCTGAAATCTCAGAGACGGTCCTGCTATTGGACTGTGCCGCTATGTAACGGTGAACCTGTTCATGAAGTTGCTCTCTCTTCTATATCAAAGTTCGAATTCACCTATTTGTAATTTTTAGTTTAGGTTAAAAATTATTTCTTAAAATAATAACAATAACATGGATGGACCGATATATATATATATATATATATATATATATATGTATGTATGTATGTATGTATGTCTGTATGTATGTATAGGGCTGACTACGATCCCTTAAAATAATTCAAGTATAACTAAGTAAAGAATAAAATGAGTGTGAAGGAGGAAGAATATAAACCCGATGTGACGATTAGTATACTCAAATTTAATAAATAAGTTTATTTAACTATTAATCTTCTTAACCATTTTTTTCACAAATAAAAAAAGGATTAGTTGGTGGATTGATCACGGAAGTCCAACCTTTTAGATGCCAAAAAGATTCACATAGACTTTCAACTTCATTTTAACCACTATCGTGTGATTCATTAATGCCAAAAAAATCTTCTTTAACTTTAACTTAGCTAAAAATTGAAAAAACATGAAGACATTGTAGCTATTGTTTAACCGAGCTTTGCTCTCATGCACTTCAAGGAACGAAAAAGAATGGTTGAGATTTTTCAACCATCCACTCGTAAAAAAACATGTGTAAGAAAAAACTTTCGTAACGTAAAAATGTTATTCTTACAATTTAATTATATAATTTCTCTAATAAAGATGAAACATATATACTTTGACGGTTCTACATATAATAGAAATATGGTACAAGTGATAATACAACTGAGCAGTAACGGCTTTAACAGTGATGTCTATCTTTACCTAACATTAGGTATTTACTTTTAAGCCTATCCAAGTTATATTTGGGTTGGCTTTTCTTTTTAATTATTTTGGTTTATTTTATTAAGAAATCGCAGGCAATAAATGAAAAAGGTGACAAAATTTTGAAAATAAACCGTCACATTTGACCGTTTATATGAGTTGTACATGGTTCACAACATATATGCGTCATTGCTGACGATCACCCTTTCCACTGTCACACGTTATTGTTGAAATTATTTTGTATGGAATTTGCCGCAATGGTGCGCAAGAATTTGGAGGCAGATTGTCTGCCCTCTTTTTACCATATCCTTTCCATCCTTTCTTATTTATGCAGTCATGATTAAATCAGGTCAACATTTTATATTCTTATTACTTTTTGTCTTATTATCTCTATAAAAAAATCAATATAAAATGTTGATGTGGTTTAACCGTGACCACACAAAATAAGAGGGGATGAGAATGACATGGTATTAGAAGGGCAGACAATCTGCCTCCCAAGAATTTATCAGGTATGGATACTCTCAGCTTTCAACGGTTACATTTTTTGAGGGTCGCGTGATGGTAGAGTCTGCTTAGGGGTCATCACTTGGTCTACAGGCCCAGGAGGGCCGTCCAAACCCGCCAAATAGGGCTTGGGCTTGTCATTTTTCAAAAGAATCCTGTCAATTTTTTTTTGATAATACGATATTCTTAGCTATTATAATCAAGGTTCTAAAAGGCGCTAGACGTTAGTCGGGGGATGGCCTAGGCAGACTAGGCGAATTTAAGTAAATCTATTCTATTTCGTGTAAATAAGTGTCTATTTATACTTAAAATATACATAATTTCGTCATAAATTAGAAAATAGAATGACATATATATTATGAAGTATTGGAACATAATGAAAACATAGGAAGCAAACATATAATGTGTGTTTATTTAAATGTTCAATAAGTTTTTTACAATTTATTGGAAACAATAAAATGCAAAAGGAAAGTTATCTATTTTTTATCTAAATGAGTTGCAACCTAGGCAGGTGTCTGGACGGGTCTGGGGGGGTTAGGCGCTCTAAGCGAGTGACTCAGCAGGTCTGGACGGGCTAGACGGGTACCTAGACGGTCTAGGCATTAATCGGGACGGTGACCAGCCGCCTAGCGCCTAGACGGCGCTAGGCGGGGATTTTTAGAATAGTGATTATAATCCATTAGAATAGAGATTCGAACTTGGGACTTGGGAGCAAGGCACCCGACATAGGCGCTAGGCGGAAATTTTTAGAATAGTGATTATAATCCATTAAAATAGAGATTCGAACTTGGGACTTGGGAGCAAGGCACCCGACATGGATACACCACCCAAAGGGTGCCTCCTACAACTCACAGAATGTATGATTTTATGCGATTAAAGAAAGTTTTATTAATAAGTATTGTTTACCTGCCTCCAATATTAAAAAAAAAAAAAAAAAAAAAAAGTTTTTTTGGAGAAACATGTGTTGAGCTGTTTCCGCTTTTTGCTGTTTTGAACCCGTGAGGCCCTAATTTTTTTAAGAAGCTGCTTTTTAAAAATATTTAAACAAGGGCAAAATTTAGTTCTAGTTACACAGCAAGGGAAAACTATTAACAAATTTTAACCCTTGCATTGCAACTATCGCTGACAGTACTATCAGGTCGTCCGCTTAGCAGAAATCACCCTGTCCAATGTCTCGTCTGGGACTCTGATTCCGGTCGTCTCCATGTCTGCAACAATTGCAACGGCTGCATCTAGCTCCCCGAGATCAAGACACAGCGAGATGATTTCATCGTAAAGGGGACTGCGATGGAACAGAAGAAAACATGATGTAAACACGAGACCTCGAATACAAGGAATCATATCAGCTTTGACAAAGCTACCATTTGTGCGGATGGGTGTGTCTTACTCAAAATACGAAACATGGTCTTACCTGCCGAATACATAACCAAGACTATGCGTCGTCTGTAAGATCTTCAAGAAAGCTGACGGCAAAGGAGCCCTTACCGCTGCACGCAAAATCATGGCACAATCACCAATGGTGGGTGTTCCACCCAATTCCATCACCTGAAATAAAATGCAGTACCTATTTCAGATAGCAAAAGGAAATAACCGCTGTTTATGCTTTTGCTTGAGTTATAAGTGTTATGAGGGGACCAAGTGACAGTTAATGAGAACGTTGGGAGAACGAAAAATAGCATTGCAGGTGAAGAGTGGAGTATGAATATAAGAACTTGCCTTCATCATAATTTTAATCGCCAGCTCAACTTCCCATTCCTGTGACCATCTTCTCGGAGCTCTGTTCTTCAATTCTTTTTCCCACGTCCAACCCCAAGCATCAGCTAGCGTGTACATGTCAGATTCGTCAAAAACTTTCCTTTTCCTCAGCTCCTTAAATGCCTCGAATATGTCCTCAGGAAACCAGTCATCGTCATTATCATCCTGCATCCGTACACAAAATGTGTTTAGATATATCTTTAAATTACCTTTCTAAGGTAGAACATTGAGCCCTAGAATTAAATTATGGTGCACTCGACATATATTATATACTTGCATACACGTCCATAAGCAATGTGCATCGTATATATATTACGTGAGGGCTGACTAAAACTGATATTGTAAATGCAAAATGAACTGATAGTCCAGAACAGTCATTAAACTTTCCATTTTTGTATCAAAAACCAAAAGGAAATTCTAAGATTTAGAAAAATTAAGTTGATGAGTTGCCCATATCCTTCATATCCAGATCAAAAAATTATGTGAAACACAAAGTAAAACTACAATGTCGTACCTCAGCTGACATTCGAGATCTTCTCCTTGCTTTTTTAGATGTCGTACTTGTTTGGTCAGAATCTTTCAACAACTGCACTCCAATCATTTGAAGAGGTTTCTTGGCTTCAATTTCTTTTTCCTTGACTCTTTCTACGTCCTGTCTCTCAGCTTGTTCTACCTCTACCTCTGCCCCTACCTCCTCTTCTTCCTCCTCCTCATCGTCGTCGTCATCATCATCATCATCATCCTCATTATCATCGTCTTCATCATCATCATTGTCAGCTTCGTCATTCTCCACATCTTTTGCAACATCATCAACAGTGGCACTATCCGAAACATCTAGAGCCTTTTCTTGATCAGTACCGAAGCCTTCTCCCATGAAACGGCGCTTCCAGAACTCTGTATTTCCTTCTTCTAGCTTGATACGTGAGATTAGTTCATCAAGCTCTTCATCAACCTGTAAGATGAAACACATTCAGATTTGATCAGTGTAGAGTGAAGTTTCAAGTGCAGCCAAAAGGGGGAAGCATTGCTTTCAGAGCTATGCAACCCCCCGACATAAGAAGAAAGAAGAATAAAAAATTAGATAGACCTCTTCTTCTTCCTCCTCCACAGGAGGAACCCAGAGGGGTCGACCACGAGAGCGGTTTATTCTCCTTGCTTTTTGGACACGCTGGTAGAGAACATTTCTGGTACCATCAGTTGGCAGACCTTGTGCTTCTAGTTCTTCCTTCAATTCAGACACTACCATCTTACTAGCAGCTTTGGGCTTTAAAACATTCGTGTCAGGGCCCTTTATAATTTTCCTTAACCTCATCTCAACTCTAACATAATCCGACTCAGAGGCGTCGTCTCCTAAAGCTGCAACTCCTTCATTTCGTAGCGTTCTGAAAAGCTTTCTGTGATGTATCTTCCACTCCTCAAGACATCTTTGCTTGAATGAGGTTTCAATAGGGTTTGAATATATAAACCCATCAACATCAGGATCTAGTGGAGTTTTCCCTCGTCGAGGCACCCATCGCTTGCGCTCACCGGTAAGCCCACCCTCTGCAATGTACCTGTTACAACAATTCAACATCACGTAATGTGTTTTTTTTTAACTTGATATACATGCCCCAAGAATTTAAGCATTGGGAGTCCGGTATAAGTCAAGCTTGGTTCTACCTCATGATTCTCTTATAAAAAAAGGGGGCCGTATTCATCTATATTGTTTATTTATGTGTTGTTAACTTCTAAAGTGCAAAATTAAAATTAATACTTGCACATAACAACCGCTGTAACTATTAACACATATGGAGCCACCAACCTGGCCATGTAATCTATCTCATGTCCAAGTTCGGCTTCCTCTTGCAAAGGTTCAATCCATGAGCTCACCAGTGTCCGGTACTTTCTACTCAAAATCATAGCTCGTGGTGGAAGTGTTTGGTTGTCTGCAGCCATAGCTTCTAAAGCTTCTAGCAACTCGACCATTCTTCCTGATGACAACAGACCCATCAATCAAGTCAATAAGTTATATTCAATACTAAGAGTGAAACATCCGTACTGTGGGCCAAAAATTTACAAAACGTTGATAGAACCTAACAGGTGGAGCAAGACGTCAATGCCAACATGCTACAATATATGATAGGTTACTGACACCGCAAGTCAAGAGAGTGAATCTCAGAAAAGCTTCATTATTTATTTGTTTGCCTAAATTTCAGAAAATATAGAATCCAATATTCGGAGTAAAAGCTTCAGCTTTCATAATTCTTGTACTTCTGCAATTCCTTAACATCACATGAACCATAAAGAAATTGATTGCTTCTGTTAATATATTGCCCTTAACTTGTTTGATATACAAACGAAAGAGCTGAAAAGAAACTAGTACTATGAAAATTTTGGTCATTGACCAAGTGCAGGCTACATACAATACAGTGATAAAAAATGGTTGCAGTGACTTATATGTCTAAGGATTAGGTACACAGAGTGAAAAGAAATGAGATTACTCTTGTTAAGAATACAAAATGAAAAATAGGTATACCTTCTCGACATAAAGCTCGAAGATACAAAGACAGGGGGTCCCCAAAGTTTCCTTCATTATGTAAAGCTTTTGTTCCTCCTTCAAATCTTATGAGGGCACGAAAATGCCGTATTGCCTCTCGAACTACACAATACTTGGTAAAGCACTCAACTAACAACCTGAACATCAAGGTACAAAAATACATTTCGAAAGAAAAGAAAGCGAAAATGATAGAAGTAAGATTCAATGTAAACATAAGATGCTGGTTTAATCTGAACATCAAGGCACAAGAATATACTTCAAAAAGAAAATGCTTACGCATGGGTTTTCATATTAGGCTGCAAACGCTTGTGGTCTTCAACCATCATGCCAAGTAACTCAGCAACATCTTGTACTCTACATATCATATTAAAACCCCAAGGTAATGAGTAATGATGAATACCATTGTAAAGAACATATTGAATTAAAACCTTGAGCGTCAAAGTTGTCAAAATTCCATAAAATTAGATAAAAGTATATAAAAACATAGAATTGATTTTAAAAGTAAAAATTAAATCTCTCAAATAATACACTTCGCATAGAGAACTATATGCTATGAATCAGCACATTGACATCTAAGCACTAATATAAAGTAAAGAGGGCCGAGCTCGTTCTTTTACTTATGATATTCATATTCATGAACATTAAAGTTTTTTTTAGTTCATTACATAAGCTAGGCAACCAATATTCATAATTCTTAAAGAAACGTAGCACGAATTATTATGGCTACAGACGCTACCTGTCATAAGATTCAGCTCTGGTGTATGCTTGGATCACCCAATTATATGTCTCCGTATCAGGTTTCATGTGTTCTGTTTTGTAAAGAAAACTATAAGATTAAGCCCTGAAAAACCGAAAAAACAAAGGCTTCCGAGAGGTATTAAACTTGAACAAACAAATATAACTCTGCGTCCAGAAATGTACAACTCAATTTCACAATCCACAAATATATTAAACCACATGTTACGCTGAAACCACAAATACTAAAAGACATTTAGCTGAAGTGATCACTGATTCGAGAAAGGCCATAAGATATTACCAAAATCAAAAGCAAGATTCATAAATCACAAACAAGAGATTTCAAAGCATAAAGAAACGAACCATCTCCATACTCCATGTTCTCAAACGTAGCAAACGCTATTTCAGGAATTCCGCAAGTAGCCTATCCATTCAAAAGGAAAAAAAAATTACATGAATCAAACTGGAAAAGGAACCGTAATTGTAAACAACTAGGCCGGAAGATCCTTGCAGTAATTCACTAGAAAAATGTGGATGCTTTTTGGTCACCTGCCATCCCTAATGTAATTTCAAATCTTGCCTGGAAATGTATAATGTAGAATAACAACATCAAAGATAATCCAATCCAGAAAAAAAAAAAAAAAAAATAGTCACCTGCACACTAAGAAGACAATTGAAATGAAAGGTTGTTGCCATCCGCCCCGCGGCCTCCATCTCATAGGCAATATCCAATGCATTAGAATGATCCCCAGCTTTACAATCTTCCACAATAAGAAGATCATAGACCTCATCAGTTGCTCTGAGCCCACCTTTGGCACCCTTCAAGAACACTTTGTTGGCATCTTCTAAATGGCGGGTCCGAACGAGCTCCTCTGTTCACATACACAGATAAGAAATCTCCACATTTTAAGGAACAGATATTAAGGGCCTCTTTGGGACTGCTTCTGGTCATAAGCGCTTCTGCTAGAAGTGATTTTATGACAAAAGTGTAGAAATTCTTATTAAAAATTTAAGTGCTTTGTGGAAAACACTTGGAAGTGCTTTTGAAGAAGTACTTTCTAAACCACAAGCTTCCTCAGAAAGTGCTTCTACGACCCAAAAGTTTTCTACCAAACGTAGTAAGAGACTCAAAAGCGTTTTTATCATCAAAAAGCACTTTTATCCCTTCCGGAAGCAATCCCAACCCCTAAATAATGTGCAATTCATTAGTTTACCAACAAGAAGAAGCCAAGCTTGGCGAATGTCGTATTGCAATTTCTCCATGGCAGCAAGAATTTCTAATCCCCTTATAGCTCGACCTTTCGATCCAAACAGCCGAATCAGCGCAATGAACGTCTCGTGGAGAGGCCGAAGCCCCGTACTCAATTCCCTTCTCAGTGATTGCATCTAAAATTCACATCACGCGACAATGGAAACAACATTATCTCAACAAAGTAATGGAAGTTAAAATTGAAAAATCAAATTTTGAAGAACAAGTAATGTACATACCGCCCCCTCGGCGTCGCCATTGAGAGCGTGAGCGACGATCAAGCCGTGGAAGGAGCGAGGGCCCGGGGAGAGGCCGGCGGCGACCATGTCGTAAATGACATCAGAGACTCCATTGGCGTCGCGATTGCGAGCCCGGACCATAAGCTCCTCCATGAAAGCGAAGCGGAGGTTCTTCTCGGCGGCGGAGGAGGAAGGGGAAGAAGAAGAGGAGTCGTCGTCGCCCTTGGTCTGCCTCCGCTTCCTTCTAACTCGCTTCTCGGGGGCGGAGACCGCCGAGGCGCGTACGACGAGGGAAACGGCGTCGTTGGGGCATTTGAGGTTGCGGGGGAAGGCGGGGAAGGGAGTGACGGAGGAGGGGAGGAGGAAGGCGGACATTTGGAGGGCATACGGCAGTGGATAAGGTGTAAAGGCCGGTGCTTTTGTTTCTGACAGTGAGTGAGGGAGTGACGAGCGGCTGAGCGGGAGGGGTTTAACTGTTTTTTTATTTCCTTTTTTCCAAGGGTTTAACTGTTTTCTAGTTTTTGTCCTTCGATTTATTTTATTTTTTTATAAACTCTTTTCATTTTTTTTTTTTTGCTGAACTTTTTTATTCTAGTTAACGAAACAGGAATTGGAATGGACGGGTACATTACCTTAACCAATTGACTTAATTTATAATTACAAATCTAAATAAGGTCTATGAATTGTGTTATTATATATGTCGAACGTGTATGATATGTGGTGTTATCCATACACTCATTCTTAACTTTCAAACCTCTTCTGTTGACTTTATTCTTTGATCATCTTTCATTCATTTAACCCGAAAGACGGAAATTAAGAGTGTGTGGAAGGTAAAAAGAGATTTGTGAATTGTGAATAGCATTACCCCTTATAATTTGACATCCTTTCTATTTTTTAGATCATTTTAATTATATCAATTTATCAAAGATAATCATTTATTATTATTATTACGGATAAGATGAGGGTTCGAAATTTTACAATAATTTAGGGGAAGGTAAATTTTGAACCCAAATTATTATACCACATTCAAGTGGAGACAATCACTTATTCACACAACAAAAATCATTTGAATTTGTTTGGTAGATTTTCTAATCTTCTACGTTCTAAATCATTTATGTCCTAAACCCAAGTTAACTATTCTAAAATACAGGAAGAAAGATTAGAGCTCAAATGCATGCAACATGCAAAAGAGAGAGACACAATTTTAATTAACTGACATAACTCAGATTTGCTTATTTTAAATCTTTTCATCGCAGTATTACATTCATTTCTACCAAAATTTATGAGTGGATTGGGTTTGATGGGAGCAAAATTCCTTCATTGGTCTTACAATTTGATCCAAACGAATCGGATTAAATTGTAAAATGTACAAATTAACGTTTCTAAATTGAACTTCTTCTATGTATGGCACCATATGAATTATTACGAAATTTTGAAATTGAGACATTTGACCAAAGAGAACAAAGCAACCTGAATTATTGTAAATATTATTGTTAAACTAAAAAATGACTTAAATTGTCCAAAAAAAAAATTAGAAAAACATATTAATTCTTTCAGGTCAGGAGGTGGAGTCCAAGGCCAGGATAGTACTGAGGTTCATGGGGCTCATATGGTCAGTTGAGCCTGTGGTGATCATCTCTGCATAAATTCTATTAGCCTTCTCAGATGGATGAAAGGCATCCCAAAACGCATACAGGTTTCTGTTTGGGCACAAATTGGACAGAAATGTGCAGAGACCTTGTCCATTGTAGGGTCCTTGCCCACAACATGCTACCTTCGATGTGGTAAAACCTGCGGTGAGCACACAACCATGCGTTATAATATGAGTGAATGACAGAGTTAATATGCCTCGAATGTAAGGAGGCTTTTAGTTATAAATAGATATATGTGTAATAATATGACTAGGTTAGTATCAGTCTCTACAGTTACTTTGTTTTAAGCACTTGTTTGAGCCTGCTTTTTTCATTTGAGATTGCTTATGTAGGAATTCATTTATGCGCAAAAGTTCTTTTGCTAGAAGTGCTTTATAGAAACATATTGATATTTTTGTTCAAATCCTAGTGTTGCCTAAAAAAAGAACTTAAAAATGCTTTCTTAAGAAGCATCTGGCACGTTCTTCATGATTTTCAACTTTTGCAGTCAAATGTGCTTTTGGTTATCATAAGGTACTTCTAGTCATTTCAAAAGCAGTCAATATATCATAATTTAAAGACGAAAACCAATTAAATTCATGAATTAGTACCAAATGCTTGGGGGTTGTTGATGAAATCTGCATGCATTTGCCTAGTGTTGGCAGATATGAATACATCTTTGCCAAGTTTCTTGTTGAGTCCGGCCAACATTTGAGTGAGTTGTGGGTTGTACAGGGCAGCAGCTCGTACAAGTTCAGCTGAGCATCCTCCATTCGTGCTTCTAGCCGCCAACTCTGCCGGAGCACATCCCATCGGTCCTGTACCAGTAACCAGAACTCTACGTGCTCCGAGTTGATATAAATTCTGCCAAGTTAACTAATTAAATTTCTCTTATATTGAGTAATTTTTCTGTGTGATTGTCACCAGTCATGTGGTGTTACGTCAATGCATCCATATATTATAATACAAGCATTAATAAGATTATGTGACAGTATAACAGTCACACAAACAAATTTATCGTGTATGGGTGCAATGATTAATATTAATTACCATGAGAATTTTTCGGTACTCAGAGATGAGAAGCTTGACGTAAGTAGGGAGGGGGAGGTTGCGAGATTGAGAAATGGAAGAGGCTGAGTAGTAGTTGTTGACGAAATCGTTGCCGCCGACGGTGATGAGGACAAGTGATTGGCTTATGAGTCTTCTGGTCTGGTGCTTTCCGATCAGGGCTTGCACTCTTTGCTGGTATTCTTTGAAGTAGTTCAGTTGTCTAAACATTCTGAGTATATCTAGCTGCATGGGCAGTGCAGAGCAATAAAATTATCTCAATGAGCTTATCATTTTTGAGTAATTATTTTGCGGTACTGTAATAAGGCTACATGACATAACTAGTTCACATGTTATAGTACGAGTTAATACTACTATTAGTGTGTAGTGACTTACAAACTGAGCGCCAGTTTCATTGAGAATTCCAACTCCGGCGGAAGCAAAGTTTGCACTGACACGTAGCCTTCGTCCGTTAAGCTGTGGACTCAAGTATGGCATGGAGGGTTCTCTTGAGCCAATTTTTTGACCTTAATTATCATGATCATGTTAACTAATTAGCTGTTAATTAACAAATAATAGATGAATTAAGTGATCACATACGTTAACATGGTACGTACACATAAATTAATTGAGGCCAAATTAAGCATATATATCTGCATGCATGCAGAGTTAGTAACTGTATATACTTAACTGATAAGGTCCGGGATGATGAGGCCATTAGAGAAACGGCCGGTGGGACGGTGAGTCGGAAAATCGATTCCATAAGGGTAAGAGTCGGCTCGAGCAATTGATATCAGATAGTTGTTGTTGCCATTGTCGACCAGTGAATCGCCGAAAACAAAGAATGCTCGACTACCCTTTGCTACTTGAACCATTTGAGGACCAATACCGTAATTACCAAAAATAACAATCAAGTAAATCATCAGTCGACATGTAAAAATCATCGACGATGAAGAGGCTGCAACAATTGATACGCTTAACTCTGTGGTTTGGTCAGGATCGATATATATTGCAGTGTAAAGATTGGGTTGCTTGGAAGTAATGAATTGACAGCTGAGAATTCATATAAAGCAAACTATATAGGGCACGCGTAGTACGTGCATGGAGTTAATATTGTTAGCAAGGTTTGTATTAACCCTTGAGCATCTTTGTAGTGGTTAGGTTTAAGTGGGAGGTACGTCGTGACGTCGAGAAGGGGAAATAAGTATCTTGTCACACCATTTATCACGTAACGAGAGATGTAGAAAGAACCTAATTAAGGAGTTTAGAGAGGTGTATTACATACATCATCATCAATATCGAAGTTTATCTTCTGTGAAGGAGGTGCCTTGACTACGAAGAAATTGAGAATAGTACTGTAGGTCGATCGATATCGTTCTCCCAACCTAGAAGAGAAATGTAGTCCCAAACATTAGAAACATACTCTAGTCTTTATAAATCACTTGATAGTTCTGCTTAAAAGCACTCAAGTGCTATTTTGAATCCAAAAACACTTTTTAATTGTCTTTAACAAACATGATCATAAACGTTTTTGGTGATCTAAAAACGCTTTTAATTATTTTAAGGGTTTTTATCACAAATGGTCATTGAAATTGAAAATCAATCAATGTAGTCCTTGAAAATAGGTGTCGCAAATCAATGTGGTTCTTCCGTCACAATTCTGTTAAAAATTATGTTAAGTGCTGATGTGGCACATAAATGGGCCCCATATAAGTCTTTTTTTCTGACAAATTGTTTTTGAAATTGATCCGCGACATCAAAATGGTCCCTGAAATTGAAGATTGATCAATGTAGTTCCGCAAGTAAAGTCTCAAATCAATGTAGTCATTCCGTCACAATTCTGTCAAAAATTCTATTATGTGCTGAAGTGACATATAAATGAGTCACACAAGTCTAATTAAATTTAAAAAAATTACAAATAGGCTTAATAATTTAATAGTTAATAAAAAAATTGTCAACCCAAAACCCTAGCCCTGCAATCACCTTCGATCACAGTCCACATTTCTGTACCTCCTTCGCTCTCTAATCTCTAAAAAAAATCTCAATACACCCATCTTTACACATTCGACACTCTTCACCAAATTGAACTTGGATCGAGATCACCTTTAGTGATGGCCGATTGACAACGACTTTTGGGACATCACCATTAACATTTAGGCGATCAATATCCTCACAACCTTAATCTTGGAGAGCTTGTTCGGCAGTTCTCTGGTGGTCTGGTAATGCAAAGAACGACGAGGTGTGCCTTGAGATAATGAGGTTATAAACGAGGTGTGCCTATTGTTGGTTGAAAACTATTTCCACACCCCTCTTAGGCCTTGGTTAAGCCTTGTGCCTAGAATTTATGGAAGGGATCACTCTTCAGAGTAGACCCTACTATAAAAATAAAAAAATACATTGTGCAAAAAGGTATTTAGACAACTTTTTTAATTAATTATTAAACCCACATCAGCACATCACAATTTTTTTTTACAGAATTGTAGCGGAAATATCATATTGATTTGCAACACCTATTTTCAAGTACTACATTTATTGTTTTTCAATTTCAGGGACCATCTTGATGGTGTGGGTCAATTTCAGGGATCATTTGTGATAAAAACGCGTAAATCTTATGGGGCCCATTTATGTGTCACATCAGCACTTAACGAAATTTTTAATAGAATTATGACAGAATGACCATATTAATTTGCGACACCTATTTTTAAGGACTACATTGATTGATTTTTAATTTCAGAGACCATCTTGATAGTGATGGTCAATTTCAAAGACCATTACGATAAAAATGTATTCACAAACATCATAATTTTGTTGTAAACTATCTATATTTATAAGAGGATTGTTAATTTGCTCGGGTATTTTATTGTATATAGGTAGGATATAATAAAGATATGAAAAGCTCGAAACTTGGCGCACCAACAAGAAGTATGTGACATGCATTATTAAGCTGGATGGAAATAGAGCAACTTGACCAAAACAGATAGCTACAGCAAGCAGGCCTCAAATTTCTCGGGAAAACTGGAAAAGTCTTTCAACTTGGAAAGAAAAAGTGTAACCTTGCTAAAATTATCACTGACGGATACTTTTGCATAGTCAAATTAATTACAACAATTTGCTTCTCATTTTTCCATAATTTAGACTACGTTAATTAGAATATGACTCGAACATAACGGAAAAAAGTATTTTCTACTTAAGCACAAAGTTTGAGACTCATAGAGAAATTGAGGAAGTGATTTCCACACACTATTTTTTATTTTTCGCACTCTATAAACTCATTTTAATTTTGACTTTCGGATTGAAGGATCAAAAGAGAACTAAAAAGGAAAAAAAAAGGGGGAAATTATTCCCCTAAAGTTGTAAGAGATACACATTCAAGACGGAATATTAATCTCTCTCAAAATATAAAATAGAGTACCACCCACTCGAATGGCATAACCACCCACTCGAATGTTCCAAGTGCCCCCGGGCAACGAAACGCAGTTTTATGAACATCGACTTCGGCGATAAAGATCTGGTTATAACCGGCATGGCCATCCATGAAAGACATCATGTCATGAGTAGTTGCGGCGTCAATCAACAAATCTGAGATTGGCATGGGATATTCATCCTTGGGAGTTGCCAGATTCAAATTACGAAAATCAATACAAATGTGTAAGGCACTGCTTTTCTTCAGCATCGGCACGATATTTGCCAACCATTCGACATATCGGGCAGTTAGAATAAACCCGACGTTTAAAAGTCGAACCAGTTAATCTTTTATGCCGAGTTGAACTTCGGTTGAGAACCGTCGAGGAGGTTGGCGAAAAGGCTTGCAACCGGGTTTGATGCGTAATTCATGCTCAACGAGGGTTTGGTCAAGGCCAGGTATCTCGTGATAGCTCCAAGCGAAACAATCCTTAAATTCGCCAAGCAACTTGTAGAGTTCAGTCTTAGTATGCTGGGGTAACAGAGCACTGATGAACAATGGCCGAGTGTTATTGGCCGTTCCCACATTTATTTCGTCCAATGGGTTTTTGACTTGGGGCCGGCTATCCTCGAGTTCGGCCGGGGCAACCTGGATTTTGTCGAGAGAGAGAACAGGGCCATTGTCGCATTCAGCGAGGAATTCCACGAGGTTGACGCCTGAATCCGGCTGTTGGGAGATAGCGTACCAATGAGCCAGCAACCGTTCCATGGTTGATAAAATTGCGGCTCGGCGTGCGGTCTGACTGGCGTCAGACATCAGGGTCGGGGATGAAGTTGACCAATCCGAGCCTTGTCGAATCCTGGTGAACGGTTTCGGCGCCAACCTCGATGGTCTTCTGAACAGAAATCCGCGTTGGCCAACCTTCTTCGTTAAGGCCGTGTAACGTGATGTATCCAACATGATCGTTGTAGTATCGCGCTTGGATCATGTGAGCTTCGAATGGCTGAGAATCGGCTGGGTGAACCACGACTGTTTTGCCATCCCAAAAGACGAGAACTTGATATAGCGATGAAGGGATACAACTGGTTTGGTGAATCCAATCTCGTCCGAGCAACGCATTGTACTCGATTTTGGAGTCAACTATGAAGAAAGCGGTCATGTGGTTGCGACCTGCGACGGTCACCTCTAATGGGAGAACTCCCTTGGTTTGGGATTTGTCACCAACGAAACTGCTCATGGTAATCCCTGATGGAATGAGCTCGTCGTTAGAACGACGTAACGCCCTCATGATTGTCACAGGCATGACATTGACCGTTGCTCCACAGTCAACGAAAATTTTGGACACTGGGTATCCCTCAATATGAGCCGTAACATATAACGGCTTTAGGTGATAGAGATTAGTCGATGACGAACGAGGAAATAATTCGGCGAGGGCTGCCTTGAGGTTATCTTCTTTTGTCGCTAACTCGACTTCAGCAGGGAGTACGAAATATGCTTAGGTAGCATCTTCAGCCACTATGTCGCCGTCTAGGAAGTTAGGTTAGGACGTGCGTGGTTGAAAATCTGCAGGCAGAACATGGATCATACTGATTTCCATGTTGTCGAGAACAGAATGACCCATCGGCCCGGTATCTCCCACCTCTGACGGTCCTTCGTTTGCCAGGCTTTTCTCTTCGGGACTTCTGTCATGGACAGTATTTGGGTTGACTTCATCGACCATTACCGAGGTATGTTCTTGCAAGGCGTCTTGGAGGATTTCCTTCTGTTGGTCGAGGGGCTTAGGCTCATTGAGAACCACAACAGGGTCCAGGACTTGCGTTGTGCCGCGAGTCTGATCTTGATACATAATGCGGGCGTCCCTGATGTCTAGGTAGGCATCTAAGTGTTCCACGCACTTCGCTTCATCGGCCGTAAGGTCGAAAAGAGAAACGACTGAAAAGACTTCGAAATGGTATCGCAAGTGTTGGAGAATTTCCAGAGAAAATGGGAGCTCGCTTGTCTCGATAACGGTATATGGGTCAACGTCAAAGCCGAAGACTCGAGCCTCTCGTATGTGCTGGAACCTAGCTTTCAGCCCTAGGTCCGAATTCTTTTGAATAATTCGCTCGGCATCAGGACAAGCCAGAACGAGATCAATCGTATCTTGGCATGCTTTCGACAAACCGTATAGATCGTTGGCCGAATGCTTTTTGTGAAACTCTCACATATACTCCAATGCCTCTCCGAGGAATGATGGATGCAGGTTCCGTCTAACCCTGATCAAAGGCTCATGTATAGGTAGCGGGGGGAGTTTGCTCTCGGCTTCCGCCTTTAACTGTTCAATGCGCGTCTTCATTTCCCCGGGTCGAATGAGAAGTTTGATTCGCTTATCAGCCTCCTCAAATATGGTTTCCACGTCAGGATTGACCTCTTGTCTTTCTTGGAGCAATTCTGTCATGATGGTCGGGGGTTGTCGCTCGTCATCACTGCTAGTTTGGTTCTTCGGCTGCCACTTGGGGGTCGAAGTTTCCTGAGCTGCTTGTTGGTGGGCCATGCAGTCTATTCTTTGGCGCCGATGCTTCTGTGATTTGGACAATGCAATATACACACCTTTAGGGGAATGATAGGTGTACCAACGTTGATCATGCGGTTCGGGAGGTTTGAAGGTTTTCTGCTTTGACGAAGCGTTCAAGCTGCTAGAACTTCATGCGTAATAATCCTCGTTATAGAATGGTGCATCAAAGTCCAGGCGTCGTCTAACTGGGCGTAGCTCGGTCGGCCGCGTTTTGGGGCCAAGTCTGTTGAAAACTCCCTGGCGTTGGCCTGTACTGAGTGTCTTCTGAGGTGTTGGGGCCATGTCTGTCTTAACTTGAAACGGCCTTCTGTTTGGCGCTGCGTCGACGTTTGTCCTACACCGACTGCAAAGAAGCACTGATTTATCTTCTTCCTCGGTGCTGGAGTTTGTCATAGGTTGGATGATGGCCGGTCCTGAAAGAACCTCGGGTGGCTCGTTAAAAAATAAATCTATCTTGAGCCGTGGTTGAGAACTCTTAGTTCGAAAGTGTTGCACTGAGACGGGCTCGACCTTTTCTTTCCCTTTGTCTCTAGGTAGACGAGCATCTACCATATTAACCGTCGCTGTAGGAAACGGGTCGGTATCAATGCTCATTTTCTTGTCTGGAAACTTGAGCTTGCCGTTATCGATCCAGCTTTGAACGGCATCTCGAAATATGACACAGTTGTTTGTCGTGTGTTTATTCGAATTATGGTACTTGCAATATATTCTTCCCTTCAATTCTTCGGCCCTAGGAATATTATGCCCAGGCCGAAGCTTGATGATCTTGGCAAGCAGCAGTTGGTCGAAGATGGCGTCGGCCTTAGTGATGTCAAAAGTATAAACCTTTGATGTTTTGGCAGTAGATTCTTCAGTGGCCAAGCAAGTTTTTACATCCTTGGGATTGGCGTACGTCAATGCTTTGCAAACATACGGCTTATCGATGACTATCTCGGCCGCATCAATATTAGCATACTCTTCAGGTTCAGTCGAAGCATAGCTAACCGTGGGGTTTTTATAGATGGTTCCTCGGGATGAAGACTTTGAGACTTTTTCCTCTCGGAGTAGGTAGTCATATTGCTCAACGTGTTGAGCCAACTCATACATGTCTCGGCCCCTAGGAATTTCTTCTTGTACTCCACGTCCAGCCCATTCAAGGCTAATCTAACAAATTCGACTTCAGGAAGGGGTACCCGGCACCAATTTCTTGCTGACTTAAACCTGGTCAGGTAATCCATTGGTGACTCATCTGATGCTTGAGCCATCCTAGCTAATGATGAAACCAACATTTTCATCCCCGACCGATAGAATTGCTCATGAAATTTTTCGGCCAACTCCTTCCAGCTCTGGATGGAGTTTGGTGGGAGATTGATGTACCACGCAAAGGCCGAGCCTGTCAATGAGAAGTTGAATAGCCGTAATTTATGGAAATCGCTATTAACGTCGCCACATTGAGCGGTGAACCGGGCTACATGTTCTAACGAGGACAAAGACGACTCTCCGGCAAACAGACTGAAATCTGAGATTTTAAAACCTTTGGGATATTCAAATTTTTCGACGTAGGCAGGGTACAAGTGGATGAATTTTGGGAATTTCGGCCCTTTTTTCAAGGCCGAATCGATGGATGTCGCCTCTACTTTCTGGTCAGATCCATCCGCTCTACTGCTCGATCATTCTTTCTTTTCCAAGTCAGTTGACTTGAGCCGAGTAGGCACTGGCTCGGCTCGTACTATCGGTAAAGGATCATTCTTTAGTGGCCATTGCTGAAAATGATCGGAGGGTTTATCTTCACAGATCTTGTGTACCAGCATTCAAGCAATCTGGTGTGTGTTTCATTAGTACTGTTTATTACTTCGCGCAGACTGTCTATTCCTCTGCTGAATACCTGTTCGACTTGCCGAGATTGTTCATCTAGTCGTCTTTGGAGAAACGACCTTGTTGGTGGATCAGCGTCTTCACCACCATCTTCATCGCAGTCCTCCACTACCACATCATTGAAAATGGATGTGGTTTTGTTAGAGGCCTCTGCGTTACGAGGTTGACCGCCAAGGCCAGCTTCATTTTCTCGGCATGTCGTGCTCGCGGGCTCTGGTGTCGCGGTAACAATGGGGTTTTGTGTCTGCGGTACCGACAAATCAGTCGTCGATTTTCCCATAACTGCTTTCTTCTTGACTGATCGTGTCTCAATTGGCATGAACTTCGTAGTTTAGCACTTGTCCCACTGGGCATGCCAAAATGTTGACCCTAAAAACTACCAAGCCTACGTGGCGCGTAGGCCGAGTAATTAATAAGCTAACTACGTCATTCAGTTGTGTGCGGGGCGTGCCAACTTGTCGGTCGAGCTCGGCCGATGAGTAAAATTTGTTGATGTTGCGTTGGTCGCGCTGCTGACTTCTGCGTCTTGCGATTGCGGCCGAGGAAGGAACTTGACTCGGCTCTCGGATTCTAAAGCCTGAAGACAAGGCTACTAAATATGCGAAGTTCACAGATCGTTGTCGTCGGATTCGGCCACAGTGATGGTGTTCGTCAGAGTAAACTCACGCCGAATCGACACTAAAGTGTAAGGGCACAAATACTCAAAGCGGATGTACGTCTTGATGGTGAATGTGGTTCGGCCGTCAGAATGCCGAACTCTAAAGCCCACTTGTGAGTATCCAATCATACGACAACTCGGCGTTTAATGGACCGAGCCCTAATAAACTGTAACACCTCACTTCGCCGAGAAGGCTGATGAGATGACCTCTGCCAATAAGGATTCGAAAATCCTTCTCGACTGAGACTTGGATAGGTAACCAGTCAGCCCCTTCGCAGTGCTGTTTATCCAAACTGAAGGTGTTCCGCGGTCGGCTGATTCTACGGCGATAATGTTGTTTATCCAAACTAAAGATACCACCGGTTGCCTTCACAGTGCTGTTTATCCAAACTAAAGGTGTGTTGGCGAAAAGGAAAATAAAAATCTCAAGGTTGTTGAGAGGTTTCACGTAGAGCAAGGGTTTGCGCAGGGCAGATTTGTGTGTTGAGTTGGAGAGGTTCTGAATGGTGCCACTGCCTCTGTATTTATAGGAGCGTCTCTGCAATCAAGTCCAAGTCATACTTGGATTAAGACTCCTTATTCTGATCCAAAACTACCTCGATTAATCCTTCTCCAATCAGGACTTTGAACCTAGCCTTTATCATGCCGCACACATCTCTTATATCTTTGTCAACCTCATCCTTGCCGAGACCCCTTAATGCATCAGGATTCATGCTATCCGTAGGACTCTGCCTGCTTCGCCTTTATCCAAACAGCACTCTTCCTGACCAGACCTGGCCGATCTCGGCCCATGGGCTAAATAACCCACAAGCCTCCAAATAGAACTTTCCGGGCCGAGAACAATTCTAACTCGGCCCAAACTGACATTTTGGGCCTAAACAATTACATAGTCATAGGTGAGGTGTAATAAGTAGAGCAATCATCCACATCAGCAATTAAAGTGTTCATACTTTGAAATCAAATTACATCAATTGCCATTGAATGTTTTATTAGGACTCTTCCAGAAATTAACTTGAACTTTAAATTACAAATCACAGTTTCAACAACCCTAACCCATTCCTGTTTTGAATATTCCTTGCGATTCCTGCGGATTAGCATCCAAATTTGAATTTCGAATTCGTATGAAGCTATTAGAACTATAAGGAACATCTTTGCAGATGATGAAGGCAAACATGACAAATATCAGGTTTGGGTTTTTCTGGTATTTGCTACCTGGATAACAGGATTTCAAATACATGATTCGCGAGCTTTATATGTGATTGTGTTATATAAGTATTGCTCCACTGGCTTTTGACATTGATTGTGTGTTTAGGAGCTTTTGACATTACCAAGATGGAGGACTGCACCTTGTATTGTTGAAAACGAGAATCATGTAAAAATACATGTTTCTGATAATAAAAAAAGTAAAAAAGTAAAAAATAAAAAATAAAAAATAAAAGATGTAAAATTACATGTCCCACCAGGATAGGAAGTTACAATACGATAGGTAGTTTAGCTTGTACAAGTTATATGACAGGTAGTTTAGACTGTAAAACACTTATATGAGAGGTAGCTTAGATTGTAAAAGATCAATAGAAATTTTGGTAATGTCGATAAATAAGGAACCTGACATAAGTAATTAAAAGCCTCCTTAAAATAGATTGATAAGTATTTCAAATTCAAAAAAATATTATCAAGAAATCGGAAAGCAGAAGATGAAAGAAACTGAAGAATTACTCTTTTTTATGATGGATAACTGATGATGATACAAATCTAAAACGTGGGAAATCTATGGACAACGTTTAAAAGCTATAAAAGGGTAAAATAGTGATCACAATGTAACAAAGTCAACGTAACAATAAAAAGTGCTAACATGGTGTCCTAATCATCGGACCTAAATAAAAAATAACTAAAAATTGGACTAATCATATTGGATCATAAAATTGGACCTATTTCAAGTTACCCCAAAAATGAAACTAAAATCCAAGCTCCAGTCACCACCAAACCTCAAAAACCCTAGATCCGAAACCTAAAATATCTCTAGGGTTAGGGTTTAAACGGTCTGGAAAGAACATACAAACAAAAGAAGGTTCTAGAAGCGGTTTGTGCGACAAGAGTTGAAAGAGGATAAATAATAAAATAAAATGGATAATTATTTTATTACCTCAAAAGGAAACTGCGGGGACCGTGAGGAGAAAGAAGCGACGTAGGAGAGGAGAGATTTTTCAATGTGATCGGCACACGAAATGGTACATCACTTGTCATTATACAAATAATAGGATATATGTGTTAAAAAGTTATTAACTTAAAAAATAAAATTTCCTACCACTTACATAAAAACACGTAATGTATCACTCGTGTTCTCGTCACAATAAAAAATTTCCCGTAGTAGGGTGAAAAGGGCGCTGCGGCAATTGGGATGACAAAGGATGGGAAGTTACCCTTAGTTGGTCAATCCATAGGAATTAAAAATTTGGAGTAGAATTATCTCCCCTCCTATTCTCATCCCCTTCTTTTCCCTCCTCTCACATATTGTTTTTTTTCTTATTGTCTCTATAAATCAATATAAGATGTTGACGTGGTTTAACCATGACCGTTTAAATAGGAGAGGAGGAAAGATAAGAGAGATTAGGAAGGGAGGAAAGATGAGAAAGATTAGGAAGGAAGAGAATACTCCTAAAAATTTAGGGAAAGATTAGGAAGGGAGGGAATACTCCTAAAAATTTAGGGTTTGCTGGCATGTGCTTTGGATAGTTAAAACCTAAAAGTGATTTTTAATGACTAAAGATTTTTTTTTTTAAAGTGTATTTTAGCTGGTTGAAAGCGATTTTCGTAAAAACATTTTTAGAGTCAATCTTTAGTAAAAATATAAGTAAATCTTGTAAAAGCATTTCAAGTGCTTTTGGACACAAAAACATTTTTTCTAAAAACGGTTTCAGTCAGTTTAAAAATACTTTCAAATAAGTCATAAAAACACTTTCATTTTGGAAAACGGTTGTTTGGCCAAAAATTTACAAGTGTTTTTAGTTAAAAATAGAAGCACTTGGGGTGGGTTTTAAAGAAACACCTCCTCCTAAATGTGCTATCAGGTGAAAACACGGGAAATATTTGGCTCGCTTTAATGAAATTTTTTCAATTTCTAAACTATTCTTATTTTTTTATTTAAGGCTCGTTTTGGTGTGCTTTTAAAATGACTGAAAGCGTTTTTAGAGAAAATGTTTTTGGGTTCAAAAAGCACTTTAAGTGCTTTATATAAGATGCATCAGTTATGTGCTTTTTCCAGGAAGTACTTTAAGTGATTTTCCAAGATTTACAAGCATTTTTACTAAGAATTGTTTACAAAAATATTTTCACCAAAAATTCTTTCATTCATTTTAAAAACATATCCAAACGAGTCATTAGACAGTCTAAAATACCTTTAGACTTTAAGGAAATATCAAAATTGTCTTTATTAATTTTTTCTAGGTTTAACGCCATATAAAAAAAGGAAAACTAATGAAAAGTTCAACAAAACTTTAGTTTTAATGAAAAATAACAAATAAGGGTATAGTGAATAGTACCAGAAAAAGGTAAAAATGTGATTTTTCATTAAAAATAAATAATACTGGAAGTATTTCGTTAAAACTCCCTATAAAAAAACCCGAGTTTTTCGTATCGTGCTGAAGACTGAAGCAGTCAGTCTCTTGGTCTGCATCTTCCCCTAGCCTCTCTCCATCATGCTCATGCATTTAAATTTAACTATTTTGTAATGCCAGTTTTATTTCCAATGTCTATTTCCGTAACCGGCAAATTGAGTGGTCCAAACTTCATGCATTGATTCAATTTGACTTGAAAACTCTAAACCCACGTTAGTAATTGAGACAGATGAGGTGTCACAAACCGCAGCACTAGAAGCAGCTCGCTAATAAAAAGTAAATTTAAATAATTAAATAAACACTAGCAGAAAAAGAAGCCCTGACCTTCTCTACTTTCTAGTTTCTAGAACCTTCTTTCGTTCGTGTGTTCTTTCCAGACCGTTAAACCCTAACCCTAGAGATATTTTAGGTTTCAGATCTAGGGTTTTTGATGTTTGGTGGTGACTGGAGCTTGGATTTTAGTTTCATCTTTTGACTAATCCTTTTTTTTTTTTTTTTTTGTCAATGAACTGCCATTAACCATTTTATACTGTTTCAGATTCTTGACTTTTTGGGATGAATATGGCAAAGAGGTCATTTTTCTTCAAATTTAATTTTTCTTTTTTATTTTGTTTTATCATTGAATGTTGTTGTTTTAGTATATGATTGTTTTGAACTTGTGATGTTACTCTGCATTTTTTTTGCCATTTAAGTCAATGCGTTCTTTGAAAAAAAAAAAATAGAGGGTTACGCGAAATTAGTTTTCCTGTGTTAGTCTAAAAGACACTGGAACTTCACTTATTAAATTATCATTGTCGTAAACTGGTGATGCTACTCTGTTTTTTTTTTCCCTTTGAGTATATGCGTTCTCCAAAAATAGAGGATTAGACGAGATTAGTTCTTTAGAAGTAAATGCTATTGGCCTTAACTTCTGCTTTGGTTGGCTTGGGTCGCAAGGGCAGAAGGCTGACCGGCAAACCAGGGTATGTTCTTTGCCAGGTTTAGATGCAACTGGTTTTATTGTTAAATGCTATTGATTTAGATTATGAGTGTTGTGAACTCGCGATGTTCCTCTGGTTTTTTTGCCAATGAAGTCTGTATTGTTCAAAAAAGTTTACGATTTACAGGTTTGTGTTCTTGTTTTCCCAAAGTAAATGAGGATTTGGTGAGGTTAGTTCTTTTGTCTTAGTCGAAAAGAATCCGGAACACACCACAGTTTTATATTCTCATTTAACTTGTGATGTTCCTCTGTTATAGCAATATTTGATGAGATTATGTTTTTAAGTAAATGTTATGTTCTTTACTAGGCTGTTTGGATGCAATTTGATTACATTTTCCGTTCGATCTGCAACTGATTTTCCTATGCCTATTGCAGCAATGATACCAACCCCATGGCGCTGGAGGCAGAGGAGAATGCAAGTCTGCAACGCGAGATGAAGTTGCTTATGGCTACACTAATTGCCATTGCAACCTTCTATGCTGGACTTCACCCTTCACGTTCTCTTATTAAGAACCAGTTCCTTTTCCAACTCTTTGAAGTCTTCAACGCCACAGGGTTTTTCATCTCCATTTGGATGATGAAAATCCTCAGCAGGGGTTCCCCGATCGAGTTTACATTGAAGCCGCTCCTCCCCTTACTGTGCCTTGTTTACATACTAGGCGTTGCGAATATGTTTTCTTGCTCCTGCTGCACCTGTAGGTTATGAATGTGATGTAATTCTGTAGAAACATGGTACCTTGTTGTGTAACTGGTGTTTTCGAACACCCGAAGTTTATGATGTTAATTAATTTTCGGGCACCTGAAGTTTATGTAGTGGATTTGCAAGATTTGTGACTACTTGTTTAACTGCTGTATTTGAATACAGTTTCATCAATAGAGCAGATGTGATTTAGTTCCTTTCGTGAATGAAAAGTTTTGATGTAACAGGTTTGATAGGGTGGATGCACATATATCCCTCCATTTACGAATAACATATCTTGATCATATAAATTAAATGATCGGGAAACATATCAGATAAATGAACGGTTTATTATGAATATGTTACTTGGTACCTACACCATTGATTTATTCTATACATTTGAATGACTAAGTTGTGAACTTGTGATGGTACTCTTCTCTTTTCGTTTTTGCCATTTAAGTATATGTGTTTTTCAAGAAATAGAGAATTTGGACAGATTAGTTCTTCAATGTTATTCTAAAGGACGCCGGAACGCCACATATTTAGATTATGATTGTTGTGAACTTGTGATGTTCTTCTGCATTTTTGTTCCGTTTGAGTATACGCATTATGCATTCTCTAAAGTATAGAGGATTTGGCGAGATTAGTTCTTCGGTGTTGGAATAAAAGGTCGCAGAACGCCAATAGGTTTATGTTCTGATGATACCGTTGCCATGGCATTGGCATCTGAGACAAAATAGGCTGAAGCGCATTCAACTGAGCAAGGCGGGACGGTGAGCATTATGCAGCACTAATTGCCTCGGCAACCATCTATGCTGGACTTCACTCCTTCAAAAACTCTTGTCGAGAACCAGTTCCTTTTCCGACTCTTTGAAGCGACCAACACCGTTGTGTTTTTTATCTCCATTTGGATGAAGAAAACCCTCAACAGGGGTTCCTCGATCGAGCTTTGCATGAACCTGATCCTCTTTTTACTCTGCGTTATCTACATGTTAGGTCTTGCAATGGTGTTTTATTGCACCTGAAGTTTATGAATGTGATGTTGTAACTCTGTAGGAAGCATGGTGACTTTGTTGTGTAAGTGGTGTTTTCTGGCACCTGAAGTTGGTTGAGAAAAAAAGAGTTGAATAAAACTTGCAACCCTCGGGAAAGCTAAGGCTTTTCTTTTTGTTAGTTGAACCGTTCCCAGCAAAGTTATTTCGTACGAAGATGTTGTTGTGTAGTAGGGTGTATTATGAAGGCTCCCTCAGCTCTATTATTACTTCATGCATGTTACTCTAGACGTACCAATAATTTTTAGGAGTAAATTCTGGGGGCCCAAATACAATTCTATTAAGTAGTAGAACGCGCTTGTGTTATAAAGTATCTTTTCAGCAAGAGAAACTTACATACATCGTGACATATGCATGACAAGTATATTGCATCATGCAAGTTATTCGCCTTCTCAACTCAACTAGACGCAGTGAAAGGCAAAACTCCTACATCAAGAAGGACCAACCCTTATGAGGACATATAAGGAGTTTGACTACTCCCATATTATTAATAGTACTATAACGGAACCTCAATTTTTTTCATGTATCTCAGAACAAGTTGGTCCATGTGTGAAGCTCAACAACACACGTGCTCTACATCCTTCAATTTGTGATGTCTACATGTTAGATTTGAACATTCGTCACACGTGAGGGGGTGTGTGGAAATATGAATAAATATCTTATATCAGAAGTTTACTAAAGCTTGCATGTCCTTATAGCTATGCTCAATCTCCATATTGCGAACTGATTTTATGGTAAAACTTCAATTTCCTTCGTAGACAAATTATGTTAAAGCACGTAGGCTTGCAGCTATACTTTTGTATTGAATCTAGGGTTTCATTCACATTCCAATCACCAATAATTATTCTACACAACTTTTTCAGGACCATAACGATATGAAATTGAGAATGATTAGCAAAAGAGTTAGAAGCTGTGAGAGTAGTTGGTTTTGTAATCAAATATCTACGAACTATGTTGACTAAATAATTGACCCATAAATGTGATAACAATTAGTTTTGGTCACATGCCCTGGCGGTAAGTTTTTCTAGGTTAGCAAAACTGCTGGGAGTGAAAAAGTTAAGTCTATAAGTTATATTCATAGGTGCTTCTTATATTCTATGGCTTCTAATTAAATTATAACCAAGGATGCATGGTCACAGCCATAATCATTAATTTACTGGCACCAAATTTGAATTATCATTATATATAGCGATGTTGGTATGGTAATTGTCACAAGCAAAGTTTTAAGAAGAAATGTCATTCAAGAGCGTGGAAATTTCTTCACAAATAATTGACCACCACCTGTCCCGTTTACTTGCATGTGAAATTGCTGTCATATTAATTTGATGTTTTTTCATCGGTGAAACTAGAAATTTTGCAAGGGTTTATAAGAGGTTGAGTTATTCTTCATATTGCCAAATTGGTTTTATGGTGGAACCTCAACTTTCTTTCTAGTACTAGAGCAGGTTGGCCCGCGTATAAAGCCTAAAGACCACACTTGCTCCACGTCACTCAATTCGCGCTGCCAAGCATTTGGCTTGAAAATGTTGCCACATGCGAGGGAGCATGTGACGATGTGGAGGTAAAAGAGTCTCACATCGGTAAAAGGAGAAACCTTGCAAGGGCTTATAAGAAGTTGGGCTACACCCAACATTGCCAATTGGTTTAAGGTGGAACCTCAACTTTCCTTCGAGTAACAGAGCAGGTTGGCCCACGTGTGAAGCCTAACGGCCACACTCGCTCCACATCACCCAATTCTTGTTGTTCACGTGTTTGGCTTGAAAATTTGCTACACATGAGAGGGCGTGTGAGAATGTAAAGGTAAAAGAGTCTCACATCAGTGAAAGGAGAAACTTTGTAAGGAGTTATAAGAGGTTGAACTACTCCTCATATTTCCAATTAGTTTTATGATGGAACCCAACTTTCTTCATGGAATACTGGTGTTTTCCAATAAGAACAATTTATCTGCAGCAGGTTAATTTGATCCCTTCCAACACTACTAGACCTTTAGCACACAAGGTTTGAAAAGAAAAAACTGTAAAAATGAGGTTGAAGGTGAGCTAGAGAACAAACTTGAACAGCGTATATGCAAGTTTAATTGAAGTTGTTTGAACTATTATACATCTGATAGATTTGATGCAAGCGTGCTCTATCTTGTCTAGAAAATCTGTTGTGTCATCGGGTATATGGTCGTGTCGAAAACACTCGTCAGGCTATGGACATAATAGTGTGTATTTACCCTTAGTTGTAGGAGCATGATTTGCCTACATTAGCTACTGTGGCAAATTCTAAATCAATAACGCAGTGTAATGAAGTTTTACCTTTCTATATGTACGCACTAATGCATTGATGGTTTTGAATATCTTTACAGTAACGTGTCGTGTATGTAGTCTCTCTCCAATTCGAGGGCTTACTTTGATGAGCCTCTGACCCAACTGACAATTACACCAAATTTTTATCATTTCCGAGTTGACTTGGTAGTAGATTAACCTAAAGCCAAAATAATACTGATCAAATTTACGAAATCTTGGTCGAAAAGCAACTTCAATTGATCACTAGAACAGGAAGCAGAAATTTCAAACTTAGCTTTTATTTTTCTTTTGCATTGCCAACCATATAAGGTATTGCCATAAACACAAACTACAATATAGCTTTGCTTTTGTACAAGTGGGCCTAATATTTTGCTCCAATTGTCAAACACCCCTACCTCTATATAACCCTCCTCTCATCTATTCAAATTTCCTCACAAACACGGTGATCTTTGTGCAATCATAAGAAAAGATCTAGTCCAAACTCCTTTCTATTTTCTTCGTTAGGTTACTCCCAAGGAGTCAAAAGCCAATTCCATGGCTAGCTCATTGGCCATTTTTGGTGTGGTCATGGCGTTGGGAATGTTGAGTTGTGGGGCTGAGGCTCGTGCCTTTTTTGTGTTTGGAGACTCACTGGTCGACACTGGCAACAACAACTACTTAGCCACCAGTGCTCGTGCCGACTCTCCTCCTTACGGCATTGACTATCCCACCCGACGACCCACCGGCCGTTTCTCCAATGGCCTCACCATTCCTGACTATATCAGTTGGGTTTTCTTCCATTCTCTTTTTCTTTCCGATTTTTCGGGTTCTTTTCTCGTTATTCACATGTACTGAATTGACCTAATATGTGTGTGTGTGTGTATAGGTCAGAAGCTTGGTGCAGAACCTACATTGCCATACTTGAGTCCACAGCTCACAGGGCAAAAGCTACTAGTTGGTGCAAACTTTGCCTCTGCTGGCGTTGGAATTCTTAATGACACTGGGGTTCAGTTTGTAAGTTTTCTTTTAAACCAAATAGAGGATCATGCGAGAGATTAGCTCTTTAGTGCCCGTCAAGGGCACAAAAGTGCTGCATGCTAGTTAATTAATTACCTTGGTGAAGTTGTCAACCAACAAATTTTTTTTGAACTAGTAATGGATGGATATGTGTGAAATTTTCAGGCAAATATAATCAGAATGCCAGCGCAATTGCTAAACTTCCAACAATACCAGAGAAGGGTGTCTGCCCAAATCGGACCTCAACGGACCAAACAGCTCGTAAATCAAGCACTCGTCCTCCTCACCGTCGGCGGCAACGATTTTGTCAACAACTACTACCTAACGCCTTTCTCCGCAAGATCTCGCCAGTTTGCTCTGCCAGACTATGTCAGATACCTCATTTCGGAGCTCCGAAAAATTCTCTTGGTAACCAACTCCTAATTTGGCTAAGTTCGAAAATAACTTGCCAGCTAAGCGACAATGTCACATGTTAATGACCTATAATTATGTGTCGTTTGATCATTCTGTGTGTCATAACTTTACAGAAAATGCATGATCTTGGAGCACGAAGGGTTTTGGTGACGGGGACAGGACCGATGGGCTGCGCGCCTGCTGAATTGGCCATGAGAAGCAGGAATGGAGAATGCGCAGCGGAGCTGCAACGAGCGTCGGCTCTGTACGACCCGCAACTCATTCAGATGCTGAGATCAGTCAACAGCCAACTCGGTTCTGATGTCTTTGTTGCTGCCAACGTACAGGAGACCCGCAATGACTTCATCAGGAACCCTCAAGCATTTGGTAAATTAATTATACAATATACATTTATATCAATTTTATGTTCATGACCTAATATTATGATCATGGATTAAGTTTTGTTCGAAAGATTAACCTATTCAGGAGTCTCCTAATCTACGCTTATTTTCAACCCCGCCAATCATTTTGTCGCTTACTATGCATTTTTGGTGTGTTGGTGACATAAGGTTGCTTGTTTAATTTTTGTTCTCCAGGATTTACTACCTCAAAGGTTGCATGCTGTGGGCAAGGACCTTACAATGGCTTGGGGCTGTGCACAAGAGCTTCCAATTTGTGCCCGAACCGCGACCTATACGCTTTCTGGGATCCATTTCATCCGTCCGAAAAGGGGAACAGACTGATCGTTGAGAATATTATGACAGGGGATGAAAAGTACATGTACCCCATGAATCTCACCACTATCTTGGCTTTGGATTCCAGGACCTAAGACATATTTCCGTGTGAAACTAAAATTTATGTGTACCATTTCCATTTGAAACTATATTTATGTGTACTAGATTATGATGTGTGTTGAATGCCAGTACTATCTTCCATTTATGTTTGTGCGTCGCTGGGATGTCTAGTGATTAAAAACTGATAGGCTTCCCAATTGCTTTCTAGTTTTTGTAATTGTTTTACAAGATTTTCCCCAGGGTGATAATGTAAAACTTACCAACTTAAGTACAATCATCTTTAATTTACATTCAGTCCTTTTGTTCACTGCTTGTGGAATTTATTATCACTTGCTCAATCTATTAGGTGTGGGGTTTTATTACAAAATATCTCGTTATCAGATAGTGGGTAATCATATTTATATTTTTCTTGGTATAATCCAAGTGGCAGTACGAACTACCTGCCCTTGGCTCTAATACCATGTGGAATTTTCAGAGAGACAGGTCGAGGACCCCGCGTCCAAAGATAATGTCCCCAATTTGATAATTATCACTCGTCCAATATAATTTAGAGTAATAGTTGAAGTAGAGTAATCATATTTAAACTCTTATTTCTTCTTCCCTCTGGCCGATGTGGGATAGCCAACATTGCTTGATCAAATTTGCTGATGTTGGTTTATTTGTAGCTATTGAACATACCGCGACCATTTCTTCGTGTTACATGGGTGCGTGATTTGTCTAATCTCTTCCTAAAATATTCAAAAGTTCGTTTTTTGTAACCAAAAGGAATTAATAGTAGTTATTTATGCGCTCGAAGTTTAGTGTATGATCTCCCTTCTCCAATATTGCTTATATCAATAGCTTCCGGAAACCTGGATAAGGCTGGCAGGCCTAGACCATAGAGACAAATAGAAACTGGACCTTACTAAGATGTAAAAAATTTGAAAGACACCTGGGTTCAAACCAAAAATATTGGGAGCATGAATTTTTAAAATTTTTGGTAACATGAGACGAAGATTTTCATAAGAATCCAATGAGTATTTTCCATTATGTAAATTTTCTCAAGCCAAAAAAAAAGGCTGAAAATAGAGAAAAAAAGGGTCACAATGCATGCTGGCTTATGATTGTAGGGGTATTTGAATGCATGCTAAGCTAGTAAGCTTCATACAATTAAGTGTGGGAATTGTGTGTTGAATTGAAACCAGTGTTGGTAATTTGGTATTGAAATAATGCAAGCTTACGAAGAAAGTTAGAGTTTCACCATAAATTTAATTGGCAATATGGGAGTAGTTCAATCTCTCATAAGCACATGCAAGATCTCTCATTTCCCCAATGTGGGATTCACTCTCAACACGCTCCCTCACATGTGGTAGATTTTCAAGCTTAACATGTGGACAACAAAAATAAAGTGACGTGGAGCACGTGTGGCCGTTAGGCTTCACATAGGACAACTTACTCTGATACCATGAAGAAAGTTATGGTTCCACCACAAAACCAATTGACAATATATAGAGTAGTCCAATCTCTTATAAGCACATGCAAATTCCCTCTTTTCTTCAATGAGATTCACTCAACATCAGCGTTAGGTAAAAACAACTTTTGATGTGGGCACAAGTTTTAAATATACCAAATGTTGTATAACAGAAAAACAAACGACTCTTGAATTATCTTTGTGTGTAGTGACCATGGTTGTCCCAAAATCTTTCAAGAAAAAAAAGAAAAAACAAAACAAAATTGCAAATGAGTTGATAGAAAAACAGTCTCTTTGCAAACAAAGTAAGAGTAAGTCTGCAATCAACAGACGTTCCCTCCTCAATTCTTGTAAAGCAAGGAGTCCTGTTGACTTGAGCTCGCCCTCACTGCATGCATCTCCTTTGCATTGGAAACGCATACAACAGAGCAATCCTCTACCAATTCATTAGCAATATATTGTTCTTTTCTCTCAGGATTACTAGAAGGCCTTTAACTTCTGCAAATAAGAAATGTTCTATCGTTGGCGTCTCCACTGCAAAAGAGATGGATTCAGTGAGGAATATAAAAAAAAATCAAAGAAAAATTGACACAGTTATGTCATATTAGTGCATAACATTGATAAAAAAACTTAAAATAGGAATAAGAAGCCGATTCAATCGGCGTTGTAATTCTTAATTACAAAGAAGGGAGTGGATTCGACAAAGCAGAAGGAATAGTACTGGATCTCCGGTGCAAAGGGAAGGGGAAGGGAAGGATCGAAATCTTGTTCTCCACAATTGCCAATCTTTCTTAAGCCAATCTCTTTTCCAATCTAAGATGTCCACAATTGCCAATCTTTCTTAACCCATTTCTGAATGATATTTTTCCATCCAATTTTACAAACATTACCAACTTTTCGATTTCCGGATAATGTATCATTTACACAAGTCCTTATAAATGCCTCAATAGTTGCATGATCCCATATTGCCTTACTCTTCTTTTCGTTATCATCCCCGTGTTCAAATTCTGTGAACCTATTTTGTGTGGCCTCCATGTGGTATTTTATTATTGATTGATACGTGTTAAGTTTATGACAACAGAATTACAATGTAAGTTTATAAATACGTGTCAATCAATGATAAAGACCACAGAAAAACCACACACAAAATAAGTGCAAAAAATTTGAATTCATTGTCCCCATGTGCATCTTGTGAATCATTAACTACATTCTTAGATATTTATATCTCGAGTAAGAGAAAGAGAAAAAAAAAAAAAGAACATTATAACAACATACACCACTGCATTATGAATTAATTTTTTCCTAGTCAACAACGCATAGACCCAAAATTATAAGCATAAATAAAAAAAATAGGAGCAGTCATAGAATGCTAGCAGACACAAAGAACAAATGAGAAAGAAAAGTAATTTTAGGCCTTATGGCACCTCATCTGTCAATCATAAGTCTCAATTACTAACGTGGGTTTTGAGTTTTCAAGTCAAATTCAATCAAGGCATGAAGTCTGGACCACTCAATTTACCAGTTACGGGCAATAGAGAGGCTTGGGAAATAAAACTGGACTTTACAAAGTAGTTAAATTCAAATGTATGTGCATGAAGATGGAGAGAGGCTTGGGAAAGATGCAGACCAAGAGAGTGACTGCTTCAGTCTTCAGCACGATATGAAAAACTCGTGGGTTTTTTTTATATGGCAGCGTTAAATCTAGAAAAAATTGGTAAATACAATTTTGATATTTTCTTAAAGTCTAAATAAAAAAAATAGGAATAGTTTAATTAGAATGGCTTTTTATATTAGCACCCCATAAAATGTTGAATGCACCTCATATTAAAATTTAATATTAAACGACTTATTTACCCCACTATGCAATGACAATTTTGACCTTATTAGGTTTTTAAAAAAAAAAAATTCTAAATACAGCTCAAATCACTTTTAGCGTATTATTTATTTTCTCAACTATCAAAACCCTCTCACCCTCCATTGTTGAACAAAACCCTAACCAATGAAACTACAAACATGTTGATTGAGAAAAATTGCTTTTGACAAATGGGCTGTTGAAGACTCTTTGAGTATCCCGACTTGAAGAAGAAGAAGAACAAGAAAAAAAAAAAACAGGGGCTGTTAAAGACAGTCTGAGTCAACTCCAACTTGAAGAAGAAAAAAAGGCTGTTGAAGACTCTTGCATTTTTTGTGGGACTGAGAAATGCGGCCATGATTATAATGTTTGTCCAGTCTGCTGTAAGGGTCGCCACTCTCGTGGACTTTGCCCATACAAGATTTTCCCCAGGGTGATAATGTAAAACTTACCAACATAAGTACAATCATCTTTAATTTACATTCAGTCGTTTTGTTCACTGCTTGTGGAATTTATTATCACTTTTCTTGGTATAATCCAAGTGGCAGTACGAACCTACCTGCCCTTGGCTCAAATACCATGTGGAATTTTCAAAGAGACAGGTCGAGGATCCCGCATCCAACGATACCGTCCCCAATTTGATAATTATCACTCGTCTAATATAATTTAGAGTAATAGTTAAAGTTGAGTAATCATTTTTAAACTCTTATTTCTTCTTCCCTCTGGCCGATGTGGGATAGCCAACGTTGCTTGATCAAATTTGCTGATGTTGGTTTATTTGTAGCTATTGAACATACCGCGACCATTTCTTCGTGTTACATGGGTGCGTGATTTGTCTAATCTCTTCCTAAAATATTCAAAAGTTCGTTTTTTGTAACCAAAAGGAGTTACTAGTAGTTATTTATGCGCTCGAAGTTTAGTGTTTGATCTCCCTCCTCCAATATTGCTTATATCAATAGCATCCGGAAACCTGGATTAGGCTGGCAGGCCTAGACCATAGAGACAAATAGAAACTGGACCTTACTAAGATGTATAAAATTGGAAGCACACCTAGGTTCAAGCCGAAAATATTGGGAGCATGAATTTTTAAAATTTTTGGTAACATGAGACGAAGATTTTAGTAAGAATCCAGTGAGTAATTTCCATTATGTAAATTTACTCAAGCCAAAAAAAAAGGCTGAAAATAGAGAAAAAAAGGGTCACAATGCATGCTGGCTCATGATTGTAAGGGTATTTGAATGCATGCTAAGCTAGTAAGCTTCATACAATTAAGTGTGGGACTTGTGTGTTGAATTGAAACCAGTGCTGGTAATTTGGTATTGAAATAATGCAAGCTTATGAAGAAAGTTGGAGTTTCATTATAAATTCAATTAGTAATATGTGAGTAGTTCAATCTCTCATAAGCATATGCAAGATCCCTCATTTTCTTAATGTGGGATTCACTCTCAACACGCTCCCTCACATGTGGTAGATTTTCAAGCTTAACATGTGAACAACAAAAATCGAGTGACGTAGAGTACGCGTGACCGTTAGGCTTCACATAGGACAACCTACTCTGATACCATGAAAAAAGTTGTAGTTCCACCACAAAACCAATTAACAATATATAGTAATCCAATCTCTTATAAGCACATGCAAATTCCCTCTTTTCTCCACTGAGATTCACTCAACATCAGCGTTAGGTAAAAACAACTTCTGATGTGGGCACAAGTTTTAAATACATCAAATGTTGTATAACAGAAAAGCAAACAACTCTTGAATTATCTTTGTGTGTAGTGACCATGGTTGTCCCAAAATCTTTCAAGAAAAAAAAACAAAACAAAATTGCAAATGAATTGATAGAAAAACAGTCTCTTTGCAAACAAAGTAAGAGTAAGTCTGCAATCAATAGACGTTCCCTCCTCAATTCTTATAAAGCAGGGAGTCTTGTTGGCTTGAGCTCGCCCTCACTGCATGCATCTCCTTTGCATTGGAAACGCATACAACAGAGCAATCCTCTACCAATTCGTTAGCAATATATTGTTCTTTTCTCTCAGGATTGCTAGAAGGCCTTTAACTTCTGCAAATAAGAAATGCTCTATCGTCGGCGTCTCCGCTGCAAGAGAGATGGATTCAGTGAGGAAGATAAACAAAAAATAAAAGAAAAATTGACACAGTTATGTCATATTAGTGCATGACATTGATAAAAAAAACTTAAAATAGGTATAAGAAGCCGATTCAATCGGCGTTATAATTCTTAATTACAAAGAAGGGAGTGGATTCGACAAAGAAGGAATAGTACTGGATCTCCGATGCAAAGGGAAGGGGAAGGGGAGGATCGAAATCTTGTTCTCCACAACTGCCAATCTTTCTTAAACCAGTCTCTTTTCCAACCTAAGATGTCACAATCCAATCTTGTGTGGCCTCTTTGTGACCTTTTATCATTGATTGACACGTGTTAAGTTTATGACAATAGAGTTAAGAAGTAAGTTTATAGACATATGTCAATCAATAATAAAGATCACAAAAAAACCACACACAAAATAAGTGCAAAAAATTTGAATTCATTGTTCCCATGTGCATCTTGTGAATCCTTAACTATATTCTTAGATATTTATATCCAGAGTAAGAGAAAGAGAAAAAAAAAAGAGCATAGAACATAATAAGTAATAACAACATACACCACTGCATTATGAATTAATTATGTCCTAGTTAACTAGGCATAGACCCAAAATTACAAGGTTAAAAATAAAAAATAGGAGCAATCATAGAAAGCTAGCCGACACAAAGAACAGATGAGAAAGAAAAGCATTTTTAGGCTTTATGACACCTCATCTGTCTCAATTACTAACGTGGGTTTAGAGTTTTCAAGTCAAATTGAATCAATGCATGAAGTTTGGACCACTCAATTTGCCGGTTACGGAAATAGACAATTGAAATAAAACTGGCATTACAAAATAGTTAAATTCAAATGCATGAGCATGATGGAGAGAGGCTAGGGGAAGATGCAGACCAAGAGACTGATTGCTTCAGTCTTCAGCACGATATGAAAAACTCGGGTGTTTTTATAGGGAGTTTTAACGAAACATTTCCAGTATTATTCATTTTTAATAAAAAATCACATTTTTACCTTTTTTGGTACTATTCACTACACCTTTATTTGTAATTTTTTATTAAAACTGAAGTTTTTTTGAACTTTTCATTAATTTTCGTTTTTTTATATGGTAAACCTAGAAAGAAGAGATAGGAGGGTGAAAAAGGCGCAGCGGCAATTGGGATGACAAAGGATGAGAAGTAACCCTAGTTGGTCAAATTTATATAGGGGTTAAAAATTTAGGTTTGCTGGCATGTGCTTTGGATAGTTAAAACCTAAAAGTGCTTTTTAATGACTAAAGACTTTTTTTAAAAAGTGTTTTTTAGGTGGTTGAAAGCGATTTTCAAAAAACGTTTTTAAAGTTAATCTTTGGTAAAATACAAATGAACCTTATAAAAGTACTTGAATTGATTTTTCAGTAATCACTTCCAAATGAGTCAGAAAAGAGCTTTCATTTTGGAAAACGGTTGTTTGACAAAAAATTTGCTAGTGTTTTTAGTTTAAAATTGAAGCATTTCGGAGTGGGTTTTAAAGAAATACCTCCTCCTAAATGTGCTACCAGGTGAAAACACGGGAAGTATTTGGCTCCCTTTAATGAGTTTTTTTCAATTTTTAAACTATTCTTATTTTGAGAATATTTTTGCTCATCACTATTTAGTGTGGTGTATGCTCACCATCCTATACATTTGGTCCATTTAAAACTTGTGTGCCCACATCAAAAGCTCTTTTTATCTAACGATGATGTTGAGTGAATCTCATTGGAGAAATGAGGGAGTTTACATGTGCTTAAAAAAGATTGGGCTACTCTTTATATTGTCAATAGATTTTGTGATGGAACCATAACTTTTTTCGTGGTATCAGAGCAGGTTGTCCTATGTGAAGTCTAATGGTCACACGTGCTCCACGTCACTCGATTTTTATTGTCCACATATTAGGCTTGAAAATCCGTCATATATGAGGGATGTTGGAATTTTTTATTGGGTATTTCAAAATACAAATTTTCCAGTATGATAAATGTCATGCCGTTACTATTTTGTTATAGCATTGAAAGGTCGATTTTATTGCATATAAATTTTAAGCTGTTTCTCTCTATGGAATTATATTCTTGAAATCATTGTGTGGTGGTTTCTTTCTTTTATAATATAAACCGTTTTCTACATTCAATTAGCTATTTATATTTGTAATATTTAGTATGCAAATGAAAGCCATTAGCTAATTCTTTATTACATAATAAAGAGTTGAAAATCAGTTTTATAGCCGTTATCTCATTTACATTCAATTATTATGAAAATTGTTAATGCAATATTCTTTGATATCCTAATGTTCTATGTGAGCTCTTTTATATAGCTTCCCTTGTTCTAACCTTGAGGGTAATCCTTTTCTTTCTAAAAACCCCACGTAGTTAATTGAAAAGAATCCTACCATCCTCTTATCTTCTAATGTCTTGTATTCTCTCAAATGCTATTATAATTTCCACCTCCTATATGCCAAAGGAAATAATCGAGTTGTTCACTTGATCCAAGTATTGCAAGTGTACATTTATAAGGATCATATGTTGTTGTATCCTAAAGAGTATGGCGCCATAACCTGCTACACCGAGACATTATCTCAGAGGGGCGAAATCTACTCTTAAGGACAGTGAACTTACACGCCTCAACCTAAAACTTGTTCGAATCAAGTATCGACAAAGAACGGTTTCTACCTACAAAAGATAAGTATTTTGTCGTATTTGTTTATTTTATCTAATTAATTGTGGCAACGTAAATTACTATGTATTAATATTTATCTTATGTGATTTGTTGTAAGAAAAGTAGCATCCGTATCGCCGAATATTTCCAACAATCTTAAGAGTAGACGTTGGTTGCTACTTATATGCTGCTACAACCATTCACTGATCACATATATAAGGGTAAATTACACTTTCATACCTTAGGTTTGGACTCTATTTCAATTTCTTACAACATCTTTAAAAAATTTCACTTTCATACCTTAAGTACTATTTTATTTCAAAATAATACATCCGTTACATTTTCCATCCATTGATCCGTTAAATGCTGACGTGGCTGCCACATATATGCCCACGTGGCTGCCAAATGTTTGCCACGGGTCAAAAAAAATAATTTTTTTTAAATCTGAATTTTTACAAAAAAAAAAAAAAAAAATTTGAAACCCAGCGACCACATCTGCAACAAGAAGAATAAGAGGAAGAGGGAGGGAGAGAGGGAGGGAGAAAGAAAGAAAAATTGAAATCCCATCACCAGATCGCGGAGGGAGGAGGGTCACGCGGGGCGGGGGGCGGGGGGGGGGGGGGGGGGGGTGGGGGCGGCGTGAGGAGGGTCGCGCGCGGGGGGTGGGGCGGAGACGGGAGGAGGATCGCGGGGGGCGGGGGGGTGGGGAGCTGGGTGGCAGACATTTGGCAGCCACGTGGCATATATGTGGCAACCACGTCAGCATTTGACGGATCAATGGATGGAAAATGTAAGGGATGTATTATTTTGAAATAAAATAGTACTTAAGGTATGAAAGTGAAATTTTTTAAAGATGTTGTAAGGAATTGAAATAGAGCTCAAACCTGAGGTATGAAAATGTAATTTACCCCATATATAAAGGTTGCGTGTCACAAATTATTTTTGTCATTCACCATTTTATAACTTAAGAGACTTTGGAAGAGACTCTAAGAAAAGACTTAGAGTACTTGGATCTAACGTAAGACATGGCACAAAACCGAGCGCAATAGCGTTCTAGGATTCATATAGCCGACCCCACGTAATGGGAAAAAGTTTTGTTGTTGTTGTTGTACCATTTTATAACTTAAACATTCCTAATATTTTGTTATGTGAGCAAGGCTGCAACGCATAAATTTTTTCGGTTGTATGCAAGCTTGTGACTAACCACTTATTTGGCTTTGCTTGACAACAATACTGGCTATTAAGTTACGATCAAACAACAAAGCCGAGTGAGTATAACATATCTATCGCAAATCTATTGACATTCTGCAACCATTAATTTGTTTAACCAGTATAATCTCTAGTTATTTTTATTGGTAAGTTCTGTAGTTCAGAAAGGGAAAATGCTATCTTGTGAGTTTATCCTAAGGAGTTTATCATGATCAAATTGATTGCAATATATAAATCTTTCTATTTGAAATAATAACTGTCATTATTATTATGAGATTTCTATGTGCCGTTATTTTGGCTTTATGTTCAATAGCTACAAATAAATCAAGGTCAGCAAATTTGATCAAGCAATGTTGGCTATCCCACATCGGCTAGAGGGAAGAAGAAATAAGAGTTTAAATATGATTACTTTACTTTAACTATTACTTTAAAGAATATTGGACGAGTGATAATTACCAAATTGAGGACAGTATCCTTGGACACAAGGTCCTCGGCCTGTCTCTCTGAAAATTCCACATGGAGGCATTTTGTAATAAAACCTCATTCCACAAGCAATGAACAAAAGGACTGAATGTATATTAAAGATGGTTGTACTTAAGTTGGTAAGTTTGACATTACCACCTTGGGGGAAATCTTGCAAATCAAACCATTACAAAAACTAGAAAGCAATTGGGAAGCCAATCAGTTTTTAATCACTAGACATCCCAGCGACGCACAAACATAAATGGCAGATAGTACTGGCATTCAACACAGATGATAATCTAGCACACATAAATATAGTTTCAAATGGAAATAGTACACATAAATATTAGTTTCACATGGAAATATGTCTTAGGTCCTGGAATCCAAGGCCAAGATGGTGCTGAGATTCATGGGGTACATGTACTTTTCATCCCCTGTCATAATATTCTCAACGATCAGTCTGTTCCCCTTTTCGGACGGATGAAATGCATCCCAGAAAGCGTATAGGTCGCGGTTCGGGCACAAATTGGAAGCCCTTGTGCACAGCCCCAAGCCATTGTAAGGTCCTTGCCCACAGCATGCAATCTTTGATGTAGTAAATCCTAGACAACAAAAATTAAACAAGCAACTTTGTGTCACCAACACACAAAAAATGCATAGTAAGTGACAAAATGATTGGCGGGGTTGAAAATAAGCGTAGATTAGGAGATTCCTGAATAGGTTAATCTTTCAAACAAAATTTAATCCATGATCATAATATTAGGTCATGAACATAAAATTGATATAAACGTATATTGTATAATTAATTTACCAAATGCTTGAGGGTTCCTGATGAAGTCATTGCGGGTCTCCTGTACGTTGGCAGCAACAAAGACATCAGAACCGAGTTGGCTGTTGACTGATCTCAGCATCTGAATGAGTTGCGGGTTGTACAGATCCGACGCTCGTTGCAGCTCCGCTGCGCATTCTCCATTCCTGCTTCTCATGGCCAATTCAGCAGGCGCGCAGCCCATCGGTCCTGTCCCCGTCACCAAAACCCTTCGTGCTCCAAGATCATGCATTTTCTGTAAAGTTATGACACAAAGAATGATCAAATAACACATAATTATAAGTCATTAACATGTGACATTGTCGTTTAGCCAAATTAGGAGTTGGTTACCAAGAGAATTTTTCGGAGCTCGGAAATGAGGTATCCGACATAGTCTGGCAGAGCAAACTGGCGAGATCTTGCGGAGAAAGGCGTTAGGTAGTAGTTGTTGACAAAATCGTTGCCGCCGATGGTGAGGAGGACGAGTGCTTGATTTATGAGCTGTTTGGTCCGTTGAGGTCCGATTTGGGCAGACAACCTTTGCTGGTATTGTTGGAAGTTTAGCAATTGCGCTGACATTCTGATTATATTAGCCTGAAAATTTCACACATATCCATCCATTACTAGTTCAAAAAAAATTTGGTGGTTGACAACTTTACAAAGGTAATTAATTTACTAGCATGTAGAACTTTTGTGCCCATGACGGGCACTAAAGAGGTAGTCTCTCGCATGATCCTCTATTTGGTTTAAAAGAAAACTTACAAACTGAACCCCAGTGTCATTAAGAATTCCAATGCCAGCAGAGGCAAAGTTTGCACCAACTAGTAGCTTTTGCCCTGTGAGCTGTGGACTCAAGTATGGCAATGTAGGTTCTGCACCAAGCTTCTGACCTATACACACACACACACACACATATTAGGTCAATTCAGTACATGTGAATAATGAGAAAAGAACCCGAAAAATCGGAAAGAAAAAGAGAATGGAAGAAAACCCAACTGATATAGTCAGGAATGGTGAGGCCATTGGAGAAACGGCCGGTGGGTCGACGGGTGGGATAGTCAATGCCGTAAGGAGGAGAGTCGGCCCGAGCACTGGTGGCTAAATAGTTGTTGTTGCCCGTGTCGACCAGTGAGTCTCCAAACACAAAAAAGGCACGAGCCTCAGCCCCACAACTCAACATTCCCAACGCCATGACCACACCAAAAATGGCCAATGAGCTAGCCATGGAATTGGCTTTTGACTCCTTGGGAGTAACCTAACGAAGAAAATAGAAAGGAGTTTGGACTAGATCTTTTCTTATGCTTGGACAAAGATCACCGTGTTTGTGAGGAAATTTGAATAGATGAGAGGGGGGTCATATAGAGGTAGGGGTGTTTGACAATTGGAGCAAAATATTAGGCCCACTTGTACAAAAGCAAAGCTATATTGTAGTTTGTGTTTATGGCAATACCTTATATGGTTGGCAATGCAAAAGAAAAATAAAAGCTAAGTTTGAAATTTCTGCTTCCTGTTCTAGTGATCAATTGAAGTTGCTTTTCGACCAAGATTTCGTAAATTTGGTCAGTATTATTTTGGCTTTAGGTTAATCTACTACCAAGTCAACTCAGAAATGAGAAAAATTTGGTTTAATTGTCAGTTGGGTTGGGTCAGAGGCTCATCAAAGTATGCCCTCCAGTTGGAGAGAGACTACCTACATGATACGTTACTGTAAAGATATTCAAAACCATCAATGCATTAGTGCGTACATATAGAAAGTTAAAAATTCATTACACTGCGTTATTGATTTAGAATTTGCCACGGTAGCTAATGTAGGCAAGTCATGCTCCTACAACTAAGGGTAAATACACACTATTATGTCCATAGCCTGACGAGTGTTTTCGACACGACCATATACCCGATGACACAACAGATTTTCTAGACAAGATAGAGAACGCTTGCATCAAATCTATCAGATGTATAATAGTTCAAACAACTTCAATTAAACTTGCATATACGCTGTTCAAGTTTGTTCTCTAGCTCACCTTCATCCTCATTGTTACAGTTTTTTCTTTTCAAACCTTGTGTGCTAAAGGTCTAGTAGTGTTGGAAGTGATCAAATTAACCTGCTGCAGATAAATTGTTCTTATGTGAAAACACCAGTATTTCATGAAGAAATTTGTGTTCCATCATAAAAATAATTGGAAATATAAGGAGCAGTTCAACCTCTTATAACTTCTTACAAGGTTTCTCCTTTCACTGATGTGAGACTCTTTTACCTTCAAATCCTCACACGCCCTCTCACGTGTAGCAAATTTTCAAGTCAAATACGTGAACAACAGGAATTAGGTGATGTGGAGCAAGTGTGGCCGTAAGGCTTCACACGTGGGCCAACTTGCTCTGATACCCGAAGGAAAGTTGGGGTTCCACGTTAAACCAATTGGCAATGTTGGGAGTAGTCCAACTTTTTATAAGCCCTTGCAAGGTTTCTCCTTTTACCGATGTGAGACTCTTTTACCTTCACATCCTTACATCCTCCCTCGCATGTGGCAACATTTTCAAGCCAAATGCTTGGCAACACGAATTGAGTGATGTGGAGCAAGTGTGGTATTTGGGCTTTACACGTGGGCCAACCTACTCTAATACTACGAAGAAAGTTGAGATTCCACTATAAAACCAATTTGGCAATATAGAGAATAACTCAACCTCTTATAAACCCTTGCAAAATTTCTAGTTTCACCGACGAGAAAACATCAAATTAATATGACAGCAATTTCACATGCAAGTAAACGGGACAGGTGGTGGTCAATTATTTGTGAAGAAATTTCCACGCTCTTGAATGACATTTCTTCCTAAAATTTTGCTTGTGACAATTACGGTACCAACATCGCTATATATAATGATAATTCAAATTTGGTGCCAGTAAATTAATGATTATGGCTGTGACCATGCATCCTTGGTTATAATTTAATTAGAAGCCATAGAATATAAGAAGCACCTATGAATATAACTTATAGACTTAACTTTTTCACTCCCAGCAGTTTTGCTAACCTAGAAAAACTTACCACCAGGGCATGTGACCAAAACTAATTGTTATCATATAAATGGGTCAATTATTTAGTCAACATTGTTCGTAGATATTTGATTACAAAACCAACTACTGTCACAGCTCCTAACTCTTTTGCTAATCATTCTCAATTTCATATCGTTATGGTCCTGAAAAAGTTGTTTAGAATAATCATTGGTGATTGGAATGTGATTGAAACCCTAGATTCAATACAAAAGTATAGCTGCAAGCCTACGTGCTTTAACATAATTTGTCTACGAAGGAAATTGAGGTTTTACTATAAAATCAGTTGGCAATATGGAGATTGAGCATAGATATAAGGACATGCAAGCTTTAGTAAACTTCTGATATAAGATATTTATTCATATTTCCACACACCCCCTCACGTATGACGAATGTTCAAATCTAACATGTAAACATCACAAATTAAAGGACGTAGAGCACGTGTTGTTGAGCTTCATACATGGGCCAATTTGTTATGAGATACAAGAAAGAAGTTGAGGTTCTGCTATAGTACTATTAATAATATGGGAGTAGTCAAACTCCTTATATGTTCTCGTAAGGCTTGGTCCTTTCTTGATGTAGGAGTTTTGCCTTTCACTGCATCTAGTTGAGTTGAGAAGGCGAAGAATTTGCATGAAGCAATATATATTCCTCGTTCTTGTCATGCATATGTCATCACGATGTATGCAAGTTTCTCTTGCTGAAAAGATACTTTATAACACAAGCGCGTTCTACTACTTAATAGAATTGTATTTGGGCCCCCAGAATTTACTCCTAAAAATTATTGGTACGTCTAGAGTAACATGCATGAAGTAATAATAGAGCTGAGGGAGCCTTCCTAATACACCCTACTATCAGTGACGGATCCAGGATTTTAAACTCGGGAGGTCCCAATAATAAAGGTTAAAAAATTTATAGACAAAAATAACATTGAAAATTTAAATATAATACATTTCATTCAAAAATCATATGCAAAACAATATTACAAATTATAAAATCATAATTCAAGCGTCCATTACGAGGTTTTATAAGTTACTAGGGAGTACCTAAGTTATTGATTATCTAATATGGACTACTAAATTTAAAACACCAGTCAAATAAAACTCTCCTCAAACTCCTACTATCTTTCTAACCAAACACACCATTTTTCTCTTTTACTAGTTTCCAAACATCCACATTCTCTCTCACTAAGAACACAGCTGCCATACCTCCTCCAACCGTCTCCCTCCCCATTCTCCCCAAGCCATGGCAGCTCCACCCCCAAAATTTACCAACCCATGACAGATCATATCCATCTTACTAAACTTATGAAGGAAATTTCACCCATAAGAAAAATTACTAAGGTGGTTGAAATAATTTGGGGAAATTTGGGCTTATGTACTGCCCCACCAGACAACAGAGAAAGGTTGGAGGATAAGTGGGTGGCACTGATGGATGAGACCATGGCAAAAACAAGGAGGAGAGAGGCAGGAAGGGTCCCTATTTTCTTTCTTCCTCGTGCGCGGTCATCTTCTCCAAGAAGAAGACAGCCACTGCAACTTGCAACCTACAACCTGCACATACCTTATGCTCGAGTACGAGGGGTCCCTCGAAAATTTCTAGCTGCGATTTAGGATAGCCGACGAGTCTTGGGACCTCACAGGTCCCTATGTGGATCCGTAGTAGGCTACTACACAACATCTTCGTACGAAATAACTTTGCTGGGAACGGTTCAACTAACAAAAAGAAAAGCCTTAGCTTTCCCGAGGGTTGCAAGTTTTATTCAACTCTTTTTCTCTCAACCAACTTCAGGTGCCAGAAAACACCAGTTACATAACAAAGTCACCATGCTTCCTACAGAGTTACAACATCACATTCATAAACTTCAGGTGCAATAAAACACCATTCCAAGACCTAACATGTAGATAACGCAGAGTGAAAAGAGGATCAGGTTCATGCAAAGCTCGATCGAGGAACCCTTGTTGAGGGTTTTCTTCATCCAAATGGAGATGAAAAACACAACGGTGTTGGTCGCTTCAAAGAGTCGGAAAAGGAACTGGTTCTCGACAAGAGTTTTTGAACGAGTGAAGTCCAGCATAGAGGGTTGCCGAGGCAATTAGTGCTGCATAATGCTCACCGTCCCGCCTTGCTCAGTTGAATGCGCTTCAGCCTATTTTGTCTCAGATGCCAATGCCATGGCAACGGTATCATCAGAACATAAACCTAGTGGCGTTCCACGACCTTTTATTCTAACACCGAAGAACTAATCTCGCCTAATCCTCTATACTTTGGAGAATGCATAATGCATATACTCAAACGGAACAAAAATGCAGAAGAACATCACAAGTTCACAACAATCATAATCTAAATATGTGGCGTTCCGGCGTCCTTTAGAGTAACATTGAAGAACTAATCTGTCCTAATTCTCTATTTCTTGAAAAACACGTATACTTATATGGCAAAAACAAAAAGAGAAAAGTAGCATCACAAGTTCACAACTTAGTCATTCAAATCTATAGAATAAATCAGTGGTGTAAATACCAAGTAACATATTCATAATAAACCGTTTATTTACTTGATACGTTTCCCGATCATTTAATTTATATGCTCAAGATATGTTATTTGTAAATGGAGGGAATATGTGCATCCCCCTATCAAACCTGTTACATCAAAGCTTTTCATTCACGAAAGGAACTAAATCACATCTGCTCTATTGATGAAACTGTATTCAAATACAGCAGTTAAACAAGTAGTCACAAATCTTGCAAATCCACTACATAAACTTCAGGTGCCCGAAAACACCAGTTAATTAACATCATAAACTTCGGGTGTTCGAAAACACCAGTTACACAACAAGGTACCATGTTTCTACAGAATTACATCACATTCATAAACTTTGGGTGCCCGAAAACACCAGTTAGACAGCAGCGTTACCATGTTTCTGACCGAATTACATCCTCACATTCATAACCTGCAGGTGCAGCAGGAGCAAGAAAACATATTCGCAACGCCTAGTATGTAAACAAGGCACAGTAAAGAGAGGAACGGCTTCAATGTAAACTCGATCGGGGAACCCCTGCTGAGGATTTTCATCATCCAAATCGAGATGAAAAACCCTGCGGCGTTGAAGACTTCAAAGAGTTGGAAAAGGAACTGGTTCTTAACAAGAGCGCGTCAAGGGTAAAGTCCAGCATAGAAGGTTGCCATGGCAATTAGTGTAGCCATAAACAACTTCATCTCGCGTTGCAGACTTGCATTCTCCTCTGCCTCCAGCGCCATGGTGTTGGTATCATTGCTGCAATAGGCATAGGAAAATCAGTTGCAGATCGAACGGAAAATGTAAGAACAGTGTAGTTGTCCTTTAGTATGTGTTATTACAAGTCTGCCTTTCGGTGTTGAGTTATTGAGCTGTCGTTCATTCTCTTCGACAGCAGAGCACGAAAACTCAGTTTTCCTCCTTCCCGTCTTCGTTCCTGCTCACTTCAATTCGAACCAAAAAGCTCCCCACCGAGTCCGGAGGGCTCCTCCGTATCTCTCCCTTCTCTTTGCTTCCCCCAACCCTAGAATCCAAATTTCACGAGCCACTTCGCTCGAGATCGTTCCAATTTTTTAATGAGAAACCCAAAACTCACTCACTCGATAGCCTTTACTCGATCTCAATCTTCAAATCCATTGGTATTTGGTTTGCATGCAACATTAGATCCACCACCTCTCCCCCCTCCGCGGCTTTCTTCAACGATCGAACCAACAACCCCACCTTTTGTCTTCCAAGACTCAATTTTCGACGGACAAAGAAGGTGAAGCGTGCACAGCTTCCGTATATGGAGCCAGCATGGACCATATTCAGTCAAGGCAATTCCTTTTGCGCCATTGGATAAGTACTCAGCCGCTTGGAGTTGGGGGCAGTGAGGAAAAGGGTGTAGTGGGTTTTCAAGAATAGCTCTGCGGCTTGGGGGGATGAGACCACTATGGTGGTTTTGGTGCCTAGGGGAATGAATATTATAGGTCCATATTTTTTTATAGGCGTTGGAGGCTGCGGTATGGAAGGTTGCTTATCATATAAAGGTCACCAATGATTGGTAGGTTCTGTTTTTTGCCAATTTCTTTACTATTATCCCAGTTTTTTGCGAATTTTAAACGCTCTGAATTGCCAATAGATTTACCCTCTCTTTTTTTCTTTCAGAATTTTGGGTCGTTGGAGGAACAACTCGGTTGTTTGACATTTTGAGGTATATAATTTGCTTTACTTTTGTTTTAGTTTCTTCAGTTCGATGGTAATATCACATATTTGAGTCAAAATTTTCACTCCTGTAGCGGGTTTCATCGTAGAAACTGATTCCACAATGTTTGAGACACAATTCTGTGGTCAGATGGGTCAAGCAAAACAGTATGCTTTTCATGCTTACCTAGGCTCAAGTGTATCCCTAATATGTACATTATCTATAGAATCTAAGTAATTCACAGTAAACATGTTCTACAATGGTTTTCATATTAGAGACACACAAATTACAATAGGATTCGAGAGATGGGCATAAAAGCTTTTCCTTTTTGAATTGTTAAGTAGCTTTTTCTAAATGCATAAAATCAAATACCAAACTGCAAACTCTGCATCATTATTTTCATTACATGTAATGGATTAAGCGGTTGTATTTGTAGTGTTTTCTGGTCTGAGTTGTATATAAGTCAGAAAAAGGAGTTTTTTTTTTTGTGTTTCGTAAGTTTGTAGTTGTTGTAGGAGGAACTGCAATAGACGAGGGGAACAAACATAAAAACAGTGTTATTCTAGCAGCATCGGGTACGATTGCTTAAACTTTCAGTTCATTGTGGTTGGATTTATGTGAATCATTTGAAAATTTTGTTGGGTATTTTGTAAAGATTGGATTTTTGTTTGTTAGCATTTGGTTGAAATTATAGGAGTCAATAAGTTTGGTTCAGGACAAATACTCAAAGCCATGCGGCACTTTTACAAGCAAGATAAGTTATATTTTGCTAATTTCGTTGATCTTACATTTTCGGAATAATCAGCTTATCTTATCTTGCTGCATCATATTTTTAAATGCTCTAAACTAAACTCACAACCTTGAAGTTATCGGTATTACGCTGACACTGAATTTCAGTATTATATGATGTTTTTTGCATTTGAGGGATATGCTTGCATTATAAACTTGGAAAAGGGATATTAATACCCAGTCAGTAACATTATGTTATTATAGTTTTTCTTTAATGAACGCTTATTTGTACATTTATGGTGAAAACCATATTGGTCACATCGTGGTTAAACGGAAATTAGGACCAAGGATAGTTAATTAGGAAATATGCTTTTCACAAAAGCACGGCAAAAGGAGTTTGTAGGATTAAAATCTTAATACAGGCAACTGAGATTTGAAGTTAGAATAATTTTGTAGATACACATAACATGTTGATTCCTATATGTTCTTCATTGTGACGTGTTGATTCCTCTATGTTCTTTGTTGTGACCTATGTGAGATATGTATACTTTAGAAATTTCAATTTTTCCGTTTTATTAGTTCTTCGTTACATCTAGATTTGTATGTTTTATTTGGTGGTTAAGTTGAATTGAGTAATGAATCTATAATATCTCCTTTTGATTTAATGGCTTTTTGAGTTATGATGATGTGGTGGTGATTATGAGGGACTTGCACGTTAACAGAATTATGAATATGACTTGATTGAATTACAACCTTTCCTTATGAATTAGACCGAATTGGGTTGAGCATAATTGAATTGGTTGGTTTGAGTGTAATTGGTTTTGAAAACTTAGACTTATACATGATTTAAGGTTTATGGCCTTTTTTTGCTTAGATAAGCCAATACTCTTCAACTTATTTTCATTGTTATCATCCGTAGTTCAAGTACACATATATATTTGCTCTCATTTCACCAAAACTGTCATCTATTTACCTTAATAACTTCCATTTTTCTAATTTATAACAGAGAATTAAAATATCTACATATGAGAAGAAGGAAAAATGAAGTTTTGAAGTGCCGATTAGTGAATAAAGTTCACCTTTTGCAAAACATTCTGAACCCCACCTTTGGACACCTATTTGGTTCCTTGTTGTAAATAGGGTTGTAAATGGATTTTCACATTGTACGTAAATAGTATTGTGTATTTTGTATATATTTATAACTTTCAACATGTTTTATACGGTTCTAAAACCCGCAGTATCGCGCGGGCAAATTTTTGCTAGTATATGCTATAACAGAGGAACATCACAAGTTAAATGAGAATATAAAACTGTGGTGTGTTCCGGATTCTTTTCGACTAACACAAAAGAACTAACCTCACCAAATCCTCATTTACTTTGGGAAAACAAGAATACAAACCTGTAAATCGTAAACTTTTTCGAACAACACATACTTCATTGGCAAAAAAACCAGAGGAACATTGCGAGTTCACAACACTCATAATCTAAATCAATAGCATTCAACAATAAAACCAGTTGTATCTAAACCTGGCATAGAACATACCCTGGTTTGCCGGTCAGCCTTCTGCCCCTGCGACCCAAGCCAACCAAAGCAGAAGTTAAGGCCAATAGCATTTACTTCTAACTCTGAAGAACTAATCTCGCCTAATCCTCTATATTTCAAACAATGCATATACTTAAATGGCATGCAGAGTAGCATCTCAAGTTTCACAACACGTATAATCAAAATGTGGTGCTCTGGCATCCTTTAGACTAACACTGAAGAACTAATCTCGCCTAATCCTCTATTTTCAAAGAACGCATATGCTTAAAGGGCCAAAATAAAAAATAAAAAACAGAGTAGCATCACTAGTTTACGACAATCATAATCTAATACGTGAAGTTCCAACGTCTTTTAGACTAACATTGAAAAAACTAATCTCGCATAATCCTCTATTTGTTTCAGAGAACGCATTGACTTAAATGGAAAAAACAATGCAGGGTAACATCACAAGTTCAAAACAATCATATACCAAAACAACAACATTCAATGATAAAACAAAATAAAAAAGTAAAATTAAATTTGAAGTAAAATGACCTCTTTGCCATGTTCATCCAAAAAAGTCAAGAATCTGGAACAGAACAGTCTAAAATCGTTAATGGCAGTTCATTGACAAAAAAAAAAAAAGGATTAGTCAAAAAATGAATCTAAAATCCAAGCTCCAGTCACCACCAACCTCAAAAACCCTAGATTCGAAGCCAAAAATAACTAGGGTTAGGGTTTAACGGTCTGGAAAGAACACACGAACAAAAGAAGGTTCTAGAAACTAGAAAATAGAGAAGGTCAGGGCTTCTTTTTCTGCTAGTGTTTATTTAATTATTTAAATTTACTTTTTATTACCGAGCTGCTTCTAGTGCTGCGGTTTGTGCGACAAGAGTTGAAAGAGGATAAATAATAAAATAAAATGGATAATTATTTAGGAACACTAATAAAAATAGGTTTGAAAACTTTTAGTAATTTTAATTAAAATGACAAAAATGTGTTGTAAGTGAATAGTACCAGGAGTGATTTTTTAGTGTAAAATTGTTTTTTTTCGTTAAAGTAAACAGTATCGGAAGTGTTTCGTTAAAACTCCCTAATTATTTTAGAGTAATGCTAAGGAGACTAAATTTGTAGACTAAAATGTGTGAACTAAATGACATAGAAGTTGGTAGTTGGATTATTACTCAATCGTTGATAAACATATTCATTTTCTATTGGTAACACCTTATTTGGTTTGTTAATTTAGTCTCTCTAGCATTACCTATTATTTTATTATCTCAAGGGGAAACTGCGGGGACGTGAGGAGAAAGAAGCAATGTAGGAGGGTGAAAAGGGCGCGGCGGCAATTGGGATGACAAAGGATAAGAAGTTACCTTCGTTGGTCAATATATAGGGGTTAAAAATTTGGGAATCTTAACGAAATACTTCTGGTATTATTCATTTTTAACGTTAAGGATATTTTTTTGTCTAAAAAGTCAATCCTGATACTATTTACTTACACATTTATTTTTTCTATTTCATTAAAAATTAAAATTTTTGAGAACTTTTCGTTAGTTTTTCTTAAATATTTAGAGTTTGCTGGCATGTGCTTTGGATAGTTAAAACCTAAAAGTGCTTTTTAATAACAAGATTTTCCTAAAAACGTTTTTAGAGTCAATCTTTAGTAAAAATGCAAATGTATCTTGTATGAAGTGCTTTTGAACACAAAAACAATTTCTCTAAAAGTGGTTTCAATCAGTTTAAAAATAAGATAAATCTCAGTTTACTACCCTCATGTTTCGTGGTTTTCAACATTTAGTACATCAAGTTTTTTCGTCTCAGAGTCATTCATTTTAGGACAATCTCATACATCTATTAGTCAAACTGTTAGGTCTACCGTTAACTAATGATGTGGCGCGTAATGGACACGTGTCATTAAGAGGTCCACATGGAATTTTTTTTTTAGAAGGGGTTCAAAAAAAAAAAACCCATCTTCTACCTCCCCCAACCCCCCGCACCCTCTCCCTCCCTTCTCTCATCTGCAACTCGCACCCCTTCCCTCCCTTCTCTCTTCTACAACTTGCACCACCCTCCCTTCTTTCCTCCTTCCTCCCTTATCCCTCAATTCTCTCCCCTGCACCAACCCACCAAACCCTCATCTCCTCTCGTCCCAACGACGATTGAAACAATTTCACCAAAACCAAATCAAAAGAACCGAATTTCAGCCAACAACCAATCAAACTAACACAACGCAAACCTCAAAAGTTGCAAACTTTGTCGAATTTAGATCTGAATTCAACACAACCCAAATAACCAAATCAAAGAATAATCAAATGGGTACCTGGAAAATGGGGAAACCGGGCAAAATCCATATGCCAAAACCCAATCGGAAAATGGAACCTTTGGGTTTGGGTTGCAGACAGACGCGTCTTCAGCCCCCTATGCCTTGAGTTGCGAGCCGGCGGTAATGGAGCAGAAGAGCAAAGAGAGTTGCAGAGGCGTGGGACAGTGAGAGTGAAATTCAATGTGCGAATTGGGTGAGGAGGAAGAAGGAGAAGGCGATGGCGATGGGGAGGAAAAGGGAGGAGATGAAGGGGAAGGGGAAAGGGAAGAGGAAGGACCGCCATAGGCGTGGAGAGGTGGCTTGGTTCGCTTGGTTTTGGGTCGTGTGATTCCAAGATTCGATGCCTGATTGCCAAGTAGTGTGCCACCAGACCTCATCTCCTCTCTTCTCGGCGACGGAGGAGCTAGAAGATGGGCTTGTTTTTTTTATGAGAGGGTGTGGGGGGATGAGGGAGGGAGAGGGTGCGGGGGGTTGGGGGAGGTAGAAGACGGGCTTGAATTTCAACGTGGAGTCCGGTTATTGTCTACGTAGGCATTACGTCATCAATTAACGGCAGACTTAACAGTTTAACTAACGAATGTATGAGACTGTTCCAAAATTAATACTTTAGGTATAACTTTAGAATGAAAAAAACTTGATATATTAAATATTGAAAACCACGAAACATGAGGATAGTAAATTGAGAATTACCTTAAAAGTATTTTCAAATGAGTCATAAAAACGCTTTCATTTTGGAAAACGGTTGTTTGGCCAAAAATTTACAAATGTTTTTAGTTAAAAATAGAAGCACTTGGAGTGGGTTTTAAAGAATTACCTCCTCCTAAATGTGCTACCAGGTGAAAACACTGGGAAGTATTTGGCTCCCTTTAATAAAACTTTTTCAATTCCTAAACTATTCATATTTTTTTTAGAGAGTCTAAAATGCCTTTAGACTTTAAGAAAATATCAAAATTGTATTTACCAATTTTTTCTAGGTTTAACGCTACCATATAAAAAATGAAGTTTTAACGAAACATTTCCAGTACTGTTCATTTCTAACGAAAATGACATTTTTACTCTAAAAAGTCATTCCTAGTACTATTCACTTACAACACATTTTTATCCTTCTTATTAAAACTCAAAATTTTCAAACAATTTTCATTAGTTTTCCTTATAAAAAAAACCCACAAGTTTTTCCTATATGTAGGGATGGCAATTATAACCGTTAAACCCGATAATCGTGGATAACCGCCCGAATGGATTGGATTTGGTTATGAAAATTCGGGTATGGTTTGGATATGGGGAAAAACCGTGAACTTTATTTTGTTATGGTTTTGGATATGGTTATAGGGGTCCCCAATCCGTATCCGTACCCGAATCTGATTCGAATATATTATATATATATATATGTATTTGATATATAATATAATTTTATTCAATTTACCGAACCCTCCATGTACTAATTCATTATGCATGCATCAAACCCTATACTATCTTTATTATGCACCAAACACCATGCATGGGGCATACCAACAACCTATCAATTCAATACTCTTTTATTGTTATACTCAACCAAATTAATTCATTGAATCATTTTATATATCAATTATCAAATGTTCCAAGTATATTGGATTCATCTCTCTTCAAGAGTCTCACTGACTTGGTGGAACTAGAAGCAAAGTGCAAATTTCTCGTTCTTTTGTCGTCACAAGTTTTGGAATTATTAGACAATTTTCTTTGTCTTCCTCTTGTATTTGCTTTTGTCCTCTTTCTTTTTTTTATTGGACCAATTTATCCTATTGGCTTATCATGAACAACTTCAAATATATTGTTATGTTTTTTGTAATTGGATGTGGCTATTTAATGACGGAATTATTATCTATTAAAATTTATAGTGTGTCAATCGGATAAATATATATATATATATATATATATATTTTTTTTTTTTTACGAAAATGGATATAACCAATAACCGATTGAAAATCCGTTACCCAGTGGATATGGTTATGGATAATCCCCGATGGTTATTTTGCGGTTATGGGTATGGTTAATTTTGGTGGTTATGGGAATGGATATAGCATTTCCGTTCCCAAACAGAACCGTTGCCATCCCTACCTATATGCTGAAAGCTAAAGCAGTCACTCTCTTGTTCTGTATCTCTCCCAAGCCGCTCTCCATCTTCATGCGCATATATTTGAATTTAACTATTTTGTAAATGCTAGTTTTATTTCAAATGCCTATTGCCCGTAAGTGGTAAATTGAGTGGTCCAATCTTCATGCATTGATTGAATTTGACTTGAAAACTCAAAACCCACGTTAGTAATTGAGACTTATGATTGACAGATGAGGTGTCATAAGGCCTAAAATTACTTTTCTTTCTCATTTGTTCTTTGTGTCTGCTAGCTTTCTATGACTGCTCCTATTTTTTATTTTTAAGCTTGTAATTATCTATGCCTAGTTAACTAGGACATAATTAATTCATAATGCAGGTGTTGTAAGTTGTTATCATGTTCTATGCTTTTTTTTTCTCTTTCTCTTACTCGGGATACATAAATATCTAAGAATATAGTTAAGGATTCACAAGATGCATATGGGGACAATGAATTCAAATTTTTTGCACTTACTTTGTGTGTGGCTTTTATGTGGCATTTTATCATTGATTGACACATATTTATAAACTTACTTCTTAACTTTGTTGTCATAAACTTAACACGTGTTAATCAATGATAAAATGTCACAAAAAGGCCACACAAAATAGGTGCGGAGAATTGAACACGGGATGATAACGAAAAGAAGAGTAAGGCATTTATAAGGACTTGTGTAGATGAAACATTATCCGGAAATCGAAAAGTTGGTCATGTTAGTAAAATTGGATGGAAAAATATCATTAAGAAATTTATTGATACTATTCAAAAGCCATATGCCTGTAAATAACTCAAGAAAAAATAAACCGCACTTAAGAAAGATTGGCAATTGTGGACATCTTAGACTGGAAAAGAGATTGGGTTAAGAAAGATTGGCAATTGTGGAGAACAAGATTTCGATCCTCCCCTTCCCCTTCCCTTTGCACCGGAGATCCAGCACTATTCCTTCTGCTTTGTCGAATCCACTCCCTTCTTTGTAATTAAGAATTATAACGCCGATTGAATCGGCTTCTTTTATTACTATTTTAAGTTTTTTTTTTATCAATGTGTTTGGGCCCAATTTTACAATATCGGTCCGAACAATCGAGACCGTTAAATAAGTGGGTTCTAAACCGTTGAATTTTATATTTTTCTAGATATTACTATTGGATTTTCATAGTAATTATCTTATGAAATATATTTTTGGGAGCAAGGGAGATCAATTCCAGTTCGAATTGCACGCTTACATGATGACTGATTTGAAAGCTAACGTGGCGGGTTAAGAGACTATTTTCCATGCGTTTCATGCATAGGATAATTAGCAGTTGGAAATGGAGATAAAGATGGCAAAGGTGGATAAGAGCCGAATTTGCTCGGAACCGAACCATGCATGCAAGTTATCTTGGTAATGATGGTAGCTGATGAATACCGAACGATAATTGGAATGGCAATGTGGTGTGATCAGATGGGTTTTGAAGAAATAAGAATTGGTAAAGAATGAAAGAATATTCCTTTTGTTTTTTCTATCCGATCTAAACAGCTTCCTTTTGTTTTTTCTATCCGCTCAAAACAGCAATTTGCATGCAAATTGAATGTTTGTCAGATAAGATAATAAGGAGAATAAAGATGAGAAAGAATAGTCAAAGGATGGAGTTGCATGCAGACGTGTGGGTCTAGGTCTAAGATGATACGATTTCATTGGTGCATGAGTCTCTAGGAAAGCTTTGAAGCTTTAATCACGTGGAAGGTGTTACAGTTTTGAAGTTTTCAACGTTATCTTTAAGAAATTGGGAGATATATGCAATGAATTATCTTGGAGAAAGTGAACGGCAGAGGGATGTGACGCGCATAACTTGAGATAAAGTTTGAATACAGGATGATGTTCCCTATTGTTGGGTTGTTGATTGGACTCTACAAACATCGTCAGGCCGTGCCAAGCAGATATCCAACCCTATAAATACAAGATTCAGTGCATCGTTCAAAAACCCCTCTCCAACTCAACACACAAATATGCCATGCACAAATCCTTGCTCTACGAGAAACCTCTCAACAATCTTGAGATTTTATTTTTTTTCGCCGACACATATTCAGTTTAGATAAACAGCACTGTGAAGCAGTTTGGATAAACAACGCTACCGCCGTAGAATCAGCCGACTGCGGAGCACCTTCAGTTTGGATAAACAGCATTGCGTCAAGGCTGACTGATTATCTATCCAAGTCTTGGTCGAGAAGGATTTTTGAATCCTTATCGGCAGAGGTCATCTCATTTGCCTTCTCGACGAAGTGAGGTGTTACAGATTACTGGGCTCGACACATTGAACGCCAAGTTGTTTTATGTTTGGATACTCACAAGTAAGCTTTAGAGTTCGGCATTCTGACGGCCGAACCACATTTACCATCAAGACATACATTTTTTTTGAGTACTTGTGTCCATATAGTCTAGTACCAGTTCGTTGTGCTTATATTCTTACGAATATAATCACCGTGACCGAACCCGGGGCTGACGATCCGTGAACTTCGCAGAAATAGCAGCCTTGTCTTCAGGCTCTAGAATCCAAAGGCCAAGACGTGTTCCTTCCTCGGCCACAATTGCAAGATCAAGAAGTCAGCAGCGCGCCCAACGCCACGGATCATATTTTACTCCCCGGCCGAGCTCGACCGACGAGTTGGCACGCCCCACACGCAACCGAATGACGTAGTTAGCTCATTAGTTACTCGGCCTGCGCGCCACGTAGGCTTGGTAGTTTTTAGGATCAACACAATGTCAGGCACTAATATGGCATAACTGTGTCAATTTTTCTTTGATTTTTTTTTATCTTCCTCACTGAATCCATCTCTTTTGGAGCGGAGACGCCGACGATAGAGCATTTCTTATTTGCAGAAGTTAAAGGCCTTCCAGTAATCCTAAGAGAAAAGAACAATATATTGCTAATGAATTGGTAGAGGATTGCTCTGTTGTATGCGTTTCCAATGCAAAGGAGATGCATGCAGTGAGGGCAAGCTCAAGCCAACAAGACTCCCTACTTTATGAGAATCGAGGAAGGAACGTCTATTAATTGCAGACTTACTCTGACTTTGTTTGCAAAGAGACTGTTTTTCTATCAATTCATTTGCAGTTTTTTTTTTTTTTTTTTTTTTTTTTCTCCTCTTGAAAGATTTTGGGACAACAATGGTCACTACACACAAAGATAATTCAAGAGTTGTTTGTTTTTCTGTTATACAACATTAACGTTGATGTTGAGTGAATCTCATTGGAGAAAAAAGGGAATTTGCATGTGCTTATAAGAGATTAGACTACTCTATATATTGTCAATTGGTTTTGTGATGGAACCATAACTTTTTTCATGATATCAGAGTAGGTTGTCCTATGTGAAGCCTAACAGTCACACATGCTCCACGTCAATCGATTTTTGTTGTCCACATGTTAGGTTTGAAAATCTGTCACATGTGAGGGAGCGTGTTGAGAGTGAATCCCACATTGGGGAAATGAGGGATCTTGCATGTGTTTATGAGGGATTGAACTACTCCCATATTGCCAATTAAATTTATGGTGAAACTCCAACTTTCTTCGTAAGCTTGCATTATTTCAATACCAAATTACCAACACTGGTTTCAATTCAACACACAATTCCCACACTTAATTGTATGAAGCTTACTACCTTAGCATGCATTCAAATACCCTTACAATCATGAGCCAGCATGCATTGTGACCCTTTTTTTCTCTATTTTCAGCCTTTTATTTTGGCTTGAGTAAATTTACATATTGTAAAATACTCATTGGATTCTTATTAAAATCTTCGTCTCATGTTACCAAAAATTTAAAAAATTCATGCTCCCAATATTTTTGGCTTGAACCTAGGTGTCCTTCCAATTTTTTACATCATAGTAAGGTCTAGTTTCTATTTGTCTCTATGGTCTAGGCCTGCCAGCCTTATCCAGGTTTCCGGAAGCTATTGATATAAGCAATATTGGAGAAGGGAGATCAAACACTAAACTTCGAGCGCATAAATAACTACTATTAACTCCTTTTGGTTACAAAAAACAAACTTTTGAATATTTTAGGAAGAGATTAGACAAATCACGCACCCATTTAACACGAAGAAATGGTCGCGGCAAAAGGTTATGTTCAATAGCTACAAATAAAACAAGATCAGCAAATTTGATCAAACAATGTTGGCTATCCCACATCAGCTAGGTGAGGGTTGGTCCCTGGCCTTATATGTACATGCTCATCTTCCATTGCAAGATGCGTTTTGGGAACTCACTGGTTCCGGATCCCTTAAGAACTCCGAAGTTAAGTGCGTTTGGGCGAGAGCAGTCCTAGGATGGGTAACCCTCCTTGGAAGTTCTCGTGCCGAACCCCAAGAACAAATCCGTGAAGGCGTGGCCCAAAGCGGACAATATCTTGCTATGCCGACTGGAATGTGACAATTTGATATCAGAGGGTGACCCTCCTGGGAAGTTCTCGTGCTGAACCCCAAGAACAAATCCGTGAGGGCGTGGCCCAAAGCGGACAATATCTTGCTATGCCGACTGGAATGTGACAATTTGATATCAGAGCCAAACTCACCGTCCGTTCGAGTGTGCCAACGAGAACGTCGGGCTCCCAAGGGGGGTGGATTGTGAGATGCCACATCGGCGGGGTAAGGGTTGGTCCCTAGCCTTATATGTACATGCTCACCTCCCATTGCAAGACGCGTTTTGGGAACTCACTGACTCCGGATCCCATAAGAACTCCGAAGTTAAGTGAGTTTGGGCGAGAGCAATCCTAGGATGGGTGATCCCCCTGGGAAGTTCTCGTGTTGAAACCCAAGAACAAATCTGTGAGGGCGTGGTCCAAAACAGACAATATCTTGATATGCAGACTGGGATGTGACATTATTACTCTAAATAATATTGGACGAGTGATAATTACCAAATTAAGGACAATATCGTTAGACGCGGGTCATCCGCCCGTCTCTCTGAAAATTTCACATAGAGACATTTTGTAATAAAATCGCACACCACACTTGATGGATTGAGCAAGTCATAACAAATTCCAAAAACAATGAACAAAAAGACTGAATGTAAATTAAAGATGATTGTACTTAAGTTGGTCAAGTATTACATTCTCACCCTAATAGATTGAGCAAGTGATAATAAATTCCACAAGCAGTGAACAAAACGACTGAATGTAAATTAAAGATGATTGACTTAAGTTGGTAAGTTTTACATTATCACCCTGGGGAAAATCTTGCAAATCAAACCATTACAAAAACTAGAAAGCAATTGGGAAGCCATTCAGTTTTTAATCACTAGACATCCCAGCGACGCACAAACATAAATGGCAGATAGTACTGGCATTCAACACAGATGATAATCTAGTACACATAAATATAGTTTCAAATGGAAATAGTACACATAAATATCAGTTTCACATGGAAATATGTGTTAGGTCCAGGAATCCAAAGCCAAGATTGTGCTGAGATTCATGGGGTACATGTACTTTTCATCCCCTGTCATAATATTCTCAGTGATCAGTCTGTTCCCCTTTTCGGACGGATGAAATGGATCCCAGAAACCGTATAGGTCGCGGTTCGGGCACAAATTGGAAGCTATTGTGCACAGCCCCAAGCCATTGTAAGGTCCTTGCCCACAGCATGCAATCTTTGATGTAGTAAATCCTGGACAGCAAAAATTAAACAAGCAACTTTATGTCACCAACACACACAAAATGTACAGTAAGCGACAAAATGATTGGCGGGGTTGAAATAAGCTTAAGATTAGGAGATTCCTAAATAGGTTAATCTTTCGAACAAAACTTAATCCATGATCATAATATTAGGTCATGAACATAAAATTGATAAAATTGTATATTGTATAATTAATTTACCAAATGCTTGAGGGTTCCTGATGAAGTCATTGCGGGTCTCCTGTACGTTGGCAGCAATGAAGACATCAGAACCGAGTTGGCTGTTGACTGATCTCAGCATCTGAAGGAGTTGGGGGTTGTACAGAGCCGACGCTCGTTGCAGCTCCGCTGCGCATTCTCCATTCCTGCTTCTCTGGGCCAATTCAGCAGGCACGCAGCCCATTGGTCCTGTCCCTGTCACCAAAACCCTTCGTGCTCCAAGATCATACATTTTCTGTAAGTTATGACACAAAGAATGATCAAACAACACATAATTATAAGTCATTAACATGTGACATTGTCGCTTAGCTAGCAAGTTACTTTCGAACTTAGCCAAATTAGGAGTTGGTTACCAAGAGAATTTTTCGGAGCTCGGAAATGAGGTATTTGACATAGTCTGGCAGAGAATACTGGCGAGATCTTGCGGAGAAAGGCACTAGGTAGTAGTTGTTGACAAAATCGTTGCCGCCGACGGTGAGGAGGATGAGTGCTTGACGTACGAGCTTTTTGGTCCGTTGAGGTCCGATTTGGGCAGACAACCTTTGCTGGTATTGTCGGAAGTTTAGCAATTGCAATGGCATTCTGATTATATTTGCCTGAAAATTTCACACATATCCATCCATTACTATAACAACAACAATAAAGCCTTTTCCCACTAAGTGGGGTCGGCTATATGAATCCTAGAATGTCATTGCGCTCGGTTCTGTGTCACGCATGTCCATCCATTACCAGTTCAAAAAAAATTTGTTGGTTGACAACTTTACCAAGGTAAAATTAATTTACTAGCATGTAGCACTTTTGTGCCCATAATGGGCACTAAAGAGGTAATCTCTCGCATGATCCTCTATTTAGTTTAAAAGAAAACTTACAAACTGAATCCCAGTGTCATTGAGAATTCCAATGCCAGCAGAGGCAAAGTTTGCACCAACTAGTAGCTTTTGCCCTGTGAGCTGTGGACTCAAGTATGGCAATGTAGGTTCCGCACCAAGGTTCTGACCTACACACACACACACACATATTAGGTCGATTCAGTACATGTGAATAACGAGAAAAGAACCCAAAAAACCGGAAAGAAAAAGAGAATGGAAGAAAGCCAAACTTATATAGTCAGGAATGGTGAGGCCATTGGAGAAACGGCCGGTGGGTCGACGGTTGGGATAGTCAATGCCATAAGGAGGAGAATCGGCACGAGCAGTGGTGGCTAAGTAGTTGTTGTTACCAGTGTCGACCAGTGAGTCTCCAAACACAAAAAAGGCACGAGCCTCAGCCCCACAACTCAACATTCCCAACGCCATGACCACACCAAAAATGGCCAATGAGCTAGCCATGGAATTGGCTTTTGACTTCTTGGGAGTAACCTAACGAAGAAAATAGAAAGGAGTTTGGACTAGATCTTTTCTTATGATTGGACAAAGATCACCGTGTTTGTGAGGAAATTTGAATAGATGAGAGGGGGGTTATATAGAGGTAGGGGTGTTTGACAATTGGAGCAAAATCTTAGGCCCACTTGTACAAAAGCAAAGCTATATTGTAATTTGTGTTTATGGCAATACCTTGTATGGTTGGCAATGCAAAAGAAAAAGAAAAGCTAAGTTTGAAATTTCTGCTTCCTGTTGATCAATTGAAGTAGCTTTTCGACCAAGATTTCGTAAATTTGGTCATGATTATTTTGGCTTTAGGTTAATCTACTACCAAGTCAACTCAGAAATGAGAAAAAATTGGTGTAATTGTCAGTTGGAAAGTATGTCCTCGAATTGGAGAGAGATTACATACACGATCCGTTACTATAAAGATATTCAAAACCATCAATGCATTAGTGCGTACATATAGAAAGTTAAAAATTCAGTACAATGCTTTATTGATTTAAAATCTGCCAGAGGAGCTAGTGTAGACAAGTCATGCTCCTACAACTAAGGATAAATACACACTATTATGTCCGTAGCCTGACGAGTGTTTTCGACACGACCATATACTCGATGACACAACAGATTTTCTAGACAAGCTAGAGCACGCTTGCATCAAATCTATCAGATTTATAATAGTTAAAACAACTTCAATTAAACTTGCTACGCTGTTCAAGTTTGTTCTCTAGCTCACCTTCAACCTCATTTTTACAGTTTTTGCTTTTCAAACCTTGTGTGCTAAAGGTTTAGTAGTGTTGAAAGGGATCAAATTAACCTGCTGCAGATAAATTGTTATCATAAAACTAATTGGAAATATGAGGAGTAGTTCAACTTCTTATTATAACCCCTTACAAGGTTTATCCTTTCACTGATGTGAGACTCTTTTAGTTTCAAATTCTCACACGACCTCTCACGTGTAGCAAGTTTTCAAGCTAAACACGTGAACAACATAGATTGGGTGATGTGGAGCAAGTGTGACTGTTAGGCTTCACACATGGGCCAACCTGCTCTGATACCCGAAGGAAAGTTGGGGTTCCACCTTAAACCAATTAGCAATACCGGGAGTAGCCCAACCTCTTATAAGCCCTCGTAAGGTTTCTCCTTTCACCGATGTGAGACTCTTTTACCTCCACATCCTCACATGCTCCCTCACATGCTCCCTCACATGTGGCAACATTTTCAAGACAAATGCTTGGCAACACGAATTGAGTGAGGCAAGTGTGGTCGTTGGGCTTCACACGTGGGCCAACCTGTTTTAGTACTAGGAAGAAAGTTGAGGTTCCACCATAAAAGCAATTTGACAATATGAAAAGTAACTCAACCTCTTATAAACCTTGCAAAATTTTTCCTTTCACTGATGAGAAAACATCAAATTAACATGACAGCAATTTCACATGCAAGTAAACGGGACAGGTGGTGGTCAATTATTTGTGAAGAAATTTCCACGCTCTTGAATGACATTTCTTCTTAAAACTTTGCTTGTGACAATTACCTTACCAACATCGCTATATATAATGACAATTCAAATTTGGTGCCAGTAAATTAATGATTATGGCTGTGACCGTGCATCCTTGGTTATAATTTAATTAGAAGCCATAGAATATAAGAAGCACCTATGAATATAACTTACAGACTTAATTTTTCACTCCCAGCAGTTTTGCTAACCTAGAAAAACTTACCACCAGGGCATATGACCAAAACTAATTGTTATCATATAAATGGGTCAATTATTTAGTCAACATAGTTTGTAGATATTTGATTGCAAAACCAACTACTCTCACAGCTCCTAACTCTTTTGCTAATCATTCTCATTTTCAAATCATTATGGTCCTGAAAAAGTTGTTTGGAACAATTATTGGTGATTGGAATGTGATTGAAACCCTAGATTCAATACAAAAGAACAGCTGCAAGCCTACGTGCTTTACATAATTTGTATACGAAGGAAATTGAGGTTTTACTATAAAATCAGTTGGCAATATGGAGATTGAGAGTAGTCCAACTCTCTAGCTATAAGGACATGCAAGCTTTAGTAAACTTCTGATATAAGATATTTCTTCACATTCCCACACACCCTCTCACGTGTGATGAATGTTCAAGTCTAACATGTAGACATTACAAATTAGAGTACGTAGAGTCGTTGGGCTTCACACGGTTCCCCCAAAATACAATTAGTAATATGGGAAGTAGTCAAACTCTTTATATGTCCTTATAAGGTTTGGTCCTTTCTTGATGTAGGAGTTTTGCCTTTCACTGCATCTAGTTGAGTTGAGAAGGCAAAGAACTTGCATGAAGCAATATATATTTCTCGTTCTTATCATGCATATGTCATGGTGTATGTAAGTTTCTCTTGCCGAAAAGATACTTTATAACACAAACGCGTTCTACTACTTAATAGAATTGTATTTGGGGCCCCAGAATTTAATCCTCAAAATTATTGGCACGTCTAGAGTAACATGCATTAAGTAAATAATAGAGCTGAGGGAGCCTTCATAATACCACCTACCACACAACAACATCGTTCGTACGAAATAACTTTGCTGGGAACGGTTCAACTAACAAAAAGAAAAGCCTTAGCTTTCCCGAGGGTTGCAAGTTTTATTCAACTCTTTTTCTCTCAACCAACTTTTGAGGCTCCTTAATTTCCCCCAGTACATGGCGCTTGAAACTCATGCCGGCCCTTGATCTGCAGCTAGCAGCTGTGGCTAGCTAGCTTCGAAAGGAAACTTGCAGCACAATTAAGAACAAAAAAAATATCAAAAGTACGTAACAAGCACATTGAACTTAAAGTAAATACATTGAACTTAATTATACTTTAGGTTTCTTTTGTAGCAAGCACCGAGCGATATTGAAGGAGGAAAGAATCGAACATACAACATTGGTGTATAGGTATATAATATACGCTCCTTAGCCCTAGTTTGGAGAAGGTATAGGCTATAAGCCATAATGTTGGAGAACATAAGCTAAATACGAACCTATTTGCACTTTAGTTTTCTTTTGTTACAAGCATCAAGTGATATTATGGAAGGGGAATAGTCGAACACACAACGGTGTATAGGTAAATATTCTTTAAGGGAAGGGATCCCATACTTTTCAAAAAATAGGGATTAGTTGTGGAACCCACTCGACATCGAACTTCATCGATTTGAACCGTTTATTTTGTAAGTCTCGATTCATGATCATCCTTGCAAAAATTCAATTCAATCCGAAACCATTTGCTTATTTAATTATCACGATGAAATTTCATTGCTTTTTATAGAACAAAGTGTTCGTTAATATCTTTGAACTTAATTAGATATCTCAAATATTTCTGATTTGATTTATATTTTGCAAGGATGATATAAGGGGTGCAACTTGAAAAATAAGCGGTTCAGATCATTGAAGTTCGATGTGATGTGAACCTTACAACTAATCCCATTATTAATACAAAAAAGATCCCATTAATGCCTCTATATATATATAGTAAACCTTTCACAAGAGGGATCCCCATTTTTCTAAAAAAATGGGGACACACTCTCTACCGTTGGATTTAACTTTAATGAAATTGTGTGGTTGAGATTGTGTAGCCTGTGTTTTAATCTCAACTACACAATTTCATTAAAGCTAATCTAACGATGGGGAGCGTGTCCCCATTTTTAAAAAAAAATGGGAATCCCTCCCCTTAAAGACCCCATATATATATATATATATATATATATATATGTGTGTGTGTGTTATATATTATATGATGTTCAACACTTTTGGAGGCCAAGTTAATGGAGGTGAAGAGATGCGTTCACATCAGACGTCAGGCTGACATCTGTCCTTGCTGGGGCCATACCAAATTTATTTCAGTGTTCATACGTCCATACTCTATAGCTGTCGAGTCGTCCCCGATAAGTTTGGGATACTTAGAGAGTGATGCTGTACTTCTTATATATTTCATGTTGATTTATATTATCATGTGATCTTTTTCAAGTTATTTAATTTGAAAGTTGAAAATTAAAAAAAAATGTGTAAGAGATAAGAAATAATGTGTGACTACGAGTACTCTACTTAAAATATCATCCGTAATGTATTATTATACTAAAATTATAACATGATATCATCCATAATGTACTATTATACTAAAATTATAATATGTGTATTTGTTTTTAACATTTGTTAAGTTTATTAGGGTTTGCTCCCAATAATAGGTTGTTTCTCAACCGATCTATTTTTTCAGGTAAAAATTTAATTTCTCTGCGACTGGCTTGATTGTTTCCTAAAATCAAGTTAGAAATCTAAGCCAAAAAACAGTTAGAAAAACGGAATAAAATTAAGCCTTAAAAAACGAAAGCTATGGACTTCTTTAGGTGTGTTGAGCAGAAGATTTAGTACCAGTTTGGTACTGTTTAATTTTTTTTTAAAAGCGGGAATGAAAATAAAGTTGGACTCAGTATTGTGTTTGGTAACTATAACTTAGCCAAGAAGTGCTTATTTTCAAAATCACTGTGAGAAACAGTTGAAAACGGAAGCAACTATTTGCAGTAATGTTTAATGAAATTTTGTAACACGGCGATCCTACCCTCACCTCTCGCATCGTCTTCTTCCTTGCTCAGGCATCTCACTGGTTCACTCCCTCTCGTCTCACTCGTTCACTCCCAACTCGTCGCCTCAAACGCAATCCCCAACCTGAAACTTCATTCCTAGCTCAAGCCTCCATCTCCCGCCACATCAAAACTCCAATATTATTCGATTCCATCACAGCTATGATATCACAATTTAGGCCTATTGGGCAGTCATATAATGCTTCACTTTAACGTGTCGGCCCTTTAGTTTTGGGCCTTGAATGTTTGAGGCTGTTGGAGTAAAGTCTGTTTTCGTCCTTAGAACTTGAAGTACGTGTTTTGTTTTTGTCGACTAGAAATTTTACTCCCAACAGTTTATCGGGGAGGAGAGGTTTGAACTTAGAATCTATTTGAAACATTCAGAAGAGAATTTTCGTTAGACTAATAGCCAGTTGGTCATCGAAGATGAGATAGGGTTGGTAACAAAATACGATGTTTGAATGTAAGGTTTACGACAAGAGAGTGAGGGAACAAAACAAAGACAAAGCTAATTAAGCTTGAAATTATTAAATAGACAAACCAATGAAAACAAAATTACAGTATTACACTAGCGTTTTCCAGGACATAAGGAAAATAATACTAAATGAGGAATACTAACTAAGACAAATTGAGGAAATGATGATAATCTTACGTTAAAAAACAATCACACCCCTTGTAGTTCTAGTTATTTAACTAGTACGTACTTCTAGGTCTTAGTGTCCAAGGCCAAAATAGTGCTGAGGTTCATTGGATTCATGTACTTGTTGGACCCGGTAAAGATATGCTGCACAATAATTCTGTTTGCCTTCTCAGAAGGATGGAAAGGATCCCAAAACGCGTACAAATCTCTGTTTGGGCACAAGTTGGAGGCAATTGTGCAGAGTCCAATCCCATTGTAGGGTCCTTGGCCACAGCAAGCTATCTTTGAAGTAACAAATCCTGCAAAACAAACACCAGAAAACATTAATCTGGAGAGGGGGAGTTGTATAAGGGGTTGGAACCCTAAACCCCAGACACATGCTAGACCTTGTGTGCAGATATGAATGCTCTCAACCAACTAAGTTACGAGCTCCTTGAAACTTTTAGACATGCGGACCATAATGTTGTTAGATGTTATGCAACTTATTAGATCTACGCACCATAAGCTTGAGGATCGGCGACAAAATCCATGTTCATTTCATATGCATTTGCAGCAATAAATGCATCTGAGCCAAATTGGCTATTCAGGCTGTTGATCATATCGACTAGTTGTGGGTTGAACAAGGAAGCCGCTCGCTGCAGCTCCACTGCGCATTCGCCGTTTGTGCTGTGCAGAGCCAACTCTGCAGGAACACACCCTAGTGGCCCTGTGCCTGTCACCAAAACCTTACGAGCACCTAATTCATACAGCCTCTGCATTTGAAAATATGAAGTAAAAACATCATATTGTAGAAAGCATGTAGAGTTTGAAACATATTGACCTAGCCAGTGACATAACAAGGAATTATTCATGTAAATTAGTGAAGGAAAAAATGTTCGAAAGTATGAACGGCTAGAGGAGGGACGTGTTATCTTACTTCTTTGGTCTATTTCTTAATAGTTTAAGTTAGCGCGCTCATGATATTAGAGCTCTAGGTTATAGTTCGAAACTTCGAAACTTATTCCCTCACTTATTTGTTAATTGTTTGATGTGGTGTCGAACTATACTATCTTGGATGAAATGTGTTAACTTGGATTGTTAACAAGTAAACAACTTCTTTAAGCTAACGATGGTTTGTCCAATAAAAGTGAACATTCTGATGTATATTATTATTTTGTCCCCAGCAAGAGACTTGAATGCAGGCTGATAGTAAGTGCTTTTGGGCAAAATACATTAATGAAAATGTCATATTGCTTGCTGATCACACCAACCAAACCAAACATGTCTTCCAAATCTTCTGAATACTCCATGCTTACCCAATCGTCACATAACCCATTACTCCTCTTATCTATCCTAATTAACTTTCTTGTGACCATTTCTCTAGGTACATTCATATAGGAGTCATGTTTTTTATGTCACCAGATTTAGTCACATCTCTTTAAATTTCTTATCAGAATTTAAGATTAAAACATTAAAATCACCTACATTATTATTAAATCTTAATATCCCATAGTGAGTGACTGTATTTTTTTAATTACTTGGTAGTTGGAGAACATTTCCTATGCATACCATATTACTTAAATAATGAAAAGGATAAGAATGCTAAAGTAATAATAGCGAGTGCATGGTGCATCTATTAGCAGTATCGAAAACAATGACGGAAATATAATTGACACTTTATAAAAGTCGTCATAGACATATATAGTTACCTCAAGAACTTTGCGGTACTCGGAGATAAGGTAGACAACATAGTCCGGGAGAGAGAATTGGCGAGATCTAACAGAGAAGGGCACCAAGTAGTAGTTGTTGACAAAATCATTGCCTCCGAGGGTAATCAGATTAAGTGCTTCGTTGACAAGTCGTTGAGCCTGCTCAGGTCCAACTAAAGCACTCACTCTGGTCTGGTATTGCTGAAAGTATTCCAACTGTTTGTAGATTCGGATTATGTTGATCTGCAAAATGTAGCATTTTTGGACATTGCTTTAGATTAGAAAGTCTGCTTTTTAATTGTTTATGGTAATTTAAAAGCAAAAACGCAAAAAATAAAATGTAATTTGCATAGTTTAATAGTTTAATTGTACAATATTACCATCAACTATATATAAAAAGTGGATTGCTCCTTCTCTTACCAGAAACTTACCCCACACTTAGGATTACACTACGGCGGTATCCCAAACTAATCATGAACTGTCATGTACAAGATTTAACATTCCGCATGATAGTGTCATTAGTTTGGGATACCGTCATTGTGATGGGCGCATGCTAGATAGAGACAACTAATATAATAAGCTTAAAGAGGACGTACAAATTGGATTCCAGTGTCGTTGAGAATTCCAATCCCCGCAGAAGCAAAGTTGGCACCAACAAGTAGGTTTTGTCCAGTGAGTTGTGGACTCAAGTAGGGCAACGTGGGTTCTGAGCCAATTTGCTCACCTGAAAATATGAAAATAATCCAAAAATATGTTACAACAAATATATAATCAGCTACAGCCAGATAAAATGTAACAAAAGATATATAATACAAAATGCACGTAAGAACCGTACTAATAATATCTGGTATGTTAAGGCCATTCGAGAAACGACCGGTGGGTCGGTGAGTAGGATAATCTATGCCGTAAGGGTAGGAGTCGGCCCTGGCAGTGGTGGCCAAGTAGTCGTTGTTTCCGTTGTCCACCAACGAATCTCCAAACACGAAAAAAGCCCGTGCCTCGGCTTGACGGCCAGCACAAGCAGCAAGCAGACCTAGAACAACCCAAAAAACAAAAATGGTATGCATGGTGAAATAATGGCTCTAAGAAATCCCAGAACAGCTAAGTCAAACGTTTACTTCGTTGTGTAAGCTCTGAACTCAAATTTATTCTACTGGAGAGTGAGTGAGCTTATTGCTTTATATATTGCTCCTGCTTCAATTGTTTGGCACCATATTAATGGCGTGCTCTACCTCCAGCGGATTAGAATCCAGGAGGACCACCATTTTAAACATGCAAATCTCTGGTAGCTCCAGTAGGTTAAATTAAATATTGGAGAATTATTTGAACAACCACTAGCATGTAGTAGTTATTCACTATTTAATTACGATCTATAACGTGCTACGTACACGACTTACTTTGCATTGCTTTCATTGTCACGTTGGCTATTTTAGCAATTTTAGTATGCAAATTACTGCAAATCAGATTAAAATTTTGGAATTTAGGTTGGTTTTTTTTTATTTTTTACCTTTGAGTCAATTCCTGCTTGCTAGTTTTCCGCCAACTTGTTACAGCAGCAATAAATTAGATTTTCCAGGAATTGCGACGGTGGTACAATAAGTGACGGATTCAGGATTCAGGATTCGAATTTGGATGGTTTTAGTGTTAAATGTCCAAGTTTTTTAGATAGAAATATAGCGCGAAGCGCGCAAAACAAATTTTAGTTTATTCACCAAGACATTTCGTTGAACACTTGATGACTGATACAGAGAAATTTATCGAGTTTTGTCCATGTAACATGTCGAGATGTGTCTAGCAAGTATTGCATCAAACACTGAGTAGGTACAAAGGAACTTGTACAAAACATTCAGAGGGTCATCGGAAGACCTTCACATGTATATTCTGTGCATTTTGGGTGGTCTTAAGACCACCTAGATACCAGTGTGCATCCGCCTCTAGATACAGTTTCCTATGTCATAAAATGAAATTCTGCAGCATATAAAATGAGGATATCATTTTTTATCAAGCAATAATTGTAGTATGCCTTCAGCATTCAGTCATCCTGGAAGCTGTTGTATCATTAGCCAATTGCAAAGAAAATTTTGCGTGCAAGCAATGATATGTGTTTCCTCTTTTATTGTCATTACGTGACTATATATCTCCCTTTTTTTATCTCTTGTCACGTAAGAGAGTTATACCATAAACCAACTGAAAAGCACAATCTTGGATGCAACCAATGATAAATATCTTTTAATTTTTATCTTTCTCATTACATGACTTGTTATATCATGCTCTTTTTATCTCTCTATTCACGTGACTTGTACGGTTATCCCCCAATCTAAGAGGAAATAACAATATTGAACTTCAATTTCTTCTTTATCATTCTGCAGTTTTGCTTTTATTGGTTTAAAAGCTGGACTCTTATAATAAGGTCAATGTCATAGCCATCTGACCTCCCTCATATCCTGCAAACCCTAATTAATACGTTGATAAATATAGAACTTAAGGATGCCCATCACTTTCTAAATCTATTCTTAAGGATGTCCATCACTCTCTAAATCTATTTATTTATCTAATTATGTCTTGGCAGGTTTATATATCGCTATGTTAATGTGATTAGTTTTAGCAGGTAAATAAGTCAGCCCTATGTCATCCCAACTATTCGGGGGAAGTTTGATGCAGTTTTTAGCTTTGCCTTACAGAGGAACATGATGCATATATTGGTTATAAGAGGGGACAGAGAAAAGACAACAGATAAATAAGCCATGTGACCTAAATAAATAAGGTGGGGTTTGATCTATCTACTTCCAAGAGGCACTTCATATGTCATCGTAATGTACATTAAACTAACTGTGAAAATTTTAGGTATATGATGCCTTTTTTAAGACAAATAGAGGAACCGTCGGAAGCATACTAACAACACAACATTTGCAATGAGTTTTGTGGAATAAGATTACCAAACAATGGGAAGATGTCCCTTTACAAAGAAAATGATTTGGGATTATTCAACACATCACATCTGATTAAGATTTGTGGAATAAGAGCCAGTTATTTCATCGTTTGACACAATTAAGACCTTGCTTGATTGTTAGTGATCAAGTTTTTTCAGAAGTCAAATGTGAAGATTGATGCTGATGGACTATCAATGTTGTTTACATGTATCTCTTAGCAGTAACATCAACAGTTCAACATGCATGTGCTAGTTTGTCGTTTAAGTGTCACTCAAGTAACCGTAGCAGCAAAAGGAGCAACCCCATTTTAAGTGCAAAGCAAAGCTGCAAATTGTAAAAGCACTTATCTAGTCATCAGCTTCTTCAGAACTCACACACAATCGTTTGGTCTAGTACTGAAACCTCCTCTTGCGAATGTGCTTCATTACTGCTTAATGAAAAATCAGATCCTAGGCTAGAGCCCTAGTAGAGATTATACCTGCAGCCATGCAAACTTGAGTTCAATAGATTGATGAGGTTAAAATTTCACAGCAACTGGGTAACAAAAGTAAGGCTTCTAACTTTCTAAGTGCAAGCTACAAATCATCATAACCCATATTTGGGCTTAGCCAACTTGATTATAGCAGAACGCTTCTCCCTCGGTATCCACCTTTGAATTTCAAGCCTCGTAGTTAGATGAATATTTAGTGTAGAATATCGCTTTGTATATAGAAAACACAAATCACAATAAATTTCTGATTACAACTGATAATAAAAAACTTTTGAAAGTCATAACAGAATTGTTTAGCCGAGTAAATGAAAACAAATTCATGAATAGTTTGGTAAGCTTCTATGTGATACTATGTATTATAAAATAAAGTTTGCTACAATATTGTCCCCAGCTTCCTCTGCAACAAACCCTTCACGTGCATGGCTTAATTAGACAAGCAGCCAACTGGCCAGGTTCCACAGATTCCCAAGGTACTATAACCATAAACCAATCTTTTCAGGCCCTTAAATTCCCAACAAGTACAAAGGTAAGAGTATAAAATTCATACCGTTGTAAATAATTAATTTTCTAGATCCCAAGATGCAGTATAAATTCATATTGTAAAGAGTAAATTGTAGCAATAATCCATTAACTTTAACTCAATTGGAGCAATGGTCCCTCAACTAAAATTCCATAACAATTGGTCCATCAACTCATTAAAACGTGCAGCTATGGATCCTCAACTAAAAATTCATTACCATTGGTCCCTCAACTTTAACCCAATTCGAGCAATGGTCCCTCAACTTTAACCCAATTCTAGAATGATCCTTCCAACATAACTCGTTTTGACAAAATTCTGACGAAGTTGACGAAAAAGACCATAGCCACACGTTTTAATGAGTTGAGGGACTCCAATTGTAGCAATAGTCTTTCCAACATAACTCATTTTGACAAAATTTAGACAAAGTTGATGAAAATGACCATAGCTACACATTTTGATGAGTTGAGGGACCAATGGTAATGAATTTTTAGTTAAGGGACCGTTGCTCCAATTTGATTAAAGTTGAGGGACCATTGCTTCAATTTACTCTATTGTAAAATAACTTTGTTGATATTATTTGCCAGCTTTCAGTACTTCATATTCTTGGGATAACTTTTCCAGTAACTCCTTAAATTGATGGCTAGATCGTGGGAACGTATACTTTGTTAACCTATATCAGATGAAGATCTTGATGTAAAAGGAAGAACAGTTACGGTACAGAGAAGAAGAAGACGGAAGAATATGTAACTTTATATATCTATTCTTATTGAGCAAGTAATACCAGGTAGAGTTGTTATTTATACAAACCAATCTCAACTAACTAAATAACATAGCTCCTAATCTTATGACAAGTATCACAATCTAACTCATACTCTAACATCCCCCTCAATTTCATGCTTTGATGAACTAAGCATGAGATTGTTACAATGAGTTTGAAATAAAGGAGCACTCAACCCTTTGGTAAGTATATCTGCAAATTGTTCTTTTGAAGATACAAAATGCACAAATAACTGTTGTTTGGCCACTCTTTCCCTAACAAAGCGCACATTTATTTCAATATGCTTTGTCTTTTGATGTTGAACTGCATTGAATGAGAGGGCAATAGCTGACATGTTTTCACAAAATAACACTGGAGCTGAAGTTACAAGAACCTGCATAAACACAAGAAGCTGCTTAATCCAATCAATTTTTGTAGAAATGATTGACAATGCATGATACTCAGCCTCTGTTGATGACCTGGAAACAGTTTGTTGTTTCTTGGAATACCAGGAAATGGGATTAGAACCAAGAAACACTACCAAATAAGTGGTTGACCTTTTGTCATTGGGATCTCCTACCCAATCAGCATCAGTGAATGCTTTTAAATTTAAATCTCATATGGTGTAGATAATTCCCAAGTGCATACTACCTTTGAAGTATCTCAAAATTCTCTTCACAACAATAAAATGTGCATCCATTGGATTTTGCATAAAATGGTAGACCTGATGCACAGAGAATGCAATATCAAGTCTGCTAAAGGTTGAATATTGCAATGCCCCTACAATGCTTCTATACAAAGTTGGATTCCCATAAGGCTGACTATCATCTTTAAGCAATCTATTATAGGGTAAGCAAGGAGTATCACATGATTTGGACTCAACCATTTTTGTTTAGACAATAGATCCTGCACTGTGACAAGAATACACCATTTTTGGTCCTGGAAATCTGAATACCCAGAAATTAGTGTAATGGACCTAAGTCCTTTATCTCAAATTCAGCTGTGAGAGCTTGACTAAATTCTTGAATTGCACTAGTTGCACTACCTGTAATGATAATATCATCAACACACAATAGAAGAACCACAATACCAGAATCCACTTGTGTCACAAAGAGAGAGGAATCATAGTACGTTCTTAAACCCCAGTTTAGGTAGAAATGTAGTGAATCTCTCATTCCAAGCTTTGGGAGGTTGTGTTAAACCATATAATGATTTTTGAAGTTTGTATACCAATGTAGAATGATTTGGATCCACAAACCTAGGTGGCTGAGCCATATATACCTCTTCTTGAAGAACGCCATGTAGAAATGCATTCTTGACATCTAATTGTCTCAGATTCCAACCAAAATAAGATGCAAAGGCCACTACAAGTCTAATTGTAGTTGGTTTGACTACAGGACTAAAAGTCTCCCCATAATCCAGCATTGGTTCTTGACTGAATCTTTCAGCCACTAACCTGGCTCTGATACCAGTTAACCTATATCAGATGAAAATCCTGATGTATGTAAAAGGAAAAATTGTTTTAGTATAGAGAGAAGAAAAAGAAGGAAGAATATGTAGCTTTGTATATCTTTTCTTAATGAGCAAGTAATACAAGGTAGAGTTGTTATCTATACAAACAATCTCATCTAACTAACTAACACAGCTCCTAATCTTATGACAAGTGTCACAATCTTACTCAATCTAACTCATATAACATATTTATGTTCTTGGTGACATTCTTTCTTTTTCTAGATATAAGCAATAGTGGGGAGGGTGATTTGATTATTGAACACAAAATCTTTTAAAATTTACGGATTGGAAATCTGGAAGTTGTTCTAGAGATTTATTGTGGACCTCTGGAAGTTACGGATTGGAAATCTGAGTTGCAGATCTTCCGGATCGAACTTCATAGTGACGTGTTTTATATAAGTGATATATTCTATCGATATGATTCTGAGGTATGATTTGATGATTGTTTTAGGCGCCGATCGCCATGACGCCTTGATGTGTTGTGCTAGGGAGTTGCAGGGCGAACTCCAGGTGAGTGGGCAGTTTTGTTTTACGTATATACCTATATAAATGAGTTTTTCCCAGAAAATCTATTTAAGTGAAATATGATTTGAAAGTGTGATTTGAAATGCCATGCATAGATTCTATGAATCATGTGATTTGAAATGCCATGCATAGAATTTATATGAGATATGTGAATTGATATTATATGATGCATATATGTGAATTGGTGCTGCGGACGCACAGGTGAGTATCAGGTGAGTTATATTTGGTGCATTGAATTGTTTGATGTGATTTATGTTGATAGCTCATAACCTGCACCCCTGGTGTTAGTGCTTATGTTATTCACCCGCATCACACGCTCACCTTGGATCCAAGTAGATGCTAGTCGTACAGACCACTGGAGGTGGTTCCGACATGCTAGTCGTACAGACCATTAGAGACGGTTCCGACTAGTAGGTGACCTTAGATTATGTGCACAGATGATTGATGAGAGAAGCACTAGAGCGTATTATTACACCATCCGAGTCGTACAGACTACTACAGGTAGTTCCGACTCATGTGCAGCGTAGTGCCGTACAGGTCGCAGTTGGCGACTCCGGCAGTGCCGTAAAGGTCACAGTTGGTGACTCCAGCTGGATTGGATATTGAGCTCTAGAATCAGCCGTACAGGACCACTGCAGGGTCTCCGGTTGATTTATTATTTCACCTGATTTATATTGATGCATCCATATTATGTTTTTGACGCATGGCATGACATATTTTCTGAAAAGTGTTAAAGAATGGTGTTTTGAGATTTTTGAAGCTATATATATATTTATATATGCTATTTTTCTGGGAAAGTATACATGTTTTACAGCGAGGGGTTAGAACTTTGATAAAGGAAAGTTTTGAAAAGATTTGTTTTACTGACCCACTCAACTTTGTTTTGCGCCCCTCCAGGTTTGAGATAGCAGAGCTTTGGTGGCCACGAGGAATCCAACGGTGTTCTGACAGAATTCACAATTGTATTTTTTAAGCTTCCGAACTGTGTAAATGGTTACGTCACTCTCACGTGACGGCCAGCATGCCCTCCTTCGGGACGGGGTGTGTCAAGCATCAACGAGGAAATAGATCAAAATCATAACCCAACAAAAGAACATTTAAAGAAACAAAAGTGGCTTTCTACGAGGCCATATAAAGCTGCCTGTATGAGTTTAAATCTTACATATGCATCCAAAATTTTTTGTGGTTTCTGTGAACTATTTTATTTGTTGACACATGACTATTCATTTAAGCACCACTTATTAGTGTAAACTCTTCAATTTATCTTCTCAATAAAAAAATTAAAAACTAAAGATAAATTAAGTTAAAAAGACGTACATGTGCCACTCAAGTAAATCAAGCATGAAGAGGCCACAAAGAATTTTAGGCGTAGAAGATTTGAACTCTTGTGTACACAAGTTATTAATAATCTACGACATATGTGCCCCTTTACAAACTCTACTAGCTAATTAATTAGTTCCATAATGGAGCTTCCAAAGCATCCAATTTATGAACTCATCACCTCCCAACCCCATCATATCTCCCATGTCATTCATCTCTATGAAATCCTTTTCTCCACAAACTGCACCCCAATTATCCAACACACAACCAGTGGTACCACTACAACCACCACTGCCACTCTCCCACAAATCATCTCCAACACTCCAACCTCCAACCATCAATGAAGCCAAGGAAGCTTCACCTTCACCACCACCACTACTGATTCTACTGCCACTACTCGAACCCCTCACGGAGTCCCCAGACTCAGAGGTAGACTTACTGATTGAAGAGGTCGAATTAGCAGATGACAACGATGAGGACCGGGGGTGGTGGTCGTCCGGCAAATTGAGCTTGGCGGAGGAGCCGTAGAGCTTTCTAGCTGCTTCATCATAAGCAAGTGCTGCCTCCGTCGAAGTGTTGAAAGTCCCTAGTCAAAGCCTAGCTCCTCGATTCAGATCTCGAATCTCCGCCACCCATTTCCCACACGTCCACTGCCTCACTCCTCTAAAGCTACATAAAGCATTCTCCGGCCCTTCCCTTTCATGCAACCTTTTCTCGACGGCCCCATGCAATCTCCTCCTCCTCTCTTATATCCTTCCTTTCTATCTTCCTTCTCCATGTTCACCACCTGATTAAAACCCTAATTAGTGCCAAATCTGATCGTTTTATTCGCAAGCAAAATTTTGTGTGTAATTTTTGTAGGAAGGCAAGGCATTGAGGATATAGCACAGTGAGCTACAAATCGTTAAATAAGTACATCCAAATCTGTGGGCAGTTGACATGTGTAAAACAATTGCTTGGCTGTTGCTGCAGAACACAATCCTTAATGAACGTGTGTTCTACGGTCAACCAACACCTGTATAATTGTTTCGACTCCTTAAGCTTGAAGATATGTGCTGTCTATGTTCTTTTTTTTAAGAAATTTTAACGAAAAATTTCTGGTATTATTTATTTTATCGAAAAATCACATTTTTACATTAAAAAATCAATCATGATACTATTCATTTTATCTTTCATTTTATCCTTATCGTTAAAACTCAAAATTTTCAAATCCTTTATATTAGTTTTTCTTTTGTTTTTTTTGTTTTTCTGTGCTTAATTTTTAGTGTGTTTTTCAATTGGATTATTTGAGTCTCCCTTTTTTGAATTGGACTATTTGTGTGTACAGAAAGACGTACGTACTGTATGCTGCTTGCGAGCAGACAAGTAGTTTTTCATTTAGAATTCGCCACGTGTTTAGGGTTATAGAGGCTTGCTGTCACAAGCACACAGGGAGAACGAGTTATAAAGACTTGTCACATGTTTAGGGTTTATAAAGATTTGTCACAAAATATATGCAATTTTTTTTTTTTGGATGATACGAAACGTCGAAACTGAATAGATAAGATTAAAAATAGGAGATATATCTAACTGGTGTATAAATTAAACTTTTAATGGTTCTAACTGTTAGATGTATGTCAACATTTTATTTAATTATTTAATTTTAAACACAATGGCGTTAGTGAGTCAGATAATTAGTTGTTGAGGAAGATAATTGGTTAAAATTGAACACACACAAAGATGTAAAAAACATGATCGCTTTCCGCTACTGTTAAAGTCATTGACTTTAAGCGATTTGAGCTTTCAGCTTTGGACTCGCAACAAACACCAGACAGTACCCAATAGCATTTGAATGTGAAGTCAGTCTGCTTCATGATGAGATGGTTTACTTCCTAACATTTGAAATCAATATAATTGATCCTGATTTTGTCCACAATCAATCATTTTGATCATTTTATAAAAAAATCTCTATAAAATAAGAATAAAATGACAAAACACCCCCAATTTTTGTCAAATAATTTTGGCCTATTGTTTATTATATTGGAAATAATTTGTCATTTTGATATTTATTTAACATAATTTTTCATTGTAGGACCAAAATTGAAACCACTTTCTGTTGATTTCAAATCTCAAATACCAAAGTGAGAAGTTAAGCAATCAAAAATCGTTTTGGCTGAAAAACCAATTTAAAATGAATCACAAAATAAATGAAAGCGATTAGATAGTGTTGTTGTTTAACTCCAGTCTTGACCAGTAACACAAGATGAAGCTGATGACAACACTCTAATTTATGAGTTATTTCAGACCCTTCACCTGATCGAAAAAGGATAAGGGTATAGATGAAACTCAAAACCAACATTTCAACACAATACACAACAAAAACATATGCATGCGGCTGCAATGCCTCAGCTACATCGTTTCTGTCAAGGGATCGTAGTTTCCACGAGTAGGTTCGACCTGCACAAAAGCAGGTTCTCGCTTCCGCTACACCTCAAACACGTTGGATTGTAACATCATTGACGCCTAAACATTACTTAATCCTAACAAAATAATAAACATCACTCAGCAAAACAAGCAATTAGCACAAAAACAACGGATTTTGATGCAGTAATTAAGACTTAAAACCTCAGTTAAATCCGTTAATGTCATATGATGCAATGTAGCTTCGCCGAGGGGTTCTCCATGTAAACAAGGTCTCAGCTCCACCACACATCAAAAAAAGCGGATTGAATCATCACAGGCCACAAGACAAGAAGATCATCACCAAAATTCCACATAGCAATCACAATCAATTAATAACATAACATAGCAATCACAATCAATTAATAACATAACAACTAATCTAATCTTAAATCGACAACAAACCAAACAATTAACAAAGAAACATTTACCTAGGAGGGTAAGTAAGATTAAAACCTCAGTTAAATCCATTAAATTCATATGAATGCAGTTTCACTGAAGGGTTCTCCCTGTAAACAGGGTATCAATTCCACTGCACCTCGAACAAGCGGATTGAATCATCATCGGCAACACAAAGAATACAGAAAGCCAAAATAATAAAGAAAAAAAATTAAAATTAATAAACAGAAGGCTCGGAGTATGAAACAGCTCTCTCAATCACGAATTTTCTGAAGCAGAACTGGCATAAAGCTGTAAAATTTAGTCATCACCGCCAACATTAATCAACAAAACCCAAAAATATCACCAACCCAAATCAGCAAATCAAAAACTTAAATGGCTCATATCAAGAAATTCAACCATTAATTATCACATTCTACTTCATCGATTGCTCTCAGAAGCGCGGATAATTTGTAACCATCGCCAAAAATTCACAAATCAAAATCAAAATACATAAAAAAAAAAAAAAAAATATCCAAATTCTGAAAATTTAGTGGACGTTTTTAGAGGCAAAACTATGAGAAGAGAAAAACCCCCACGTTTCCGATGGAGTAAAGCGAGGGTAAACTGAAACACTTGATGAAGACGGCGGCGTCAGAGGGAGGACGCTTTCCGATGTCTGAATTCGTCGACGACGGCGGCGGTTGTCCACCATCGCTGTACCTCCAGTACGCGTCCGCCATGTTTGAAGCTTGTCGACCGTCACTACTTGGTTTGTAGGCTCCACGGAGAGATATAGGGGAGCGGAGAGAAAGGAAGAGCAGAGGAAGATTAAAGATTATGGATTTTCCAGTAGAGAATGAGAGAGAGGAAGAGTGAGAGATGAGAGGAGAGGAGAGGAGAGGAGGGGAGAGCGGAGATGGGGCTCCCCTTCTGAGATCAGTGAATGGAAGTAACTGGAAAAAAAACGTAGCTTCTCCTTCCCTTTTCACGATGACCAACACGCGTTCCTTCGAATTTTTTATTTTCTGGTCATGCATTTTCTCAGAAGCCAAACAGATCGAAAAGAAAATAACAAGGTAAGCAAGAAAATTGAGAACCTGATAGTACAGAGCACCAGAAGGTTGGAGGCAACAGGGTGGCCATTGAAAACTCTTGAAGCTCTGGTAAAGAAGGGACAAGATCGTCATTTGGGAAAAGTTGACCCTGATCAAGTGAGAAGAGACTGCTTCCTCAAATCACTCAACCAGAGAAGAGAGTGAGTTGCGGGGCAACCGTATTATTCATTAATGAAGATTTTAACGAAAAGTTTATGTTGCTGTTTATTTTAACGAAAAATCATATTTTTAAACTAAAAAGATCAATTCTGATACTATTTACTTTACCCTTTATTTTATCCTTATCAATAAAATTTAAAATTTTCAAGCATTTTTTATTTGTTTTCCTTTCATTAATTGACTAAAATAAAATAAAATTAGTCATTATCTAATGGTCTCGTTGCTTTCCTCGGACAATAATGTGATTACATGCCGTTGTAGCCTGTTGGTAGGCTGCTTCCTTCAACTGACTTTTCGACACGTGGTACTATACAGTATTGCCTGTGTGTGATCCAATTATTCTGTAGTTTATCCTTGAGTCATCAGTTTCATCATTTACGTTTGAAATCAGTCGTTGTCGTCTTTCAAGTTTGCTTCTGTGTGGATGCAACGGCATGATGGGAAATGTTTTAATGTTAATAGCGAGAGAATTACGTAGTGTTAACAATTATCGTCATTGTTCAGTATAGTGCATGATATTCAAAAATTCGATTCCTACCGCACATATACATGTAATTTTATCAAAATTGACATAACACTGACACACACAATAATTAACCTCATGTTTCTGTCTCACACATAATTTTTTTTTAAATCAGGAAATAAAGCAAGCAATGGCCAACAAGCAATGAACAATACCACTCCCACAAGCATGATCTATCCAATACTTACTAAGCCACATTATCTATCTTTTTTTATTGAAACAAGAATTACCTGCCAAACCAACAAGAGGTTCTCTTTTGCATTGTATGCGCAGTTTTAGTGGCATTACTAACTCAATGAACGTTGTTTATGTTTTTAAAAAGTAAATCTTTTATTCAATAAAAGATTGATACATGACACATTTAATTAGATAAGATGAGACTATCTCTCCAAAACAAGAAGCATAAGTACCCTACCTCCATTTTGCATCAAAATGGGTAACTTCACAATTGTAGGGACCCAATATATACGGGAAACCAAATCAGGTAGAAAAAAGTAACAAGAAACAATGCTACCTACCTTGCCTACAACATTCCTATTTAGCAATTTAAGCCATGAGACAAGAACTCGGCTTTTAGAATTATAAAGACTAAAGTGTTATTAGCGATTCGACCATTCATATCGTGAATCGATATGAATGTTTGATGACTGAAGAACAAAAGAAAAGAGAAAGAATATGAGTTTACAAGTTGCCCAAAGCCAATCGATCGAAAACTGGTAAGAGAATCAACAATCATATTAGGAATGCCAAACAGTTTTCTTTTAATTTCCCCTTTGGTTTTCACATCTATGCTTTCTTCTCACGAAAGAAAACAAATATGAGAGGAACTCAAAAGAAGAAACTTGAAGCACAAAAACTAGGAGAAGGATTCTCTCCTCCTTTTTTCCCATACACTTTCATCCTCCCCCTGTTTGTGTGGTCACGGTTAAGCCACGTCAACATTTTATATTGATTTTTTTATAGAGATAATAAGACAAAAACATGTGGCTTAACCGTGACCACACAAATAGGGGAGGATGGAAGTGTATGGGAAAAAAGGAGGAGAGAATCCTCCTCCCAAAATCTAAGCCCCAAAACGGACACATTTTATATGTACGTCGTCCTCCATATATATACCATACTCATGTTGTCTCTCTCAAACACAAGTTTAATCCTGATTTTTTTTTCTTTTTCTGTTTGTGTTTTTGGGCTCGTCCCGATAAAGAATCAGCACAATCATGGGTTTCAAGGTTGTGGAGATCAATAATGCCGAAACTGGCAGCGGAGCTTTGTTCGAGATTAAACTGATGTCCTTACTAGTGCTAATTGTAACCAAACTGACTCTTACATTGGTCGTAATCGGACTCAAATTGATGATATTAACGCACGTTAGAATGGTGCATTCATTGGTTGATCCACACTCTTACGTTGGTTTGTTTTGTTGTTGTAGCTTGTAAGTGAAACTATCCAAGGTCCTCAAATTTTCAAGATCGAAGTGATATTCACTAATTGTTTGTTTAATTGATTTATTATTGACTTGATCTGCAGGGTGCATTCAGTTCCTCTGTAGTTTGAGCAGACTGGTACATGTGTTTCAGCTCGACAAAGAGAATGTTGACGGTTCGAATCCATTTATTCTTGCAGAGCGAGCAGCCCCTCTGCTTGTCGAGAGCCCATCATCACCAGTCCATACTCTCGTCAATAAAACTTGAGTTTAACATGATCAGGCGCATCAAGTGTTCTAGTGATATTTTGCTTTTCAATGTTCAAAGAGGCATCAAGTTCGAATCCTTGTCAATAAAAAAACTGATCGGGCACATAGTTTACTTATAGTTCTAGTTGCCAAACTTGCATTCGGTAGATTCTATATGATGATTGTCAAATTTTCTATTCCAACCATTGGAAAACCCATGTTGTCTATTATAGATATACTAATGTAAAATCCTTTGTTCTAGACCAATTTTGTTTTTAGTTTTTGTCTTCTGAAAGTTGGAAGATGTAAAAAAATCTCCTCTTTATTCTTTTGATACAAGCGACATTCTATTTTAAATTAATATAAATACGGTTGCACCAAGGGGTACGGTGGGAACACACATTTGCAGCTGAAAAATACATAGCATAAATTTAATCTACTGCTATTATAGGTTTAGTTTGGATGGGCAAAAACCATAAAATGCACAAACAACTCGGGTAATGTGTAATTGAACCCAAAGTGTTTGTATAAAACTGCTAGTTGTTGGGGTGTTTATCTAATATACTATTCTATTTTCTCAACTGCTTGCCAGTCACTGCTCTTCCAACGCCTATCGACCTTCTGGCAAACTCATGGTGACTGAGTTGTGAGAAAAAATGGTAGGCATTTCAGAAGAGCGAACAGTATTGGAATTTCTGTGTGTTGAGAAAGCAGGTTCTTTGGAAGGTGGAAGAGATGTAGATTTATTGCCTTGCAACATAAGAATTATCGAAGACATTGTTGGTCGATCAGCTGGAGCTTCTTGAACACACAAAAACCCTACATGGATACACTTCAAAGCTTCATCGAGCCGACATGTTTCCCGTACCGATTCATCAATCACCTCCATTCCTCTTCCATCTTTCCACAACTCCCATGCCTAATTAAAATGTTGAATTTACGGTCATTTGCGAATTTGGAAGGCTTAAAAACAAAATGATCATGAGTTGGAATAATTTTCCAGTACTTACCCATCCAGCAAGAGTTGGTGAATGTTCAAAGCGATAAAAAGCAGCATTCTTCTTTCCGCTTATAATCTCCAACAACAACACTCCGAAGCTGAATACATCTAATTTCTCAGAGAAATGATCATATCTCGCATACTCGGGTGACATGTAGCCGCTGCGCATGAATTGACAATATGTAGAGAAGTAAGCAATAGAACATTACTTGAATGAAAACATGTGTCAGATATATGTAGACTTACTATGCCAACAACCCTATTTGTATTTGCTTCATTCTGATTTATCCCGAAAATCCTTGCCATTCCAAAGTCTGAAATTTTGGGGTTCAAGGCTCCATCCAACAGTATGTTACTTGCTTTTAGGTCCTTGTGGATGATTTTCAATCTTGAGTACTTGTGGATATAAAGTACTCCTTGAGCAATGCCTTCTATAATTTGAAAACGTCTTCCCCAATTTAATTCAATTTTTTCAGATGCATCTGATTCGACAAACCACGAAGAAAGATGAGCAAGTGTTTTTCTATTCATTTTAGATAAAATGTTGGACACAGTGCATAATGTGCATCTTGCAGTACATGACATTTGCACACAAGGAAAATAATTTGCAGAAACAAAGAATTAATAAATCATTAGCGTGTATTTACCAAACAAAAGTTTGTCTAAGCTCCGGTTGGGCATGTACTCGTAGATCAATATCATTTCCTCATCTTCAAGACAGCAACCCAAGAGCCTAACGAGATTGGTATGTTGAAGCTTGGCAATAAGTTTTAACTCATTCATGAACTCCTGGTGTCCTTGGCCAGACTTTTTTGATAACCTTTTAATGGCTGCTTCTTGATTTTCAGCCAAAATTCCCTGCATAGAGGAAGAACAGCGCACAAGAGAAAATTTGTTAGAGGAAGTGCGAAGGAACGGTCATGTTTCTGAAGGGATAAATTATTTGGAACACCCTTTTTTCTCCTTCGGCACAACCATGTGTACTTTGTCTCGTGATTCTTCTCTTTGGAATCACTCAAATCCAAAGGTCATAAATAAACATGGGTTTGCATGAGGAGAAAAATGTACCAGAGTATACAGTGGAAGTGTCACCTTGTAGACGGGGCCAAATCCTCCCTCTCCGAGTTTATTAGCTTCAGCGAAGTTGTTTGTAGCAGCTATTATATCCCTTAAACCAAAGATCGGCAGTTCTGCATCGTTCTTTTCACCTCCAGCAGCAAGTTTACTTTTAGTCTCACCATATCTACTCCTACGCTCTCTTTTCTTTCCCAATGTTTTCTTCCACAAGAAATAGCCAAAAGTTACAAGAAGCAAACCCGTGATTGATGAGACTATTGCAATCAAAAGGGACGACTTAATTTCACCTGCAAAGAGAAGAAAAAAAATCATTGGGACAACATTAATATTAACGGCTCCAAGTAGGACATGAATAACCATTCTCTTCTTACGTTTTTTCTTAACGTCGGAAGCTGCTGCTCTGATGTATAAAGTTCTTCCATCACCGTCATTTTTATCAAGTTGTTTCAGATCCGAGACATCTCCATGCCATATTGAACATCCATTACTACTGCCATAAGCATAAGCAGTGCAACGGCAGTCCTTTAAGCAGATCGATCTACACTCTTCGAAACTGTAAGCATTTTCATCTTGTTTATTTTCAGGCAATGAATCGCTATGTATTTCTAGAAACCCGTCTCCCGTGGCATTCGCACACCGCACACTGGTTTTTCTTGAACATCCACCAGAATAAATCTGCAAGTCCCAATCACTCTGCCGGTTTGGCTTAAAGCCCTTCAAACATTTGCACAAGGTTGTGGGATTACAACTGGAGAAAGCGCCACAAAAAGCATAAACATCACACTGTTGTCTTGGTTGAGCCCAAAACAACTTCCACTGATTGGAAGTCTCCAACCATCTTAGATGCTGCATATGCCCCAAGACAGACATGGAGCATCGAGATACAATTGTCGGATCGTAAGAAGAATAGGTGAAATAACTTTCGTTTTCATTCGTAACATAACTATAATTGAAGATATAATCTAGCCTCACGTCAGGAAACCGGTTGAAAGTATGTGAACTTTCATCCCAGGGTCCGCTGGTCCAATACAGTATAGACCTATTCCACGATAAGAGATATGATTTGCTTTCATCCATGGCTAGCTCAAGAGAGTAAAGACCTGGTGCAGGATCCTCCAAACTCTTCCATGAAGTGAGAATTTGGTTATGATTGGTAATTTTGTTGAATCGAAGTCTACCTCCTGGTAGCCAAGTATGGGCTGGATGATCAAAGCTTTGCCATAAAGGCTCTGATGTATTATTACTAGAGCCGGCTATCAAGACAAGGTTTCCACTATCCAAAAGAACTGCTTGTACAGAACCAGAACTGGTGGTGGAGTTTAAATCTGTTGACCAAACCGGCTTTTTGGACATGTTCAAGAGAACTAAATTACCATCTAAGATGGTCAACACAGAAGAAAATCTATCAGATACTGGTATTTCCCTATTTGCCACCCAAACAACAGTCATCTCAGATACTACTTGCTTGGAGTACCATATGCCTATATAGTAGTTTGAAAGCTGACCTGGTTTAAAGAAACCTAGCTCAAACATCCCACCAGCAGAGACAATGGTTTGATCGCCCGAGAGAGGTTGGTTTTCGCTGATGGTGTCAGCTGCAAGGGAAACATGGGACTCGAGAAATGAACATAATAAAATAACGGAGAACACGAACTTTGAGTTTGGTTTGGTATTCATGGCTGCACAAAGAATTCAGCCGGCGGGCAAAGATTTACCGTATGCATGTTACTGGAACTTAACCTATATGCCCTTTTTGTGATGATCATTGCAAGTCAACTAAGTCAACTATTCAACCGTTCACATACGGTTCATTAGCTGGCAAATGAACAAAGTCTTTGGAAAGTTCAACGTATGGAAGGGGCATGAACATTGGCCTTCCTCTGTCAAAAGCTTCTGGTAGTATTACGGTTAATACGAAAACTACATATATCACATTTTGGGAGACCGCATTGTATCATTTTTCTAATAGAAGCAAGGCTTTATGTTTATTAGAGATGTGATACGACGAGATATTACCCTATATTGCTTTTAGGTAAATTCATTTTACTATTCCATTCCAGCAAAACATCCTTTTAGTAAATAACTTGAAGTTGAATTTAATAAGAAACAATTTTTTTTGCTGAAAAACTTCAACGTTAAGTGTTTATGATACTTTGATTGCCTCCAAACATTAATTTTATTTACAATATTGTCATCAAACTTGAACTTATTTATGATTCTGTCACCGTCTTCAAACTTTAACTTATTTATGATACTCCCACCATTTCTTATTTTTGTTATTTTTATTAATAAAAATTAAATACGTGATTTTCATTAAAAATGTGGTGTGTAAATCCATTTCCATTAAATCTTCCTTTACTTAAAATCCTCCAAATTAGCAGATTGCCACCTTCAGTTGGCAGATTCCCTGGTGCATTTCTGGCAAGAGTTTGAAACCAGCTGAGAGCACTTTGTAGCCAGAGGCAAACCGAACCTCAAGCGAAGATTAGTCCCACCCTTCGGATGTGGGGGACACCTCGTGATCTTGACAAAAAAAAAAAAAAAAAAAAAAAAAAAATCCCAAATACCGTTCATATAAAAATAAAATAAAATTTTCATGTATCGGGCCTTAGCGAATAGGGGCTTTTTAGCCTCCAAAAGTTTCTCTGTGTTTCTCTGAAATGGGCTCCACAGCCTCATTCGATTCAAGCTCAAACTACCCAAAGTGGCCCATTAACCAATCTGACGTCACTCCCTCCAACTCTGACGACATTCACAGCAGCGAAACCATCTGCTCCACCCTCTCATCACATACCTAGGGATGGATTTTTTTGCCAAATTGCCGTGCCATACCGTTTTTGTGCCAAATTTTTTGTGCTAATCGGTAATGTTACGGTATTGTACCGTACTACGGTATTGGTAATGAATACCATTACTATGGTATTACCGTACCGTATTGAAAATACAATATAATATATAATTTATAAATTATATAATAGATAATTATATAACATATATTTATAATATTCCAATATTTGAAAATAAAACCCTACTTATATTAGCATTGTTGTTGGTGACTTTGATCACTTGAAATGGTGGAAATCAAATACAAAAGAGTTCATAATTCTTTCACAAATAGCCAAGATATCTTTGTAACCCTCACTTGTACCATTGCTAGTGTGTACTAGTGGTTGGCTTAGGGTAGATGAAGTAAACTTCTACAAGAAACCAACGGAAGATATGCTTCAATTTTACAAGAAAATGGAAGAAGAGAAGAGGAAATAAGAAAGATATGCTTTAATTTTTTTAGTAAATTTGTTATTAAATGATTTTCAACTTTAATTCTTCTTGCTACTAATTAATATGTTTTCTTTGTTTGTAATGTAGGCTTGACACAAGCTCAATCTTCTACAAGTTCCATGCTTCCTTCAAAAGCTTCGACATCTCAAGCTTGAATGATTTATCAATGAATTCTACTTTTTAAAGTTTAGTTCCAATTTTCATTTGATTTGAAACTTTAATTTATATTTGGATTGTTAATTTCTATTTGTTTTAGTTCGTAACTTCTATTTGGATTCTAAGCTTAATTTTCATCATGAATCTTGATGCATCATTTGAATTATTGTGTGTGTGAATCGTGAACAATGAATAATGGATGAATTTAAACTACAATGTATGAGATAAAGGTACAAAAAAAAGTTTTGCCCTTGAATTGAGTTAAAAAAACAAAAACAGATTTTGTCTTAAAAAAAAAAGTTTTCCTCGAGTTAAAAAAACATAATAGATTTTACCAAATTGAAAATTTGGTATGGTAATTGGCACTGGTTTTGGTACACACACCTCCTAAGACCCTAACACCAACTGAACTCGCAAAAGAACAAACCTTCTGCATTCCCAACCGGATCCTCCATTCGGATCACCCGGCCCGTTTTCCGATGGCGACTCCGACCGAGTCTCTCCTTTCCATCGCCGGGTCGGTCTCCACCAACTCCACCAAGAAACGGGTTCGGATCTTTGGTGATGAAATTCCCGCCGTTCTCAGCGGCTCCGGTTAGTGATAAGCTTGGTTCTCGATTTCAATTTCAGTGTAATTCCAGTCATTTCTGAAAAATTTAAACTTCTTGCCTACGTCCTAGCATGCATACGTGAAATTCATGAAATTTGTGTGTGTGTGTTTATATAAAATGTGTGTGTATATATATAAAATGTGTGTGTATTGAAGGAAAATAGAACACCAAAATAACGTATTGCTTATTGAATTTAGTATGTAGAAATTCGAAGTAAACTCGATTTTGATGAACTGTTGAAGCTAATGTACTATTGTTAATTATTGGGGTAAAGAGTAAATTTGTTAGGCAATGGCTGTGCTTGCACCGTTTTGTTTTGTTAAAATTGTTGCTTGATGAAATTTACTGTGTTTTTACGCAAATGTGTGTTTGCTTTACAGAATTAGCTAAAGAAACAGATGTGGAAAACTAACAAAACTGATGAATATCTTCGAGCAATGAGGACATTATTATGTATTAGGTGGTTAATTCATCTTGAATAACGAAGTGGAAGAAGATTTAAGTATTAACATTAGTGTACAGGAATGCTAAATGGAAAGTTTTATTCTTTATGTCAATTGGGATTATGAAAAGTTAAATTTATTTGCTTTTCGTCCCATCTTTTCTTATACTGATCTCCTGTGTGACTAGTTATGGACATAACGTTTTCCAATACTGGGCAGTGGGCACCTAGATAATTTGGTACTGGGATAGAGTGAGCTTACTTTAATGCATAATCCTTTGGGGTTTTGCTATGAGCCGATTATCCAAGCACATTCTATTTCTAAAGTTACTTGCCATTTTGAATTCTACAGAAATAGGTACCGAGGCAGTATTGCCATTGATAGATATAATATTTAAAACATTGTACATTTACGATGATCGTGGGTCAAGGAAAGCTGTTGATGACATCATTACAAAAGGTTTACAAGAGGTTTCCTTCATGAAAAGTTTTGCGGCAGCCCTTTTTCAGGTCATGGAAAAACAAGCGAGGCTGCAATCACATGTTGGCTGCGATAGACTTCTCCAGTGGTCATGCCTTCTATTGAGTAAGAGTAAGTTTGCCAGAGTCTGGAAGAATGCTATGTGTAGAGTTGCCATAGTGCAGGCATTGTTACTTAATCTTGTTATGCAAAGGTCTTTCCATGAGCGAAGGGTTTGCAAGAAGACGTTTTGTCACTTATTTTCTCAGGTTTAGCCCGTTGAACCTTCTCTTTAAGAATAAATATCCTTCCATAACTTCACATTTTTTTTGCTCATAACATTTCATATTTTTTATTTCATGTTCAGTCACTGGACATCTACAAAATGTATATAGAGGAACTCAAAGATGCCCGTATCCCATACAAAGATAGTTCTGAATTAATATGGTTGTTATGAGTACTCAAGTACCTCAAGCAAATCATCTTCTTTGTTTGAACAATGCAAGGTGAGAGATTTGGTATTTCATGATCAATGTATTGAAGGGGCTAGCCCCATTTGTATTTATCTTTAAGTTCATCATATTCAGGTGGCATTATGTGCCAAAGCTTTTAACTCATCCTTTGCTTTTCACAGCCAACATTTTTGGATATATATCTCAAGGCAATCTTAAATGCAAGAGAAAAGCCAGCAAGGAGCCTTAGTGAAGCTTTTCATCCACTTTTTAAACATATGTTGCACAAAGATTTTCAAAATATTGTGCTTTCGTCAGCTGTTAAAATGCTAAAATGCAACCCTGAGATTGTATTGGAGTCGGTTGGGATTCTGTTGAAATCAGTCAACCTTGATTTAAGCAAGTATGCCGTCGATATTCTTTCAGTGGTATTGCCTCAGGCTCGGCATGCGGACGAAGGCAGAAGGGTTGTGGCACTGGCAGTTATACGATGCTTGAGCCAAAAGTCTAGTAATCCAGATGGCTTAGAAGCAATGTTCAATGCTGTCAAATCTGTAATTGGAGGTTGGTTCCTGATTATTTTATTACTTTGGAAGTTTTGAAATGAATGGAACAGAAAGGAAAGTAGTAATGAAGAGGGAATAGACTGAGAAAGAAATTATTAACTGAAGGGAACACAATCTCGTTGTTAATGAATTTATCAGTGTATCCTTTTAGTTTCTTCCTTTTCTTCTGTAGGTGTATGGGCAAGGAAGGGACTTTTTTAAAATTTGGTGGAAGTTTCTTTCACTTCTCTCTTTCCTCTCTCACTAATTAGGAACAAACAGTGGGTTAGGAGGTAAGTCCATATCTTCCTCAGTCAGAGTAATATTCAAATTAGGGAACAGACAAGTCCCCACTATATTTCCTTTACATTTCCTTATTTGAGCACACTGTTAAGCGGCTTCAAATATTTTTCATTATGGTTAAGTTGGTTTTTAAAGTCTGCTTGTGTTATCTTTAATTAACATTTCCATTTAAACAGGCTCAGAGGGAAGACTTACACTTCCATATCAGAGGATTGGCATGATCAACACACTGCAAGAAATGTGTAATGCTCCAGATGGGAAACACCTTAACAGCCTGTCACAAACCTTATGCAGTTTCCTTCAAACTTGTTACAAGGATGATGGTAAGAAGTGAACTCGTGGTCTTATGTTATTTTGTCTTTAAAACTATTTTATCAACAATTTTCTCCTACTTTTTTTCTTGGTATTAAAATTTGTTTACTTTATCTTTTTTGGATTTAGATTGTCACTTAGCTTTCTAATTGCGTGTCCTGTTCATTTTTGTTTATGTTTAATCTTTGTGGCGATAGTTTTGGGTGTTTATTGCTGACCAATGTTCTTATTTCCAGGAAATGAGGAGGTGAAACTTGCAATTTTGTCAGCTCTGGGTTCATGGGCAGCAAGATCTGCAGATGCTGTTCAATCAAATTTGTCTTGTTTTTCTCTTCTGGTATTAAGGAGAAAGAAGCTCTCAGAAGAGGGGGGCATCTTCGTTGTCTACGAGCCATATGCAAAAATACAGATGCTGTTTTCCTGGTTAGCTGGTTGATTAAGTTGTATTTGGGTGTGCTTTGGTTCACTTGATATTGACCAAACCATTTCTTTCATCCTTTGGTGACATTTTAATTTTTTTACTCTAGATACCATCATTACTCGAACCTCTCATCCAACTTGTCAAAACTGGCTTTACCAAAGCAGCTCAGCGTTTGGATGGTATATATGCCTTGCTATTAGTTGGGAAGATTGCTACCATTGACATTAAAGCAGGTATGGCTTTTATTTCGGCATTTTTCTCATACAGTGATTTTTGACCAATATAAATTTTAAATTTATTTTTTTATATATTCGAACATGATGCCTCTTCCATCCCTTTTCCCTTTACCTTTCTTTGTTTACCCTCAGAGGAGATGGTTGTGAAGGACAAAATCTGGTCTTTGATATCTCAAAATGAGCCTTCACTTGTAACAATATCCATGGTAGTTATTCAAAGGCTCATTGGTTTTTAGAAACTATGTTTTTTATTTTTTATTTTATTTTCATTCCCTGATAGAGGGTTTGTATTGCACCACAGGCTTCAAAATTGTCGACCGAGGATTGCATGGCATGTGTTGTTCTGCTTGAAGTGATGCTGGTGGAACATCTGCAGAGGTTATTATTAATTCACATTGCAATATACGACTCGTTAGTTTCCTATGTTGAAAATTTGTTATGATCTTTTATTTGGCACTTTTTTTCCTTCACCTTGGCAGGGTACAGGACTCTTTTTCAGTCAGATTACTTTCACAGGTAAATGAGCAAGTGACACTGCTTTGTTTTCTCTGGAAAGAATTTTGTTTCGTTATGAGTAATTATCGATGTGTTGCAGTTAATGATCTTTTTCATATGCCACCCATGCTGGGAAGTTCAAAGAATGAATTATGACGCAACCAGAAGGATAGTTTTTGCTGCTCCGCAATTAACTGAACCTCTTTTAGTTGAATTCATGAATTTCACATCTGTAGTTGCAGAGAAACTTCGTATTTCAAAGTTAAGGTACAACTCTTTTTTATATACGCCACTTATCCCTTTTAATTCTTCCCATTGGGGTGGGTGCAGGCAGAATAAGCATCTTGAACCTTGACCATCATTGTTAAGTTCGGTTTGTTCTTCTTATGGTTCTGTAGCTTTCGTTGATGCTGTTGGTTCTTCCTTTCAATCATATTTAAATATCCTATTAATAACAATATTAAATACAAGTGTTTGTGGTGGTTTAAGCGTATTGATTTGTACATTTAAGTACCCATCTCTCCACATTGTTTCTCATATCCTCTCTGATATGGTGGCGGGGATTTAATTTTCTATGTATTATAGTGAAACAGATAATTCATTGGACACTCAAGTACCATTCCTCCCTTCGGTTGAGGTTTCAGTGAAGGCTTTACTTGTCATATCATCAGTAGCTCTACCTGCAGCTCCAAGTGCAGTGACACAAGTTTTGTTCTGTGCTCATCATCCATACTTGGTTGGAACTGCAAAGAGAGTTTCAGTTTGGAAGGTAAATCTTTCTCTTGGACTTTTGTTATTTGAAAAAAAAAGAAGTGATTTTCATTATGTTACTTGGTTTAGCAGGTTTTTCTGTTTCTCATTTTTATTCTGAAAGTCCCCATCTCATATAATATAATCTTGACCCAAAAAAAAATAATGACAATTGTTTCTTCCTCTTTTTTAAAAAAAAAAAAAATTGAAATGAAAAGACAAGAACAGATTTAAGAAGCAAGCAGGTCTTGGATGGTGAGGTACATGTCAACCAACACTCCTGCTGAAAACATGTCAATTAAGAAAACCAAGTACTTGAAGATTACTTCTCTTCATTGCAAGGCTCATAAAGTTTTTAAAACTTATTTGGAAACTGCGTCCATTAAGTTTTTGCCTATGTTTTGACAATAAGTCATGAGACTCTGAGAGTTAGGTTTTCTTTCCCGCTTTTACTGGTAAAAAATATCTGTTCATATAGAGTTGTGTGGCTTCCTATGCCAATTTTCATCTATTGTGGCATAGTGAAATTTCCCGTTGCATTTTTGAGCTGATTGGTTTGGTTCTTTTGGTCTTCAGAGGCTACGAAGATGTATGCATGCATGTGGTTTTGACATCATTAGCAACATTTTGGCCGATGTGGAGAATTTGTTCAAGGTAAACCAGCCAGTTCTTTTGGAGTTTTTTTGTTTATTTTAGTTGATGGATTTAATCTTCTTTCATTAGCAATCACGAGATAGATAATTTATTTGTTAAAATGTAATATTGTTTGTTGGTAGGTGGTAATACCATCTGTTTAAAGCAAAGAGAGATCAGTAGACCGCTAAAGTACTTTTACCTTTCATAGGGTGGATGCCAGGTCGCCAACCATTATAAGTCTTAGAACCATATATATATTTAGCATGCTTTTAAATTACAATTATCTGTTAATTGAAATGGTTTGGGATTTTGATATGGTCCTGATAGAAACCAACCTGTAAGTGTGTCATCCTAAGTAGTCCATTGTCTGCCTTCCTTTACTCCCAAAAGTTGGTTTTTTTTCCTTTCCGACTAAACTACTCAACCCTAAAACTGTGACACATTGCGCTATGCAAACTAATAGGCTAGTTGAGGGTTGTTTAGTGTAAATAGGACTTTCATCCAAGAACTTCTAGGAGTCTGTTTTGGAAAATTTCTCCCGTTAGATTTTTCTAAAGTATAGCTTAGTCTTGTTTAGGTCATTGGCCAGGTGAAGGAAAGAGTATATATATACTTGTAAGCTGGAAAACATGTTATCCATAGTGTCAATATGGTGGGCATTTGACAACGATGATTCTTTATGCAGATGTGTATTTATTTTTTCTGTATATACCTGCTATAATTGTTTCCTTGCTTTGCTGAGAGACATTTGATCCAATCCAGGTATTAGCTGCACTTGGAACTGAGTACTTTGAGCTTTCACTTCCTGATATTATCCGAAACTGTTCTCATCAAAAAGCATCTGTCCGTGATGGGTATTTAACTTTATTTAAGGTGAAGACAGTAAGTTTTAAACATTCTAACCACTACTGCAAGTATTTGTTTTACCAGCTCTGTTTAATGGTCATGTATTGTTTGGGAATTGATTGTAGTATTTACCAAGGTCATTGGGCGTCCAATTCCAGAACTATTTGCAGCAGGTGCTGCCTGCTATTTTAGATGGTAAATACAGTGTGGAGTTTTGGTATTCTGTAAAATATGGTATCATATATCACAATAGGACTCTGGTGCTTTATTTAAACTTAATGGGAGCTTATACTCTACAGGTCTTGCCGATGAAAATGAGTCTGTACGTGAGGCAGCACTAGGTGCCGGGCATATCCTGGTTGAGCATTATGCAACAATGTAAGCACTTCCCTGGTTGATCATTGTGATAACTCTCTAATGAATTGTTTGTTGGAGAGTCTTGGATATTTGTTCTAGTCTAGAAAAGTATTGAATAACAAGGTAATTGTGGTCCATTGGAGGCCCATTGAACCTATATGCTACAAGACAGGAGGTTGATCTCTCTAGTCCAGTGAACCTCTAATCCTGGTGAAGGTGGGGGTTCAATCTTGTGGCTGCTGGACGGTGCCATGGGTTTTGCCAGTTAAAGCTACTTTGCTCTTTAATGACCTTGATGGCAACCAAAAGTGAACTTTTCTTAGGAAATATTACCAATTTGTGCTCAACTTAATTATCATTCCCAAGTCTGGATGTTGTGCAACATTGAATATCTTACCCATTTGGGAATAATTGGATTATAAATGGTTGTTCATATTGCATTCTGGGCTGAGTGCTCATACTTGAGTGGGATGTTCCATAATTTGGGATGCTTCCCCGACATATAATGTTGTCACAATGGTTTCCATCTGATGGGTTTCATTTTGTTTTCCTGTTTTTCTTTTACGTCCAGGTCTTTACCTTTGCTCCTTCCTGTTGTTGAAGATGGTATCTTTAACGATAGTTGGCGGATTCGGCAAAGCTCTGTGGAATTATTGGGTGATCTCTTATTTAAGGTAATTAAGTCTTCACCCTGTTTCCTTTTTTTTTTTTTTGTGTGAGAAGTTTCTAAGTCTTTGGTGGCTGAGATAATCTCTTCAAATCCAGGTTGCTGGAACTTCTGGGAAAGCTTTACTTGAGGGTGGCAGTGATGATGAAGGTGCTAGTACTGAAGCACAGGGTCGGGCTATCATTGAGGTTCTGGGAAGGGAAAAGCGTGATGAAGTTCTTGCTGCATTATATATGGTTCGAACAGATGTCAGCTTATCAGTTCGTCAGGTGGGGAGAGTACTTATTTAGCACAGGTTCAACTTTGTTTTACTTTCGGAGCATACCTAACTTTTAAGTCAAAATTACCTTTTTTCAGGCTGCTCTGCATGTATGGAAAACTATTGTGGCAAATACTCCGAAGACTCTAAAGGAAATAATGCCAGTTTTAATGAATACTCTAATTGCCTCTCTTGCTTCATCGTCCTCTGAAAGGCGGCAGGTTGCTGAGCGATCACTGGGTGAGCTTGTCAGGAAACTTGGTGAAAGAGTACTTCCATGGATCATCCCAATTTTATCCCAAGGGCTAAAGGACTCTGACGTCGGCAAAAGACAAGTGAGAGTTCCTTTTTTATTTTGTTTGTTACGATGCTGCAACTGTGTTATTTACTGTGCATTCTCGTTATCATTTAGTCTCACCCCTAAAAAGGGGTTTGCTTTGGAATTGAACATGGATGTATTTTTGTGGTTGTCTAAGCACACATAGAGACTAAAGTATCATTTGGGTTAGTGCCCAACCAGTGCATCAGTTTGATTAGTGTGCTAACACATTTCTAACTCTCTTGTGATATCAGGGAGTATGCATTGGTCTGAGTGAAGTAATGGCCAGTGCTGGAAAAAATCAGTTGTTGAGTTTCATGGATGAGCTCATACCGACCATTCGAACTGCTGTTTCGGACAGGTTTTGTCTTCTCTTATGATATTTATGAATTTCCAAATCTTTGTCTAGGATTATTTTTCTTTCCTTCAAAATGCGGCCTTACATTTTAATTACTAACAGCATGCCCGAGGTTCGTGAGGCTGCTGGGTTAGCATTTAACACTCTCTACAAGGTTCGTTGTCTAGTTTATTATATATTTTGATTTTAAGATGGTCATCTTTGAATAAAGTTAAAATATGAGTCACAATGTAGAGTGCTGGAATGCAAGCAATTGATGAAGTTGTTCCCACTCTTTTGTGTGCTTTGGAGGATGATCAAACTTCTGATACTGCTCTTGATGGCCTCAAACAAATCTTAAGGTGAAATATCCACTTACATTTTATGTCTCTCATTCGCCCTCTCTTACTCGAAGAACTTTTGTTGTGCTAAGTTGCTGTATTTTTTGTTTTAGTGTCATGATTTCTGCTGTTTTGCCCCACATCTTACCCAAGCTGGTCCACCTGCCACTTACGTATGTAATTCTTTCTCAAACTACTTTTTTATATTCCTTTATTGATATTTGAAATAATAATGTCCTTGTGAGTGCTTCCTGTTGACTGTAATTGCTGACATATCCAGTGCGTTTAATGCACATGCTCTTGGAGCTGTAGCTGAGGTGGCTGCACCTGGTCTTAACCCTCATCTTGGTACTGTTCTTCCTGCTTTACTTTCTGCAATGGGTGCTGATGAGAAGTTACGTTGTTGCAATCTGCAATCTTCTGGCTTGTTTAAGAACATATTTCTTTTCCCTTTTTGGCAATTTGAAACCTAATCAGGTTGAATATTGTTCTTTTTGAAATTCTAGGAAATTCAAAAGTTGGCAAAGGAGGCTGCTGAGACTCTGGTCTTAGTCATAGATGAGGAAGGTGTTGAATCTCTTATATCTGAGCTTGTTCGAGCTGTCAGTGATAGTCAGGTAGTAAGTTGTTTTACTAACAATGTAATTGATTGCTTTAATCCTGTTTATATCCCTCTCTCTCTCTCTCTCTCTATTGTATTCATGGTTTCAGGCTTCAGTTAGAAGAAGTTCTTCATACCTTATCGGCTACTTCTTCAAAAACAGTAAATTATATTTGGTTGATGAAGCTCCAAACGTGATACCTACCCTGATTGTTTTGCTCAGTGATTCTGATTCAGCTACTGTGGCGGTATGTGCTATGAACATTTCAGCTTCTGTTATTGACTCCAATTACATAACATTGTATGTTACCTTCTGTTCAACGGGTTTCTTGGGAAGCTTTGGCAAGGGTTGTAAGTTCAGTTCCCAAGGAGGTACTTCCTTCATATATTAAATTAGTACGAGATGCTGTATCTACTTCCAGGGAAAAGGAGCGTAGAAAGAAGAAGGTAGGCAATAATCCAAGTATTGCAGATGCTTTTGTTTAAAATTAATTCCATATGTTTTCCCGTGAATGGCCTAGCCTATTAACCGGAACATGTTGTGTTTATGACCTTGCAGGGAGGACCAATTGTCATACCTGGGTTTTGTTTACCAAAAGCACTTCAACCATTGCTTCCAATATTTCACCAAGTATGTTTGCTATTCTTTTCCTTGGATGCTCAAGTCAAATGAAAGGCAGTAAATTATTGTCTTCTTGTATGTTTTGCTAGTTTGTAATGGTTTGGAAATGCACTTCATTTCTATATTTTAATTGTGGAAGTAAAAGGGAGAATCCTTGAGAGGCTGCTTCATGGGCTTTGGTCCAGCTGTTGTTTCAGCAGTTATGGACTTCTAGTCCATTGTGCTTGTTTTGTTTTCTTTTGTTGTAATAAAGTTGTGTTTCTATCATACTGCAAAAGGAAAAGAACCTTTACATTCCTTTTTGGGCATGTCATTTTAAGCTATTACCTGTACTGCCTTTAGGGTTTAACAAGTGGATCTGCTGAACTAAGAGAGCAAGCTGCATTGGGTCTCGGTGAACTGATCGAAGTGACTAGTGAACAGGCACTGAAAGAGTTTGTCATCCCAATCACAGGGTACGTATGATTAAAGAATGGTAGATAAACTTTGTTCCCTAAATTTGATGTCTCATTTTGACCTCATTGATGTCAATGTATAAAATTGTGTCTTGATGTCTTGATTAATGGAATGATTTTGTGTGCTTATCACTCAAGTTTTGTAGAGGCTGTAAAAATAGTAAAAATAATGAAACATGTGGTTATATTTACAATCGATTCTTCTTTGTCTCTAGACATTGGGCTGCTCAGTAATCAAACACATTGTACTATTTCTTTGTATGAAGGAACTTGGGTCTCTTACCTGAGGAAATAGTCTCTGGGAGGCAAACCCTTGAAAATATTCATGGTCTTTATTGTATTACTAGCTTCATAAATTGTAGATGCCATTAGCATTGATTGGCTTTCATGACCTAGGCCAGTATTGTAATGAAAGTGAACCTGATATGCGGGATGCTAACTTTCCATAAATCTGACTGGCTACTATTGGATTGCAATTGCAGGCCTCTTATCCGGATAATAGGTGACCGGTTCCCTTGGCAGGTGAAGAGTGCTATTTTATCTACCTTGACAGTCATGATAAGAAAGGGTGGAATGGCGCTGAAACCTTTTCTTCCTCAGCTTCAGACAACATTTGTAAAGTGTCTACAGGATAGCACAAGGTTGGCTTATAGTACAATCATCTAGTAATGTTTTGCTAATGTGCTTTTTGGTTCACGGGTACTTGATTTGGGTTGTCCTTTAAATGGTGCTTGTCTTTGTAGTGATGTCTCAGCTAATGTCCCCGATGTGAAAATAGCTATAATCATAATGATTTCATTTCAACTGCTTGTGTTTTAAATTTCAAATATTTCTACAGTGGGAACAAGTAGTTCAGCTTGTTTTCTCCATATATTCAGCTTATTAGATACTTTTAAAGTGCAGAATCGTTCGTTCAAGTGCTGCCCTTGCACTCGGAAAGCTTAGTGCTCTCAGTACCTGGGTTGACCCTTTAGTTGCGGACCTCCTTTCCAGTTTGCAGGTAATTGTTACTTAGGATCTTCTTTCATGTACTTAAATTTCAAGTCTTGATTGAACAAATCTTTCTCATTTCACTGTCAGGCTCCAGATAGTGGGGTTCGGGAGGCAAGTTTGTCTGCTCTTGAAGGTGTCCTAAAGCATGCTGGAAAAAGTGTGAGCAGTGCTGTTAGAACTCGTCTCTACTTGCAACTTAAGGACTTGATTCATCATGATGATGACCAGGTTCAGATATCTGCTGCAAGCATTTTGGGGATCACATCCCAGGTATGTCATGGATAATTCTGGATTAGCAATTACGGATTCTAGATTGATTTTTCACGTAATCATGAAGTTCAAGATTCTGTATCCACTCTCTTTTAAAATGGTTTTCTTTATTGTTGACCTAACTTTTCGCTATTGATATTCAGTACCTAGAAGATGATCAACTGACAGAGCTGCTTCGGGAACTCTCTGATTTTCCACCATCTATTAGCTTGTCTGCTAGGCATGGCTATGTACTCACAATATCATCCATGCTCAGGCACAACCCTTCCACTATTTGTTTGTCTCCAGAGTTTCCGTCTATCTTGGACTGGCTTAAGGGCGCCTTGATTGATGAGAACGTATTTAATCTTGATATTTGCGTTTATTTTTTTATTGATTTATGCTTTACAAAGTAGTGATTCTTTTCTTAAAACAGTTCCCACTGCGTGAAACTTCAACCAAGGCATTTGGGAGACTTCTGATTCATAAGCTCCGAAGTGATCCTTCTAATACGTCACTTCATTTGGAAATTATATCATCCTTAGTGTCAGCTTTGCACGATGATTCTAGTGAAGTTAGAAGAAAGGCATTATCTGCTATAAAACGAGGTTCTAAGGTATGTGCTTTGTGCTTTTGGAATTTCATGTTGAAATTATTGAACTGTGCATATCATTAAGGATTTTATGCATGTCAAATTGTATTACAGGAAAATGCTTCGGTTATTTTGGCTCGTATCAATATTATTGGACCGGCTCTTGCTGAATGCTTGAAAGATGGAAGTACTCCCGTGAGACTCGCAGCAGAAAGATGTGCTCTGCATGCTTTCAAATTGTCAAAGGGTACTTTTTTCTGCTTAACTTTCACTGTTTTACTGCAACTGTTAGTGTTTATGCAAAAAGGTTGCAGCTGTAACCGTTTCGGTTCCACATTTTTCCAGGTCCTGAAAATGTTCAAGCTGCACAAAAGTTCATCACAGGCTTGGATGCCAGACGAATATCAAAGCTTCCTGAAAATAGGTATATACAATACTTCAAGATATAATAATATATGAGATATAAAAGAAAATAATTATACGATGATGGATTTTACTAGTCCGTGCTCTGGTTTTAGTCATTGGTTTGAACTGCTTATTACATCTGGGAATTGCAGCGATGATAGTGAAGGCGGTGAGGATGCGGTAAGTGGCTGAAAAATTGGTTCTTTTCCGAGGCGATATTTTGTTTTCTGCTACTTAAAAGAGTGGAGAGGTAGAGAAAATCCATATGTTGGGGATGCCTACAGAAGTTTTCATGGCACCTTTCAATCACAGAATTGCGGATACACAGATCAAATCATAGAGGCTTCTTTACCCATTTTTTGTAACCTGGGTATGATTACAAGTACAATGTAATTGTGAATTGGATATACTCGAGGATCGTGTATAGAACGAGGGCGACGCGTGTCGGCTTGGCCATTTTTGTAAGCTACACTTTGTATTCATGTGTTTCATCTTCCTAAATCACATGGATTAGAGAGCTACTCAGAATCTAATGATTTCTGTGATCAATTGTATGCCACTCGAGATCTCTCATCAAAATATACACAAAACGCCCCTTTATAAAGTTCTGCCGCAGAAGGATTTTACCGACGAAACTTTCGTCACTATGTCGTCGCTATAGGCCCTTAATTTGTCGCTGAAAGTAGTCCATGCTGTAGGATATGACAAACAAATTGTAAATCTGAAAATTTTGTAAACCAATTACGATATTTGCTCCCTAAACCAATAACATGCACATTTGCTTAAAGACATTATTTAGTTCAAGCATCTTTAGGGCTATGGTTTGGTGATGGACTTCTAAATTTTTCAAGGGATTCAACTCAAGTGAGGAAGAAACACATTGCAAAGCACTAGAAATAAGGGATTAGAAATGCATTGCATGACCATTACGAAGATATATACGAGAGATATTAAATAATTCATGATCATAGAGTATTTCTAATCGCTCCTATCAACTTTTTGTGGTACATTCTTTACCAACTTAGCTGAATCTCTTAGAATTTGGATGTCCTTCACCCAAACATAACCTTAAAAATTTCCAACTAAAAAATGTAACGACAACTAAAAACAAAAAACTAAAAAGGCATGTACATCGACTAGAATCAACTTTCTTTTAGGCCCCTTTGTATCTCTATCGATCACTTATTCACTTTGGTTCGTTCCATTCCATACCAAGTGTCTTTACATGGGTGACAAACATAAGGTCATTTCTAACCGAGGGCTGGCCAGAGGGCTTGTTTTAGCCATCTGACCCTCCAAGATATTAATATTTTAATGAACAGTACAATGTCATATTTGCCTCCATCTCCAACCGAGGGTCAAATGGCCATATGGCTCGTTTTAGCCCTGTCACAAAAAACCGTCTCCAACAGAGGGTCATAGGGCCAAACATAATTTATTATTTAAATTTAAAAACAACTACTTAAATTAAAAAAACTACAACTTATATTTAAAAACTACAACTTAAATTTAAAAACGACAAATTAAATTTAAAAACTACAAATTAATGGTGTAGGAATGGTGAATGAATAGTTTAGGTATTTATAGGAAAAAAAATAGAATTTTTAAGAATTTAAAACAAAAAAAAATTGGCCCAAAAAACCAAAAAAAAAAAAGAAAAAGAAAAAGAAAAAAAATTTGAATCCAACGGCTAGCTGACTAGCCGTTGCATTTGAATTTTAGTTTAAACATTCATGTCGGTTATAACCAACAGGATTGCTGTGATTTCTGGCCAGCCCTCCAGCCCTTTCAGATTCTGTGGGGCCCTTCAGATTCCACGAGCCCTCTGGCCTAGTCCTCGGTTGGAGGTGGTTTTCGGGCTATTTTCGACCCTCTGGACCCTTCGGTTGGAGATGGCCTAAGGTCTTTTTCTTCCTTTCCACTTATGGGTTGGTAGATGTTTAGGAAAAAGAAAGCAAAGCAAGTTCTAACTAATATTATGATTGGTATCTCTTTCTTAACCAAAGGGTTTTGCCACCTTTTAAGTTTCATGGTATATCTTTCCTTAGCCGTTAAAACTTCCCTCAGGACCCTCACCCCATGAGTGATTGCAAAGTTCAGATTGTTCCAACCACAACAGAGAGAGAGAGAGGGTTATCTTGGTAAATTAACAAACTTACATTGTTGGGTGATACTGTTTACAACCAGAGTCTTCCATTCAAGCCTTCTTGGCTTAGAAGCAAGCGTATGGTGCAAAGACTGAAATGCCCTTTTATCATTGAGCTGCATGTGCATGAGCGTTTCATATATAATATGAGTTCAGAGTTGTTTCTGGTAGCATTGTGGACTGACTGTTGAGACATATGCTAATTGGAGTAGAATTCTTTCCCTTCCAAATCTCTATTTCAACAATTACGATTAAGTCACATCAACATCTGGATGTTCATTTTTTTTTTTTTTTATATAAAGAGAGGAAAAGAGGATAGTGAAAGAGGAGAGGATTTGGAGCGGAAAGAATTCTACTAAATACCAAATTATTTATTAGTGCTTAGATCAAAGGGACCCTCCCAATTCTGTGTGGTCATTGTCCAATTTACTCACTTGGTGTTTTAGTACGTACTAGTATCATTTCAGAATTTAATTACACTTGCGAATTTACCCTTCCTTCCAGTTAATTTATTTGGTTTGAATGAAACACAAAATAATATTCTTTTTAATTGAAAAAATGCCCTCAAGTATTGTCAGTGGGAAATTATAATCCCACGTTTTAAATGTTTTTGAAATATTGAAGCATGTTAAATGGAAACTATCTGAATAATCAAAGAAACCTACATTCTCAACTGGAGTAGTAAATTAATACCCTTCATGAGGTTTGAGTTAGGTGGAAAAAAAAATATTCTGGAGAAGTTAATATTGGTAAATATGATTTTCTTCCTTTTTGTCATGTATTTCAAATACCAAGCAGCTCCAAATATGTACTAGTCCTATGTATCAACTTATTTCCTACTTTGTCAAAATAGAAAAAGAAAATATTTCTAACTGAAATACGTACGTATACACGTAGCTACCTGTCTTATTTATCATTTTCCATGCATGCATGGCTTTAACTTTGTCAGGATTATTATTTACAGTGAACATATATATACACACACGCACACACACACGCACACACACACACACACAAGAGTAGCTACGGTCTACTCTGCATTTTTTTCTGCACTTCCCATGCTCCAAGGCAAATTGATCGATTCAAACTCATTGGTGTTGGACCACTCTCACTTTGATTACCACAAGGCATATATACCATGCTATTGAATTTTGAGAAAACAATGCTCTGTATATACCACCAACTTCTATGAACCCAAAGGGCCTTTTCTCTTTCTGCATATTTCGATTTATTTCTCTATGTTGATTTTTTCCTTGATTTATTCAACTCAAAAGTAAAAAATAATAGAGTTGTGCATGAAAAATAAAGGGTGAATGAAACTAGTTTAGTGTCCTAATTTTCGGACGGATCTACTCTTCTTTTCAACTCACCGAAACACTTTTTCGCTTATTATGTCCTTCATATTTTTGGGTGACAAGGATTTATATGGAACAAATTCATCGTTTCATGCATCATGATTCAATGATGTAGTGTCATGTGTAAGTTTTTCTCCACTATTATTAGACTTGAATACTATAGTGGCGATTACCCAGTGCATATAAGTTGCTCTCGATCGCGAGCAAAATCACTTTCCAAACAAAAAACCCTACGAGATGCTATAGTAAAATATCACGAGATGTTGTGGAGGGTATTTAAGCAAATGGAAAATTTAAAAGTTAGAGTCAAATCCAGACTTGTTGAGAAGACTGACAACCAAATTTTTTCTGTATTAATTAATGAGGAGCAAAGAAGAAGCATTCGAGATTCGAGAATAGAAGGTTACCCATTTATTATGTTAAACACATAATATTTTCATATTATTCAATCCATTATTTTATTTACTAAAATTTTGTCATTATTTCTGAAATGTATACACACATGGAGAATGGTGCGTTTGTAGCACAGATCAAGGGACACATTGTCCCGATCGATCGAGTACGTTGAATTTTGAATAGTCCTTTCTTTGGGTTTCGTTTTCATCACCTCAAAGTCCAAACCCTAGACATATTCATTTATTATTGTAACAACTAATTGGATGCTTGCTGGTTTCTACGTCTTTATAACTTTGACGTTATAATTATATAATGTTGACAAAAGATGTATGATACAATCCATGTAAGGTTATCTTCAATGAAAACTTATTAATTGATTTTTCCTTGGAAATTACTATGTATTCAATTGAGAATTTGAGAGACTTTAATAGATTTATAAATCCATAGGTTTTTATGGAGTAGAGACTCCATATAAAATTTTGATTCAATTCCCTCGAAATCTCATGGGAAGATGTGAGATTTGTGGATACTTAGAGGGGTGTATTCAATTGGGATTTTGAGGGATTTTAATTCTTTTAATGAATCTAGGGGTATTCAATCAGGATTTTAAGTGATTCTCTGAAATTCAATGTGTATTCAATCAGGATTTTAAAATAGTTTAATAAAATCCTTAGAAATCTGGGTGTATTCAATTACGATTTTAAAGAAGTTTATAGCATTCCAGGTGTATTCAATTAGAAATTGATTTTAAAGAATTTGAGAAAGTTGAGGAATTAGAGGGAATTGGAGAGATTTCGTAGTGTATTTTAAGCATCCACAAATATCACATCTCCCCATGAGATTTTGAGGGAATTGAATCAAAATTTTATATGGAATCTCTACAAATCAATCAAACTCCATAAAAATCCATGGATTTATAAATCCATTAAAGTCTCTCAAATTCTGAATTGAATACACCCCCCCTTAAAATACACTATGAAATCTCATCAATTCCCTCTAATTCCTCAACTTTCTCAAATTCTTAAGGGGGGTGTATTCAATTGGGATTTTGAGGGATTTTAATTTTTTTAATGAATCTAGGGGTATTCAATCAGGATTTTAAGTGATTCTCTGAAATTCAATGTGTATTCAATCAGGATTTTAAAATAATTTATTAAAATCCTTAGAAATCTGGGTGTATTCAATTAGAATTTTAAAGAAGTTTATAACATTCCAGGTGTATTCAATTAGAATTAGAATTTAGAGAATTTGGAAAAAATTGAGGAATTAGAGGGAATTGGAGAGATTTTGTAGTGTATTTTAAGCATCCACAAATCTCACCTCTTCCCAAGAGATTTCGAGGGAATTGAATCAAAATTTTACATAGAATCTCTACAAATCAGTTAAACTCCATAAAAATCCATGGATTTATAAATCCATTAAAATCTCTCAAATTCCCAATTGAATTAAAATCAATTTCTAATTGAATACACCCCCCTTAAAATACACTATGAAATCTCATCAATTCCCTCTAATTCCTCAACTTTCTCAAATTCTTTAAAATCAATTTCTAATTGAATACACCTAGAATGTTATAAACTTCTTTAAAATCCTAATTGAATATACACCGGATTTCTAAGGATTTTAATAAACTATCTTAAAATTCTAATTGAATACACCTTGAATTTCAGAGAATCACTTAAAATCTTGATTGCATACCCCTAGATTCATTAAAAGAATTAAAATCCCTCACAATCCCAATTGAATACACCCCTAGTCTCATTTTACTATTTGAAACATGTTGTGTCTCACTTTGTCCCTTGAAACTGTCATTTTCATATCATTTAGTATCAGTTTACCCCACTTTCATTCATTCAGTCAAATAGAGGTTAAATTAAAAGGTTAAAATTAGGATAGTTACATGGTTGGATTCCTTCCAACATAATATGTGTGTGTGTGTGTTGTAGATGGTAAAATATCATATTCACATTCGGATTTACCTACATTTAGGTGAGAAAAGGTGACCGGGCATGCAATGCCATGTGGTAGAAGCAAAGAATACGCCAAATGAGTGTTACTTGGTTGGAAGACTTATATAAGAAGGTACATACAGAAACAAATTAAAAAAAATACTTGCACATAAAAAATAATATATGGAGAGTCTGTATGTAAAGAAAGATAAAGATCTAGAGAAGTTAGAAGAATTGGAAGGTTTGCGGTTTCAAGTAAATATTAATGGCAAAGTGTATTGGGGCAGATACACATTGAAGGAGTGCAATAAAAGGTGGTGGAAGTTTCAGTTGGGGGTATTGGGTAGGTCTCCCTTTTTATTTTTATTTTTAATGCTTTTCTAGCCTGTCCACTGCCCACTGCTCTCCCCTCTCCTTAAATTTCTTTGCCCTAAACTTGTATACATCGTCTCGTTTTTGCTACGAGATCCTGTTAAGAAGCTGCTGAAAGAGGTTTATAAAATTTAAAAAAGAAAAGGCAGCAGTGCTTCCAATATATATGAAACGAATGTTACAGGCAATGACGATCTTGATGTTGAAGCTCTAAAGGGTCTCTCTCTCTGCGCTGTGCTCTGAGCTTAATTATCCTTCACCCACCTCCCCTTCCTCTCCATTAATTTTGTAAGTGTAGAGAGAGAGAGAGAGAGAGAGAGAGAGGACCCTCTTGGTTGCAAATTGCATCAAGTCCCTTTCCTTGAAGTTTTGTGGTTTGTGGGTGTGGGTGTTTGGTGCAAGTAATATATCAAGCAAAATAGTCAGATTTGGTTGTGTTGTTTGTTTAACCAGTAATGGTCAAGTGTTTCTGCTTCTTCTAGCAGCTGCTTCTAGCTTTTTCTTTCCATTGTCTCTCATCTCTGCCACTGAATGAGATAATAGCATGGGGACTACTACTACTCTTGGTGGAATGAACAAGAGAGAAAAGCACTTGTCACCGGTTCTTCTTCTGAAGCACTTTTTTCTCATCAGCATATTTTTCCAAAATTTTTCACTTTCTGTGGAAGCTGCTTATTCTGGAAAGCTGAAATACACAAGGCATAATAAGCAAGTTAGCAGCTTGAGACTGGAAAGGATTGAGAAGCACTTGAACAAGATCAACAAGCCAGCTGTTATGACCATTCAAGTATGTGCATTTTTATGACTTTTTTCACAATTTGTAATAATTATTAAATCAAATTATTTAGCTTATAATTATTTGGTACTTTCATATGTATATACATTAATTTTCCTTTCAACTTTTGCAGAGTCCAGATGGAGATATCATAGATTGCGTTCATAAAAGAAAACAGCCAGCTTTGGATCACCCTCTTTTAAAGAATCACAAGATCCAGGTACAAAAAAAGCTTAAAAAGTTTACCTTTCTCACTCCCCAACAATTTATTGAATTTGTAGCTTTACATTTAATTTTTGTAACTTTTTTAAAGATGAGTTTTTTTTTTTTTTTTTTTTTTGTCAAATAAAAGATGGGGTTTTGAATATTTATTCCTCTATATTTATATATACATCACTCTACCCTCGTTAAAAATATAATTAGTCACAGTAGTGCTGCATTCTTTTTGTACTTGCGTTCGAATTTTTTTTCGTAATTTAGATGTATTTAGTGTAAAAAGATTTGTACCTAAATTTGAATTTTCCTACATGTAGTTTAGATGATTAGTGAAAAAACCGCTTGTCTCAAAAGAAAAACAGTTCGTTAGGTCAATTAAATGGTGTCGCAGAATAAATCATGAGCTCGGGTATAAATCATGAGCTAGGGTTTGGTGTTGATGCATTATTCATTTGTTGTGTAATCATATTTATGTACGTGTAACTGCAGAGGAAGGCACCAGAAAGGCCAAAAGCAGTAGTAACAAAGAAGATGAAGCAAAATAATGATGACGAATTAGATGGGATTAATGATAATAATAATGTGATTAATGCCACTGCTAATCAAGGAGGAGGAGTGATTAAGGGTGCATGGGTACTGCAGCAAATGTGGCATAGGAATGGGACAAGATGTCCGAGAGGAACAGTTCCTATACGGCGGAGCACAGTGGATGATGTGCTGAGGTCCAAGTCTTTGTTTGACTTTGGAAAGAAACAGCACCGTACCAGTTTTAATATTAATAATAAGAATATTACTGCTGATCTTGCTTCCAGACGCGTCGATGCCCCCGATGTAGTCAGTGGGAATGGCCATGAGGTAAACCCTAATGATTTCCCCCTCCAAATTAAGCCTCCATTTATTCATCAAATCATGCATGTACATATGTGTATGTGTTCTATTATATATAATATATATTATATAGAAAACTTCATTTCAATCCTTAAAAAAGATGAGTTTAGACTATAACCTTGTGTAAGATTAAAATCCAATTTTAGTCTCTAGTACATTTAATCATATCATTTATTAGTTATATTTTGATGTTTTATTTATCTTTTTATTTTTATTTTAATGTATTAATTACATTTAAATTTAATTTTTATTTCATTCATCATAATATATTTTAATGTCTACATTTAGGGAACTAATTTTTTTATAATATATATTCCAATAACAATTTTGTATGTTGTTCATTTAGGTACATTAATACATTTGAATATTTTAGTATATCCATCGGTACAAACATATAGTTACATTGATTCAATATAATGTATTTCGTTACGTACATTTTGGTACACACATTTGAGTATTGACTTTTAGGTACATTAATTCAATATATTATATTTCGGTACATATTTAGGTACGTACATTTCGGTACATACATTTCGATATTGATATAAATTAATCAACAAATTCAGCATGAAAACTAATTACGTATTCTAAATTGAGTTTTTTTTTAAGGATAAACTTTATTAAAAAGCAAAGTCTCTGGAGCATCCCGTACAAACAGTAAGTGCTTAAGAGAAAGGCATTCTTAGTACAATTAGGAACTATATTTATATAAGGATAACGGAAACCAAATTTTTAAGTTAAATAATATATCATTAATAGAAAATAAGCATGTTAATCAATACTTAAGTAATATTTCAATAATTCACTACCCACATCATTTAGTTTAAAAATTTAGTCTAATTACCCTTTATCCAAACATGATCAAAAGCGATGTTAATTTACAAACAAACAATTCAGTGTAAAAATGACATAGAAAATACAGATTTTCTAATTCCAAGTAAATGATCGTTAATTGATTATTTAACTGAGATTGCTGTATGATTGAAAATTATGTAGCATGCAATCGCGTACACTGGAACATCCCAAGAGTTGTATGGCGCTAGGGCGACAGTCAATGTTTGGACCCCTTCGATCGAACAAGTAAACGAGTTCAGTCTCTCACAGATTTGGGTTCTTTCCGGGTCGTTCGACGGCACAGATCTCAACAGCATAGAAGCTGGATGGCAGGTAGGTTCTTCTTCCATTTTATTTATTATATTTTTTATTACTTATTTGTACACTTAAGTAGGTTTAATTACTAAATCACCCCTAATCAAGAGGATTAATTTTGTTAATACTACTATTATCTACTTTGAATATGGTATTAGTTGAATTTCGATTTCCTGAAGCCTTGATTGTTCCACTAGTCAGGTCAGTCCGGAGCTCTATGGTGACAGCAACCCTAGATTGTTCACTTACTGGACGGTCAGATTCTATCCCTTTCTCTCTTGCAAATTAGGTGCATATATTTGCCATGATTATTTTCCCAAAAAAGAAAATGATTAGTGATTTTCCATACTCAAATCTTTGCGTAAATCATAATTTGTCATGCATACAAAAGCTTTTCATTGTGTAATTTTAATAAAGTATTTATTACTATATGTCAAACTGTATATTTGCCATGATTATTTTTCCGAAAAAGAAAATGATTAGTGATTTTCCATACTCAAATCTTTGCGTAAATCATAATTTGTCATGCATACAAAAGCTTTTCTTTGTGTAATTTTAATAAAGTATTTATTACTATATGTCAAACTGTAAATACTTATTACGTACTAAGAAATTACTTGTTACACTTTAATCACATTGCACAAGTGATAAGCCTTTTATATATATTCATCAAATTATTTTGAGTACTAAACAACATGGTTGACAGACAATTACTTATGAATATTTTGCCGGAATTACTTTTGGGAAGAAGCAGTTTTTACATAAATCATTTTAACCGATATTTATTTAGAAACACTTGTCATGGAGAAGTACATGGAGCTGCCTCTCCTCACAAAGGAGCCCTTAATAAAAATGATTGGGCGGCCACACCTCTCCTCTACCATAATATTGTAGAGATCTCTCTACATAGAAAACTATGTTGAGTAGGTTTTTATTTATTTAAAGAATAAATAAAAGATTTTATGACAACTATTTTTGTGTGTGACAACTATGTTGAGTATGAGAGATTCTTCAATGTGCCGGGAACCCATCCCGGTACAGCAAGTATAATAATACAGATGGTTGGCCACTTGGAAAAGAATAATATTTCTACCAATTGTTTGATGACATTTAGTGTACCGGGTAGTATTCCTGGCACACTGAAAAATCATTGAGTAGGTAGTAATGTGAAAGTCTTCATTTAGGACATTATTGGGAAATGAAGAAATTGGTTCTAACACACATTTTTCCAATTTCATTCAATGACACCCTATTCTAGAGGTAGCTAGAATAGAATTTTATCAAGTCTAGTTAAAAAGTACTACACATTTTTTGTGCAAATTCTAGTTCTAGGGCATGGGCTTAGAGCTTTGAAAATCTATATGCATGCATGTTAGTCAACAATAAAGATATTTGGATATTGCTCTATGTATCATTTGGCAATATGGGCACTGGCGGATGCATTGAGGGGCAGGGGGTCAGCTGATCCCCTGAACTTGGGTGAATGTCCATGGATACTTTGGGTGCTGACCTTCCGAACTTCGGTGAATATTCATGGACACCTTGGGTGTTGCCCTTTTGAAGATTAGAGTTGGCTTCATACATGCCCTTTTGATAAAATGTCTGAAAGAAGAGTGAATGAAATAGTGATCTCAGTGAATAACAAAGCATCGTCATTCTTGGACAAATATATTAATGGGATGCAATGATATCAAACATTGTTAGTGTGTTCAAGATAAGTGTGTTTCTTTGTTAAGCATTCGTATGGGATCAGTCTTGGAACATGTTAATTACCCTCGCAAATGAGGCATTAACAGGTGTGCATTATGCCTTTCCAAATGACTTCAGGCCTACCAAGACTCGATGAAATGGAGATATGCATGCTATTTCTGGTAAAAAAAAAATTTGCGCGCGCTATTCTTACCAACCCCCTAATATTAGTTTCTATATCCGCCACTGAATATGGGCTCCATCTAATTCTTTAATATTGTTAAGAGGCTTCAATGCCAATGAATATTCATATATTAATTTGTTTTATTATTTGATAACTTGAGTATACTTCAAAGAATTCGAAGAAGTAATATCGTCTAATCTCCTATTTTATTTATTTAATAAAAAAATACAGGCAGATTCATATCAAGCGACTGGGTGCTACAATCTTTTGTGTTCCGGATTTATCCAAACAAACAGCAGGATAGCCATTGGAGCTGCCATTTCCCCAGTCTCATCCTATGCCAGCAACCAATACGATGTCACCATTCTCATATGGAAGGTAATCCAAATCATCCAATATTAACATACAAATTAATTAAGGTGGAGGAACAATTTGGTTAATGAATGCATGTGTATGTTTAATTATAGGATCCAAAGCTAGGAAATTGGTGGATGGGATTTGGAGACAATACCCTGGTAGGGTACTGGCCAGCAGAGCTATTTACACACTTGGCGGACAAGGCAACTATGGTGGAATGGGGCGGCGAGATTGTGAACTCGAGGGCCAACGGCGAGCACACCGCCACCCAAATGGGTTCGGGTCATTTCGCTGAAGACGGGTTTGGGAAAGCAAGCTATTTTCGAAACCTAGAGATTGTGGACTCGGACAACAGCCTCAGCTCGGTCCGGGATGTGTCAACTTTGGCTGAAAACACCAATTGCTACAACATCAAGAGCTCGTACAACAATGAATGGGGCACTCACTTCTACTATGGTGGCCCTGGGAGAAATACACAATGCCCTTGATGACATCACCATCACCAATGATATATTTGAGTACCATATTATTAATTGAGTAATTGATCTAGTTTAGTTAATTAATTGCTATAAATATAAGCAAATTATTTTTAATTATTATGTAATTATAGATGTGCTTTTTCCACTCTTGTTTCTGCTATTCCGGGCCACAGTTTTCATTTTGCAAGGAAGGAAGCTAAGGTTAGCTAGGGTTGTGTATTATTAGCTAAATAAGGCAAACTAAGAATTGCACAAACAAGCATGGAAATAGCAAACTTTGTTTAGAATTCATTTTGTTTTTATGCTCGGGTAGAACTTTCCCCACCGTTTTCTTCAGGCCAAAAAGAAAAACAGTTGCTTATGAGTTTCTTCTTTCACCATTGACGGTATGTGACGAATTTTCCACATAACTGTGGGTGACGACTTAGCCACATCGAAAATTATTCCTCCGCATATTTTTATTCTCGACAGAGTAGTTTATATTTAACTAAATGAGCTCTAATTAAATCTTTAGTGTTCTTTTTGTGATATAATGTGTAGGAGAACAAGCCTCCACCAGTGAACAAGCCTCCACCAGTGACTCAGTAAGTACAATTAAGCGCAAACCGAACCCAAATTAAACACACGGACGCTGAAGATCAGAACTTATTCAAAGGCGAATCACATGGCATATGAACAGACAAAGTACTATCTAGTGGTTAAGCTACTCAACGAAAATAGAGAGGAAATTAATCAACTATAAGCAACCACCGTGAATGACTTGACGACGACTTCCCTAGACGCTGCATGCGGCAATTGTACGTCCCAATTCCACTCCCTTAATCCTTAGGCAGTCCCAGGACGAGTGTTGATCAAGCTTTCCACAATTAATACAACAAATAGAGTAGCACAACTTATTTGATGCCCGCAACACCAACCCTTACGAGAAAAAAAAACACTATTTTGTAGCCCTCGCCAACACTAGTTAATTACATGGGACGGGAGTCGATGGAGATATTGTTAATTACATTGCAAAAGATGAAGAATTGGTACAGAGGAAGAAGAAGATTATAGAGAGAAACAAGAGAGATTGTGTTGATTAGAGAAAATGTATACAACCGAACTAAAGGAAATGATAGTTATATAATCCCTTATATAGCCATATATCCCAATTACAATAATACCCTTATAACTATATCAACAAACTCAACTACTAGAATAATGCCATGTCGCATTTCGTTATATCAGTTATTAGATACCAGCAAAATGCACTATAATGGGAACCCGCAGCACCACCGCAAAAATAACGGCCTTTTCTTCTTCTTTTTCTTCAAGTCGAAGTCGACTCTGAGAGTCTCGAACAGACTTTACTTCTTTCTTCTCACCTGTGCATACTTTTGTTTGAGAAAGTTAATGCGCAGAAAAGTTAATAACATACACACACATATATGTAATCAAGCTATGTGGATCGATCGATCGATCGTACACCCTTTATGACTAGTCTGTATTAAATTCTGGATGGATCTCATTCCAATCATCAAATACTCACTACTACTGCATGCTGAATTCACGTTCAATTACATTTGATTTATTCTAGCTAGGCTAATTTGTTAGTTAATTAGGAGGATAACAAAGCCCTGCATATGCATGCCATACTTGAAATTAATACTCCCCAACTAAGCGAGTTCTGTGGAGAATTCTACCCAGGTTAGGTAAGGTAACCGACCAAATGGACAAATTAAATGTCTAGTTGTATACCTATTCACTTGTAAGTGAGAGGACTTAGAATTAAACTTCGTAAATGGAGAGTGCATAACCAATTTATTTCACCACACCACTTACTGTAAATTTATCGTTGTATAAAAAGGATTTTAAAAAAAAATTAGGGTAAAAACTCAGTTAAAAATTCTAAAGATGATCAAGAGCATATTTGTTAATTATTATTATTATTATTGTCTAGCAGAAAGATAACGTTGTGAGTTAAAAAGTTAGTTGTTAGGGGTCAAGGGCACATTTGTTAATTTTTTTTTTTAATAAAGCGATAACGTTAGTGTGTTAAATAGTTAGTTGTTAGGGGGTAGAGAATTGGCGAGAATCAACTTGCGCCATATTACATAGAGGATGATTGTTTTCTGCCACTGTGTTAAAACATCATTTGCTTTGTTAATTATTACTTGGCAGTCAAGTTAATTACTTGCTTTTTGGCCTTCTCTCTTACTTGTTTTTGCTTAGTTACTAATTAATATTGCAGTGTCAGTCAAAATTAAATTGACTCCAAAACATTCACCCCTACTTACAGTACGACAAGAAAATATTCCCACACGTTTAGGAAAACTACCACCAGTGCCACCCTTTAAATTACTTACAGACCATCTGCTTCTTTTAATCCGGTGAAGATTTTTAGATATTTTTTCGATTCGCTAAGGTAACAAACCAGTACTGGGAAAGCCGAAAGCTAAAAAAATAAAAATAAAATCCAGGTGAAATAAGGTATTCGAAGCCTTATTTGATTACCCATGTCTAGTAGTAATTCCAATTGTCCTTGTAGGTTTAGGAAATAGTTCGTGCTTCTTTTACTTGATCAACAAGGACAGTGTTTATTTTCTTATAAAAACCTACCAGCAGTACAGTCTTGCCCTCCAAAATCGCACGAAACATTCTTTGCTATCTCCATTCCTCCTACATTTCAGAAATTCCATTGTTTAAGTAGCTAGGTGACGACTCACAGTTTACACCTAAGAACTAGTGATCTTTGAGTTCCGAGAAATAGAATATGGAGAGGACGATAACATGGGATGATGTGCGAAAGCTTAAAGTTGAGTCTTTCAACAAACTTCTGGCGGAGGTGAAAGCAGTCGCGAGAAACGGAGACGAAGAACTTGACTTGCTCCAAAAGAGAGTTGTGATTGATTTGGTTGAATTTGAAAGAAAAGCCGCCAAGAAATTCAGAGAAGCGAAGAAGCGGAAAGCTACTTCTGCTTACTATGATGAAGAAAAACCTGCTTCTGTTTCTTATTGTTGATTTTTAGTTCAAAGTGGTTGTTTGTATATTCATTCATAAGTAACAATTACAAGTGAGGGTTCTATATAGAGAGACCAAGCAAGACTAGCAGCTAAAGACAAAAGACAGCTGCAAGCCACTAATATGGGCCACTAGTTAAACCAACTAAACTAGATACAAGTTTCTAGGTAAAACATGAAAACCAAAACTATGGAGAAAGTTGCATGGAGCAGCTGCAACACAGTATGGGAGGGATGGAGCTACAGATGCAGCTTTATCTAATTCACCAAATGACACAAGGGTGCACAGTGGCGGCTGCAACTCACATGTGAGTAGATGAAGTTGCAGATGCAACTTGTACCTTGACCACTGATGACTTCTTTCAATACGCCCCCTCAAGCTAGATCAAAGGGGTTGATTGATCCAAGCTTGCAAAGCAATCCTTGAAACTGAGTAGACTCTAGGGTTTTTGTGAAAATGTCTGCCAGTTGATCATGACTTCGAGTAAAGACGGTTTCGATCACGTTGGCTTGAACTTGGGCACGTATGTAGTGGCAATCCATTTCAATGTGTTTTGTTCTTTCGTGAAACACTGGATTCGATGTGATGTGCATGGCAGCTTGGTTATCACAGTGCAAATACATCGGTTGAGTGCTTGAAAAACCTAGGTCTGTAAGGAGACTTTTTAACCAAATAAGCTCATAAGCTGTGGATGCCATCGCACGGTACTCAGCTTCAGCACTTGACCTAGCTATCACAGCTTGCTTCTTGCTCTTCCATGTAACAAGGTTGCCCCCAACGAAGGTGCAAAAACCTGTGGTAGATTTGCGATCAAGGGCATTACCTGCCCAGTCAGCATCGGTGTAGCCCATAATGTGAGTTAAACCATTTTTCTTCATGAGAATGCCCCTTCCCACTGAGCCTTTGAGGTACCTGAGAAATCTTTTGACCATTTCCCAATGAATTGAGGTAGGAGAATGCATGAACTGACTAATGAGACTCACTGTATAAGCAATGTCTGGTCTCGTAATAGTAAGATAAATGAGTTTCCCAACTAATCTTTGATAGGTGCTAAGATCAGTTAAAGGTTCTCCTTCAACATCTAACTTGAGCTTGCTGACTAGAGAAGTACGAGCAGGTTTGGAGTCCATCATTTTTGCCTCATCAAGAAGATCCAACACATATTTTCTTTGATTTAAGAACAGACCCTTATTAGAAGTAGCCATCTCAATCCTAAGAAAATATTTGAGAACTCCCAAATCTTTTATTGCAAATTTGTGGTGAAGAGATTGCTTGAGAACATTAAGTTCATCAATATTGTCTCCTGTAATGATCAAATCATCAACATATATAAGTACCACGAGTTTACCAACTGAACCAATTCGAACAAATAAGGAAGAATCAGCATGGCTTCTTTTGAATCCTACAACTTCCAAAACTAAGCTCAGTTTGGAGTACCATGCACGAGGAGATTGCTTGAGTCCATATATGGCTTTGTGAAGTTTGCAGACCATATTAGGTTCATTTTCTTGAGGATGTCCTGGTGGTAAACTCATGTATACCTCTTCTTCGAGGTCACCATGAAGAAAGGCATTATTCACATCCATTTGGAACAAGGGCCATTCATGATTAACAGCCACAGATAGTAGAACTCTCACAGTGTTCATCTTGGCAATTGGAGCAAATGTCTCCTTGTAATCAATGCCATATGTTTGAGTGAACCCTATAGCTACTAGTCTGGCCTTGTGTCTTTCAATTGCACCATCAGAGTGAAATTTAGTCTTGTAAATCCACCTACTTCCCACAGCTTTCTTTTCTTGGGGAAGCTTGGCGACACTCCATGTGTGATTATCATTCAAGGCCTTGAGTTCTTCGTGCATTGCTTCTTGCCAGACTGGATTGACATTAGCTTCTTGAAAACTTTTAGGTTCAGTTTCATTAGACAACATACTAAGGAAAGATGCATGAGATGAAGACAAATTTTTATAAGTAACAGCTTGAGAAATAGGATGCCTTGCAGTATAAGCAACATACTCTTGAAACCTTGCAGGTGGTTGCCTATCTCTGGTAGGGTTTCTCCTTGGAGCAATCACAGCTTCTTGGAGTTGATCTTGAGCTTGAGAAAAATTAGTGAGATTTTCACAACTCACATGGTCATCAGTATGATTAATAGAGAGCAATTGGGAGCTACATTCTTGTACTTCAGCTGGAGTAGGAAGTGGAAAAGAATCCAAGAAACTTTCTCCTTGTGAAATAGACTCAGAGTTTTTTGAAAAATAGGGAGTGAATTCATCAAATCTCACATCTCTGAACACTATGATTTTTCGAGTGCTTGGATTATAGCACTTGTAACCCTTTTGAGAACTTGAATAACCCATGAATACACACTTAGTAGTTCTTGGTTCCAATTTGTCACGTTGAGTAGCTTGAATGTGGACAAAGCAAGTGCACCCAAAAGTTCTGAGGTGAGACACATCAATGGTTATTCCTTTAAGGATCTCATAGGGTGATTTAGAACTCAGTATTTGACTAGGCAACCTGTTAATGATGTAAGTGGCAGTAAGAATGCCCTGGGACCAAAACATCTTGGGAACATTCATTTGAAATATTAAGGACCTGGTTTTTTCCAACAAATCACTATTTTTTTCTCTCGGCAACACCATTGTGTTGTGGTGTACCCACACAACTTGTTTGATGCATAATTCCATGAGTGCTTAAATAGGTTGACATGATGTTAGATGTATACTCAGTGCCATTGTCAGACCTACGTGTATGTATCTTGGAGGAAAAATGAGTTTTAACAAGATCGTGAAAGTCTTTAAAGGCATCAAACACTTCACTTTTAAACTTCAATAGATACAACCAAGTAGTTCTAGAGTAATCATCTACAAAGGTAACATAGTACCTATACCCATCAAATGATTCTACCCTCGAGGGACCCCAAACATCGGAGTGAACAATTTCAAAAAGACTATTGGTTCTAGACTTGGATGAAACAAAAGGAAGTCTAGTAGCTTTTGAGAGTTGTCATGTCTCACCTTCATGTGAATCTTTACAAAACTTAGGAAACAAAGCAGACAACACTTGTTTAGAAGGGTGAGCTAATCTTTGGTGCCAAAGCTGGTGTTCTTGATCAAAACTTAAACAGGTAAAAAGCTTTTGGACAATGTTGATATCCCTTGACAAGTAGTACAGACCATTTAGATTGACTCATTCACCAATCTTCCTCTTGGTAACTCAGTCCGGAAAAACAACATTGTGAGGAAAGAAAATGGCAAGACAATCTAAGGTTTTTGTGATCTTTCCAACGGACAACAGTTGGAAAGGGAAAGAAGGAACATAAAGTGCAGGTGACTCGACCTTATCACTCATCAAGTTTATCTTCCCTTTACCTAGAATAAGTTCCCCCTTACCACTTGCCATAGATACATGGCTAGGTTTATGTAACTAAGTATACTCATGTAAACTGGATGCTTTGTTTGTCATATGGTTAGTGGCACCTGAGTCTATAATCCAAACATCATGTGAAAGACCTATATTTAGAGCAGTGGAAAGTGCACTTGTTATACCTGAGATGTTTATTTGTGGTACACATTCTGAATCAACCAAGAATCCAGCAAATTTCCCAAGCAGTGCAGTGGGATTTCCAATGGCTTAATCCTCACTCTCAGTGCTTCCCTTTTTCCTTTGTATATAGGCAGCAAACTCATTTATTAAATCAACAGGGTTGGAGGTGAATTTTACCAGTTCATCAGAAGATGTGCTTGCTGCATGATAAGCCTTTGGAGCATGAGTTTGTGAGTGGTTGAGTGGACCTCTTACATCTCTGAACGACCTATTTTCAAACTTAGGTCTTAATTCAGGATGTAGGATCCAACACTTCTCCCTCAAATGACTACCACCATTGCAGTAAGTGCACTTCCAATCTAACCTATTTCCTTTGAACTGCTTGTCTCTAGCTGATATGTGATTGACATTGCTCTAGCTTCAAAGTTGGTCTTGATTTCGACACTTATCACTTTCTTGTGGGTTTCTTCTCTTTGCACAGCTTGACACACACTTGCAAAGGATGGTAGCTCAGGAGTCATCAAAATGTGGCTCCTGAGATCTTCATACTCTGGTCCCAAACTAGCCAAGATTTGGAAAACCTTGTCTTCATCAGCTCTCTTCAGAAGCACAGCGGAATCAGTGGTGTGTGGGCGATACAAATCTAGCTCATTCCATATGTTCTTCAAGCTTCCAAGGTGTTGAACAAACGCTTGATCACCTTGCTTTAAACTAGCAAGGTTCTTTTTGAGTTGGAACACACGAGCAGCATTGTTTTGACTCCCGTACATCTCCTTGACTGCTTCCCATAGAATATACGAGGATTCTGAGCAACTAAAAAGCTCAGACAGCTTGGGCTCCATGGAGTTGAGCATCCACGACATAACCAGTTGGTCATTACACAACCATGCATCGTAAGACGTAGAGGTAGTTTCAGGAGGTTTAATGCTGCCATTGATGTACCCTATCTTAGATCTTCCTCCTAGGGCAAGTGTGACAGCACGAGACCAAGGTAGATAGTCGAATTCATTTAACAACATGGAGCACAGCCTTTGATTAGGATTGATCTCTCCATGAATGATGCTGGAAGTTGAAGTAGAGGAACTCGTAGCCTTTGAAACCAAAGGGTTGTCTTCTACCATTTTTGTGGGATGAACAGAAGGAAAAAATACAGTAGAGAATAGATCAAAGGCATGACAATTATGGTTCCTGCTCTGATACCATGTTGATTTCTAGTTCAAAGTGATTGTTTATATATTCATTCATAAGTAACAATTACAAGTGAGGGCTCTATATAGAGAGACCGAGCAAGACTAGCAGCTAAAGACAAAAGACAGCTGCAAGCCATTAATATGGGCCACTAGTTAAACCAACTAAACTAGATACAAGTTTCTAGGTAAAACATGAAAACCAAAACTATGGAGAAAGTTGCATGGAGCAGCTGCAACACAGTATGGGAGGGATGGAGCTGCAGATGCAGCTTTATCTCATTCACCAAATGACACAAGGGTGCACAGTGGCGGCTGCAACTCACATGTGAGTAGATGAAGTTGCAGATGCAACTTGTACCTTGACCATTGATGACTTCTTTCAACACTTATCATCAGAAAGACAGGAAGCTTGATTACAGAAGCAGTAGCCGAAGCAGGAAAGATGAATACGAATACAGTAAGGATTGTGATGAGGATCTTGAAGAGCAACCTAGCATGTCGATGATGAAGAAGAAGAAGCAGAAGCCGGCCAAGAAAGTGGCGAGCACAAAACCATCCGCTCCATCAATTCCCTCTCCAAACCGGAGTTGCCTAAAGAATTCAAGGAAAAGATCGCATCCTTGCATGGTTACCAAGTGCAATTGGTGATCCAGAAGCAACTTTTCAAGACTGATTTGAGAAGGGTCACGATCGTCTCTCGATGCCAGTGAATCAAGTGATTAATAAGAACCTTCTCGGCGAAGATGATAAAAGATTGAACGACAATGGATTGGTATATGTGAAAGTGATAGATCCATGCTTAAAGGTGCATGATGATTTAGGGTTGACCAAGTGGAAAGCTCACAACAACAATAATTTTTCCTACTCCTTAAACAGGGGTTGGAAGTCAATTTCTAGGGATGAGGGGGTTGGGTTTAAGATAGGGGATACGATTCAGGTTTGGTTTTTTCGAGTTAACGATCCCAGTCTTGCCAACAAAGACTCTATCCGCTTTGCAGTGGTTAGGCTTAAAAAAGATGTTATGTTATTACTAGCAGCACTATTGATAGGAAGGAAGCTGCTGAATCGTCGATGACCGAGAAAAATGAGGAGTGGAAAAAAGATACAAACGGTTGTAGTAATAGTAGTAGTGTGAGTGCCAGCCAGGAAGTAATTGAATCATCCGCGACCAAGAAGCCGTTGGAGTTTGGAGCTACTAGACAACATGTCACTGATGTCAGTATCAAGTTCCGAAACGTAACACTTGCAAAAATTGAGACTGCTGTTTCTGTTTTGTAGATCCTTTAAATTTTACTTAATGGAAGAGTTTTTTATTTCATATATTTATGGAAGATTAGATGGTTATATGTGATTATTCTTATGTATTCTTTCTTCCGTATGCGACCATTGACAAATGTTTTTCTGCACGCGGTCGTTGGACGTATCACGTATTGAAGATGGACCGATGGAATTCACATACTTTTAAGGAATGAAATTTTTCTTGTTATAAGAGGTTTAATTTTGAGGACCAATAGTCTCTTTCATGTCAGTAGAGCTAGGACTAACAGTGAACCATTCAACCGTAGATGCTTGAGATCAATGAAACTAGAACCTGCGAAGATCGATAAAGGCAATAGTGATACATATAACATTATTGTTGGTTTATATGCAAGACGTATATAAGTAGATTAAGTCTTTGATCATCATATATAAGTAGTATTTGTTTTTCTCAATAATTTGATGAAGCATTTGTGTTGCAATTTAATCTTATGCGCTTATGCATCCTGTGGTTATTGGATCATAAAGATTAATTAATTCTGCCTAATAATTGAGTTCCTGTGCGATGTCTATATATTATACTCGAAGATTCTTGGTTTCGCCTGGTAACGATTAGTTTATGTCGCTACCTAGCCATTTGAAGTGCTTCTTTGCTTATATTATGATAAGAAGGAAGGTGGTGATTGTGTGTTTTCAAAAAATTTCCTCTGTTTTGACAATCAGCATATCACTATTTCATTCATGCGATTATGAAATATAGTCCCTAGACAAAAGGGGTAGAGAAAAACCTAGAGAAACTTTGAAAGAGACAAAAAAGATATGGAGCACTTGGTGCAAAACCCAGATCAATAACGTTTTAGGATTCATACAACCGACACTACTTAATGGGATAAAACTTTGTTGTTTTTTTTGTAATATAGAAAATTTGTCTACTTCTGGTAGTCACTGAAGTACTACTGCTGAAATAAGACATATTTGGATACAAGTGAATTCAAACTGTGATTCTATGCTCAAAAGACGATATACATCTCTGAAATGAATTCCCTAGTTAGTTAACTGCAAAGAGGAATAAATACAAACGTTTTCGGACCCCTCGGGCCGTGGACCATGGTGGTAGTGTTTGGCAGCATTGTTCTTCCCAAATATAAGTCTCATCTCGGAATTTTATTGCATCCATTATTTGCTGGTGTTTTGCTAAAGTTAAATCCTTTGAAAAATTAGATTCTTGCATTTGTTTGACTTCGTTTGGATCCCAAATTTGTACGGACTCATACTGGATAGGAAAAAGAACAAATTTTGGGAATAATGTACGTAGGAAATCCCAATATCTTAGAGCATCTCCACTAATTGGTTGGAGGACAATGACAATTGGAGGACAAAGGCAATAAAATTATCCTTACTTTTCACTCTAAATAATAATTACGTTTGTGCAAATATGGTAGTTTGGAAGGAGGAATGACAAGTACAAAGGTGATTACTATTCATAAATATATTTTTTAATTTTTAATTTTTTAAAAATTTTTTATTTATGTTTTTAATATATAGTTGGGTATTTGTAGAAAAAAAATTGAGATTTTTTTATTTTTTATTTTTGGAACTTTTAGTAATTTTTTTTATTTTTTACCTTTAGAATAATATTGACAGTTGATAAGATGCAAGTGACAGAATAAAATATAAAAATTCAATAATATATTTATAACCTTTTGTCAACCAAATTAACATTTAAAAGTCCATCCAAAAAACATCGAGTAGATTCTCTCCATACCTATTCTCATACCCATCCTTCTCCTAAAACTTTTTTTTGGTCTTATTGTCTCTTTGAAAAAATTAATATAAGATGTTGACTTGACTTAACCGTAACCATTCAAGTAGAAAAAGATGAACCAGGATCCTCTCTGGATCCATTTCCTAGGGATCCTAGGGATCACACAATCCTATCCGTTCATCGTATATCATGCGGTCAAAAATTATTTAAAATTTAAGATTTAAAATTCAAAAATAAATAGTACCTAACAAAAACTGATCGCACGATATAAAATAAACGGACAAGATTACAAGATCTCTAGGATGCCTATGAAAGGATCCGGCGATGATCCTGATTCGGAAAAGAGGGAATGAAAGAGAGATTAGAAATGAGAGAATGCTCCTCTAAAAAAACATAACAGGAATGTTGCTCTGTTTGGCTAATTTGTCCTTCACGTGGGTGGGACCACAGTTGTTTGCTGGTGCAATTGGGGGCGCCTACCCTTTTAATAATTGGCAGGGCAGATGCCATGCCACCTACCTTCCTACGAATTGCCCTCCTAATTTTTCACTGCTGGAACAAGTTTTTATGGGCAGAAAGCAGTTTCACCCAATTACAAGGGCGATTTGGAACTGGTGGACCGTGGAGATGCTCTTAATAATGTTTACTTAAATTCAGTAATTAGCTGTTTTAATTCCAATCCAGGTGAAATAAGAATAGAAAAGCTATGTAGGTGGTCTTTTACCACAGTGGTGGAAATGAGTTGTGCCTTGCATGACGACGTGGGTTCAAATCTCGTCAGTGGCTAATCTAACATCTAACATTTAACTACTCCGCTATCGTTTCGCTCAAAAAAAAAAAAAAATAGAAAAGCTATATCATAATTGTTCTTTTTCGTTAAGGAATACTTATTCTTTTGCTTGTTCACCAAGGAATGGGTTATGCCTATATCTCCAAGAATCCCTTTGAAATTTTTATCCAAGTAACATTACTCGGTTCTCCTCCTTTCAACTCTTTGTTTAAGAAATTAATCAATTAAGAACGGGTGTTTTCTTAAGTTCCAAGGAACTAAAGAACAAAACGGAGATGACAATGGTCTGTGAAGATAGGGAAAAGATCCATAAGCGGAGTTTTGAGTCTTTTAACAGAATTTTAGAAGAGATTAAACTAGTACCAAGAGACCGGAACGAAGAAATTGATTTGCTGACGAAAGAGAGTTGATGGATTTTATTTAGTTTGAAAGCAAATCAAAGAAAGCAAAATTGATCAATCATGACGAAGAAAAAGTTGCTTCTACTAGGGTTTACGAGCGTCAGAAAAGCAAAAATAGTGGTTTTAGAGGCATCAAAGATCAAGATGAATAAAGAAGTATTATGAAGAGAAAGTAAACGAGTTGATGGAGAAGAGGGAGAGAAAAACGGCAGAGAAAGTGAACATGCGACCGTCTTTATCGAGTCCCTCTTCCCGGCTCGACTTACTTATAAAATTCAAGAACATGATTCACTCTTTGCGTGGTTCTTAGGAGAAATTGGCAATAAAGAAGAATATTTTTACTACTGATTTGAACACTCATCACAACCGTTTCTCGATGGGAGAGAACTGAGTGGTTGATAAGAATTTTCTCTATGAACAATACGACCAAGAATTGAAGCTTAGTGGATCACTGAAAGTGAAAGTAATTGATCATAGTTTGAAGGTGCTTGATAAATCATGATTTACCGAGTGGAAGGGGGAAAAGAAAGAGTAATGGTAGTGCTGATAGCAAGGAAGGTATTAAATTGTCTATTACCAACGATGAGGAGGAGAAAGCTATTGTTAATGGTAGCATTGATACTAGGAAGTTATTGAAACATCAATGACTAGGAATAACCAGGAAGCTTTTGAATCATTGATGACCAAAAACCAGTCAGAGTTTGGAGCCTTGGAACATGTCGGTAATCTCAAGTTTAGGATCAAAGTTAACATCACTCGCAAATATTAATGAGATTGTTGCTTCTGTATGTATAGATCATCAAATGGATGAAGGGTTTGATCATATTTTGAGGAAAGTTGTTGTTTGTAAATCTCAAGAATTATTTTTCTAATTGCTATATATAATATCGATGGATGTTTTCTAGTCAAGATATATACTGATGATGAAACAATAGATTTCATATGTTTAAGGTCATGTTTTAACATCAAGTACATCTTAATGTGATTCATAAGTTTTGCCTAAGGGTTAGTTTGGGATTGTAGTGCTTTAAAAAAAAAAAGCTTATTAAAAAATTTGGAACATCAAATGTGTTTTGTAAAACAAAAAAAAAAAAAGTGAAAAAAAGCAACTGCTGTAAATGATAGTAGAAAAGCAGAAGTAATGTAACAGCCCGTCCCAGAAATTTTGTACAGTTGAGGTGAATTGACGAAAATGCCCTTGGACATTAAGTTGTATTATTGGTTAAACTTGGTTTTGGGCCAATTAAAGGAAGTCCTAAATGTTGGGAACCAATTCGGACTTAGATTTTCTTTTGTTATGGTTGGTGGCTTTTGGACCACACACAAACCAACACATACTCTCTCTCTTCTCTCCCGTACTCTCTATCTATCTCTCTTACTCTCTCACTCTTCCTCTTCCCTCTACGTACGGAAGAACTCAAAAAGGGACCCAAAACTTGCAGATCGAAGGAACTAAGGACACCATCGTGTTCCTCGTGGTGTGGTGAGTTCAAAAGTACCACTTTCAGGTAAGGTAACCCTCGAAATCACGTGAAAACCCTAACCCCGAATGAGGTACTGTTCATGCACTAATTATTGTGAGGTTTGTAGGGGATTTCAAGCTCACATGGAGCTTTAGAAGGTTGTCACGAAGCTTGGGGTGTATCGTTGACGTGTTTTGGACGTCGGGACAGCAAGTTTTATAGTTGGCCGGTTTTCATGGAAATTCTCCGGCGAGATCCCATGATTTTTGGAGCTTAAAAGTGGTAAGGATATGTTCTACTCGTCATAAGCTTTAATTTGGTATAAGATTTGTGAATTTTGGTCGAGAAATGGATGAGTTTTAAGGTTTTAAAGAATTTTCCAGTTTCCGACGACGGCGACGGCACCGGAGGAGCGCCGGAGAAGAAAGGGGAATATTCCGTCAAGTTGACGGAATATTCTTAATGGAACCTAACGGCGTCAGGTTAGTTTTAATGGAATATGCTACTTTTTGACGGAATATTCCTGACAGCGTTAACTGAAGCCGTCAGTGTGCCTAGCACGTGGCCGCGCGTGGGGGCGCGTAGGGCCGTGCCCTTGCCGGCGCGTGGCGGCGAGTGGGTGGTTGGAAAAATATTTTAAAAATATGGGGATAATCCTGAGATTGTGTAGATCACTGTGGTATATTCATATACCCAAATTGAGCTATGCATGAGAAGTTATTACTTATTGTTAGTTATGTGCGTTAAATAACGTTTATTCGGTTATTACGCATATAGGTGAGGCCATCCGGAGGACGAGCGCCGTCAATCGAGGCTCGGGGGTTATGACCCTTCGACTTTTCTGTGAGTGGGCTTTTGTTTTCTGAATATACCTATATAAATGAGATTTTTCCCAGAAAATCAATTTAAGTGAAATGTGATATGATATGCCATGCAATATATATCTATTTTATTCGTGCTTTAGTAGCTGTATATAATGGTAGTTGGTGCTATGGACGCACAGATAAGTATCATGTGAGTATATATTGATGATTTAGAATGATTAATATGAAATGATGATTATGTGAGATGTATTGAAAGCTCATAAACCTGCACCCCAGTGTTAGTGCTCCCGCCCAGGGCCAGGGCATAGTCTTTCACGTGATGTTCATCTTTCGCACTATACGCTCACCTTGGATCCAAGTTAGGTGCTCAGTCCTGTCGAATAGACCACTATAGGTGGGTTCGACTTGTAGGTGACCCGCGATTAGCGCACAGTCTTCACGTGATCGTAGCACTAGAGCGTAATTATTTACACCCAGTCTTGTCGGTGAGACCCCGTGAGGTGGTTCTGACTCGTGTGCAGGATATATAAATATGTGATATGATGAGATATGATGAGATTGATTATGAGCTATAGTTCAGCCAAGCTGATCACTCGGTGGACATGTTATCATCTATGATGAGTTATTCCACCTGATCTAATTATGTGATTTGTTGAGATATATTTGGCATGGCGTATACCTTGCATATCACTACTTTTGGCATGATTTTGAGTTATGAGTTGAGATGAGTATATATGTATATATGCTATTTTTCTGGGAAATTATACAGGTTTTACGGCGAGGGGTTAGAACCTTTAAAAAGAGAAAAGGTTTTGAAAAGATTTGTTTTTGCCCACTCACGCGTTTTGTTTTTCGCCCTTCCAGGTTCTAGGTAGCAGTGCTTTGGTGGCCACGAGGGATCCAACGGTGTTCTGACAGAATTCACAAAAGTAGGATTCACCTTCGGGTGTTATATCTTAGTAATTGTCCTTGACTGCAACTAGGCATTCTTATTGCTCTGAATGTATATTTATACACTTAGACTCTCACTAGCATGTTATTTGGATAGTACGGCTAGTCAGTTGGTTTTTATTTATTCGCATTTCTATTTATCTTCTTAGCTTCCGCACTGTGCATATGGTTACGTCACTTTTACGTGACGGCCAGCACGCCCTCCTTGGGACAGGGTGTGTCAAGTAAGGTCTACCATGTTTTTTTTTTCAAAACATAGTAATCAATGTCTATTTAATGAAAATTTTCAAATAGCAAGTATACCCTCACATATTTTACAAAATTACAATCATTGCCCCTACGTTGTTCTCTTTGTTAATTATTATATCACATTAAATACCATATCTTTTTTAGTCATTTAACATATTCACAATAATTTATATAAAAATTTATCAAACACTCAAATGCTATTTTTTTTGTTAAAAGCACTTTTACAAAAAAATAATAATATTACAATTGTTTATTCTCACAGCACAACAAAATCAATTTTTTTTTTTTAAAAAAGTACAATAATACCAAATTAGCCTAAAACGCTTTGTTTTGGTAGATTAAAGAAAAAGTAATGGTAAATGCTTCAAATGGCTACTGAGGTAAATGGCAAGTGATCATTGGTTCATCTCTTGGAATTAAATTGCTCACAAACTCTTCCTATTCCATTCTAATTAAGCATCTAATCATTAAAGATAAAATTCTGTGTAAGGGATTGTTGAAACTTGCATTGAGAATTTGACAGACAAAGTTGCCCAATCGGACATTTGATTCCTTCACAGTCCAGAGAGTTGTCTATAGCAGGCACGAATTTGGGAATCAATTCCTCTAATAGTTAAAGATAAAATGCTGCAGCCATGCCGTATACTAACGTTCATTGTATGCAGCATTCATATGTATGTATGATATATGCCTCCATATTTATCTCCTTACAAAGGAGAAAACTTAATTAAACATGATTGTCTGATCGGCTGGATTGTCAAACACTCTTGTAAAAGATCGACAACATCATTCTATTTAGATACTATCTGACTTCACTTAGTTACACCAAATGGAATGCACATAGTTTATCCTCTTTGAACAGCACGTACGGGCACACACACATATATTTCTTATTATTAGATTGAATAAATAAAACGAAAACAATGGTAAGAATTAAGTGGAGATGTTTGAGAAATTAAAAAAGAGTTTTTATCATTAATTGAAAATATTTACATATAAAATATCATAATTATTTAATCATAAAAATATTAATAAAAGAGTAAATTATATCTTACGTTCTAGATTTAGACGCTAGTTTAATTAAGTTGTACAATGATATTTAAATCGTAGAATTAAGTATTCCAAACTACTAAAAGAAAACAATCAAGTCAACGTGTAGCTAGAAACTATTGTGAACTCGAAGAGCCAAGTGCTTTGGCCATCACTTCGAACCGTGACGTGTCTATCTAGAAAATACCATTACCAATATCTATATTTCTGACTTATGCGACTTTAGAAAAATAAAAAAAATCAAAGATATTATTTAACTAATTAGTGTCATTATTCATGTTAATTACGAATACTTGGTCAAATAAGTACGCAAAAACAAATATAGTGAAGGGTTAGTACTTAATTACGGATCTACCAATGATATAACTCTAAGTAACATGCACGCATGATTAATGACGTACTATTAGTATTATAATCTCGTTTTGCCAGACACAGCAATGGGTATTGAAGTGAAAGTGGCTGCTAGCTAGAAGCACTTTTTAGATGTCCATGGCCTAGAAACCCCTTTGATATGCATTTGAAAATCAAGTGCACATTGGTGAGATCCCATTTCCTTATTGATTTGGAGACGGTTTAATCATTCATATATATGAATAAAAAATTGACGATTTATGAGGATGTTACTTGTTATTATAATTGTCAATTTGTATGACATATATAGATGGCCAATAGTCTCCAATTAATTAATTTTTTAGAGAAGGCCTTTATAAAGAAAATGAATGATCCCGACTTATATATCTGTATTATATGGTGAAATGATGCCACGTTAATGAGGAAGGAGGACTTTCCTTCTCGAAAATGAAGTATTGTCCGTAAATATAAATATAAATATATATATATATATGTATGTATATGTATATATAGCTCATAAAAAAAATACCAAAATCAGAACCTCCCAAGAGCTTGCGAAATCAAACTTTAACTAACATATATTACTTGCTGAGAGACATATATAGAACTTGGAAATGCATAGTGCATAATGCATGCATGTTATGCACTAACAGTAACAGTAATCAAACATAAACACACTATATATGTGACCGTTACCCATCTTAGGTTGCCAAGTAGAAATTTATCACGCATGAACGATTGATTTTAGCACAACTATGTAGTGTAGATGTATTACAGAGTCGCTTATGCAGGACTGGCATCATTAACAGGCTCAACCCTCCTCATCATAAACTCAGGTTTAATGGATGGATCTTTTTCATCATGGTAAACATAAGCAAATCCACCATGCCTTGTCATATCCATCCCTTGAGTCTCATCCTCCGTTGAGATCCTCAATAACTTCAACTTATGAAGCCCATAGAACAGCGGGCCCATGGTAGCACTGACCCACCCTGCCACCACCAAAATCTGCACAATTTGCGCCGCCAACAGCCTCCCACCACCACCCATAAACAACCCATACGGCCGCCCTGACCTGCCGGAGTACACCTCATTCACATATTTTTCAGTTGCAAATAACCCTGTGAATATCAGCCCCCAAGCTCCACATCCACCATGCAATTGAGCAGCCTCCAATGGATCATCGTATTTTAGCTTCTCCGCCACCTTGTTGCATCCTATCAAAACCCATGCGGCCACGAACCCGCACACGATTGCCGCCCACGGTTCCACCACCGAGCACCCGGAGGTGATCGCGGCAAAACCACCCAACAGACCGTTACAAACGTCGAGCACGTTCCAATGACCCACCAGTAATCGCTTGCTGAACAAGGTGGTGAGAGCGGCTGTGCAGCCAGCCAATGTCGTTGTGACAGCTGTCCTACCAATGGCACTCCATTGACCGTAGTAAGTACCACCATCGCCGTAACTCTTCAAAATCGTGAGAAATGAACCGGGGTTGAACCCGTACCACCCGAACCAAAGCAAGAACGTACCGAGAACCACTAGGGATGCGCTGTGACCCCGCAAGGCCACAGATCGGCCGGTTCGATCAAATCTGCCAATTCTCGGGCCTTCGATCACCGCGCCCCATAAACCGGCTATGCCTCCAACCATGTGGACCACACCCGAACCGGCAAAATCAATTGAACCGGAACCAAATAGTAAGTTATCGGGCCGGGTTGGACTGGCCCATCCATCAGCGGACCAAAACCAATGAGACACGACCGGGTAGACAAAACCGGTTAGGAAAGAAGAGTAAATGAGGTAAGCGACGAATTGCGTTCTCTCAGCGATAGAGCCGCTGGTGATGCCAGCGGCGGCGATGGCAAAAGCCCATTGGTAGAGGAAGAAGCTGTAGTCGCCTCCGGATACAGAGGGGAAGTCTCGGAGGCCGAAGAAGTGTCGGCCGATGAAGGCGTTGGAGGGAGCGCCGAAGGCAAAGGCAAAGCCGAAGAGGTAATAGGAGAGGGCACCGGCAGCGGCATCAAGGACGTTGGTGAGCATGATATTCATGGTGTTCTTGGCACGAACGGAGCCGGCGCATAGCATGGCGAAGCCGAGCTGCATGGCGAAGACAAGGTAAGCGGAGAAGAGGAGGTAAGTGTTGTCGACTGCGTAGGTGGTGTCAGTGAATTTGGTGGAGATTGTGTTAAAGCGGCCGCAGAGGAATTCGGAGAGGGCAGTGGCATTGAGGGCGGTGGTGGCGGTGGCGAGAAGTGGGGCTAAGTCGGAGGCTGTGCAGGTCAGAGTGGCCATGATGTGTTTTGTGAGTTTCGTCTCCGAGAGAGAGAGAGAGAGAGAAAGAGTGAAGAAGTGAAGACTTGATTTTGTGCTTTATATAGAGAGAAAATCGACTGTGTGGACATGCACTAATGCAACTGTGCTATTATGGTGGGCAGGAATATAAGAAAAAGAAAATCCGTGTGGACCAAAATTGATGAAATGGAAAAACACTGTATTTTTCAATTTTAAATTGAAGAGATTCTAAAATACAAGAAGGAAAAATTAAGGTGTAGAACCTATGATGTTATATAATGTTACACACAATTAAATTTTGAATTTACGGGTGGAACCAATTTGAGGGGATTTTGGACACAATTAGGGTACATTTTTCAGTAATATCTTTATTATCGTACTAAAAACATTAGTAGGTGATATATACGTCCGGTTACACATTGAAATTTCTTCAACCTGAAGCGAAAGGGTCGGCCACCCCCTTGACCTATATATATACGGTCTCTAAATCCCCCACCCCCAACACACACACGCGCGCGCGCGCGCGCGCACACACTATATCATTCTAAAATGTGTTAGTATTTGTTATCTATCAATGATAGAGTCTTGTATATGATGTGTCCCTTAAAGCCAACGAAGGAGTAATTAAGCAAATTCGGTTGAATGTAATAACATGTTAGGGTTTCCCTTTGGAGCTTGCACGGTATTTGGTACGTAAAGTACAACTCCTTCATGTTTGGTTCTGCTAGTGAAGAGATTTTTTAGTGTATAAGAAACACGGCCCAGTACATCGAATGTCATAATATAATTTGATGAAAAAAATAAAAACTTCTCTCCACTTTTATTATGATATTAATGTACCGGGTCGTGTTTCTGGTATAATAAAAAAATCTCTCCTGCTAGTGCTAGGTATTTTTTGTCAACTATATGTTAATCAGTTGAATCACTAGCCGATCGAGTATTCCAACTGCTTTACTTTCTTTAGTAGCTAATTGTTACTTCTTACAAGTTACATATGCTGATTACAGCAATTACCTACCCACATGCATGTACACAACATACAGTTTGGAACTTGTTAATTTAATTGTACAGTCGCATTCATCCTGAAACCATCGTGATAGAGACTATTATATTAATATAAATATAATTGCGTGTTGTTAGGTAACACCAAATTTAAAAAGTTGGGATACTCTTCATATTGTCAATTAGTTTCATAATAGAACCTTAATTTTTTTTTCATAATATTAAAGAGGTTAGCTCACGTATAAAAGCCCAACGACCAAAAATTCACGTCACACAATTTGTGTTGTACAATTGTTAGGCTTGAAAATTCGCCACATGTGAGGAGGCGTGTGAGAATGTAAGGATAAATTCCCACATATCAATGAGGGACCAATCCATGCAATGGCTTATAAGGAGTTGTACTACACTCCATATTGTCAATTGGTTTTATTAATATGTTGCAATATTCAATCTATTAGACACAATAATTGGTGAAATAATTCAGTCCTTTTATTAATTAAAAGTTTAAGAAAGTTTATGCATAAACTAAGACGTGGCGACTCGGAGATCCGACTATTTTAATTTTAGTAAACTAGGATAAAACACCTGGACAACAAAAAGTTTTATAAAAAAGACAACACTTAATTTAGTAAACTACAAGTTGCAGTTGGTGTCATCGTCGGTATTACACCACAATCATTCTCGTTGTCACCGGCTAATTGGCAAATTGAGTTTTATACGTATTTTCTATGCTTACTTTATATCAAGTGAAGCAACTAGCTACAATTATTTGGTTTGTTTATGATATTAAATATAGGAGTGGTCCTAAATTTTCTCTATGTCATTTCAAAAATACAAAAAGAACAATACTTAGCTACTTAAAGATGAGTAGGAACTTCTACTCAAAACTCTTAGTTTTTTAATCATAGAGCTTTATGCTTATGATCAGAACTGTTCATACTATGAATCACACTGTAAAGATCATTTCTGCAAAATATAAATTAAAACTAAGGTCGTTTAGTCAACTTATTGTAGCAAATACATAGACGGTTCGTAATGCTTTTACTAATACTGTTCATTTGTTTTAAAACAGTTTGATGACTAAACAACCTTAGTTTTAAGGGAACTTTAACGAAAAGCTCCTGATACTGTTCACTTTAACGAAAAACCACATTTTTACACTAAAAAGTCAATCCTGATACTATTCACTTTACCTTTTATTTTGTCCTTATCATTAAAACTCAAAGTTTTCAAGCCCTTTTCTTTAGTTTTAATTGATTTTTTGCAAAGACGATCTTTATAGAGTGATTTATAATATGAATAGTTTTGATTATAAACACGAAGTTCTATAAATTGACAACGAACAATTTAGAGAAATTTTGAGTATGAGTTCCTACTCATCTTTGAGTAGCCAAGTATTGTTCATACAAAAATACAAGACGGAGATCCGACTATTTGAATTTTAATAAATTAGAAAAAGGAAAAATTAGGTTCCAGTCCCTAGATATCAATACTCTATAACTGAAACCTTATTGATTTTCATTTTTTGATCAAGGTCCCTAAACTTTGTACACACATCATTATTTTGCTATTAATATATTTCCAAGTCAGTTATTTATTTTTAACTTAAAAATTGTAATCAATAATTGGTGAAATAATTCCAATCTTTTTATTAATCAAAAGTCTAAGAAGGTATATACAATAAACTAAGATGTAGCGACTTGGAGATCCGACTATTTTAAATTTAGTAAATTAAAAAAAAAAACACCTAGACAATTACAAGTTTCATAAGAAACACAACATTTTTTTTTATAGTTTTACTAATCAAAAGTTTGGCATTGTCTTTGGCTGAAAAGTGACTCTTGTAGTGTTACTTTTGCCCTCTAATCAACTGATTTTGATCCTCATTGGCCTTTTCGTACGCAATGGTCTATTTGTTTCGATCGCATTCGGAAGATGACTTTCTATGTCTCTCACATATATCGTGAAGGAAGTGTAGTTGCAGACAATTTTGCTAATATGGGCTTGTTTTCTCCAATCTTGGTATGACATGATTCCCCTCAAATGGCGGTTCGTGCTGCTTTGTTTTCAGACTATGTTGGCTTGCCTAGCTTCCGCTTCTCAAATTAATGTGCATCTCGACATACATGTTTGTCTCACTTTCTTGTTTTTTTTTCTTAACCTTGTGATGTTGTTTGTTCAGTTTTGCAGGTTTAGACCTTTAGGTTCGGCTTTAGAGGGGTTAGGTTTCATGTCCCCTCCTCTTTTCCTTGTATCTTTGTTGTTTTTGTCTCAAGAAGGGTAAGGATTATGTCCCCCCTTATTTTCATGTATTTTTTTTATCCTTTTTTCTTGTATTATGAAGGGTTAGGTTTGTGTACCTCATGACTAGGTGTACCTTTTTTCTATATCAATAAAATTCCCCTTGTACCTTCGAGGTTTTCTAATATATATATATATATATACATAAACTAAGATGTGGCGACTTGGAGATCCAACTATTTTAAATTTAGTAAATTAAAAAAAAAAACACCAAGACAACTACAAGTTTTTATAAAAAAAAAAATTAATTTTTTTTTTAATTTTGTAGTTTATTTAATCAAAAGTTTAAGAAGATACATACATAAACTAAGGCTTCGTTTGGCAGCTCGGACAATACTGACTATTTCAATCGGATATGATAAATAGTCATCGGATAGTACTGACTAAATTAGTCGGACGTTTGGTGCTGTATCGAATTAATCTGTACGTAGTATAATATCCCGAACTATAATAATTTTAACAGAATAATTGATGTTAAAATGAAATTTTGATGATAAAATAAAATAAAAAAATCAAATTTCAGAAAATAATAAAAGATAAAATGAAAGAAAAAAATGATAATTAAATAAACAATTAAAAATCCATTACACCAACAAAGAAAACCAGAAAAATAAGAAACAAACCCAGGTCACCTCTAGCAATGACCACCGCCACCATACTATTGATAAAAATGGTGGAAATCTCAATTCCTAACAATTAATCCATTGATAAGAACTAATTATGTTTAACAGTCTGAAAGGGGCTGGGTCACCATCGCAGGCCTCGTCGCGAACAGAATGAAGAAAAACTTTGCCATTCCAATGAATCAAATTGAGACAGAAGATGAAGAAGAGAGAAGGCTGGTGGAAATCTCAAATCATTGCCATAACTTTCTACTCCAAATTCAAAGGGATGGAGGAGGAGACGAAGGAGAAGGGTGGCAGTGGAATCTCTGGGACAGCCAATCCAGTCTTCATTTTTTTGATTGCTGCAATTGTTAGTCCTTCGATTAGATCTAGTCCATGGGGAGGACTTCACGGACGATGCGCAACGAGCGAGAGATTGTTGGACAAAAACGAAGAACCCGACTAATAATACCAAGGTTGTGGAGAGGAAAAATAAGCCGGCGTGTGCCGTATAAAACTGATGGGGTCGGATTAATTATCTGGTGACTATTTAGTACGTAAACGCACCAAACAACTGACTTCGGATTATTAGTACTATCCGGTTTCTTATACGAGCTGCCAAACGAGGCCTAAGATGTGGCGACTCGGAGATCCGACTATTTTAAATTTAGTAAATTAAAAAAAAATTATACACATAAACTAAGATATGGCGACTTGGAGATCCGACTATTTTAAATTTAGTAAATTAAAAATAAAACACCTAGACAACTACAAGTTATATATATATATATATATATATATATATATATATATATATATATATATATAAGATTAATTTTGTAGTTTATTTAATCAAAAGTTTAAGAAGATACATACAAAAACTAAGATGTGGTGACTTGGTGATCGGACTATTTTAAATTTAGTAAATTAAAATAACACCTAGACAACTACAAGTTTTGTAAAAAAAACAACATTTTAATTTTAGTAAACTACAAGTTGCAGTATGTATAATTATCAGTATTACATCACAATCTCTCTCGTTGTCACCGGCCGGTTGGCAAATTGGGTTTTATACGTGATTTCTTTGCATTACTTTATATCGATCAAAGACGTTCTCCCGGATGAAGGGATCGATCAAGTAAGCAACTAGCTACACTTATTTGGTTTGATTATGATACTAAATATAGAAGTGGTCCTAAATTTTCTTTCCTTTTAGAAATACAAAAATACAAGAAACATAGTGTATGAGTTCACGTGTTATAATTAGAAATTTAGAATGAAGGAATATTATCATTATTTTTTTTTTTTGAAAGAAACGATAGAATTTCATTAATAACCAACCACTTACAAGCATGCCAAAACCATCCACTTACAAGGATGCCAGATGGGTACATAAGCTCCAGTGATCAATTTCTTGATCTGGAGGTAATGAGCACAAATTACAAATAATTTTAAAACCCCTATACGACAATCACTCAAAACACACCATTACAACGAGGAGTCCCGGAATTGATATGACCCATAAGTGGCATACCCAACACCGAAACCCTCACCAAAACCTACGCTAAACAGCGAGGCTACAAAATCGCAGTAGCAACACAAACCAATTGCCGAGGCAACACAGAACAGTCATAATAACTAGACTAAAAAACAAAAGAGCATGCGACCAACACATGCATAGGGCGAATAAAATAAATTCGACATGTCCACAGTGGAGACACAGGTGCAGCATTGGAAGAAGACAAAGGAGCAGGATCACGTGCAGAGATTACAGAGGCGTGGGACGCCCACTAAGGCTGGGGTGAAAACCAATGCACCAAAGACCGTCAGAACCGCCGTCTGGTGTGGGTCGTAGCAGAGGGAAGGGTAGCGACGACCGACGAGGAAGGCAGAGGGCACTATCCCATCCAAGTCGCCGCTCCACCAGCCACACCTCCCAAAACGAAACCAAATTAGACTAACGATAGTTCCAAGGGAAAGCCCTCGGGGAGTCGAAAACACTAGGAGAGACGGACCTGCACAACAACCCGTGAGCAACCATGCCGTCGGGAGCACCCATAAACACTCCACCACGGACAGAACACTACAGATCCGAAAGCCCACCACACCCCAGCGAGGGAGGGACCCTACGAAACCCGTATCCGGGCCATCGCAACGCCAAACCCGGCAGCCACCAACACCCACCAAAGCCACAAAATGGCAGAGCCATCCAAGGGAACCAGAGAACCCCTAAGACGACAATGGAAAACCGTGGGGGGAGAGAAGCCCGAGAAGAGATACCGGGGGGGGGGGGGAGCAGGGAGGGAGAGAGGAAGGAGAAAAGACGCAGGGGAAGGAGAAGATGGAAAAAGCATTATGGAGGAAGCTCGGGAGATGAGAGGTAGGAGGAAAGCTGAGAACAGTAGGGACAAGGAGGGGAAAATGGCGAAAGAAAACAGAGGGGGTGAAAGGCTAGGAGGACGATAAGGGAAGATGTAGAGGGAAGAGGGGAAGGGAAGCTAGGAGGAGGAGAAGGTGGGGCGGCCACCGAACCCCAGCCTCACCCGAAGCCCGCGACCATGGGGGAACTCTGGTTTATGAGGTTTCTAGAGAGGAGAACGTTGCTACATAAAAAACTTGTGCGAGCATGTTATGAATGAAGGAATATTAAAGAGACATATAAATCTCAATCCATAACGATGTTAATCTATTGGGTGTAGTCCATAGGCTGCTTCCATCCATGTGTGATTTTCAGGTCCTCGAGAACCCTTTCTAATTAGTTGTTTACTTTCGCCAATTTCCCGAATATATTATCACGGCTCCCAACTGGTCGTAACATACTAATGCAATGTAGTGGAATTTGAATCAAACCTGTGCAAAATCAACACCATAATTACTGAGTAAACAAACATCTTAAATCGGATCAAAAATCTGGAATAGCAAAGTAGTGGCAAAATAGATAGCTCTCAACCCCTACATCCAGAACAAGCTTTCACCTAAAAACTAAACGTGAAATCAATAGTAACACCAAGTGAAGATATTTTAGATATATTGAAAATTAAAATTATATGGCAAATGACAACCTTATGCAAACTGAAGAGATAAGTTGTTTGACCTCTCAATAAAGCTGGAGTCATCTAAACCAACAGAATAATCATCTGGGAATAATTTGTTTTATTAGCTCTTATTCAACATACGCATAGACTTTGTTAGCAATGATTAGGACGTTGCATTAACCAAAAACACCGGCAGGTATTGCCTCATTATTTTATGACAGCATTAATGCTCTCAAGAACGCCTTGACATTTTTTTATAAACAAACACACATATTGTTAGATATTCCAAGAGACGGGTCAATTCAGTTTTAGTAACTTATTGTTACGTTTTAAGTCCTAACTACTTATTGTTAAGTGTTGAGTTTTATTATAAAAAATCTCGGTGTAATTAAAAAGTGGAACCATACACTTACATATTGTACTTTATTTTCTCAATCTCTGATGTAAGACTTATATTCAACAGCCTTCTCATTTGGGACCACACACATATGAGCCACATGCGCAATCAATCCCACATCAAACATTAAGCACAGAAACATGGTGTTACAGTACACTCAGTAACTTGGGCACAACACGAACAATGTTACGTTAAACTCGATAACTCGGGCATGGCACAGACCCACAGGACCCACAATCAAACCCACTCGATACCATGTCAGATATTCATAGAGACAAGCCAATGATCCACTCGTAACCACAATGATACTGTATCAACTTAGCCACCTATTTCTAGGTACATCAGTGTAATTAGAAGAGAAACCATGCACTTATATATTTTCTTAATTCTCCGATGTGGGACCTGTATTCAAGATTATATATGTCTATAAAGTCTCTACTAGAAAATCCATGCACTAACAAGTCGCCACATAATTAGTTTTAATTACTAGGGACGTCGTCGTCGTAGTCGAGTCATCCACGGTGGTTGCTTAACTAATACCTGTCTGTTCATACGTCATGATGTGAGTCTACCTTTGAATAACCTCCGTCGTCATTCGTGGCTGGCGGATGGAAAGATACTGGTTTGTTTTTGCTTTCTCCTCAACGTGTGTTTAATTTGGGCTTAATTGAACTTACTGGTGGCCTCATAATTAGTTAGCAACAGTGAGATATACATTCAGGGTTAGCATTGACTTAATCTCCATGCTTAAGAGAATTGAATTGATGATAACAACCTTTCACCAGATGCCTGCTTATGCTCAAAACCGTAAACCAATATGGTAAACACGTTGACGTTGAGCCTTCTAAGCTAGTCATACTGAGTAAACCAATATGGTAAACGATGTTGACTTGAGCCTCCAAGCCAGCCACACTCAGTGATGCACCATGTGAAATTTGTTTGTAGGTCTCAAAATGCCTTCTTTTACTATGCAACAACTTCCAGTATCGTTTTGATTTCAGGTCTTCTTATGGGTTGGGTGTAATCTGTATCGAAAATCTTGCTCCCTGTAGTTTGGCCCAAGTTCGACTTTGGTCCTTCTAGTTTCTATCGCCATGTTGTAGTGTATTAATTGTTGCAATCTAAGAACAATAGCCTAAATCAGTCAATTTTTTTTCGATAAACCGGTACATAATTCCCAAAACGATGTAATTAAAAGTACCAACAGGATCCTTTCCGGATCCTTTTGGTGAGGATTTTGGGGATCCGTGAATCGTGTCCGTGAATCGTATTTCATACAGTCATGTTTTTGTCAAGTATTGTTTGTGTTTAATTTTAAATAAAAATATTTAAAATAATTTTTGACCGCACGATGTACGATGAATTGACACGATTCACGAATCCTTGGGATCCTCACAAAAAGGATCCGGCAAAGATCCCGATTCATAAAAGTAAACAACAATCAGCATTAACACAAAAGAAGAGGTCTCAACCTTGTACATTATTCTGAGTTAACTACATGATACAGTTGTTTTGTTAACAAAAAAATCTTCTTATGCACTTCTTGAGATTGTTATTGAGCAACATTTAATTCCAATTATATCGGGCAATTCTATTATAAAATACATCGATCGACTTCTGTATATACAGAGAGAGGCAAAAGCAAAACCGAGGGAGACAGGACACGAGGAAGCTCACTTCTCGTTTGGTGACTTTAGTTGTCTTCCGAGTAAGAGAAGTCCGACAGTCGTAAAAGCAGACAATAACGCTGATGAATAGCAGACAGCAAGCAGAGCGCCCCTCAAAGACTGCATTCAGAGATTTTCATATGTTAGTATGCAGCACTAGGTTTAAACAGAAAACAACGGCTACAAGTATGGGCCGGATTATTTTCGGGCACCTTTGCCAGCATCAAAGCATTGTCATTTGCATAATGCAATGAACTCTCCGGGGTGTTTTGGATGCCCTGAGCTAGCTCCCACAAAAGAGAAGTAAGGTTGTTACAGGCAAGTATATTTACCCAAAAGCAAAGCTGATTACGGCCCCTATGGTGGCTTTATCTGATGTTAGCTCGAGCTGAAGATCTCCAAACTGCAGTTGGCAACGACATTAATCCACCATTGAACATAGAATAAATGCCTCCCTTGTTACTTGCAACGAGTGCAGTAACATTGTCTACCTTCAGCAACCTGCTTTCCTTCTTAAGTTCATCAGTGAATGTCGATGTTGAACTTTCAGACAGAAGCTTTCCGGTTGTAATCATTACTTTTGCAATCTATAAGGGTTCAACAGGATCCAAAAATACAGCTAGCTTAGAGATGCATGATGTTGGAAAATATTAGTATTTAGGTTTATTTTTGGTATCTGGGTTTTGCTTGTTAGTTTAGAATTTGGACCTAGCCCATCCGAGTTAGGGTTTCTTAGGTTTAGTTCTCTATAAATATTGCTTGTAATTTAGTTTGAGAATATGTCATTCACAATGTAGCCTTTTAGGGTTTATGTAGCCGTCTCGGCAATTTTGTAGTGTTTGATATCAATAATATTTCTAGTTTTGTAATCCGTTTGTTTGTTCATTGTGGTATGCACACTTTGATATTCAACTTGGCATCAGAACAGGTTCGATTCTTCGGAATTTAATCTGTTGTAGATGGGTATCAATTTGTTCATCCGTTTGTCCGCTGCATATCAGTTTGTTCAAGTTTGTTCGAAAGTTCACAATTGGCATTGGGAAAGTTTGCGCCAGCATTGGAATTGGCATTGACATCAACATTGATATTGGCATCGGCATCGGCTTCGGCATCGGCATCGGCACTGGAATTTGGAGTTTTGCATCCACATCTACTTTGGCAAACCCATGTCGTGCACCGCCATGAGTTTGACGGGAGGTGTTGGAAAATATTAGTATTTAGGTTTATTTTTGGTATTTGGGTTTTGCTTGTTAGTTTAGGATTTGGGCCTAGCCCATCCGAGTTAGGGTTTATTAGGTTTAGTTCTCTATAAATATTGCTTGTAATTTAGTTTGAGAATATGTCATTCACAATGTAGCCTCTTGGGGTTTATGTAGCCGTCTCGGCAATTTTGTAGTGTTTGATATCAATAATTTCTAGTTTTGTAATCCGTTTGTTTGTTCATTGTGGTATGCACACTCTGATATTCAACTCATGAAACCTAGTTATGCATTCTGAAGATAATATAATCGACAATTGCTCCATCAAAATCTTAAGTACTTGGATTTCCATAAAGAAAAAAAGGGAAACTAGTCTTTTCCGGCACATCTAAATATAAGTTTTGAACATCCATATAAATTATATTATACATATACTAAAACCCAAACTCGGGTGCACTGTTCACGGGCAGTGTGCGGACCAAAATGCCCCTCAATTCATTTCTTAAGCCACTTTTTTGCCATCTTTTGTACAGTAAAATGACTTCCTTGCCCTCCGAGGCCACTCGTTTATCCTCTCCGTCTTCTGGATTTGCACGCCTTGCCTACGCATCGATCATCAGTAAAAGGTTCTGCTTCGGCATTTTCTCCGCTTTTCCTTCCGTATTCACTTTTCTCTCTCACAAAAGTCTGCTTCTATCGCTCTCAAATCTCGACTTCTCTCTGCGTCTCTCACTCATCTCTCACTCTTGAGGTACCCCGCCACTGGATGCCAATCTGCCGTTGCCGATCTGCAAGTAAAGCTTCAATTTCCATATTAAGGTTCTATTTTTCTTCATTTCTGGAATTTGGGTGTTAATTTCAATAATTTATTTCTCTTAATTTTCTTCTTCTTATTCTGGGCATTTTCTTTATATCATTAGATCCGCTGTCTGGGTCGATGATTTGTTTGTGTTTTTCGTTTCAGAACGCGTTGCTCTACCGTTTTTGGAATTTAGTTTTTGTAATTTTGGGTGTTTTGTTTATATCCTTAGATCTGTTGTTTGGTTGTATGATTTGCTTCTGTGTTTTGTTTCAGGTCACTTTGCTCTTCGTTTTTTGGGGCTTCTGTGTACAAGCTTGGAAGCCAATTATGTTTAAGGTAAATAATTTCGGTTTTTTCCCTTGAGCATTTTCTGCAACAAATTGTATTTTTTAATATTGTGAAAGTTATGTTTTCTATAGTGTGAAAGTCCAATCTGTGGGATTTATTTATTTTTAATTTTGGTGTCCTTGTTGTGTTGTTTTATGGTTTTGGATGGTGTTGGATGACTTGGTGTTTCCATTTATGTGTTGCAAAAGATTTTATCTTTGCTGCTGAGCCATACGAGTGGTACATTGACTTGCTGCGCCTCGGGGCTGTCAAACATTGTGGTTTTGGTTTAGGATTTGAACGGATGGTTCTGTTTACTACTGGTATTGACAACATTAGAGATGTTATTCCTTTCCCCAGATATCTAGGAAGAGCAGATCTTTGAATTAGTCTATATATTGAAAGGGATATATTTGAACTAGTGTTATAGGTTTGTGTCCTTTACCTTTATCTACGTTAACAACAGTATTGCCCGATCATCATTGGAAGAACGTAGAGCAAAGAATTGCTGCTGTCAATTTGATTTTTTATTAGACAAGCAGATCTATTCAGAATTCTATGTTATGTTGATTCACAACTTTAAATTATGTTTCGTGTGATTTTCGGAGCTCCATTTTTATTTCGATTTCTTGCGTATTGGAAAATTATGGATGCATGATTGGTTGCTGGTTGATGTGATTTCTCCCCACCGCATCGCGTCCAGAAGATCAGGTTTAATAATTTTCGCACTTTCTTCAATCGATTCTGTCAATTTTTTTTGATGAATTACACAGCTCTGGGTTTGAATATTTGTTTGGTGATCGAAGATTGGTTTCTTTGTTTCTTCATTGTCGATTCAGGTGCTCACCTCACATGGCTTCATTGGAGAAGTGATGGTTTTGCTTAAGTGTTTCAGATAATCTGAAAAAAATATGTAGATACTATGATTTGGGGTTGCTTCCTTAAACCGTGATAAAGCAATCCATGTAATTTTAGCATGGTATCATTTTTTATCTAGTGCATGAGTATATGAAATGTTAAGACAATAGTATATTGGGAAACACCATGTGATTTAAAATGCAAAGAGAAACAATGAACCATGTTGTATATTTTGTTCGTATTGGTTGATTTAAATTTGGGAACTTTTGACTTGGATTAATGTGTTCTGTTTAAGGTATCATTTTTAGATTATGAATCGTTTGCCAATGCAAAAGTTTACATCTTTTTTATGGTAGGATTGATGCGTTTTTTCTTAATCAGTTAATCTTTCAAGCTTTTAGTTTTTATCAAGAAATTTAATTTGGGTTTCATTTATTTGTAAAACTAGACACTATTTTGTGAAGATTTTTCTTTATAATTCAGTAAATAATTGTTTCTTTGGCTGTAAATTTGACTTTTGTAAATTTCCAGGTTGTTCTAGACTTTGTCGATATTGCACAATTCTCTTCGCGGCCCGTCTCTATTTCGTATAGCAGAGCTTGATAACATGTTTGGGTCAGTCTCAATTGCCATTAGATATTACTTTGTTTTAATTTATTCATCTTTTTTTCAAATTTATGGGCAAATATTTTTGAAACCCAAGTAATTCAAAGTTCAAATTTATGTGTAAATTGATAGGTGTGGGTGTGGACACCCAATATGACTTTTACATGGTGTTACTATCTGGTTTTTCACATAATTCTACTGGGAACCGTCGAAATTTTGGTTTAGCTGCAGATAAAACAAAATCAAAACGTTACAAAGTAGAGGTATACTTTAATTTATATATTTGATGCATCATTGGATTAAATGAATATGGTAAGAACATTGACTTGACGTCTGTGCTTTCGTTTCATATTTACAATGGATGTTTTCCTTAAATTTGCTATTAATTGGTTTTGGTTTTCCTCACCGAGCATGTGAAGGGTGTAATCTGCTTAAAGTAAATAACCCAAACAGTTGAAAATGCACTCACCTGTTTTATTGATAACTATACAGAGATTTGAATCATTCAATTTGTGTTAAAATATTGTATTTTTTTAATTTCAATGCTTTCTTCGTTAATTTGTATCTGCTTTTTAGCTTATTAGTTGCTTATATAATTATTCCTGTGTTTTTTGTAAATTTACGAAGAAGGATTGCAAAAAATCACTTAATGCTTTGGAAAATTGCTTGGTGATTCTATTTGGTAAGCTTTGAGGATCTTTTTATTCTTGGTTATTTTCCCCTTAATTTGTATTTGTCTTGTTTGTACATTTGGTACAATCTGTCTCACTATTTTACTGTCATCTGTCAGGATTGTTTTTTATTATTTCCGTGATGTTTTGCAGGATACATTGATAATAGATTTCGTATGAGCTACCATGCGTCCAACTACGTAAGACAACCTTCTTCGTTTAATTTAAAATGGTCTGCAATGACATCAATTGTATCAAAAATTCTTTCACCCAATTTATGCTTTTCATGTAAAAATTCTTTCAAAATGTTCAAACATCTATCAATTTAAATAACATTAACGTTTTATAACAATCTCTTATAGCCTTGAAACATATTTTTTTTAATACAGTTTCTAATCCCACAGCAACGCGCGGGCTATATTTCTAGTATATACTAAAAGAGAAAAACACTTGAAACACTGTTCATTCGCCAGTGTTCTTCCGTTTTGGCCCCTCATTTGTTTCTGTGGACACTATTTATTCTACAGTGTGATTCCGTCTTTGGCCCTGCTTTAGTCTTTGGTCTTCTATTTCATTTCTGGATTCTTCCTTCCCACACCGTTTCAGTCTCTCGACCCACCTTTTCTCTGCCTGCCGCCTGCTCTCCCCCATCTCCCTCCTAGCTTCATCTCCCAATCTCCCAACTTATTTTCGGTTTACACTTAAATCTCATATGAATCTCCTTGGTCTCAAAGGTCTCCTCTCCTCTGAACCCAAAAAAGCTTTAGCCTTCCGACGACCCCGGCTGCCATAATCTAAGCGGCGGTTCAACAGCTAATAGGTATGCCTAATTTCGCATTTCAGTATTGGTGGGTAGAATTGAAAGGAACCCACATGGAGAGTTTTAATTTTTATTTGAATTGCATGTTACCCAGATGAAAAATTGAAGAAGTTCATGAATTTCGTAAATCGGGAAATAAATCGGAAGTTATGCAGATTAAAAGTTCTAACTTTTATTTAAATTGAAAGGAACCCATACAAAAAGTATGATTTTTTACTACGATTTTTTTCATTTTCTCAAACATGATGTTTTGAAGTGTTTGCTTGGTGCCGAATAAATACACTAAAAACCTAGTGTGTAGAACATCTTCTTGAAAATTTAAAAACATGTCTCAATCTTTATTCATGAATGCCTAAACGTTTTTTTATATTCTTTACTTTAATTTTGATATATACATGCACTCATTTTTAACTAACCAAATGTATATTTTACTTTCACATTTATAGCAAAATGAGCATACTTCCAATCCACATTTTGAAACCTTTTCAGTTGAACAAGAAGGTTTGGAATCTGTGTTCTTCAGGTAAAGCTTCAATTTCATATAAAGTTTTCGATTTTCTTTTGAGTGAGAGCAGAAGCTGTAATTTGGGTTTATAATTTTTTCCATTGCAGATTTACGAAGTTGGACCGAGCTTTTAAATTCCACAAAAGCTTTTAGCTTTGCGAAGGTATGCTTTTCCCAACTCACCTCTTGCTTTTGTTGCACTAAATTGGTCGATTGGGTTCGAATTGCAAAGAGGATAAAGTGTTTGAGGGAAAGACTGAGTGAGATTGCAACTGAGAGACATAGGTTAATGTTTAATTGTGTAAAAAATAGAGAGATTGAACAGTCTGGGAGACTAGGAATTGTAACTGCCACTTATAAGTTAATTGAAGAAGTAGAGCCCACAATCTATGGCCGAGACAAAGATACAAAAATTTTGATAAGCAAATTTGTACGTGAGAGGAGTGAAGAGTGTTGGGGGAATGGTGTAATCTCAATTGTTGGGGTGGGGCGAATGGGGAAAACCACTCTTGCCCGGTTAGCATATAATGATCAAAGTATCAGAACCCAGCTGGATTGCCCCTTCCGGTTCATGAATCCCCATATGGAAGAGGACTTGGGCCGATGCCCCATCCAGCATTAGCGAGGTGCTCCTCATAACCTCAGGTACATTTTATTTTCTTTAAATTTGTGATTTCAGTTTAAACCCTAGCTGTTGCGTTTTCTGGCTATTTTACAGAGAATAGGCAAGCTCAATTCGAGCCAAATTATGTCAAATTAGGCAGTAATTAGCCATTCGCTCCTAACCCTCCCTCTTGTGTGTTATCGCAGTCTCAGATCGAAGCTCCATCCTCCTTCCTTCATTTGTAATACGCACAGAGAAGGTATTGCAATCTCTCATCTCTTTATCTATTTATTTTGTTTATTCCAAGGTTCTAAAAAAACGCTAGGCGCTAGTCGGGCGGCGGGCTAGTGCCTAGCGGCTAGGCGGCTAGGCGGCCTAGGCGGATTTAGGTAAATTTCTTGTATATCTTGTAAATAAGTGCATATTGACACCTAAAAAAAAAACTATACTTGTATGGATAGTAAAATAATGATAAAATGCAAATTAGGTACACTATTTCCATAAGTATTGGATGAACTTGTAGTAAATCCATCATTTGCAAATTAAATACACCATTTCCATAAGTATACCACCATGAAACCAAAAAAGAAAAAAAACACACAATTAATAAAAAAAACAACCTCCTAGGACCGCCTAGGGCCGCCTAGCCTGCCTATCCCGCCTAGCCCGCCTAGGCCCATCCCGATTTTTCCGCCCAATTTGCCCAAAAACGCCTCGGTTGCTAGGCGCCCAGCGCCTAGGCGGCCGCCTAGGGCGTTTTTTAGAACATTGGTTTATTCAAATGGTTTGGTGCTATGATTCCTCTGTTTGTGTATCACAGTATAGATTCTTCATCTATGGTAAATTCATTTCTTTTGCAGTAGAGGGCAGCAAATGCTTTTATACTTCTGCCAGATTCTGTCCGATGGGTGATGGGTCCATCAGGATCGGTCGTAACTTTCCCCAATGAAATGGGCTTGCTAGTTATATTCGGCTCCAAGCCTTGCAGGTAAGAGCATTTGAAAATTCTATATATTTATTTCTATGAGTATATGTGCTTTCGATAGGTTTCAGTTTTTCGTGTTCTCAAGTTTATGTCTTTGAAAGCATCTTAATTTTGTGATTAACATAAATTTTTGCGTTTTGATGAAGCTGAGCAAATTGGCACATGGGAGAGAATATTTATGTGAAGACGATCTTGGAGGCCATCTAGAAAGAGCATTCTTCAGGTCATTATTTGAGGATGTAATATACGTATATACAAACTACTCTGGCACATATATCGAGCACAAGAGGGATGAAGACCTACTGGTGTTGCCAACTGAAGCTGCTATTTTTTTAAAGATCCAGCGTTCAAGGTAAAACAAAACAAAATTGAGCGTGATGCTGTTCGATGTGTATCTTTTGTTACATCAAAATTTTCATGATTATGTAGGTATATGCTGAGAAATATACCTAAGACCAAGAAGCATTCTTCAAGGATTATGGTGACGCCCATGCTCAGGTCAGCAACCTGGGAGCCAAATTTGATCCTCCAGAGGTTTGCTAATCTTCAATGTTTCCTATGTTGATTCTGTTGGGGATTAACAATTCCTAGAACTTTGGGCTTATTTTCAGCCTGGACTCTTGAATATCTTTTGCTTCTCGGGTGGTGGCTCATTGGTCCTTATTTTTATTTAATAGTTCGATTCCCGGCCCTGGATCAACATCGGGATTAGAATCAACTGCAAAAGAAACTAAATTTTTCATGATTTTATAAATAAAAAATCCATTTGAATTTGTGGGTTTTGGAGAATTCTTCATTAATTTTTTGGGGTTTTTTTTTTTTAAAAGTGATTTTATGTGAAATTTAGTAATTTTTGAGGTTTTGCAGAATTCTTCTATTAAATATGGGACATCAGCTGGAGTAAGTAACAGAGCAAGTAATCTTTGAAAGAGATGATTTCTGTTTAATTATTATTGTAAAGATTAAGTTTTTGTTCTTTCACATAATTAGAATTTGTGTTTGTACCTTTTGTGTTGTTTTTTTGTAATAAAGAAAATTCGTCTGCTTCTGGGAGTCACTGAAGTACTACTGCTGAAATAATACATATTTAGATACAAGTGAATTCAAACTGTGATTCTATGCTCAAAAGACGATATACATCTCTGCAATGAATTCCCTAGTTAGTTAACTGCAAAGAGGAATAAATACAAACGTTTTCGGACCCCTCGGGCCGTGGACCATGGTGGTAGTGTTTGGCAGCATTGTTCTTCCCAAATATAAGTCTCATCTCGGAATTCAATTGCATCCATTATTTGCTGGTGTTTTGCTGAAGTTAAATCCTTTGAAAAATTAGGTTCTTGCATTTGTTTGACTTCGTTTGGATCCCAAATTCGTACGGACTCATACTGGATTGGAAAAAGAACTAATTTTGGGAATAATGTACGTAGGAAATCCCAATATCTTAGAGCATCTCTACTAGTTGGTTGAAGGGCAATGGTAATTGGAGGATAAGGGTAATAAAATTATCTTTACTTTTCATTCTAAACAGTAATTGTCTTTGTACAAATCCGATATTTTGGAAGTAGAAGCGGCAAGTATAAAGGTAATTACAATTCACAAATATATTTTTTTCATTTTTTAAAATTTTTTATTTATGTTTTTAATATATAGTTGGGCATTTGTAGGAAAAAAAAACTGAGTATATTTTTTTGGAATTTTTAATAATTTTTTGGAATTTTTTACTTTAGAATAAAATGGAACGTTCATAAAGATGCAAGTGACAGAATAAAATATACAAATTCAATAATATATTTATAACCTTTTGTCCACCAAATTAACATTTGAAAGTCCAACTAAAAGACATTGAGTAAGATTATTTCCCTTCCTATTCCCATCTCAGTTCCTCCTCTCACATTTTGTTTTTTGTCTTATTGTCTATATAAAAAAATCAATATAAGATGTTGAAGTAGCTTAACCGTAACCATTCAAATAGAAGGGGAGGGAAAGAAACAGAGATTAGGAGGGGAGATAATCCTCTTCCAAAAAACATAACAGGAATGTTGCTCTGTTTGGCTCATTTGTCCTTCACGTGGGTGGGACCACGGTTGTTTGCTGGTGCAATTCGGGGTGCCTACCCTTGTAAATTTGTAATAATTGGCAGGGCAGCTGCCATGCCGCCTACCCTCCTGCCAATTGCCCTCTCAATTTTTCACTGTTGGAACAAATTTTTATGGGCAGAAAGCAGTTTCACCCAATTAGAAGGGCAATTGGGAACCGTTGGAGATGCTCTTAATAATGTTTACCAAAATTCAGTAATTAGCTGTTTTAATTTCAATCCATGTGAAATAAGAATAGAAAAGCTCTTGTTTAGAATATCATAATTATTGTTCTTTTAGGTTGAGGAATACTTATTCTTTTGCTTGTTCATCAAGGAATGGGTTCTGCCTATATCTCCAAGAATCCCTTTGAAATTTTTATCCAAGTAACATTACTCGGCTCTCCTCCTTTCAGTTCTTTGTTTTGGAAATTAATCAATAAAGAATTGGTGTTTTCTTAAGTTCCAAAGAACTAAAGAACAAGACGGAGATGGCGATGGTCTGTGAAGATAGGAAAAGATCCACAAGCGGAGTTTTGAGTATTTTAACAAAATTTTAGATGAGATTAAACTAGTGGCAAGAGACCGGAATGAAGAAATTGATTTGCTGACGAAAGAGAGTTGATGGATTTTATTTAGTTTGAAAGCAAATCAAAGAAAGCAAAATTGATCAATCATGATGAAGAAAAAGTTGCTTCTACTAGGGTTTACGAGCGTCAGAAAGCAAAAATAGTGGTTTTGGAGGCATCAAAGATCAAGATGAATATAAGAAATATTATGAAGAGAAAGTAAACGAGTTGATGAAGAAGAGGGAGAGAAAAACGGCAGAGAGAGTGAACATGCGACCGTCTTTATCGAGTCCCTCTTCCCGGCTCGACTTGCTTATAGAATTCAAGAACATGACACTCTTTGCGTGGTTCTTAGGAGAAATTGGTAATGCAGAATAATATTTTTGCTATTAATTTGAACACTCATCACGATCGTTTCTCGATGCGAGAGAAACGAGTGGTTGATAAGAAATTTCTCTGTGAACAATGAATTGAAACTTAGTGGATCACTGGAAGTGAAAGTAATTGATCATAGTTTGAAGGTGCATGATAAATTAGGATTTACCAAGTGGAAAGGGGGAAAAGAAAGAGTAATGGTAGTGCTGATAGCCCGGAAGGTATTAAATTGTCTATTACCAACGATGAGGAGGGGAAACTATTGTTAACGGTAGTGCTTTGATACCAGGAAGTTATTGAAACGACAATGACTAGGAACAACCAAGAAGCTTTTGAATCATTAATGACAAAAAACCATTCAGAGTTTGGAGCCTTGGAACATGTCGGTAATCTCAAGTTTAGGATCAAAGTTAACATCACTCGCAAATATTAATGAGATTGCTGCTTCTGTATGTATAGATCATCATGGATGGAGGGTTTGATCATATTTTGAGGAATGTTTTAGCATCAAGTACATCTTAACGAGATTCATAAGTTTTGACTAAGGGTTGGTTTGGGATTGTGGTGCTTTAAAAAAAAAAAAACAGCTTATTAAAAAATCTGGAACATCAAATGTGTTTTGTAAAACAAAAAAAAAGTGTTTTTAACAAAAAAAGAACTGCTGTAAATGGCAGTAGAAAAGCAGAAGTAAGGTCTACCATGCTTCTAAAAAAGTTTTTTTTTTCAAAGCATAGTAATCAATGCCCATTTAATGAAAATTTTCAAATGGCAAGTATACCCCCACATATTTTACAAAATTATAATCATTGCCCCTACATTATTCTCTTTGACAATTATTATATCACATTAAATACCATATCTTTGTTAGTCATTTAATATATTCACACCAATTTATATAAACGTTTATCAAACACTCAGACACTATTTATTTGTTAAAAGCACTTTTACAAACAAAAAAAAAAAAAAATTATTACAACTGTTTATTCCCACACATCAAAATTAATTATTTTTTTTTAAAGCACAGTAATACCAAAGTAGCCCTAAAACGCTTTGTTTTGGTAGATTAAAGCAGGAGTAAGGAACCGCGGGTCGGGGCGAGTAATGTAGGTTCGGGGCAGGTACGGGCCGGGTCCTATTTTTTTTGAGAACAAACAGGGCGGGCCGGTTCCTAAACCTTAGAAAAAGGGGCCCCGGACTGACCCGTTTCTAATTATAATCAACGGTCGAGATTGAATGATAACCTATCATGCAATCTGAACCGTTAATTTCTAACCTAGGGTCTTCCAGATTTTCAGTCTCTCTCTCACAATCTCTCAGTCTCAAGGTCAACTCTCACGTTACAGTTCTTCTCTCTTCTTTCTCGCCTTCTCTCTCACCCGGTCTCTCTCTTCCCTCTCCCTCCTCTTGCCCTCTCTCTCACTCCGTCTCGCTCTTCTCTCTCACTCCGTTAGACGAAGGAAGACGGCAGCCACCACCCAACCATCTGCTACTCCTCCGTTCCAACCTCCGCCGAAATTCCTCACCGTTTCCTCGATTCCGAAGGTCCCTTCATCTCTCAATGTTTTGCTTTTCGCTTTAATCTTTCAACATATGATAAGTAGGGTTTTATTTGTTGAGTGTTGCAGGAATTTGGTGTTAATTTGAGTGTAATTTAAGTTTCTGTGCAAATATTAGAGCTCCTTAAACCCTAAAATAGAGGATGGCAAATTTATTGTGATGCATCTTTATAGCAAATTTATGGCTCTATAGTCTGCCGATCCATTAACATATTCGATTTTGAACCTTTTGAAGTACCCTATATCTAAATATAATTCAATTTCTCATCTATAATTATGAAACTTCCGTTTCTGTGATCAGGATTCAGGACTATATATTAGTTCTTGTTATTTCCTTGTAGAAGGGATCTGGTAGTCTCCTTTGTGCTAGGAAAAGGCTTTTACTAATTTATCATTCAATGATTCTCTCCTTTAACTAATTTATTGCTGAAATTGGAGTAAAATTTAAGTTCAATGTTGCAATCAAGTTTAGAAAATGGCTGAAATTGAAATTAAAGCTACCAATAAAAGTGACCGTGGCATGGCCATTGGCATTGGGTTAACAATTAATAAGAAACTTAAGGACTAATAGAAGTTTGATTGTTTAGGAAATGAAAAATGTGAAGCCATTTTCTAACCTTGTTTGACAACATATTCAATTTCCTGTTTGGTTGCTGAGCAAGTTGGTAGAGAAAGTAATCAGATGATTGAATGCTTTTATGTTCATATTCACTTGATTGAATGCTTTTATGTTCATTTTCACTTGATTAAATGCTTTTAGAAGATTATTATGTTTCATATGTAGTGGATTATATAGTCTAATGGAATTTCATATGAAAGTTGAATATGTTGCACTAAGGTTTTCTAATGGGTTTGTTTTGCCTGGCCTGTATATTATTTCAAAATCGTATACGTTCTCTTCCAGTTCCAAAAGGATGATAGAATCACAAAAAGGAGTAATGAAACCCTCCAGCCCACATGGGATTAATCCCTCATACTTGTTCTCCAATAGAAGTTTGATTGTTAATCTATGAATTTGGAGTCTTGGACGATGTGTTGTTATTTTGGACGATGTCATGTAATATTGTTATTTTGAACTCTCGGAATTTGTATATGTTTTAGTTTGGACGTTGGTAGTGCCATGGTAGAATCATAGAATGATAGAATCTGTGCAATTGCTGCAATCTGTACAATTGCTGCAATCTGTGGTTTGTAGTATGTGTAAATTGCAATAATCTCCTACAAAAAAAAAAATCTGTACAATTGTTTTTTCCCAAACGAAAAAAAAAAGGGGGAACCGTGGATCCGGCCTGGACCGGCCCATTACGTTTAAGCTCTGATTCCTTCAAAATAAGGCCCGGCCCATGCCCAGGCCTACTGGTATATGCTTCAAATGGCTACTGTGGTAAATGGCAAAGTGATGATTGGTTCATCTCTTGGAATTATAAATACTCACAAACTCTTCCTATTCCATTCTAATTAAGCATCTAATAAAATTCCGTGTAAGAGATTGTTGAAACTTGCATTGAGAATTTCACAGACAAAGTTGCCCAATCGGACATTTGATTCCTTCACAGTCCAGAAAGTTGTCTACAGCAGGCACGAATTTGGGAATCAATTCCTCTAATAGTTAAAGATAAAATGCTGCAGCCATGCCGTATACTAACGTTCATTGTATGCAGCATTCATATGGATGTATGGTATATGCCTCCATATTTATCTCCTTACAAAGGAGAAAATTTAATTGAACATGACTGTCTGACCAGCTAGATTGTCAGACACTCTTGCAAAAGACCGACATCGTCACTCTATTTAGATATTATCCGACTTCACTTAGGTACACCAAATGGAATGCACATAGTTTATCCTTCTTGAACAGCGCGCACACACATATATTTCTTATTATTAGATTGAATAAATAAAACGAAAACAATGGTAAGAATTAAGCGGAGATGTTTGGGAGGCTAAAAAAGTTTTTTGCATCATTAATTGAAAATATTTACATATAAAATATCATAATTATTCAATCATAAAATATTAATAAAAGAGTAAATTACATCTTACGTTCTAGATTTAGATGCTAGTTTAATTAAGTTGTACAATGATATTAAATCGTAGAATTAAATATTCCAAACTACTAAAAGAAAACAAGCAAGTCAACGTGTAGCTAGAAACTATTGTGATCTCGAAAAGCCAAGTGCTTCGGCCATCACTTCGAACCGTGACGTGTCTATCTAGAAAATACCATTACCAATATCTATATTTCTGACTTCTGAGACTTTAGAAAAATAAAAAAAAATCAAAGATATTATTTAACTGATTAGTGTCATTATTCATGTTAATTACGAATACTTGGTCAAATAAGTACGCAAAAACAAATATAGTGAAGGGTTAGTACTTAATTACGGATCTACCAATGATATAACTCTTAACAAGTAACATGCACGCATGATGCATCAACACTTAGATGCTAAACGTTCAATAATTTCGAAAAATATTTACAAACACTGGATTAATGACGTACTATTAGTGCTATAATCTCGTTTTGCCAGACACAGCAATGGGTATTGAAGTGAAAGTGATTGCTAGCTAGACGCACTTTTTAGAAGTCCTTGGCCTACACTAGTACAAAAAATACTTTGCGCGTACGTCGGGCAAAGTCAAAAAAATATCGCGCAAATATTTGCCCGACGAACAAAAGAAAAAACTACAAGTAATCTTCTAGGTTTGATACATCAAGCTATTAGGTATCGAGTGGGTAAAATGGCTGGGAGGTTGAAGGTGGAGCAAGATCAGGTGCTGGCATCGGGATTTGAAGACCGGACATCGCTAAGGCATGTAGAATCATACTCATATGCGTGCCTTGGGCCCTTATTAGCTCGTCTTGGGACCTCATCTGCTCATCTCGGGCCCTCATATGCTCGTCCTGGGCCGCAAGCTTACCTTTTAGGGTTGTCACTTCCTCCCTCAGGGCATTGACCTCTCCTGTGGTCAATCTGGAAGAGGAATGACCTGTCTCACGAACTCCCGCCTTCCCCATACATCGAACAACCTTGCCATGACGAAGACCGAACTTCTGATTCAGGACATCAGTCAGGATCTGAAAACCTACATCCTCGATTGGGGTCTCCGGAGGAAGCTGCGATGTTGCTTCTTGAATAACAGCATTTCCCTTTTCCACCATAGCAGCCTATAATAATAAAGAAAAAAACATATAATGTTTAATAACAAAATATAAATAATATTTGAACGATTCATAAATATAAGAAAAATAACAATTAAATATACTTGCATGAAGTTGCTCAGTGGTCTCATCACCGGGTCGAACATAAACATCCTTGAACAGGTGGATATTTAGGAACTTAGAACCCTCCTGAAGAAAAAAACATTAAGAAAATATTATTCATCAATAATAAAAAATAAATTGTATAAAATTTCAAAATTAATATACTTTTACCTGACGTCGTGCCTCAAGCCTATACGAAAAAGGCTTCGAACCGGAATGGTGGAGAAGTGTCTTTGACTCCCGAGCTATCTTGCCAGCAACAGATTTCTTCTGTTAAACACACACTGTACATGTTAGTGTGACTATTTGAAAGAAATTATTTTAAAAAGCTTTAAAAAATAAGTAAAACAGTAATGAATTATTATTAAAATATTATGTACATACCACAAATTTTGGGTCCGTAAAATGCTTGCAAAGCCACTCCCATTCATCCTCCCGGTCCACCAACTCGAATGGGCAACCAAGTAGGCGAGCAGTCTCCAAATCACCCCATTTCCAATTTCTGTACCGGTTTGCGAAGGTCTCCTCTAAGTAGGCGAAGACCTCGGGGGATATGTCCTTAAGATCAAAATTGACCTACAAATATGAAAAACAACAAAATAATAGTAAGAAATTTAATAATATTAAGATAATATACTTTGGTTTATAATATTTGTAAACATAATTAAAAAATGATAAAAGGCTAAAAATTAATATACTAACTGACAACTTGTCTCGCACCAGTATCTTCGTCTCCTCGAGAATTTATGCCCAGGACTCCCACCGCATAGGACAACAACGCTTAATAACATAACCACAGCTAGTAGCGACGATGCTATGTTGCTGTGAGGTAGCCGCTCCACGATGTCACGAGTCATATGCAATCTTGATCAAGGAGGCGGTCAGACGTACGTTCTGTGCCGCCTTCAGCATTCGATTAGGCCCCCTGGTGTTTTTTTTAGCTGCCCAAAAAAACTTAAATGATGAAAACCCTAAGCTTAAATTTGTACAGAAAATTTTGCAAAACCTCCCTTAATAGTATATCATTTCCCAAAACCTTAAAAAAGTAAAATAACAGTAATTCACAACCCACAACACATTTTCACAATCTAGCAAATTTTCACAATCATAAAAATAATAGTTTTAAAATGAAAAAAAATCCAACGTAGTGAGAATTAGAAAAAAACTACCTGGCCGGGAGGCCTCATCCTGGACTATGGAGGACTAGGAAGTGTGATCAGAAGGCTCCGGCTCGCGGCGGTGCCGGTGAGGCCGCCGTGCACTGAGCGGGTGAACTGACACTGATGACGTCGATGATACGGGCACCTGAGACACCGTAAGAGTAGCCTCAATAAGGGGTGTAGGCTCCCCAATCAATGGAGCACTCACGCTTGGAGCAGTAGATGTTGATAATGCGAGAGGCGCATTGGTCACACTCCGACGATGAGTGATCAAATGCGACATCTATACACTTTTTGAACCATAAAAATATAACATTAGAAACTAATCCTTTGTTGCATTTGAAACTAATCAATTAGCAGCCAAAGTAATATAAGTAGGTAGGTTACTAACATTCTTAATTTGAAAACAAGAGGAACTACCTATCCATTTTCATAACCAAAAAAAAAAGTGCATCAAGTGAAACAAAAAAGAATGGGTAATCCGACACTGGGAATATGTGATAAATTGTAAAGATTATCTCAATCAGGATGCCCAGTAAACACTCTAGTAAGTAGACATTGTAATCAATCAATGGTACCAAAACTTCATTATATCAGTATCAACTAAAACATGGTGAACACTCTAGTAAGCAGATATTGTAAAGATTATATGATATTATGAAATGTGAAAATAAAAAAGATTAATCCTCTCCGAAAGTAATTTCAGGGATTAGGACCCTAGGGAAAACAAAATAAATAATTACATGTTCAGCTATCAAGATTATCATATTAAGTTGGGATGACACAGCAGCCCATATCTAGTCATGCCCAGTAAACAATAGTTAGCAAATTAGCAAAAAAAATTTAATGCTCCACAGAATCAATTAGGAACGAAGATTCCGCAATCTTAAAGATAGCCTTTAAATAAAAGTCCTCATTCTGCAAAACCTTTCTGTGAAAAAAATAAATATAATCTACCTAACTATATAAATTTTCTTCCTAAACAACATGTATGTGAGGTGGGTAGGATACAAAAGACAAGTTACCTTTTGAAGACCCAGCAAATTGCCGAATGAAACTTTTCGAATCTGGACCTCCGACTTTATCTATAAGCATAGCTCATAATAATGAATAATTGTATGAGCACAAGGGTACAGATATCATAAAGATTCCTGTAAGAAGCTGACCGATGTTGATGATTTTGTGCATACTGCCTTCTCTTGCTTTCCTTTCCTCTTCTTCTTTCTTTAGAACTTTGAGAAATAAAAGGCATAATAGTTAAATATATGTTTCTTAAAATCTCTGTATCAAACAGAAAATCGAAAGTAAAGCAAATCCAACTTATAAGTACGTGACACCAATTTGCCACTGAAACTTTAAAGATGTCATGATAAGGAGACAAACTTGGTGAGGGAGTTGGAGGGAATTTTCAGAAAGTTATCAACAATGGGATTCGTTGAGTAAAATCCAGAAAGTACTTAAAACTGATTTCAATCAAAATTAAATGGCAGATCCCAATTTGGATCTGCACAACCCTTTCAAAGATACGGATAACAGTGCATTAATAGTAATCTGTTGACTGAGATTAAAACAAAATAGTTACCAGCTAACAGGTTTAAAATTGACACATAAGAAATGAAAGTAAGATAACTTCTTTTTTGCCACTGTTGCCAGAATTCAAGTATTTACCACTAAGAAGATAATCCAGTGATGAATATGCATTCGCTGAGGCATGCTAAGTAAACACTCTAGTAAGAAACAAAAGAACAAGAACAATAACAACAACAAAAACCCAGAAGACAACAAGCGTATAAAAACTCAAACTTAAGCACATGAAAACACAAAGAGAATTCCAGCATGCAATTCAAAGAGAATTGAGATGTAAGAGGGACTACAGGCAGCGTATTGCTTAACGCATATGAGGGAATTGAAAATCTGGGTCAATACCTACTGGTTGGCTGGGAATTGAAAATCTATACCAAAATTTCTTCAAACTGCAAACAAGAAACAACAAAATTGAAATTCTTAAACCCTAAAATTCAGCCCATTTCGTAATAATTTATCCCAAGTAAAAACCCTGATTCAATCCCCATTTCAAAATTAAAACCCTAAATCCCATTCAAAAATTTTTAAACCCTGAAATCCATCACATGCCTTAGTAATTTATCCCAATTTAAAACCCTAAATTCTAAAATTCATCTCAATTCACAATCAAAATCCTTAATTTCACAATTTCATAATTTGTAATTAGACTTACCTTCAAGGAGAGATACAAGCATGACGAAGGGGTGGTGGCTCCCCGTCGTTTAGAACGAGAGGGAGAGAGATCTGGGTTCAAAGAAGAGGTCTGAGTTCAAAATAAAGAAGATAATGAGGAAGGCTACGGGAGAGAGAGGGAGAGAGAGGGCGAGAAAGGGCGAGATGATGAGGAAGGCTACGGGATAAAGACCCAGCGACAGGGAGTCCGGGTATAAGAAAGGGTGCATGTCCGAACTTGGAAATTTCAAAAAAATCGCCTAATTTTTACAATTGTACGCCAAAATTATAACAAATTGCGTGACGTAGATATTCAATTTGACGTCACGCAAAGTGTTTTTGCGCGACGACTATATTAAAGCGTCGCGCAAGGTTTTTTTTTTTTTAAAAAATTATTATAAAAATTACTGAAAAAATGACTTTATTCCTTTCAAAATCAATTTTTTTTTACATAAAACCCACAATAATATATTTTTCTCACAAAAACTTGACCCGAACTACAATAATAAATTTAAAGCTACTTAATAAATATATATATATATATATCATTCAATTTTTTAAGTGTTATACATACAAAAGTGTTAGTGAATCTATCGTTTTGATGGGATACGCATTGTACGAAACTAATTTCAACGATCGAACCGTCAAACTGGTTTGTATATATGTTGAGATCGTATACGCAAAAAATCACAAATAACAAACGTTCGGATTTCAAGTAACTGGACAAAACATTTGGACGGTTATAAACAAAAAATCATGATTCAACGGTAGTTTTAACTCTGATTTTGGTGATTTTTTACAACTACACTCCTTGATCCTTGATGAATACAATGAACTAATTCGATAGTCAATTTAAAATATTTACACTAGTTGATACCACAAAATCTTACTTGACCCCAATACCCTGTGAAACTTTGCTACAATATAATGTATATCTGTCTGTGTCTGACTTTTGAAAACTATATACATATGCACATACATATCAATTAACGAAAGAAAATGTTAGAAGATTATGTTTTTAGACTATATTTTATAAACTACATAATGTGTCGATTGATCGTTTGATTCTTTTTTTACCATCAACTACCACATTATATCTATAAAATATAATTCAAATAGAAGGTCATCAACCATGTCCATATTTTTGTGAGACGTTTCTAGAGAGAAAACGCTAGCTACTTTCATTGTATAAGTTAATTCTATACTTATATATTGGACATATGCCACACACTTCATATATTTAATGAAGCCAACCAAGTCATATATCAATCATTTTTCTGATGGGACTTTTATTTTTATTTGTGGCTTCGGACATTTGTAACCCTTCATCAACGAGTACAGGCATAGGTGGAGAGTGCAGTTATAAGGTTCGCAACCAATACAACATATAGTCTCTGTATATATAATATTAATAACATCTCCTGTTAAATCAGAAAAAGTAATGTTAGAGAAACTAAATTTGTAGACAAAGTTTCATAAATTAAAGAACATGAAAATTAATGATTGGTTTATTACTTACACGTTGATAAACGTACTTATTCTTATTGGTGACACATTATTTAGTTTACAAATTTAATCTCCAAATTTGGTCTCTTAGCATTACCCAATCAGAAATTACAATGTGCGGTGGTTAATTTCCCTGTAATAAATGTGTGTTCTTGATTTGCACAGATGGATAGAGTTCTTAATAGACAAATAAAAGAGCTCAGTACCCAACAAAATTCAAATCACTCCAATTCAGCGCATCGAGTTATGATTCAGTAATTTTCTCTCTGATCAATTACTATTCTCTTCGCCTGTTTCACTTGCTAACCATCGACAAACAAATGGCAGCTGAGACCAATATTGGATTTAATCGCGTAGACAACTATGAACCCTAGTCCACAAACAAAAAGAGGTTTCGCGTGAGATTAATCGTGCGTGCTTAAATGTTCAGCAAGCACTTTTAGAAAGTAAACCCTAGGAATTGGTCTAGCGGCCATGGATCATTAAGATTAAATAATCAGTCAAAACCCCTTTTTTGGGCTGGAAATTAATTAGTCAAAGATTAGATATCATCAAAACGCTCCTTGCTTTCACATGTGTATTCTGTAAATCAGTCAAATTAATTAGTATTTAAAAATAAAATCCAACTATCAACAATCATATTTATGTGATTTACGAAATAAGTTTAAAGTATATAGTCTTTCTAGCACCACCTTATTATATAACATGAAACATGTCAAAAGTAATAAAAACACTTTGCGTGACGCATTCACTGGTACGTCGCGCAAAGTGCCTTTGCGTGACGCATTTGCTCGTACGTCGCGCAAACAATTTTTGCGTGACTCGTTGTCTGTACGTCGCGCAAACATCCTTTGCATGACGCATTCGGTGATACGTCGCGCAAAGGGTCTTTGCGTGACGCATTGACTCGTACGTCCCGCAAAGCGTCTTTGCGTGACGCATTCGGTGTACGTCGCGCAAAGTTATATTTTAAATAACCAAATGACATCCAAAATCCAAACCTAACTCCTCTGATTTTCTTTTCAATTCTTCCAAAATCCAAAAAGGAACTTGTGGTTGTTGATTGAAACGGGAATTAAAATTTATCTTTGTTTTGTGACTCTCTGCTTTTTCAGCTCCGCTTTTGGTTTCTCCAATATATTTATAGAGAGAGAGTATAGACTTCAAACTTTTAAATTAAGGAAAAAAACATACATTGCAATTTGCAAGGTTTGTTTTTGTGCAGCACAACATTTAAAGAATGCAGCAGCACAGCATTTAAGGAAACAAATGCTGATTAAATGTCTCAAATGCTGATCATTGCTTCTCAACCACGGTACCTTTCTACATTAGCAGGTCCCTCACATTCTCGTTGTATATTTCAAGTCCAGAGATTTTTATTGTAAAGTCTCTCTCCGGAGTCTGCAACCAAACAATCCGAGTACATTAGTTTCAAAGCAACAATCTTCACTATAACTTTCATAATTGTTATTAGTTTGTGATGATTAAACTTACATTGATTATATGATTGTAGATATCAATGACAGCTTTCTCTGTTATCCCTCTCATTGTGTATGTCTTCCCACTGGTCGTTTGCCCGCCCATGTGCGGTGGGACCCAATTTAGTAGGAGGTACCATGCATTTTCCATGGAATCCCTCAGTCAGATTCCTATGTCGAAGTCATCTTGAACAAGTCTTGTAACAACCCGTCCCGATTGAAGGGGTATTTTTATGAAATTTCACCTTGGGCTAAATCTTCTTCTTTTAAAATTGTTTTTGGGTCTTAATTGATGAGCCCAAGGAGCCCACCCCCTGATTTTTGTCCCCCGGTCTCTCTTCTCTCTCAGTTCTCTCTTTTCCATCACTCTCTCATCTCTGCCCGTGCTCTCTCTCTCTCTGCACTCTCTCCTCCCCGGTGACCAACACCCATAAACACACACACGCACACCCTAGGATCCTCCCTGGCGAGAATTGGAACCCAGGACAGGTCCGTGGTGCACCACAGTGGCGGAGACCCATGTTCTTTCCCTCTCTCGTCGAACTCCGATGCAGACCGCCCCTTTCGAGGCAACTTCCGGCCAAACCACGGAGAGTTGGCCGGCGTGCAAGGTATCAATCTCTTCGTCTCGCTGAGTACTACAACTTTCCTTTTTGTTTCACCCAATTTCCGGTGACCTCCGAGGCTTTCGAGGCTTTTTCCGGCCAAATTACGTCGAGTATTGACAAAGTTATAGACGCTTAAAGTTTGTCTAAGATTCCGGCCGAATTCCGACCTTCTCTTTCAATTGGGTCTGGCGACCCATGTTCTGAACTCAGACCGGGCTTTCAAGCCCAGATCCTTTTGAACCAGGCCCTTTGGGCTGTGCCAAACCTAGGGCCTTAGGCCCGTTATCCTTTTAAACCCAACCCAAATCCTTTAATCTATTTATATTTATTTATTTAGTTTTATAAAAACCCAAAACCCTTGGGCCTTAGAACCAAGCCCAAGAACCCAAGCCCATACCCGTTTGACCTGGTCTGATCAGGACCCTGACCCGTTGACTAACCCGTCAACGTTGACCAACCCGTCAACGTTGACCGTTGACTTTGACTGGTCAACGTTGACCGTTGACCGTTGACTTTGACTTTCGGGTTGACTTTTCGGGTTTTCGTCCGAGACCTCTCCTAGGCTAATTTCGACGTTCTGGACCCGTTTTTGAAGTCCGTTTTCCCAAATTAAGTCGTTTGAATAGAGTTTTACTAAATGTACTCTTTATGTGCTTAGGGGCAATTATTGTGGCGTTACCTTCTTCGCTAGTTTGCGTGGCTCTTCAGCGGCGGAGTATCTGTAAGTGGACCCTTTCTAAAATGCATGTTTTATAGTAGAAATGCATACATGAAAAGCATGATTTGATGAATATGTTCTATGAAATGCTTTACGAGATATCGTGCCTATTGAGGTTATTTTGAATTATTACTATTTTTCCTATAACCCGTACTCTTATAGAATATTTGATGGATGACGATATGACATATAGAATACGTTTCGAACACTTCTTTATAGTATAGATGATGGATGACTTTATACTATGAAGATGCATTTCAAATGTACGTATGTTCAATGGTTTTGTACTTACCTAGTGGTCTTTTCCGTTACGAGACGTAGGGATAGTTTCCGGTCCGTCCCGGGCGAAGGTTTGGTGTTGGCATAGGGCCTGGAGGGTGTTTCCTCTGGCATGTAAGACCAGGGATAGGGAGCCGGCATGGGGCCTGGGGGTTATTTCCTCTGACTGTCTGCTCAGAGATGGGGAGCCGGCATGGGGCCTGGAGAGTTATAATGGACATTCACTAGCGGCTAGTATATATAAAAGTTATGATTTGAGACAGTGCACGGCATGCTAGGTTTCGAAAAACCTATGTTTATCATGATATATATGTGTTTTCATAAAACCTGGGGGTTAGTACGTTGATAACTGTTTTATTATATGTATATCAAATTGGTCCACTCATGTTTGTTTTGCGCCCCCTTCAGGACTTAGAATCGAGGCATACAATCTTGGCATCAAGGCACTTCCGCATCGGCATCTTCGAGTCCTCTCGGTGTAGGACCCATTCTTTTATTCATTCAATTTTATATTAATTCTTTTAGTGTTCTAGATTAGATGTGTGCTCTGAACACGTTCCTTAATTGCATATTCTTTATTCTTTTATATTCATAAGTCTTATTTAATCATTCTTTTCAGCATTTGCACTCAATAAATGGCTTTCGTCACCCTCGGGTGTCGGCCAGCACGTGCCTATCTTGGTATTCGGGGAATATCGGGGTCGGGGCGTGTCAAGTCTAGTGGTTTGAACCTTGAGTATCTACTAGGATGCCCAGCAGGAAATCGAAGCAGCATATTTTTTATTACTTAGCTTTGACTTTCTTTCCGACATGATGCATGCCTTTTACATTCAATTTCTTGGATTTTTCTTCAATGATTTAGAATTATCCTGAAAATGAATGATTGTTATTATAATAAAAGATCTAAACGGCTATGAAAATCAACCTAATGGCTAAAACACCCGTAAAATTGATGTGTACTATTGAATCTAATACCCCAACTTCTCAAAGATTGAATCTCAATTGCCATCACCATACTCTTTGCTCTGTGATCTAAGCCGAGGTGCGCTAACAGCTCTTCTGCAATTCACAACTTGACTCTCTTCGCATTCGATTGCTCTCTTGCAGTCAGTTTGTTGCAGCAACCTTCTTTCTGCTTCAATCACCTCTAGTTTTCATATAAAAAAATCCAATAGCAAGACATACACTAAGAAGAAGAACAACTGAAAAGAAACATCCATTGCGAAAGAATATGAACAACAACTAGCTTCATGCAAAACCAACAGAGATAAGGTATGTCATGTAACCAACTACCTTGATTTCATTTCTTCTGTTACTTTTTATTTCAAAAAAGAAGTCTACTTGTTTATAATTTGGTTTATATTCAACAGACGTTTATAAAATAAGTACCAGAAGCAAACGGTAAAAATAGTAACTAGAGAAGCAGATGAATTAGTCAGCTGACAGAAGCATGGAGTTTCTTTCTGCAATTGTTTCTGGGATTGTCGGGAAATTGTCCGAGTTCACAGTCCAACGGCAAGCGGGCTATATATTTCACCACAAAAGAAACCTTAAAAATCTGGAGAGTCAGTTGGACAACCTAGGTACTTCCAGAAACCGGGTGCAGCATACGGTCAATGAAGTTAAAAGGAAGGGTAGGAATGTGGATATTGACGTCGAGAAGTGGCTGACAAGAGTGGACGAAATTACTGGAGAACCTTTCTGTGAAAAAAAATCAATATAATCTGCCTAACTATATAAATTTTCTTCCTATACAACATGCATGTGAGGTGGGTATGATACAAAAGACAAGTTACCTTCTGAAGACCCAGGAAATTGCCGAAGGAAACTTTTCAAATCTGGACCTCCGACTTTATCTATAAGCATAGCTCACAAATATATGTTTCTTAAAATCTATGTATCAAACAGAAAATCGAAGAAGACAAGGCGACATCTTTCACCCCTTCCTCGTATACTGCTTCTGTTAAGGAAGTAGGACCAAAAACTTTATCTGCAAACAGAAGAAACCTATGAACCAATTACTTAATGTGAACCATCACAGCTGAGAAAATTACAAAGAAGACACATAGGCAGAGGTTTTCCCATACCAAATGTGAATGGGGCCGGTTGAATTGAGCGTTCTTGCCGCGGGGGCTTATAAACAATCGTGCTGTCATCGAGGCATTCCCATGCAACTTGGTCTTTTGCTAGTTGCTCTCTTTTGTTTAGAGGCCTTAAACGAACCGTGACAACAATCTTCTCCTCCTTAGCTCTTGGCCCGCTCAGATTTGAAACCCTCACCAGTTCAAACATTTATCCCTGAAATCTACAAACCTTAAATCTAAACTTATGATAAGCAGTTGAATCTAACAGGATAATCTTCCAACTAATACACAATTTAACCTAGAGAAATTCACTGCAATATATATTCCGAAAACCGATTAGCTCTCAACCCAAAAATATTTTTCATCAGAAAATTGAAAAATCATTAGAATGAAGTTATTGCAATGAAGAATGTGTGTTTGACCTCTTTTATGATCATTGGAAAATGATGAATGTGTGTTTGACCTCTTTTACGACACAAGAAACTGCAGAAGAATTACAGTACCACTAATCATCCTTGATTATGTGCACAACCAGTAATGGTTTACCTTCAGAGTTGAATCTTTGCTGCCACTTAAAAGTAGCATTCGAAAAAACTGCTTGTAATTATTAGCCACTAAATGGCCTTCTCTCCACGCTACCCTGAAAATGACATATACAAGACAAAAACTATAGGCAAATTCTAGAGAGCAATTATCAATCCAAAGAGACACAAACTTAACAAAGGTGTTATAGTTTAATTCAGTTTACATCATGTTTAAGAGCAACGGAAGGATTGCATTCGAAAAAACAGAAAGAATTCAAGCCATGAATAAGAAAATGAGACAAAGCATATAATTTCTATTTAAAGAAGAAGAATTTGAGGGAGCAGATTCTTCCCGTGCCTTTTTTAGTTTGACTTTGCCTCTCCTTAACCTCCTGGTTTTTCCTTTACAATTAGATATTAATCCTCATCCGAACTACAATAATAACTCTCGCTATCCTCACTACTATCATTTTCGGATTTCCATTCGTCTTCATCTTCGTTTGCCTCTTCCGGTGCATTGTATCGCGGCAGATCACCAAGGTCAATTGAAATTGACTCTATTGATATTTCGAATTCGGGAACTCCAGCTACTTCAAATGGTTCTTGGACAACATTAGTATCCCGGAGTGTTTCTTCATCAATTTCTATCAAAGATGAAAACTATTGGTCAGCGACGTTGTCATCGTTGTCATCATGATCTAGTTCCGGAATATCATATAGCCCTCTTCGATCAATCTTCTGAATAACTTTCCAACCACTGTCGGCTTTAGGGTCATCTAGATAGAATATTTGTTTCGCCATAGTTGCCAAAATGTATGGGTCTTCATTGTACCAACATCTGGTAGTGTTTACTGATAGTAAACCATGGTCTCGCTTAACACTCATTCGGTTATGTGGGTTTGTATCAAACCAAAGACACTTAAACAGTATCACTTGACACCTGTCTTTGTAAAGCAATTGTACTACACTAGTTAGTTTGCCATAAAAATCAATGTCTTCACTATCGCCAGCACCCGGGACGTGGACACCACTATTTTGAGTAGACAACTTGTCATCACGTGTTGCCCCCAAGAACTTGATCCCATTGACATGACAATCTGAGAACAATTCAACGTGAAGCGGTCCTCTCACCAAGTTATATAATTCTTCATTGTAAAAAATTGAATTCAATTCCTTCAATTTGTTCATCTAATATAACATATACAAAAAGTTAACTTGTTAGTGTAACCAAATTTAAAGACGGGCATGAACAATTTGGAAAATATGCTCAATTCAAAATACATACAACTTACATGTTTGTGAAACCACGAAGGAAACAATTCACGGTGCTTCTTGGCATATAAATGTGAAGGATGTTCCCGTTTCATCAACAGTTCATGCTGTTCAAGGTATGGCAAAGCCTCGTCACAATTGTTGAGTATGAACCAATGCGCTACCTCCATGTCCTTTTTAGTAAACGATTCGCCTTTTACAGAATCGCCGAATAGTCGCGCAATTTGGGCAAAAACAGACAGTTTCTCTTTTCTGACACCACCGTCATTATTGCGTTAAGGACGATTGAAAGCTATCTCAACATCTTGAAGATACATTGCACAAAAAGTAAGTGACAGTGATCCTTCGGGCTTTGCCCTATTTCGGACACACTTTTTCAACTCACCAAGATATCTGCACAAATAAAAGGTATGATACAAATTATTCAAAGCGTTCATTGATCATGAATCTGTTATATATATATAGACGCTTAATTAAGTACCTTTCTATTAGATACATCCATCGACAATTGACTGGTCCGGCAAGTAATGCCTCATCTGGCAAGTGAATCATCACGTGAATCATACTTGTAAAGAAAGCTGGAGGAAATATCTGTTCAAACTTGCATAAGACGTTCACAATGTCGTCCTGCAATTGTTTAATGTCCAACTTCCGCAAACACATTGCAGTTAACTGTGAAAAAAATCTCGACAACAACACTATTGGTTTCACCACATCAAGAGGCAATAAGTGTCGAATACCAACCGGTAGAAGGCGTTGGAGTATCACATGACAGTCATGACTCTTCATGTTTGAAAATTTAAACCCCTTTACATTTACACAACGCAAGGTATTGGAAGCATACCCATCTGGAAACTTTACAGAAGAAATAAAGTTGAAAAACTCTTTCTTCCCGTTCGGCTTAACTGTAAAAAAGGGATGGCTTTTCTTCAATGTACCACCAACTTTCTTCATCCACAAGGATGACCTAATGCCCATTCGTTCCAAATCGAGGCGAGCTTCGATCGTGTCCTTCGTTTTTCCTTTAATGTCTAGAATTGTCCCAACCAAAGTATCAAACACATTTTTCTCAATATGCATAACATCGAGGTTGTGTCTCAATTTTAACTTTGACCAGTACGGGAGCTCAAATAACATACTCTTGTGCGTCCAGTTCAGATGTGTAGTTAGTCTGGGCTTACTGACCTCTTTGCCAAAATGACCAAATTCCAAACGGTTTAACTGATCTAAAATCTCATCTCGGGACCATTCTCTTGGTCTTGGCTGAGTCTCTTTTGTGCCGTGGAAGGCTTTATCATTCTGACGCCACTCGTTGTCCCAAGGGAGACATCTACGATGACCAAGATAACAAACTTTTCTTGCATGCCAAGACGATGTTACGTTCTCCTTGCATATTGGACATGCCAAATAACCCTTAGTCATCCACCCAGAAACCATTGCATACGCGGGAAAATCGTTTACTGTCCACATCACTGCTGCTCGCATGGTGAACAGACTTATCGTATGTACGAACATCGTTTTCCCATAAATCTTTTAGTTCATCAACCAATGGTCGCAAATAAACATCAATGGACTTTCCTGGATCTTCGGTAATTAATAGAGTCAACATCATGTATTCTTTTTTCATGCACTTCCAAGGTGGCAAATTATAAGGAAACACGATGACCGGCCAAGTGCTGTGGATTTGGTTTAGAACCCCGAACGGATTAAATCCGTCAGTGGCAAGTCCCAATCTTATGTTTCGCGGGTCAGCTGCAATATCATGGTACATCCGATCGAATTCTTTCCATGCCTCTTCGTCTGCAGGATGCCTCATCACATCGTCATTTACCTGCCTTTCTTTATGCCATCTCATATTGGTTGCAGTATGCATCGACATGTACAATCGCTGCAACCTAGGCTTTAATGGAAGATAACGCATTACTTTTTGTGGAATCTTGGTCTTTCTATTTTGTGATGTCATTTTAAACCTCGGCTCATTGCATACAGGGCATTTATCCAACTGTATGTTCTCCTTATAGAACAATATACAATTATTTACACATGCGTGAATTTTTTCATACCCCAATCCAAGACCCTTCAACACTTTTTGGGCACTTTTATGATCTTCAGGTAAACAATTGTCCTTTTGAAGCATCATTTTGATAACTCCCAAAAAGTAATCAAAACACTTGTTTGACAAACGAACCTTGATCTTGCCATGCATCAACTCCACAATTGCCGTGAGCACCGAAAAGTTCTCACAACCCGGATATAATTCTTGCTTGGCATTTTTCAATAGTTTTTCTTAGTTTTTGAATGCCTCACTATCCATGGTTGGACGACCATCATCTCCCCCTTCCTCATTGGTGTTGGTCGAGGCGTATGGATAAACGTCATTCAGAATATCCATAACTTGTTCATTAGGATCCACGTTAGATTCAACAGTCTCCACTCGTGTCATGTATGAAGACGAAGCTTGGTCTAATCGTTCTCCATGATGATACCAAGTAGTATAGGTCTCCATCATCCCATTTCTTACTAAATGAAATCGAACATTTTCGAATGTCTCCCTCATTGAGTTGTTACACCTTCTACACGGACATCGGATATGAGTTGAACCTAGGTTGTGTCTAGTTGCGAATTTAATGAACTCATTTATTCCATCCAAGTAATCAACAGCACATCTATTATGATTCTGTATCCACTGTCTGTCCATTTTGTTTGCAATCCCAATAAAAGAACAAGAATTACAACAACTTCAACTATTATCTTGTCACCTTATTCCTTCGGTAAGGGTCCTATCCCGTTCAGGAATGCACAGTTATGTGCCGTAATTTACGATTCCAATGGATGAAATTTCGACGCGGGCAAATTTCGGCAGCATCTCCTTACAGTTCTTCAAGTGCACGCCGTAGATACATAATATCCACCGTGTACTCGAAGAACATAAGGAAATGTTACCAAAATTTCCATTATCAAAACCTAATCCATGAACCGCAAACTACAACACATAACTATGCATTCCCAAACTATCCAAAAAATGGGACAATTCAAGAATTAATTGAACCGCAGTCATACTTTCGCATCCACGCACGAAATCCAACTAATTCTCAAACGGGAAACTAAGTTTTTCTTGAAAAAAATATACAAAGTTAAGTAGTATTAACTTCTTACAACACAAAACAATTTTGTACGTGATGTACAAAAATATGTGCATACAAATAAACTAAATCACAATAATTACTAAAACTAAATAAAATAGATAAAATTAATAAAGATTATTTTAGCGAAGAAAATACCTTCAATTTCGTTCTTCAATGATATTCGTATACAAAAATCCTGTACAAAACAAATTTAGTTGTTTTAGTTTGAATTCTCAATTCAAAGTTACATATACAAAATCAAATCGCTTATTGAATAGGGATAGATCGAGGAAGGGAGAGGAAATGAAGAAGAAGAGAGATGAAAATTTATTGTGTCTGTGGTGGTGGAGCTCGATTTCAGCTGGGTAGACTAATCGTTACTAATTTCAGATGCCAAGAAAAGGGGTAAATATGGTATATGATCAGTGCGTCGTTCTGCTTTCTTTGTCATGGAAATTGTTTGCTTCTGAATGATTAACGAAGTTGGACAATGCAAAATTACAATTGTTAGATGCTAATTGAAGTATTTGTATGCGGGTGCGCGTGCACGTGTGGGGTTCAACTGAAGGGGGTATGGACTGTGTTGTATGTTCATGGTGAGTAGACTAGATAGCAAAGCATATAACTCCTACTTTTCGACTGCCAAGAAGATAAGCTGAATATTGTGTAGGATAAAATGGTTATTTGGTTCATTTATAGTGGAATCTGTATACTTAAATTACAGTTCTCGTATGTGAATTAAAATGTTTCTACAAATTTTATCGAATTTTCTAGACGGTATAGTTGTTTTGACTAGATAGAACTCAAGTAAAAACTCAGGGACTGGCCAATACAAGCTGAAATCATAAGTATATCGACCAAAAGTTGAGTGATGGTTATAATACATATTTTGTGAAATTTCACGTGTTAATATATGCTTTATGTATCATTTTCCCGTGTTGATTTTCACGTTATCAGTGCTTCCCAAAATTGCTTCATATGACAATTTACTTGTACTTGTTTCCTTAGGTCTAGGCATAAGGGAAGAGGCCAGAGACAAGATATGCAGGGCAATACATTATGGTTCTAAATTCTTGAGTAATGGAGAACCTGGAACAGCCCCAAAATGTGGACAAATCCACTAGAATGCAGGGCAATACATTATACCTTTTAAAATTGACATCCTTTAAACTTGGTAAGCAAAGATTTAATGAACATGAAATCAAATTAAACACCTAAAAATTATAAACACAGCATCAGAATTCAAAATTTGGTGGAGGAATAAAAGAAACTCTTCAGATGAACATGCTAAGGTGATGCCTTCTCATCGAATTGTGATCTGACAGTACAAGATTTTCCATCCTCTCACTTGAAAATTTCAATACCTGATTGAAGATCCAACATTTGTTCCAAGACAAAGGAAATATTGATGCCAGCTACAGCAAAGGGATATTCCCACTCAGCTCTAGTTCCATCTTGCTTCTGCAACAATCTCTGGAATGATTCCTGCAAGAGGATGAAATCAGAAACTTATTAACCCCTTCATGACTTCTACAGAAACACAGAACAAAGTAAATACTTAATTACAATACAAAGTCTTGCATGCTACTTCGAGAAGAAAATAATACTTTGACACCCATACCCATTAAAGCAGTGAAAGGAAATCTTTGTATCAAATCCAAAAAAAATTAACGCCAGCGCCTCTGTAACGTATGTAACAGAAGGTTTGAAACTGGATTACTTTGCGCGACGTAGTAGTGCGTCCCGCAAGCTTTTGGCGTGAAACCAAGGATGTTGCCGCTTTTTTCCGAACTTTGCGTGACGAAGGTCTATGTACATCGCGCAAAACCATTTTGCGCGACGAAGCATAAAGTCGATCAAAACAGTTTGTGCGACGTACATAAACCTTCGTCACACAAAACGGTTTTGCACGACGTACATAGACCTTCGTCACGCAAAATGCCTTTGCGTGACGCTTTGTTGTAGCCGTCGCACAAACATACTTTGCGCGACCAAATTTGCTTCGTCGCGCAAGTTTCCGTCGCGCAAACCCGTTTTTGTACTAGTGCTAGAAACCCCTTTGATATGCATTTGAAAATCAAGCGCATATTGGTGAGATCCCATTTCCTTGTTGATTTGGAAACGGTTTAATCATTTATATATATGAATAAAAGAATTGACGATTTATGAGGATGTTACTTGTTATCATAATTGACGATTTGTATGACATATATAGATGGCTAATAGTCTCCAATTAATTAATTTTTAGAGATGACCTTTATAAAGAAAATGAATGATCCCGACTTTTATAGACATACATAGAACTTGGAAATGCATAGTGCATAATGCATGCATGTTATGCACTAACAGTAACAGTAATCAAACATAAACACACTATATATGCGACCATAGGGCCGGCGCTGAGGGGGTGCAAGTGGTGCTACCGCATAGGGCCCCCAAATTGGAAGGGCTCTCGATTTTTCAATTTTACATGCATATACTTATATATAGTAGTAAGTGTAGAATATTACAAACTTGAGTCTTAGTGCAAGTGGAATTATTGCTTCTTTACATTGGCCTAGGGGATGGGTTTGAAACTCATCTCCATCATTTTTTCAGTTTATATTTTTATTAAATGCATAAGCTTCCACAAAATAATATAAAAATTTCACACAATAGCATGATAATTCGAACCCTGACCCTCTAAATAGTTAAGGAAAAACAATATGCCACCCTTCCACATGTTGATCTGTTAAACTTGTTTGTGCTATTACAATTTATAGAAGCTTAATTGAAAACTAAAATGATTATTTTGAACAAAAAAAATAAATTCTTAGTACTTTTTAGGGCCTCCAATTCACTTTCGCACAGGGTCCCTGAAATCTCAGGGCCGGCTCAGTGCGACCATTACACATCTTAGGTTGCTAAGTAGAAATTTATCACGCATGAACGATTGATTTTAACACAACTATGCAGTGTAGATATATTACGGAGTCACTTATGCAGGACTGGCACCATTAACAGGCTCAACCCTCCTCATCATAAACTCAGGTTTAATGGATGGATCATCTTCATCATGGTAAACATAAGCAAATCCACCATGCCTTGTCATATCCATCCCTTGCGTCTCATCCTCCATTGAGATCCTCAATAACTTCAACTTATGAAGCCCATAGAACAGCGGGCCCATGGTAGCACTGACCCACCCTGCCACCACCAAAACCTGCACAATTTGCGCCGCCAACAGCCTCCCACCACCACCCATAAACAAGCCATACGGCCGCCCTGACCTGCCGGAGTACACCTCATTCACATATTTTTCTGTTGCAAACAACCCTGTGAATATCAACCCCCAAGCTCCACATCCACCATGCAACTGAGCAGCCTCCAATGGATCATCGTATTTTAGCTTCTCCGCCACCTTGTTGCATCCTATCAAAACCCATGCGGCCACGAACCCGCACACGATAGCCGCCCACGGTTCCACCACCGAGCACCCGGAGGTGATCGCGGCAAAACCACCCAACAGACCGTTACAAACGTCGAGCACGTTCCAATGACCCACCAGTAATCGCTTGCTGAACAAGGTAGTGAGAGCGGCTGTGCAGCCAGCCAATGTCGTTGTGACAGCTGTCCTACCAATGGCACTCCATTGACCGTAGTGAGTACCACCATCGCCGTAACTCTTCAAAATCGTGAAAAATGAACCGGGGTTGAACCCGTACCACCCGAACCAAAGCAAGAACGTACCGAGAACCACTAGGGACGCGCTGTGACCCCGCAAGGCGACAGATCGGCCGGTTCGATCAAATCTGCCAATTCTCGGGCCTTCGATCAAGGCGCCCCATAAGCCGGCTATGCCTCCAACCATGTGGACCACACCCGAACCGGCAAAATCAATTGAACCTGAACCAAATAATAAGTTATGGGGCCGGGTTGGACTGGCCCATCCAGCAGCGGACCAAAACCAATGAGACACGACCGGGTAGACAAAACCGGTTAGGAAAGAAGAGTAAATGAGGTAAGCGACGAATTGCGTTCTCTCAGCGATAGAGCCGCTGGTGATGCCAGCGGCGGCGATTGCAAAAGCCCATTGGTAGAGGAAGAAGCTGTAGTCGCCAACGGATGCAGAGGGGAAGTCTCGGAGGCCGAAGTAGTGTCGGCCGATGAAGGCGTTGGAGGGAGCGCCGAAGGCAAAGGCAAAGCCGAAGAGGTAATAGGAGAGGGCACCGGCAGCGGCATCAAGGACGTTGGTGAGCATGATATTCATGGTGTTCTTGGCACGAACGGAGCCGGCGCATAGCATGGCGAAGCCGAGCTGCATGGCGAAGACAAGGTAAGCGGAGAAGAGGAGGTAAGTGTTGTCGACTGCGTAGGTGGTGTCAGTGAATTTGGTGAGGTTATGTTAAAGCGGCCGCAGAGGAATTCGGAGAGGGCAGTGGCATGGAGGGCGGTGGTGGCGGTGGCGAGAAGTGGGGCTAAGTCGGAGGCTGTGCAGGTCAGAGTGGCCATGATGTGTTTTGTGAGTTTCGTCTCCGAGAGAGAAAGAGTGAAGAAGTGAAGACTTGATTTTGTGCTTTATATAAAGAGAAAATCGACTGTGTGGACATGCACTAATGCAACTGTGCTATTATGGTGGGCAAGAATATAAGAAAAAGAAAATCAGTGTGGCCCAAAATTGATGAAATGGAAAAACACTGTATTTTTTCAATTTTAAATTGAAGAGATTCTAAAATACAACAAAGAAAAATTGAAGTGTAGAACCTATGATATTATATAATGTTACACACAGTTAAATTTTGAATTTACAGGTGGAACCAATTTGAGGGGATTTTGGATACAATTAGGGTACATTTTTCAGTAATATCTTTATTATTGTACTAAAAACATTAGTAGACGATATATAAGTTCGGTTACACATTGAAATTTCTTCAACCTGAAGCGAAAGGGTCGGGCACCCCCTTGACCTAAATATAGACGGTCTCTAAATCCCCCACCCCAACACACACACACACTATATCATTCTAAAATGTGTTAGTATTTGTTATCTGTCAATGATAGAGTCTTGTATATGATGTGTCCTTTAAAGCCAACGAAGGAGTAATTAAGCAAATTTGGTTGAATGTAATAATTAACATGTTAGGGTTTCCCTTTGGAGCTTCATGCACGTGAAGGGGCAACGGCCGGTACAGATGAATGAGTTTGCACGGTATTTGGTACGTAAAGTACTACTCCTTCATGTTTGATTCTACTAGTGAAGAGATTTTTTAGTGTATCAGAAACATGACTCAGTACATCAAGTGTCAAAATATAATTTGATGAAAATTTGAAAAATAAAAACTTCTCTCCAGTTTTATTATGACATTAATGTACCGGGTCGTGTTTCCGGTATAATAAAAAAAATCTCTCCTGCTAGTGCTAGGTATTTTTTGTCAACTACATGTTAATCAGTTGAATCACTAGCCGCGTATTCCAACTGCTTTACTTTCTTTAGTAGTTAATTGTTACTTCTTACAAGTTACATATGCTGATTACAGCAATTACGTACCCACATGCATGTACACAACATACTGATAGATTAGTAATAGGACACGTGTCATTCATCTGTCATGTTATTAATCCAATGGATGGAATGTCTCATGAACCGATAAGGAAGGCTAGGCTATAACCTTCCTTATCAGTTCATGAGACATTCCATCCATTGGATTAATAACATGACAGATGAAATCCATTGGATTAATAACATGACAGATGAATGACACGCGTCCTATTACTAATCTATCACATACAGTTTGGAACTTGTTAATTTAATTGTACAGTCGCATTCATGCTGAAACCATCGTCATAGAGACAATTATATTAAATATAATTGTGTGTTGTTAGGTAACACTAAATTTAAAAAGTTGGATACTCTTCTTATTGTCAATTAGTTTCATAATGGAACCTCAAATTTTTTTTTTATAGTATCAAAGAAGGTTAGCTCGCTTATAAAGCCCAACGGCCAATAGTTCAAGTCACACAATTTGTGTTGTACAATTGTCAGGCTTGAAAATTCGTCATATGTGAGGGGGCGTGTGAGAATGTAAGGATAAATTCTCACATATCAATGAGGGACCAATCCATGCAATGACTTATAAGGAGTTGTATTACACTCCATATTGTCAATTGGTTTTATTAATATGTTGCAATATTCAATCTATTAGACACAATAATTGGTGAAATAATTCAGTCCTTTTATTAATCAAAAGTTTAAGAAAGTTTATGCATAAACTAAGACATGACGACTTGGAGATTCGACTATTTTAATTTTAGTAAACTAGGAAAAAACACCTAGACAACAAGAAGTTTTATAAAAAAGACAAAACTTGATTTAGTAAACTACAAGTTGCGGTAGGTGTCATCGTCGGTATTACACCACAATCACTCTCGTTGTCACAGGCTAATTGGCAAATTGGGTTTTATACGTATTTTCTATGCTTACTTTATATCAAGTGAAGCAACTGGCTACAATTATTTGGTTTGTTTATGATATTAAATATAGGAGTGGTCCTAAATTTTCTCTATGTCATTTCAGAAATACAAAAATACAAGACACATAGTAGATGTGGCAACTTGGAGATCCGACTAATTTAATTTTAATAAATTAGAAAAAGGAAAAATTAGGTTTCGGTCCCTAGATATTAATACTCTATAATTGAAACCTTATTGGTTTTCATTTTTTGATCAAGGTCCCTGGACTTTGTGTACATCATTATTTTACTATTAATATATTTCCAAGTCAGTTATTTATTTTTAACTTAAAAATTGTAATTTCAAATTCAAATAAATAACTAATTTATTTTCAAATTTCTTTGTTTAAAAACAATTTATATCAAAGATATTCATGAACTACTCATTTGGTGTGTGTGCGCGTGTGTGTGTATATATATATATATATATATATATATATATATATATGATCAATTGTATATATACAATATAGATTCATAGATAGTACTATGTAATGGGTACAATATTTTTTTCATTTGTAGCTTATGTACCCATAAGTAGGGATGGCAATTCTAACCGTTAGACCCGATAACCGTGGATAACCGTCAGAATGGATTGGATTTGGGTATGAAAATTTGGGTATGGGGAAAAACCGTGAATATTATTCGGTTATGGTTTTGGATATGGTTATAGGGGTCTCCAATCCATATCCGTCCCCGAATCCGAACCGAATAATATAATATAATTATGTAATATTGAAATATTAAATAGTATATATATATATATATATATATATATATCTATATATATATCTATATTCATTATTCACCGAATCCATTACCTTGAAAATACAAAAATTGCATTGTGTGAGTTGCATTTTGTGGGAAAGTTCAAAATTTTTTATATGAATCAAAATATATGATAATTCAATGGTACTTATAGGAGATATCAAAGATTAGCCAATATTATCAATGTTTAGCTTTAATTTTTATGCTCCACAAGATCTATTCACTAAATCATTTTATCATCAATTTTATAGTGACGAAATTAATATTTCCTAAATTATCATGCGTCAATTGAACAAATATATTTTTTGCATTGACGAAGATGGATATAACCGTTAACCGATGGGGAATCCGTTACCCGGTGAGTATGGTTATGGATAATACCCAATGGTTAATTTGTGGTTATGGATATGGTTAATTTTCGTGGTTATGTGGATGAATATAGCATTTCCGTCCCCAAACCGAACCGTTGTCATCTCTATATGCAACTATGAATTTTTCTAGATGCTAGCAAATATATAGACCGAGATAAAGCAAAGTCGTTTACATACATAAAAAATATTAAAGTCCCAATTAAGACGTTATGCTAGCAAATATATAGACCGAGGGAAAGCAAGTTGTTTACATACATACAAAATTATCTCAGTCGTCCCAATTAATTAGACTTTACTAGCAAATATATAAACCGAGAGAAAGCAAGTTGTTTACATAAATACAAGATTATCTCAGTCGTCATAGACTGAGAGAAAGCAAGTTGTATACATACATACAAAAGTATCTCAGTCTCAATTAAGACGTTACTAGTAAATATATGGACTGAGAGAAATCAAATTGTTTACCTACAAACAAAAGTATCTCAGTCCCAATTAAGATGTTTTCCTTTTCTTATCTTCTACCTTGACGAGCAGTAGCCTCGAATTTAGATCGTGGGTGGATTTTCTCAATCAAGATGCAGTTGGGGATCGAGATGATTTTAACTATTATTTTTGAAATTGTATTTTTTTCTTTTCATTCCATGATATTTTGGGAAGATTGGCTTTTTTTTCTCGTGTTCTTATGAAGAAAGGAAAGAAACCGGGAAGAAGATTGCAACGGCAGAGATAGATGGAAGGAGAGGAAAAAATATGAACGGGGTTAGATCAATCTCATGGTGAAGAATGATTAAGTATTATATTTTAAAAACTTACCACGTGGTGAGTTTTGACTAAATTGTAGTGTCACTTAGTAAAATTTAGTGGTAATTGAACCCCACACTAATTTTTCCCAAAACGAAGAGCATGTACGTTCGATTCACCCCAATTTTTATCGACATCTTTTTTTTAAAGAACACCACTTTTGTTGCCAAATTACCCATAAACACCACGTTCGGTTCACCCCAATGAAAAGATTCTTGGTTTTCAAAGCTCAAAACAAATTAAGGGGGATGTATTCAATTAGGATTCTCAGAGAGTTTCAGGGAATTTAAATCTATAGAGTTTGAGAGAGTTTGAGAGGAAAAAAAAATGAATTCCTAGAGATTTTGAGTGAATTAATTATAACTTCCAGAGAATTCACATGAATTGTGAGAGAATTCTTTACATGGGGTTAGAGAATTGAAGAGAATTTGATCAACAATTTCCTTCTCTTTAGAAGCCAAATTTTCATCCTACTAATTGCAATACCAAGTTCATATGCAATGTTTTCAACTAGCTATCAAAATGAAAGAGGAACCCGATCAATTAGTGTCAAAATAAACTAGCTATCAAATTTTAAAAAAAAAACCCAACAATTTTATATAAACATAACTACTCAAAGCAAAAAGATTTATCCAACGTTCAACCATGTTTGAATACTCTCCAGGTTATATCGCTGCTCTCCAGGTGTTTGCATACTCCAATCTGTAAAAACAATTAATTCTCTATTTCTCATCTTTGAATGCTATCACTCACAGCATCTGTCCACATATTTGTAGCTATGCCAGCTCTCCATGCATTAGCAATCTGTCGTTGTTGCTCTTGAGTTTGATTACCTAGTTCATCATCATTATCTTCATCTTCAGATTCATCATCTTCTGGTTCGATTGGAAATTCATCAGAACAACACTCCTTGCGAAGAAAGTTGTGCAACCCTGCACAAGCTAACACTAACTCTGCTTAATTGGAAATGGAGGTGCAGACTTAAAAATTGTGAAACGAGATTTAAATACACCAAATATCCTCTCCACTACGTTTCTCAAGGAAGCATGTCGAAGATTAAACAATTCATTCGCATTTACGGGATCACGACCGTTACCAGCAAAATCTTGGAGATGATATCGAACACCTCGAAACGGAGCTAAAAATTGACGACGATTTGCAAAATCCACAATCCACTAGAAAAAATTTACCTAAAATTAAAACACATAAAGTTATTATTTATGGTAAATCCTAGTGTAAATAAATAAATAAATGAATACAAACCTTCTGGCACTTTAAGTCTGTTCCTCCTTGATACAGCATCATGTAATAGTTTGGAGTCATGAGCTGAACCCTCCCATCCGCTAAGAATATATATGAATTCCAAATCAAAGTTACAAGATGCTAATACATTTTGTGATATTTTACCATGACGATCACGATAGCTAGCTACTTCGGGTCCTGATACCATTGCTGGTATATGTGTTCCATCAATAGCTCCAACACAATCCTAAAATAATTATAAGAGTTCATACATAGCTAAGAATATGTTTATGAAATTTTTATAATGGAAGCATAATTATTGCAATTATTACTTCCTAAGTAACATTTTGATTCAGGTTGCCAAATTTTGGACAGACAAGAAAATAACTCTCGTACAGTCAAAGGTGCACAAATAATAAGTCAAGATAATGAAGCATTAGCACACGTTTTGCTACCACTAAAAAGATGCTCCAGCGGACCCCCAAATTCTTGCAGGTAAAGCTGAATTGCATTCCTACATTTATTGGATAATGATGTAACCAGAGACCTACATTTTTTTTTATCTGTAAGAGTTGATTGTTACTAACCTTAAAATAAGGGTAAAATCTTGTACTTTCTCTTATTTTAGTTGGCACCGTGGATCCAGGTTGGACCATCAAATCTGGTGCAAAAGTGTTCAAGGCCTTCAAAACGTTGTTGAAATTTTTGCTTGTTGTAAAATATGACCGCCGAAATGTGTCCCGAGTTTGGCAATAACGAGAATTTTGACCAATAGTGAGTAGAAATGTAGCAACCATTTCTTCAATACAAATAAATCTTGTACCCTTCAAATGCGTCTTTTCCGTAAGGACGTCACATAGCTTTAAGAAAACATCTGGATACATCCTATATAGCACTCGAAATTCTTGAGGATCCTCATTCAATACCTTGTTAATATAATCGTATCCAGTTCTACTAATAGGTCGTCGAGCCAATGGACGTTCAATATGATCATCATGTATAATAACCATTAACGCATTTAGCACTTGAACTATTGCTTGTACTGCCATCAATAGTAACTTAATGACTTGATGATATTCTTCATCTTCTCTTTCCATTTCCTCTTCAGACATGTTTTCAGACATTATATAAAGAATCACCTAAAAAAACAAAACTATATCCATTAGAAAGATATGAGAGGTAGTCCCATTTAATTTTGGTTCGGACTCAGGTCGAGATCTTTTCCTTGGAAGTAGCTTTTGTACGGGTGTAGCAGCGGGAGCCTCAAAATTTGCATCTAGGAAAGATGATGCATAGGATGGCGTTTGGAATAATGGATCAAGCTGCTCGACATTCTCATCAAAGGGAGGAAATTCGTCTACTCTGACTGGCCTACTTTCTTCAACTCTATATGTTGTGGCATCAATATGATCGCCCAATCCAATCGAGTTATTTCCTTTAGCTGTTCCATCACCAAAAACAGTCATCAAATCTTCATAGTATGCAAATGTCTCTTTGCGAATACCTTGACTCTTTGGGTGAGACTAGCAAAAACAAAAACATAATAAAATTGTTAAATACAAAATGTATAAACACGAAAGATCATCATGTGTAAATAATATATTCTTTAAAAAAAAAAAAAAAAAAAAGAACTCACCCTAAGGAAACCTTCCCATACTTCATCACTAGCTGTGAACTTCTTTGTGACAAGGTCCCAACCAAATCCAGAACTGTGTCTAACAAGCTGGCAAATTGATTGAAATCGACCCTTCAATGTTTTCATACGGTTCTTAACATGATCTTCAGTTTTTTTACACCCAAGTTTTTCATTGAACGCGGGAACAATTTTGGCTTCTATGGTCTGCTTACTTATTATGCCATTAGCATCACGCCATCCATTGTTTACGGCCTCAACAAGTAGTTGTAACAACATGTTGTTCTCTTGCACGGACCACTGATTATAGTTTCCTTTTGTCTTTTCTTGTTGTGAATCTCCCATTTTTATAATCTTACTAGATGATGCATTATAATAAAACAATGAGACATGACAATAAAAGCAAAACATGATAATAAATATTATCATAACATGATGCATAACATGATAATAAAACAATGAGACATGACAATAAAAGCATAACATGATAATAGAGATTACAAGTATAAATGACTATAAAAAGGATTGGGACAACAGATTGACATATTATTAATAGGGATTGCGCAACAAGTATAATGACTATAACAACAAATGAGCATGTCGTTTTTTCCCTTTGTTTCTTTGCTTCAATTAGGGTTTTAAACCTGCTTGGTTTCTGTAGTTAGATTTTTGTTTTATTAACCCTAACATAGAAAGACTTGGCACTGGAAGACTTGGCAGTGGACTAACTATATTATATAAATTTCCACTAATCTAGAAAGAACAACATAAAAATATTCAATTTTCCTTAGCATGACATGGATGATAAAATATTCAGGGTAAATTTTCCTCGTGCCTAACCAAAAAAAAAAAAAAAAAATTGGAGACTGGACAAGTAAGCTTTGAATTTATATTTTTCTGTTGGTTCGGTTTCTGCATATCCTAGATTTGTAAGATATCTAGGGCATATAGGAATTTTCATTGGCTGTAGTTGTTGGGTAAAAGAAACAAATTCGCAGCCTTCACAACAAGGACAAAATCGAAGCAGATGAATAATGGGAAGAAGTTGCAAAGATTGTACCTTCGCTCGAACGGGGACTGAAGAGGAGAGAGCAGCATGCTCAAAATCTCTCAAAGTTTCTAGGGTTGAGGTGAGATTTGCCAAGCTTTTTGGTAGTTATACATATCACCTTGAAATCCTCCAAAATCCACCAAATCACAAATCCGTTCAAATCCAATTCCTTTTTCAATACACCTAAACTTTTGGAGACTTTCAAAAAGTTATGATTGAATACACCTAAATTTATAGGGAATTGTAAGAAGTCTTTAAGAATCTCAATTGAATACACCAATATTTTTATAAAATCTTTTAAATTCCTAATTGAATACCCCTGGAATTATTAATTCCCTGAAACTCTCTGAGAATCCCAATTGAATACACCCCCCTAAATAACATGTCTAATATTTTTTAAAATAATAAACATGTATTAAAATATTATTAAAATCAAAACTGAAAAATGAGTATATAGGGTATTCTAGTGAGTACCGAGTATTATCTTAGAATTTTTGCCAACCGAGAAAATGACGGAGTTTCATTGGGGTAAATTACCAAGTTTGACCTCTTTCTTGGTGAGTATTTGCTGCTTTGCCATTTGTTGCAGGGTGTATGGAAGTAGTATGTTAGAGATTTTCCCGTGTACTCGGAATACGTTTTGATCCATTAAGTGTAACAATACAATTGATTAGAAACTTGAATTTTTTTTTTAACTAATTGTATTATGATACTTAATGTATTGAGTTGTGTTTCTAGCACACTAAAATTTTTTTCGTTGTATGCATGAACTTTTTTTCGTAGTATGCATACGCTGTACACTTCTCGGGTTCATGTGTCAATGGATACATGGTGTGAATAATGTCTCACTCGTTGGTGAACTACATAGCTCTTCTCCTCTACAAGTTTACAAACTTCACCATCTTCCCAATCTTAAACCCGAGAACAATGATGCCCACAGTTTGGTGTAGTATAGATTATGAGTTAGGATATGAAGGAAGTTGATGTTCCATCATAAAGTTAATTGGTAATATGGAGAGTAGTTCAACTACTTATAAGCACATGCATGTCCTTTCTCTCATCAATGTGTTGACCCCGCATCAATGTGGGATTCAATCTCAACACGCTCCCTCACGTGTGAGGAATTTTCAAGCCTAACACGTGGACAACACATCTCGGGTGATGTGGAGCACTTGTGGCCGTTGGGCTTCACACATGGGACAACTTGCTCTGATACTATGAAGGAAGTTGAGGTTCCACCATAAAAATAATTGGCAATATGAGAAGTAGCTCAACTATTTATAAGCACATGCAAGATTCCTCTCCCCATCAATATGGGATTCATTCTCAACAGTGGCTTTGCATTTTTGTCCATTAATATAGTTCGTTCAGTCTACAATTCGGTTGGACTTGCCAAAGATTCTTTGCATAATTTTTTAATTTAATTGGATCCCTCAATAAAAAGAGGGCTTCGAACTTAAAAAGTTTGAGAGTATGATCATCGAAGATAATAAAGTCCATGGTTTTGTACGGGTTGTTTGTTTATTCCTTTCGAATGAATGAAAACTGTTGGCTTTGAGATCTAAGGTTTTAGGGCTAACAGTTAAAAACACCAGGAAATTTGTCGGTTTCAACTTTAAAATTCGGAGATTTTGTACATTGAAGCTTTTCTTAGGGAATAAAATAAATATCGGAATCCTTCTTTTCTTATTTAAATGCTAATTGTTTTATTGTGATTTTGTATGTTTTCTTCGACGCATGCTATTCTTAATTTAAGATAATATTTTTTTGTTGGGGAATGAAGATGAATTTTAGAGACAGAAAAACAAAATCTGTAACATATAAACCTAAATTACAAATTAATCCAAAAATAACAAATAATTTTATAAAAAGTATAGTCATATATCATTTCTATATAATTTTTCATTTTTTTTTTTTCAAAAATTGACACGCCCCGACCCTGATGCCCTTGGGGCATAGGGATGGTCACGTGCTGGCCGACACCCGAGGGGTGACGAAAGCCATTTAATTTATGGCTTTCGTCACCCTTCGGGTGTCGGCCAGTACGTGTCTATCCTGGTATTCGGGGAATATCAGGATCGGGGCGTGTCAAAAATTATGTACGATGAATTTGTCTTTCAAAACATTATAATGGATACTATTAGTCAAGTCAAAAGTTGGATCTTAATTCGTTGATTGGTATGCAAGCCTTTTGATCAATCATTCAAAATCTATCCATATTAATGTACCCATACTAATATGGGAACATTAATTGATTATATGTACCCATAATTATTAGAATTGTTAGAATCTATATGGATGGATACATTAATTATTTTCAAATGAAATTATATGTTGTTTCTAACGTTTTTGTCTCTTTTAAGCCCTTTAAATGCCACAAAATGTGGGACTTTAAAATCCCTTTGAATTGTGAAATTAAATTCCATAATTTGTTAGATATTTTCAAAACAAATTTTGCTAGTTTTAATTGTTTTAAATGATAAAGAAAACAATTTTGAAATGGAAAAGATATCTGGCAAGGTGTATTAAGAGTTAGAGACTTGAATAAAAAAATTAGAACAAACTAGGTTTTAGTCTAAAGTTTGAGTTGATTAGGGACCGCATTCAAAGTTTTCCTTAGAAAAAACACCTAGACAACTACATTTTATAAAAAATAAATAAATAAAAAAAACTTTACATATACACTGCCTGCTAAGATCGATGTGGCGACTTGGAGATCCGACCATTTTAATTTTAGTAAACTGAAAAAAACACCTAGACAACTACAAGTTTTATAAAAAACAACACTTAAATTTTAGTAAACTACAAGTTGCAGTATATGTATATCATCGTCAGTATTACACCACAATCACTCACGTTGTCACCGGGCAATTGATAAATTGGGTTTCATATGCATGCACTAATTTATATCGATCAAAGACGTTTTCCTCGGATTGAGGGATCTGTTCGTGGCGAAGATTTCCCTGGGGGAAGGTCCTCGGCCCGCTGCACAGCTCTCCAAGGGATTGGCACTTTGGATGATTGGTCGGCCTTCTTGCTCGTTGGTGTGCTGCAAGAAGAGAACATAGTTAGTTCTGAAATGTGCCTTTGTAGGGCCTTAGGTGTAGGCCTTGAGGCTCGCAATCAAAACTAAGTGTGAGGCGTGCCACTACTATCACATTATAGTAGATGTAGAACAAGTGTGTGTAAATCGATTCCTTGCGCCCCAAGTTACCCGAACTTCTTGTTATCAAAGGATTGTCATGGATGGGTTAAGTCCATATTAAGTTCTTTTTCTTGCCTTGTGATCAAGGACTTTTAGTTCCAGGTCTTATATGCTTGAAGGAAGGGTGTCCAGAACCCTTTGAGTCATTTACATAGTTCTAGATTGGTTTTAAATGAAAGCATATCCATTAAAATGACCAGATCTGGACGCAAATGAGATTCTTAAAATGGAGAATAAGTGGAAATGGTTTGAATACATGCTGACAAGTACAAAAAATAACAGATCTATTAATTTAGAAGACAAACAAAGAGCTTCGGGCAAGATTTCACCTTGTCTGGCAAGGTTGAACATCTTGCAGTCGCTTATCTTTGAGTTTACGAGGGTTGTTTATTCTAAAAGGGATGGGTGGTGAACAGGTTTACACCAAGGGATCGATACTACGATGGTTAGAAGGTAGCAGAGGTTTAAACTAGAGAAAGATAGGCTTTCTACGGAGACTATTGCTAAAAGGAGATCAGAAATCTAGGCTGATTACAGCTTTGGTTGCAAATCTGGCTTGAGCAGAGTTTGTAGGTTTGTTTGTTTGATTGGTTGAGTGTCTTTGTCTCTGTTTTCTCTTTCTTCTTTTATAGACGCCTTAGCCCGATTTGCAATAGCTTGGTTCCTGCCCGAAAGTATTTGGAGGGTAGTAAGTCATCAGCCTTTTTACTTGAGTGCCACTAGAAAGTGTTTTTTGGTTGATAGTATGTTAGTCTACACCACTTGTCATTTCAGTAGGTAGGCAAGTTGCATGTACTTGGCTAAAAAGGCTTTAATTGGCCTTTGGGCTCCGTGCTGGGCTTCAGGCAAACATTCTTCAACTGCCATCTTTGGGCTTCAATTCCTCCAAACTCATTGTTCAAATGTTAACCCAAACATGATCGATCGAGTGAAGCAATTAACTAGCTACACTTATTTCGTTTGATTATGATAAAATATAGGAGTGGTCCTAAATTTTCTACATATATATATATATATATTTTTTAAAATACAAAAAAGGAAGAAGACACACATTTCACATGTATTTAGAGTGAACGAGTATTAAGGGAACATATGAATCGCGGTGCATAACGATGTTAACCTGTTGGGTGTAGTTCATAGGCTGCTTCCATCCATGTGTGATTTTTAGGTTCTTGATAACCCTTCCTATGTAGTTGTTTTCTTCGCCAGTTTTCTCAAGTATATTATCACGGCTCACAACTGGTCAGAACGTACTAATACAATGGAGTGTCACGCCTATACAAAATCAAAACCGTAGTCATTGATTAAACAAATATCGGAATCGGACCAAAAATCTGAAGCAGTAAAGTAGTGGTAAAATAGATAGCTCTCAACCTCTATGTCCAAAACAAGCCTACAGTTAAAAGCTAAAACGTGCAATCAATGGTACAGTATTTTTGATAATATTCTGAAAATTAAAATGACATTGCAAATGACAACCTTGTGCAAACTGAAGAGAAAAATTGTTTGACCTCTCAATAAAGCTGGAGTCATCCAAACCAATAGAATGATCATCTGGGAATAATTTTATTTTTATTAGCTCTTATTCAACATAGGCTACGCTAGCAATGATTTAGGACGTTGCACTAACCAGAAAAACCGACAGGTATTGCCTCATTACTTTATGACAGAATTAATACTCCCAAGCACGATAGGTAACACTAAATTTAAGAAGTAGGGCTACTCCCATGGCAAATTGATTTATGGGGGAACTTCAACTTTCTTCATACTCTACGACACTCAATTTGTGTTGTTCATGTGTTAGGCTTAAAAATTCACCGTCACGTGAAGGGGCGTGTGATAATGTGAGGATAAAGTCCGACATCGGTGAGGAGACCAAATCATGCAAAAGCTTATAATAAGTTGAACTACTCCCCATATTGCTAATTAGTTTTATATTGAAACTTTCAAAATTTATTAAAGTGTTGCAATTTTTTTTTTAGTACATCGATATTTTTACACTAAGGGGAGGGGAAGTTCGGCTAAGCCACACAATGAGCAGTCTAATTTGGTATCGAATTCACCATCCACGAGATTCGAACCTGACCTCTCACTTCCAAGTGAAGAGAAATATCACTAGACTGTAGTACTGAGTGGCTAATATGTTGCAATATTCAATCAGTTAGACACAATAATTGGTGAAATAATTCCAGTCCTTTTATTAATCAAAGTTTAAGAAGGTATATACAATAAACTAAAATGCGGCAACTTGGAGATCCGACTATTTTAAATTTAATAAATTTAAAAAAAAAAACACCTAGACAATTAAAAGTTTTATAAAAAAAAAACAACATTTTGTTTTTATAGTTTTATTAATCAAAAGTTTGGCACTGTCTTTGGCTGGAAAGTGACTCTTCTAGTGTTACTTTTACCCTCTAATCGACTGATTTTGATCTTCCTTGGCCTTTTCGTACGCAATGGTCTATTTTTTTGGACCACATTCGGAAGATGACTTTCTAAGCCTCTCACATATATCGCGAAGGAACTGTAGTTGTGGACAATTTTGCTAATATGAGCTTGTCTTCTCCAACTTTGGTATGGCATGATTCCCCTCAAATGGCGGTTCGTGCTACTTTGTTTTCAGACTATGTTGGCTTGCTTGGCTTCCGCTTCTCAAATTAATGTGCATATCGACATACAGGTTTGCCTCACTTTCTTGTTTTTTTTTTTTTAACCTTGTGATGTTGCATGTTCTGTTTTGCAGGTTTAGACCTTTAGGTTCGGCTTTAGAGGGTACGGTTTCATGTCCCCTCCTTTTTTCCTTGTATCTTTGTTTTTTTTTTTTTTTTTTTTTTTTTTTTTTGTTTTTGTCTCAAGAAGGGTAAGGTTTATGTCCCCCCTTCTTTTCATGTATTTTTTTTTTATCATTTTTTCTTGAATTATGAGGGGTTAGGTTTATTTTCCCCCTGACTAGGTGTACCCCTTAGTCTATATCAATAAAATTCCCCTTGTACCATCGAGGTTTTCTTAAAAAAGAGTACACACACACACACACACACACATACATATACATATATTCATAAACTAAGATGTGGCGACTTGGAGATCCAACTATTTTAAATTTGGTAAATTAAAGAAAAAACACCAAGACAACTACAAGTTTTATAAATAAAAAAAAAAAATTTAAAAATTAATTTTGTAGTTTATTTAATCAAAAGTTTAAGAAGATACATACATAAACTAAGATGTGGCGACTTGGAGATCCGACTATTTTAAATTTAGTAAATTAAATCCGACTATTTTAAATTTAGTAAATTAAAAAAAACACTTAGACAACTACAAGTTTTATATTAAAAAAAAACAACATTTTAATTTTGTAGTTTATTTAATCAAAAGTTTAAGAAGATACATACATAAACTAAGATGTGGCGACTTGGTGATCGGACTATTTTAAATTTAGTAAATTAAAATAACACCTAGACAACTACAAGTTTTATAAAAATTAAAAAAAAACACAACAACATTTTAATTTTAGTAAACTACAAGTTGCAGTATGTATGATTGTCAGTATTACATCACAATCTCTCTCGTTGTCACCGGCCGGTTGGCAAATTGGGTTTTATACGTGTTTTCTTTGCATTACTTTATATCGATCAAAGACGTTCCTCCGGATGAAGGGATCGATCAAGTAAGCAACTAGCTACACTTATTTGGTTTGATTATGATACTAAATATAGGAGTGGTCCTAAATTTTCTTTCCTTTTAGAAATACAAAATACAAGACACATAGTGTATGAATTCACATGTTATAATTAGAATGAAAGAATATTAAAGAGACATATGAATCGCAATCCATAACAATGTTAATCTATTGGGTGTAGTCCATAGGCTGCTTCCATCCATGTGTGATTTTCAGGTCCTCGAGAACCGTTTCTATTTAGTTGTTTTCTTTCGCCAATTTCCCAAGTATATTATCACGGCTCCCAACTAGTCGTAATGTACTGATGCAATGAAGTGAAATTTGAATCAAACCTATGCAAAATCAACACCATAGTTATTGAGTAAACAAACATCTTAAATCGGATAAAAAATCTGGAGCAGCAAAGTAGTGGCAAAATAGATAGCTCTCAACCCCTACATCCAAATCAAGCCTTCACCTAAAAACTGAAACGTGCAATCAATAGTAACACCAAGTGAAGATATTTTAGATATATTGAAAATTAAAATTATATGGCAAATGACAACCTTATGCAAACTGAAGAGATAAGTTGTTTGACCTCTCAATAAAGCTGTAGTCATCTAAACCAACAGAATAATCATCTGGGAATAATTTTAGTTTTATTAGCTGTTATTCAACATATGTCATAGACTACGTTAGCAATGATTTGGTCGTTGCATTTTTTTTTTTTGGACAAATAGGAGCCATTCATTCAGGGCAAAGCCCAGAAGCCAAACAGCAATACAAGGACAGAAAAGCTAATCACAACAATGAACAGAAAGTAAATAGGACAAGAAAGCTAACCAAGGACTCGCCCCTTGCATTAACCAAAAACACCGGCAGGTATTACCTCATTATTTTATGACAGCATTAATGCTCTCAAGAACGCCTTGACATTTTTTTATAAACAAACACACATATTGTTAGATATTCCAAGAGACGGGTCAATTCATTTTTAGTAACTTATTGTTATGTTTTAAGTCCTAACTACTTATTGTTAAGTATTGAGTTTTATTATAAAAAATCTCGGTGTAATTAAAAAGTGGAACCATACACTTACATATTGTACTTTATTTTCTCAATCTCTAATGTAAGACTTATGTTCAACAGCCTTCTCATTTGGGACCACACACATATGAGCCACATGCGCAATCAATCTCACATCAGACATTAAGCACAGAAACATGATGTTACATTACACTAACTTGGGCACAACACGAACAATGTTACGTTAAACTCGATAACTCAGGCATGGCACAGACCCACAGGACCCACAATCAAACCCACTCGATAGTGTAATTAGAAGAGAAATCATGCACTTATATATTTTCTTAATTCTCTGTGGGACCTGTATTCAAGATTATATATGTGTATAAAGTCTCTACTAGAAAATTCATGCACTAACAAGTCGCCACATAATTAGTTTTAACTACTAGGGACGTTGTCGTCGTAGTCGAGTCATCCACGGTGGTTGCGTAAGGGCTAGTTTGGTATTGCTGTGCTTTGAAAAAAAACTACTTCTACTGTGCTGTGAGAATAAGCAGCTGTGAAATAAAGCAGCAGACTGTTTGGTAAACTTTTTTGTAAAAGTGCTTTTGAAAAAAAAAAAGCAGTATTATAGTGTTTGGTAAACTTTTATGTAAAACAGATGTGAAAAAAAACCGGTTTTTCAAAGCTGGGTTTTGCAGCTTCTTGTTTTTGGCTTTTTTTCATCCAAAACTATGAAAAAAAAGCTGAAGCTGAATGTTTACCAAATAACAAAAACTCTCATAGATTTTTTTCATAGCAGTTTTTTTTAAAATCACCTCAACCCCAAACTGGGGCTAACTAATACCTGTCTGTTTTTTTTTTAAAATCACCTCAACCCCAAACTGGGGCTAACTAATACCTGTCTGTTCATACGTCATGATGTGAGTCTGTCTTTGAATAACCTCCGTCGTCATTCGTGGCTGGCGGATGGAAAGATACTGGTTTGTTTTTGCTTTCTCCTCAACGTGTGTTTAATTTGGGCTTAATTGTACTTACTGGTGGCCTCATTTTTTATCAATTAATTAGTTAGCATCAGTGAGATATACATTTAGGGTTAGCATTGACTTAATCTCCACGCTTAAGAGAATTGGATTGATGATAACAACCTTTCGCCAGATGCCTGCTTATGCTCAAAACCGTAAACCGATATGGTAAACACGTTGACGTTGAGCCTTCTAAGCCAGTCACACTGAGTAAACCAATATGGTAAACGACGTTGACTTGAGCCTTCCAAGCCAACCACACTCAGTGATGCACCATGTGAAATATGTTTGTGGGGCTCAAAATGCCTTCTTTTACTATGCAACAACTTCCAATATCGCTTTGATTTCTGGTCTTCTTATGGGTTGGGTGTCATTTGCATCGAAAATCTTGCTCCCTGTAGTTTGGCCCAAGTTCGACTTTGGTCCTTCTAGTTTCTATTGTCATGTTGTAGTTTACTAATTATTGCAATCCAAGAACAATAGCTTAAATCGGTCAATTTTTTGGATAAACCCGTACATAATTCCCAAAACGATGTAAAAGTACCAACAGGATCCTCTCCGGATCCTTTTGGTGAGGATCCTTGGGATCAGTGAATCGTGTTCGTTTATCGTACATCGTGCGATCATTTTTTGTCAAGTACTGTTTGTGTTTAATTTTAAATAAAAATATTTAAAATGATTTCTAACCGCACGATATAAGATAAACGGACATAATTTACGAATTCCTGGGATCCTCACAAAGAGGATCTTGATTCTTAAAAGTAAACAACAATCAGCATTAACACAGAAGAACAGGTCTCAACCTTGTACATTATTCTGAGTTAATTACATGATACAGTTGTTTTGTTAACAAAAAATTTTTTTTATCCACTTCTTGAGATTGTTATTGAGTAACATTTAATTCCACTTATATCGAGCAATTCTATTATAAATTACATCGATCGACTTCTGCATATACACAGAGAGGCAAAGGCAAAACCGAGGGAGACAGGACACGAGGAAGCTCACTTCTCGTTTGGTGACTTTAGTTGTCTTCCGAGTAAGAGAAGTCCGACTGTAGTAAAAACAGACAATAACGCTGATGAATAGCAGACAGCAAGCAGAGCGCCCCTCAAAGACTGCATTCAGAGATTTTCATATGTTAGTATGCAGCACTAGGTTTGAACAGAAAACTACGGCTACAAGTATGGGCCGGATTATTGTCGAGCACCTTAGCCAGCATCAAAGCATTGTCATTTGCATACTGCAATGAACTCTCCGGGATGTTTTGGATGCCCTGAGCTAGCTCCCACGAAAGAGAAGTAAGGTTGTCACGGGCAAGTATATTTACCCAAAAGCAAAGCTGATTACGGCCCCTATGGTGGCTTTATCTGATGTTAGCTCGAGCTGAAGATCTCCAAACTGCAGTTGGCAACAACATTAATCCACCATTGAACGTAGAATAAATGTCTCCCTTGTTACTTGCAACAAGTGCAGTAACATTGTCCACCTTCAGCATCTGCTTTCCTTCTTTAGTTCATCAGTGACTGTCGATGTTGAACTTTCAGACAGAAGCTTTCCGGTTGTATCATTACTTTTCCAATCTAAAAGGGTTCAACAGGATCCAAAAATACAGCTAGCTTAGAGATGCATGAAACCTAGTTTTGCATTCTGAAGATAATATAATCGATAATTGCTCCATCAAAATCTTAAGTACTTGGATTTCCATAAAGAAAAAAAGGGAAACTAGTCTTTTCCGGCACAGCTAAATATACGTTTTGAACATCCATATAAATATCTTTTAAAAGGAAAATGGCATGTCATAACTCAGCCCGTGGCTCTTGATAACCAAGGGAACGATTAAATTCTTAAGAGTAATTAGAATAGAGAGAGTAATTTTATGTAAGAAATTTTCAAAAATGTTTAGTAAACTATGGTTAATCAGTTTCCAGCCCAAAAAAACCGCACATCTAATTACTTACCAAAGCATTGACTACTCATCATATGGAATTTAGTTTTTTCAACCGGCATTCCTCAAGCATATCTACATCAATGCGGTGATATGCAGATTCTGCACTTTGAATATTCTACTTGAAAACTTCACTTCAAAAATCTCCAACTTGGGGTTTGTAAGTTTTTACCCTAAAGATCACACCACCATTTCTGTTACCGCTGCAAGGAACACAATGGGATACATAGCTTTGGGGATGTTGTTATTGGAAATGACAGGACGTAGAAAGAACTTGAATGCATGCTCATGCAGAAAATACAAGCCAAATATATACTTCCCTTTTGGATTTATGATCAACTAGAAAAAGGATTGAGCATTGAAATTGAGAATGCCTGTGAAAATGATAAGAAAGTAGCAAAGAAGATGATCATGGTTGCACTGTGGTGCATACAATTGAAGCCGGCAGATCGCCCTTCTATGAGAAAAGTTGTGGAGATGCTTGAAGGTGAAGTCGAAAACTTGCAAATGCCACCGAAACCTTTCTTCTGTCCCCAAGCTATGCCGATGGAGGATCCACCTGATGAGACGGATGTCGAAGAGACATGTAGGCTTACAGATACTGCTATAGAAACGGCTTCCATGGTGTAAGTAAAATGGAGTCCCGTATAAGTCTTGTAATAATATCCCTACATCTTTGGAAAAACTAGAGATTACTCATATAAAGCTTCAATTTTACTGTTTGAAAATTTCTCTCAGATCAGCCATTAAAAATTTTGGTAGTTTCGAGAGCAGGGTTTCTTTTAGGCACGGGACATGTTTATTACTCGGAAATTTGGAACGAGTTGAAACGGGTTTTGAGTCACTTATTTTATGCTAAATTTTTTATAGATACGTAGTCCTTCTTAGTATAATGCTGCTCTCTTTGGCATGTGGAGAAGTTTATATGTGTGGCAATTTGTCATTATGGGAGTATTGTTACAGTGGAATCTCATGCATAGATAAGTTTTTTTTTCTTTTTTTTGAGTCAAGCGATAGCATTAGTATGTTAGATGTTAGATTAACCATCGACGGAGTTCAAATTCACACCGTCATACAATAGCACAACCCATTTCCATCACAATTGAAAGGGGCCACTTGCATGCATAGATAAATTAGTTTTCAAGTTTTAGGGACAATCCAAATTTAAGTTTAAGTTTGTGCTCCGAAAACCTCCATTTAGGACACATACTTAAATGGCCTATGTCTGCCCCCAAAAACTTAAGCCCGGCCCAAAAAGTTGTTGTGAAGCAAACAAACACGACAAAATGCGGGGTGGTTGAAAATAAGGGTGAGCTGTTGATAGTGGATTGCCTCCTGGTTGGATAGGTTTTCTTTCTTTTAACTTGCGTATTCCGGATTCAAACGCTACCCTCTTCATGGCAAATATTAATATCGCTTGTAATCACGAAACAATATAGCTTTGAATAATACAAGGGATGCTCTCCCAAGGACCACTTTTTGAGGTCTCGTGAGGGACTAATTTATAATAGCCGTCAGATTAATCAAAAGGTTGAGATTCTTAGTAACTTATTTTAACACATTACACTCGATTAAAAGCAAAAAAAAATTTGTGTATTGTTTGACAACAAAGCTCTATTCTTTCTCCTACCCCACCTTTTCACCCGCCCTACTAAAGCACTAGATAGGTCATCTTCAATGGAGGAAGACAAGATGATAGTTTTCTAGTGGATCGGGAACACTTGTTTTACATGGAGGGATTTTTCAAAACTTAGTTTTCTAGATGATTCGAAGCCCTAAAACTTAAAAGTATAAAACCCAGATATTGACCATAAACTTTCATTAGATCACTCCAAGATGTTCAAGGATTCAATCACTCCAAGAATCCAATCTGATTTTGACAAATATTAATCAAATTAAATAAAGATTTTCACTTTCCAGTCCCCGATTTGTGCGTTGCAACAAAGAAATGGCTCAACACCCATTTAATTAATCAAGCCAATTAGGGTTTCCAACGCTCCACCCCCACCAAATGTTCTGGCTAAGGAAGTGAGACGAAAGTAACTGTGATGCAACGGGAGTATCATCGGATTGCTGGGTTTTTCGATTTTTTTTCTTAATCATGTGTAATGCATTTGATTAAGTCATTAAATAATTTTAACTGTTAGATTAATTTGACGGTTAGGATAAGTTAGTTCTTGCCAATTGGAATTTCCAACGCTCCACCCCCACCAAATGTTCTGGCTAAGGAAGTGAGACGAAAGTAACTGTGATGCGACGGGAGTTTCATCGGATTGCTGGGTTTTTCGACGAAAGTAACTGTGATGCGACAAGAGTTTCATCGGATTGCTGGGTTTTTCGGTTTTTTTTCTTAATCATGTGTAATGCATTTGATTAAGTCATTAAATAATTTTAACTGTTAGATTAATCTGAATGTTAGGATAAGTTAGTTCTTGCCAATTAGGGTTTCCAATGCTCCACCCCACCAAATGTTCTGGCTAAGGAAGTGAGACGAAAGTAACTGTGATGCGACAAGAGTTTCATCGGATTGCTGGGTTTTTCGATTTTTTTTCTTAATCATGTGTAATGCATTTGATTAAGTTATTAAATAATTTTAACTATTAGATTAATCTGACTGTTAGGATAAGTTAGTTCTTCACAGGTCCTCAAAATAAGGACCTTAGGAGAGCAATGTTGTTGAATAATAATACTAATATCGCTTGTAATAAGAAGAAAAAAAAAGAAGTAGTGAACTACAAGAAAAAGTAGAAAAGAAGACCTGAAAGTTGAAACTGATTTATTTGGTATTAAAGGCTAGTTTGGTATTGTTGTACTTTAAAAATAAAAAATAAAATAAAAAATTGTTTCTACTATGCTGTGAGAATAAACAGCAATAAAATAAAGTTGTTGAGTGTTTGGTAAACTTTTTTTTTGTAAAAGTGCTTTTAACAAAGAAAAAAAAATTTAGTGTTTGGTAAATTTTTATATAAAATTGCTGTAAATATGTTAAATGACTAAAAACATAAATGGTATTTAATGTTGTATAATAATTGCCATTGAGAATAATACAGGGACAAAGATTGTAATTTTGTAAAATATGCGGACTATACTTGTCATTTGAAAATGTCTTTGTTCACTATGCTTTAAAAAAAAAACATTGTTTTAGAAGCATGGTAAACTCTGCTTCTGATTTTCTATATTTTTCTACGGATAACATTTAAAAAAAAATACATCTTTTTATTTTATCAAATATGTTCTAGATTTTTTTAAGGGGCTTTTAGATCCAGGTCAAAAAACATAGAGTGCTTTTAGGAGTGAGTCCAATTATCTAATTATATGTTTTTATTTCTTTTATACTCATTTTATATTTTCTAAAAATATTAAAAATCAATTAAAATCTTTTAATATTATGCATTTTCCAACTCCAAAAAATATAATTAATATCTTATAACAAAAAAATATACTAACATAAATCTATCTGCAAAACATTCTATCCTAACTCAAGTAACAAATATATGAATGTATATTATACCTATACGTGAGAGATGAAACCTAACTAAAAGGTAGAAAAAACATAACATACCTACAAGCAAGACAGGTTAATCTGTGACAGGTTGATTATAAAAAATAATCGGTTACATAGGTAGATAAATACAATTAACCTGTTATATAGGTTGATTATAAAAATTAAAAATAAAATCTATAAATGGGGTTTAAAGCAGGAGGAAGAACAAGAAATAACAAAAAAAGAAATAAAAAGAAATAATCAAAGATTTAATTAGGAAAAAATTTGATTTTTATAATAAATCTTATCATTGAAGAGATAATTATTGATAATTAAATAATTAAATTAAAGAAATTGGACCAATTTTAATAAACTGGACTATTCCTAGTATTGGTTCAAAAAATTGGACTTATATCAAATTTCACCTTTTTTTAATAAGCTGTTTTTTAAAATATCAGAATTCCAAACCAGCCCTAAAAGATTATGAAGTCTTTTCAACTTTAATTTATTAATTTGTTGAATATCGGTGTCTCTTTGTCTTTTGGTCTAAATGCACCAATCAACTATTATTGTCATTGAATAGTCTGTTCAAAGTCTTCCAAGGAAACTTGTAACACTACTACAAAATTAACTATAACTGGCGGTTCAAAAACTGACAAAAAACGTATATTATTGTCGAATTTTAAGCAAAATTTGATAGAAAATGGATGCAGTGGCGGATATAATAAGCGACAGAATTGCCTGCGTCAGGAAATGAATTTTCCGACAGAAAATAAAATACTCTAAAACCGACAGGATATATATTTATTTATTAGAATTTCTGTCAGAAAAAACCGACAGAAAATACTAAAACCCAGGAATTCTGTCGATTATATCCGACAGAGAATTTATTATAAAAATAAATAAAATCATTCTTGTCGGATAAAACCGACAGAAAATATATTAATAAAAAAAATTTCTACATTCACCATCTGAAACCTCATCGGAGCTCGATCTCGAAAACCTCAAGGCCCTTAAAGTCCTAGGCAGGGGAGCAATTGGCAAGAAAACACATCAGATCCCTCAAGAACTTGATCAAACACCCAAAAACCCAAGAAAACACACACAAAAGCTGAGAGAGAGTAGCAGAGAAAATGCTTACCAGGTCGTCCTTAAAGGTAAGGGATTTCTGGCGTTTGTGGGTTTTTCAGATCTAAAAGAGTGAGTGCATGTTCTTCCTCAATGCAATCTCTGAGAGTGTGAGAGTGATGGAAGCTAACTAAGGACAGAGAAGGAAAGATAGGAAAAAAACAGTGCAATCTCGAGCAGCATCAGCACCATAATGCTGTGCTAACCGTTTTGAGCGACGACATCCGCTCGTAGCACCACCACCAACAGCATCCAACCCACTGAAACAAACAACACAAAATTATTCGCCATATGAGAGACACAAAGAGAGAGAGATAGGGAGAGAGAGAGCGAGAGGGAGAGTGTTACCTTCTTCTTCGCCATATTCGAGATAGCTAAGGAACTTTGGTTGCAAGTGTTCAAACTGGAAGTAAATGAGGAGAGGAGAGAAGAAAAGGAGAAGGAAATGAAGAGAGAAGAAAATGGGCAAGGGAGAAGCACCGGTGCAAGGAAGAGATGAGGGGTTATAATGTGGAAATGTTCATTATTGTCGGTTAAAATCGACAGAATTTTTTTTTTAAAAATAAAAACCGACAGAAACTTTCATTAATGTCAGTTATAACCGACAGCAAAAAAATGGCGGCAAAATTCCCTCTGAAAATTTTAAACTTTCCCCCAAATTTTAAAATCCCACCCCCCCCCCCCCCCAAAAATTTGTTACGAATTTAAAAAATAAAATAATAATTGTTTGGTTTAATAAATAAATAAATAAATAATATGTATTTAAATAGAATATGTTTTTAAAAATTAAATAAATAATTGTTTGGTTTAATAGATAATTTTTACATTTTTGGTTTAATACATAATTTTTACATTTTTGGTTTAATACATAATAATCCATATAAAATATGCGATAAAGAAACAAAAAGAGAATTGTACAATGAAAATGTCTTCACACAAACTAAATATTGTCTAATCAATACTTGAAAAACATAAATAAAAATTTAGCACAAATTACTTTTCCCACTTCAAAATTTTGGCAAATTTATGCATTCTACGAAACCAGTTTCCATTATCTAACCGTCAAACTTGTTTGTAGATACTACAAGATCGCATATGTAAAAAACAAACATTCAGAGATTACGTAACGGAACAAAAGTTTTCGACGGTTATAAACGAAAAATCACAATTTAACGGTTCTTTTAGCTCCGATTTTGATGATTTTTTACAGCTACACTCCTCGACCGTATAAGAATGTAATGAATAAATTTGATTTTTAATTTAAAATATTTACACTAGTGGATACCACAAAATCTTATTTTATACTTAATAGAAGTATAATATTAACTCTAAGTGTTTGTTTAATCTACCATTTTGACGCAATATGCATTCTACGAAACTTTTTTCAACGATCCAACTGCCAAACGTATTTGTACACACTCCGAGATTGCATTTGCATACGTAAAAAATCGTAAAAAACAAACATTCAGAGATTACGTAACGAAACAAAAGTTTTCGATGGTTATAAAAAAAAATCACAATTTAACGATTATTTTAGCTCCGATTTTGATGATTTTTTACAGCTACACTCCTCAACCCTATAAGAATGTAATGAATAAATTTGATCTTCAATTTAAAATATTTACACTAGTGGATACCACAAAATCTTATTTTATACTTAATTGAAGTATAATATTAACTCAGGTGTTTGTTTAATCTACCGTTTTGACGCAACATGCATTCAACGAAACTTTTTTCAACGATCCAACCGTCAAACTTATTTGTACACACTCCGAGATTGCATACGTAAAAAATCGTAAAAAACAAACATTCAGAGATTACGTAACAGAACAAAAGTTTTCAACGGTTATAAACGAAAATTCACAATTTAACGGTTATTTTAGCTCCGATTTTGATGATTTTTTACAGCTACACTCCTCGACCCTATAAGAATGTAATGAAGAAATTCGATCTTTAATTTAAAATATTTACACTAGTGGATACCACAAAATCTTATTTTATATTTAATATATAGAAGTATAATATTAACTCTAAGTGTTTGTTTAATCTACCGTTTTGGCACAATATGCATTCTATGAAACTTTTTTCAACTATCCAACCGTCAAACTTATTTGTACACACTCCAAGATTGCATACGAAAAAATCACAAAAAACAAACATTCAGAGATTAGGTAACGGAACAAAAGTTTTCGACGGTTATAAAAGAAAAATCAGAATTTAACGGTTATTTTAGCTCCGATTTTGATGATTTTTTACAGCTACACTCCTCAACCTTATAAGAATGTAATGAATAAATTTGATCTTCAATTTAAAATATTTACACTAGTGGATACCACAAAATCTTATTTTATACTTAATAGAAGTATAATATTAACTCGAAGTGTTTGTTTAATCTACAGTTTTGATGCAATATGCATTCTATGAAACTTTTTTCAACGATCCAACCGTCAAACTTATTTTTACACACTCCGAGATTGTATACGTAAAAAATCGTAAAAAACAAACATTCAGAGATTAGGTAACGAAACAAAAAATTTCGATGGTTATAAACAAAAAATCACAATTTAACGGTTATTTTAGCTCTGATTTTGATGATTTTTTTACAGCTACACTCATCGACCCTATAAGAATGCATTGAACGAATTTGATCTTCAATTTAAAATATTTACACTAGTGGATAATTTTTTTATACTTAATGGAAGTATAACATTAACTCTTAAGTGTTTGTTAAATCTATCAATTTGATAGGATATGCATTCTACGAAACTAGTTTCAACGATCCAACCGTCAAATATGTTTGTATATACTCCGAGATTGCACGTGTAAAAAATCGCAAAAAAAAAAAAAAAAAAAAACATTCAGAGATTAGGTAACGGGACCATGAGTGAAAAAAAAAATTTAAACTATTTGTTTATTTATTTATTTATTTTTAATCAATGTAACATTTTAAAATAATAAAATAGTCAATTTCTGTCGGTTATAACCGCCACCATTAACTTAGAAACCGCCAGAATATGTTAAAAATATTTTTAAAAAAAAATTCAAAAATACTGAGGGTTATAATAATTTTATGGCGATTAAATCCACCAGGAATTTATGTCGGATATGTCCGACATAAAGTATCTTTAATCCGACAGTAAATAAATTATGTGTCGGATATCTTTTATCCGTCAGAATGACTTATTAACCGTCAGGATCGTCCGACACCTAAAGCTAATATTGTAGTAGTGTAAGTAATTTCATCCAAACTCCATACTCCATTGGTGTGAATAATTGGTCAATTAATGCGTTATGTGAAAAGAATACATTTCCCATTTGGTCTTGGCAGAAATTGTTGTGCGGTTTCTGGATGGACTTGTCAAAATCCTAGCATCATTATGCGTGTTGTCTCTTATTATGAAAAAGAATACATTTCCCATTTGGTCTTGGCAGAAATTGTTGTGCGGTTTCTGGATGGACTTGTCAAAATCCTAGCATCATTATGCGTGTTGTCTCTTATTATGAAATTCAAACGTGTCATATGGATTGAACGCGTTTAGTTTAAACTAGCATTCATGCACGCGCGTGCGTGTTGTCTTTTATTATGAAATTCAAACGTGTCACATCGGTTGAATAGTCTGTTTAAAGCTTTGCGTAACAATTTAAATGATTTGGCCTTTCCATCAATTGTCAATTAGTTTTACGTTGAATTCTCACATTCTAATAGACCGTTCTAACCGAAAACATGGTGAAATGATAATTTACTAGCCACTAGGCAGTAAAATTTTATTAGAAAGCACTTGTAATTGTAGTTTTCGTGCTACTTTTACAAATATGCAGGACACAACTATTTAGTGTGACTAGTTAACTTGACAGCGTTGTTCTTGGTTGATCTGTCTGTGCACTTGTGGAAGCAAATGGATTTGGTGGCATGCTCAAGTTTTCAGAGCCTCCTAGCATTCTAACAACTGCTTTCTGCTTTCATGGAAGGGCGATTCATCGGGTACCACTGGACTCACCAAAGTGCCACAATCACTAGTTTCTTAGCAATATGAGTGTCCTCATCGGTATCTAGCTTCAAATCCAATGCTTCTCCTTGAACGAGACGATTGTAAACCAATTCTGGAAAGTAGACTTCATTGTTGCCAGAAGCAAGAGCAGTCTCCTTGTACATTAATGATTATGATTTTTATTTATTTTGAACTCCCTTAAAAATACTATTCACAAGGGTTTGTATAGTTTTAAAAATTTAAACGACGATGTACCCATCCTCAAAGCGTAAAGGGTGCGATCGGTTTACATATTTTTTCACATTTTTCGCATTTGTAAATTAATATTATAATTTTTTTTAATCTCACTTTTTAGTATAAAAATAAATAAATAAATAAATAAGATTTAAATTTTTTTAATTTACATAGAATATTAATACAATAATACATATTTAGAACACAATATATGTATACTAAGGTTATTGTATTTTATAGTAAAATTTTTTTATTAGTTTAAAAAATTAAAATCATCAAAATATTTTTTTTTTTTGGAAAACTAACGAAAAGTTCAAAAAAACTTATCTTTTAATGAAAAGCCCATTTTAAAGGTATAGTGAATAATGTCAGTTAAAGGTAAAAATGTTATTTTTCCTTAAAAGTGAACAGTACTAGGAGTGTTTTGTTAAAACTCTCTTTTTTCTTAGCGTGCTTACTAGCGTGTCATCGTCGTGTAAACCTGTTAAAGATCTGTTAGTAACGAGTTCTGATAGTGTGACCCAATAACGATCTGATTAGTTATCGTGTTGATTTAAAATCTGTTATTTTTCTATTATTTATGTGTTATGTTAACGAATCATTTAAAAAATTATCAGATCTACTTTTCAACTTTAAATTTTTAATTCGTTGAATGTTGGTGTCTCTTTGTCTTTTGGGATAAGATGCACCTGTCAACTATCATTGTCATCGAATAATCTGTCAAAGTCTTCCAAGGAAACTTGTAAGTAATTTCATCCGGAACACTGCCAGGACCAAGACCACAATTTCTGACAAAGTATTCCATACTCCATGACGTGAATAATTGGTGAATTAATGCGTTAGAAAAAGTATACATTTCCCATTTGGTCTTGGCAGAAATTGCGGTGCGATTTCTGGAATGAGAATTCTCTTCAAATCTTTTTTATGAGGATTCTGAAATTTTTTTAATTATGTTTATTTATTGTATATAATACAGTCAGTTTTTGTCAAGTATTGTTTGTGTTCAATTTGAAATAAAAAAAATTAAAATGATTTATGACCGCACGATGTATGATGAACGAACACGATTAAAGATTTCTGGAATCCTAACAAAGAATATCCGGAGAGAATCCTCATTCCGATTTCTGGATGAATTTGTCAAAGTCCCGTGTTGTCTCCTACTATGAAATTCAAACATGTCACATGGGCTCAACCCACTTAATTTAAATGATTGTGGACCTTTCATCTATTTCCAATTAGTTTTGAAGTGGAATACTTGCATTCTATTTATAAGAGTGGACTATTCAAGTGTTTGCAGCATGTGCTTTCATGTCACTTGATATGTATTGTTTACGTGTGCTGCCACACATGAGATAGGGGATGTGTGTTGGGAGCGTAATTTTCAAATTGAGGGCACGTTTACGTAACCGTAATTAAAATAGAGGAATTGGATTGAGAATGAATTGAATTGAGAATGAATTAGATTGAGGAGAAGTCAGAATCAGATTCATGTTGAAGTTGTTTACTTAAATATTCTAGAATCGGAGTAAAAATGAAACGAAATTCATATAAGTTGTTTACTAATTTCCCTGAATCAGAATAGAAATTAAGATGATTACTAAAATGCCCTTATTCTTGTTGTTTTATTTCTTTCCCATATTTTTTTTAATAATATTTTCATTAGTTATTTTCATTAATTTGATTAAAGTGAAGAGTTAAAATGGGAAAGAGAGGGATTTGTTTATATGCTAAAAATGGTGAGGCGGTGAGTCAAGCGAACAGACTTTCATAATCACCACCCCTCGCTTTCATCTTCCCCAGCAGAAGATAAAAACTCCTCCCTCCCCTTTAGCCCTTCGCTTTCTTCTTTCCCACTCAACCTACCCCATAATCACCACCCCTTCTACTTGCCAAGTACTTCAATTCCAAGATTTTCTAGGTTTTGAGTGATTTCTTCATTGGATCTGTGGGTTTATTATCTGGGGTTTGGGTGATAAATTCTTGAATCTGATTTGGGGGTTGGGTTTTGTGAGGCAGTGGCAGGGGTGTAAGGCATGGCTACATGGGGAGATGGAAGGTGTGGCGCAGGCGATGAAGGTGAAGCGCAGGAGCGATGGAAAGGAGTATTGAAGGTGAAGGGCATTTTGGGAAGAATAATTTGATTCCAGATGGAGCCTTCTCCCCGGAATCCAAATACTACCTTCGTCCAGGTAATCCAATTCCGGCGATATCAAGAATTGAATTCTTGATTTTACGTGGGGCTCGCAGAACTGTGCATTCCGCTTAAGTTGGTAAACGGAGGAATAATCAGGAATGGGGAATGACTCCCATTCCGCCATATCCTTTCCCCATATGTGAACACGCATATTAAGGCTTTGCGCAACAGTTTAAAAGATCTGGCCTTTCCATCCATTGTCAATTAGTTTTACATTGAATTCTCACATTCTAATAGACCGTTCTAACCGAAAACATGGTAAAATGATAATCTACTAGCCACTAGGCAGTAAAATTTTATTAGAAAGCACTTGTAAGTGTAGTTTTCGTGCTACTTTTACAAATATGCAGGACACAACTATTTAGTGTGACTAGTTAACTTCATAATGTTGTTCTTGGTTGATCTGTCTGTGCACTTGTGGAAGCAAATGGATTTGGTGGCATGCTCAAGTTTTCAGAGCCTCCTTCTAGCATTCTAACAACTGCTTTCATGGAAGGGCGATTCACCGGGTACCATTGGATGCACCAAAGTGCCACAATCACTAGTTTCTTAGCAATCTGAGTGTCCTCATCGGTATCTAGCTTCAAATCCAACGCTTCTTCTTGAACGAGACGATTGTAAACCAATTCTGGAAAGTAGACCTCATTGTTGCCTGAAGCAAGAGCAGTTTCCTTCCTAGCTCCAACAATCTCAAGCACCAGCATCCCGAAACTGTACACATCTGACTTGTGTGACACGCTCCCGAAGTTCCCGTTAAACACTTCTGGTGCAATGTAGCCCACGGTGCCTCTAGCAGCTGTCATAGATATGATACTGTCTTCTTTGGAACAGAGTTTAGCCAGACCAAAATCCGAGATCTTAGGATTGAAATCATGATCTAACAGTATGTTATGAGGCTTGATATCAAAGTGGAGGATCATGTGGTCGCACCCTTGGTGAAGATACTCGATTCCCTTCGCTATACCAATGACGATGTTATGAAGTTTCTGCCAATCAAACAAAGTGTTATTGGATTGATCCTTAGATGTGATGAAGTTCTCTAGGGACCTGTTTGGCATGAGCTCGTAAATAAGCGCACGTTTGCCTACTTCGGCAGAAAAACCTAGTAGACGAACCACATTGACATGATGAATTCTGCCAATGGTTCCCACTTCATTAACAAAATCTTCTCCATTTCCTTTGGAGTCACTGAGGACTTTTACGGCGACTGGAACTCCATTAATTGGAAGCTCTCCACGGTAAACAGTTCCGAAACCTCCTTCACCTAACTTTTTCTTGAATCCATTTGTCATCTTTTTAATATCGGCGTAGGAGTATCTTGTTGGTACATGAGATTTGTGATCCTTCAGGAACCTTTCAACTTTGAGTTGATTCTCCTTTTCCTGTATGTTATTTGATCGTTTTACATGGAAAATAAATACTACTGCTACCACCGCTGATATAAGAGCAAATGAAGCTACACTCGCTCCCAAGATAATCGACCTCCTACTTGATGCATGGCCTGAAATTACAAGGAGAAAAGTTGAACAAAATGAGTTGAATTGAGGAAACAAAGTAGTTTTTTCAGGATATATGTTGCAATTTCTGAAGCGAAATGTAAAGGTCGGGGAAGTACCTTTTTGCTGTTGTGGAGGATCCTGAACGACGTAATAAGAACGATGGCACTCCAACTGATTGCTGCTGTTATTGAGATAGCAATTTCCTCCACAGTATTGGCATGATGGGAAATTATCCCATGATTCCCATCGCAGCCACAGAAAACTGTCCAAGTCACACTTGTATCCGTTGTTATTAGCATCCACTCTTCGTACCGGAAGATATTGGAGTTCTCTCCAAGTGCTACAAGTTGGCACAGGCAAATCAGCGACAGAACCTGAGGGTGGAAAAGCCAGAACTTGGTGCCCTGGGACACTGAGACAGCTGATTGGAAAGTAGTACCCATTGAAGTTTCCGGTAAAGTATTGATCTGTGGAACAGTTTAATAATGTAACGTTTGCTAACTCAACATAATAATCACAGCTATTCTGGAAATCATAGGAGATATGAAAGAGCTGTGATGAGTTGCTGGAGATGGTAAAGTTAAGAAGGCGTCTGGGGAGGCAACCATTCGCATCGTAGACTCGAAACTTTCTCCATAGGTAATCTATTGTTTGTATGGGAAACAGTCCCGATGACGATGAGAGCTGAATCATTGTCTTGTTTTGCATACAAGAAACCTCAAACTGTGGATGGCCACAGTGTGGGGGATCGTCTTGTAGGCGAAAGGGAAACTGGATAACGGGACCATCATCCCTACACCGTGAAATTGGGCAGTCAGCGCCATGATCATCGGCTGCAGCTTGGCTTGGTACAACATTAATGGCCGTGGCGAAGAAAATTACAAGCAAGAAAAACAGAGGTTGGAGGAGTTGGCTATCGATATTCATCTCTACTCTTTCGGCAGAGCCAAAGGCAGTTATTATCAAAGTTTATGCCTTGTTGTAAGTTTGCATATTGTTTGGTGTCCACCCATTGCCTTATCACTTGACTAGTCTTGGTCATCTCATCAATCACTGTCTGTCTCTGTAATTATGCATTCTTCAAAAGTGCTTTCAGATCACCAAAAGCGCTTCTGACTATGTTTGACACAAAAAGTTAAAAGCGCTTCTTGGTTAAAAAAAACATATGAAGTGCTTTTTGGAAGAAGCACTTGTTATGTGGTTCTTTTGGGAAACACATTTTTCCAAGAAACACTTACAATTTTATTATAAATTTCATTGTGCTTCTAATGGAAGATTTTTACTGGAAGTGCTTCTGAGTATAAATGCTTTTTAAAGAAGAATTTCCAAGCAGGGGAACTTTCTTGGTAAGTCCAAGCAACTAAGTTTCTTGCTTAACCAAAAGTCCATGTCAAATATGCAGAATCCGTCCTAAATAACAGGACAATTTTTCATTCTTTTTCTTCCTCCTCAATTCCGTTCATCTTATTGCTTACTACAATGCTGAGAAGAATCCGGTTACTAACATGTGTTATAGCTATCACCTTTGTAGTGTGTCATGATGCTAAGGAGGAAGAAAATTGTCGGAGGCATGTTTCATGTGGAGATCTCCTAGACATTCAATACCCTTTTCGCCTCAGAACCGGTTCTGAAATTAATTGCCCCCGCTATCCAGCTGAGCTATCGTGCGAGCATAATCGCACCACCTTGAATCTCTTCAATTCTACATACTATGTCAAAGCGCCAATCAACTATGAGGGTCTTACAATCCATGTTATGGATCCTGGCTTGCTGGACGATACTTGCCCCTTTAGGCCACTCAACTGGTTAACGGACAATAATTTCAGCTACGAACCATACGGATATTACCTGCCAAGTTATCCCAATTATATATCCTTCTTCGATTGCTTGTCGCCCGTTGAGTCTCCGGATTACGTAAAAATCAACTGCAGTACTACTAACTCGTCATCTGCTACAACCTCATATTCTTATATTATGGTGAAAGATGGAGTGGACAATCTTCAACCCTCTTGTAATCTGACCGGAATCGTTCCATCTTCGTATGGTATTACACAAGTTGGAAGTGGCCTTTCATTTTCTTTCATCCGTGATCAATTGAGAAGCGGCATAGAGCTTAATTGGGGTCATTTTCTCCCCGACAACTACTGCTACAACCGATACCAATCCCTCCACTGTGAGTATGGTTTCATCAGTTTGGCGAACAGTCACTAATTCAAGTTAATTTTATATGAATTAAAATGAAGATTTTTTCTTCAATCTCTTACTGACACTAAAGAACTTTTGCAGGTTTCGGTGAAAGCATGAAGCGCCGTAAGTTTTGACTAGCACCACATTTTCTACTAGCTAATGTTATAATATTGCTCTTAAAATTGCTGAGTTTAATCCTTTCCCTTCGTTCTGTTTTCACACAGATCTCATAGAAGCCGAGAAGACCATCGGTAAGTCTTTTTCAAGAATGTTTATATTCTTTAACTAGCTGAAAATATAGAGATATAAAAGGAACACTTGCTAGTATTGCGTGGTGGATTTTGAAAATTCAAGTTCCAATGACAGGATGAACTTCTAATACCCTCCTCTGTTCTTATGGCAGTGTTGTTTCTGATGGCGCGAATGATACTCGGCATTGTTATTTTGTTGGGTTTCTGTTGCTACAAACTATACTGGAAAAAGTTCCCAAAGCATGAAGCAGTAGAAGAATTCTTGCTTGCTTGCAAGAATCGAATAACAAGGTATTCGTTTTCGGATATCAAGAAAATGATGATTGAGATAAAAATTAAAGTCAGTCAAAAAGGCTTTTGGAAAAAGCTCCTGAATGATGCAGTTCAAAAGTTCTTGAATGCATGCAAGAATGTTAGAAGAAGAAAGTTCTTTTATTCAGACTTCAAGATGATTGTAGTTTCTTTAAAACAACTGAGTCAAGGAGTCTATTCAAAAAAATTCCGAAAGGACGAGGCAGTTGAAGAATTCTTGGATGCATACAAGAATCTTATGCCCAAAAGGTATTCATATTCAGATATTAAGAAGATTACAATGGCTTTCAAAGATAAACTCGGACAGGGGGGCTTTGGTTCTGTCTTCAAAGGAGAGCTGTCGGATGGTCATCGTGTTGCAGTCAAGATGTTGAGTGGATCCAAAGGTGAAGGGCAAGATTTCATCAATGAAGTTGCCACAATTGGAAGAATCCATCATGTCAATGTGGTGCAACTAATTGGATTCTGTTCTGAGAGATCGAAAAGAGCTCTTGTTTACGACTTCATGCCTAATGGATCCCTCGAAAAATATATATTTTTGGAGAAAGAAAAAGGCGTTGTTCTTGGTTGGGATAGAATGCACGAGATAGCTCTCGGGGTGGCTGGTGCAATCAAATATCTACACCAGGGATGTGATATGCAAATTCTGCACTTTGACATCAAACCTCACAACATTCTTCTTGATGAGAACTTCAATGCTAAAATCTCCGACTTTGGTCTTGCGAGATTTTACCCTAGAGATCGTAACACTCTTTCTCTTAATGTTCCAAGAGGCACGACGGGATATATAGCTCCAGAAATGTTCTACAGAAACCTCGGAGGTGTTTCGTGCAAAGCTGATGTTTATAGCTTCGGAATGTTGCTAATGGAAATGACTGGTCGGAGGAAGAACTTGAATGCACATGCACAAAATCCAAGCCAAATTTACTTCCCTTCCTGGATTTATGATCAACTAGAAAAGGGATTGAGTGTTGAAATTGTTGATGCCTGTGAGAATGATAAGAAAGTAGCCAAGAAGATGATCATGGTTGCATTGTGGTGCATACAACTGAAGCCAGCGGATCGCCCTTCCATGAGCAAAGTCGTAGAGATGCTTGAAGGTGAAGTTGAAGCCTTGCAGATGCCTCCGAAGCCTTTCTTCTGTCCCCAAGAGATGCCGATGGAAGATCCGGTTGATGACACGGACAGTGAAGAGGATACGACCTCCATGGTATAAGGGAAATGCAATGCCGAATCAATCTTTGTAATTTTCGAAACTCCGCGTTGGTGTGGTGGATTCTTAGCCTTTTATATGAAACATTTTAATTTAATTTCGAGTTTTTTCGTGAGCTCTTAACTCAAATGAATGAATGATGATATTGGAATAGGATACATATACAAGTACAACTCAACTCAAGAAGAAACCGCAGTCTTTTGCACGATTTTTCAAAATAGTAAAACGTAAGCGAACCCATAAAGACTGCCAGTTTGTAAAACCCTTCACATAGAGGTGCATGGGGGAGTCGACGGAGTTACAAAATCTTATATCAGACCACCATAACTTCTGACTTTCGCTGAGCACACCATCTATAAGAAACTCTAAGGTTACACGCTTTCGAAAAAGGAACAAAAGGAGAAGAAGACAACACATTAATTCTCTTTTCATCTTTTCATCTTTTCATCCTCCGACATCAGCGACCTTCTATTCTTGATTTTCCCTTTCCTGGGGCACTGCATCTCTGTCCAGCTTCTTGCCACCATTGTTTCACCTATGATGAACAAAGAGAAAATCACATCCGAGTTCACATCATGTGGATATGATAGTGTTACAAGTGAAACGCCGATGCACATATGAAATGAGGATGAGACGCTATTTGTAAATGTGTCATTTATACGCGTCAAAAGATTATAGCACTAGCAAAAAATTCAGTGAACACTAGCAGAAAATTCATATACCTGGGCTGCTTCACTCTGCAGAAATGACGACCAATTCATTCTTTGCGGTTGACGGATAATAAGCTTTAGCGTTTCTGTTGAGAGTTGTCCCACATCGGTGAGAGACAAGGTTTGCTATGTGCTTATATGATCTTGGGCTACTCCCCATATTGCCAATTGATTTTATGGTGGAACCTCAATTTCATCAATCTCCAAGCGACAGCTTAATGAAAGAATCAAGGAAACTGTTACTGTAACTAGTCACTGCAATATGAATATCAAGCACAATTGACGCAGTATTAAACATATCATCGAAGTTCACCCAAAAAAAAAAAAAAAATTATCTGCAACGGAAATGCGTCATCTCTGCTAACACCTAGCTTATCTGCATGACAATGTTTTTAACCTAGTACTAACAGGGGCATTCCACGCATAAAGGATACAACATGAGCTCTCACAATGTCACCCGGGCGAAAAGACGAAGGCATATCTACTTTGTCAATTTCGGTGGCTCTTACATCTTGAAGGCCTGTTAACAGAAACAGCTTATAAACCAAATGACGTTTTGAAAACGAAACAGGACAGCAACTAACTTCACTAGACAAACTACAATCCGAATATGCACGAGATAAATGCAACGCCTATGTGGTCATTTGTTGGAACCCTCTGTTTGTCCCACATCGGCTAAGGGAAGGAAAGCAAAGCAATTTAAATAGAATTACCCCACTCTAACTAACACTAAGGCATTTTGTGATAAAACCCCACACCTGAGGATTGTGCAGGTAGTTAAGTGGGGACAGTATCGGTGTTGTTGGAGTGGGCCCTTGGCCCGTCGACCTGAAAAATTCTACATGGTATCAGAGCCAGGAGGCGGGCCCGTACTGCCACGTGATTGGGTGGGGGTCCCCTTTGGCCCCGCGCGATGTTCACGTAGGCCAAAGATGCCACGTGTTTGGGTGGGTCCCCAATGACCCCGCGTGATGGGTGAGTCCCCAATGGCTCCACGTGGTTGCCGATGTGGATTTTCACGGTCCCACATCGGCCAAGAAGGAAGAGATAAAGCACTTTAAATAGAATTACCCCTCTCTAACTAACACTGAGGCCTTTTGTGATAAAACCCCATACCTGAGGATTGTGCAAGTAGTTAAGTGGGGACAGTATCGGTGTTGTTGGAGTGGGCCCTCGGCCTGTCAACTTGAAAATTTCTACATGGTATCAGAGCCAGGAGGCGGGCCCGTACAGCCACGTGATTGGGTGGGTCCTCATTTGGCCCCGCGCGATGGGTGAGTCCCAACATGGCTCCACGTAGGCCAAAGATGCCACCTGGGTCCCCATTGGCCCCGCGTGATGGGTGAGTCCCGACATGGCTCCACGTGGTTGCCGATGTGGATTTTCACGTGTGAACCATAAATGGGGTCTCACGTGCGGGGGAGTGTTGGAACCCTCTGTTTGTCCCACATCGGCTAAGGGAAGGAAAGCAAAGCAATTTAAATAGAATTACCCTTGGCGGGCCCGTACAGCCACGTGATTGGGTGGGTCCTCATTTGGCCCCGCGCGATGGGTGAGTCCCAACATGGCTCCACGTAGGCCAAAGATGCCACGTGATTGGGTGGGTCCCCATTGGCCCCGCGTGATGGGTGAGTCCCGACATGGCTCCACGTGGTTGCCGATGTGGATTTTCACGTGTGAACCATAAATGGGGTCTCACGTGCGGGGGAGTGTTGGAACCCTCTGTTTGTCCCACATCGGCTAAGGGAAGGAAAGCAAAGCAATTTAAATAGAATTACCCCACTCTAACTAACACTGAGGCCTTTTGTGATAAAACCCCACACCTGAGGATTGTGCAGGTAGTTAAGTGGGGACAGTATCGGTGTTGTTGGAGTGGGCCCTCGGCCCGTCGACCTGAAAATTTCTACATCATTATTCAAAAGGAATACTGAATATACCGCGCACAGACTTCGTGCCAAGACACAAAATATCAGCAGAAGCCATCCTTTCCATCACTTTGGTAACCTGCTATAATGAAAGAAACGCCGGCAAGATTTACATACACGAATCAGTCCAACAATCTGCATCATGATTGGAGAATGTGAGCTATGTTATGCAATGATCTTGTTGATGATCCCTTACCCTAGCAATGACAACTGATCCAGGCTCTGGAATGGCACCATGGGCCTTGTGATCGGTTACTTCCACAGTGGGTCTCTACATAACCACAACAATCAATCGATATCATCAACGGAAATTCGAAGACCACCGTATCATACAAGTTCATAAATCAATACTACGTTAAACAAACAACAGAAAAAGGAAATGGGAATTGAAGAGTTCCAAACTTTTTTTTTTTTTTTCTGTTACAAACTTTTTTCTCTCCTTAATTTAGTAAAGCACTACAAAGATTCATAATTTAGGGAGTGTTCCGGATTGCTTCATGAAGGGCCAAAAGTGTTTTCTACCAACCAAAGCGCTTATAAGTTGGCGCTTTTTTTCAGAAGTGCTTCCTAAAAAGCACTTGGATTTTAGTAAAAATATGAACGTGCATATTAAGAACTGCACAAAAATTGAAAAGATTGTTCTTTTTGGAGTACCGTAAATGGTCAAGGCATCGAGAGCATGCATAACTGAGAAAAGGAAAACAAGATATAAAAAGACATCATGCGTATGATATGATCAAATATTCTAATCACATTCACACTGGAGTGATGAAAAAGAAGCAAAGAGGACAAACATATGATGCTCTTCCTCTGCAACCCTATCAAAATATTCTCTCGTCCAACTCAACTCAACTCTTCCAGTTGATTCATTAAACGGTGAAATTAACATATACGACATTTGAAATTCTGTCACAAACTTCCGACTCGAAGAATAACAGAATAATCACTTCCATGTCACGTTATAAGTCCGCTAAAGACATACACAGGAACACCTCATGTATTCCGATTTCCAAATTAATTTATATGGATAGACTCAAATTCATGAGATCTTCTTGTATGTGTTTTGGAGTGATAGATGACAATGCATGAAAGGCCCTCCCTAGCCAAAAGTCTGATGACAAAAACACATGTGACATTTGGAATTGTGTGCAATTTAGGTGAGAGCAACTGAAAGCAAAAAAATTCTGCTTTTGCTTGCATTGTATTGTTAATTTGTTGTTGTATTATTTGTATGTCCACATTGTAAAAAAAGTTCGAGATTTCTGAAAAATTTAAATATGGTTTCACGTGCTCAAAGTTACAAAAAGGAGGGCTTTTCTGCAATATTGTATTGCATGTTAAAAATCCAATTAAAAAATAGAAAAAAAATTCAATGTGCCAGTAATACAGCTAGGTGCACCAAATATCGTAATATAAGCAGTTGCAATTTCTTTTCAAGTATCATACTATTTGGATTACGACACGGAGCACCAAGTATCATAATACAAGGAGTTCAAATTTCTTTTCAAGTATCAAACTATTTATATTACGACACTTACTGTACAGGGTCCGTGTTCCCAGCACAATGAAAGATCTCTTAAAAATAAGCTTTTTCGGTCAACAACCTAAAAAATAAGCTATTAACAATCTTTATGGAGCAATTTTGAACTTTGGAGAAAAAAGCATGAGAAGAATACATTTTGGCTTGCTCGCTTTAATTAGGGAAGAGTATTTTAGGGATGTTGGCTTAATCATTTTGGTTTGCTCACTTTATATATATAGGTTAATAATTTTATTTTTTATTTTTTAGGAGAAAATTTAGTAATATCTCATTTTCTTTGGACGTTTGTTGCACCTTGTATTCAAAACTTTTGATTTGATTTTGACCCCGGTATATTTTATTTCTTACCAATTTCCTCTTATTTGTAAATTCTGTCACAATTTTCATGTAATCCTTTCACTTGTAATGTACATGACTGTCTTTTAGAGTCATAGTTGTCTTATAATTTTATCACATTACGTTGATCTAGAACTAACCCGATATTGTGTATCAGTACTTTCCACTTCATTAACAAAATCTTTTCCCCTCCAAGCCCTCATGCACCAACTTCGTAAATCCATTTGTCATCTTTTCTTTATCGGCATAGGAGTAGCTTGTGGGGAGATAGGATTTGTGATCATTTAGGAACCTTTCAATCTTCATTTGATTCTCCTTTTCATCTCTCCAGTTTGATTGTCTTACTATATGGTGGAAGAGTCCTGCCTGTAGAGCACATGTAACGCACAGTCGGGTTGCTCGAGCAGTAGATCTCTCTCGTACGGCTACCCCATTGCCGAAAACAAAACAAGACAAGATATGTTCACTCCAACGATGATAGCCCTTGTTGATACGTGACCACGACCTGTCCCTTTGAAACTTTAACACCATCGACCATCGACACTTCGTAGTGGAAAATAGATTTCTCTAATCAACATAATGCAAGCTGAAACTGGCAATGAAGCTAAAGAAGTGGAGGGTGGAACAGCCAGAACTTGATGCCGAGGGACACTGACACATGTGATGGGCATGACGTTCTTATCTGGATCGAAGGTCCCTTTGCTTAAGTTCCTTAGTTCATTCAACCAATTGACCACTGGAAGTTTTTGGTGAATGGAGCGATCAATGTAAATTCTGTAATAACTTAGCGGTTGAAAGAGTGACAGGCTAGAGATAGCTTCATTCAGCTATTAAAATTTTGGTAGTTTTGAGAGCATGGTTTCTTTTAGGCACGGAACATGTTTACTTACTTGGAAATTTGGTACGAGTTGGAAGGGATTTTGAATCACTTCATTTTTATGCTGAATTTGTTACAAATACGTAGTCTTTCTTAGTCTAGTGCAGCTCTGTGTCATGTGAAGAAGTTTAAATGTGTGGCAGTCTGTAATTCTAAGGTATCATCACAGTGGAATCTCACGCATAAATACATTCTTTTTCAAATTTCTGGATCAACCCAAACTTAATTTTAAGTCTGTGCCCCAAAAGCCTCCATTTAGGGGCCATACTTAAATGGCATATCTATGCCCCCAAAAACTTAAGCCCGGCCCAGAAGGTTGTAAAACAAACAAACACAACGTAATGCAGACTGGTTCGAATTCAACGCTTCTCCTTTCGTGGCAATATTAATATCGCTTGTAATCACGAAGCTATCTTGGAATAATACTTGTAATAAAAAAAAGTAGTGAAGTGCAAGGAAAAAGTAGAAGAAAACGACCTGAAAGTTGAAACCGTTGTATTGGGTACCAAGAGCTTTCAACTTTGAATTATTAATTTGCTGAATGTCTGTTTCTCTTCGTCGTTAGATCTACATGCACCTATCAACTATCGTTGTCATTGAATGGGTCTGTCAAAGTCTTCCAAGGGAACTTGTGAGTAATTTCATCCAAACTTCATGGTCCATGGTCTGAATAAATAAAATAAAAAGGTTTAGAATTTCATAAAAAAGGACAACACGTCTACTGTTCCTAAAATTTTGATGACGACGACGACGAAAACAACAATATAATAATAATTATTATTATTATCGTCAAAGTTTTAGGACCAGTAGGCGTGTTGTCTCTTACGGTGAAATTCAAACATGTCACATGAGTTCAACAAGCTTAGTTTAAATGATTGTGGCCGCTTCATCCGTTCTCAATTGTTTTTGAAGTTGAATGCTTATATTCAATGAGAAATGCTAATGTAACTCTCTTAAAATTAGACTCTCCATACCCTTTGACCTCTTTTATTTTTGGCACAATATTTTATAATGTTGGCAGAAAAATTGACGTTAAACTGTGAGGTGATAAAGAGTTCATAAAGAGTCCCCTTAGCATTACTCACATTCTATTTATAAGAGCGGACTATTCATGGAGTGCATGTTTGAACACCACCATAAAATATGGTGTATGCTCACCACTCTATTTATCACCGTTAAATGAGTTTAAATTTTAAGATTTATGCCTATTCATTGCACGAATCTCGAAATCAAACTCATCTAATGATGATAAAGAGGGTGGTGAGCATACACCATATTTTATGGTGGTGAGCAACAATGCTTCCCTTTTCATGTGTTGGCACCATGTGCTCCCATGTCACTGGATATGTAATGTTCACGTGTGTCTCCACACATGAGGTAGGGAGTGTTGGGAGCAATAATTTCAAATTTGTTGAGAGTACGAATCCCACATCGGGTAAATAAAAAAACCATGCATGTGCTTGTAAGTAATTGGGTTACTTCCCATATTGTCAATTGGTTTTAAAGTGGATCCTCAACTTTCTTCAAAATTGCGATATTAATGCGTTGCACAACTGTTTAAATGATCAGGTTTTTCCATCCATTGTCAATTATTTTGGGGTTGGATTCTCACATTCTAATAGATTGATCGAACCAAAAACATGATAGAAGTGATAATTTACCAACTACTAGCTAGTAAAAATTTATTAGTAAGCACTTGTATACTAGTTTCCGTGCTACTTTTACAAATATGCAAAAGGACACAACTGATGAGTGTGACTAGTTAACTTCGTAGTGTTGTTCTTGGTTGATCTGTCTATGCATTTGTGGAAGCAAATGGATTTGGTGGCATGCTCAAGTTTTCAGAGCCTCCTTCTAGCATTCTAACAACTGCTTTCATGGAAGGGCGATTCACCGGGTACCACTGGACGCACCAAAGTGCTACAATCACTAGTTTCTTAGCAATCTGAGTGTCCTCATCAGTATCTAGCTTCAAATCCAACGCTTCTCCTTGAACTAGACGATTGTAAACCAATTATGGAAAGTAGACCTCATTGTTGCCAGATGAAAGTGCAGTTTCCTTCCTAGCTCCAACAGTCTCAAGCACCAGCATCCCGATATTGTACACATCTGACTTGTGTGACACGGTCTCGAAGTTCCCGTTAAACACTTCTGGTGCAATGTAGCCCACGGTGCCTCTAGCAGCTGTCATAGATATGATACTGTCTTCTTTGGAACAGAGTTTAGCCAGACCAAAATCTGAGATCTTAGGATTGAAATCATGATCTAACAGTATGTTATGAGGCTTGATATCAAAGTGGAGGATCATGCGGTCGCACCATTGGTGAAGATACTCGATTCCCTTTGCTATACCATTGACGATGTTATGAAGTTTCTGCCAATCAAACAAAGTGTTATTGGATTGAACTTTAGCTGTGATGAAGTTCTCTAGGGACCTGTTTGGCATGAGCTCGAAAATAAGCGCACGTTTGCCTACTTCGGCTGAAAAACCTAGTAGACGAACCACATTGACATGATGAATTCTGCCAATGGTTCCCACTTCATTAACAAAATCTTCTCCATTTCTTTTCGAGTCACTGAGGACTTTTACAGAGACTGGAGCTCCATTAATTGGAAGCTCTCCACTGTAAACACTTCCGAAACCTCCTTCACCTAACTTTTTCTTGAATCCATTTGTCATCTTTTTCACATCTGCGTAGGAGTATCTCGTTGGTACGTGAGATTTGTGATCTTTCAGGAACCTTTCTACTTTGAGTTGATTCTCCTTTTCCTGTATGCTATTTGATATTTTTACATGAAAAAAAAATACTACTGCTACCATCTTTGATATAAGAGCAAATGAAGCTACGCTCGTTCCCCAGATAATCGACCTCCTACTTGATACATGGCCTGAAATTACAAGGAGAAAAGTTAAGCAAAATAAGTTGAATTGAGGAAACAAAGTAAATATTTCAGGATATATGTTGCAATTTCTGAAGCGAAATGTAAAGGTCAGGGAAGTACCTTTTTACTGTTGTGGAGGATATTGTGGAGGATACTGAATGACGGAATAAGAACGATAGCACTACAACTGATTGCTTTTGCTATTGGGGTGGCAATGTCCTCTACAGTATTGGCATGATGGGAAATTATCCCATGATTCCCATTGCAGCGACAGAAAACTGTCCAAGCCACACTCTTGGAACCTTAGCTCGCCACAAAGCTTTCCATAGGAATCATGTGTCAACATTAATTGCCGAACCCATAGGCTCATCACCACTCATTCCCGGACACGTTCGAGCCACAAAGTACGCATTCTTAGTAGTGAACAAGCCTTTAGGTTCCTTAGCCCACATGAAAGAATCGGCAGGGTAGAATAAGCTCAAGGGTATACTCAAAATCAAATCCGCTTCCTCCTCCAAGAACCAACTTCGAACTAAATTAGAGTTTCATCAAACCCCATCATCCTCCAACATCAGTGATCTCACCGTGAGCTCTGGATGCACCCCAACTGGTTTGGGGCTAAGCACTTTATAATAATGTTTTCGTGGCATCCAGCTATCTCCCCATATATGAATTCGCAAGCCATCCACCACCCTCCATCACATACCTCGACAAATAATAGACCTAGATGCCACCAACAGTAGGACGAGTTAGGTTTGACTGGAGCCTGTAAAAACTTAGAATAAGGGTAATACCGGGCTTTGAAAATTCTTGCCATAAGGGAATTAGGCTGCTGTAATAATCTCCACCCTTGCTTCGCAAGCAAAGCAAGGTTAGACGCATATGGATCTTTAAATCCCAAACCACCTTCACTTTTCGGCTTACACAATCGTTGCCATTTCACCTAATGTATTCTCTGTTTTCCTCATTCTCTTCCCCACCAAAACTAAGCCACCATTTGGTTTAGTTCATCACAAAATGACTTAGGGAGCAAGAAAGTTTGCATCGTATACAACGGCACTGCCTGAGCAACAACTTTTATCAATATCTCTTTCCCCGCACTACTTAACAATGAACCTCGCGAACCATGCAACTTTTTCCACAGCCTATCTTTAATATGAGCAAATGCGTCTTTCTTAGACCTACCAATAAACACCGGTAAGCCAAGATATCGGTTGTGATACTCCACCAGTTCCATCCCTAGGCAATCTGCCAATAATTGTGCATCCAGCTCCATAAGGTTCCTACTAAACGCCACACTGCTTTTGGTGAGATTGACCGCTTGTCCAGACGCCCTTTCATATGTACGCAATAGCTCATTCACCTGCAAACACTCCTGCAAAGAACTCTTGGCAAAAATAAAGCTATCATCCGCAAATAGCAAATGGTGAACACTTAGAGCATCTTTACACACCTGGACCCCATGAATTTGGCCTTGTGCTTCCAGGAATCAAATCGAGCCGATAATCCCTCTGCGCATAAAACAAAAAGGAACGGTGATAGCGGATCTCCTTGAGGAATTCCCCATTTCGGATAAATTAATCCCACAGGCTCCCCATTCAATTTGAACGAATAAGATTCCGTAGACACACACATCATTATCCATTGTATCCATTCCTCTGCAAAAGCCAACATTCTCATCATTTGCTCCAAGAAACTCCATTCAATACGATCATAGGCTTTACTATTATCTAACTTCAACGCCATCACCCCATTCAACCCATTATTCTTTCTATGCATGTAATGTGCAATCTCCGAGGCTACCAAACAATTGTCAAAGATTAGCCTTCTCGGTATAAAAGCACTTTGCGATGGTGAAATAATTTTAGGAAAAATGGCCTTCAGCAGGTTAATAAGAACCTTTGAGCACATCTTGTAAATCACATTACAAAGACTAATCGGCCTAAGCTCAGTCATCGCTGAGGGGTCAACTTTCTTCAGTTACAAAGTGACATGGGTATAGTTGATTTTATTGAGCATATGACTCGATGAAAGAATATGCCTAACCCTATCGCACACATCTTGGCCGACCGTCTCCCAATGATTCTGATAAAAACCCGGTGACATACCGTCAGGCCTTGGCGCCTTAGTCGAATGCATTTGAAACAACGCCTCTTTAATTTCCTCATTGGATACCTGTCGAATAAGCTCCTGATTCATCTCAGCTGACACTTTGGGTGTCACTACCCGCATGATTTCTGACACATCCGTCTCACCCTGAGAATCAAACAATTTCGTGAAATAATCAATAATCACCGTCTCCATACCCCTCTTATTTGCATGCCACACCCCGACCTCATCATACAACCCTGGCAAAGCATTCCTACGCTGTCTTCAATTAGCTTTCTGGTGAAATTTTTTTGTATTTTAATCTCCAAGCTTTAACCAATTTTCCTTGGACCTCTACCTCCAGAACGCTTCTTCCTGTGCCAATAAAGCTTGCAACCGAGTGTTTAATTCATCCCTTTATGCAATGGTTGTTTCAGTAAAGGGCTTTCCAAATAATGCATTCAATTTATCTTCCGTTTCTGAGATCTCCCTCGGAATTGATCTCTTTGTAGTTTTAGCCCAATTAGTCAACTATAATCGTGTCCCCTTAATCTTCTTTGTGACTCGAAACATTGGTGAACCATGGAACTCCGTTGCCCAACCTTGTTTAACCGCCACTACACACCCATCTTCCATTGACCACCATTCCTCATATTTAGCTTTGGTCTTTGGCGTCCATTTAACTATTATAGGTATATGGTCCGACGAATTTGGTTTCAAATGAGAAACTCGAAACCCCAAAAACTCATCCACCCACTTCTGCGAAGCTACAACTCTGTCTAATCTTACTTTGATTCCCCCACACCTGGTGGTCACCTAAGTAAATTTATTGCCAACATATCCCAGATCTAGTAACTTCCATTTGGCATTCACTTCTTATATCCTCTCATTCCTATTCCTCAGCATACAAAATCTCATTGAAATCTCTCATGCAACACCACGGTAATACCGAATTTTCACTCAACATTCGAAGCAAACTCCAAGGTTTATGTCTACCCCCCTCCGTCGGAAAGCCATAAAAGAAAGTAAGTCTCCAGTGATTAGCATCGCATATTCCTCCAACCTCCAAGTCAATATGATTTGAGGAATACGATCTTAGCAACTAATTTTCCTCCTCTCTCCACATTGCACGCAAACCCCCCGGACCTTCCTAAACTTGGAATTAAAAACACAAAATCTAACTTCAACTGTGATTTTAACCTCTCCATACGCTTCTTCGAGCTTTTTGTTTCGCACAGAAAAATCACCATATGATCTTTGAAGAGAACAAGTCTCTTAAGCGCCCGAATTGCTTGAAGATTCCTAAGCCCCCAACAATTCCAGCTTATACAACTCATTGGACTCGGCGGGGTTAAACCTCGTCAGCCGCCGCTGCTGTGAAACTTAGTGAAGTAGACAAAGCACGTTTATTCGCACCGGAGATCAATCCCCTTTCCTCATTCTCCAGCTGCCCTATTTTTCCCAACTTCGGTGAAGCAAAACGATGGAGTTTAGACTACCTCATTTTATTCCTATGAATAACCTTTCCTCCAGAGCTATCACCATGCATAGTTCCCATTCCAAAAATAAACGGGGCTAAATTAAAAGGGTTTGAATCAATAGATCGAGGAGAGTCACCTCCTGCTATCGTATCCTCCCCATTAACCTCACTCGCCAAGGTTAAAGCAAATGTTTCCTCACCAACTCCCTGTACCTCTTGACTTTCTCCCTCACCTCATACGCTCAGTTTAATTGCAGCCCCAAACAGCCATAGTGGCTGCCTCATTTCTGTCCCTAAACCTTCCCTCATATCCTCTAACATATCCTGTTGTTAGCTACCCAATGCCTTTGGCAGAAAGTGTACCAATGCCAACTGATCTCCCCCACCATCTGTCTCGCCTATGGCCTTATTCAAATCAGGGATTGGCGACTTTCCTTGCCCCACTGCCCTCGTCTCTATTAAATCCTCCCCGACCACATCCATTGGAACCTCCAACTCTTCCAACACCGAAGCCTTCATTACCCAACCACCATCCGCATCCAATCCAAAACATATCCCTGAGGGTCATCGATAATCTTTATCCAGCACATCCATTTGGAACCAACGACCATATGGTTTGGCCTTATCATCCAGAATTTTTCCTTCATAGCATTCACATTGGTCTTCAACACGGTCTATCATTCCGCAAAGAAAACATGTGAGAGGTAAATTCTCATATCTAGCATTAATTTGTATCTTCCTACCATCCAGTTATATGTTCATAAACCTTCGCAACAGATTCCTCACGTCCAGTCGCATGTGCAGCCGATGAATACTACCAAATAAATCATCCTTGGGACTTTGATCCATGAGGGTTGTGATGGCCCGTCCCTCATTTTCACTGTAATTTCCTTTCAGTTTGTGTAATTTAAAGTTTTTACCCTTTTTGGGAAACGTGTAATCTGACGTGGATGTTATTTTCGATTGTTGTTTATTTTTCTTGGCTTCGTACTTAAATTGTACTCGCCTCTATGAATGCGTGAGTGTGTATTAGACTCGAATCGGATTTGTAACGAATAAGTTACGCTCCATCAAAGTACCAAAAATAACGGGTAAAATTGTACACGCGTACGTACTAATTTACCAATGTTAGAAACATTGTGCGGGATAGATTTTGTAACATCCCACATCGCCCAGGGGAGTGGATCTTGTGAGCCTTATATTTATATTCCTATCTCTACCTAGCGCAAGGCTTTTTGAGAGCTCACTGGCTTCGGGTTCCATTGGAACTCTGAAGTTAAGCGAGTAGCGCGTGAGAGACTCCCATGATGGGTGACCCACTGGGAAGTTTTCGTGTGAGTTCCCAGAAACAAAACCGTGAGGGCATGGTCGGGGCCCAAAGCGGACAATATCGTGCTACGGCGGAGGCGTGCCTGGGATGTGGTGGGGGCCCGGGCCAGGATGTGATAATTTGGTATCAAAGCCTAAACCTGGCCGTGTGTGTGCCGACGAGAACATCGGGCCCCTAAGGGGGGTGGATTGTAAGATCCCACATTGCGTAGGGGAGTGGATCCTGTGAGCCTTATATGTATATTCTCATCTCTACCTAGCGCAAGGCCTTTTGGGAGCTCACTGGCTTCGGGTTCAATTGGAACTCCGAAGTTAAGCGAGTAGCGTGCGAGAGCATTCCCATGATGGGTGACCCACTAGGAAGTTCTCGTGTGAGTTCCCAGAAACAAAACCGTGAAGGTGTGGTCGGGACCCAAAGCGGACAATATCGTGCTACGGCGGAGGCCTGCCTGGGATGTGGTGGGGGCCCGGGCCAGCTTGTGACAGATTTTTTGATTTCTTTTACTGTAGGAAATTTGAAAAACCTATCATCTTATTTCTTTTTAACCCTACCCATGCCATCTCATCCTTCACCACCAATCAAATCCCTCATTTCCCTCACCAATCAATTTTCTCCCTTAATTGCTGCACCCAATCAGAAAAAGGAAAAAGAGAAAAAGCCTTTCATCTCTTCTCTCTCTCCCCTGACATCTCATTCTTCTCTGCAACTCCCTCAATCGACATCCAAACCACCCAAACATGACAAGCCAACCTCACCATTGGACTTCCCTCACCACCACGAACACAACCATGTAACCAGATTTCGATTTGGTTAATGTTTGACTCACGAACTCGGAAGCTCCGACTCGGTGAGTTTTAGATCGAAGTGTTTTTTACCGAGTCAAGGCATTTCAAGGGTCGAGGGAGCTCCTACTCAACTCCTTGAGGCTCCTAGACTAGTTTTGGTGAAGAGTGGACGTAAAAAACACAAGGTTTCACGGAGCCAAGTTTTGGCCGTACCTTTCGAGCCATATTCAGGCCTCCTCCGTCTATTTTTTGGACTCCCAAAAGGTATAACGTGATTATTCACTTCATAAGCTTCATTTCTATGTAAATTTTGTGAAAAATGGTTGAGAAATGAGCAAGATATAAAGGTTTGAAAAATTACCCCGAAACAGATGACTTTTTCCAGATTCCGCTGGTGACCGGCGACGACGACCGGAGAAGACGAGGGAATATTCTGTCAACTCTTACGGAATATTCTAACGGCATCAAGTAATGCCCTTAACTTCTGTTAGGACTTAACGGAATATTCCTAACGGCCGTTAGGCCTCCGTCAGCCTTTGCCTGCGCGTGGTGGCATGTGTGGCCGTGCCATAGGCGGCATGTTTTCACATCATTTACCTCATGGTTACATCACTTTTCGGTGACGGCCAGCATGTTTCGACCTCCGACGGTCAGGGTGTGTCAAGGATATACTCTCCTAAGAGATTCCCTAAAACATTCCCCATATGCCGAGTCATGTAGCAAAAGGGTATCCCCTTAAATTGCACCCAAAATTCCTGAAAGTGCAAAGGGATCCTAACTGGATATGCCAACGTATCTACCTCTCCAAGCAGCAACAGGTATTGCTTGTTATACAGCCATGGTCCTCCACGAAGAATGGTCGTACGTTCCTGCATGGAATTAAATCCAAATGCAAACCGATTATCCTCTAAATCCGTCACCACTACATTCGCTTTAGGACGCCAAAGATTTCTCATCTGTCATTTAAAGCCTTCCGTATTTACCTGTTTGTGTGAGAGGACCCTTCCCATGAGAAAGACCGAAGACTTCAAAGTTGCAGCCTCGTTTTGATCAACAACAACCAATTTGTTTTCTTCCTCAGTAATCGCGAACCTGCCTGCGAAATTCGCCATCAAATCCTCCATAGCCAGTAGAGTTCTTGTTACCAGCCCTCAAATGCGTGCAACAACCAAGACACCGCGCATGAAACCTGTACGTATTCTTCCCCACACCATGAAATCGTAGAAACCCTAGACCTCCCCACACTGTCGCACTAATCACCAACAGCCGGAGAAAAGCCGAAATCCTAGATTTCCGTTAGTCACCCGACACTCTCCTAGGGTTAGGGAGAAAACCTAGAGAGCCTTTTTTGGGCACATTTTATTATTAAATGTACAAAAAAGTCAAAGAATCGGCAGGGTAGAATAAGGTTTTTAACTAAATTGATTCATTTCTTGAAACTAATTAAGCCTTGAAAAGATATTTTTGATCGCTCGTACGTACGCCCTCTATTACTTTGCATAAGTTGTTTTTACAGTGGTGTTTGTTACTTGCATATATAGCTCGACAAAGGTTATTAATATCCTACTCTAGTCATTACTCATCAACACACACTTGAGTTTATTTCCTTGATTTCCAAATTCTTAAATTTTGTGTTGCGTTTAAAATTTGACTTAACACTCTACGTACTTATCCTTTGTCTGGCTTATAAGACAAACTGAATTACTACACGGTGTATTTGGATATCTACCACTCACTATAAGTAGTTAGCAAATAAAAAGAAAAATAAAGGGTAAATTATAAAAAAACTACTTAAACTATAGGTCGAACCACAATTTCATACATCATATAGGGGTGGGTTGAAAAAATCAAAAACCAAAAAAAATCAAACCGTAATCGAAAAAACCGAACCGAACCAAAATGATCTGGTTCGGTTTCGATTTCTAGCGTTTGGAAACCGAATCGAACCGAAGTGTGTATAGTTTTACCCTTAGATGCACTGATGTCGTTTTTACCCTTAAGTGACTCTCGTGTTTTTGGCTATGCTACAACTCAGACATCACTGAGACTCAGCCGTTCACTGCTGCCGTTATCAGCCATCACTCCCTCACCGGTCACTGCCGTTCTCTAATCTCTGTCACTGCGCGTCCCTCACCTTGTCTCTCAGTCACCCATCAGTCCGTCACTCCACTCTCGCAGCTCGTTCGGAATTTAATTTTAAAATCTGGCGGATGTGAATTGCGCCGCAGCCTTGCAGCGCCTCTCAGCCCCACAGCCCCGCCGTCGAGCACTCGCCGTCTCGACAGTCGACATCAGTCACAAAGGTAAGTGAGAGTTCCCATCCTGCAATTTGAGTTAGTGTTTATAGGTAATTAGAGTTCCCAAATATAGACCATAACTCTGTCATCTGTATTATTTTTCATATTTTCACGGCAATGCATGTTTCTGCCTATTTCACAGCAATGCATTGTCACCTATGCATTTTGTATTTTTGAGAGACGAGGTAACTGAAACCTACGCGCTCTCCATGCCTGAATGGAACTAAAAATTGAAACACAATTAGTGTTACTCTTGAAAAATCACGGAACACTTCATCTGGGTCATATCAGTTTAAGCTGCTTGATATTTGCTACCAAAGTGTTTGCATCAGTGCTTACTACTCACAGTTAGTTTTGGAGTTATGGTGTATGATATGGCTGTACAGGTTCAAATATAAAGGTGCCCAGCCAACCTGCTTTCTGCATTTTTTCAAATGTCAAATCGTGATAATCATCTTCCCATCTAATTTCGTAATGTAGTAATGAAATCTCTTGACTGTTTCTCTATCCATATTTTACTCTTCTTCCCAATTAGTGCACCCGTTTTATTGAATTGGATATACTTATTTACTTCAAACATCAAACCTTAGGTATTTTATTGTTAAAAGTTGCAACCGTGAAAATTTGGAATTATCTGTACAACAAGGAGTATGGGCAACCCGAAGGAGCAATGAGTCCAAACTTAATGAAGCTTTTGACTCTGCTGAAAATGTGATTTTAATTTTCTCTGTCAACCAGACTCGAGTCTGGGAATGCTCAAATGCCACTCTTGAAAACTAACAATGTTAACCCCCGTCAAAACTAAGAAAAACATCACTAGCAAAACTAGTGTTACTGCTGAGTTTACCTGTGCCATCACTAGCAATGTTAACCCCATCGAGACTAAGAAAAACATCAGAGAAGAGTGGCTAGGGAATTAATAGTTTGTATGTAAATGGATTTGTATATTTCCTTCTTTTTTGCACATTGTAAAGTATTTAATAAACATGTTCTTTGTATATTTTCTTCTTTTTTGTTCATTTAGATGAAGTCAAATGCATCAAAGAACTCAAGTTCAAGCTCAAACTCAATGAGATCAAAATCATCAACTAGCTCCCGTCAAAACCTAATCTCATCTACTTCTACTCCATCGCAAGTAAGTTGTCATCTCCATATCTATGGTTCTTACTTCTTATGTCTCAACTTATTTAATAATTAATTGTAAGGATTATCTCTCTTATTTTAGAAGGGCATTGAAATACTTATGTTATGATTGTGTTGGAGATGTTAAAATTTTAGATTTCAATTTTTTTTCATTTTTTGGAAAGGAAAAAAAAAAACTGTAACCGAACTGAAATTTCGGTTCGATTTCGATTTTGACAAAAAATCGAACCGATTTATACTAAACCCAGCCCTAACATCATATTTTAAATATTTTAATGTCATACCTCAACTTATAAATTCGTTGCAATGTTATACCTCTGTTAAATTTTCTGTCAATTTAGCTGTTAAATAATGACGTGGCAAGAATGGGCCACTACTTCTCCAACAGAAATAAAAAATTAATAATTAATTTTTTACATGACAATTAAAATTAGGGGGTGTGCCTATCCACACGTTCTAAACTACGTCTCATACACTCCTTGTTAATTTATGTTCGTTGATTTTCTTTAATTTATCTGATTTGACGGTCGAAAATTAAAAGAATGTGTGAGAAGTAAAATAAGGTGTCACATCTCAAAATTAAATATTAAAAAAACTCTTCTCCTCACTCACTCCATCTCTCTCTCTCTCGTCTCCCTCCTCCATCCCCCTTCTTCCTCCCCTCACTCCTTCCTCCATCCCTCTCTCCCTCGTCCTCCTTAAACACTCCAATTTCCTGCGCCGATCCCCAGCCACATCTCCCTCGACCTCAACGCTCCCTCCACCGCCCTCTGGCCGTCCCACTCCAGCCGCCTCGTCGAGTCACCTTCTGCGGGCGCAGATCTGCAAACTCCAATTGGTGTTGCAGATTTGCATAGGCTCAGACTTGAAATCGAACCGGAAAAAGGGTTCGCCTCGAGCCGGAGAGTGAGGAGATGGGTCAAATGGTTCACCTTTGCGGGAATCTCGCCGGATAAGTTGTTGTAGGACAAGATCGAGGCGGTAGAGACGGAAGAGAGAAGCTATGGAGGCAGGAAAGTCACTGGAGAGTTCGTTGTAGGAGAGGAATAGGAGTTTGAGGGCGGTGAAGTTGGAGAGGGCCGGAATGGGGGCCGGAGATGCGGTTACGCTTGATGCTCAGATGGAGGAGGGTTTGGATCTGGAGATAATTTCAGATGTTGGGTGTGTAAGGTTTGGGAAGATTTCAACTGAAAATTCACATGCAAAAGTCAATTTCGTTGATTTTTGTTTTTTAATTGGAACCCAAATCCTGTTTCAAACTCTTGCTTGGGCTGGTTTTGGGAAGAAAAAGAACGCAGGAAGGAAAAAGCAGAGGAAGAGATGCCTCGGTTAGTATGAAAAAATAACAAAAAATTGGTGGAAATTCCTGACCGCACGATTTAGTGTGAACGGCGGAGATTTATTGATCCCAACAGATCCCCGAGGGAAGGATCAGGAAAGGATAAAATATTAATAATTTTTAATAATAATTTAATTGTTAAATAAAAAATTATTAAATTATTAATTTTGTATTTCTGTTGGAGAAGGAGTGGTCCCTCCTTCTTGCCACGTCATCATTTAATAGTTAAATAGGCAGAAAATTTAACAGAAGTATAACGTTGCAACGAATTCGTAAGTTGAGATATGATATTGCAATGTTTAAAACATAAAGTATGAAATTGTGGTTCGATCCATAATTAAAGTAGTTTTGTGTAATTTACACAAAAATAAAATATAGATATTTAAAATATTTTCCAAGATTAATTAAGTTCATTGCCGTCCTAAACCAATTTGACCAGACACTAGCCGACCTGTCTGCGACAAATCAAGTGGCAGACCTAATCTCGGCTTGAAAAAAATTCTAAAGACTTGCTTAACAAGTTTGAACAGTCAAACCTAATCTCGGATTTGTTTTTTTGTTTTTTTTTAATTTAGTAAAGGATCAAAGAGCTCAAGATAGATTGCGTACTTATTGCTCGCCCTAAGGTTCCGAAAGAAAAACTAAAACTCCATTAATCCACATATAATGGACCTATTTTCTTTCTATTATTTCCTCTATGCATGCTTGTTTACGTCCCTGTTTTATCAACCAGCACACGCTCAGCGGGAATACATCAACAGCACAGAGGTCTCCTGCTCTGGTAGCGATGTCACATCAAAAGGATACCGCTGTGATGCCAGTGTCAAGTCCTGCCAGTCCTTCGTCACGTTCAGATCGCAGCCGCCCCATGACACCGCCATCAGCATCGCCTCTCTCCTCGCCTCCGACGCCTCAGAGATTGCCTCAGTTAACAAAGTTTCAGCAAGTGACAAGATTCCAAGCAACAGGTTGGTTGTAGTTCCAGTTTCTTGTTCGTGTTCAGGCAATATCTTCCAGCACTCCTCTCCTTACACCGCGGTAGACGGCGATACGTATTATTGGAAAGCCACCAACCATTTCCAAGGCCTGACTACATGTGAGTCTATGATGGGTCAGAACTATTATAATGTAAATATGCCGGTGGGAGCAATGTTAACAGTTCCGGTGAGATGCGCTTGTCCAAGCGAAAATCAAACTGCAGATGGGATTACATCTCTGCTGACATATATTGTAGCCATGAACGATACAATTGCAACAATCGGAGAGATGTTTGGGGTCAACAAACAAAGTGTAATGGAGGCAAATTTGTTGTCACAGGACAGCATTATCAAATCTAATACAACTGTTCTTGTTCCACTCAAAAGCAAGAAATGCCCTACTTCTGATAGTAATTTCGTTGCAGAGGGGAGTATCCTAGAATATGTCGATTGCATTCGCAATGGCAAAAAGTTTCCGGTGAAGTTGGTCACACTGCTAGGTATATATCTATCCTCTATATCTTACACAGTCCAGCAGGCCGGTGTGGGGAGTTATACAGAAATGCGTCGATGTAATTAGTATAAAATTATTCATTATATGTCGTATTTTATTGTGTCAAGTTTCAAACGTCGGACTTTGCATTCTTCAACAACCATGTCTACGTAGTACTTGAATTTTCAACTTTTTTTTTGGAAAATTTTCAACTTGACATAAGCTAATTGGTTTTTCTTTGTTGACTAATTTACTTGACAGGTATTGGCATTGGGTTTGCATTCATATGTGTGTTCCTTTCATGCTACTACTTATATCAATGCCTGAAGAGAAGAACCGAAACCCGTAAGGAGAAATTTTTCAAGCAAAACGGGGGCTTCTTGTTGCGAGAAAAATTCTCATCTTATGGAAGTAGTAGCAATGCAAAACTATTTACTGCAGAGGAGTTGGAGAGAGCAACAGATAATTACAACGAGAGCCGGTTTCTAGGGGAAGGAGGTTATGGCATAGTTTATAAAGGGATGTTACCAGACGGTACCATAGTAGCGGTTAAAAGGTCGAAAGCAATATACCAGAAACAGATTGAGCAATTCATCAATGAAGTTGTTATTCTAACTCAAATCAATCATCGAAACATTGTGAAATTGCTTGGTTGTTGCTTGGAGACTGAGGTTCCATTGCTAGTATATGAGTATATTTCTAATGGAACTCTCTACCATCATATCCTTCAGAAGAAAGACTCCACCCAATCATCACTTTCGTGGGAATGCCGTTTAAGGATCGCTTGTGAAGTTGCCGGAGCAGTAGCGTATATGCACTCAGCAGCTTCAATCCCCGTCTATCATAGAGACATCAAGTCGTCTAACATACTTCTAGACCATAACTACAGTGCTAAAGTATCCGACTTTGGGACTTCGAAATCAGTTCCCCTCAACAAAACTCACTTGACCACACAAGTACAGGGGACTTTCGGGTACATGGATCCAGAGTACTTCCAATCTTGTAAATTCACAGACAAAAGCGACACCTATAGCTTCGGAGTTATGCTCGTGGAAATACTAACTGGACAAACCCCATATTCTTTTGCAAAAGATGAAGGAGAAAACCTGGTTGCATCGTTCATTTCATTGAGGAGGGAAGATAAACTCGTTCAGATTTTGGATCATCAAGTGGCTAGAGATGCAGATGTTGAGCAAATTCGCACGATTGCAGAGCTTGCAAAATGGTGTTTGAGGTTGAATGGGGCAAAGAGGCCTAGTATGAAAGAGGTATCAACAGAGTTGGAAAGATTGAGGAACGCTCAAAGATGCCATGAAATGTTCCAAGAAGATCCTATACAGCAAAACATTGATTTCCCCATGGAAATTGAATCTGCATCGCTTTGAATTTGAAACAAAACTATTTTCATTTGCCTCCCTAGTTTTTTTAAGGTCCATTCGGTACGACGTAACCGGGATTTGTACGCTAATATTTTGTTGAAATTTAGCAAAGTTGGATCAAATTTTTTAAATTTCCAAAGTTGCGGTCTAATGGTATTATACTTCTATTAGTGGAATTACAGACTAAAATTCGTTAACGAATTGCCTGACTAACAAACCGTGTACACCAACTTTGCACAGCTTTCCGTAAACAAACAGACTTCCACTGTTCCACCTGCCAAGCTACCTTGAAGCTACAACCTTGCACTACGATCATCTGATATAGTCTGTTCAGAAGAACCATCGCTGTCTATAATAATTACGTCGTCTTGTTTGCCCGCACGACGAGAACGATCCCTTCTCTGTTTCCCCGTCCCAAGTCCTACTGATGAGTAGTTGAAAAGAGGAGCATTTACTCTTAAACCACCGCATCTCAGAAATTGTAATGTTTTTATTATTATATTGTTTACAAGAGAGAAGGCATCTCTTATAGAGAGCCGAAGCTACACAACCGGTCCTGACAAGTGGACAAGCCAAAGTGATGATTACAAGAGGAAAACACGGAAGAGGAAAATAAGGAAAGGAAAGTAGAGTAAAGTGATGATGGCTAGCTAGAGGAATAATTACAAGCCTATTGTCTAAACCAATAATGTCGAGCAGCTATTGTTGACTTGTTGACACTCTCCCTCAAGTTGGTGCATAGATGTCATGAATGCCCAACTTGCTTAGTGAGTTGTGAAATACTGTACTTGTGACTGCTTTGGTGAGCATGTCTGCTAATTGATCTTCATATTTGACGAATGGAACTTCAATAAGTCTTGCCTCAATTTTCTCTTTAATAAAATGTCTATCCACCTCCACTTGTTTGGTTCGATCATGTTGAACCGGATTGTGAGCAATGTCAATCGCATCCTTGTTGTCACAATGTAGATGCATAGCATGCTTGGGCCTAAATCCCAAATCTCTCAGTAATTCTTCACCAAAGCAGTTCACGTACTCCATGTGCCATGCTCTGGTATTATGCTTCAGCACTTGATCTAGCAACGACCTTTTGTTTCTTACTATGCCAAGAGACTAGATTTCCTCCAACAATAGCAAAGTATCCTGATGTTGATTGTCTGTTAGTTATATCACCAGCCCAGTCAACATCAATGTTGATTGTCTGTTAGTTATATCACCAGCCCAGTCAACATCAATGTAGCCTTTAACGTCTAGATGATTATGTTTTGAAAACATTAATCATTTCCCAGGAGCTGACTTTAAATACCTCAAGATACGGTTTACAGCATACATGTGTGTTTTACTTGGTGCATGCATAAACTGGCTCACCATGCTAACTGCATATGCTATATCTGGTCTAGTATGGGCAAGATATATTAGCTTACCAACAAGTCACTGATATCTTTCTTTGTTGGTAGGTATCTGATCAGGATATTCACCATGTTTGTGATTCAGCTCAATTGGGGTATCTGCTGGTTTGCATGCTAGCATCTCAGTTTCCATCAAAATATCAAGAACATATTTCCGTTGTGATAGAAATATTCCTTGTTATGAGCGGGCCACCTCATGCCCAAGAAATACTTTAAGGCACCAAGATCTTTCATATCAAATTCACTTGCTAGATACTTTTGCAGTGCTGCCTTCTCTTCTGGATCATTTCTAGTAACCACCATGTCATCCACATATACAATAAGAGCAGTGATTTTGCCTTTCTTATGCTTTAAGAAAAGAGTATGATCTGAGTTGCTTTGCTTGTATCCGAAAAATTTCATCGAATTGGTAAATCTCCCAAACTAAGCTCTCGATGATTGCTTTAAACCATACAACGACTTTTTTAGTTTACAAAAGTTGTTGGTCTGATTGGGATCCAGCTTGCATCCTGGGGGAAGTTCCATATAAACTTCTTCTTCTAAATCTCTATGCAGGAAAACATTTTTGACATCGAACTGTTGCAAAGCCCATTCAAGGTTTGCTGCTAGGGATAAGAGTACACGAATAGTGCTTATCTTAGCTACATCGGCAAAAGTCTCTTCGTAGTCAATGCGGTATGTCTGCGTGTAGCCTTTTGCCACTAATCTTGCTTTGTATCGCTCAACAGTGCCATCTGCATTGAATTTTACAGTGTATATCCACCTGCAACCAACTGCTCTCTTCCTCTTGGGTAGGTTAGTTAATTCCCAAGTGGAATTTTTTTGGAGTGCCTCCATTTCTTCATTCATTGCACGAGTCCATATAGGATCATTCATAGCATCCTCTACACTACAAGGAATAAATATAGTGGATAATTGATTTACAAATGCCTCACATGATGTTGATAGCTTATGGAGGGACACATGGTTAGCAATTGGGTATTTAACCTTGGTTCTAGGATCAGGATCATATAACTGTTTATGAATCCCTCGAGATTTTCGAGGGGGAAGTTGATATTTAGTGGACTCAATTTGACTTGACTCAGGTATGCTCTCATCAGAAATAGATATAGATTGATCAGTTACCTGTTGATTGTGTTCCTGGGCTGATTGATCGTGTAGTACTGTCGACGAAGGCAATTGCAAGCATTCTGGACTTAAAGTTGCTAGATGCACTTCTGTGTTTGTTGTTGAAGTCGATGATTTTATTTCTGCATGTATCGTTTGATTATAGTTGTCTGCCGACTTATAGACATTGATCTCAGTTTTCAACATTTCTGCAACAATTTTAATCTTGCTAATGTCTTGGGTGTCCTCTTCAAACATACTATTCTCCCCCTGAATGGGATACTCAATTTCTCCCGTTGAAAAATATGTTTCTCCCGTTGAAAAATATGTTTCTCCCGTTGAAAAATATGTTTCTCCCTCTTGAAACTGGACGTCCGCAATGATATACAAAGTTTGGGTAGGAGGATGAAAACATTTGTATCTTTTTTTTGTATCAGAATAACCCAAGAATACATAACGGAGGGCACATGGATCAAACTTCCCCCGTTGATGTGGATAAACCTGTACATAAGCCACATACCTGAAGACACGTAGTTCTAAGTTTGGGATAGATGGAATGGTGAGAAGGTGGTTAAGTGTTTGGAATGGTGTTTGATATTGGAGAGTGCTGGATGTTGTCCGATTTATGAGATATGTTGCAGAACACAGTGCCTCTCCCCAAAACTTATGATGCATGTTGGCACCATATAAAGATGCACGAACCACTTCGTGCACTTCCAAGAGATGTCGATTCTTTTTCTCTACTACACCATTTTGTTGAGGTGTATAGGCACATATAGTTTAATGAACAATACCATGCTTTTGTAAATAGTTGTGCAGAGCATGATTGACATATTCTCCTCCATTATCAGACCTGAGTGTCTGAATTTTCTTGTCAAACTGAGATGCAACATAATGATGAAAAATATTGAACTTGGTAAGAACTTCACTCTTGTGCTTCATTGGAAACACCCAGATCATTCTAGTACAGTCATCTATAAATGTCACAAACCATCTAAAGCCAGAAGTGGTAGGAATTCTGGCAGGACCCCCAACATCAGAATGAACAACCATGAATGGCACAGAGCTTTTATTTAATCTTAATGGATAAGAAAAACGATGACTTTTGGCCAAAATACAAATTTCACAATGGAGATCGGATTCTTTGAATTGGGAAAATAGTTCAGGAAATAAAAGTTTAAGATAACCAAATGAGGGATGTCCTAATCGCCTGTGCCATAACCAAATCTTCTTCATTCGGGTTGATTCGTCTCTGCTTACATGATGCACTTGACTCAATCTATTGCTGCAATCTTCCGTTAAGTCCAAATAATATAGTTTTCCCCTTCTAGTACCACAACCAATCACAGTCCTGGTGAGCAGGTCTTGGAAAAGACAATATAGTGGCAAAAAAGAAACAGAACAATTAAGGGAGTCAATAATTTGAGAAACAGATAAAAAAAATCGTAATCTAGGGATGGTACCACTAGGACATGATCAAGATTGAGTGAGGAAGTTAGTGAAAGAGAGCCCTCTCCGTTAACCGGAGAGATTGAACCATTGGCACTGGTAATGAATGTCTGGTTGGCTGTTTTTAGTGAGTGAAGAATGTTATCATCAGACGTCATGTGATCTGTGTCACCTGTATCAATAATCCACGATCTATTACAAGTATTAGCAGATGTAGAATTAGATATACTTGAGGTGTTCAAGGCTTTTGGGACATGGTTAGATGAGCTAACATCTTGAGAAGACTCAGAGGTGGTGAATGATGCTCTGCTGGATTCCTTCTTTCGTCCTTTGTGAACCCATCCTTCTGGATAGCCAATAATCTCATAACAGCCTTGAATAGTATGATTTTTCAATCCGCATTTAGTGCACTACATAGATGGTCGATTACGAAATCGATCAGTTGTTGAGGAGTTTATGTTTTGAAGTCGAGGTCCTTGTGGAGATCGAGAATTTGTGGTAAAGAGCACAGTAGCTTCAGGCATCGTGGCACTTTCTAACATGGTTCCTTGTCGGTTGCTTTCACGTTTGACTTGAGAGTATGCTCATTCAAGACCAGGTTTGGGCTCTATCCTCAAAATCTCACCACAAATTTGATTAAACTTGTTGTCTAATTCTGCAAGAAGAATATAGACTCGAAGTCACTCAATTTCTTGTTGCCTTGATGAGATATCATCTGGGTCCTTCATGTTAAAGGGACTAAGTTGATCAAGTTCTTGAAAAATCTCGGTGAGATTGCTGTAATTGTTAGTAATAGGAGCTCCATTTTGCTTCATGGTAAATGACCTTTTATGAAGATCATAAATTTTGGCTTCATCAGAGCCATCTGAATTAGTCTTTTTTATGGCATCCAATACATGCATGGTTGTGTTATAACGGATGAACCACTTCATCTGATTGGGCATCATAGCATCAAATAACCAACTTTTGACTTGGCAATTTTCAGCTCGCCACTTGTTATACAGTGGGTCTGTAAATGCAGGCTGCTTGGTATCACCGGAAAGATGCTTATGTTTTTCTCGACCAGCAATTTTCATCTCTATGACTTGATGCCATAGAGAATAGTTGTTCTCATCAAGTTTAATTCCTGTAGAGAAATTGGAATTATCATTTTGAATGGTGACCACTTGTGTGGTGGAGTTTGATTCACCTGGTGTGAATGACTGAATTGGTGGGTGTGATACTTCATCATCACTAGCCATTGTATAGGCTTAAGATCAGTGAAATTGAAATAAAAATAAAATTGATATGGTGATTGAGATATGATATGGCGGAAGCTTTTTTCTGTTTTTGAGGTTCAAGAGTCAATCATGATCGACTGCTCTGATACCATCTCAGAAATTGTAATGTTTTTTTTTATTATATTGTTTACAAGAGAAAAGGCATCTCTTAGAGCAACTCCACCGTGTGAAGTAGCCCCAGCGACAGGCCCCAAAACAATGGGCAGTAGCCCGAGCAACCATGTCTAGCCCATCTGGGCGATTGAGCACGAGGGAGAGGCCCATGGGGAGTTGCTGGCCCAAGAGCCCGGAGTGGGTTTGATGTAAGGCTGACGTTGCCTTGACGTCAACCACATTCAGCTTCTATTTTGCATCAGCCGCTGGGGCTTGCGTGCGCAGGGCTTCCGTCAGTGACCGTTGGAGGCCACGTGGTGCCTCGGCGTCCGTTAGATCTCAACAGTAATTTTTTTATACCGTTGGATTTCCAAAGATAATAATAATCTTAAAACCTTATTTAATTTCAACCGTTGGATCTGAGATCAACGGTCCACGTTATCCACCTTTATAAATTAAAAAAAAAGTTTAAAATTCTGAAATCTTACCGTTGTGCCACGTGGCACATATATGGAGTGTTGGAATTCAATTTTTTTTAATCCAACGACAGAGATTAATTATGTTAATAAAAATTCAATTTTACTTTTCTATAAATACCTTCTCATTATCTTCTACCTTACACCACAATTTCATATTTTCTCAACTACTTTCAACCACATTCCTATCTTTCTCTCAAAGTTTGAATCCAATTTTTTTCCAACAAAATGACTAATGATGCTGGTACGAATTGGACGCTTATTGAAGATGTTGCGTTGTGTACTAGCTGGGTTGAAGTTACTCATGATTCTCTTACGGGTAATGAGATGCAGTTGCGAGAAATGTAGAGTCTTATTCACACTAGTTATCTTGAGAAAATTGGTGGGAAAAGAACCAAAGAATCGATGTCCAGTCGTTGGAAAATACTTAGCCAATCTTTTAGTATGTGGAGAGACGCCTTGGCACAAGCTAGTAGTAATCTTCGAAGTGGGGAAAATTTATCGGATCAGGTAACAATATACTATTTATTTGTTTGTACTATACCCATATTTACATTAGCTACTTTGATTATAATTATTTCTTCTCCCGCATTATGTAGACACTTCAAGCACAATCTTGGTATAATGCCAAATCCAAAAACCAAAAGCAATCATTCACCCGGTGGGAATGTTGGAATATTGTCAAAGGTTGTCCTAAATTCAGAGTTGTGCATGTTGGTCCCAAAGTTTTCATGAACAGCACCCATCTACACTCTACGCCTGATCATTCCTTGCATGTTCATGAAGATGATGCAGAAGAAGTGCCCGAAACGCCACCTCCTGAACAAGCGTTGGGGTCGACCCGTTATCCAATTAGGCCTCAAAGTAAGAAGGCTTCAAAGAGAAAAGGGAGTGCTTCCAAGAATGATTATGCAAAGTATATGGAAGAACTTGCTCGCCAAGGTGAAATGAGTTTGGCGCGGGAAATGGCTAAATTTGAGGCTGATAAGGCTAGAGAAGAAGCAAAAGCTGCAACTGTTGATAGAGCATTTCAAGCCAATGAGAGAGAAAGAGAGCTACTTAGGCAACAAAGGGAACATGTTAGAGAAGAAAGAATGGCTCAACGACATCGTGACATTATGAACACGCCTTTAGAAGGGAAGTCTTTGAATTTTAAATATTTTTGGAAGTCGGAGAAAGCGGACGTGGTGCAAATGAGGCGTGCAAGAGAAGCGAGAGCAAGTGGAGATGGTCCTAGCACGACAAGAGAAGATCATCCTAGCACCACAAATTGGTTAGGTGATGATGATCCATTCACAAGCCCATAATTTTCCAATCACTTTGTTTGTAATCGAAGCCCATAATTTTCCAATCACTTTGGGTTGTAATTTATTATTTATTGAATAGAGTACTTTATGTTGTTTCCAATTTATTGAATTTAGTATTTTATTTAAAGTAAGAGTAAACACACCAAATAATATTACACAAACACACCAAATAATATTACATAAACATACCAAATAATAAAAAAAACTCACTAAATGAACTAAAAAAAACTCACCAAATAAAATTACATAAACACACCAAATAATATTACATAAACATGCCAAATAATAAAAAACTCACTAAATGAACTAAAAAAAACACACCAAATAAAATTACACAAACACACCAAATAATATTACATAAACATACCAAATAATAAAAAAACTCACTAAATGAACTAAAAAAAACTCACCAAATAAAATTACACAAACACACCAAATAATATTACATAAACATACCAAATAATAAAAAAACTCACTAAATGAACTAAAAAAAACTCACCAAATAAAATTACATAAACACACCAAATAATATTACATAAACATACCAAATAATAAAAAAACTCACTAAATGAACTAAAAAAAACTCACCAAATAAAATTACATAAACACACCAAATAATATTACATAAACATGCCAAATAATAAAAAACTCACTAAATGAACTAAAAAAAACACACCAAATAAAATTACATAAACACACCAAATAATATTACATAGACATACCAAATAATAAAAAACTCACTAAATGAACTAAAAAAAACACACCAAATAAAATTACATAAACACACCAAATAATATTACATAAACATACCAAACAATAAAAAACTCACTAAATGAACTAAAAAAACACACCAAATAAAATTACATAAACATAACAAATAATAAAAAACTCACTAAATGAACTAAAAAAAAACACACCAAATAAAATTAAATAAACACACCAAATAAAAACAAACACATTAACTTAAGTAGCTTGAGCTTGTTTCAATTCCCACTAGTGCTCTATCAAGTCAATTTGCCGGGCATTGTGCATATATGGCTTTGAAGTGCAATATATCGTTGAATGAGCCTTTCATTGTAACGTCCATCCCTTTCTAATGGCTCGTGTTGCACGGGTTCTTCGGTGGCGTCATGAGCACAATATATTTGTGTTCTGGAATTGTTCATCGTGTCTGGCTCACATTCATCAACGGCATCATAATTGTACTCATCTTCCACAATCATGTTGCAAAGAATGATGCACGTCATCATGATGGATCGAAGCGACTCCAGGTACAACTAATGTGGATGCAGTGGAACAAAGCCTTTTGGAGAGGGATAGGGTGCTGTCTGTGCTTTATTCCAACTTGGTAAAGGCCCAAAACAGAATGAAAGTGCAAGCAGACAAGAAGAGGAGTGAGAGGCAATTTTCTGAAGGAGACCTAGTGTATTTGAAATTGATACCATATCAACTGCAATCGTTGGCACCACACAATTATCACAAGTTACAACCGAGGTATTATGGACCCTATGAGGTGATAGAGAAGGTTGGTACAGTTGCATACAAATTAAGGATCCCTGCAGAAAGCAAAATACATCCAGTATTCCATGTGAGTAATCTTAAGAGACAGTTGGGTTCCAATACTGTTTTGCAGTCCACTCTCCCTCAGGTTTTGGATGATGGACTATCTCAGCCATCTCCAAAGAAGATTTTAGCTCGAAGGATGTATAAGAAGGGCAATTCAGCTGGTGTTCAATTGCTGGTTCACTGGATTGATCAAGAAGAAGCCGATGCTACTTGGGAAGATTTTGATGAATTCCAAGCTAAGTTTCCAGAATTTTCTCTGTAAACCTTGTGGACAAGGTTCTTGAAGAGGGAAGTATTGTTATGTTCCTTGTAATTGTGATTGCTCTGATCACAAGTGTCAGGATGAAATTGTAAGGGAAGATTAAGATTAAGGGATTTTTGGGGTTTTATTGTAATAGAAGTAAGTATAAGGAGTCATCTGAATAGACTTTGTCTTTTAGTGCTGAGCTAGCAGAGAGGTTGTTGTTAAATTCCCCACGTTTGTGGTGGCAGGGGACTATTGAAATTTAATCAGAAATTACTATTCTGTTTGGTTCCTTCTTCCTCTTCCTCCCTTCTCCCCATTCTTCCATTAACGCAGGTCAAGGTCGACCCAGATTGCTGGGGTACTAACATTTAACAAGCTGAAATTAAATTCCAAGAATATAGAGATATAAAAGGAACCCTCCTGTGTTCTTATGGCAGGGCGGTTTCTGATGGTGCGAATGATACTCGGCGTTGATATTTTGTTGGGTTTCTGTTGCTACAAACTGTACGGGAAACAGTTCCCAAAGCATGAAAAAGTAGAATTCTTGCTTGCTTGCAAGAATCTAATAACAAGGTATTCATTTTCGGATATCAAGAAAATGATGATTGAGATAAAAATTAAAGTTAGTCAAAAAGGCTTTTGGAAAAAGCTCCTGAATGATGCAGTTCAAAAGTTCTTGGATGAATGCAAGAATGTTAGGAGAAGAAAGTATTTTTATTCAGACCTCAAGGTGACTGTAGTTTCTCTAAAACAACTGAGTACAGGAGTCTATTCGAAAAAATTCCGAAAGGACGAGGCGGTTGAAGAATTCTTGGATGCATACAAGAATCTTATGCCCAGAAGGTATTCATATTCAGATATTAAGAAGATTACAATGGATTTCAAAGATAAACTCGGACAGGGGGGCTTTGGTTCCGTCTTCAAAGGAGAGCTGTCGGATGGTCATCGTGTTGCAGTCAAGATGTTGAGTGGATCCAAAGGTGAAGGGCAAGATTTCATCAATGAAGTTGCCACAATTGGAAGAATCCATCATGTCAATGTGGTGAAACTAATTGGATTCTGTTCTGAGAGATCGAAAAGAGCTCTTGTTTACGACTTCATGCCTAATGGATCCCTCGAAATATATATATTTTTGGAGAAAGAAAAAGGCGTTGTTCTTGGTTGGGATAGAATGCACGAGATAGCTCTAGGGGTGGCTGGTGCAATCAAATATCTACACGAGGGATGTGATATACAAATTCTGCACTTCGACATCAAACCTCACAACATTCTTCTTGATGAGAACCTCAATGCTAAAATCTCCGACTTTGGTCTTGCAAGATTTTACCCTAGAGATCATAACACTCTTTCTCTTACTGCTCCAAGAGGCACGATGGGATATATAGCTCCAGAAATGTTCTACAGAAACCTTGGAGGTGTTTCGCACAAAGCTGATGTTTATAGCTTCGGAATGTTGCTAATGGAAATGACTGGTCGGAGGAAGAACTTGAATGCACATGCACAAAATTCAAGCCAAATTTACTTCCCATCCTGGATTTATGATCAACTAGAAAAGGGATTGAGTGTTGAAATTGTTGATGCCTGTGAGAATGATAAGAAAGTAGCCAAGAAGATGATCATGGTTGCATTGTGGTGCATACAACTGAAGCCGGCGGATCGCCCTTCCATGAGCAAAGTCGTAGAGATGCTTGAAGGTGAAGTCGAAGCCTTGCAGATGCCTCCGAAGCCTTTCTTCTGTCCCCAAGAGATGCCGATGGAAGATCCGGTTGATGACACGGACAGTGAAGAGGATACGACCTCCATGGTATAAGGGAAATGCAATGCCGAATCTATCTTTGTAATTTTCCAAACTCCGCGTTGGTGTCGTGGATTCTTGGTCTTTATAAGAAACATTTTAATTTAATCTCGAGTTTTTGCGTGAGCTCTTAACTCAAATTAATGAATGATGATATTGGAATAGGATGAATATATGCAGCATATACAAGTACAACTCAACTCAAGAAGAAACCGCAGTCTCTTGCACGATTTTTTCAAAGTAGTAAAATGTAAGCGAACCCATAAACCGGAGACTGCCAGTTTGTAAAACCCTTATCATAGAGGTGCATGGGGGAGTCGACGGAGTAACAAAATCTTATATCAGACTACCATAACTTCTGACTTTAACCTATTTCCCTGAGCACACCATCTATAAGAAACTCTAAGGTTACACGCTTCCGAAAAAGGAACAAAAGGAGAAGAAAGAAGACAACACATTAATTCTTTGTTCATCTTTTCATCCTCCGACCTCAGCGACCTTTCTATGCTTGATTTGCCCTGTCCCGGGGCACTGCATCTCTGTCCAGCTTCTTGCCACCATTTTCACCAACGATGAACAAAGAGAAAATCACATCCGAGTTCACATCATGTGGATTTGATAGTGTTACTAGTGAAACGCCGATGCACATATGAAATGAGGATGAGACGCTATTTGTAAATGTGTCATTTATACGCGTCAAAAGATTATAGCACTAGCAAAAAATTCAGTGAACACTAGCAGTAAAATTCATATACCTGCTGGCTGCTTCACTCTGCAGAAATAACGCCCAATTCATTCTTTGCGGTTGACAGATAACAAGCCTTAGCGTCTCCAAGCGACAGCTTAATGAAAGAATCAAGGAAACTGTTTCCGTAACTAATCACTGCAATATGAATATCAAGCACAATTGACGTAGTATTAAACATATCACCGAAGTTCACCCGAAAAAAAAAAAACTATCTGCAACGGAAAGGCGTCATCTCTGCTAAAACCTAGCTTATCTGCATGACAATCTTTTTAACCTAGTACTAACAGGGGCGTTCCACACATAAAGGATACAACATGAGCTCTCACAATGTCACCCGGGCGAAAAGACAAAGGCATATCTACTTTGTCAATTTCGGTGGCTCTTACATCTTGAAGGCATGTTAACAGAAACAGCTTATAAACCAAATGACGTTTTGAAAACGAAACAGAACAGCAACTAACTTCACTAGACAAACTACAATCCGAATATGCACGAGATAAATGCAACGCCTATGTAGTCATTATTCAAAAGGAATACTGCATATACCGCGCACAGACTTCGTGCCAAGGCACAAAATATCAGCAGAAGCCATCATTTCCATCACTTTGGTAACCTGCTATAATGAAAGAAACGCCGGCAAGATTTACATACACGAATCAGTCCAACAATCTGCTTCATGATTGGAGAAAGTGAGCTATGTTATGCAATGATCTTGTTGACGATCCCTTACTCTAGCAATGACAACTGATTCAGGCTCTGGAATGGCACCATGGGCCTTGTGATTGGTTACTTCCACAGTGGGTCTCTACATAACCACAACAATCAATCGATATCATCAACGGAATGTTTTCTACCAACCAAAGCGCTTATAAGTTGGCACTTTTTTAAGAAGTGCTTCCTAAAAAGCACTTAGATTTTAGTCAAAATATGAACGTGGATATTAAGAACTGCACAAAAATTGAAAAGATTGTTCTTTTTGGAGTACCGTAAATGGTCAAGGCATCGAGAGCATGCAGAACTGAGAAAAGGAAAACAAGATATAAAAAGACATCATGCGTATGATATGATCAAATATTCTAATCACATTCACACTGGAGTGATGAAAAAGAAGCAAAGAGGACAAACATATGACACTCTCCCTCTGCAACCCTATCAAAATATTCTCTTGTCCAACTCAACTCAACTCTTCCATTTGACTCATTAAACGGTGAAATTAACATATGCGACATTTGAAATTCTGTCACAAACTTCCGACTCGAAGAATAATAGGATAATCACTTCCATGTCACGTTATAAGTCCGCTCAAGACATACACAAGAACACCTCATGTATTCAGATTTCCAAATTAATTTATATGGATAGACTCAAATTCATGAGATCTTCTTGTATGTGTTTTGGAGTGATAGATGACAATGCATGAAAGGCCCTCCCTAGCCAAAAGTCTGATGACAAAAACACATGTGACATTTGGAATCGTGTGCAATTTGGGTGAGAGCAACTGAAAGCAAAAAATTTCTGCTTTTGCTTGCATTGTATTGTTAATTTGTTGTTGTATTATTTGTATGTCCACATTGTCAAAAAAGTTCGAGATTTCTGAAAATTTTAAATATGGTTTCACGTGCTCAAAGTTACAAAAAGTAGGCTTTTCAGCAATATTGTATTGCATGCTAAAAATCCAATTTAAAAATAGAAAAAAATATCAGTGTGCTAGTAATGCAGCTAGGTGTACTAAGTATCATAATACAAGCAATTGAAACTTCTTTTTAAGTATCAAATTATTTGTATTACGACACTTACTGTACAGATATCGTATTCTCAGCATACTGAAAAATCTCTTAAAAATAAGCTTTTTCGGTCAACAACCTAAAAACTAAGCTGATCAGTCAATAAAGGAACAAAAAAAGCACCTCCATAAAATCATAATCTCATCCGCATCGGGAGTAAGATCACTTTGCATTAACAAAAGTAGAACTACTGCATTAATCCCTTTTTTCCATCTTGGATTCAAGAACTTAATTAATGACGGATTTTTTTACAACACTTTGGTGTATGAAATGCACTAGTATTTGAATGTTAAGAAACTCAAAATCCAACCATATTAATTTAACCGTTCAATGCTCCAGTGCATTGTAGAATTTTTGCTTAATTACAGGCCTTTCATGTTTAGACATAAACTAGAAGCAAACTAGAAGCTACAGGAATTAATGGAAGATGGCTAGCTTAATTAGTTAATTAGTTAAGATGATGAAGATGATATGATCATGAAGAATCGAATTTGTAGTGTTTATCAATAGCAACTGAGACGTCCCATGTGCAACTTAGTCCCTTGGGAATGGTCACAAGGTCTCCAGCACCAAACTCTACAAACTCCTCATCAGATGACGATGATGAGCCTTTTCTAGGGTAAACCTTCACCTTGCCTTTCACCAGATAACATGTCTCCGCTGCATCAAACTTCAATGTGTACTTCCCCGGCGGACACCCCCATCTGATTACACAAATTAATATCTCTATTCAGAATCAAGAGTTCGAAAGTATAGCTAACAAATTAATTGCCAAGATTTCAAAAGGACGGATCAACTAAATGGTCATGAAAACAAAATATGTGGTTAGACCGGCCATGTTTGTGTGGCCGGTCCTCAATTCGGACACGAGTTTAAATCTCTATCCTGATGTATTAGCCAGCTAAAGGTACTTTGAGAACCAATGTTCAAAAGTATAACTAGCAAATTAATTAATCGTGTCAAGACTTCAAAGAGACGGACAAGCTTGGAAGCATATATTGTAATATCAAATGATCATGAAAAACAACATATGTGGTTAGACCTCTCCCCGTGTTAGGGTAGTTTAGGTTATTGTTTTTGTTAAAGCAAATGTTCAGGAAGACAAACGAACTTTACAACTGATGATCTCGCTATGAGAGAGCTAAGAGAAATTAACATTACTTACTTGGGCCATGAGTTAATACCCAACTCAGATAATCGTGAATTGGAAGGGTTGCTTTCTACTACGATTCTTGGATTGGGAAGTGCTTCTGTAGAAGTACTTGATGATGTTGTTGCTGCCATGAGAGAAGGAACAGGAGAACTGAGAGGAGAGGAGGAAGAAGATGAAAGAGATAGCTAGCAGGAATGGCTGAGAAAGGAGTTGTAGGCTCGTTGGCCTACTCGTGTTTATATATAGGCTTTTTAGCTAAAATGGTCATTGAGATTTGTCTAACTCTTCACTTTGATCGCTGAGATTTAAAATCAATAGAAGTAGTCCATGAGATTGTCCATCATTAATCATTTTGGTCATTTAGTGAAAAATTATGTTAAATAAGGATCCAAATGACAAAACTACCCTCAATATAATAAACAATAGACCAAAATGATTCGACAAAAGTTGAGGGTATTTTTATCATTTTATCCTTATTTTAAGGAAATTTTTCACAGAATGACCAAAATGATTAATTGTGGACAAACTCAGGGACCAATTATATCGATTTCAAATCTCAATGACCAAAGTGAAGAGTTTTACAAATCTTAAAAACCATTTTGCCTAAAAAACCTTATATATATAAACGATCGAGAGAGAGGAATCTTTACATGAACATTTTTTTATCGATAATCTTTACATGAACTTAAAGCCAAAAGAAAATATAGAGGAAAAAGCCTTATAAGCAAAAAATTGTATTTACAGATTTAGAATTCATTTGGATGTGCTCTTAAAATAATCGAAAGCACTTTTTGTGAAAATGTTTTTAGAACCAATTTTTAATAAGCATGCAAGTAAATCCTGGAAAAGTACTTAAAGTGCTTCCAAAAGGAGCACATAAATGGTGCTTCCAGAAAGCACTTTAAGTGTTTTTGAAACCCAAAAATATTTTCTTTAAATGTATTTTCAATCATTTTAAAAGCACATTCAAACGAAACGTGGTTACATATTTCTCATAATCTGATTCTGATGTATGAAGTTTGACTAAAAGTGCTAAATACAGAAGCAGAAGATAGGTACAAAAGTGCTTCTGGGAAAGAAAGAAAATAAATCCAAAAAGACAGAAGATAATGTACAAAATTGCTTTTGGGATAGAAGACAAAAAAGTCGAAAAGTAAAACGCCACCGGAAGCCACTAACTATATCAGAGCCAGGTTTCGATCCTGGGACCTGTGGGTTATGGGCCCACCACGCTTCCGCTGCGCCACTCTGATCTGTTGATAAATGTGTAACATAAAATAGATTAAACTCTTTTACAATGTTGAGATAGAAAAGTGGGCCTCTAATTTAAAAAGCCCAAGAATTATGATCAAATAAAATTATTTGTTTTGTGTTGTACCAAGTAAAATTAAATTATATTGTAATACCAGGAAATATTTCTAACCAAAATAATTAAGCCGGTTTCAAAGCATATAGTAGAAATTGGGTAATGCTAAGGTGATTAAATTTTTGTAAACTAAATGACATGGAAGTTGATGATTGGAGTATTATTTAACCGTTAATTAACGTACTCATTTATTATTAGTGACACATTATTTAATTTATAAATTTAGTCTAACAATGTTTTTCTCTAGCATTAACGGTAGAAATTTATGAAAAATGCATGCACTTGTAAGAGAAATTATTAGGTGATACTGTAGCACCAGCTGACAGTGCTGAATGATGGTACTAAACTAGAAATTTGACACGTGTATATTTAAAACCAAATCCTCGAGAATTTTTTAGTTGTGACGGAAACACGGATGGTACACCACGTGTTTTTATGCAAGTGGTGGAAATTTTTAATTTTTAAGTTATTAACCTTTTAACACACATAACCCACCATTTATATAGGAACACGTGATGTACCACCTCGTGTGACGGTCACACTGAAAAATCTTTCCAAATCCTCCTACCAAATTCAAGCAAACACGCGATTACAAAGAAGGACCAGAGGCTAAATTAGGGTTTAAGGTTGAATTGGTTGCGCCACCACTGATCTGGTATTGAAGAGGATCAAGAACAATGGAGTGGTGTTGCAACGAAGGCTGTTTGGTTAATTAGGTAGATCAAGAAAAGTTATGGAGCCCTAAGGGCTCTAGTACCAAACCAAATCAAAAGAACAACAAATTAGAAATTGATTTCGTCAATTATATCAATGGATGATTACAACAAGTGCGGAGCACCCAGATTTTCAAGCGATTTGTTGGTTTCCAGTAACTCCCTCCGCCACCATCTTCAATTAGCTAGTTAGGTTTAGATTTCTCCCATCTTCAAGGAGTGCTCACAAAAGGAAAGGGAACCTCTCCGGATTCTTTTTCACTTAATTCATCAAGTCCTAGATTGGGCCGTTGAAATTTGATCTAACGGCTACAAACAGGAACCTCTTTAAAAGTAATAATAACTGTAGCTGTTTGATCAAATTTTAACCGTTCGGATTCCGGATTAGGTGAATTAGGTGGAAAGAGATCCGGAGAGAATCTTTTTCCCTCACAAAATTGAAATCTCGATTGTGGCAGTGGCCATGTCTGTCGCAATTGTCTTCATTGTTAAAATTATGTATTGATGAGCACAAATTGCAGGTATAAAAAATGGAGGACTTAGGGATCGTTATGCCTCTTCAATCTTGACCATTGCCAGAAAAATTTAACACCGTCTTTGCTATGTAACTGGGCTTTAACGGCAGAAGCCAATTTGTTTTAATTATATAAGTGTCAAATTTCTAGTTAGTCAATACCACCACTCAATATTGTCAGCTAGTGATACGGTACAACCTAATAATTTCTCAACTTATAACGTACTTTTACTAATGGAAATTATGGGATACATTTCTTTTGATCAATAATAAAAAGAGCAAACTGCATTTCTTAAAATTAAGGAAGCTGTTATTAACATTTTAAAAATTTTATTTTACACTATTCACAAGTGTATTTTTCTTTCTAATTATAGAAAGTTTGGAGTTCCAAACGAGATTTTAGAAGTGCTAATAAGAATCTCCAAAATTAATTAATATCTTCCCATCTTTTCATTTTTCAACCATAAATGGAGTCATTTGATCCACTCTAAAATGTTGAGGGACTCGGATGAGATGCTCACAACAAAAACCAAATTTCACATTCCTCGTCGTATTTATATAAACCCTAAATCCTAATTGTTGCTTCTTTCAAAATGGGTTTCGTTGTCTCGATTTTCAGAATTGCCATCTGTGAGTCTCCCTCTCTCCCTCTCTCTCTCTCTTTTTAGTTTCTTTTTTGATATTAATTCTTTGGGTAAATGATAAAAAACTACCTCAACTATTGGTGTCACGACACTTTCATACCTCATTTTTTAAAATTGACAATGGCATACCTCATCTTACAAATTTGGTCCAATGTTATACCTTCTGTTAGCTTGCCGTGAATTTCTCAATTAAATGCTGACGTGGCTTGATCCGAGACTCACTATTTATTTAAAAATTAATAAAATATTATTAAAAACTAAAAAAAAATCATTTAATATTTTTTAAATATTAAAATAATAAAAAAAAGTTAAAAAATATATATAAAAAAAAAACACAAACCCTCAGTTCGTGCCCTTCTCCCCCCCTTTCTCTCTCTTCTCCCCATCTTCTTCTTCCCCATCCTGCAACCCAGAAAACAGAAGGAAAAAAAAAAAAAGGTTCACAATTTTCCCTGACCCCCCTTCCTTTCTTCCCCCATCCCGTCTTCCCTAAACCCTATGCACCCACCCTCGCACCCACTACCTGCAATCTCACACCCACTACCTGCAACCCAAAAAAAAAAAAAAAAAAAAAAACCTGAAAAAAGACCCAGATCCTGTTGAGGTGGAATCGGGAAACCTTCGCCAAGCCGATTCCGAGGTTGGAGAACCTGGGCGAGCAGAAAATGGGGGGAATAGGTGTGGAGGGAAGAGGGTGGGTGCGAAGATGGGTGCCGAGGTTGGGTGCAGGGAGAAGAGGGGGTGGGGGAGTAGGGAAGACAAACTGAGGGTGGGAGAAGACAAATTGGATTTTTTTTTTTTTTCTTCCTTCTTTTTTCTGGGTTGCAGAAGGGGGGTGGGGAAGGAGAAGATGGGGGAGAAGAGAGAGAAAGGCACGGTTAAAGTTTTTTTTTTTTTTTTTTTAACTTTTCTTTATTATTTTAATATTAAAACAATATTAAATGATTTTTTTTATTTTTTAATAGGGTAAATGACAAAAAACTACCTCAACTATTGGTGTCACGACACTTTCATACCTCATTTTTTAAAATTGACAATGTCATACCTCATCTTACGAATTTGGTCCAATGTTATACCTTCCGTTAGCTTGCCGTGAATTTCTCAGTTAAATGCTGACGTGGCTTGATCCGGGGCCCACTTTTTATTAAAAAATTAATAAAATATTTTTAAAAACTAAAAAAAAAATCATTTAATATTTTTAAATATTAAAATAATAAAGAAAATTAAAATAAATAATAAAAAAAAACCAACACAAACCCGTGCCCTTCTCCCTCCCCTTTCTCTCTCTTCTCCCCCATCTTCTTCTTCCCCCTCCTGCAACCCAGAAAACACAGAAGGAAGGGAAAAAAAAAAAAAAAAAAAAAGAAGAAGGTTCACGATTTTCCCTGACCCCCCTTTCTTTCTTCCCCCATCCCGTCTTCCCTAAACCCTCTGCACCCACTATCTACAACCTCACACCCACTACCTGCAACCCAAAAAAAAAAAACCGAAAAAAAACCCAGATCCCGTTGAGGTGGAATCGGGAAACCTTCGCCAGGCCAATTCCGAGGGTGGAGAACCTGAGCGAGCAGAAAATGGGGGGAATGGGTGTGGAGGGAAGAGGGTGGGTGCGAGGTTGGGTGCGGAGGGTGGTGCGAAGGTGGGTGCCGAGGTTGGGTACGGAGGGTGGGTGCGGGGAGAAGAGGGGGTGGGGGGGTGGGGAAGACGAACTGAGGGTGGGAGAAGACAAATTGGTTTTTTTTTTTTTTCCACTTTTTTTTTCTGGGTTGCAGAAGGTGGGGAAGAAGAAGATGGGGGAGGAGAGAGAGAGAGAGGGGGAGGAGAGAGAAGGGCACGGGTTTGTGTTTTTTTTTTTTTAACCTTTTTTTATTATTTTAATATTTAAAAAATATTAAATGATTTTTTTTTTAGTTTTTAATAATTTTTTATTAATTTTTTAATAAAAAGTGGGCCCCGGATCAAGCCACGTCAGCATTTAACTGAGAAATTCACGGCAAGCTAACGGAAGGTATAACATTGGACCAAATTCGTAAGATGAGGTATGCCATTGTCAATTTAAAAAAATGAGGTATGAAAGTGTCGTGACACCAATAGTTGAGGTAGTTTTTTGTAATTTACCCTTTTTAATAATATTTTGTTAATTTTTTAATAAAAAGTGGGCCCCGGATCAAGTCACGTCAGCATTTAACTGAGAAATTCACGCCAAGCTAACAGAAGGTATAACATTAGACCAAATTCGTAAGATGAGGTATGCCACTGTCAATTTTAAAAAATGAGGTATGAAAGTGTCGTGACACTAATAGTTGAGGTAGTTTTTTGTAATTTATCCTAATTCTTTTGATTAATATATTTTCATGATGTTTATATATATTTCAGGTGCATCAGTATTGTTATTAGGAGTATCTGCAGAAGTGGAAGCAAATATTGGGACAAAGGCTGATGACTCGACGGCAGTAGAAGAAGCAGTTGCCGACGCCAAATGTTGGCGAGAAGTCGATTGGGAATTCGCAGTTCATTGCACTCCTAGGGACATCAAATTTTGTGTTCATGGAAAATGTGAGTGCGTCGAAGGCCCGAAAAGTCCTCCTCCAGCTGATGACTCGGCAACGGCAGTAGGTGAAGTTGTTGTCGACACCAAATGTTGACGAGATGTCGATTGTGAATTCGCAGTTCAGTGTCCGCCTGGTGACATCAAATTTTGTGTTCATGGAAATTGTGAATGCGTTGAAGGCCCCAAAGACCCTCCTCCAGCTGATGAGGCACTTGGCAAATTAAATGTATTCCAAGTGGCCTCAAACTTATGATACTTCTGAAAAAAAATTTATTGTAATGGGAATATAGGTGGTACAACACGTGTTTTTATGTAAGTAGTGAGAAATTTTACTTTTTAAGTTATTAAATTTTTAACACACATATTTCATCATTTGTATAACGACACGTGATGTATCACCTCATGTGCTGATTACACTGAAAAATCTCTCTAATACTTATAGCGAATGCGTTGGAGCCCAATGAAATTGAACCAGGATCCTTGCCGGATCCATTCCCTAGGGATCCTAAGGATCCCACAATCTTGTCCGTTCATCGTATATCGTACGGTCAAAAATCATTTAAAATTTAAAATTTAAAATTCAAAAATAAATAGTACCTAACAAAAACTTACCGCACGATATACAATGAACAGACATGATTGCGGGATCCCTAGGAATTGATTCGGCGAGGATCCTGGTTCAATGAAATTAAGCGTGTAGGAAGATCATCGTCCTCTGCACCAATTAATGTTAATCAGCCACACTTTTTCTTTAACTAATGAATAATCACTTTGTCCAAAAAAAAAAAGAGAGGGGAATAAATCACTGTACATTTCGTATTGCTATGAGAGATTTTTCAATGTGACCGTCACACGACATGGTACACCACGTGGCCCTATATAAATGGTGGATTATGTGTGTTAAAAAGTTAATAACTTAAAAATTAAAAAATTTCACCGCTTACATAAAAACATGTGGTGTAACATCCGTGTTCCCGTCACAACTAAAAATTTCTTGTATTACTGCTGTGATTTTTGGTTTGCAATGAATAAATTTACTAAGACCTGGCCTTCTGAACAATCAAATAATTAAACTATTTTTTTAAAACCGAAAAATGAAGTTGAAAAAAAACCGAAAAATGAAATATTTATCTATACAATAAGAGGAGTAAATATTTAAAATTAATTACATATTGATGTTGTGATTTTTGGTTTGCAATGAATAAATTTACTAAGACCTGGCTTTCTGAACAATCAAATAATTAAACTATTTTTTTAAAACCGAAAAATGAAATATTTATTCTAAAAATGAAATATTAATTTATCTATACAATTAGAGGAGTAAATATTTGAAATTAATTGCATAAAAACAATCAATTAATTAAGATTTCAGAGGTTCACGTAGGTTTTGATCTATCCTTTGTACGTTTATTTTGATGCTTAATTAATGAATATCGTGCGTTTTCACTCATAAAACAATCGATTAAGTCATCTTCCACTGTATAAAAAGAGGGAGTTAGATGAGAAGCTCACAACAAAATCAAAATTTGGATTCTTCATCATCTATATTGCAAGACTACTGCTGCTTCTTTCAGAATGGGTTCCTTTGTCACCCTATGCATTGCAATCTGTGACACTCTCTCTCTCTCTCTCTCTCTCTCTCTCTCTCTCTCTCTCTCTCTCTCTCTCTCTCTCTCAAATTACATGTACAATGCTCGTTTGTAAATTTCTTAATGTTTACACATATATATATGTATCTATTTTTCAGGTGTGTCACTATTATTAAGAGCATCGGCAGAAGTTGAAGCTGAAGACAAAACCGTCGATACCAAACTTTGTTTGCGTGACGTAGATTGCGAATATGTTATTACATGTCCACCGGGTGGCCTCAAACTTTGCAATACTATTACTCGCGAATGCATTTGCATCGGAGGCCAAACCGGCCCTCCTCCTTCTGTCAAGGCTCCTAACTCGGCAGTGGCAGTAGAAGGACCCGTCACACCGATTGCCGAGACCGAATGGAAGGCCAAGGTACTTAAGCGTGCATCGGAATCGTCAGTCTCTAGCCCTAACTAAATTTTGTCCCTTTACTGCACGTTGCATTATGTAGTTGGACACCCTAAAACCGACCTTGATCGGCTAAGTTTTTTCTTATCTAATGAATAAAATTAGATACCAATTTCATATTTGAGTTGTGGTTTTTGGTTTCCTTTCTGTAGTTGGCTTGATCAAACATTGACAATAAAAAAGAGTGGCCCATAATTATTGAAATTATTAATTAAGAAAGGCTTCCTTGATCGGCTGCAGTACGTTTTTCTTATCTAATGAATAAATAGTTAATACAAACTTCATATTTTATTTTATTTTTATTGTTTCCTTTTTTGTTGTGAGCTTGATCAACGTTACTTTTAATATAGATAACTGTATTGATCTTGATCACTGAATTTTAAATTGTTAGCTGTGTAACACTAATGTTGTTGGCCTTTCTATGCTGCACTTTTTCGTATATAATGAATAAGGGGTTGTGTGGAAGTATTAAAGATGATTAATATTGTTTTTAATCATTTTAAAAATACTTTCAGACAAGAAATTTATATGCAATTCATAGCTGTATTGTGATTTTGGGTTTTTATAGTTTTTATTGGCGGGCATTTTATTTGATCAAAAGATTAAAAAAAGGAGAAATAAAAATGTATCAAATCAAAAAACAATTAAAGATGAATAAATCAGGATTTGACAGGCTGGGAAAGGCTTCAAGTTGGATTGCGTCGGGGTGTGTTAATTAACTTGGAGTAATTCGCAGACGGTTTGCTATGTTTAAATAAAAAAACTCTTGATAAAATTCTATGATAGTGGAGATGTCATGTCATAAGCAGATGAATTAGGAAATTTTAACGAAAAGTTCTTGGTACTGTTCATTTTAACGAAAAATCACATTTTTACACTAAAAAATCAATCATGGTACTATTCATTTTACCCTTTATTTTGTCCTTATTATTAAAACTCAAAGTTTTCAAACATTTTTCATTAGTTTTGCAAAAAATCAAACACAGCTATTAGGTTAAGTTTATTATTGCTTTTTCTCCACTTTTATTTTTTGGCATTTAAATTTGGGTCTAAGAGGTCAACATGGCTATTAGGTCAAGCTGAGCATTACCTTTTCTTCTTTTTAACTTTTTTTTATACTCATTTTACATTTTTTTTAAATATTAAAAATAAGTTAAAATCATCTAGTTTCAAGCATCTTAATTTTTTTAATTTTTTAATTTTATATATTTGAAACTTGATTTATTTTCGATATACCAAATATCTTCTAATCAAACAACGTGACAAATACTTTCACAACAAAATGACACAAAATAAACCCTTATCTAGAGATATTCGTCCTGTTTATTCATGGCACGGCATTGTAATAGCCATATATATGTTATGAAAATGTGACGGAAAAAATAAATAAATAGACGGTAGCACGATTGTAAATTTGAAACAATTAAGATATGAAATCACTCATACAATATGGCCAGGCTAGTACATAATCTGTAATTTATAGAAGAAATAAATAATAATACGTTTTCAAGGGAAAAAAGAATCAAGTAGATTCTAATTGCCATGAAATCTGGCCACATTTAGTATTGAATCTGTAATTTATAGAAGAAATATAATGATATCTGATTGAAAAAAGAAGAAAATATACAATTAATGGCATATTTCAAATGAAAATAATCTGAGGAGGGAACAAAATAATAACCCACGTTCCATCTCACGTCGAAAAATGGGCAAATGGAGCCATATCACAGAGTATACATATAGAGGGAGTCAACCAGTAGAGCTCACATGAACAACCAAAGTTTCTAGTCTTATCGCATAAAACTATGGCTGCTTCTCTCGCAATCGGTTTTGCCACCCCTTGCAGTATTGCAATTTGTAAGTCTCTCTCACTCACTTACTAAATTATTACATGTACAAGATTAATTCCTTATTAATGTATATTCTAATTAGTTAAAATTTGCGTCATCGATTTTTTCTTTTGGTGTATCAGTATTGTTAGGATCAACTGCAGCCACCAACGTATGCTCTCGTAACATTAATTGTGACTTCCTAATTAGATGTAATCCAGGCGGTCTCAAACTTTGCGATCATGGCGAATGTATTTGCGTTGGAGGGCACTGTCCTCATGTTGACAATGTTGAGAGTTGTCCCACATTGGTGAGGGACAAGGTTTGCTATGTGTTTATATAGTCTTGGGTTACTCCCCATATTGCCAATTGGTTTTATGGTTGAACATCAACACGTTGTCCACGTGTAGGCTTAAAAATACGCCACACGTGCGGGGGCGTGTTAAGAGTTGTCCCACATCCTTGAAGGATAAGATATGCTATGGGCTTATATGGTCTTGGGCTACTCCCTATATTGTCAATTGGGCTACTCCCTATATTGTCAATTGGTTTTATGGTGGAACCCCAATTTCATCATGGTATCAGAGCCAGGTTGTCCACGTGTGAAGCCCAACGGCCACACGCGCTCCACGTCACCCAGTTGTTGTCCACGTGTAGACTTGAAAATCCGCTACACGTGCAGGGGCGTGTTGAGAGTTGTCCCACATTGGTGAGGGACAAAGTTTGCTATGTGCTTATATGGTCTTGGGCTACTCCCTATGTTGTCAATTGGTTTTATGGTGGAACCCTGGTTTTATGGTGGAACCCCAATTTCATCATGGTATCAGAGCCAGGTTGTCCACGTGTGAAGCCCAACGGCCACACGCGCTCCACGTCACCCAGTTGTTGTCCACGTGTAGACTTGAAAATCCGCTACACGTGCAGGGGCGTGTTGAGAGTTGTCCCACTAATCCGCTACACGTGCAGGGGCGTGTTGAGAGTTGTCCCACATTGGTGAGGGACAAGGTTTGCTATGTGCTTATATGGTCTTGGGCTACTCCCTATGTTGTCAATGAGTTGTCCCACTAATCCGCTACACGTGCAGGGGCGTGTTGAGAGTTGTCCCACATTGGTGAGGGACAAGGTTTGCTATGTGCTTATATGGTCTTGGGCTACTCCCTATGTTGTCAATTGGTTTTATGGTGGAACCCTGGTTTTATGGTGGAACCCCAATTTCATCATGGTATCAGAGCCAAGTTGTCCATGTGTGAAGCCCAACAGCCACACGCGCTCCACGTCACCCAGTTGTTGTCCACGTGTAGACTTGAAAATTCGCCACACGTGCAGGGGCGTGTTGAGAGTTGTCCCACATTGGTGAGGGACAAGGTTTGCTATGTGCTTATATGGTCTTCGGCTACTCCCCATATTGCCAATTTGTTTTATGGTGGAACCTCAATTTCATCAGACAAGGCTCCTAACTCAGCAGTGAGTAGAAGAGGCTGGTGCCAAAGTTTGCTCTCGTGACATTGATATTGCGACTTCCTAATTAAATGTAATCCAGGAGGTCTCAAACTTTGCGATCATGGCAAATGTGTTTGCATTGGAGGGCACCGTCCTCATGCTAATGAGGCTCCTAACTTTGCAGTGACATTAGAAGAGACCGGCACCAACGTATGCTCTCGTGACATTGATTGCGACTTACTAATTAAATGTAATCCAGTCGGTCTCAAACTTTGCGATCATGGCAAATGTGTTTGCATTGGAGCGCATCATTCTCATGCTAACCAGGCTCCTAACTCGGCGGTGGCATTAGAAAAGGCTGGTGCCAACGTATGTTCTCGTGACATCGATTGCGACTTCCTAATTAAACGTAATCCAGGCGACCTCAAACTTTGCGATCATGGCAAATGCATATGCGTTGGTGGCAAAACCAGCCCTCCTGCCAGTGCATGAGGATCATAGCAACGCCGTTTTCTAAAGTTTTGTCCAATTAAAACTAAGTGTTAGCTGCCTAACAACAATGTAATGTTCTTCGCTACACTTTTTCTTGTCCAATGAATAAATATATACGCATTTCATAGTTGTACTGGGACTTTTCGTTTGATATTTTTTATTTGCTGGCATTATGTTGATCAAATTAAATTAAATTAGCTTAATAATTTGGTTTGGAGATTAACACATATCAAACATGTGGTCATAATATTTGATCGAATATTTCAGTTTGGGTGAGAGTCGCAGCTGCGATTGAAACTCACTTGGAGTTGGACTCTGCAGCTAGTTGTCCCCAGTGAAATGATCAGCCTCCCCAATTAACCTTAATTAAAGTGGACGCAAGATAAATAAATAAGGAATTGATAAGAAAAAAGAAGAAGGTAAAGCTGTGTTTTGTGATTTGGGTATGTAGCAAAATCAATATAGATCTCATATTAGTTTTATTTTTTCTAAACAAAATAAAGTCATATTATATCGACTATAAATATAAGGGTTTAGGATGAAGAGCTCACAACAAAAATTCTCTACTCCATGTATATATATATACAAGCCAGAATATACAGCAAGACTATGGCTCCTTCTTCCGGAATGGGCTTCTTACCCTTTGCAGCATAGCAATATGTCAGTCTTTGTCCCACTGCTAAAATTACATGTACAAGATCATTTTCTTATTAATCTTGAAGCTAGTTAATTAATATTTGCATGATATTTATTTCAGGCGCATCAATATTTTTAGGAGAGATTATATTCACACACATCAAATTACTTCTTCCACATTTTTTTTTTAATAATTTTTTATATTCTACCTACCACTAACATTTTTTAGGTGTGAGGAAAGTAATTTGGAATGTATGAATACAATCTCTCTATTTTTAGGATCAATTGCAAAAGTGGAAGCAGCGGTAGTAGAAATTTTTTAATGTAATCCAGGTGACCTCGAATTTTGCAGTCATGGCAAATGGTTTTGCGTTAGAAGGCACCGTCCTATGAAAGCGTCAACGTAGGTTCCCTTGACACTGATCATGACTTCCTAATTCAATGTATTCTAGGCTACCTTAATGTTTGCGATCATGGCAACATTTGCGTTCGAAGGCATAAAGTGTCAACGTAGGTTCTCTTGACACTGATTGTGACTTCCTAATTCAATGTAATCCAGGCAAACTAAAACTTTGTGATCATAGCAAATGCATTTGCGTTAGAAGGCACCGTCCTCTTGAAAATGTCAACGTACGTATGTTCTCGTGACACCGATTGTGACTTCCTAATTCAATGTAAGCCAAGCGATCTCAAAATTTGCGATCATAGCGAATGCATATGCGTTAGTGGCCAAACCACCCCTCCTCCTGCCAGTGCATGAGGATCATGGCAAATGCATCAGCGTAAGATGCGTCTGGCTTCCTGGATGTTGGTTAAAGAAATTATATGTTCATATTAAAATTAAAGCTTTAACTAGCTGCTCGTAACAGTAATGTTGTTGGCCTCTACAGTTTTTCATATCTAACGAATAAATGTATACGCAATTACGCATTTCATAATTGTATTGTGATTTTGGGTTTTGATAGTTTTTATTGGCGGGCATTATATTTGATCAAAAGATTAAAATACGAAAAATAAAAATGTTTCAAATGAAGAAACAATTAAAAATGAATAAATATGGAATTAAGATGGAAAAAAAAGAGCTTCAAGTTGTGTTTTGTGATTTGGTGGATGTCGGCGTTTTGGCGGTGGGGGGATTGCGTCGGGGTGGTTTAATTTGGTGTAATTCACACAGTTTGCTGTATATGTTTAAATACAAAATACTCTATATAAAAGTCTATGATAGCTGATATGTCATGTCTTAAGCAGTTGAATTTTTATAGAAGCATTTCAACTTGGATTAAAAAAAATCAACACGACTATTAGGTTAAGTCTACTATTATTCTTTCTCCACTTTTATTTTTTAGCATTTAAATATGTGTTTAAAAATTAAATTAAATATTTTTTAGCATTATTGGCTGGCATTATGTTGATCAAAGAAAATTAAATTAGCTTAACAATTAGGTTTCGAATTTAGAAATTAACATATCGAACATGGTCATAATATTTGATCGGATATTTCAGTTTGTGTGAGAGTCGTGACAAGAGAAACTCATTTGGACTCAAATGCCGTCATTGGGAAGGGGGAGGGGGATTGGGTCGGGTTGAACTCATTTACGGGCGTTCATTGACAGATGTGTCATGTCTTGAGTGGTTAGGTTGTGATATTAGTCTAAATATAGTGGTGTATGGAAACACAACTTCAGAACGCAGAAAATTAGAATTCAATAGGGCAAATATGCATGTATAAGATTTTAAAGTTGTGCATGAGGTAGTACCCATGAAAAAACTTGCTTATTCCAATTTGATACCCTTGATGTTCTCGCACATTACGTATGAGTGTACTAGACATTGCATGCAAACGGAAATTTTTCTTAATTACCAAAAAAACAAATGTGGGAAAACTGAATTACAAGGTTGATATCAAGAATTTTTTAAGAGAAAATAACTGAAAGAGATGTTCACCAAAAATACAAATGAAATTGAAAGAGATGTTGGTATCTTATATACCTACATGGATGGCAGAATCCGAAAATGTTGAAGTTGTACAAACAAGGTCTTTGTCGTCCACCTTCTATAAATTGCCATAGTCTAATCAAACAACGTGCCAAATACTTTCACTAGAAAATGACACAAAATTGACCCCTTTCTTTTCATCCCTTTCCTTCATGCTTTATATCTCTGTAATATCCATTATTATCCACGATAGAGAGTATTTTTTTTAGCATTAATTGTGATTTCGTATCTAGCTTAGGCTCTTTAATCTTTCAAAATCATATTATTCTTATTATTATTTTTACAAAATCGTATTCTGTTTTAATTTTATAAAAAGTAGGATTAATCGAGCTAGGCTGTAATATTGAGGTTACACCATCTTGACTAAGTAGTTTAAGCCGCGAAATATTAAAGAGAGTTAATTACAAAGTACACTCTAGAAGTTTGATGTCACTTTCACAAAACGCACGGTTTTTCAATTGAGAATTGTTATTGGCATTCAAAAAATCTTATTCTACATTCCAAACTTTCTACATTTGGAAAGAAAAATACACTTGTGAAAAGTGTAGAATGAGATTTTTAGAGTATCAATAACACTTCCCTTTCAATTTTCTCACATTAATATTTACAACATCAAATTGTTAATAGTTCAAATTGTTTTAGTCGTCCGATCTTTATTAAACACAAAAAAATGACTTGAATTATTGAACCTTTAATACATGGAATAGTAATGTGAAAAAATTGAAACATTATGCCCCCATCTCAATGTTACTGTAAACTTCGTCAATGTATTTTGTAATTAACTTTTTTGTTAATTAGCTTTAAACTTCATTTGTACATCCGACATACCCCTTATTTATTTATATTTTTAAATATTCTTCAATTCAAACGACTTCACGATCTAAAATTTAAAGAAATATGTGAAAAGTGAAAACGATATGCAGATAACTGACATCAAGTGCTTGAATAAAACAGAAGGTGAAAAACAACCTCCATCAGGTTACTAGGCAGGCAGCGGATTAAAACTTCCCTCTCTTTTCACACACCCCCACTAACCCACACAGAGACACAGACACAGAGCTCTCTCTCTCTCTCTCTCTCTCTCTCTCTCTCTCTCTTCCCATTTCTTGATTTTGATGCGCAGACTCTTCCCTCCAAACCCAATCAAAATCCCAACACTCTTCAACTCCCTCCGTTTGCGATTCAACTCGCTCCGATCCCACTGTGCCAACTCAATGGCCTTACCTCCGCCGAAGTCAGCCATGGCTTCCGCCGTCGTCGACAACGAGGTGGGTCTCGCCCGCCGCTTCTGGATCAAGTTCAACCGAGAATCGATTTTCGCTATGTACACTCCCTTCTCGCTCTGTTTGGCTTCTGGGAATCTCAAGATTGAAACTTTCCGCAATTATATTGCCCAAGATGTTCACTTTCTCAAGGCCTTCGCTCACGCGTGAGTTGTCATTGCTTTCTTTAATTTCACTTATTGTTTCTGTGCGAATTTGTTATGTATTTTTCATTTGGGGTTTTGGGGACTGTTTGGTTGCTGGGAAAATGTTGCGATTGAATCTGAATCCGAATCTGAATCTGGGTTTGTTTAATATTTCAATGACCCTTTAAGTGTTTAAGCAAATAAAGATCGATTGTAAGTGTGCCAAGAAGGTTTAGCTCGGAGTATTCATTGTAATCCTTTGATTTTCTTTTTTGTTAATTTGGAAATATTTGCTTCTTTTTTTGAGTTTTTTATAAGTTAGATTGCAATTTTAGGTAGAAAATTTCATGAATTGCTTGAAATTGCAATTTACAGTTTTACTCCTAACACAAATAGTAAAGGTTTGGTAGAAAATTTCATTGTTGTGGTCTTCGTGGTGACGGGAAAATATGGGAAAAGAAAGGAAATTAGATTGTGAGTGTAGAGTTGTAATCAATAGGTGGAAAAATGTATGGTTTGATGAAATCTCAGTATCGATTATATGTTTTCCAGGAGATGGAGTTCTTATGTTTCATTTTACGGATTTTAGCTAAAAATCAAGAATGGTATTCTTTTTGTTTATCTGTTATTGACCTCTTGCTCTCGCTGGTTGCTGAGGAAACATAGGAAGCGAAAGAACAAAACTTAAATCTTAGCTTTTGAATGGCTATAATGGAGAGAATTATCCTGAAATTTTGTTTAGCATAATTTAATTGATTGACTAATTTGGGTGATTCAATAGTTCTTTAGTAATAGGAGCAACTAAAATCATATTTGATTTCAATTTTTAGTTTCATTCCTTTTTTTTTTCAGTCTTCTCAGCAACCAAATGGAGGGTTAGGTATTTTGGAAATATTTATGTGCATTGAATTAGGTAAAAATTTTGTTTTTTGTTTACGCTGAAATCCAAAATAATATAGAAGATAAGAAAATTTTTGTTTTAGGTTTCTTCAGAACTTGGATTTGTATATGTTATTTTGTGCGATTTATTTGTTTGATCTTCTTTTATGTATGAATATTTAGGTATGAATTGGCAGAAGATTGTGCAGATGATGATGATGCAAAGCCTGTGATTTCTGAGTTGAGGAAGGCAGTTCGGCGGGAGCTGAAAATGCATGATTCATTTGTGAAGGTATGATGAAGGGTTATTTTATCTATGACACGGGAGGAGACATGTATATTATAAGTGAGCTGCAATCATCCAATTGAGTATTTTGAATGCAAATGTTGGCAGAAAATTAATGTTTCATATTCTTTTGAGTTACGTTTTGCATTGTCTAAAATAAAGAGAGGCATGCAGGGATGGGGTTTACAGGGTGCTAAAGAGGCCCCTATCAACTCTGCTGCTGTGAAGTACACAGATTTCTTATTGGCAACAGCCTCTGGAAAAGTTGAAGGAGTCAAGGGTCCTGGTAAACTTGCAACTCCATTTGAAAGAACCAAAGTTGCTGCTTACACACTTGGCGTTATGACTCCTTGCATGAGACTGTATGCCTTTCTTGGTAAAGAGTTCAAGGCCCTTCTAGATCCCAATGAAGGCAGTCACCCGTACTTGAAGTGGATTGACAATTATTCTTCTGAAAGTTTTCAGGTTCGTCATATCACCTTGTTTTCTTATGGTCAGTCTGAATTTACTCTCCTGATTCTGATCTGAAAGGTTGATACATTACATAAATTGCCTTCTTTTACTAACAGTTCAATTACCGTTATCGTTGAATTCAGGCATCAGCTGTACAAACCGAAGAGTTGCTCGATAAACTAAGTGTCTCTTTGACAGGCGAGGAACTTGACATAATCGAAAAGCTTTATCACCAAGCAATGAAACTTGAAATAGAGTTCTTCTCTGCTCAGCCCCTTGTTCAGCCAACTGTAGTTCCTCTGATCAAAGAGCATAACCCTGCAGAAGATCGGCTCGTGATATTTTCTGATTTTGACTTGACTTGTACAATCGTCGATTCATCTGCCATTTTGGCTGAAATTGCAATAGTAACAGCACAAAAATCTGATCAAAAATCTGATCAACATCAACCTGAAAATCAGATTGCTCGGATGTCATCAGCTGATCTCAGGAATACATGGGGTCTTCTTTCCAGGCAGTACACAGAAGAGTATGAGCAATGCATAGAAAGCATCGTTCCCACTGAAAAAGGTATAGTAACAATTACTGTAGTCTTGTTGGCTATTCATGAATGTTCAACTTTATGTTTGAAGGCGTGAAAAATTTTACAGTGGCACTTTTGTAAAGGTTACTTGCTCAGGTGTGACCATTTGCCTTTCTGTGGTTTTGCAGCGGTGTTTGACTATGAAAAGTTGCATAAAGCACTAGAGAAACTTTCAGATTTTGAGAGGAAGGCAAACAATAGAGTTACAAAGTCAGGAGTACTCAAGGGTCTTAATCTTGAAGATATAAAAAGAGCTGGTGAACGTCTCATTCTTCAAGATGGTTGTATTAATTTCTTCCAGAAAATTGTCAAGAGTGAAAACTTGAATACAAATGTTCATGTTCTTTCATACTGTTGGTGTGGTGATCTCATAAGGTCGGCCTTTTCATCAGGTATACTTTCCTTCTGAATTGTTTCTTTATTTTTTAGTATGCATTACTCAAACCCAATTTACTCTTATTCTCTTGTTATGAGATAATAGATAGTTTTATTGTCTCGATCCCTATAGTATATCCTGATTGTTATGAACAAGCCGGGTTGGTTATTAAAGTATGATTCTTCGTGCCTCTGTAGAAATTGACTTGAACTTGATCCTAAGAGAATATGTTTCAATGTATTGCGTATTTTCTAGGCACAGTTTGAACAAAAATATTTTCATAAGACACCTTGAAGTTGGTATACCTAGATTTAGGAGAAAATTCTGGAACATATGAGTTATGGGAATTTATTGGACATAGATTTTGCCGTTGTTCAGAATCTTTAGAATCTGACCTTTGGTGGACATATAAGATTTCCAGTGTTGACATTTGAAGTGCATATTATATCACCCTTAGCAACTTTATAGACATGCCTCTCATTCTTGTTTATGTGTTGTTTGGAGCAGGTGGTTTACCCGAGCTGGATGTGCATGCAAATGAGTTTACTTTTAAGGAATCCATATCCACAGGTGACATTGTTAAGAAGGTGGAGTCTCCTATTAACAAGGTTCAATCTTTCAAAGAAATATTGAAAAATTGCAGCAATGACAGAAAGAACTTGACCGTTTACATTGGAGACTCAGTGGGTGATTTACTCTGTCTGCTGGAGGCAGATATTGGTATCGTAATTGGGTCAAGTTCAAGTCTTAGGAGAGTGGCGACTCAGTTTGGGGTATCTTTTGTTCCTTTGTTCATGGGTTTAGTTAAGAAACAGAAAGAATGCACAGATGGAAGGTCTTCTAATTGGAAAGGGTTAACCGGTATTCTTTACACAGTGAATAGTTGGGCAGAAATACATGCCTTCATTTTGGGTTGTTAGAATTCATTTTCTTCTTTCCGGTTCTTATGCACTCAAACAGCGTGCTTGGACAAACGAATCATATTCATATATAGTGGAACACAGAGTAAAGTTGGTGTCTTGTCTAAAAAACAAAGATAAAAAGTTCGTGGCTGATTTTATAAGGGCCACAGATTTGCTGCTGTCTTGCTGTTCTCTTCTTTTCTTTTTGTAAACAGGGGGATCTCTTTTGGAAATGTGATGTTGGCCAATTCGCGTGCTGTAAACAGGGTATGTGCACTTCTCCTCCACTTCTTTCATCTTTTTCCTCGGTCTTTCACATTCAGTATTATTGTTACTGCGTATTCTTATCGGTTTCTTAAATCCTCCTTTTTTTTTCAGGTATGGAGAGTTCTCAGGCAGCAATGAATTCAAACAGAGATTGTTATATCATCATTTGTCCATATAAACATTTCAAGTTCTGTATCTGTAATTTTGGTTAGCCGATTGCTATTCGATATTTCGGATGAATGGCAGTTTCAGAATGTATTTCCGGTCATATAAGACTTTAAGTCCTACTATAAATGCAGATGCAATTGATCATGTCAGCTTGTTGGATCAATTCGTTGTTTTGGTTGGGTCCCCATATTTTCTCAGAATCCACTGTTTGAACTGCAAGCTTTGCTTGCTTGCTTGCATCATACTCTTAGAAAGAATGTAAAGAAATTTATACATTGCTTCAAATTGGAAATATCCATGATATGCACTATGGGATTTAGAATCTTAAATTGAAAATATTTCTGTTAAACATTTTTGCTCGCAAGCGCTTAAATTGGAAAAGTTTCTATTATATATTGTGACGGTAGTTGTTCTTGGAAACAGGTGATTCTTTTAAAAAGCATGTCTATATGACATGCTTTTTTAATTTAGAGCACCACTTTTGTCAAACGTTATTGAAAGTGCTTATAGTTTTTTAGAAGAACATATATTCTATGCACTATTAAATTTAGAACCTGAGGATCCTAAATTTAAAACATGATGGTCCGTTTAAAAATGTCTTTCTAATAATTTTGATGATAAACGCTTTACAGAATTATGTGTTTTTGTACTTTTAAACCAGTGCTTCTTTTAAAAAGACTTCTATTGTACAAGCTAGTATTACAGTTTAATGGTATTTTTCTTCACTTATAAGTGAGATAACTCAAGTTGACTCACATGAATAAATGATAAACATCGTTATATACAAAAAAAAAAAAAAAAAAAAACATTTCACTTTTTTCTATGAAACTAGTCAAAAGTACTTTTAGTTGTCTAAAAGCACTTTCAAAAAAAGCTCTTAGACGGCCACGTGATTGTTGTGTTTCGACAAGTGGAGTCATAACAAGTCCAACATCAATGTCAAAGCAATTGGAGGGGAAGAAATATGAAACAAAAACTCTCTAATAATTCTATAGTGTATAGTGCATAACGTACATACATGCATTTAAAATGGCATACAACAAAAGTATGGCAAACGAATGGATAAATGAGTGAAGTAAAGACAGGTTGACCACTACATCTTGTCATTTGTGTATGTTTTGAACTAATAAAACAAGGATGATAATCGATTCCATGTAAGGATCAGGATCCTCTCCTGAGCAAAGGGTGAGGATCCTTTTGACCAAGCACATCAGGCCGTTGAAATTTTATCCAACGACTACAATTATTATAACTTTTAGAGGGGTCCTTTGTTTGTAGCCGTTGGATAAAATTTCAATAGTCTGATGGGCTTGGTCAGGAGGATCCTCATCCTTTGCTCAGGAGAGGATCCTGATCCCCATGTAAGGAAGGCTTAGACAGTTGATTAATAGTAGTGTGTCCGTCTTTATATTTGATCTCTTTATTTTTTTTATTTTTTTTATGAATGATAAGATACGACAAGTTACAATGATACCTAACAGTGAATCACAATTTAGCACTCCATGCTCCAACACACAGAATATATTAATCCACACCTATATAGTTTCTAACTCCGTCTTTGATTTAACTCAATACAAATTATATCGTTCTCATATCCATACGAGTTAAATCTGAAACCTCTTCTAACAAAGTGAAAAATAGTTTATAACATCAACATGTTACAAAAACTTCTATTTTCTTTGGTCACATTAGAGAGTTTTCAACTCTAAATCTAACGTACTCTTACCCTTCATTCTTACTCCCTCTCACTACTGAGCTAACCCTAATAGAAACTTCCCCTTTTCTTTTAACTAACAATTCCTACTTTTTCACATATCACGCATAGAGCATCTTCAATGGGTTCTCTAAATGAGCTAGGTCGCCAAAATATTAGGAGAAGTTGAAAATTTTCTTGAATCACACTTCCTAAAATCATTATTAAAGCAATAATGAATCACACTTCCTGAAGATTTCATAAAATCATTGTTAAGTTGAATTTCTTGAATCACACTTCCTGAAGATTAGGAGAAGTTGAAAATTTTCTTGAATCACACTTCCTGAAGATTTCATAAAATCATTATTAAGTTGAATTTCTTTTCTTTTTTTAAAGCAAACTTTCGAGTTGGGTTGTAGCTTTTAGGTTCTGAATTCTGATGCACTTAACCTCTGTGTGTTTCGACATGTTCCGAAATCCGATTGGTTCGTGAGTTTTTTCAGTTGCATTTGTAGGGTTGATTAGATTAGCATTTCGTCCGGGAACCGGATCTCCTCCGGATCCAAAGAAACTGAGCCCAAGGATCAAATGATCTGGACCATTGAAATTTGATCTAACGGTTACAATTATTATAACTTTTAAAAGACCCCCTGTTTGTAGCTGTTGGATCAAATTTGAATGGCTCAGATCATTTGATAAGTAGTTTCAATTCCTTTAAGTACGGAGGGAATCCGGTTCCCAAAATTAGGTTTTAATTAATAAAAAGTCCCCCACTTTACTTGAAACATCCATCAATCAATCTGAACAATCCAACAGACGTGCCCTTGACTTTGTTAACTCTTGTCCTTAATCCTTGTTAATTATTCAAACCACATGTTTGCAGTAAACCCTCCCCACTTACGAGTCCTTATAAATTAATGGTATTTATCTCCATTAACAAAAGATATAGACTACATAGAGCTAACAGAAAACTTGACGCAAAAATAAACATAATAATTTTTTAGAATTCATGTAGCTGATCATACTTAGTGAAATAAGATTTTATTGTTATTTTTATTTTTGCATCTCCATTAATACGGATGGAGGGTAAAAAGTCCTCGCGGCTAGTTCAAGTGGTGAGAAAAGTTGAATTGGAAAGTAATGAGAAAAATTGAGGTAATGAGTTAGGATTAAGGTTTAAGATTCGGTTCCTTTAAAATGTGATCAAACAAAGGAGGGTGAAAGTGTATATGTATGATGAATTAGATTATTATATAATTATTAGCTAAAGAAACAAGGTTGATTATGTTTTATGCGACCTTAAGCAATACTAAAAGTTTATACCATGCCTACCTTGGAATAATGATTCTAAATTATTATGACACGACAGATAAAAAAGAATGAGTCGAAAATGTGACTCTTTGTCATACATGACACACCTGTTATATGGATATAAGCATCCCTATGTTTCTTTAATGATGCATCATGAAAATGAGGAATTTAACCTAATGAAATGGATTTAAAGAAATTTTTTTAAAATGATCAAAAATCAAATCTTAATTGTTGAACCGATCAAAATTAAAAATTGACGCCGTTAAAGATTGAGGACATAACGATCAAATATAAACGATGTACTTAAAAACTGATCCTTTCAACAATTGAGATTGAAGAGTTGAAGACCATTGACACAAGTCACAACGCTTACTCCATTTAATCTAATAAAAGTTTTTAAAAAAAAAACTGTAAGTTCGTTGAAATTGAAGAAGTTCTTTTTCATTTAATAGGACACCCACCATTTACGAGTCCAAAGATAAATTGATAAGCGGGAGAAAACATCCGCGTGCCGGACCCGATTCCATCACCGGAAGACGCTCGAGGATGGCTCGCAAAGTCAAAGAGGGAAAACTACAATAACCTCTAGAACAATTACATAAGCAACCAAACTAACGCTGCCAATTCTTATATAGAATGTCTCAATTAGATGCAATAACCGAGATCTATCTTGTGTTATTGTTATTAAAACCCTAGTGATTGACTTAATTAGAGGCCAGCTTAGGTTGTCCAATAGGTAGGTTTTGGCCAACTAAAGCTCAAAAATGAATATTGTTTTTGTTTTTATTAATGTTTGGTACGTGGATCCAAACTGGATAGGTCACCTCAGATTCCAACTTTAAATTATAAGGGAGGGGGTGCTTCTTTACTTAATGGATATTCCTATTATCTATAAACACATCGAGGACATGTGAAGTAGGTCCTCCCCATGTACGTACGTGGCCTAAATTATATCATTTTCACACCTTTGTTTCATCCGTCTCATTATATAAGCATGACCAACCACGCCAAATTATATGGCTTCACCCTCTCTCTCTCTCTCTCTCTCTCTCTCTCCACCTTAATTCTAATTTCTACCGAAGTGACCAGTTTCTGAAGGAATACACAGGATCAGTCTCTGTCGTCGTTCAATTTCTTTCTTTGGTGTCACTGAATTTGTCCAAGGAGAGATGGCGATGGTGCTTCAAAAGCTGAGAAGAATGTCATCAAGAGGAGATTATCAGTCTTCGATGTCAAAAAGTTGCGGGCCGGAGGAGGAGGAGGAGGAGGAGGAGGAGGAGGACGGTGAGAGGAGGATTTAGGGTTTTCATCATCTTTCAGCCATGACCTAATTTACAGCAGTAAAGAAAGGTGATGAACTTGAGGAAATGTAAACTCAGGCAAGTCTGATATTCTTGGCTAATTATCATATATGATATATATATAAAATAGTTACATATATCATCCTTAATATTCCCTGACCTCTTTCTTTCCTTTCTTTTCACCGGATGAATGACCTTTTCTCCTGATTCTCGGCTTGGTTGCCAAGAAATTTATTTATGGAGGAATTACTGAAATAAATTATGGCAATATGTTAGCTCCTGTAGCAGGTTGAACAGCAAATAGATATAATTTTGTGGTTTCTTTTGTTTTTCTCTGATCTTTATGCATTTACTAAAAGATTTGCTTGTATTTTCCATGAGAGTAATATTTTTTTTCTTATTGATTAATGAATCATTGACTACTTGACGCCTCACAATTGCTATATTATTTGTTCCATTTTCTCATATTATACAAGCGCTACATACTTATCTGAACTGGAATCTTTGATGTCCAAATGCTATAATTTCTACGTACATGATCAGCCGACCAGGGTATGAGGATAGAATCTTAGTACGTGGTTGGATGAAAAAGCTCCTTCGTTTTGATTCGTTCCAAAGAATAACTTCACGCTATATATACACACACACAAATATATATACATGTATATATATTCCGTTGAATGATTGGTTACCTGGTTTTTTAGCTGTCCATCTTCCAGTTAACTGGAATGGCAGCAGCAGTCTTAATCTTTTGTTCAACATCTCAAAAACCTAAAAACTTCGGTAAATGAATGAAATGCTGGAATCCAAATTCTCAAATTTATTAATATATGTATCCCCATCTGAAATCTTCACATCCAGATTTTTATACAACATTCGAGCATTTCTGAGAACGAACTATGCGTGTACGTCTTTAAAAGGATCAAGGGTCTTGATTAGTTTTATATCACCAGATAACGTGAAGGAAGATTGAACCAGAAGATAATGTAGTAAGCACTTTCTAGTTTGTGACTAAAATATGTGACCCCTACCATTGTTCCCCGGCACATGTCTAGCTAGGGCATAAGAATAAAGAGGATTTGAGATCTCTCAAAAAGTGAAGGGTGGAGGATAGCAGACATGATAAAATGTTGACGAAGTATAACTGGTATATATGGCAGGGCAAGCTCCAAATAGTTGGGAAAATAAAAAGAAGAAAACACCTTGGATGATGTATTAAACTCCTCTTTAGTATATAACACGCAAAGTGGACTACTGCAAATGCGATGGTACCAGTATATCTAGGCATTCTATGTTTGGGTAACATATAATGTGTCTTAACATGGAATGCTAGTCAATATGCAAAATATCTACATTTTATAGAAATTTGGAAAATGTTGCATGCGTTTACTCTAGGTGAGTGCTTTCTTTACATCAATAATAAAACGCCATGTAATTTCGTTAATGGTATTTGCGTATATATAGTGCATTGATGATATAATAAATTGTTTCAAAAACTTAATTTCTATCTAGCGCAGAATTGTAACGTGAATTCGTATCACGCTGAACAAAATCTAGTATGGATTCGTAGACCCTTTACCAATACAAACTTAGAATTGTTGAAGAATCCTAAAAGAAAATGAGGAAAATAAAAAGATTGATTGGAGGATAGGGATTTCTTTCCCAATGATGCAATAGCAAAGAAGTAATTTGAGGGTGAAGGCTAATATATGGTTTTGGGAATGAGGTGGTTTTAGGGCATGTGGGGTCGGTGAGTGCCTTATGGGTCCCTTGAACACACATAGCTAGCTATCCGTTTTTATTTGAGGCATAGTAATGCCATGGCTAAATGATTGTGTTTGAGGTTATTCTTTCTCATTGTATAAATGAGAGGTCTCCTCCCCAGCCACACCTCCTATTTCGTTGCCATGTTTGTAAACGCTTCCTCGCTTGCTTTCCCTCTTTCCTAGTTCATATCTATCCCTGTTTCTTTAGCTATATATGTTTGAAAAAGAGCCAGAAATGCAACTGTGATGGTACACAAAAATGGTAAAACAATATAAAATGTTCTCTACGTTAAACACTTATCTACATGAAAAAAAGGACATTCGAACGAGATCCACTCCGGATCTCTATGTTCGTTGTCGGGGATCGAGAGATTCAGATCGTTCAAGAGAAAGAGAAAGAGATCCGACTGTTCAATTTTTTGAGTTTTTGTGATGGAAGTCAGTGTGATGATCTAATGGGGATCGTAAAAATTGAAATTGAGTGGTCCAAATCTCTCAATTTACATGCTCTGAACAAAGAGATCCAAAGTGGATCTCAATCCCTTTAAGTTGAACCTTCATGGGAAAGATGGAATCTTTTGGTACTCCAACATCTTTCACATTGTAAAAGCCATAACATAGGGTGGGGGTGGGGTGGGAGTGGGATGTGGGGGGATATGAATTTGTAGCTTTTTCTGCATCTTTTTTCATGTTAATATTTATAGTACATGCTTATCCACTAATACATACACTTTGGATAAGGACGACGAGGGATCACTAGTAAAGTCTAAACCCTCCATCATATTTTCTCTTCTTTTTCATCCTTTTCATTATTTAAATGTTGAGTTAGTCATCATGTGTGTCACCTAGTGCCAAATGTCATGCAACTACAAAAGAAAAAGAAGAATAAAAAGACAAATCCAATTTGATTTTTCTATTGGTCCGTGACTCATCATAGACTCAGTGATAAAGCTAATAAAAAAATAAAATGAAATAAATAACCGTTCATTTTTAACTGAGAGCAAATTTTCTGCACCTATTTTGAGTGTGACATTTAGGTGGTCTCTATTATTAATTAATACGTGTTAAGTTTATAACAACAAAGTTAAATAAAATTAAGTTTATTAAAACATGTCAATCGATAATAAAAGAACAAAGCTGCCACATACAAAATAAATACAAAATATTTGAACTCTTTTAACCTGATTGAGATACAGAATCACATGAGCAAATCAGAGAAGACAGACCAACTTCCAGCACCAAATCAAAACTCTTGTTGTAGCTTTGACTTGGCATCTCCTTTTTTTCCCTTCAAAGTGGCAAAACAATGATGAACCATTACGCATAGAAATATTGCATCTTGGTGAACAATCACATTGTTGTGAAGGTTGTCCGTACAACTTTAGGGTTTATTAAATTCAGCGAGTTGGATTGGTTCAAAGAGATTTTTGAATCCAAACGTATGGATTGATTGAATTCAAAAAGTGTGTTTCCATCAGTGGAGGGGCCGGCGACGGCTAATGGTGGGAGACTATTTTTATTTATTAATTTCTTTAATTGTTAAAGCATAGTGAACACCTCCACATTTTTACGTTAAGATGATTCCACCTCTGCAATTCCATATGAGAGAAAGACTTTGGTACGACAATCTGATCAAGGGTTGATAAAGTCACTCTCTCAAAGAAGCAAGCTCCTCTATGTTTAAGTACTACATTGCTCCACGTACGTACACTCCGCTAAGCACAAGATCGGTTTGGGGTTACTTAAATTTTTTTTAAAAGCAACTTCTTAAAAAAGCTGTTTGGTAAATGAAAAAATAAATACTTTTTTTTCAAAATCATCGGTCCAAAATAGCAGAAAGCAAAAGCAACTCTACACATGCTTCTCAAAGAAACGTTTTTTTTTTCATTGGAGCAGGTGAACAATACCAACTAATGAAACTTCCATTTTAACAATCTTATCCCCATCTTCTGTTTTTGTTTCACAAAAGAACTTTAAGCATTATAGTTACCAAACACTTACTTTTTTCACATCTGTTTATTCTCACAGCACTATAAAAGCAGTTAAAAAAAAAAACACAGCAATCCTAAACTAGCCCTAAAGCTTTTCTCAAAAGCAATTCAATGTAGGTCTTAAATACAATCCCTACTAAAGCTTTTCTCCATGAAAGCACAATTCGTGAGACACAAAATCTCATTCTCGTCAGAGTAGCCTAACCAGCTACGTGATCAAGTTAGCCTACTAAAGCTTTTCTCCAATTCAATTCAATTATATAGCACAACACTTGATATTTGTTTATTCAGCCATCTTTTTTTTAGTACATCGATATTTTTACACTAAAGAGAAGGGGAGTTCGGCAAAACCACACAATGGGCAACCTAATTTGGTATCGAATTCGCCATCCACGAGATTCAAACCTAAGACCTCTCACTTCTAAGTGAGGAGGAATCCCACCAGACCGTAGTATTGAGTAGCTTAATTCAACCATCTTTAACACATTATTTACTTATTTTTATATTATATTTTAAATTCATAGTATACCAACCTCATCGTCTGCTCGTATCATAACATAGAACCCTTTAACAAAGTGGGAGTATTTTGAAGCGTAGTGCTATGCACACCCTTGTTAAATTTTAGCCACTGATCTTTAATTCATTTGATTGTGAGACATGTGTAAAGAGGTAAAAATGAAGCCCATTTTGAATGATTCAAATAGTAGCACGGTGAATGTAACAAAATTTCTTGCTTGAAAAGCCAAAAAAATTCTTACATCAACAAACTTTCTGCAATACTTTACAAGCTAATCGTAGGGAGTTCCATGTGAAACAGGTTACAACAGAAGGAATCAAACACTGGTTACAGTTACATGTTTACACAAACTCGGTTTGCTCGACCGTCAACAAAACAAACACAAGCTCCTACTTCTCGTAGCATCTCGATCTTCGAAGCCTCTCAAAAACGACCTAGTTGCAAGGTGTTCTGAAGCATATGTCATGAAAGATGCCAAAACTAGGCCTCCGACGACCATCAAACCCAGCCTGTTAAATGTCGTGGTAATACATATTGTCATTCATCGTTCTCTTTGAATCGCATTCTTTTCAAAGATGAATAAGTAACCCAGGAAACTATAACTGGTCAAGCAAATTACCGTAAAAATAGAGCTGTTATCCCGAAAAGACATGGCAAAGATGGCGCAGCAATGGCCAGAAAAGCCATTCCTAGCCCATAATAGAATGTAGCATTATCGCATAAAGATGCTTGCCGTTGATGACCTATAACAAATCCAATAACCGTTGTTTGAGTTGGAAAACAAATAAACAATCAATCAAGGAACTAATTAGCTGAACTTGGTTGTGAATGTCGGCACCGGATTAATCCAAGCCAACTTACCTTTTCCAGAATCATAATCAACCGATTCAGGACCAGAAGGCGAGGTTCCTGCTTGCACTGCTGTTGTCTTTCCCCACTGATAAATTAGATGCAGATAACCTCCAAATAATATAAAGAAGATTGTGAATGTCCACTCGTACATCAATAGTAAACCAGTCCACGGCATAACTTGTCGAGGCACAATTGCAAGAGAAAGGGCAAGGGCCACCAGGGCAGCCATGAAACAGACAACACTAGAGATCCCACCCAAGTACACCGGCACCTTGGTCTGCAACACATTAAGGATTGTTTCACAGCATAAGTCTTTACAAACAAATAATTTCTAATGACGATAGAACATAGTAAATTTGGAATGTAAAGAAGAATTTATCTTATATATGAGCTTGAATGTCAAAGCTAATTGGGCCAATCCAACAAACAAAATTGAGACAAAGGATCTAACCTGATGATTGGGATTGATGGAGGATGACGTAGAAACAACAGTATACTTAAGCGTCCCCATAGAGCTAATTTTGTAGTAAATGTGTTTGATTTGATCATACAATGAATTTCTACACAATGAGCCAAAGTAATCCTTTGTCTGCACCAAAATTGACACACCTTGATATCCAGAAAACAAAATTTGGGCCAAATTGATCATGTAATTACTAACCTGAACACAAGACCGATAGTAACAAAATAGTAGAGCACAAACTGGTAGCAGGAAAAGAAACTTCACAAGAAAAGCATCATTTGGATTTCCACCACCTCCAGTTCCTGGAAGGGTTTCCCTAAGCTGTACCCTAACATTCTGCAGTATAAATGACAGTCATTGTTTATAACCTCTTTGAATGCAAAAGTTACAGTATAATATTAAAATGGAAAATCAGACAACCACATAGATAACTAGAAAATTGAATTCAAAGCAATACCTGCCAGACATCGACCGGTTTCAAAAGCCAAGATGTCCACCAATCCCAAGGTTTGAGGGGGCCCAGTGTATAGTGAATGACATGGAGTTCACTTTCATCTACCATCCACTGAGATTATAAAGCATAAATAGATTAGACACCTTAATTGGCATAAAAAATAGAAATCAAAGGTCCGCTCCCGTTTAGCCACTTCATATGTGTCATCACCTTATTGCTCAAAAGGACAAACTAAAGAAAATTCTAATATAAAATGTAGATATAAGACACCGTTACTGGTCGAATTTGGAGTTCCCTCTTCAACTATATATGGGTCAGAAAGTAGCACCACAGAACCTGTGATATTCTTGGCAGTTTTTTGATCCAATTAGCTTCACATGCACCACTTAAAGTGTTGCTTTTATTTTATCTTTAGACTCTCGTATAAAGGTTGTACTTGGGTTCCACCCCTGAGGTTTCACTATTGAAAATCCAATAACATCACCAATGCCAAAACTTAATCCTAACGAGTATACAATAGAAATATTATCTCCTTCTATGGTACTTTACATTTGGGAGTAAGTGTGCAGGCATCAATACCATGCATGGTAGTGGAGACATGCAAACTAATCGATCAGCATTACTATAACATGTTGAATAGCTCTGATACATACCTTGTTTGCCAGCATATAAAGACCAACATCTGCATTGTATAAAGTGGAAAGTCGCTCCATTTTAGGAACTGGTCTAGACTTTCGCACCTCTTGCGATAAATTTGGCTCAAAGACATGGGCATTTGGAAAATCAGAATAATATGAATTCAGAAACCCCTGATCCCCTGTAATAAATAATGAGGCACATAAAAGTTTAGAGAGAAGGACGACTACAATGGATTAGAGCTTTCTCCAAAGAATACCTAATGACTGAGAAACATGTAATACACATTATAACAATCAACTTGACACTAAGCATGCACTTGAGTATTTAACCAGGGATATCAAGGAACTCGTGATACCATGGAATTCCTTTTGACAAAGTGACATGTATGTATCAGAAATTATTTGAGCCATTGACATCAACAGTGCAATCTAATTTAATCGGAAATCAGTTTCTACAAAACCATATCAATAAAGTTGAACTAAATTCCTTTTCCTAAACATAAACTTGACTTTCTCACTTTGAGTTTGACAATTCATTTAAACTCCGTCCAACAGTACAGATCAATTTTCTATACCATATACAGATGGAGAAAGAATTATACTGAAAGAACTAGCAGGTATTGCACAGTGATTAAAATTACATGAAGAGTTAGGTTACCTCCAGTGTAAGAAGGCAAAGTGGTCACTTGTCTCATCATGTCATTAAAAAGAGTTTCCGATGGTTCCACTACCATCACCCCAGAGTTCAGCCTCTCAGAATGCTTCAAGTTAGCACAGAATTTACTGCATTTGAAAAGATCCTCAATGCTCTTGACAACAATAGTATCCGCATCAAGATACACAACTACATAATCAAACTCCCGGAGATAAGAAACACACAAAAAAAACAGTAAAACTAAAAATATTGCATCTTTGATCTGTTATCTCACATAAGAACTATGAAATCAAAGATTTTACCTTTCTTGTAGTTTGTCATGTTAAAAATTTTGAGCTTTGTGTACACACCCCAGAACCTCGTCGGTCGAACTTGATTAGGATTTGCCAATAAACTAATCTTCTCCACTATCCATCCATCAGCCTGCACAATTATTCACCAAAACTAATCAAACTTACAACAAATCTGATTCGGGTGTTGTTTTTCGCAGCTCAAACTTCACTCAAACAAATAACCAATTCAGGATAAAGCACCAAACTTCAGCTTTTTCCCAAATCACTTTTCGATTCAGTTCATTTAAATCCAACTTCACTAAAACCAAAACTCGATTTAGGAAAAAGCAACTTTTTTTCTAAAAACACTTCTCCAAAAGGAAAGTCTATCAACTCAACTAAAAGCCTAAACTCAAATTAATTTCCTTAATTAGAAACAGGAACAAATATTAATCACCTGGAGAAGCTTCATGGCGTAATTGGAGACGCCATCAGAGACCAGAGCCACCATGTCCTTGGTCGATCCAGTGTCCCGTATCGATTTCCCGAGGACTCGAACGCCCAATAGGAACTCATCTCCGTACAGCAGCGTGACGTAAGCCTCCGGCGAAGTCTGGCGCCGGGAAGACGACGACGACGAATCAAACGCGGCGTTTTGTTGAATCGCGGCGGCGGCGAGCACAAGCGCCGTGAGCACAAACCACGCCTTGAGTCTCATTATATTTGACCCCTTGAATTTGGTTTGATTTTGCTTTTTCTCGAGAGAATTGGGGATTTTCAATTTTCTCGAGAAAATCAAATAGATTGGGATCGGGAGGGTTTTTCGTTCGAATTTGGGCTTGATTTCATTTTTTCATGGGGGGCGTGCTCTGTGTTGTGTTTGTCGTCGCTGACCTGGCTCAGGATAGTCTAACTAGTTTCAAAGTAGAACAAAAAGATATCCATGGATACGCTTAGGTCTACGATAACATTTCGAAAGTTTTAAATTCGATTTTCGTGAATTTTAATATTTTGGTTTTATACGTAAATATTGACAATAGTTTAAAAACCACATACACGTTACTTGGTTTTAAAATTTAGTAGTATTCATTTTTATTTTATAAGTGACAGGTTTTCATTTCGATTTAAGATTGTTGAATGAATGCTCAGTGTTATAAGAAGAAAAAATGTGTTGGCTCTAGTAAATGAATAAATTAGCAGGCTTTGAAAAGTTGTGTTAGCTTCAACATAATGAACTAACCAGCTTTGGGGTGGGAACTGGTTTTCGTGTGATCCTATCTGAGATCACTCGTAAGGGAGGTATATTCGAGTATAAAGTCTCTCACATAGAAGCTAATACCGAAATAATATATCTACATGTGGGAGGTTTATTGTTAGCATCACCGAGTTCTTTTGTGCTAAAAACATCACACTTATTAACAGGTGATTAAGTGAAGGCAATACAGATGACTATCATGGAAAGCCAGATGAATTTGGCTGTGGAGACACTTATTTACAGATTGAAGATGGCATCTGTAATTGTGTGATGAACAGAGTGGGACAAATTTGTAGTGTTTCTTTGAACCATGAATTATTTCACATATGAACCTCAAAATAAAGCAACAGTCAATCTATGAGGTGATCCAAGGAATTTCATAATCTAAAATAGAACTTTATTTTTATGGAAAGTTAATAATGCTTCAATTACTCTTTTCTTATCTTTTCACTAATAAGTTTAGTTTTCTGTTTTCATAAACTAAAGTAGATTAAAATAGAGTGGTGTTATACTTCTGATCTAGGATAATAAGCTCATGAGTTTAGTCTTACTTCACCGTTGAGAAACGAAAGAAGACTTTCATCTCCAAGTTTAACTCAGACGTAGCTCGCTTCTTTTTGGGTGTGAAGCAGTGTCAAACCAAAATACCCAACAAGCATTAGCTCTCCCTGAAAAGGAGGTGATCCAACCGCACCTTCCAGTACGACTACCTTGTTACGACTTCACTCCAGTCACTAGCCCTACCTTCGGCATCCCCCCTTTGCAGTTAAGGTAACGACTTCGGGCATGGCCAGCTCCCATAGTGCGACGGGCAGTGTGTACAAGGCCTGGGAACGAATTCACCGCCGTATGGCTGACCGGCGATTACTAGCGATTCCGGCTTCATGTAGGCGAGTTACAGCCTACAATCCATTGTCTTATCTTCCGATCCACCTTATATTCCCACCCTCCATAAAAAGTGAAATAACACATAAATTATCTCCTCACCCACCAATATTCCCAAAACAACCCTACATATATTTTTTTTTGGTAGATTTAAAATAGTTATATAATTTTAAAATGCAATTATTATTAAGACCTTGGTTTACTTACTCCGCAATGGAGGATGGGTGACATTTTCGCTGACATGAATTTGTTCTCATCATCTCTTTACACCCCAGCCAAACTGCCATCGACATCCCCAAATCCTCAACCCAACCGCACCACCACTACAAGAAATCGAACAAATATGGGCATAAGTATTTGCCTCTAAAAACCCCCAATAGGGGTAAATATGTTGAAAAATTGCCACTAATACAAAGGAGGAGCGGATAGTAGATTCGCCCCAAAAAGAGCCATTGCTATTGTTATTAGATGCAAAAAATGTCAAATATCCGCCCCTAATGTTTTTGTTGCTACATTGACAAGTTTTATGAATACACATCATTACAGGCAAAAACATCAGCCCCTAATACTTTTTATTTATATAAAAAAATAAATCGAGAAATTAATTACATCCGCTCCTAATACTTTCAATTATATAAAAATAAATAAATCCACAATATAATAAATACATTATCCACCCAAAACGTCAGTTATTAGTTTTGAATCATTCAAAACATTCAAACCCAGCATGATTCATCTTCTTCTTTCTTGATCTCAAAATCTTCTCCATCTCTTTCAGTCTCTCAAGCTTTGCATATTAGATCTCTAAGTTCATCTTCTAATTTTGCAACAGCACACGAGTCTTTTTCAATTAACAACTGTTCATAAACAAATACAAAAAGAAAAAGTAAAACGTAACAAACAACAAAGCCAAATTACAAAGTTTACTAATTTGTACGAACAAACAGAAAAAATCAATCCTGAATTTCCCAATCAATTAAACGTATAAGAAAAATCAATAAACAAAGATTAACACAAGGCAATTACCTCTACAATGAAAATTCTTGAGAACCTCCTTCTCCCTATCAATCAAATGATATTTCTATTCCAAACTATTCATAAAATTCTCTTCCACTCTAAATTATTCGAAACCCCCTCAAGTATACCTGCAAAACAAAAAATTCAGAATGGAAAAAAAGCTTCGATCAAACCAAATGAAACAAGATTTCTCCTCTCTAACAAACTGTCCTCTTGGATAGCAAGAAAAAAATAGACAACAAAAGATTATGAAGAATGAAAGAAAGAAAGGACAAGTTTAAATCTGCACAAGAGAAAGGAATGAGAAGAAAAATGAAGGGAATCGGGAAAAATGATGAACTGTGCGTCATTGGAAGATGGAAAGGAGAAAATTGAGGGTAGTGGGTATGTATTGGAATTAGGGTTTAGATAATTAATGTTTATATGTATTGGAATTAGGGTTTAGATAATTACTGTTATTTTTTCTGGTAAATAATCATATCCTTCATTTTTTTTAGGAAGTGTTATTGGCACTCTAAAAATCTCATTCTACACTCCTCACAAGTATATTTTTCTTTCTAAATATAGAAAGTTTGAAGTGTAGAATAAGAAATTTGGAGTGCCAATAACAATTCCCTTTATTTTTTGTAAAAATTAATTAGTAATTAAACATATTCGTCTTAAATACAAAAAAAAAATTAAATAAATAAGTACAAAAAAAACATCCGCCTCTAATGAAAAAATAATTAAATTTAAATAATTATTAGTTGAATTAGGGGCTAATTGAATTCGCCTCTAATAGCTTAATTTAGTAAAGGCAGTTTTTTCCTCCCCTAAAAATGATAAAATTAATAGAGGCGGTTTATTATTTGTCCCTATTACTTTAATAGAGACAATTGCATGTTTTTGCTCCTAATGAATACTATTAGGGGCAACATTTCATTTCTGCATCTAATATTACGCCCCTAATACTCACTTTTTCCCATCTCAAACATACCAAAACCCTCAAAACCACACCACACAAACATCCAGTTCCCTGCCTCGGTCGCCAACCATCGCAATACCACCACGCCTTAAAACCGTTCCGGTGCAGAATTTCTATTATTATCCACTTTAATATAAATCTTTTGTGAAATCTTCCATAAAATCCTCTATGAAAACCTCATGACGAGAATTCTAATAACTCACTCTATTGTGTTCACTTTTGGGCAACCAAAGAATATGAAACCAATAAATGCAAGGATGGGAAAACCAAAACCACCAGATCCTATTGCAATGACCATACAAATAGAAATCCTGACAAGGATTTTTCATTGCATTGAACTCAGGTTATTTGTATTAACACCGTGATTTATTTAAAGAATTCCAATCTATACGCACGGTATGAATATTTTCTAAACCTTGTGCTACAATAAATTGAAAGGAAAAGTTAAAAACATTCATAAATCAGATGAAGAACACTTACGTCTTACCAGTAATCTCCACAAGAACAATTCCCATCTTTAAAGTGATGAAATCTACTAGCTTCACGTACTATGATCTCTCCGTTTTTTATTAGAGATATGTACTTGATAGCAACATGACAATCAATGCAAACCCGCAAATTCTTCATCACCTTTTCCGGTACACCCTTAGGAATGTTCATTAAGGCGAAACCAATCGCCAACTTCTCACTATGATGTTTTAGGTTTCAAAACTTCAAAGTAGATAACTAATAATTATGTGGCAAAACTTGACTGGTTAGTCTTTAGATCTTTAGAGGTCATTTTACACAAGGATAAATTTGTCAATAAAATTATTATTTCCAAGTGGGTAAGAAAATAAGACAATAAGGTGGACTTAAAACCCCAATGAAGAGCTAGGATCAAATCTGGAAAAGAATGGGTGTAATATTTGTTTAAGTTCTCTTGTCCCCACACTCTTAAAAAATGTTTTGGGAGTTGGCAATGCACCAAATCCTACAAACATTCCTTATTAAATGAAGTGATGGCAGATGCAATTTGCACAGCCTTGTAGTCGTCCAACATCTCTGCATTCTTTGTTCCATTTTTTTGTCAAGTTCTAAACCCCAAGAAACTAATCAAACAAAACAAACAAACTTTATCAGCTCCTTCTTCTTCTTCTTATTTGGCCACAAGGTTATTGGGGTCAAAGAATCCCATTGCCCCCACCCTGGCTCTGCCAGTGCCTGCAATATGGAACACTTGATTACTTGTGTTGGACGTAATGTATCCAATTGCTACGTTGTTGGGGCTCGTCGAAACTCCCATACCCTTATACTTTTCGTATCCCAACGAAATCTTGCCCTTGAAGTTGGTCTGGTACCAATAAGGGAAAAAATGAAACTGGTTCCTAATTCCGAATAATTATTGTTGATCTCCCTTCAACTTCAAGCAGTGCCCAGCGTGTACACCGCGCAGCGCCCTAAGATGATGGCAAATGTAGCCATGATCATCGAGTTGTTCGTCATCAAGAACTGCAAGGCCGACGAGTGACGAGTATGTAATCTTTAGATTTGCGATCATGGCCGAATCCAAAAACCTCTATCACACCTAAATTAAGTCTAGTAGCACCGAATCGGGGACAAACTTGAACTCGTTGATTCCCAGATATTGTAGAAAACAAGGACCTAAAATGTCTATCTCTAACATAGGAAACGGTACGATCTCAACGAGTTGTCCCCTAGTCTTTGGAGTCGCATGGAAGGTGGAAACTTGATGTCCTCAACAACAACAGGAGGAGGATGCATGTAGGTAAAATACATCGTCACCATGGTCATGATGAGTAGTACCGTTGTCAAGATAAAGGAATGAAAATACAACATCTTCGTTGTTGGTTTCTCTTAGATTTAAACCGCACGCTTGGAAAGGATGCAGGTGGAGGAAGAGGAGGAGGAGGAGGAGGAGGAGGTGGAAGAGGAAAGGAGATTTTGTTGTAATCGCATCAGACTCAAGATTGTCAATTAGGGCATACCATTGACTAAAGAACGCTTACTTAAATGTTAAATCGCATCGGAGATTTGGGAGGCACAGTCTTGAAAGTATTTGCACCAACATCACTTCTGGCATTTGGGAATACTGATTTCATTTGGGACTTGGGAAGCTGCAAACTCATTATTTCTGCTGTTGATTTGATTTGATTTGATGCTTTTTTTTGGTCGAACAAAAACTCTACTCTTTACACCCAAGTTTGAATCATTCGTTTTTTGAAAAAAATAAATATAAACATTTGGATCATTTAGCTTTTAAAGGGATTCTCGAGTGTTACCGCTCATGAATAATTTCTCTCTCATTGCATGACATAGCACGCTTAAGTCGATATTTGGTATGCATTAAACGACATAAGGATTACTAATTAATTCTTATCATTTGTCTCCATCCTTCCATTTCTTAGTTTGTTCTGGATGATCTTGAACCGATATTTGTGTGAAAAATTTAGATAAATTGTTTACTTTGTTCTGGATGATCTTGAACCGATATTTGTGTGGAAACTTTAGATAAATTGTTTACAAAGCCAAACCAAAGATCATTCTTCATCCCAAAGAAAGACCTTATACATTACTAAAACTTGAAGATTAAAGGGTCAAAAAGGTTGAAGGGTCATCGTCCTCCTTTTGTGATTGGAACTTTTTTTCCCTCCCTCTTTTAGTTCCTTTTTTGTTAACAAGACATGTCACAAACTTTATGTCCCCCAGCTTTATAAAGGACTATTGAGAGACAGCAAGAAATTGGGTAAAAAAAAACAAGATTCATCAGTTGTTCAAGTAGCTGTGGGTTATTGGTGGCATAGAATCTTAGGGATATTCAAGACTATTAATTAATATCATCATCACAATCTTAGGCCATCTCCAACCGAATGGTCCAGAGGGCCAAAGAGCCGAAAATAGCCCGAAAACCGTCTCCAACCGAGGGCTAGGCCAGAGAGCTCTGGAATCTGGGAGGGCCCCATGGAATCGGAGAGGGTTGGCCATTTTTTTTTTTTTAAGTGTTGTTATTCCTGTCAGTTATAACCGACAGGAAAACATTGTATTACTAATATAAATGTATTACTGTCGGTTATATTCTTAAGAAAAAATTCAAATGCAACGGCTAGCTGACTAGCCGTTGCATTTGAATTCTTTTTTTTTTTTTCCTATAACTTCTATGTCACAAAATTTGTTTCATATTTTTTTTAAATTATATATTTTTTTCCTATAACTTCCTAACCCATTATACAACATTAAATTAAATTAAGTAACATGAAACAACATTAAATAGCATTAACCAACATACAAATTATACAACATAAAAAAACATTTAACAACATGAAACTTAAACAACATTTTTAAAAACATTTAACAACATAAAATTTAAACGCCTACTCCATGCTTTTTTTGGCCCAAAGATATGCAACAAGATCCTGTTGTAGGTACTTATTTGTGGCACGAGAACATATCATTCTATAGCGCCTCATGTACTCATTTATAGATATACTACCAGTTCTTGGATTGAAAGGCAAATTAGGCTCATCATATATTTTTGCTAGAGCCCTTCTTGACCTATTTGGATCTTCTTGGTCGTCGTCGGACTCTCCATCAATATACCCATCTCGCTCATCCTCCACTATCATATTGTGTAATATGATGCAAGACATCATGATGGAGTCCAAGTTTTCTCGACTCCACCCTCTTGCCGGTTCGCTGATGATCTTCCACCGTGCTTGTAGAATACCGAAAGCTCTTTCAACATCTTTCCGGTATGCCTCTTGGTGTAAGGTAAACAACTTTTATGCGTCATTCCTAGGGTTTGGAATTGCTTGGACAAGTGTCGCCCACTTTGGGTAGATGTCATCTGCCAAGTAATACCCCATATTGTATTGACAGCCGTTGATGTAGTAGTCAAGTTGAAGAGGGGTGAACGCCCAAGAACTGTAATGTCATTTTGGGATCCAGGGACTCCAAAGAAAGCATGCCAGATCCATGTGTCATATAAGGCAACCGCATCTAACACAACAGTTGGCTTTCTCGACCTTTCGCTAAAGCCTCATTGCCATCTAGTGGGATAGTTCTTCCAATCCCAATGCATGCAATCTAATGACCCTATCATGCCCGGAAACCCACGGTCTTCAGCTTTGTGAATGAGCCGATTCAGATCTTCTTGAATTGGCTCTCGGAGGTACTCGTCTTTATAAACCTGAACAATTGTGTCACAAAATTCTTTAAGAGTATTAAGGCATGTAGACTCAGACATACCATGGGTTTCATCCATCGAATCAGCTGGGGAGCCATAGGCCATCATTCGGAGTGCAACAGTAACCTTCTGACGAGGTGAGAAACCATGGCGGCCTGCTCTGTCCCGCTTCTGTCGAAAGTATGGATTGACCTGCTAGACATCAAGAAGTAAACGCTCAAAGACATGACGCCTCATCTGGAAACGACGTCTGAAATCCTCTTCTATGTACACCGAGTTGGGATTGAAGTAATTGTTCATCAGATTGGCATGCGCCATCGCTCTGTTTAGTGGTTTGTAAGAACGACCAGCAACAGAGCCACCCCATTGAGGTTGTTCCTCAGTTGGCTGACACACCATGACTGCTGCTCTGTTTTGTTTGTTGCGCCTTACTTGAACTTCTTCATCAGACTCCTCATCTTCTCGTCTCATTTGCGCCCATTTTGTTTCCAATTTGGAATTGGATGAGAACCCCCAGTTGGAATCCGAAAAGGATCCAAAGTTGGAATTCATTGCAAACTTCAATTGAAAAAAATTGAATTAAAAGAGATTGAATTGAAAGAGATTGAATTGCAAGAGATTGGATTGAAATAGATTGAATTCAAAGTTGTGTGAATTATAGCCCAATATCCACCCTATTTATAGCAAAAAAAAATTCAAATCCAACGGCTAGCTGACGTCACTTAGCCGTTCGATTTGAATTTAAATTGTAGTTTTTAAATAATAAATTATGTTTGGCTCTATGGCCCTTTGGCCCTTGGTTGGAGACGGAGGCAAATATGGTCATGTACTGTTCATTAAAATATTAATATCTTAGATAATCTTGGAGGGCCAGAGGGCTCAAACGAGCCCTCTGGCCAGCCATCGGTTAGAGATGGCCTTAGTGGTCATAAGCATTATGATATGAAAAATATTGGGGACCGTGTTTTTAGACTATATTTTGCAGACTACATGATGTAATGGTTGATAGTTATATAGCTTCTTTAATGATTTAACAAAGAATCTAACCAACAATTGATGCATCATGTTTTAAGTAAATAGTCACTTTAGCATCACCCGATATAGAAAATGTTGGTTTTAAGCAGTAATAAGATTGAAAGAGTAATGCTAAGGAGACTAAATTTGTGAACAAAGTTTTGAAAACTAAAGAACATGGAAGTTAATGATTGGTTTATTACTTATACGTTGATAAACGTGCTTATTCTTATTGGTAACACATTATTTAATTTGCAAATTTAGTCTTCAAATTTGACCTCTCTAGCATTATCCACGATTAAAAATATATGTAGCACTCAACCAACTGGGTCTGTATAAAAGAAAAAGTAGAGATTGCCTCCCATGATATGATTAAATTGTTTAGGGCATTAATTTTCTGAATGGTGGTCAATTCGCACCCAACAAATATTGCACCAAGTACTTGTATAGAATACAGATGGCGGGCTTTAGAGGATGCGAAGCTTTCTCATGGACCTACAAAAGTTGGTATACATCTAAGACTCAAAAACCCTAATTTCAAAGGTTCACTATATATTGATAGCAACTTATATTGCAGAATCGCAAAACTATTGTAGTGTTTTGTGTCAAATACAATGTCATGTGTTGATAATTTTTAACATAACATTGTATTACTGGAATAAAGTGGTGTTACTGTTTCGTTCTCTAACTCAAAAAAGATAAAAAATTATATATTATTTTATTTCGATCCATACCCTTTGGGACTTGTCATATACCAAACTACAGAAATTCTTACCCCCACCCCCTCCTTTATCTCTCTCCTCCTCCCTCTCCCTCTCTACCCCCACCAGTATATAGCTAGCCAACAATTCCACACTTATCACTAAGAACACAAATATAAAGTACCAAGAACGTTTTGTTGTCAAGCAAACACCGAAAGCGGAAGAGGAAGAGAGGGTCATGCCAAGATAGTTGATCAGCAGAAGAACTCGATCAACTTCATCTGTAGAATCATGTACTTCAAAGACTCATCATCTTCAGCTTCCATGAAAAGAAAGAAGGTTAGACCGAGAATTCTACTATGCTCCAGTATATCCTATATGCCTGAACTTTCAGCTGCAAAGGCGAAGTACTACTGCTCAAGCGCATCAGAGAGACATAGGCATAAAAGGCAACCAAAGCAAAGGGGATGAAGAGGGAAAAAGAAGGAAAAGATGCAACGTCCCGGCAAGTCTCGTCCTTGGCTCATAATATTTACTTTTTATTTAATTAATTTCTTTGTTCTGCTCTTCCATATCTCCCCAGCACATGGAGATATGCTTTTCACTTACAATTGGAGATTACTCGGCCGTAATGCTAAAAGGTGCTAGGCGCTAGGCGCTAGTCGGGCAGCGAGCAGAGGTCTAGCGCCTAGATGGTTTTTTTAGTTTTTATTAAATTTATTATATATCAAATAAATAATTGTCTACTTATACTTAAAAATATACATAATTATATTAAGATACATAAATTGCAAAATAAAAGGACAAATTATTGTCTACTTATACTTAAAAATATACATAATTATATTAAGATACATAAATTGCAAAATAAAAGGACACAAATTATAAGTACTATAACATATTGAAAACATTAGAAACAAGCATATAATAAATACCGGTGACCAACCGCCTAGCACGTAACCTAAACGGCCCTAGACGGAACGATTTAGAACATTGCTAACCGTAGCCCTAATCATGTCACTTTTCTTGGTGAATATTAATATATTAATGCAATACTATATGCTGTCCAATATTTACTATTTGACGGTTTCCATATGCCGTTTCATTTTTATCAAATTTTAAAGTGTATATATTATATATATACTAGCGCAAAAGGTCTTAGGACTTTGACTTCTTTCTTTTGGGACTCGGTTCCAAGGATTTAGAATGCTATTACTCGGTTCCAACAATTATATTTATGATGTTTAATAGTTGTTTGCTCATCAAGCTTATTAAGTGACATATATAACATATTTATGTTTCGTTATTATAAGCTTATGACTATGATTGATGTGTAATTCTTGTTTGTTTTCCAATCCCAAATATAATTGGGGATTGCAAATGAGGAGACTCATACTTTAGCATCTCCTTATCGAGATTGATTTTGTTGTTTTCTTAACTCGACACTGTCCTAAGCAACTCAATTATCCGTAATGCTAAGCTTAATACATTTTAATATCACATGCGGCGTATGTATAAAATGACATTGAAACAATTAGGAGTACTAAGAAGAACCATGATTCATGGAAGTGGAACGGAGTTTGTCCGGTGCATATGCATCGGTATGTAGTGTGTACAATCTCATAATATTAAAATTGTAAACATTCAACCATATAAATTTAGTCATTCCCTTGGAGTTAGGGGACGCAGGGATCGTTCTATCGCAGACTTAGCCTTTTCGAATCGTTCTAAGCAAGTTGATGGCTAATCCCCAGATCTTGGTTCTTTCTAACGGCCTTGTGCGGGTTTAGAACTAAACATAAGGCTACTATTGTAGTCCAAAGATTAAACCTTATGTGTAGTTCGATTCGCCTAATCTATTATAATCCTTTAGTTAAAAATTTCAGTCATCCAAAACACGAGTGCATCACATCTAATGGTGGATTGTAAAATTATAAAATTATAGCCTCCGGCTGTACTGATTGATCGAGTAGAGAAGTCGATAGATGACAAAGTTCTGAGTTTCACTACGTTGGGCTCTGTGATCATGTTGTGACCGAGTATTGGGATAATCAGACTAGAATTGGGCACACCGTCACAGTAGAAGTCTGTTAGGTCTGTCCACTTTGTTCCTGATTTTCCTTGGACCTTTTACTTCAAGCCCAAAAGTCCAGAATCAACACCAGTCCAAACTTTTCAACCAGGGTGTGAAATTGTACATTAGCGCTGAAGTGCTAACTAATTAGTAAGTTAATACATTGTTCGGGTCATTATAATATGATATTCATATTTAAGTTTTTCTTCAAAGATAATCTTAGCGGGTCATTAGTATTATAATTTAGTGATATTCTTCTCTACTTGTGAGTAGGTTCGAGTCTCATAAACAGTGAGTTCGCAACTAATTTATTCGCCCGCCTCCTTAATGTAAACATAACTTTGTGTAAAAAAATCATCTTAACAGAAATTCACCCTAATCTCAAATAAAAAATCATTTAGCTATTTAATTCTTGTCGTGAACATTTCATTATTTCACACATCGTGAAGTGATCTTAAATAAATAGTTAATACCCGTATTTAAACAAAAAAGGGCCAGCAAGTGGTGTTATCACGGCAGTCCATCTTTTCAAGAACCAGAAAGACTCATGCAGACATTTCAACTTCTCTTGACCACCATTGTGTGATTTACTAACGTTATAAATCAAACACATAATATATCGTGTCGAAGACGAACTTAAAATTCGTCTTCAACCACTCAAATATCGTATCAACCTACTAATTGATTAAGAACTACTATAATTCCATATCTCGATTCATATAGTGTTATGCCCAAAATATCGTTGATTCCCTCCATCTTGATTTGATAAAATGGATGGATGAATGATTAGTGTTGGTGGCGGCGGCCGTGGCGGTGGCGCTTTAGCTTTAGTGGCTTTTGTTTTTTGGTATATCAGCATGTGGGGGCACCTAACTTTGTAATCATGCACCCTCTCTCCCTTATTATTTTTGGACTCATATTTTCTGATTTCTGTGTCAACAATAATATGACAAATAATTTGATTGAATTAAATCCTTTTCTTTTCACATGGCCTCCAGCCTTTTCATGTCTTTATGCTTTTTCAATTATTATCTATCTTCTTCCATCCCACAATTGCAATTCAATTATTTATTTTCATTTTTTTAGATTTATGAATAAATAATTGCAATCTGCCAGATAAGTGCATGTGAAGTAATGGAAGTGACTGGAATTTGGAGGTCCCTCTCCCTCTCTCTCCTCTCTCCTTCTCTCTCTAGAGATGAAGAAAGTTCCAAGTTGTCTATCTTCTTATGTTTTTGCACCTTTTAACATGGAGAGATTCTCATATACTCAAATTAATCATGTCCATTACCAATTAAACAACTCACTTCATTTTCTATTTCATTAATCATTTAAACCATAAATAATATTTAATTCAATCATTAATTTCATAGTCTAGTGATTTTCGCACTTCCGTTTTCTACTTATATACCCATCTCTTTATTTTTATCAACTGATTCTCTTTTCATTTCCTTATTTTTCTTCTTTTTATAAAGGGGACCAACTGATGGTTTTGCTGCAGCAGTCCACTCTCTAGGCAGTCGGAAGACTCACTGAGGCATTTTAGTCTCCCATTGGCACCATTATGTGTTGCTCCAACCTCAGAAATCGAACTTAAGACGTGTCATGTGGAATATGAGCCTGTAATTCGTCCCTAACTATTAGCTCACGCTGTGGTGATTAGTTGATTCTCGTTTCATTCATTCAGTCCAAGTGTAAAAGAGCAGAAAAAAGAAGAACATGAAAGTATGAAAGTTACTTCTTTTTCACATACTGATTCGCGAAACAAAATAGGAATTAAAATACTATAAAGCAAATGAAAAATATCATGTTTTGCCAAGTAATCATGAAAAGAAAAAAAACAAACTGTTTCCTAAACTTAACAGACGATCAAAATACAAATTTTCGAGAAAAATTATAGTTAATAATTAATAATTAATGCCTGTCGAGTTGACTAATGACGAATTATAAGAAGAATAATGGAAGTATTTATCATCTGGAAAACACATTCTCTCCATGTTTTGCTGTCTGGGAGATTTCCAATACCTCCAAACCTCGACAGCCATTCACTCATTAGCTTCCAAGAACTCCATATAATTTAGCTGCTGCAGATCCCAAGAACCCACGCATTGACAATAAGTTAATCCCCCATCTGTCATTAGTTAATCAAATCCAAAACGAATTTCTTGACACTCTCTTACTCCCTCAGAAAATGCCACCGTTCTGATAAGAGGAGGAACGGAACATATAGAAGAACAACAAAAATGTCAGCCCTCTTGGTGTTCTTCTACTGTTTCGCTGCCACCACTCTTGTTTTTGCTCAAACCGCAACGAATGTGGAGTGGTCGACCTTACTTTCGATCAAAGCTAGTCTCGTTGATCCAACCGGCAGCCTCAATGATTGGAAAATGACGAGCAACGCAGTTGAGGGAGGCTCGCCACATTGCAACTGGACCGGAGTTTGGTGCAACTCAAAAGGGTTCGTAGAGAAGCTGGACATCTCCAACATGAACCTCAGCGGCCATGTTTCCGATCACATTCAAGGCTTGCGCAGTCTTTCAATCCTCAACATATCTTGCAACGCGTTTGAAACATCGTTGCCAAGGATGATAACCAATCTTACGTCGCTGAAGAGCATTGACGTGAGCCAAAACAACTTTGTTGGCGAGTTTCCAACTGGTTTCGGAAGGGCTTCGGGACTCACATCAGTCAATGCATCAAGCAACAACTTCTCAGGATTTCTTCCGGATGATCTTGGATACGCAACATCCCTCGAAATCCTAGATTTCAGAGGAAGCTTCTATGAAGGTTCAATCCCTTCATCTTACAAGAACCTGCAGAAGCTGAAATTTCTTGGCCTATCTGGCAACAATCTCACCGGAAACCTTCCAAGAGAACTCGGGCAGCTTTCATCACTAGAGACTATTATTCTCGGATACAACGCTTTTGAAGGCGAAATCCCAGCGGAGTTTGGTAACCTCACCAATCTTCAGTATCTTGACTTGGCAGTTGGCAGTCTCAGTGGCCAAATTCCACCTGAATTGAGTAGGCTGCAAAAACTCACCACAGTTTATTTGTACAAAAACAATTTCACTGGAATAATCCCACAAGATTTCGGTAACATTACATCGCTAGCGTTCTTGGATCTCTCCGATAATCAGATTTCCGGAGAGATTCCTGCAGAGCTTGCACAATTGACGAATCTGCAGCTTCTGAACTTAATGTGCAATAAGCTCACAGGTTCAGTTCCTGCCAACCTCGGTGAGTTAACCAAGTTAGAGGTACTTGAGCTGTGGAAGAACTCATTGACAGGTCCTCTTCCAACAAACCTCGGAAGGAATTCCCCGTTGCAATGGTTAGACGTGTCATCGAACTCATTGTCGGGTGATCTCCCACCAGGTTTGTGTGATTCCGGCAATCTCACTAAACTCATCCTGTTCAACAACTTCTTCTCCGGTCCAATCCCAGTAGGGCTTTCGACATGTTTGTCATTGGTTCGTGTTCGTATGCAAAACAATCTTATTTCGGGATCCATTCCAGTTGGTCTGGGAAATCTTCCAATTCTTCAGAGGCTAGAATTGGCAAAAAACAATCTTACTGGCCAAATTCCTGTTGACATTACTCTGTCTGCGTCTCTTTCCTTCATCGATGTCTCTTGGAACCGCCTCGAATCATATCTTCCTTCGAGTATCATTTCCCTTCCTAATCTTCAAACCTTCATGGCTTCCAATAACAACTTGCAAGGCAAGCTACCGGACCAGTTCCAAGACTGTCCGTCACTCTCAGTCCTCGACATTTCAAACAACCACATCTCCGGAAAAATTCCAGAGAGCATAGCTTCTTGCGAGAAGCTGGTGAACCTGAACCTCAGAAACAACCAGTTCAACGGGGAAATCCCTCAATCAATAGCGACAATGCATGCATTGTCAGTTCTCGACCTGTCCAACAATTCTTTGGTAGGTCAAATCCCGGAAAGTTTCGGAAGCTCACCAGCCTTGGAGATGCTTAACTTGTCTTACAACAGGCTTGAAGGTCCAGTGCCTGCAAATGGTATCCTAATGACCCTAAACCCTAATGATCTCGTAGGCAATGCCGGTCTTTGCGGAGGCATACTTCCACCGTGCGCTCACAGTTTACCCGCGACAGCAGCTCCTATTCGGAACATGCACATCAAACACATCCTTACTGGATTCATCGTTGGAATCTCAGTAATTTTGACTCTGGGAATTGCGTTTCTCGCAGGGAGATGGATGTATCGGAAATGGTACTTGTATAACGGCTTCGACAGTTGGTTTAACAAGACCAATCAAGAGTGGCCTTGGAGGTTAGTAGCATTTCAGAGAATTAACTTCACGAGTGCTGACATTCTGGCTTGCATACAAGAATCGAATATCATTGGCATGGGTGGGAGCGGAGTTGTTTACAAGGCGGAAATCCATCGACCCCATTCGGTTGTAGCAGTTAAGAAGCTATGGAGACCGGGGACAGACGTTGAAAGTGGTGATGATCTGTTTGGAGAAGTGAACCTCCTCGGCAGGCTCCGGCATAGAAATATTGTTCGGTTGCTAGGGTACCTTCATAACGAAAGCGACGTTGTGATGATATACGAGTTCATGCCGAACGGGAACCTCGGGACTGCATTGCATGGAAATCAAGCCGGAAAGTTGCTGGTCGACTGGGTTTCAATGTATAACATAGCAGTGGGTGTTGCACAAGGTCTGAACTATCTCCACCACGACTGTCAGCCGCCAGTTATTCACCGAGATATCAAATCGAACAACATTCTGCTGGATGCAAACCTTAACGCCAGAGTGGCAGATTTCGGGCTAGCAAGGATGATGATCCACAAGAACGAGACAGTTTCAATGGTGGCGGGATCTTACGGATACATTGCACCTGGTACGTTAATTACCAGAATACAGTTTTACCGTCAAAAACTAGTTAACCATGTTAATATGAACTTTATTCTCTCTTCTATTGTTAACAGAATACGGATACGCATTGAAGGTAGACGAAAAGACTGACATCTACAGCTACGGCGTAGTTCTGTTAGAGCTTATAACCGGAAAGATGCCAGTAGACCCTGCGTTCGGGGAATCTGTAGATATCGTGGAGTGGGTTCGAAGGAAGATGAGGAGCAAAAGAGCCTTAGAAGAAACACTGGATCCTAGCATAGCCGGTGAATGCAAGCATGTTCAGGAAGAAATGCTTCTCGTCCTCCGAATCGCGCTTCTCTGTACGGCAAAACTCCCGAAAGACAGGCCTTCCATGAGAGACATAATAACAATGCTCGGCGAGGCAAAACCGAGGAGGAAAAGCATTTGTGAGAGTAGAAGCCAGAAAATTGGCAAGGAGAAGCCTGTATTCAGCACCTCACCAGTCATGGGTCTCCTGTAGGAACTCATTCTGCAGGGGTTTTCTTCGAGTTTTATTTTCATTAGTGTAAATGTATTTTTTCTGTTCTTTCGACTAATTTATACTGCGCATTCATAGCAGGATACAACGTTGAACATTCAACGAAAAAGAATTACATTGTTTTAAATCGAAAATTCTATGTACCTCCAGTAATTGCAACCAAGCGGTACTTTTATCATTCTATTAACAATTCTAATCACATAGTAATGAAAAGTGGTGGTTGAGAAGGAAAAATGTTTGCCTCTTCTCAAGCTATAACTATTTCCTCTATAACTGGCTTACATCTCCCATACCGAAAAAACAGAAAACGAAGGGCATGAAACGTGAGGACAACAAAGACCACATTGCACCGCAAACAAGCAGCGAATCTCATTGTAAATAGGACGGATGTTACCTTCGAGCCAAAAATAGGAATTGGTTCTACAGCTATCTATTCCTCGGAAATCTATTCTGCTGCGCTTAAAAGAGCTGTTCCTGATACACTCCCACCTTCGAGAAAGCTGCCAGACAGTGGCTGGAAAGAACGAAGACAATAACAAAATGAAAGAGAGAGACTCGTTAGGTTTTATAAGATGTTAATGTATTTAGATTTTCAGAAAACTCTTTATTTAGGTATTATAAATGAGCAGAACTTCTAACGACGAATTTGACAGATAAAAACTTCATACAATAAGCGAAAAGGAAATTCAAAACTTTGCACCATCAGAAGCACGTAACTACTAACAGATTAGATATACCTCCCTATCATGAGATCCAGAAAGGAAAAAGGGCTCTTTTTCCCGAACACCGCCATTTTCTTCAAAAATTCTTTGCAAATCCTGCCATTACCAAGAAGAGTCTATCTCAAATTGAAGCAATAAATAGATGTCACTCGTAGTTTGCAGATATCATACAACTAAGTCAACGAACATAGATATATGGAGATTAAATTTACTGGATAAAAGGAGACTCGACTACCAGTCAAATTAAGAGATATGCCAATTGAAAATCAATTGAAAATCAATACAGATATTTTACCTTTCCAGTCAAGATTTCAAACTCAAGCAACTCGTCAACTATCTTTTCAAGAACTCGACGATTTTTGTGAAGCATTTCTTGCGCTTTATAATATGCTAAATCGTATATCTATAAGAAGAGTATAATTCTAGTAAGTTAGACCAGCCAATATATCACTAATTGATTAGTAAGAAATAAGAGTCACGGTCGTTCATGCCTTTTCAACTTTAGCTGCCATCTCATACTCATGGTTGTTCCCCATGCTTAAAGCAGTAGACTAAGCCAATGAAAACATGTAACATATCAGTAAACAAAAAGCCTATCGGACCCTTAAAGCAGATCAAAACAATTAGGGCTCGAGATTTAATGGGATTTTTAGAAGTGCGAAGAAAATATCACCACTTGCAACCTCATTCTATATCACATGACCAACTTTTAAATTTATAGAAAGAAGAATACCGCATTAGTGCGATAATATATTGCCGGACTATCATCAGGCCCCCAACCATACTGAATGACCATCCGTGTAGCTATCTGTTGCAAAAGGAGGGAAGACAAAAACAGAAAAGTGAGTTATGGTTGCATATCCTGGAGATAGTTTTTGCTTCGAACAGATTGAAAAGCACAAAGCAGAGAAAAAATCAACCTCCTGTGACTGCGTCAACTCTGAAGAAGAAAGAAAGTTCTCTTCCCCAAAAGGCAGTAGCATTTGTGATGCAACATGTGAACCGAAACAAAATACAAGCTTCTTTTCAAGATAGGATCTTGATTCAGAATTCGCGCTCCCTGACCCTTCATTTTTCACCTTGGTTATTTTTGTGCATCCGATTCCCTGTTAAAGGAAGCTTAAATTTCTCCACAGTTTTCCCAGGTCTAATTCTGTAAATTGAACACCTTTTTTTCCCAAGTAACTACAACTATAGCATATAAGTTCACCATATACGAGGAGGCGTCATTTAATAAAACATACAAAATCAAGTAGCAACACCTTCACTCAGTCCAGGTAGGCTGTAACTAATACATCAATTAACTATGGATGCAAAACATTCATTTAGAGATCTAAAAACATGATATTTAAGAGGACAAACCTGCCAAGACATTGGCTCCAGCCATATATTATCGACAACATCGAAGTTTGGCAATAGAAGGGCAATGAGACCACGACCAGCAGCCCAAACAGCATGTGGGAACTTGGTATCCCTTGTCCACTGGAAAACCAATTAACTTATATTAATTCACTCTTTTATATAAATACAAGCCTCCATCAAAGATAAAAATGAACTTATATAATTAGGTACCTCAAGAGGAGGGTTTAGAAGTTCGATTCCATTGGTTATCTGACCATATGGCTCCATCAGATCAACCACACTCTGCAGATCTTCTTTAGTCAATGCTAGCCCTAGATGATTCACCAGCATTTTGCTTAGCTTTTTGCCAATTTTGGTTTTCCTCACCCATTCAGGAATGAAAGTGCTGAAAGTCTGCAAGAACAAGCAATAACACCATATCATTTAGGAAACTGCACATGAAAATCATGAATTGCCATCAGCCCCACCACTAAAACAACTAAAACTGAAACACATAACCGAAGGTGACCCAGCCCAGTAGATCCCTTCTCTTATAGAAACACGAGAAAAGATCCTGAGAGGTGATGCCCCCTTGCTTTTGTAGCGTGAGTAATAAGCACTCTAGGCCTTGAGTTGATACAAACAACAACAAAGCCTTGAGTGATATTAAGAAATAAATAATACTAAAAAGCCACCCTACAGACAAAAATTGAGTAATAGTAAAACAAAGATAAATAGACAAAACAGGAGACAATATAAAGCATGTGGTCGATACACAGTCAACCAGATGATACATGCGTGCTTTCTGTCAAAGACAATGAGAGAATGGTATCAATTGATTCTTACCGCAAACCAACTACAGTAGCTCAGAAGTTCATCTGTATCAAGAAACTTGCTCCTAAAAGCGCTACCTTCCAAGGATGCAGGCACCAGCTTTAATTCTATAGGTCGTAAAAGACCTGTCTTTTCAGCAACCTGAAGGCAGAGAATGTTGAAATGTAAAGTGCAAATTACTATAAAAGAATTTAAGAATAAATATGATGGCATATAATAAGGTAACAAGTTCCCAACCCACAAAGGAAACTTATCCACCTTAACAATGGCTTTAGAGTGAGAACAAATAAGATAAGAAACTGATTCAGCAATTACCTTTCTCCAGTCTACAAAATCAATTAGTTCACTATCCATTGTTTCTTTTGCAGCCATATGTAATATCTTCTCCCTTTCTGCTTGAGTTGGCCTTTGAAGATGAAATACTCTATCCATGCGACCAGGGCGCTGTAAGGCCTCATCAATTTGCTTGAGATTACCAGTAGTAGCCATCAATACAACCCCATCTTGTTTCTCAAACCTGCAGAAAGTGTAGAATAAATTGCAGATTGTTCCTAAAATTACTATGAACACAGTTCAAGTCAATGAAAAAGGACACTCAACTCTATACAAAATACCCATAAAGAATTATATAACCCTACAAAAGCCCATAAAAGAATGCTAATCAAGGACTGTTAGTCCAATAAATAAAATAAGAGCTGAGAGTTACCCGTCAAGTTCCACAAGCAGTTGATTAATAAAAGCCTCGTGATCCTGATTTTTAGTGTGGATAAATTTTCCACGTACACCAGCAAAGAGGTCAAAATCCTCCACAAATATGATTACAGGTGCCTGAAAATGACATAAAGTGCCTAAGCAAAAGATTTAAACGTAGAAAGATACAGGAAATTTCCTTCATAATCCACGCAAAGTGACTCAGCTAGATAGATAGACGACTACCAGTTCTCTCGCTGTTTGAAACAGCTCCCTAACATTGGATGCACTTTGCCCAACCCACAGTCCAGCCTCCAACTCTTGAGCTTTAATGTTAACAACAGGCACCTTAGCTTGAGCAGCTATAGCCAGTGCTAGAGATGTCTTTCCTGTTCCCCTCTCCCCTACAATCAGAACCCCCTGCAAATATAAAGAATAAACAATCTCAGGAGCTGATCAACCTCTTAACTAGTACCTAGCACCCAGAGTGTTAACAAGCAGAACTGCAATGAATGTATCTGAGATGGATCCTCTACTGAAAAATTGAAGAAAAATAAAAAAGATCAACAGATGCTCGTAGCACCACAAATATCATGTACTATGACTATGCATTCAGCAAAAGTAACATGCTGAAAAATTCTAAAACAAACATGAAAAAGAAAAATTCTAAAATAAAGTTTGGAAAGCTAGTTACCTATAATAACCTTTTTAATGTAAATTATATAGAATACACTACAGAACATTCCCGAAATAACTACAAATTATATAACATACCCGAGGTGCACGGGCACCCATTTCTTGAAATGCACCAGGATTTTTTAGAAATGCCACAACTTCGTTAATTTCCTCTTTCATGGATTCAATACTGGCGAAGTCCTTCAATGGTATTGGTGGATTCTTCACCCTCTGCAACCAGCCATAGATCTCACCATTTAATTTATCAAAACTCATTTAGTTATAACACACAGAAGAACTTTAAGTTCCAAGTATGAACCTTCATTTGGTCGAAAGCCCTTGTTATAGGATCAACACCAGCCTTTTTGTTACCTTTAATTGTCCTCACCCGGTAATTAAGATAATATTTCTGCAAGAGATGAGCAAAAGAGGGGATCAATATGCACAACTATGAAGCTAAACATTATGGTTAAAGATCTTGATATGAATACCATTTCCATGTCAAGAAATAAGAAACCAAAAATTGCTGCTTTTCAAAAAATATTGATCATCAATGGTCGCCTAAGTTGTATCCCATTTTCTTTCACAATCTAAAAATGAAAACATAGGATTCATAGAGACTACTCAGACCCCCAAAAGAATCTGATGCTTTAGTTCAACAATATATTCAAGACATTAAAATATTATACAATACTAAGGTTCACAAAGTATTTGCAACACAGCTTTGCAAGTCATTAAGATTATGAAAACGTAATTGCTGGTGCTATTAAGAAATACGTACAGCCTAACCTCAAATAACGCAAAATAAAATAAGATTGTAAATGGCAAGAAACAATAGTACAATGCTCCAACACACAAGCAACAGTTTGATTGTCATAAGCTTCAAATGTAAAGTTATTAACAGAAAAAGGAAGCATGCAATACCACTCTCTGCAATTTCCGCATGTTTGGATCTCTGCGTAATGGCCCGTAACCAAGAAGTCTGGGAATTTTTCTCTTCATAAAACGAAAGAGATGAAATAAAACATATCCGTATATGGCGCTTCTAACGAGAAACCAAAAATACCATTGGAAGTCATCCGTTCTTCTGGATTTATGATTCATTTCTGCCTCAGATTGCCATTTCAAGTACCATGTTGAGGCAACAGCTTGATCAATTTCCTCGGGCCATGCCATCCCCAACTGTATTCTTACCTGTTATAAGAAAAAAAAGATAGATACAAAGAATCATAATCACGTTAGTAAAAAAAGCAACTAAACAGGTGAGAAATGAACATACAGAGTAGGGTAGTATAATCTCCACAAGAGGAAAAACTATTGTCATCATTATGTCGTCATTTATATTTTTGAACTTCTGAAGAACCCAATCTCTTGTATACAATACTGCTCTAGTTTTCCACAACGCATTAAACAATTGATGAGACAGCCTTATGGGCAAGAGAAATTGTTGACGGATATCCAACTCAGAAAGAGGAATCCACATCAGGTGAACAGCAGTTGGAATACCACAGGCAAGCATTTTCATGTACAGCCCATCAAACCCTCCAAAATCTTCAAATAGCATTTCAAATTCCTGGTATGAGAATTTAAAGATTAGAAACATAATTAAAATAGCAAACAGCACGAAAAATTTAACAAAGCATTGCATTACCTTAATGTCAACATAATATTCCTTGTCGTCGCCCTTGAGTGCAATATACATGGCACCCCAATCATGCCTAATTCGGGCATGCTCCACTAGTTTCTTTGACACGGAGAAAGGAACAGCTACTGGATCCATTTCCCATCTATTATTTTCCTCATTATACCACGTCTTCGACACCACCCTGTCGCGGTCCAGAAGAATAAGTTCCTGAAATCAACATTTGATAAACAGCATATAACATTAGTCTATCAAACTATACCATATAACTTCACATGAAAGTTAGTCAACCTTTACATTAACTCAGAAAATTTTACGACAAAAATGACAACAATGAAGAGGATGCAAAAGCGACCTGTCGCTGGGCCACATACTGTTTACCAAAATCAACATCTTCTAATAGATTTCTTTTAAGGTCTGCCTTAGCATCTTCACGCCACTTCTTCCACCCATGGAACAAATGGAGGCCAGCAGCTTTCGGAACCACAACCTCCTTATCTCCAAACATCCACTTCAATTCAACTTCCGGAAATCCCTTCACCACCTCATCCTCTGGTGTTTTTACAAGAAGACGCTTTTCGCTGCCGAACTTCTTCATATTTTTCCTTATTTGAGCCTCAGTCTTTTTTTGCAGCTCCCTTGAATCTTTAAGGCCTTGTTTTATACGTTTGGCAAAATCTGTCGAATTAAAGAGAGGTCCCGGATCATCAACTTCCACAACATTTGGCAGAATCATTTGCTCCAAATTGTTTCTTTGTGCATTTTCCAAGTCTTTCTGTATATCAGATTTAGAAAGCTTGGTAACCGAGTCTTTTGGCACACTGCAACCACATAACAATTGATACTCACACAACGAAATTGATTACTAACTTTTCCTTTTTCCAAAAGATATTGCTTCCAAAGTTGAATAAAAAGCATCCAATCAAGCAAAACATTGTGAAATGAGAAAAATACGAATTAGTGTGCAATTTTATCAAATCCACCAGCAAAGAATTATGCATACAGACAGTAAGCAGTACATCAACTAAGATATCAACTAAACTTCGATTAAGTTAATCACTTTTGACATCATATTTCACCAAGAATTACTAATTTACAGGATCAAAAATTATACGACTTCCAGTCCAATTCGAATTCATGAACATAAATATGACTGTGTAATGAATACCTCTCAACATTCTTCCTCCTCATTTGGCGGGTAAACCTCTGAACTAACTGCTCACATTCCCTCTCAATAAAACAAAGTTCCCTCACTCCATAACTCAATGCCGCCGTCTCTCTCCTCAAAATCCGATCCTCAATCTCTCCAACCTTCTCCCAAATCCCATTATACTCCTCCTCCAGACTCCCCAGCCTCTCCTCCATCCTCTCCTCCATCTCCTTCGCCTTCTCCTCACCCGCATTGCCCGCCAACTTCTCCAATTCCCTCTTCACCTTCACCACCTCGGCCACAACCTCGTCGGACCGCTTCACCAGCCCCTCCTTCTCCCTTCTCAACTCTCTCAGCTCCCCATGGAGCCTACCCAATATCTCGTCCTGCAACTCATCCTTCTTCCCCCTCACCGCCTTCCACGCCGCCTCGACGAGCTTCACATCCCCCTTTCCTCCTCTAACCTCATCCACACTCTTCAGCAACACACCCACCGTCTCCAGCAGCCTCTTCGTATACTCCGAGTACTCATAATTCACCTCCTCCTTATCCAAAACCGCCTCCAAAACCAGCGGCGCCGCGACCGCAACACCCCGACCCGCCCGAAACTGCGCAAACCCGAAAACAAAGCAGAACAGCCCCAACACTACCTGCCTGACAATGCGTTCGGCGGAAAGAGCCGGCCTTTCTTCTTCCCCAGAGCCGACACTTCCGGAAGCTTCTAGAAGGCTAAAAAGGCGGGTATTGCGCGGAATCGAGAGTGGAATTCGGGGGGTTTTCGGGAATTTCGAAGCGAAAGTTTGGATTTTGATGCGGCGGTTTGAGGCGAAATTCGAGAAGCGGGGATTTCGGGACGGCGCGAAGCAGCTGGGGAGGGGGCGGAGGGCGAGAACGGAGTCCATGGTGACGCGGCTATCGGAAAGGAGTGAAGTTGGAGCTGGAGGTGGAAGCCATTGTTTGTTGGTGTTCCTTTTTCCGGTGGGAAATGGATTGACTGGAAAATGCAGAGCAAGCTGGAGAAGGAGTGACGAGTGACAACTGAAAGAGGGTTTCAAGTTTGGGTCAAAGGCCCAAAAGTATTTGGGTCATAAGCCCAAATTTTGTCCTGGACAAATAAGGCCCAATATAATCAATTTTGTCATTTTTTAGTACCACGACAGAAATAGTAAGTCAAATAGTTAGTTGTTACGGAGAGAAGAATGAGTGAGGATCGACTATGCACCAAGATGCAAAGGTGTAATTGTTTTCTGCTATTGCAGTAAAGCGTCATTTACCAAATTTATCATGTTAAATCTCATAAGAATATCATTATTTGTGGTAGAAACGAGAAAACTTTATCTATGTTCCTGGATCTCGTAACCTTCTTCTGATATGTCCGGTCGATCTCAAGTTTGATTTTGAGCAATCCTAATCTTATAAGACGTGTGATTTTCCCTTTAAAAGACAAATTTTTCACATTATATGCTTATTTTTTCTTCTTAAATAAAGGAAAATAATCTCAATCGACAAATTTGATGATATATTATAAATTGACCAGTTTCAAAAAATACGGAGTCTCAAAACCAAATTAAAAGTTGAAGAAACAAATCAAAAGAAAAAATACATGAAGCATTGCTAAAATCCTCCATTATTTGTTGGTGGTGGAATCAATATCAAACTTTTGCCAACCATGCCGACCATGAAATGTTGTGAGGAAAGGGATCATCTACGGATCCCTTCCTCCTAATCCACCAAATTAGGAAATTCGTGCCGTTGAAATTTGATTCAACAGCTGAAATTATTATAACTTTTAAAACAAACTCTTGTTTGTAACTGTTGGATCATATTTCAAATGCGCGAATTCCCTAATTTGATGGATTAGGATGAAGGAATCCGAAGAGGATCTCTTTCCGTATTGTGAAACGTTTTTCGGCAACTTATATTACTTTTCAATATTTGAAGTCCGATGTGGGTCCGATGTGGCGGGTTTAGACTTTTAATCAATTAAATTATTTTGTGTCAATTCCACGCCAAATGGAATCTTTTTCTTATTATTTTCTAAACTCGTTTGAAAATATTTTTAAATGACTGAAAATAATTTTTATGAAATTTACTTAGTAATTTTGGTGAAATTGATTTTAGGTCCTAAAAGTATTTTATATGTTTTTTTTGAATAATCACCGTATATGTGCTTCTAGCAGTAAGCATTTCAAGTGTTTTTCCATGATCCACTTGGATATTATTAAGGGTTGGTTTCAAAACATTTTCACCAAAAAACGCTTTCAGTTATTTGAAAAGGACTTCCAAACGAGTGATGAGTACTACTACCACTTGGAGAAAATTTTCAAGTGTGCTCAAAATAGGGGATGGTACACCACATACTAAAGGGAGAGAAGTTTTATTTTTCAAATATTTCTCCACTTGTATAATGATACAATGATAAGTGGTGTGTCAGCCCGTTTGCCAAACTGAAAAATCTCTCCACCACTTAAGGTCGTGCGCAAAAATGAACCCACTTTGAAAAATCCTAAGACACTTGACAAGTACATATTATGAAACGTGGTTTGGAATTGAAGATAGGAATGTCATTAGATATTTGTAAGACAAATAATAATAATGTTGGTAGGCAAGAAATAATAATGTTGAACTTAAATGGACCCGATTTGACAGGATAGCATAAAAGTGAAAGGGCAACTCTCAAACAAAGGTAAAAGCACCAATCTTTGTCGCCAAAAATAACGTCTTTACGTATAAGTTAGTTAGTGCTTATTATCTTATCTATGGCCTTAGTTGAAATGAAGGGTTGATTTTAAAAGCAGTGTTTTTTTTTTAAAGAAACACTTAAAGTGTTTTCGATTATTCATTTGAATTTTTACTAAGAATAAGATTCAAATAAAATTTCATCAAAAGAGCTTACAAACCAACCAAACAATATTTAACTTGCACGGAATTGCTATTTGAAAAGCTTAGTTTGGTAGTATCACAAACACTTATATGTAAAAGATAATGATTGAGAGATCAAATTTTTAAACTAAACTTGCAAATCAAATGATATGTCATCAATGAAAAGAAGCATGTTAATTAATATTTAAATAATAATCTAACCATTAACTACCACATTATTCATATATAAATTAGGGAAAGAAATCCTCTCCGGATCTCTTCCTCCAAAGCCCAAGGATCAAGTGATCCGGGCCTTTGAAATTTGATCCAAAGGCTAAAAACAGAGAAGTTAGTAAAAAAATTTAAAACAAAAGCTTGATTATAATTAGAAGCAAATTCAGGTGGAGGGGGATGCGTTGTTGGTAACTTCCGCAATTCAGAACGCAGGTGCAGCATATAGTGGTCATTATGGGCATTTGTTTGAAGATACCAGAAGGATTCTCCTAGAGTTAAGAGATTGGAAAATTACATTTGGTCGAAGGGAGACTAATCAAGTGGCACACTGTCTTGCAAGGCTTGGTCTGACTGTTGAGCACCCTGTTTCTTGATTTGAAGAGCCTCCTGATGTAATCTTTGCTTTATTATTAGAGGATAGTATTATTAGTTAATTGGTGCGGGACACTCTTTTTCCTTTCGATCGGGTTGAAAGCCCCGGCAAGGTTTTTATTGAGGCCCGCTGTAAGCACCTTATCCTTAATTTGTATGTTTTTTCAATGATCAATGATTATCGTACCTTCTTCACAAAAAAAAAATAGGAGCGGACCGTGTCATAACATAAAGGGAGAAACAAATGTCTTTTACTGTCTTTCTAAGTATATTATGACATATAATGTACTGGTTATATTCTGAGTACATTAAAAATTTCTCAATAAAGTGGTGAGTCGGCGACCATTCAAGTTATGACTCATCATTCTACATCCTCACTCTCCATTTTGTCTGAGGTTTGGTCACCTCTTGACTTTAATTTATAAAATTTTGTAATTTTTTATGCTCTAAAAAAATATGTAAAATGCCCAAAAAACAAAGAATATTCTGCCACCTGGAGTATATTCCTAAAAATTTCTTTTTACAAGTCATCTGAGGGTATGGTTATAATAATTTTAAGTGCACCGACATATGAATGGTTATGTAAAAGTTAAAGGTTTATGATTTGTTGCATATCATATGCAAAAACATTCATTTGAGAATAAGAAAAAGGTAGATACTTTGATTGATTACAACTTTCTACCCCTAAATTAATTGGAGTTCTCTTGGTCTCTAGACATCATAAAATGGTATCATATCCAATCATACTCTTTAATTTAAGTAAAAAAATTCAGCTAAGATTATCGAAAAGTTAATTTATGATCTCTTTAAAAAAGTTGTACTTTAATCATACTCCTAACTTTTAAGAGTAACTATCCGTCAATAATAGTTAATAAAAATTAATTATTTAAATTAAAAGCTCCTTTCTCTTTTTTCATATTTAAGAGTTACTAAATGAATTCTTATCTCAGAAGATGAACAGTGAGCATGAGTGGAGAGAGTGATGAGAAGGATTCGTGTTGGTAAAATAAAGATAGGTTAATTTTTTGTTTCTTATATTTTTGTTTGAACGACACGAGACAGAATGTGATAGTGTACTCGTGTCATATAGGTTGTTTTCGAATAACAGATATCCTTATTAATAAAAGGATTCCGAAAATTAACGAAGAAAAAGGAAGAAGCTTGAAACCAACGCCTTCCAATTATAAAGCGCTTAATGCATAAGCAGACAACAAAGTAAACCAAACCAACCTCCATCAGCTCCTGCCTTTTCCCCTCTCTCTCTAAGCTTCCTCTGAATTCACTCAACCTCTTTTTCTTTTCTTTTCATCTCTCTCTCGAGCCTCAAGTGTAGAGAGAGAAAGGAAAGAGCTTTCCTTCTTTATTTCTCTCTCTAAAATAGTTCAGAAACATGGATGGAGAGAGAAACTTGAGAGGGTGAGTGAAAAGCAGAAATCTTGGAAGTGCTTTTGTGGGTTTTTGAATTTGAGAGGGTGAAGATGTTGGGGTGTGAGTGTTGGTGGTGGAGCAGCAGTGAGTACCAATTGTACGATTACTCAGAGCCACAGCCCTTCTCTCTGCCTTCACCTCTTCCACACTGGCCTCAAGGTAATATTTCCCACCAAGATCCTTTCTTTCCTAAACAAAAAAGCACTTTGGCAGTTAATCACTTATCTCTCGCAACTGCTTTTTTGATGGGTTTCTTTCTTTTTCTCTGTTTCTTCAAGAATTTAAGGCTTTCTGTCTTGTTTTAGCTCATTTTTTTCAACAACTTGAAGTCATGAAATTTGCTAATTTGTATTTGTTGAAGAATGTAAAAATAATAGGACGGATAATGAATGGTTTCACTACTAATTGCTCCGATATCCTTTTGGACTCATGATTTCTTTGATCCCATATGCATTTCTCTCAATTTTTTTTTTCAATGTTTGGTGGTCCAACTTTGTTTTTAAATAAATTAATGTTTACCTGGGAAATATTTTTGCTCGTCACCCTTAATTAGCAGTGGTAACCATGGTCACCGTATTTATCGTCGTTAGATGAGTCTGAATCTTTAAAATTTGTATAGTAAATAGATCTAATCACACTCATATAACGGCAATCAATCATGTGAGAGACTACTTAAAAATGCACTCAAATTCATGAACCTGGTCAATATTTGAAAGACTCTGAAAAGCCATAGAAATTGAAGTTCTTGGAGTTTGAAAGCTTCAATGTTCTTTTTACCTAAAAAAAAAGGTCAATGCTAGGGCTCATTGGAAAATGCTTTTTGAAATGATTGAAAGTGTTTTTTATGAGAGTGCTTTTGGATCTAAACCTTATTAAAAATTCAAGGAAATTCTAGAAAAGTAAGCACTTCAAGCGCTTTTGGAATTCATTGCTCACTTTTACCAAAAGTGCTTTTAGTTATTTTAAATGCACCTACAAATGAGCCCATCAACTTTTGGTGATCTCCAATGTTTGTTTTAAAAATGTCAAATTTTTAAGGTATTTCTAAAGTTCTAAATTCTTCCTTGGCCGAAGGTTAATGTAAAATGTTTGAAGCTTGCCTCCAAACTGCATCATAGGAGCTTGATTTCGAGTTTCGTTGATATTTGTATAGGTTGATTTTTCTGTGTATACTCAGGTCCAAGAGGAAAGTAAAGATTATAACTAATAAACCTAGAACACGAATGTCATGCTAAGATTTCACTGTCGTCGGATAAATGTTAATGTGTTATTATGAGCTCATTTTCTGAACAATGTGTACCGTCATTTCTTCAGGCGAAGGATTTGCTACTGGAAGAATACGCCTCGGAGAAATTGAAGTTACCCAAATAACCAAGTTTGAGAGCATCTGGAGCTGCAATCTGTTGCGTGGAAAATCAAAGGGTGTCACATTTTATAGACCTGCAGGGATCCCTGATGGCTTCTTTTGCCTCGGTTACTACTGCCAGCCCAATGACCAGCCACTGCGAGGGTATGTTCTTGTGGCTCGTGAAACGGTTGACAGAAGGGTGGAAGATGGTTGTACCCGGGGCTCAGCATTAGAGTTACCAGCGTTAAAAAAGCCGGTTAACTACTCGTTAGTCTGCAATGCGGATTTAAGTGAAAATGGTTGTGGTTATATTTGGTTGCCAAACCCACCTGTTGGTTATAAGGCCATGGGTTTTGTGGTCACTGACATGCCTGAGGAACCCAGCCCCGAAGAAGTTAGATGCGTACGAGAAGATCTTACAGAGACTTGTGAAACATGTGATCGGATACTTGCAATGGATTCAAAATTTGAGGTGTGGAATACACGACCCTGCAAACGGGGTATGTTCTGCACTGGAGTTTCGGTTGGTACATTCTTTTGCACTACCTACTTGGATTCTAATGAAGAACTACAAGTTTCTTGCTTGAAGAATTTTGATTCGTCCTTGCACGCAATGCCAAATCTGAACCAGATTCATTCGCTAATTGAGCACTACGGCCCCACAGTGTTCTTCCATCCTAATGAGGTTTATATGCCATCTTCGGTACAATGGTTTTTCAAAAATGGGGCACTTTTGTACCGGGAAGACACTGGGAATGGTGAACCGATTGATCACAGAGGCTCCAATTTGCCTGGTGGAGGGGAAAATGACAGTGATTTTTGGATAGATTTGCCAAATGACGATGAAGCTAAAAATCTTCTCAAGGCTGGAAACATAGACAGCGCAGAGCTATACGTTCATGTAAAACCAGCATTGGGAGGAACTTTTACGGATATTGCTATGTGGGTGTTCTGCCCCTTCAACGGACCATCCGCCATCAAAATTGGTTTGGTAAGTATTGCATTGAACAAGATAGGCGAACATGTCGGTGACTGGGAGCACTTCACTCTCCGAGTGAACAACTTCACCGGAGAACTCTGGCAAGTGTACTTCTCAGAGCACAGCGGTGGCAGATGGGTGGATGCTTTTGACTTGGAGTTCACTGAAGGCAATAAGCCGATTGTGTATTCTTCAAAACACGGTCATAGCAGCTACGCTCATCCCGGGACTTACCTCCAGGGTTCATCGAAGTTTGACATAGGGGTAAGGAATGACGCTGCTCGGAGTAAGTTTTTCATTGATTCGAGCACCAAGTATCAAATTGTCGCGGCCGAGTACCTTGGCAAAGGCGTTATATCCGAACCATGTTGGTTGCAGTATATGCGAGACTGGGGTCCGACCATTGTGTATGATGGACGATCGGAACTAGATAAGTTGATTGATCGTCTTCCCTTCTTTGTTCGATTCTCGGTCGAGAACTTAATCGAGTTGTTCCCGACGCAACTCTACGGGGAGGAAGGACCAACTGGCCCTAAGGAGAAGGACAATTGGTTAGGAGATGAAAGATGCTAGCTCTCCAAGCAAAATTGTCATCTTATCTACTTTTGTGTGAAAGAATTTTGTAACAAAATTTCTTGTGTAACAAGCAATAGCGTGAGGCTGGAAGTAACGCGACCCACCCTACTACGAAAGGTTTGTTCGATTAGTCGAACCATGCCAGATGTATTTGTTATCATCGGAAAAAATAAGTCCGGTAGGGGTCCCGATAATCTCTTCCGGGAGAGGGGCGAAGGAACTCGATCGCCTATTTACGAAGGGCGTTGTACGGAATTCCAATTTCCATGTCAAACGAGTTACAACAAATGGCATTAAACACTGCTTAAAGTTTACATGTTAATCAGAAATTGGACAGATTGGAAAGAAACCGATATTGTAAAGATTATGAAACACGGTAATCAAATTGGCTAAATTCGCTTTAAATTTAGGAAACTGTTATTAGCCCTTCAAAAATCTCATTCTACACTCCTCACACGTGTATTTTTTTTTCTAATTATAGAAAGTTTGGAGTGCAAAATGAGATTTTTGGAGGGTCAATAACAATTCCCTAAATTTATACGAATTAGAAAATTCACCGAGTGTTTCAGTTTTCTCTTTTCTTTTTACATCCTCGAAATTCAATTTTCTCCTCCGTACTATCTTTTTCTCGCCTTTGCATTGAATAAAACAAAAGAACCGAAATGTGTGCAGAATAAATACACATCAATTAATTAATTATTAAGAAGAAATCACAAAAAATTCATGGAAAGGAAAAACTTACGAGATTTTGATTGCTCATTTCATTGTTGTAACTTTGATTTACACAAGCCTGTTTCTTTGGTGTCAAAAGGGCAATGAACTCACAGCAAACGCGATATACAATCGGACCTTTACATCGGACAAAACTACGAGAACAAATCGGAAGGAAATATCGTTTACCTGAGCCTGCTATCTCGACCGTGCTCCTCCCAGCTCAGCTCGCGGCCGCATTCCCCACACACAGTGGTGCAACCCTGTTTCGTGCCCTGACTTCTTAGCGTCAGCAGATGCGAAAGGTTAGTGCACTTCCGCTGCACAAAAGCATTCTTCGGCGTGGATTCAGCAAGGATGCTCTTCGTTGGTGCAGATGAGGCAGTATTTGATACAGCTGGTTTTTGGTCGACTGCAGATTCATTGAGAGGAACTCTCTGCACTTCCTCCCATCCAAATGATTTCCGGTATACTTCCCAAGCCATGTCTTGCTCCTCCTTTGTGAGCTTTTCTTCTTCGTTCTCTTGCAAAAGGGTCTCATGTTCGTGGAAATTTGCGATCCACCTGAAAACAAGGTAGTTCATACGTAAGCGGAGGGAGGGAGGGAGGTATAATTTGCCAATTGCGGCAGAGTAACAGGCAATTACCGTTCTAAAGAAAATGAGAACATAGAACTGGAATGTACCTTGGAGAATGCTTGCCAAGTAAACTTTCCATGAGCTTGTCAGAAATGCAACTTCCTTGAGAAAGAGGCACTACGTGTTTTGGCAAGATTTCCACTTTACCGGTCACATTGTCGTTCAAGAATACGCTATCTTGGTCAAGCACATGATTCTCATCATCACCAAATTCAAAAAGATGCAACATCTCTTCCTTAGATATTGTCCTATGTACCTGTTGTCGATCAACAACCCTTGCAGCCAGGCCCTCCTTCGTTACCTGACGCTTATAAATTTTTTCTTCCATAGTTCCATGTGCCATCAATCTGTAAGCAAACACTGGCTTTGTTTGGCCATACCTGAAAATGGAAATAACACATCACTTACAATGTGCCATACCGGAGAATGGAGAGTTGGCTTGGTAAAGGAGGAATAATCGTCAGGCTTGCTTTCTGGCACATTCGAAGTTGTATGGCAATTCTAAAAACAAACCCTCCCCAATGCTATATAGCCCCTAAACTACACTTATCAAGGCACATTTTCTACATAAAAGCTGAGTTAAGGACTGCAACAGAATTGAAGCTCACCTCCAAGCACGATATATAGCCTGAAGATCGTATGTTGGATTCCAAGAACCATCAACTATTATTACACGATTAGCAGCATAGAGATTTATCCCTAACGATCCAGCTCTGGTGGAAATTATAACACATTTCACCCTCTTATTCAGGGGATCATTAAAGCGTTCCACCAGCTTTTGCCTTTCTGAGCCCTCTGTTCTCCCATCTAGCCTGAAGCAATAAAAAATCTAGTAAAAACAACGTAAACCAAATAAAAACTTTTATACAGAAGACACTGCAGCTACATATGCAGGAAATAGAGTCAGAAAAAGGATATATGGTTTGGGGCAACACCGAAGCTGAGAAGAAAATCTAAGCTGTCTATCAAACTGTAAATTGTTCTCGGTAATATGTACCAACCTGTACCAATCTTTTCCTTTCTTCCAAAACTTCCCTTTGTTCCCATGTCGAGGTAGCCTTGAAAGATAAAGTTCGATGAGGTCAAGGGTTGGTATGCTCTGGCTAAATACCAATGCCTTATCCCCCACATCAGAACTCATAGCTAGAATGTCAAGCAGGAGTACCATTTTGCCACTGTAATGAAGCTCTTTATAGTCATTTTCATGAAGAAGATCATTCCACCAATCCTGAAAGGTGATAAATGGTCACTGGTCAGCATTACGCTCCACGAAAACAACAATGGTAACACAAACTACAAAGTAAAGCCTTTATTCTTATTAGTTTTCCTACTAAAATACAAACAATGGAGCATTTCAAATTAAGCCAAATAGACCGTAAAAGAAATAGTAAAGACGTGAAAAATGAATACAAACCAACATTATAGTTTGTTCAAATCCATACCTTTCGAAAAATGTCATCTTTTTTTCCTGGCAAAATCTCATTCACATTTTTCTCTGCAAAGCACGATATGTTACCCTTGTTAGATACTTATAAGAAACTGCTGCCAAACACGTGAATATGCATTCACCCAAATTGACATTGTATATAATACCTCCAAAACCCAAATTATAATCAATGTTTTCGTCACTAGAGCTGTCATCTGCAAGAAAATTCTCAACAGCATCTCCACGTCTCTCATAGTCTTTGTCATCTTTTCTTAGTTGCAAGATCCCCGGATGGTTCCATATCTACTACCAACAAAAAGCTCATATATTACAACTATCACGAAAGACAGAGATAGACGCATGATAGACTAGAAGACGATCCTTGTCACTAAATATAATGTCAATAAAGGTTAACGAAACGCTTAGGAGTGGATCCTTTTGTGTAGGACTAGATGCTTTTGCAATCATGCATGCATGCGTGTGCGCGTGAGTGAGTGCATGTTACTATAAGTCTATAATGAATAATGGAAGTTGAGAACTTAACAATTGTGCTAAGATATACCTGAGCTAAGGCTAGGTAGCCGGCAAAAAAACTTCTCTTCCCTATCTTTTCATTATAATCCTTGTCCTTGGTGAATCCGTGGGCAACAAGAAATCTCTTGTATAATTTCCTCTGTAAGGTTGAAAGTTTCACAGCCATTACAAACACAGTTTTTGGTGGTAAGTCCTTCTTTACCACATTCATGTCCATTCTCTGAACAAATCCTTTCAACTCTTCATAAAGAATATGAGACCGTTGGTTCATGATTTTCACATCATCCACAGTTGAATTAGTATGTTGACCATACTCTATGGGATTTTGGAATCTGCATGCAACGGGAGGCAATTTTAAGATACATGAAAACAACAAAAAGAAATTAGACAGAAAACGGGGTTTAAATGATGAAGTTTTACCGATTCCGAAACTCATGGCTGCTTCCAAGAAAACCTTCCCTTACAAAATCAACCATCTGTAAAAGATTAAAATTTCAAATGAATCAAGGCAGTAGGTAGGTGCGTAAGAAATAGCAAAATGAATAGCTTTCGAGTAACTCACACAGTAATATTCCATGAGATTGTTCTGAAGTGGTGATCCAGTTAATGCTATCCTTCTCTGGCATTTCACTTGTTTTAAGGCTTGGGTTACATCGGCCCTGGTATTCTTAATAACATGGGCCTCATCACAAACAAGTATATCCGTTCCATCCTGACAGTTGGAAATGTAACAATAGGAAAGAAGCTTTAAAAAAAATCGATTGGATCATGCTAAAGTATCGACGTGTGCTAATGACATTATTTGTTTAACAGCTTACGAAATAAGTTATTTCATAACTTACACCAGAGCAACCTATTTAACAACTAGACAAGAATAAGATTAATCCTAAAAGTTTGGTTTAAGTCCAACAAATTGAAGGAAGAAATAATTCACATTGTAATGCATAGTTGAAAAGCATGACGTTAAAGACAAATATAGAGGTTAACAATTAACATCAACCAACCTGCAAGGCATGACAAATTTCTGTAGCTATCTGCCTATCCTTCACATTCTTTCCAAAGGATAAGTTTCTAAAAGCCGAGTAGCCAATTAAAAAAACACCACCCTTCCTTCTCCACTTTGCAAGCAATTCTGCTCTTCTATCCCTGACAAACAAGGGAGAATCATGTCAGCATCTTGGTGTCACCATCTCCCAAATCGGAGCTATAATGAGCTACAATTAGTCTATGTAATGAATGGAAGACAGCCGTCAAAAGAACAACTTCACTTGGTAATGCCATCATCTTAGGTCATTGGCATTTCTTCAACGATCTATTAGACCAAATGTTTTATAGTGATGAAAATGGAATAAGACTAGAAATATTTAACCAAACCTTGACACATCTTCTAGCATGAAGATGCGAAGGGGCTTCAGTTCTGAAGGCCTCCACTTCATGAACTCTTGACGCCAATTGTGCAGCACATTCACAGGGGTGACAATAAGTGCAGTATTTAATCCCAAATCAATACTTCTCATTGCAGTGTACAGAAAAGCTATGACCTGCGAAAGCAATTTGACAAGTTATGCAAAGTATATCAATCAACTACTTAAAAGACCTGCAAAATAATATGAGAAACCGCCTTGCATTTTGCACGATTGCTATTCGACTAGGCTGCAGGGTCATTCCACATGCACTGACACCTATTTCAAAACGAATCTAGCACATCTAAATAAACACTCAAAGTTCTTGGGAAGAGTTTTCAAGAGACAGAATACTACCTGGAAAGTTTTACCAAGGCCCATCATGTGAGCTAGAATGCAACCAAGACCTTTATCCCCAGCCTTCACTTTTCTGACTGACTGTATGATATTCTCCCATATAAATCTCACACCCGTGATCTGTAATAACGAATCAGACCTTTACTTCATGTTACAAGTTGTAACAATGACAAGATAACAGCACTAAATCATTAAAAGTTAATGACACATAAAGCAATAACAGAAGATACTTAGTGCCCTCAGCGAAGGAGGTCAAATTAGATAAACATGTGAAACAACAATAGGTTTAACAGAACATGACAATGAACTTCAAGTGAAAAAGGTGAGCAGTGGAAATCTTATCAAATGTGTCCTGACATGACACTAGGTAAACAATATACTGCCAGTTTTTCAATAGCTGAAAATAACAGATAAGAAACTGTCATAACATCAGCTTCACAGTTCCTAATCCAAACATAGCACAAGGGAATTCGTAGAAGAAAATCCAACAAACAAATAGTTAACAGATCAAGCGAACCTGATGAGCCTTCAATTTCGCTGAGATGCTTGGAGGAATTCTAACAGCTTCTTCACCTTTTTCCCTCACAACATTCACTATATAACCAGCTGATGCATCACCCAGCACTTCAGCGCTGGCTCCTTCGGGTAATCTCCCGTTACAAGTTGCAAAGCTCTTCATCTTAGATTTGGCAGAAAATTGTACTTGCAAAGACATCAAGCGTTCTTGACGTTCCTACAGAAGAAAAATTTATGAAAAAACTTCTGGTGCCAGAACGTCTTTTTTAGATTACAAAATCAGCACTAGATGGTACCTTTTCAATTGCAATTTTCCTTCTGGTTTCTTCTCCTAATTCAGTATCATCAATGATCCTTCGAATTTTCTTCTTTCTCCTCCTCTTAGAACTGACACAAAGACGAAATATGTTCAGAAACACAACAACCTGAGTAAACCGAAAGTATCTAATGCTAAAGAATAAAGTTCACCACTTCCTATTCAATAGCTACATGCCTCAGCAACGAGAGAGAGAGTGAGAGAGAGAGAGAGAGAGAGAGCAGTATACTAAATATACCTTATGGCAACATCTATCTCTGAATCTGAACTATCTGAATCACTATCAGAGCTAGATACTATCAAATCCTGAGAACTTATTGCTTGTTCTAATTGTGATGTCAATGTCTTTAGAAGACTTGGGCAACAGAAACAACATTGCCAGCCAGAGGTCTGGGCATCAGATAAGCATTCCTCTCCAATATTCCTCTTTATACAAGTCGCACAGACCAATGTCTTGCAAGATTTACAATTTACTAGGTCCTTGCTTTGTCCACACCACCCACAATAACACTCGGAGCAATCAGGATCCTGCACACCTTCTTAGGTCAATAAAAGATCTAGCATTTACTTGAAATAAATAAATGAAGTATTAGCATTAAATGATGCAGAAAAAAATCATGTAACACTATAATTCATTAATATGACAAATAGAGACACAGAATATTTCTAACTGAAAATATCTGTTCATGGCAATTCATTTAATTACCTGCACTATCATGAAACGTTACACAAAATATTCGAATAAAGATTACAGAAACCATAAAAGTTACTCAAGGCCATACCTTCACCTGCATCTTTTTTTCCAATAAGCATCTGCAATCTGCACAAATAGTCACCTTCAGAAGTGGATGTGAGCACACTTCAACAGCATGCTTACTACAAGCAGTGCAGTAGAGCTTATCATTCAGACTCTGTGAAGGGAGACCACTGGTGGCAGCTATGCAGATATTCTCTTCCACATATGACTGGTCCTCGGATTTTATCGCATTGCAGTCTGAATTATCTTTCAGTGGAGTGTCATCATCGCTATCTATAATCACAGTTCGACTCCTCTTATTATCAATGTTTAGTTCCTCATCCTCACTCAGACGCTTTGAGCCTCTTGCTTCACTGGAACTAGTCACCGGAGAAGCACCATTACTCGTTATGCTTTCTTGGTCAATGTTATTAGCAGTTTCCAGATCTTCATCAATTTTCCCATTTGAGATACCGATAGAAGAGTAAAGCATAGACGAAGACAGGTCCATGTTGCTTCCTATCTCCCGATCAACTAAGCAAAAATCTTTCTGGCCAGAATCCTGATATGATAAAAAATAGAACGATATCAATGAATGTTAAATTTATGGAGAAATGCACAACATATCCACGTCCTGATTCAACTAGACAAACTTCTTCCTGTCAACATCCTAATTAGATAACAGTAAAAACACATTGATATTAATGAATGTTAAATGTATGCCTAAATGTTGGACACATTCATGAATCATGACTTCTACAGAAAAGGCCCTGATGAACTTGGAGCTACAAAAAGGGGGGAAAGGCAAGACATAACAAATACACTGACACTTAAAACCATCAAAGAGACTGTTGCTTTTTGTTCCTTTATTCGTATTAAAGTAAGTCTACTATAATATGACTGCCAGTTCTCTCTTACTAGTTCAATTCCCAACAATTACAAATTGAAATAAAATATAGCAGGGCTCCATAAATGAAAAGCCATAGGATGTCTTAAATAGAGTTAATTACAAGAACACAAATTGTACCGGTCATGTAGAACTTGTCTCAAACTGCAATAGCATGAGGATAAACTCCAAAAAGTTATATAAACTGCAACTTGAAATTTGAGGAGCTAAATAAAGGGCAATGCAAGCACATGATACCTGTTTACGTCTCTTTCGATGTCTCCTCCGTTTCAAACGAATTTGAAGCTTCCGATCAACATTTACATCATCTTCTTCTTTAACCTTTCAATGAAAAAGTACAGAAATACTATCAACTTAAGTAAAACTCAACTGGGTGTTAAAAAGAACATGTGTCTATGTTAAATCTAATAGCAACATAGGATTAATTATCAACTGGTGCAAAAAGTAAATAAACATATTGACATATTCCAATACTAAAAAGGTGAATCAATTTCAAAGCAACATTGTACCCAAAAAACGTTTGCAAGCAACAAGAAGATAGCCATCAGATGATTAGACAGAAAGACATCTGATCAAATATCAGTAACCACAATGTTAGGTCCAACAAGTAAGACCACATAATATTCATGCAAATATTGCACGTTTATACAGAGACTGAAAAACCAACAGAGGGTTTATTAGAGGATTTCTATATGAATGTCTACAACCCCAGACAGTAGTGAAAAAGCTTTAAATATCTCCCGACTAATATGACTTACACTGTTACAGTCCTTTCCACGTTAATTTGTAGTTTTATATAAGAAAACAAATTTTATTTTATCACAAAAGTTACATGCAAACTGAAAACAAAATAAGTAAATGTAGCCAAATTCTTTAGTGTGTAATTGTAACATGAAAATATATTTAAATATGACGTTGGGACAGCACAACCATACCTTCCTATAATTTTTCTTTTGTTCCTCAGTGAGATCCAGTTCTCTTTCGTTTGCAACAGCAGCTGCAACAAATGGATCACCAGAATTGCCATCAATGTCATCAATCTCCTCTACCTCATCGACCCCAGGGAACTTAAGTCCCATCTCAGCAGCTTGCTGTGGCGTACTGGCCAAATAAACAGAAGCCCAGTGCTTACTGCCAAACGAGGCACCACCCGCAGTTGCACCATCAGAAAATAATTTGTTGAAAGAACCCCAGTAATCAACATCAGCTGTCACAGCATCCTTGCTTCCATCTATGGCTAGTTTTTTCTGCAGAAATCCACTAGCACCATCCTCCAATAGTTTACCGTGTCGCCTAAGTCCACAAAAGCAGAATCATGTACCATCAACTTCCTACCTTGCAGAATCAATAATGCTAAAAGGAAAGAACTGTACCTTCTCACAGGTCTGTGGGTTTGAAGATACTGCTCCGCATCAGCCCTTGACTCAGTAAATTCTCCAGTCTCTTGAGACCCTACCCAGTGTATCCGTCTTTTCCAAGCTTCAGTGCAGCAACCATTCTGAGCCTGACTTTCAATGCACTTATAAAGGCTCGGTAGCTCAATGCCAGCCCCATCAAGTTGTTCCTATTTACAGAAGCATATAATAAAAGAGGTCAGAAAATAAAAATACATTTCGCTTGTTTATATTATACTATCAAAAAGGCAAAAGAATTACAGAAAGAAGGCGGTTACAATCCCTTGGGCAACCTGATTAATTGAAAAGGCGCAATATATTTTACTTGCAACTGTATTTAAATAAACATAAATAAACAAAGAGATTGCATGGAATGTCCACAATAACATATGACAGGTGTGCTAAAATCCAATCATCTAATCATTTGGAGTTTTCGTCAATATAAATACGGCACTCAGAACCAAATGAGGGGTGATTAGCCAAATTCATATCCAACTTGTATAAGTCACAAGAAGAAGCAAATCTTTCTTTCTCTCCTGATTTATGTTTTGGGTATAAATTTATCATATCAGATTCAAAATACATGCGAGCCCTAAACAATGTATTAGGAACCAAAGATTTAGTCAGATTGAAGAAAGAAGCAAACCAACAAATGAGCACTCTCAGTCTCAAGTTCATCAAGCTCAGCCTGCCACTCTTCTATCAAAGTATCCATTTCTTCTGCAACAGCTGCTTCCAACTATAGACAAGAAAAAAAAATGCATAAGTGATTGATAAAGACAATGTAATCCAAAAGGAAGAATTTGAAGGAAGAAACTAACATCGTCCCCATGAAGAGTTTGTGCCAACTCCTTTCTAACTTCACTCTCCACTTTGGCAAGAGAATCTTTCTCAAGTGCCTCTTGAGCCTCTGCAGCCTATATTGAGCGTCAAAGAAAACTAACAAATTAAGCAGCGCGTGCATAAAACATATATAAATATGTGTATCTGTGTGTAAAGAAAAAATAGATACCTTACTCTCAACCTCCAAAAATTCAGCAATGAGCTCCTCTATTTCTTTATCAGATAATGGTTCCTGCATAACAAAGATCAAATTGTCACACTTTTGGAAATAAAAATAAAAGGCTTCAAGCTTTCCAAATATTAGATAATAGCAGTAGAGTGCGACAGCAGTATCTAATTGGTTCGTAGCTTCCTTGAGAAAATAAATTACAGCGAATAAAAAACTATCATGAGTGAGGACTTGCCTCTATATGCGATTTTTCATCTTCTCCAGATATCGCTACTTCATCAACTTCTGAATCATCTATAAAAGAATCACTATCACTGCCACTAGAAGCACTCCCAATATTTTCCACTTGCTCATGGCTTTCCTCCACTTGCTCGCCGTTGTCCTCCATTTGCTCATGGCTTTCCTCCATTTTACTGCCCAACAAGACCAATGCACATAAAACTCAAAAGCAAGCCTCAAAACAAGTACATAAGAAGGCCAAAAAACAGCTCACTTAATACTTCGTAATGCTGAGTTGCTCTCACCTAAAACCGGCCTACCCTCCGATAACGAAATTAAAAACAAACCCAAACGATAACATCACCACATAACCAATTTAATAAGTTGAGAACTGGTGCAATTCTAATCCAACACTCAAATGGAAAACGCATAAGTCTCCAACAGTCCAGGCAAAAATGGCATATGAGTTCATACCAAAACTTCATCCTTTACGATTTCATTAAATTGATTTACCTTTATGGGATAATTGGTTAAAAAGAATCAAAGTTTTCGAGACGATTTTCGATTCATCAAAGTAAAACCCACATTCCAGGTTGCATAAAAACCAAAACTTTTCATTTGGGCAAACCAAAACACCATATTTCTATCTTCCCCAAATAACCAAACGATCAAAGTTTTGCGCCGTTTCCAGAAAACCAAGCCACTCTCCGTTCACAGCACCCAACAAAAACAAGAAGAGGAAGAGGATGCTGAAGAAGAAGAAGAAGAAGCAAGGAACCTGAAGCAACTTACCGGAAAGGGAAGAAAGCCCACGTAGCTACGGTGACGAGAAAATGCAGAGCCTTCGTGGTCTCTCTCTTCTCTCTCTCCTCTCTCTCTCTCTCTCTTCTGTGTGTGCAGAGCCGAATATGCCCCGTATACTATGTAGTACTGTGTCGGGTGTTTGAATCTGTTTGAATCGAATTGAAAGGGGAGGAAAGAAATGGTTGATTTCCCCAAAAAAAAACGAAAAAAAAATTGGAAGAAGGCGGGTGGCTATTTGTTTTTCTCTTTTGGTCCCCCAAATTTTGTGTAATTTCAAGATCTAGGGTTTTCGATTTTGTGTTTAATGTCGACTATTCGTTCGTGTAAATTTTTTGACATTGTTCGTCCGCTAAACCAGCAAAAGTTTAACAAAACTATTGGATATGCTTTTAGGAAAGTGAGGATTATTTGGTTAATTTGTAATCGTATTGGTAATTTTGAAAAATCCAAAGTCGCAACTTTTGAAAATACATTACGATAAACTAAGAACTTACAAAACTTAAAAAATATAATTAGCCGCAATTTTTTCTAAATACAAGTTTGCCCTGAAATAAATTCATATGTTGAGAATACATGTTGAAATTTACTTTATTGAGCAAGAATTTTATTGTTTTTATAGTTTAAGATTCCAAGTACTTTTTTTATTGTTTTAACGCTTAAGGCAGACAAATTCATTGTACAAAGGAACATCGCTTTTTAATAAAATAACTCGCAAATGCTCTAAGATATTGATTAGTAGTGTTAAGTCTTTCAATATCTAAAAAGATTCAATAATAGTAAATTTTTTGTTGCTTTTTTTCTCAAATTGCTGTCATATACCAACAAACTCCTAATTTATAAGTATTTCTCTTTTCAATATTAAACGACGTCGTAAATTTGAATATCTCTTATTCTGGCTGATAAAAAAACAAACGTTATATTTATATACAAGTCATACATTCACTATTTTGTACACCAACCAAGAACGTTTGCAATATTTTTACGATGAGGCCATCATCCAAGTGAAATAATGGCAATATATTTTCTGTTGAAAATACCATAAAAAACAAAAGCTAAAAAAAGAAACTAAATATGGTAAATGTCTGAAATCGGGTCGAAAAAGAAGATCCGATTGGACCAATCTTAATTCAGTCATCTTCTTTCTTTGACCAAGACCTGACGAACAAGAGAAAAATGAATGCAGAAGACAAAGCAGCTGCTCCTCCCACAACAATTGCCAACTTTTTCCCAATTCCCCCATTTCCCCCATTTCCTCCATTTCCTCCACCTTTGTTTTCTGCAAATAAAAACAATTAATTGGGGAGCATTAAATTAATAATTAAGTTCATAACTAATATATACGTGTACCAGGAGTCGTTGTGACGCCATCTTAAGCTAATCAATGCATTTTCTTGTGAAAAAATGTAGAAATGCATGACAATTTACGTAATTATCTAAAAGGTAATGTTATCCACATACTCATTTTTACTTATAACACACCTTCTTAAATTTTGGTTATCTAATTGAATAGGATAAATGACAAAAAATTAATAAAAGCATGCGAAAGGTAAAAATAAGTGTATCAATGAAACTATTTTGTTTAAAAATAAAACATTTCACATCACTGAAAAGAAATTGTGATTTTCGCACTTCATTTGTTTTGTCGTTACTCCTTTTTCTTTTTTTTTCTAACTGTTAGATTGAATATAAATCATAAAAAACATAAACAAAAGAAAAAGTTGATTATTTTTCTAACTTTTAGATTGAATATAAATCATAAAAAACATAAACAAAAGAAAAAGTTTAGGAGAGTATGAAAATTACTATCCAATTAAAAAACTATTAAATTAAAATATGAAAAATAATTCTCAAATTCAATCACCTGGATCATCTGGGTGGCCATCTGCAGGTATCCCATCTGGATGATAACTATAGCTCAAGAGGCACTCCTCCAAATAAATCTGCCCAGAAACAGCACCACCACATTCCTCCTCAGCAATTTGCACCGCCCTACTCACACACTCTCCACACACGGAACCCCGCAAGCCCCCGACACACTGCGCCATCACTTGCACCGCCTCATAACTCGTTTGGCAAAACCCACCACCGTCTGCAACGCGGCTCTCCAAGGCAGCAAACGCCGCGGCTCTCATCTCCTCAAACCCTGCCGCCACCCCATTTGTCAAAGTATTCTCGCAAGTCTTGTGCATTATTCTATGGCTAGAAGGCTTTGAGTCGACCGCATCAAGCTCGTAGTGCACGTAGCACCCATGCAGCTGAACACGAGCCGAAACCGACTCTTTACACAAGGCGTTCGATAAGTTACGAAGAGTGTTCACGCAGGTGTGACACTCTTCGTTGCTGATGTCCTGCCGGCACTGGAAGAGGCCGGAAATACCAGCCTCGTTGTTGTCTCCGCCGGCTTCTGCGTGCTTATAGAACTTGGATTGGGAGGAGTGTGATGTCAGTTGTTGGAAAAGGGATGAAAGGATTTGTTCTGGGACTTGCGATTTAGTTGGGAGAGTCGTAAATGTTTGATTTGAACATTTCTTGTATACCAAACTGTTGTAGTCGGAATTAGGGTTTGCAGATGATGCGAGAGAAAGTAGAAGTAGTGATGCAAAACGGAGAAAGGTTGAATCCATTAGGGTTTGAAGATCATTAGCGTTGAAGACAAAGCAATGAGATTGCGTAAATTCAATATGTTTGGTTTTCTTTTTGTGTTTAGGGATATGGGAAGTTGAGATTTAGGGTTTTTTTTCCTGCCCACCCATCTAACTTTGGTGAAGACTTGTGAATTTCTTCACCAGAAAGGTTACAAGTTTTTTAAATCAGCATCAAAGAAAAACATATATAGTTAGGTGTCCTGTTATGGAATTAATCATGTAAAGTTTGCGCAAGTTGCATGAACAAAGATCATTTGCTTTGATCAAAGTATACAAGAGAAATTACACTTTAAACAAGGACGAATCACTTTTTGAAAGTGTTAATAACAATTCTTCGTATAATGTGAAATATGAACATGTAAAACAAGAAGTATGAAGCTCTCATACAATATTAATGTTCTTTGGGCAAGAATCAATGGATACAACGGTCATGCCGTCAATCATATGGTATTACTAAGCTATGTACATGGGCAAGGATCCACCTTGGGGCAAAGTGGCATGGGTCAGCTGCCCTTACCAAGCTCAAAAACTCTCTGCAAAGTCATTGGGTAATGTCCTTTGAAAATATGAGATGCCTTTGAAAGCTATCCTTCAACTGCTCGACAAATTGCCTTTCTGAACACTGGTTGGGTAGCACTGCTAGTTTCATGCGTTTGTATGCGTTGCTATGGTCATATGTCAATAGGCTCACTCAGCATAGGTTAGCATCTTGTAGGCATGCTTACTCAAAAGCTATTGACATCAGTAGACATGCTCGCAAGAAAGTTTTTGGCACATGTCGACAAGTGTACAATACGACTTTGGCACTTCGTGCGTGTTATAACATGATGGGATTACAAGAAAATAAATCCACGTATTATAAATTAATGACATTAGTGCGGTGATCCAACTGACGTTGATTCATCATGGTTGAGAGTGGTTAATCAGTTTCCAAATAGTTATGTACTTTCAAGCACTTGTAATTACATGTTTATATACGTAAACTAAATTAACAAAGTTAATAGAATTATCAGGCGTGAGGTATTAGGAAGCTTCTAATTTACCTCTTGATTTGAAGGTGGTCAACGAAGAGAAAGCTGGCCCCGTCGTCATCGGACAAAGTAAAAAGTAAAAAGTAAATAACAGATAAATAGTAAAAATAACCATGCACATTTTATCCCATTTGATTTGTCTGAATTTTACAATTTTAGATTTGTTAAGAAAAATTACGGGTGTAAAAACCATTCAAGTGTAACAAACTTTCCTGACAAAACGCCTTCAATAAAAACCCTCAAATCTCCACAAACCATTCCTCACGGCAGCACATCCTTCTCTTCCCTAGTAGATCACACGTCTCCGGCGGCCCGTGGCGACCGTCGGCCGGTTAGTTAGTCGGGTTATCGTTGCGGTCCGTACGAGTACGAGTACGTACATGAATTAATCCAGGAGACAAATACATAAATCCAAACCCAATTCCATTCACAAACTTACCTTATTTTCTTTTTGTTAATTAGTTGCCTGCAACAATTACTTTATTTAAATACTGTGATTTGCTGCTGCAATTAATTAATTAAGAATTTAAGAAATTAAGTAATTAAGTTTTCCGAGTCAATTACAAATCATGCCACGGCCGTTCGGCTCCTCCTTCCAGCTGCTGGAGATCAACCTGATCTCGGCGCAGGACCTGACACCGGCGTCGAAGGCGATGCGGACGTTCGCCGTCGCGTGGGTCAACCCCAAGCGGAAGCTGACGACACGTTTCGACCAGACCGGCCACACCAACCCGACGTGGAATGAAAAGTTCGTCTTCCGAGTTGACGACGACTTCCTCCGCGACGACACGTCGAAGATCATGATCGAGATCTACGCCTCTGCATGGCTCCGAGACGTCCTGATCGGAACCGCCGCGGTGGTGGTGAACAATTTGCAGAACAAGTCCAAGATGCGGTTCATGGCGATCCAGCTCCGCCGCCCATCCGGCCGCCCGCAGGGGATTCTGAACATCGGGCTCGGCCTCCTCGACAGCACAATGCGGAGCATGCCGCTCTACAGCGAGCTCAGCTCCTCCGCCGTCGGGTACTGGGATCTAATGGAGGGAAAAACCGGTAACCAGAAGAGCAGCGGCCTCAATTCCAAGGATCAAGACAAATTCGTCATCTTCCAACGATCTCAAAGCGATCGGACGGGTAGCGATTCCGGATTCTCGAAATCCAGGCCCGCATCCTCCATCTGCGATGGCGTCACAAAAATCAGGCCGTCGAACTCCACCTGCAATGCCGCCGCCTACAAGCCCAAAACTCAAGCCTCCTTTTGCAATAGCTCGATCGTGAACGGATCTGAGCTCAGCACAGGGCAAAAGAAAAGTAACGTGAACGGGTCCCTCTGCTCTGACGTCGGTCCTTCGCCCTCTGTGGTTGCGGCCGCAATCGCCAAGGGAATCTACCCGTTGCCGTACACCGGGCCCCGCGCGCCGTCGCCCGATGATGCAGGGAGCTCGTTGCTGGACGAGTGGGCGGACCAGGACAGCGTGGAAGGGTTAAAGACCAAGATCGAACGGTGGCGGACGGAGCTGCCGCCGGTGTACGACTGCGCCAAGAACAACGCAAAGAGTTCCCATATTCAGAAGCCACTCCAATCGTCCCACCGCCGTCCCAGCAGTCAGAAGACGCGGCGGAGCCGCAGCAGCGGCAAAGGATTGTTCTCCTGCTTCGCGTTGGGTTGCGAGATTTCGATCTCTTGCGGCAGCAAGCCGAAGATTAACAAGAAGAGCGGGAAAGTGCACCTCAGCCCGTCCGATTTGACTTTCGACGACGACTCGTACTTACGGTAGGTCAACGTTTCAAAACGCCACCGTTTCACGTTTTCCAAATTTCTTGGGGGGTTGATGAGATAAAAACGACACTGATTTAATTGGATGTCGTTTTTAAAATGAAATTAAGATTTGTAGTTATTTTGGGGTTGATGAATTGGAAGAACATTGGGTCGTTTGGATGGAGACAAATATTGTTGGTGCGTTTTAGAATTAGGGAGGAATAGAGGGTGTGATGTGAAAAACAAACAAACAAACGTCCTCCTTTTTAATTTTTTTTTTCAACTTTTACATTTGTGATTGGGGAGATTGAATAGGATTCTTTTCAATTTCAACTACTGAATTGTAAATGTTTATTTTTATGGGATTTCAGCAATGTAACTATTTCTTTATCAATTTCAACACACATGTATCTTCTAAAAAATAAAATAATATACCAATATGTATAGTATTATTTTTTAAACAAACGATATAATCTACACTAATAGGATGGTAGAGTGAGCTAAAAGATGTTATCTAGTATAATTATTAGAGCTCATTTGGTAGGTGAGTGAATCATAAGGGCCTATTTGGTAGGCCAGTTAGGATAGGTTGTAACCAATTAAAATGAACTCTAATCCAATTTGCTGTTTGTTGTGCTAAAATGTGAGGCGGACAAGACTCATATACATGGGTTACAAGTCCTGCCTAACTAATCCTTGCCAATTCAATCTTTTCCCCAAGGTTTAATCCAATGAAGCAAACCAAACGGGCCCTAATAGCATATTTGGTGAGCTGGTTAGGATAGGTTGTGACCAATTAAAATAAACTTGAGTCCAGTCTATTATTTGTTGTGTCAAAATGTGAGATGGACATGACTAAAACATGATGGGTTATGAATCATGTTAACGCTAGGAAAGACCAATAATCACAAGGCCCAAAGGGTTTTAAGAGGGCCGACCCAAGTACTCAATTTGACTGAGACGAAAAACTACTCGACCAAGTGAACATGTGAACGAGCTGACATCTTTATGGCATAAGTCTCCAAGCACATAACTACTCAACCGTACGACGACATGCAGAGTAACCGAGGTTCGAGCAAGACGATCGGGCCGCCTGAACCTTAAAAGACACGTCATCTGATTGTTAAAACATCTTCGTTGATGAAGGTCTGTCTGAATAGGTGGAAAGTTGTCAGTAAGCTAGTACAAATGGCAGTTTAGGAGACCTTAAGAAGGAGATGCCTATATAAATGGGTAGACACCTCAATTACGGTGGTCGGGCAAATCAGAGAATATAATGAATGTGCAGATTATCTAACCTATTCATATATACATATTGCAAGTCATGCCTAACTAATCTCTACCAATTAAATTTTATTCTTAAGAACCAATCTCATACAGCCCACCAAACGAATGCTAAAGTTTTTTTGAATGAGACAAGATATAATTGAGATTAAGTTTATGATGGTCTCATAGAGTCGCATCTTTTAGAAGTTATGGATTAATGAAGCCCCGTCTTGTTAATAGAAATACATCAAATATGGGCTATGACACTTATTCTACTTAATTGGCTTGACATTACCAATGTCATGCATAAGCTCTGGGATTTAACTCCAATTAGGGATGACAATATAACTCGTCAAATATGATCCTGCAAGTAGTTGATTTGAATGGTTCAGTGGCGGGAATTAAATTTCGAGTACTTTAGGGTTATAGGAAACGTGGGGTAAATTTTTAGGAAAACTAATGAAAATGGTTTGAAAACTTTGAATTTTAACAATAAGGGCAAAATAAAGGGTAAAGTGAATAGTAATAGGATTGACTTTTTAGTGTAAAAATGCGGTTTTTCGTTAAAATGAACAGTACCGGAAGCTTTTCGTTATAGTTCTCTAAATTGTTTGGTTTCAACTTCGGTTACGGTTATTGGGGTATTTACCCCGAACCCCTCCCCGAGACTGAACTGTTTTCATTTTTAATAAAAAAAAATATAAACTTTTATTATATGGAGAAACATACTGTCACTAATCATTTATTATTAAATATGGAAGTCCGTGCCAGTAATATATGTATTATATTATTAATAATATAAATTATGTGCTTATCAATTACCAATAATATATATATTTTTTACAATGTAAATGTTTAATATGATTTATTACATGCATTTGTATGAGTTGTATTGAACGAGGACCCTCTCCGGATCCTGGGTCCCGGAGTTCTTCACATCGTGTTCGTTTATTGTAAATCGTGCGATCATAAATTATTTTAAATTTTTATTATTTAAAATTAAACATAAACAGTATCTTATTTATTATGTGAATTATATGCATTGTATCAGTAGTCTATTTAATTTCATTTTTATCTAAAATTCACTATTTAATTAATAGTGAAAATCGTTACCTGGAAAATTTGTTATTTGACGGATTCAATCACAGAGAAAATTTGTTGGAGGAATTCTATAGTTTCGAGTTCAGGTATGGGAATGACACATCTGAATCAGATTCATCTTGATGCCATCCTAAACTCTAGGGTACTTGAATTTTTTTTTTTTTTAAAGGTGAAATTGTATAAAATTTAGGAGAATCAATAGATGTACTCCTCATGTCATTTTGATTTGTAACGAATAGGTTACATTACTTGATCATGTAGGTCTTACTTTATGGGTAATTATTGGCGGCCCTCTAAAAGTGCATTTCAAATTTACAGTTACTTTAAAGGCCAGATTCTTTTATCTGGGTTAACCAATCATTGTAGTTTTCGTGTCATTTTGATTGTAATGCAGTGTTACACTACTTTAATCATGTAGATCTCGCTTTTTGGGTAATTATGGATACTTAATTGTTTATTTTCTTTCTAAGAGACAATTGATGTCAAGTTACGATTATTCATTATTTATAGGGGTGAAAAGACTTATAGAAGCATTTCAGCTTCTATCTGGCCACAAGTCTGAATTCCACACCAGCAGCGTGTTTCAAACCCGGGACCTCTAGTTTTTAATTTGAAGGAAACATCGCAATCTGTCATTTACTACTAGGTCACTAGCTCGTGGTTATTATGGATACTTATTGGAAGACCTCTTAAAGTGCACTACACTTGTTCTACAGGCCATATTCGATTTTCCGTTAAACTTGCTTAAAATCTTGGTTGCAACCCGCGTAATTTTCATGTTAGTTTGATTGCAACCTGCGCATTGTGCTGTTTGATTAAGTAAATTATCTTTCCAATAATTGCTCACGACTCTTGAAAAAAGCACTACACTTGCTTACGGCCACACAAATACTTAGTTAATAAAAACAAAATTTATTGTGATCGGAACACAAATGGTGGGAAATTTTATTTTTTAAGTTATTAACATTTTAACACACATATTCCATCATCTGTATAATAACACGTGATGTACCATTTTATGTGCCAATCACACTAAAAAATCTCTTTATTAATCTTCCAAATTCGTCCTAAACCTAAATTCGGTATTTTCTATTTATTCAGCTCGTTGAGATTCGTTACTTTGTTCTCTCTCTCTAATTTACGAATATGATTTACTTCTATTTGCACACTTTTCTAGATTCAATTGATCAAATTTATCAAACAAATTTTAAAGTGTGTTTTTTGTTGTTATACAATAATATATTTAACCATTGATTTGGACGAATATTATTAATTTAGTATTGAATTTGTTATCTATATGAATTGAATCTAAAATATTTAAGTTATAATATTAGAAGAATGTAATAGGGTACAGTGCTAAATAACATCTGTATGTTGTGGTGGGCCCTTAATCATGAAAATCGCCCAAGCAAATAGCACACATCATGCCGGATTGCATTTTTTTTCACAACGTTAATCACTCGTTTGTATATGCTTTTAAAATAATTGAAAACGCTTTTGGTGAAAATGTTTTTTGAATCAATCCTTAGTAAAAATGCAAATAAATCTTAAAAAAAGCACTTAAAGTGCTTCCTGGAAGAAGCACATAATTGGTGCTTCTTGCAGAAAGCACTAAAGTGCTTTTGGAACCTAAAAACATTTTCTCTAAAAGCTCTTTCAGCCATTTTAAAAACACATCAAAACGAGCCATAAGTTGGTGTAATGCTCATAAATAAAAATATTTGATATTTAAAATTTTAAGATTTGTATCTATCTAGTAAAGATCTCGAAATTTAACTTTATCTAACAGTGATAAATAAGATATTGAACATCATCCCAACTTCCCAACTTGAGGACGGTGAGCAAAAATATTCCTGCAAAGCCGTCTTCAACAGAAGGACCGGTCTAAATCATAGCCCTGAACGCCGGCTCAGGAGATACTCCGACGGTGCTAGACTGGAGTGGACTGGACGGAGAACCCCCGACTCGATTATTTTATTCTGTCCTGCTTTACTCTGCACAATGGCGGCAGGTGGAGCCCTTCTCTGAAATTTGTTTGCTGTCACACCCTGAAACTATGAATTTTCAGCTTTATTTATTTTTTTTATATCTGGAAATTTGATGGCTTATTCCGTACAATGCGTTAAAGTAATCAGAATTTTTTTTTCTGCTTCTACTTGTTGTTTGGATGGTGGGAAAGTTTGTGGCTGAGGAGGAAGAGGAAAAGCTTCGGTTTTTCTATTTACTCCTACATTTTCTCGGCGTCCAAACAGATCTTTTTGATTTTTCGTTTAGTGGGTTTTGATTTTGAACTGCCTGTGATCGCTACTTGGCAAGTGGGAGAAAAAAGAGGAAGCTTTGGGAATTCTCGCATTTTCTCGGCAGCCAAACAGAACCACTGATGCCGAAAAGCAAAAAAATATTGAAATCCGTGCAGTATTACATTATATTATATTAGAATTGATTGTTTTCAGTACGACGGGTTTTTTTTTTGACAGTACGAGTGGTTTATGGATTAATGGGATTGTAGGTTAGTAGGGGACTAAAATATCCAGTGTTTGTGGGTCATGTTATTTTTGTGGGGTATGTGGGGGTTTCACTTGTAATTTGCAATTTTTTGATCAACCACTTGTATTTTGCATGTGTTGAATCCGATATGGAGTTAACGGGTTTAAGTTGTATGTTGCTTGATGGAAGCACGAATATGATATGACTCGTTAATACAGCTGTTCAACGTTGTTTAATAGGAACGCGAATATGATATGATCAATTAATGTGCTAAAAAATGGGTTAGGTTATGTGAACAACCTAATTTTGACATGATAAACTTGTTTAACTCGAATTATATTGTATAGAAAGTGATTAATTTCTCATCTTTTTTAAGCCTTTTGTGTTATTTCTTAATCTTTAATTTATGAGTCGTTTTTGTTAGTGATTTGGTGAAGATGATTTGCCAAATTAAACTGATTGCTTGGTAAAAACTTCTGTATTGCAGTGGCACTTTGGTTCTGTGGAACTAGCACCTAAAGAGCAAGAGGCCTCTGATTTGTGAGATTGCTTGTTCATCAAACTTCTGTATTGGCCATGTCTGGTAACCCGAAAGTTGTAAACGCATTTCGTGTGACGAGGGCCTTGGGGATTCCTGATGCAGAGATCAAACCAGTGCTGAAGGATTTGCTGCGAATGTATGATAAAAAGTGGGAGCTTATAGAAGAAGACAACTACAGGACTCTTATAGATGCATATTTTGAGTCTAAGGAAAACAAGGTAGTACCTATTATTTGTTGTTGTAGTTATTCACTCACACACTTGTGACAGAGTTTAAATTGGGAACAAATGGACTCAAAACGCTTAACCTATGTATTTACATTTAGGGTCAAAAGTGGTGGTGGGTTTGGGTTTTAACACTTTGGTACGTGCGTAAAAGGAAAAACATTGGAGTCGAAACTCAAATTTGAGTTTAAGCAATTTTGGTATGTGTAGTAATGGAGATGGTTGACGTTAGAATTCAAATGTTATCCTTCTTGTTGAATAACATCTTTTCTTGTTGGAGTGAGCTTCAAAAACTCGAGAGTTACATTGAAACCGGAATATAACGTTTGATTTGACTCAATAGCTACATATGAGTTTTAACATTCCGGTGTTTTGGGGAGGACAACTGTTACATTTGGACCGAACTATAACATTTGAGTCCAACTTTTTGGTGCATTGGAGAGGACTTTGTACTAGTTCTTGCCTTTAATCTTTTCTGTTTTGGAATAGGGAAAAGAAGAGAAAAGAGAAGCTGCTATGGAGCTTGATGGGTCTGAAAGACCAGGAAAAAGGCTGCATTTGGCCAATGGCAGAGCTGCTGTGGACCAAGATCATGGAAGCAGTAAAGTTCCTCCAAAAATTCTCAGCCGACAGGAAACCATGGAGTCATCCAAACAGTGTTTAACCAATGGCAGTGCTGGATGTAGTTCACAACTCCCCCTCAAACAGCCCAATGACAGAGGAAAGAAACCCATTGCACCTCATCTGGTCTCTGGAGAGAGAAAAAATTCAATTGGTAATCACAAGAAAGACTTGGTGATTCCAAAAACTGATGGTAATCACAAGAAAGACTTGGTGATTCCAAAAACTGAGGAAGGCACAGATAGCATTTCATCTTCTTTGGAACGTGCAGTACCGGTGAGACGTCCAGGTACTTCTTTTCTTCCCACTGTATGATATTATTGTTATCTGTTACAAGATGGTCACAATCCGTTCCTTTAGGCCCTCGTTTTGTGTCAAGGATTGTATTGGATAACTCACTAGATTCAATGTATGTTGAATGAAGAAATAAACACTTACTTCCAAAATTGTCAAAGTTAATGATAGGAGTTGAATTACGTATCATGGAAACTTATCATGATTCTCTTCCCAATCCCCCCAAAATAGTAGGATTGAGAGCGATAATTTCATTCATGACTAATTCATCTTCGACCTTACAAATTTTGGAAGATGGCATATATGTTTTCCTTCAACATATATTGAGGGTTATCCAAGATTTATCCAACTGATTCTAATCCTAGATACCTTGACAACAGAATCCAAAGGCTCTAGTCAGTTAACAGGGCCTCCATAAATATGATTACTTTTCTTATCCTGACTACCTGTAATTCTGTTGTCTAGCTCTTCCAGATTCGTCTCGAGGTTCAACTGGGGGTAACTCTGGATCATCCTCTACTGAAGTGGGTAGAAGTGCTCGTGACCTCACTTGTGGGGGTAACCATGTTTCAAGACCGAAGAATCGGCAATGTGGAATAGAACATTCACAGACTGATTTAAATGGTGTGGATTCAAGCTGTCCCATCACTCATGAGGGCAGGAAGCCAGTCAATTTTTTCCGTGACATTACGAAATCTACGGAGAAAGTGAAAATATCATTGGTAGATGAAACTGGAAATGAGTGCCTGCCAAAGTTCAATTATATACCGAACAATATTATCTACCAAAATGCAAACGTGAATATCTCACTAGCTCGGATTTCAGATGAAGATTGCTGCACTGACTGCTCTGGAGATTGTCTTTCAGCGGCAATACCATGTGCATGTGCTCGTGAAACCGGTGGGGAGTTTGTTTACACACCACAAGGCCTCCTAAAAGAAGATTTTTTAGCAGCTTGTGTCAAGGAACCGGAAGCGCACAAGTTTGTTTATTGTCAAGACTGTCCAAATGAGAGGTCCAAGAACGAGTACTACCCTGAAAAATGCAAAGGTCACCACATCAGGAAGTTTATAAAAGAATGCTGGAGAAAATGTGGATGTGACTTGTCGTGTGGAAATCGGGTAGTGCAAAGGGGTATTTCTTGCAAGTTACAGGTTAGTTTCACTTTGTATCTTCCATTGGGAACTTCCTTTTTGGACTCTGAACTGTCATACCAAAACTAATATGAGTTTCATTACCTTCACATTGCATCTAAGTTCGAAGAAGTATAGTAAAGAGATGCTTTTTGGCTGTTAGGTGTCGAAACTATTACTGTCTCTATATTCTAAAGGAATTGACTAATTGAAGCTGCATAATGTTTCACCATAATTTTTGTTTCTTTATTTTTGTGCTATTTTAATCTTGTAGTTTCTTCTTGAAGCATCCATGGAACAATGAGCACTAGTAGCTCTCCCAAATTTCATCTTTACAAATATGCCATTTGAAGATCGTTAATTCGCTCGTAGTCAGTGAGCATTTCTTGTTCTGATATGCCTCAGGTATTCGTGACTCCTGAAGGGAAAGGCTGGGGTGTTAGGACATTAGAGGTCTTGCAGAAGGGAACATTTGTCTGTGAATATGTTGGGGAGATACTGACCAACACCGAATTATACGAGAGAAATAACCAAAGCTGTGGGGCTAAGAGACATACCTACCCCGTACTGCTAGACGGAGATTGGGGCTCAGAGCGAATTTTGAAGGATGATGATGCCCTTTGTCTTGATGCAACATCTCATGGTAATGTTGCCAGATTTATCAATCATAGGTAATACTTCAATTCGTGTGCATTTTAGTTCATGTATATTTTGGTGACTGTTCATTGCTTTATCATTGTCTTACGATAAGCAGGTCACCTTTGCCATTTGCACGTCTTTATAAATTGTATATGTACCTGCATTTTTAACCCTTAGTACGCTTGCCATTTCGGTGCTACGACTTAGAGTTGAGGAATCTTAGCATAAGTTGTCAGAAAGTTCACCACTAATTCCTACCGAGTTAAAAAAACCAGTGGAACTTCTTGCATCTTATAGACTATTAAGAACAATTGTCATATTCATTGATCTCAACAAGGATCATCTAAATCTGAAGTTTTTAATCAATAGCTATGCATGCGAATCGTCTGCCTGTATTGAACTTGTGTTTGTTTGAATATTCTCGTGATTCCAGATGCTCTGATGCAAACTTGATTGATATCCCAGTTCAAGTGGAGACTCCTGACCGTCACTACTATCACGTATGAGCTTCTCTGAGTATTCTCATGGCTGCTTTCCATGTCGATGCTCACACACACATACACACACTGTAATTATACACCGTGCGAAAGAGCTTCTCTGAGTACCTTCTTTGTGCGTCTGCAGCTTGCCTTTTTTACTACCAGGAAAGTGAATGCATTTGAAGAGCTGTCGTGGGTGAGTGAACGCTTGCCTAGTGTTATATGTTTGCTATAATTTATCTTCTATGGTCGATGTTTCTGTTTCCATAAATTAATAAGTTTGTGTTTTCACAAAATGATGAGGAAAATCCTTTTACAGGATTATGGTATTGACTTTGATGATCATGGACACCCTATAGAGGCATTTTCGTGTAATTGTGGAAGTGTAGCTTGCCGGGGAAAGAAACAGAATGGACGGAAAGAACGCAGAGGTAGACTAATACTACACACCTTAGAAAGGCATTCAAAGCTTATTTTTATTCTACGCGGTCCACACGCCACAAACATCAAATGCTCTACTGAAATAGATTTCGCGGAAAGCCAGCTATATATCCGATATGGTTTTAAGTAGGGTGCTTGGTTTGTAGATGTCATGTTCCACAATGAAGATAGGGATGAGCGATATTTCACTTGGTTTTACGGTTTTTCCATGGCACTGCTCGCACATTACAATATTTTCGATAGACTATGAACTGAAACCAAGATTGGGGATGCCCTACAAGAAGTATAGAAGATGAATGGATTTGAATGTGAAACGAAAAGGGTCAATGCAGATTATGCTCCGTCCTCCAGTTACGAAAACTTCAAGTTTATCTACTTCAAATCCTCTTCGTTGCTGGTAATGATCGCTGTTTTAATGTGCAGGGAAAAGATTGGTGTTGGGATAGCTGATGATATCTGTCACTGGTACCGAGAACCCGCGGCTGATCATTCGAGTATGGCAGTGCTTCCTTCCGAGCTCCGAAACTGGAGACTTTTGTGTTGAGGGAGGAAAATGTAAGCAGAATGTTGGAGATGAACTTTTGTAGAAGCTGTAGTAGAAGCAGTGTTTTATACACAGGATGATATTATTTAGGTTTTTTACTTTTACTTTTTTGTTTCTCTTATTTCATCGTCTCATTTAACGTTGAGAAATGACCTCATGTTTTTCAGTTTTGGTAAGAAAAAGTCTTTATACAATGGTGTTCTGTTCTCCCCTGTCCTAAATGGAAAAGAATTTTTTCCGACTCCCTTCCTCCTAATCCACGAAATTAGGGAGTCTTTACCGTTAAATATTGATCAAACGGCTGAAGTTATTATAACTTTTAAAGTGGGCTCCTGTTTGTAGCCGTTGAATCAATTTTCTACAACACGGATTCCTTAATTTGGTAGATTAGGAGGAAGGGATCCGGAGAGGATCCCTTTCCGTTCTAAATGAAGGGAAATTGATGCCCTATAAGGATTTGTAGGTCAATGTGATTAGAGGAACTAATTATCGTTCATAAGTTTAAATATCAACTTTTTTTTTGGTCGAAAACATCAACTAATTGATTGAAAAATGATGAGAGGTCGTAGGTTAGAATTCCGTAAATGACGAGTGCCTAACTAATGTATCAATCACCCCGTAATATATATATATATATATATATATAGGGAAGTGATTTTCACACGTTATTTTTAGCTTCTTACACACCCCTCTTTATTTATGACCATCAAAATTGAATAAATCAAATGAAATCAACGGTCAAAATTAAACATGGGTGTATAAAAAGATAAAAAGAATGTGCGAAAATCGCATCTATATATAAATCCGAGTATGAAATTAGTTATTTCGGAAGATAATGATTGTGAATAAATATTTAAAAGAATGTTGGTATAATGTATAATACTGTAAAATGTTAACTTGCGTGCCCATACTTGTTCACTCTTTTTTTTTTTTTTTTGTTGACAATAGACAAAGAAAAAAAAATTATAATATAATATCTCGAGATCACGAGACTCAAGTTATATCTCAAACTTGCAACCAATGTTTCTTCTTATAAATTGAACAAGGATAAATTAGCGTGCAGAAACAACTTTGGTTTTGAATGTAAAGTGTACTTTAATATTTCTAATTATTTGATTTTACCAACTTCTTTTTAATACTTCCACATAAAAAATAAAAAAAAAATACTCTCAGTTGTACTATGTTATAATTTTATTGATTTATCAAAATACATTTTAATATTTTCAATAATTATACTATATTTTTCCTCTCAATTTTTTTTATATTATAATAGCAAAAAAGTTGTGTAGACGAAAAACCCTAGAACCTCACTAATATTAGGCTCCGGCTCACACTTCTCACTCTTGAAGATCTGAAGCCTCTCTGGTGCAGCTATGTCGAAACGAGGTCTCTCTCTCTCTCTCTCTCTCTCTCTCTCTCTCTCTCTCTCTCACGTTTTAGTATTTCTGGGTCTTTCAAAGATTCGGACTTTCCCGCTTTCTGGTCCAAAATTTTCTCAGCAACCAATCAGAACTTGATGGGTTTTTCTGTTCGATGTTAAAAGTTAATTAATTTGTTTAATTTTCCATTCGTTTAAATTGCAGGGCGTGGAGGGTCCGCCGGAAACAAGTTCCGGATGTCGCTGGGTCTGCCGGTGGCCGCCACCGTGAACTGTGCCGACAACACCGGTGCCAAGAACCTTTACATCATCTCCGTGAAGGGAATCAAGGGTCGCCTCAATCGCCTTCCTTCTGCTTGTGTTGGTGACATGGTGATGGCTACTGTCAAGAAGGGAAAGCCCGACCTCCGAAAGAAGGTCTTGCCGGCCGTCATTGTCCGCCAGCGCAAGCCCTGGCGCCGAAAGGACGGTGTTTTCATGTACTTCGAAGGTAGTTAATTGTGTTTGTATTGGATAAATGATGTTCCTTTGTGTTGATATGAATATGTTTAGTTGAAAAAAAAACCGAAAGGACGGTGTTTTCGTGTAATTTGAAGGTTGTTATTTGTGTTTTTATTGGATACATTATGTTCCTTTGTCATGATACGAACATGTTTAGAGGAAGCAAAAGTGTTTGATTGGTTTTGAGTCGGATTGAAACGAATGCTTATAGCAAATGTGGAAGTTTTCGGGATGTCGAGATCTAGAGTTAATTTGATTTGGTAGTTGGACTTTGTAGTTCCATGTTCTTCAGCATCACCTTGTTTTTGTTAATATTGTTTGGGGAATAGTTGTGGGCAATTGGGGATTTTGGAATTTGAATGGTTGTTTAGGATGGTTACTCTGATTGATCATATACTTTTTGTTAACATACTGCGTTTTATTTTCGTATGAATTTGACATTAAGCTGACCATTTTTGGTTCGGACAATGTAGAAAATTTAGGAAGAAGGTTGTAAATATTATGCGTTGCAGTATTAGTTTAGCTCATTTTTTGAAAATTGAAGTATCGCGGAGTGCTTTTAGTTTAAGATCTGCTCTTATGATGAGAAAATGGCTCTGCTTCTCAAGGTTTCTGACCATGATTGTTCTTGTGATGCAGATAATGCTGGTGTCATTGTCAATCCGAAGGGAGAAATGAAAGGTGTGTAGCGATTATATAACATCTCCGCCTGTTAATAACTTCAATACAATAATATACTATTATGTGGTTTCGTAGCTTTACAGAGCGTGCATTATTGATTAAACTCATTGATTATGTAGCCTTGAAATCCCAAGTAATGTTGTCTTAGTTTCAGCTGATTTGAAAATACTCGTCTGCCTGAAATGCAATTGCGTCATCTGACATTACTGTTGTTAACTTTTAACATTGTAGGACCATCATCGTAATAATGTTCTTCATTTCACTTGCACTTATTATACTGAATACTAACTCATATGTTCTTGGTATTGTTGTAGGGTCTGCAATTACCGGACCTATCGGAAAGGAATGCGCAGATCTGTGGCCTAGAATTGCAAGTGCTGCCAATGCCATCGTTTAAGTTCTTCACTTTCCTGTCTTTAGGATGTTTTTGCTGGTTTCTGGATATTAAATTCACTACCATGTAGACTCTGTTATGATTATGAAATGGATCCTCTTTCGTTTAAATGTCTGCTGGTTTTCCGGATATTAAATTTTCACTATCGTGTCTGAGTCTATTTCTTTCTCCTTTTTCTTCCCGACCCTTTTTGATCTGTCATAGATCTATTTCAGTTGCGCGATTTTTGCTCGATTGCATTGCCAAATCGAACTACTGCATTAAGGTGTAATAGACTGGTTTGAGTTGATTATGGTTAAGCTTTATCTCAACCCTTAAACCCTACACAAGTTCTTCTCAGAGCAATATGATGACGCCACAAAAAGCTTCCACGTCCTTCATTTCATTGGCACAGGATGCCACCTTGGCGGTGAACCAGTGCCATGTAAGTTCTCATGAATGATGTCACATGTGAATGTGACCTGGTCTCATGATGAGAGAGGAGACCGGAAATCCTCCGGGTTGCATGGTAGAATCTTCTTGTTTAGCTGTGACTAAAGAATTTGAACGTTAACAGTTTTAAGCGTAGGAAAAATCAGAGGCTTTTACTGAGTTGGAAATTGGAACAATTGAGAAGTCTAGGAGTTGTTCATCCAACTCAACTCCTTAAAGTCACATTATTTAAGCCTCTTTCTATCATCACTTATCAGTCGATCAAAACTCAGACCAAATGAAAGCTCTCAAAAACTAATACGAAACACAATCTGCAGCTCATTAAGTAATGAACCGTTCGATCCTCTGCTTTGCTCCTCATCATCCCATCTTACCAACAGCGCCCTTCTGCAACTTTGAACAGTACTCGAACAAGCTTCCATCGAAACAGCGTCTCACGGCTTCCTTTGCCAAGTAGCCGTTTTCATCTTTTGCGAGAACATACAGAACTCCCCATTCCAGTTTACTTGCAATCCTGCAAACAGTAACGGAAATTAATGAACTGCACTTCCGTGTTATGTTTTTTGCGTGTATTTGTGTGTGCTCGAGAGAAAGAGAGAGAGAGAGACCGACCAGCCAAAGAAATCAAAGGCATCACGGTTAGCCTGAGTCATGTGCCAAAGCTCCTTGAATGAAAGCTTATCAGGCACGGTGCGGGCATACTTGCTGAACATGTTCTCCAGATTTGCAGGAATGTACCTGCAGCATACAATGCAAAGCAAAGATATATAAAGTTTGCAGTAATTATAGTAGAACCCCGACAGTAATGATCATCCGGTCTAGTGACACCTAGTTTCCCCATTTTATTGGAGGAGATACTGGCGTCAAATCTCATGAATGAATAATTCTTGAAATAACCTATAACACACACGTTTCGAATCGAACAATCACATCTGAGAGACTCGTCTTTAGGTTTATGGGCAGGTATTCTCACCTTCCCTCTGTGTCATAGGTCCCTGAGTCACTTCCATGCTTTGCCATGTGTATGTTTTTTATGTGAATTGCGAAAAAAGGCGACGGTATCCATGTCTGCAGAAGAAGTAATGAATACAAAAATTAAGCAGTTCTAGTGACAAATGAATCAGATAATGCAGATAGTTGGATGTTAAAAGTTAAATATTGCCGCAAATGTGCGTAAGGATAGTGTGCTTGCATGCATCCTTGCACCCAAGTTCGAATCCCGTCTCATAAGTTAGACTAGATTAGAATATCTCGCCTTGTCTGTTCAAACTTTGGTAAACTTACAGGAAGAGTAGCATAACTCATAGCTGCATGGACAAGAACCATGAAAAGGAATGAAGCAACCGGATTAAACCCGAGGGCACGAAATCCTGCAAGAACAGATTCAAAGTAAGACGATCCATTTTTGTACGTGACATGACAATCGAAAACCCTAAAACTTCAAAATTGATTTACCCCTGAATGTTTCAGAAGGGTAGATTATGCCATCGTTGTCTTGGTCGAAGAAAGCTGCATGCTGTTGAAGCACAGACATGTTGGAATGCTTATGACCCGATGTGCCATTGATGTTCTCCATATCAGGTGCAATCATAGCCCTAGGCATGTCTGAAATTAACGAGATTTAATTAAAAAAAATAAAAATTAAGCAGTTGATTCATGCATTATTATGCATGTGATCATGTGAAACTATCGCTAATTTTTCTAGAACATAAAGGTAAAACTTAAAACACTACTTCGGCCATGGAACGAACGTATATTTTTTATATATTAAAGAACATATACTGTGAATATATCATTAATAATCTATCAATATCACTGTAAAAAGCAAAATGTACGACCATAATATACACATACATGGTTTGGGGAGCTTGGTCTCCAAATCATTGCGGACCTTCCTCTCTGTGGTGATCGGAGCCTTCTCAGCCACCGTAGCCATGGACTCACTGGATGCCTGCTGCTGGCCCTGATCTGCTGCCATCTCTCTCTCTCTCTCTCAGCACTTTAGCTAATAATTATGTTCACAAGGAACTTAATTTTCTTTGTGATTGTAATTAATTACTCTAAATATTAATTAATATAGAACAAAGCATTTTGAAAATAGATAATTAAGAAAATGAAAATTAAGCACAACAAACTCCAAGTGACTCGCAGCGGTTATCGCTTGTATTTTCTACTTTTCAACACTATCATATAGTGTTACTAATTTATGTGCGATATTATATATGAATATAGTATGATATCAACTTACGTGTTATAATATAATATTAATAATCATCATGCACTCGTGTAAAAAAGTATAAGTAGCTGGAGTGCATGATGAGAATTTATTTGCCATTAAAATGTATAACGAATGTTTTCACTCATTGAATTTAAAAGCGCTTTACTATCACAATAATTATTTTGTAACCCCGATTCATCTTGCATGTATAATGACATCATAATTTTTTGTGATAAAACCTCATGTCTATTTTTTTTTTTGCTAGAAAACCTCATGTCTATTGTGCTAGTAGGTCGTAGAATGCAAGTTAAAACAATATTAATGTGATTGGTAGTGAATTGTTGATCCGTGAATTTAAATCTTACTTCATGAAAATATGTTTGACTAGCTGTTCAGAAGATCATGAATGAGTAAATTGGCTAAATCTTGATTGCCCTGATTGCAATGATGATTCAATGATTGTTCTCAAAACTAAAGATATATAGATAATTTCAATTTAAACTCACTAACATACTCCCTTAATTTTTTTTCTTTTCCACCATAACTCCTAATTTTTCACACATACATTCTGACTTCGAAATTCTCATTCTCCTAAATTATTGTAGTAGTTTGTGATAAAAAAAACTTATGATTGTATTTCTTAATCAATAAGATTACAACTGATGGTTAAATATACAGCCAATAAACCTGTGAAAAATGACAGCTCACCTAAGTAATTACAACACATGAAAAACTAACTACATCAGAGAAATATCTTCTAAGTTTTGTCCTTTACAATATTAGCCTTAACAGTTTGTACTCTCCTCTCAATAAAATAATTACAAAAAGGTTTCGAAACGAGTCACATGAACATTCTGCAGGTGACTTGTAACTCAGTTGGTTAAGAATCTTGACTCTTGCACCCGAGATTCTATGTTCAAATCCCTCTTTTTGTAGTTTAATCTTATCGTTTATCAGCAGAAAAATATTTATGAACCTCGATTAGTTAAAAAAAAAAGTCACATGAACATGAAAAATGATCCATATTATGGGGAAAGAAAGCTCAATTCATGTGATCAAGGAGCAATAAGTAATGGACCAAATTTAGATAAACCCTATGGTTGTTGTAAGACTAACTTTCAGAGTGGGAGAGAGAGAGACGGCCGAAGAGAGAGCGAACGGCTCAAGTGCATGTGAACTGCGTTTCCAAACATTGTAACTTTATTTATACGAATTATGGTGGTCTTTTTTGCTTTATAAATAATACAAAGCTTATGAGAATTGATCTCTAAATCTTCTTGAAATTCTACTTTAGGTTTACACCGTTACATTTTTTAATAAACACACTAATTGCAGCGGTGGTATCTTTTTACCTTTTTGCTATAAGCCATAAATTATTAAAAAAAGTCACATTTTAATTTTGCAAAATTACTTTTTCTTTCGTTTACTAAGAAAATTATTTTTCGTCATTTAGTATTACAGTCTAGTGATATTCTTTTTCACTTGTAAGTGAGAGGTTTTAAGTTCGATTCTCGTCAAAGACGAATTTGAACCATTATTGCTAGCTCATTGTGAGGTTTTGTCATCCTTTTATTTTAATATAAATAATATTTTTTGTTAATTAAAGAAAATTACTTTCCAAAGAAAATTACTTTCCGAAGAAAAAAAAATACTTTTCCCAAGAAAATAAAAATTTTGCAAGTAGACCCAATAGTAAATGGGAAATAAAGTCAAAAGACAAAGGGGGACCACTTTTAAATGAGTCCCACCTTCCTTGTGTGCATAGAGAATTTTTAGTTGTGACGAGAATACAGATGGTACACTACGTGTTTTTATGTAAGTGGTGTAAAATTTTAATTTTTAAGTTACTAACTTTTTAACACACATATCCCACCATTTATATGGAAACACATGGTGTACCACCTCGTGTGACGGTCACACTGAAAAATCTCTTGTGTGCATGGCAGGCGGCAGCCATGTAGATCCCCACCAATATGCATATTCTTCTTCTCAAATCACAACTGTTGATTAATCATCAAATTAATAATAATTTAACCCAAATCCAACGGCCAGAATCTAAGATCAATATTCTCTGGTGGCAGCTTATCATTTTTCCGAGTCATCACAAAAAGAAAGAAGAGAGACAAAACAAGACAAACACTTCTCTCTTTCTTGTGAGGAGAGGGAGGAGAGAGAGAGAGAGTTGTACTTGTGTTGTGACTGAGAGACCAAGGAGAGAACACAGCCATCTTTGTGTCCACCAGAATCTTTCGCAGAAGTGCTTTTTTCTGGAGCGGAAACCTCAAAGCTTTGGGCTTTTGATTCGAAGTTCCAGCCTTTGGGATTCAGTTCTCAGTTTTTCTCACTCTTGGGTAAGATTGGTAAATCCCCTTTGAAGTTCCCTTCTTTTAAAAAAAAAAACATGCAAATTAAATTCATAGATGGTATTTTCTGTATTGTTTGATATCTCCATTTCAGTGTTCATATTCTTTGAAATAATCTGAAATTAGTGTGCTGCTAATCTTCTGTTTGTTGTATAATCTGCTGGGTTGTCAGTAATTTTGGTCACATATTTGATGATTTAGTTTGTGATTAGTGATGTGTTTATGATGCTAATTTGGAGTTTATTGTTTGGAATTTGGATTGGATGGTTGAATATATCAAAAGCTTTATGGAAAAGTTAATTTCAGCTTGCTTTTCAAACTCTCATACAAAATCTTAGCTTTGCTTTTAATGGTTTTATATGTAATTAAATAGGAAATATGGGTCTTAAGTTGTTACAGATGCTCAACCTTTGTGGCTTGAGTTTTGTTTATACCACTTTTGGCTAAGCATCTATCTCCCATCAGTTTGCTACAAGAAAATACTCACATATGGTGTCTGCATATGGACGGTTATATAGGCGGGCGGGCGGGCGAATTAACTTTGTGCTTCCTATAATTTTCAATACGCTTCTTATGTAAAAAAATTGCAGTGGTGTTTACATTGTCGAGTTCATTTAGTTCCCTAGAATATTCACCGTCATGCACATAGAAACGAGTGCTGTTAATGTTTGTTATTGTGCTGGAATTTGTGTTGTTAATGTGTCAACACTCCATCTGTGGTGACATATGACACTCATTGTTATATCGCTATGAGTTGACCCTCAGTCCCAATTCATCTGGTTAAGAGATGTACTAATATTCCTAGTATCCTGACACTAGTACTTCAATTACAGCCTTCTCCTTTCAAGAACTTTTGGTTTTTTTTGTTCGAGACATTATAATAAGCAGCTTTTGTGATGACTGCGAAGTTCATGAAGTTATTGAAATCTGTAGCTAGGTGGATTTTGTTTATTTGAGAACATGTGTTAGGCTCATCAGATTAATTGGAAAAAAATAAAATATAAGAGTCGTTAATACCGTATAGATAAGAAAAGAAAGCCAAGGTAGAAGATTTCAGAATGGTTTTTGACAATCTATATGTATTACTCTTAATTCCTCGTTGATAGTTATCTTTTACTCTTTGTTGCAAGTTCCTAGTTTTTCCTTTCTTCGGATGTAACCAATTTCCTACTTTTTCCTAATCTGAGTTGGTTTTTTTTTTTTTTCTTTTCATCTTGCTCTGGAATAAACCCTTAAATTCTGAGATGTGCATTATTTTTCTTCCCATCTAATGTTTTTGTCTTTTGTATGAAACTTCCTTGAATAATAACACGACCATTTTTCTAGCTTTATAAATAGAAATGCATGGATAAACACTAGAAAGTTTAATGTTCTTTAAATGGCGAATACTTAAATAAGTAGTTTATGTGTTATACTTTTAGGCATGAAGTTTATGCAAGATAGTTTTTTCAGATATGTTGTGTACTTTAACCAGACTCCTTTTTGTTATTTTATTCGTACAGATACCAGCAGTCAGTTCATCGAATGATAGTGAATGTGAACATTAAGCTGAATGGGCTCAAAGTTCTCCTTATGTGCACATGATGTTCCTATAATGTTGGCAATGAAGAATAAAGTTGCGGGAGTGGCTAAGAAGACACTAGTTGGCACACTTAACATAACGAGCATGCACCCTGCTCTATTTATTTAAAAATCAGATGCGAACCAGATGAGTGAATTTGGGGCTTCCAAAGCTATGTCTTCATCATTTCCGCGTCTCCATACCCCCCTAGACGACAAGTATTCCAATTTGCCGGATTCTTTTCAGGTTTCATCACAAAGGGAGAAGATTATATACTCTATGCAACCGCATGCTTCTTCCCCTGGGAACTTATTTCCATCAGCTTCTAGGCCCAATGAGATTAATATTTCTTCAGTTCCCCCTTGTGAACAGCGTTCCCAAAACTCTCCTTTCATTTTTAAATCACCAGTTGACGGAAAGTCATTGTCACTGCACCGTTCTTCCCATTCTTCCCATTCTCCCCATTTAGAAGTGCAACCGACTGCTTTGATTAATTACCCTGAAGAACATAAAGATATTTCTTGGTGCCCAGATTCACTTCAGGATTTTCTTAGCTTCTCTGAAAGTGTCCCTGACCAGAATGGCCTGGTAGATAGTAGTGCCGGTGTCATAACATCTGAGGAACATGCTGGAAAGACCAATTGGTCTGATTGGGATCCATTAATTTCATTTGATGACGCTCTGGACCCAAATTGGGAGCTTCCGGTTGATGTTGATACAATGGATCCTAAACCGAAGGTGTGTCTTTAATACTTTTAAAGTTTCTGTTGGATAATAACAGTCAATATTCCCAATAGAGCCAAGTTTTATAATATCACGGCTCTTCTATTCTTATGCGAATAATACGTGGTATTATTTTCTATTTTTCGAGACTGCATTGAGAACGTTTTTTGTCCAGTCAACAGTTTTTGTGACCTTAATATGACATGTATTAACCATATTCTGATATCCAAGTGCAGCAGCCCCAGATTCAACAACATCCTCCCCAGATACAACAATATCAGCTCCAGATTCAGCAACATCATCCGCAGATTCAACAACATCAGCCCCAGATTCAACAGCATCAGTCAGTACAAGCTGTAGAATTTCATCCTAGTCCTGAACCATTGTCCAGTGCTCCTCCAACCAAATCCAGAATGCGTTGGACTCAAGAACTTCACGAGGCCTTTGTGGAAGCTGTTAACCATCTTGGTGGTAGTGAACGTGGGTAACACATGCTTTTGTATTTTTTCTCTGGCCATACTGTTATAGCTCTTTGTTTCCACATGTTGAGAAATGACTTCTTTTCTCATTGACTAATACCTTTAACAAACAGGAGCCACTCCTAAGGGTATTGTAAACCTCATGAAAGTTGAAGGATTGACAATCTATCATGTAAAAAGCCATTTACAGGTATATGAATATATTTCTATCCTCGATTAGTTCCTTATAACAAAGTGTGGTTAGTTTTATTCATTTCGATGGACTTTTTTCTTTTCTTTTCTTTTTTTCTAATTTCAGAAATATAGAACAGCAAGATACAAACCGGAGTCATCAGAAGGTAAACTTTACCTTCTTTTTTATTTTTTCTCTGATGATTGGCTTGAAAACATTTTTGAGACCTATTGTTTGCCAGATTTCATATATAAAAATGTTTTTGTTCCTGATTGATAAACAACCGTGCTGCTACATGTTTAACTTTTATTCAAACTCTTAGCAATGTTAAACCGTTTTCAAATATATATTTCTTTTCCCCTCATATCCTATGTCTTTGTGGTATGGTATGAAATACACGTCTTAGTTCTTTATAATTCTCTCTTTTTGGAAAAAGAAATGCACTATGTGTGTGTGTTATGTATGTAGACATCCATTTCTAAAAGAATTTAGCATTTGAATTATGAGTGAATTATTCTATTTTATTTTTATGCCAGGACCATGCGAGAAAGTTTCAACTCCGGTGGAAGAAACAAATCCTCTAGACGTGAAAGGGTATGTACTTTTCGTTCACCCAAAATATTGAAGAATATGCATCTCTCTTTTGTTTTCTTCCTCTTTCATCTTCTCTAGTTTGATATGCTTTGTTATCAGGTTTCATGTATTTTCCGCATCCCCGGAAAAATGTTTCATACATTAAGCAATTGAACTTTGAATATTAAATGGTTATGAGGCGATCTGTTTGCTTGTAGGACCAAATTCAGTTCTAGTTACTTGTTAGTTGTTACAGTTTGCCATTTTTCATTAATGGTCCTTAGAGGAACTTTCCAACTTTATTTTATTTGAGAATTGCGTTTTTAATCTCATTATTGGAGCTAAAATGGTTACTCACCTATCTATCTATGATCTACTTGTGAGCCATTAAGTTGAAATCAGCTGAGCCATTAAGTTGAAATCAGGCTGAAAGTTTTTATGTGTACCTCTTGCAGGAGCATGGGTATTACTGAAGCATTGCGGTTGCAGGTGGAACTCCAGAAGCGGCTTCATGAACAACTTGAGGTATGCAGTTGGAAGACTTGGATTGCCTTCTGTACTTTCTGTTTAAAATTTGTAACAAACTTTGCTTGTCGGTAACTGTGTATGGTACTCAAGTGACTCTACTACTGTCGAGATGTGGACACAGAAACATAAACACATGGGGCGGGTCAAGAAGAGAGAGTTGATATGGGTTGTCACATGTTCTGATGTTATGGTTAAATTTTGCAGAACCAAAGAAAGCTGCAGTTGAAAATTGAAGAACAAGGGAAGTACCTTGCGAAGATGTTTGAGCAACAGAGAAAAATCGAAGACAACAGAGTCACGTCCGGATCAACCACTGTGGATGACCACCCTACTCCGCTATCAAACATTGTATGTCCTTCCCCTGGAGAGGATAAACCAGAAACCTCTAATCATCAGCATGATAAAACAGCGATCAGCATCCCCTTAGAAGATGGTTCACAATATGCAAGTAGGGAGGCACAAGAACCTGAATATCCCGAGGATCCAGATGGTGTCGAGTCTGGTGCTCAGCCCACAAAACGAGCCAGGAATGGATAAAAATAAGAGTATTCTTAGGATTTGTCTCGAAGTAAGCTTCAATAAGGAGCATGTGGTATATTATTGTAGGACGAACCAAGCTGATTGGAATCAGGAAATGTTCCAGAGTTTGAAGGTTCTAGTTTTGGTCGTTTAAACTGTGGTTTCCATGGGTGAATAAAACTGTGGTCTATGAGTTTCTTGATTAGCATTCTCCGACTAGGGATGGATTCTGCATTGAGAAATGTCACCACCTTGGATGATGAGTTTACTTTTTATGCTTGTCTGAGATTCTTATTGTCAAATTCAATATTGTTCAAGTTAATCATGTTTTTCTTAACTCAATATTGTTCAATTACAGTTAGGTTGGATCTTAATTCAAAAGAGAAAGTGCAACAAAAAAGTTAAAGATTCATCTACTGTTCGATTAAGATTTTAATTCAATAGTTTACCCACTCCGTTTAGTCACAGGTCCCACTAACATGACATGTAAATGCCACACAACTAGTGTAGTTGAAAAAGACGGAATTTGATCCCCTCCTGAGCATTAGGTGGGGATCCTACTGAGCAAACATTTTGGACCGTTTGATAAAAATCAAACGGTTACAAACAGAGAGATCCCTTTAAAGTTATAATAATTATACCCATTAGATTTTCATCCAACGGCCTACAATGCTTGCTTAGTAGAATCCCCACCTAATGCTCAAGAGGGGATCCAATTCCGAAAAAGACTACATTGTCCATAATACATTGGTACAATTCACGAATTCTTCAACTTGTTTGACATAAATGGGTAAAGTGATATACAGTAAAGTGAGACATTATAGAATGTAAGGGGTAAAGTGGGGTTTGACGAAAAGTATAGATGACAGCTGAAAATAAACTTGTAAATAAAAAATATTATTCTTACCATATTTTTAAACTACATTTTGAAAATGACACATACGATGCATGCGGCGAAGTTAATGAGTTATTTGCAAAAAGTGAAATTTTGAAAGTATACTGGGGAGGGGATAATGCTAGTGAGGGAGACCAAATTTACAAACTAAATAATGTGGTTATTGTTGATTGAATTATTAATTAAATATTAATTAATATGTTTATTTTCTATATGTGACATATCATTTGATATGCAAATTTTGTTTAAAAGTTTGGTCTAACATTACCCTAAAGGTGGAGAAATTTTTCAATGTGACTGAAACACGAAGTAGTACATCACGTGTCACCATACTAATAGTGGAATATGTGTGCTAAAAAGTTAATAACTTAAAAGATACAACTTCCCACAACTTATATAAAAACACGTGATGTACCACTTATGTTTCCGTTACAACGAAAAATTTCTCCTAAAGGTGAGTAAGAACGAAGCAAAACCAATTTCGAGGAGTTGGACACATTATTTCCGTTCGTGTTTAGCTTCTCCATTCCCTCCTTTCTAATTCTATTTCTCTCTTTCTTCACTTCCTCTCTCAGATTATTTCAAACAAGAACACTTCTTTGACAAATCCACCCTTTATTTTACCTGTGTATTATATCTCGATGGGTACCGTTTCCTATCGACTTCAAACATAAACAACAACAAACTCTTATTCAACTAAGTAAAGTCGGCTGCATGAATTCTAAAACGTTACTGTTCTCAGTTTTGTGCCAAATCTTCGCTTCAAGTACTCCATGTCTTTTCTTAAAGTCTTTTTCCAAGTCTTCCCCTATAACCTGCTGAAAACCTTCTGAAAAATTCCATAACCCATGGGTATAAATTCCCATCCCTAATGCTATAGAATTTTTCCATATGTAATCCATAAATTATCTGGGTTTAAGGGGGATTGTGGATCTTGATTGGAAGCAAAGAAAAAAGCACAATGCATCAGTCCGCAACAACATTTTATGATACCAATAATAGAGCAAAGTAAACTCGTCGGTTCTACAAGGTTGTTTGCGGTTGAATGGGCTGTTCCCACTAGAGATTCTGAAATCTTGAAGGGCTTCTCGATCGTGAAAGAGTGAGGTACGAGATGAGGAGACATACGCTTCTGCATCTGCATGTTCGTGCTAGGTTACAATATCCCCTATAAATTAAGGCTACTACATCTGCATGTTGGTTTGCTGTAGGCTCACTCACAGAGGAGAGGCATCGATATATATGGTATCATTATCGCCAACTACGTGATGCCAGAAAAAGGGCTTCCCTTCGTCCATGATATATTGCTCTTTGTACACGAAAGCATACGCTTCTGCTGGGAGAGGGAACAAATCATCTCCAAAGCTCGGCAGCGACTCCCTTAGCTTCCTTACATCTTCGGTTCGTTTCACTTGCACGTCAACGGTCATGCCAGTAAACTTGGACGTCACTTTCAGCTTCAATGGATCTTTGATTAATCTTTTTGTTGAAATGACCGACAAGCTAGAATTCTTCTCAGAACGATGAGCTGTGGATTATAAGCTCTCTATGTAGATTATAAACGCATAGCCTCGAGATGCTTCATCACTTGTTTTCTCATCTTAGAATTCTCGATATGGTATGCAGGAGGCACTTTATGGACTATACAGTCTTCCACAATCTTCCTGAATATCTTTAATCCAAGAGATGAACCCCCTATAGCAGCAACGACTTCACCCTATTCATTTGCAGACAAGTTAAAAATTAGTAAATTAATCATCCTCTCTTCACATAAAATTAAAAAAATAACACTTAACACTCACAAGCAAGAAAATCTGAGTGGCTGTTATATCTGCCATTGCCTACATTTCAATTATATTGTAAGAAAAAAAAAAACATTAGAGAATGACAAACGGGAAGAAACTAATTAAGTCTAATGAAGTTTTCAGAGATGACTAAAGAAAAGTAGAAGATGATGATCCTGCACCTGCAAGGAGCCGCGGAGAAGATGTCGTCGTTCAACATATTGATCCCGCACAATAACTAGAGATTAGAAACGGTACTCATCATATGGCAGGTAGCATATAACAACAAAGCCCCGTATTCCTTGTCACATCCCGGCCTGGGGCGGATTACTTCCCGGGCCCGCTCCACCACCGTAGCACGATATTGTCCGCTTTGGGCCTCGACCACGTCCTCACGGTTTTGTTTCTGGGAACTCACGAGCAACATCTCAGTGGGTCATCCATCATGAGAGTAGCTCTAGCCCCCTTCTCGCTTAACTTCGAAGTTCCTACGGAACCCGAAGCCAGTGAGCTTCCAAAAGGCCTCGTGCTAGGTAGGGATGGGAATATACATTTAAGGATCACTCCCCTGGGCGATGTGGGATGTCACATTCCTTATTCTTCCTCACATAAATTACTGTTCACTAAACCCTAACTAACTATAATTCTTTCTGATGTCAAACAAGTTAAATCCAACAACAACAACAACAACAAAGCCTTTTCCCACGAAGTAGGGTCGGCTGTATAAATCCTAAAACGCCATTGCACTCGGTTCTGTGCCACGTCTTCAGTTAGATCCAAGTACTCCAAGTCTTTTCTTAGAGTATCTTCCAAAGTCTTTATAGGTCTTCCTCTATATCGGCCTTGAACCTCTGTTTCGTAATCGCATCTTATAACCGGAGCGTCAGTAGGCCTTCGTTTCACATGTCCAAATCACCGTAACCGATTTTCTCTCATCTTTCCTTCAATTTCGACTACTCCTACTTTACCTCGGATATCCTCATTCCTAATCTTATCCTTTCTCGTGTGCCCACATATCCAACGAAGCATTCTCATCTTCACTACACTCATTTTATGTACATGTTGATGCTTCACCGCCCAACATTCTGTGCCCACATATTCCATTAACAATGTCAAAATATTGCTGAAATAAAAAGGTTCTACATCACAGCTATAGAGAATGCATCCGAGAAAATAAACGATAAGATTTTTATAACCTGACATTTGTTCCAAGAAAAATGACAAACAACTGCAAGAACAACTAATGCAAGGAAATTTAAGAACAGACACCTTTTTGATACCAAGTTTTGAGCAAAGTCCATTCCTTTTAAACCCTATGTCGATGACATCACATAGCATATCTTTCCATTCAGAACTTCTAATGCCTGAAACGAAATTTTGAATTCATTTGAATATATAATAGGTTATAGACAAGAATAATCTGAACTCAGAGAGTAGCTTATTGGCTCTATATAGCTAAGGAATAATAACAAATTAAGGATCCGTCAATTGTTACCTGAGATGCAGGAACTCCAATTGAGAGAAGGTGAAGAAGATTTCTTGCCCTGATAATAATATATGGGTCTGTATTCATGATCACTACGATTATCATGTAACCCCTGGCCTAAACATGATTAAAAGTAAACAATTAAATAATGCATGAATAATTATAATTCATGTTTCAAAATTCATCACATTTCACGAATAATTATCACTGCATACCATATCCAATGAGCATAAAATATTATACTGGTCTAAAGCAGATTTAATCATGGGCCAAGCTTCTTGCAAATCTTTTTCTGCACAAGATAATGCCAAGCCTCATACGTCAGAAATCATTTGCGTATCTAAATAATTATCGTGGCAATATTATAAGTAGTTCTATTGTTAAAAGTAAACAAAAATATGACCAAAAATATCAAATAAATTTTAGACGATTCTTTCAAATCAAAGAAAATATGTTTAACTACCTGCTTCTTTCACCGAATTTCTTAACAAAAAGATCAAAACAAAATCGAATTTTTCCTTTCAGTAAATTAAAATTTACGAGCAGCCTAATTAACTAACACAAAGAAAAACGAAATTAAAAAAATAATAATAATAACTAGAGATCGATGGGAGAGGCACGTACCTATGGATTTATGAAAATTCCTAGAGAAGGATTTGGCTTGATACTTGGGATCTATGTCTTCTGAAGGGCGAGAGTACTTGTCGATGTCCATTCGGTGGCCGTTTGGAACCTCTTCCCGCGGCTTCATCTTGTTGTCTGGCTGTTGTTGCTCACAGCAGACGCCGTTCACGTCAGCGTTCATCACTTTCATCGCCGGTATGTAGCTTGCATGCACCGTTATTTCCAGATGAGATCAGAACTTCAGAGGAGAAGGATACCGCAGAATTAGATAGTGCAGACTGCAGAGAGAAGGAAAAGGGAAGAGGTTGTGCCTACTTTTATAGCTTTCGTAACCTTGTAATGCTTTCGATAAAAAAGAAAAAAGAAAAACCGTTGATTGGTTCAACGGATGGATTCAATTTGAGGTCCTGATCTGACGGTTGACGTGTCATGGGTCCTCTTGGGAAAGGATGAAGTTGAGCACTGTCCCTTTTACTTCTAATCTTAACCATTTGATCACAGCCGAAAACACATCCAATGGCCATTTTTATCCACATTTATTTCAATAGAGCAAAGGCTTAAAAAATAAAAAATGTGCTATATTTTTGAATGCAGATCACAGCCACTCAAATGACGACGGACGGGAAGGAGTTTAGAGAGATTTTTCAGTGTGATTGGAACACGAAATAGTATATCACTTGTTACTACACAAATGATAGAATATAAATGTTAAAAAGTTAATAACTTAACTTTCAAGTTTTAACAAGTGCGAGCTACCGACGAATAACGCAGACGGCGTCTGCTGCGAGCAGCAACAGCAAGAGAATAAGTTGAAACCGCGGGAACGGCCACCGGATATCGACCAGCCCTTCGAAAAACGTAGATCCCAAGTGTAGGGTTTCGTCTTCCTCACTGATTGATGTATACATATAAATGCATGTGGTGGTTATAAAGGAGGATTTCAAGCAATGTAGCTGATGTGTGCAATGTACTCGGGAGTAGAGTTAGCTTACTTTTATTTTAATTTTGTTTTCGTTGAATATTTGACGTGTATTGTGTATGTGTCTTAGTTGATTTATCATGTAACACTACTTTTAACTGTCACATATCGATTTTCAACGTATCTTGAAATCGGGACACAATACGAGCTCGTTTAGATGTACTTTTAAAATGATTGAAAGAGTTTTTGGTGAAAATATTTTTAAAACCAATTCTTAGTAAAAATACAAGTAAATTCTGAAAAAGCACTTAAAGTGCTTATTGGAAGAAGCACATAACTGATGCTTCTTGCAGAAAGCACTTAAAGTGCTTTTGGAACCCAAAAATATTTTCTCTAGAAGCGTTTTAAAGCACATCCAAACGAGTCATACATTACCAAGATTTTTCTTTTGCTTTTTGGAAAGGGATCCTCTTCGAATCATTTTCACCAAATCCATCATATCAATCAATCTGGATATTTGAAATTTGATCCAATGACTAAAGTTATTATAACATTTAAAGAAGTCTCTTTTTTTAACTGTTTGATCAAATTTCAAAAGTCTGGATTGATTGATTGGGTGAATTTGGTAATCGAATGGCAAAAAGAAAAAAGGATAAATTGATAATTGAATGGCATTGGCGTGCTTTTGTAGTTGGATGTGGTGGTGAAATTTGTCCCTTCCAAACTGTCAAGTTTCCAAAGCGAAAGCAAAGTGTTTTACTCAGTTCCTCCTCCTCCTCCTCCTCTGCAGCAACATCCCAGCAAATTAAAGCTCAGAAAACACCAAGGAGAGAGAAGGAAGAAGATGTTGTTTCAGGTGGGAGGCCAAGGGACTCGCCCCACCTTCTTCGAGATGGCGGCGGCTCAGCAGCTCCCCGCCAGTCTCCGCGCCGCCCTCACCTATTCCATCGGCGTAAGTTCATTTCTTCCTTTCTCTGAAATTCGATTGATTTTTTCTTGGGAACCTTCAAAAATTTGATCTTTTTATCTTCTGTAAGTTAAATTAATGTCGAATTAATACAACAAAACCACAGGTATTAGCTTTACGAAGACCCTTCTTCCACAGGGTTCTCGACTACGAGGACGAGTTCTTCTCCTTGCTCATGCTCGTCCTCGAAACTCACAGCTTACGAACTACAGGCACGTTTTCGGAATTCAGAATCTTCATGAATCCATCAATGGCTGTTTCTGTTCTGTTGTTACTTAATTTGTTTAATAATTTGGTTTTGTTTTCTGGGTCCTGTTTGTTTTCTGCTGCAGATGCTTCGTTTTCGGAATCGTTGTACGGGTTGAGAAGGAGGGCTGTGAAGGTACAAGCTATGAGGAATGATGATGCTCGACTGAACCCAGGTGATGAAATTCAGCATTCTGGCTTAGAGAAGCGCCAGAGACTTCTTTCGGTTGTGTTTTTGGTACCGTCTCTCCTCTGCTGCTTGTTCATTCTGTTTATCAATTTGATTGAAAAGTTTCGTTTTTGGTCGCGCCATTGTTTGATGAAATAGTTTTAGGAACATTTTTATTATTACTGGAGTGATTGGTGATTGCTGGGTGTAAAAAGTTATAACTTTTAGACATGGAGGTTGCTTATCGTTTGTAGCGATGACACTCTTTCTGAGTGGCAACAGATAGACCGCTCAAAAGGAAGGGAAATGTTTTAGGATGGTGGAACATGTGAGATTATTTTAAAAGTTTCCGTTTCGAACTTCAATCCGAAATCATCCAATTTTTTTCAACATGGTGCTATGTCAGTTTCTTCTCTTTCAGCTCTAGCTATATGAAGGAGTAATGATTTGTGAACCAATATGTATCAGGTTGTGTTGCCTTACTTTAAGTCAAAACTGCATTCAATCTACAATAGAGAAAGGGAAGCCAGACTTCAAGCGAGTTTATGGGGACACGTTGATGAAAGATTTGATGATGCTGACATAACTGATAGAGGAGAAGATGTTGTTGTTTCACGGGGAACTTCAGATATGGTCGTATCAGTTAGGACGCATTTGACCAAAAAGATCCAGAAATTTGTAGGTGCTTGCTACCCATTGCTGCATGCTAGTAGTGAAGGTATGTGCATCTTTCTAGCTTGGGCTATATTTGCAAAGAATGACCATTTTACTTTTCTGGATCTGATTTTTTCTTCTCTCGCATATATTTTTTAGGATACACATGCCATGCATAAAACAATAGTAGAAACTGAGGCAAGTAACTTAATTTGTGTAATTATAGAAATACTCATTCAGAAAAATTAGTATTTGCATACTTTTTCGTATACAAAAGGTTTTGTTAACGTGATCGTTAATCTTTAGTCTAATGGAAGATATTTATCTACAGTCCCCGTGATCTGTAGTGTGCCATGTAGTGTTTTCAATGTGTGATGTTACATCTTCTTGGTAAATCTATATGGTGATGTCTGTTGAGAAGTAATGTAGACCCTTTGTCTGTGTTAACTGTCACCATATCTGTGGTTAGATAATACATTCTAATCTAGAACTAATGATGCAGGATTTTCATTTGCTTATCAAATGTTATACTTGTTGGATGCAACTGGATTCTATTCCTTAGGATTACATGCGCTCGGGATTCATGTCTGTCGAGCAACAGGTCAAGAGCTGGTATAGTGTGGCAAAGTTTTCTTTTGTATCCCTTGTATTTATCTTTTTATATTTTTAGTGCATTTAGTCTGGGGTTTTGTGTTACTGTAATTTTATCAGGTGAATGTTATCTTTATGAGAGTGACAAAAGGACTTTCGATAGTTGACCTGGTCATGAGTCATGACATCTTTTTTCTGTGCATATAATTCGGTAGTTGAACAACAGTTTTTTGGTGTCAAGGTAGATGGATACTTCTTCTAGAATTTCAAAAACAAGAACCCGTGAACGTGAGAGACTTCGT